>OX387384.1:8974771-11374771 GCA_947563715.1 Lycia hirtaria
GACCAGAATGGCATGTCCTGACTACACTTGGTCTTGCCTGATCTTCTGTGACATTGACATATCGTATGACATGACTTTAAGGTTGTCTGGAAGAGATCTCTATTAGCGATAGGACCTCCATTTGTGCCATTGTTTTATAAGTGTTTTGTTTTTGTTATTTTTATTCTTTTTGTGTGTCAATAAAGTGTTATTGATTGATTGACTTTCTGTGTAATCAATAGCTTAGTGAATGTCAGAATCAGAAGTGAAGTGATTTCACATAATAATTGTAATAGATTCACTAATTCACACAGAGGTCCTGCACCTTACCTTCTGTGAGAGCATCAGCCTATAGTCTAGTTTTGTAAGTCACAAACATTTTATCACAATAACACAGATTCTTGTATAATAGTTACATCACCCATACAAATACTCTTTTTCTGTATTTTTACCCGGCTGCATAAGAAGGAGGGTTATGTTTTTCGAGTGAATGTATGTGGGTATGTTTGTATGTATGGTTCTTATAAAGAAAGGAAGATCCATAGGGTGATGCCCCTATGCCTCTGATGCCTCTATAACTCCTTTCTTGAGACAACATACCCGGCAATATATCTCTAAAACCATACAGCCCAAGCAGCCTCATTGTCTTCTCGAAGTTCGTTTAGACAAGCTGTTAAACTCCCAAACTGAGAATCATCCAGACATCTCTTTTTGCTGAAGCTAGAAAATTTAAAATTCTTATATCTTCCATAAGAAGTCCACTGCTGGACATAGGCCTCCCCCATGGATTTCCAAAAAGACCGATTGGAAAGGGCTTGCATCCAGCGTCTTCCCGCCACTTGTATGAGGTCATCTGTCCATCTCGTGGCTGGTCTTCCTACGTTGCGCTTGCCGGTGCGTGGTCTCCACTCGAGAACCTTTCCCCCCATCGGCCATCAGTTCTACGTCATATGTGCCGTGCCCACTGCTACTTCAACTTGCTAATCCGCTGTGCTATATCGGTGAGGTTTGTACGTCTACAAATCTATTTATTCATTATAAAATTTTATTTATTATTAAAATTTAGCATGCATATTCTAAGAACTAAATACTAACTGAATAGTACTTAGTAGCCGATACTTACAACGGAATACCTTATACACTTAGCGAAGATCGCGCTATCAAACTATGTAAGTATAAAAGAAAGATTGCAATATCTGAAAACACTTTCGCTATGTTTTACGATTTTATTGGTCAATTAGTTAAATTCACATATTAAGATGTTGCCGAAAGTTTAAATTGACAGAGCATCTGTGATTAATTCGTTGATTATTCGACTATTAGATTTAAATGAGATAATTAAACAACATTTGTTATAAAACGTTTGATTTTGAAATACGATCTCTTCGTCAGATTTATTTAAATAAGTATGAAAGTAGCACCAGTGACCGAGAAGTTAAGGAGTGGAAGGCTATCCTGGTATGGACACGTCATGAGAAGGGAGGATAGCCATGTATGCAAGAGGGCCCTAAATATGATGGTAAGCGGCAGGGCCGGGAGAGGGCGACCAAAAAAAGTGTGGATGAACTGTGTGAAAGAGGATATGTGTGTAAGGGGTGTGAATTTAGAAATGACGGCTGATAGAGTGAAGTGGCGAAAGGAAACATGCTGTGCCGACCCCACCTAGTGGGATAAGGGCAAGGAAATGATGATGATACTTAAATGAATATATCATTAATGATTCTTATATTACCGATCGCCGATGTTTAGAATCGAACTTTGAGGTCAATCCTGGGACGAGTCACCGCACTATCTGACTGGCCTTGTGGCTCAGTTGGTAGTGTGTTTACGTCTACCTGCTGAACTTAAAGGTCGTGGGTTCAATCCCCACCCAGGGCAAACATTTGTGTGATGAGCATGGATGTTTGTTCTGTGTCTGGGTGTTTCTATGTATCATATGTATATATTTACAACAAAAAAAAGTATATATGTATTCTATCAGCCATCTAGTTCCATAGTACAAGCTTTGCTTAGTTTAGGCTAGATGGTGTTGTGTGAAATGTCCACCAATATTTATTTATTTATCTAAAGATGAATAATATATTACACTAAATCTATTTTTTTTTACCCAACTGCGCAAGACGTAGGGCAATGTTCTTCAACTACATGTATTGTTGTATTTGTATGTTTATATATTATCTCATACAGCCTAAACGGCTCGACCGATTTTGATTTGTGGGGTATCTTTAGAAACATCTTCACTTGCGGTATATTAAGCACACCTAGCAAAAGTAAATTGCAATTTTACGTAGCCACCTTGTAAGAAATAAGTAATATTACGAGAATTATTCTAAATTTTACAATTCTCATAATACAACAAGAAATAATACAACGGCTGCATACTGCAGTCTGCACATTTTTTTCTCGCAAAAAAAAATACACCACTTATACCACAAAAAACGGCCAAGTGCGAGTCGGACACGCGCACGAAGGTTTCCGTACCATTATCTATAAAAACGGCAAAAAAATTACGTTTGTTGTATGGGAGCCCCCCTTAAATATTAATTGTATTATAATTTAATTATTTATTTTTAAAGTGAATACTATAACACAATATTAAATGAATATTTCAAGCGTCTACCTGTTGCCGTTTTCAATATCGTACAAAAACAGGCAAAAAAATCACGGTTGCTATATGGGAGCCCCCTTAAATATTTATTTTATTCTATTTTTTAGTATTTGTTGTTATAGTGGCAACAGAAATACCTACATCATCTGTGAAAATTTCAACTCTCTAACTATCACGGTTCATGAGATACACCTGGTGCCAGACGGACGGACAGACAGCGGAGTCTCAGTAATAGGGTGCCGTTTTTACCCTTTGGGTACGGAACCCTAAAAAACTAACTTCGTAACTAAATATTATAAAAGTGAAAGTAACTGTCTTTTTCTCAATCTACATATTTGTTAAGTACTTTTTACAATCAAACGATTCGATCGTTAAGAAATTTGGTACATCTTATTACATCTCTGTACCAAGTTTCTTGGTTGTGGTTGTGCACCTGAAGACGGACATTGGTTACTTCACCTATCTAGTGACCAGGGATGCTGCAAAGTGTGCGAATCGTGAGTAAAATTATGTACAATATAAGTACGCAACAAATCCGTTAAAATTTGTTTCATTTCAATAGGCTACTTTTAATCATCATCATCATCACTACAACCTTTACAGCCAAACAGCCAAAGCGCAGAAGAAAGAAAGCAAAATGAGTGGAACAAATTGCAGACTTCATTGTTTCCTGAGAGTTACAACGTGGGTTTTTTCAAGGTCATAGTGAATAGGAATCTCTAAGTCTGCGTGCTTTAGCTTATGCTAATGAGGCTCTTTCATATGATACCCCACATGATAGATACGGTTAATTCACTTTAAAATTTGGGCCCTCATTCCTTGCATAGAGACACAATTTTTTTGTGATTAAATTAAAAATGTCCAGTTTTCGGATTTTTTCCTATATGTGTACTCTAACACAATGCTTCTTGCCAAATTTCAGAGTTTTAGGTCAACGGGAAGTACCCCATAGGTTTTGATTCCTCTGTGAGTGTCGAAATGTGCGTTTTTTACGACATATTCGACTGTAACTTTTTTTTACGAAAACTGAGAAATTTTATTTTTCTTTGTGCAGCAAGATACTATAGATATGCGTATATGGTTTTAATTTCAACTCGATACCTTCACGCGTTCCTGAGATAAAGGTCTTGACACCCAGACGGACGGACAGACGGACAGACGGACAGACGGACAGACGGACAACAAAGTGATCCTATAAGGGTTCCGTTTTTTCCTATTGAGGTACGGAACCCTAAAAACACAATTTTTCAACACTACGCGGGTGAAATCGTGGAGCAGCTATAAATTACAACTTCATAAAAAGTAATGCTAGTGGTTGTATTTTGAAACACATGCTAAGTTACGTCAGGGACTTTCTGTGGTATAAAAAATGGTTGTCTGTAAAGTCGGTTTACGGACGACAATTTTACGTGATAACGATGCGTCACAAGCCGAACGCTTAGGCCGATCGTGCCTCTCTATCGCTAGTTCCACGCTCTCGCTTGCACGCTCGGCTCAGGCGGAACGTGACATCATTGTCACGTTCCGTGATGTCATGCTTTTTCGTGAGTACAGCCGACGTTTATCGATTTATAAGACGTTATCACGTCAAAACCCAACAACATTTTCAAGGCTCAAAGTCGCTTAGGTTGTAGGTATGAAAATTTATTAGTAGTTAACATAATTCAACTTACCTGGTAGAAGACATAAATTTGCACAAAAAATCATAGCGTAGCAAGAGTTGCAAGATCTGTGGAATAAGTAGATACCTAAGTAATTAAATATTTCGTCAGCGCGCATTGAGTTATCTCTGGGTAATCTAGGCGCATGATTACTGGGCGGAGTTGGTATGAAAAACGTCTATCGCAACATTCGCAACTTGCATTTGCAGCGAAAACTAGGAAAATCCAATTAAAGTTGTATTCAAAACGCGCAGTTATCTCTCTCGCTTATCACAACATGCTTAAACTTATGGGGACTTACCGAAATACGTTACTTAACTTTAACCATCGTCTTAAATTATCTGTCTTCTTTCCGCGAGTGTCATTACGTGTTAGTGAAAAGTTGACAAAATATGCTACGCACAGCTTAAAGTTAAGTAACGTTTTTCGGTAAGACCGATAGGATCTTAACAAAAAACGTTACTCAAATTTGAGCATTATTTAACATATTTTGTCAACTTCTCGCTGACACGTAATGACACTAAACTTGCGGAAAGAAGACAGATAAATTGAGATGTTGATCAAAGTTAAGTAACGTTTTTCGGTAGGGCCGATAGGATCTTAACAAAAAACGTTACTCAAATTTGAGCAATATTTAACATATTTTGTCAGCTTCTCGCTTACACGTAATGACACTTGCGGAAAGAAGACAGAGAAATTGAGACGTTTATCAAAGTTAAGTAACGTTTTTCGATAAGACCGTTAGAATCACTGAGTGAGGATAAAAAGTGAGAGATAGTTTTGCTTATATTATTATATTTATATTATTATATTTATTTATATATTATTCAAAACTTTGTAGCATTGACTATATAAATTTTTTGTTTTAAATATTTCTCATCTAAATAAACAAAATTGTCTCACAGTTTTATACTATCCTCACTCAGTGATTTTTTTATATTAAATGTTTTAAAATTCGCGTATTTTCTATACAGCTGGCATATCCTGAAATTAAGGTGTTCACATAAAATATAAATTTCAAGTAAGTTAATTTTATAGTAAGGATAAATAGCAAAAAAATTCACAGCCAGGCTCACGGACAGCCAGCTTAGACAGCCAGCGTAGCCTGACGAATATGCGATTTTCAACCGACTTCAAAATGAGACTCTCAATTCTATTGTATTTTTTTTTAATGTCTGCTACCGTATAACTCTTCATTTATTTTTTTTATTTTTTTATATTTTAAGAGGACAGTTAGGTATGCTTTCAGAAGGGTTCCATAGAAATTTAATAAAATCGGTTAAGTAAAAGGTCGAAAAGTTTCATAAAAAGTTATTCAAGTTATTTCATCATCATCTCACTCTAGTCCACTGCTGGACCTTTCTCATTGACCGCGATTCAGCCCAATCTTCAGCATTCCGTTTCCAGTCACAGCAGCTGACTGCATTACCTATATCGTCACTCTATTTAGATGCGTCAGGACGTCCCATACTACGTTTGCCGACACGCTAGTAAGCTATCTAAAAACCTTATCGATATACGATTTTTAGGATTTCCTAGTCAATAAGTATATTCAGGGCTTTTTTGTGGTGGCACGTGTGGAAATTTTGAAAATACCGATAAATTGCCATAAAAACTGAAAAATGAAAGAATTTGAATAAATAAAAATCAATTTTGGTAACGTTTACAAACATTTTTGGACTTTTTTTAATAGGTCAAAATAATCCCAATAAAAAATCTAATCTATCTTTCCTGTCTATCTAGACTTACAACTTTTGAGAATTAGCGTGCCCCAAAAAAGAAGTGACAAAAAAGGCCTGGTATACTTATAGTTTCGACATGTCCGTCCATCTGTCCACAGCTTAAAAAGCGCCTAGGAATGCAAGTGTCACTTTCGCTTAAATTTGCAAACTCATTAAGTAGTTAGTTAGTTAATCTAATATTCTTACATAAATGACTGCTGTTGCGTCCATACATTACGTTGCTACGATTACGAGCGGGAACATAATTTAAAATTTCACCACGTGCCTTTACAATGTTGATTTCGGACTTTGTCGTTGTCAATATTGTAGCGAAACTCTTTCAAGAATTAAACAGATGTATGCAAACTTTTTATTGTTACAAGGTGATTTAGTGTTGTTTTTCATTATCGTCCTCTATGTCTCGTCACGTAATATATCCGAGACCATGACCGCTGTAAAAGAGTAGGTACTTGCTATTGACAATGTAAAATTAATAAACATAGACGTTGTAGGCACACGATGTGTGTTAAGGTAAAATGTTAATTAATACTTTAGCTTACTTATTAATAAATAACTTTTAACCGACTGCCCAGAAGAAGTTCTTGTTATCATATCTGTGACTCACTATGGATCTAAAAAGTTAAAAACAAAAATAAAAAAGTATACATGTATAATGTCAGCCATCTAGTTCCATAGTACACGCCACAGAATTCGCCCTATTACATAGGACCCAGAAGGATAATCTCCATACAAAACGCCTTTTAAATTCGGGTCAATTTTATTTTTTCCATTTGACACTTAATTTTTTTATAAATTTATTTTTAACTGTAGATACACGTCCATTTGCCAAATTTATCTACAAAGTTGCCTTTGAAAAGGATATCTCCCGATTTGATCGGGTAATCATGATTAATGTCAGAAAGGTCCATGGGAGATTCATACAATCATATAACTGAAATAATAGTAACTTTGAAGTCTGTTGTTTCAATTTTTTTTACTATAAAATTATTATATTTGTTAGTTTGACCGAAATTTTGGTACTAACGTGAAAATTTTGTCGGTTACACGCTTATCACGGTCAAAATATCACATATAAAATAACAGCTACTGTTAGTACATTGTAATAGTGTTCTTATGACTCTGAAAGAAAATCTGAAATCAGTAGGTAATTCAAATAATTTTATATCTAAGGGTGACGCGTGCGAGTGAAACAGGCAGCGGCGCCACTTTCATCACTTTATAAAAGAATTTAATGTATTTTTATTTGTAAATAAAAAATTCAGTTCATGATGATAGTATTTATTAAATAAGTTTATACATGCAATTTACAAATTGTGACGTCATATAACTGATGTCACAACGACTTTGAGTTGCACGATCTGCTGAGAAGACTAAGAGTCAAAGTAATTGTGACTGGAAAGACTATATTTTAATGCTACAGTGAAATATACGTGAATGTGTGTGTGTTTGTGTGTGTGTGCGTGATAAATGTGTACATAATGTAGGTTAAGATCACGAAGGTTCTTTTTGCTTTCGCATCAGTTGACTTGACAGTCAGGTAAAAATATATTACGTTTTTGTTTTGTTGGAGTGCAACGGTCCACGGCCGGATATTTCATTCGGAACTTCATTTTTTAAAATAGGATAAAACAGCAAATGTTTATTTTATTATAGCAGAGTTCCTACATTGTGGTTAACATAGCACTATTTTTGTCCTCCGTATTCATTAACACATTACTGCCTCTCGTAAAGTGGATTTATCACAATACTTAGATAAGTATGTCCATGGTTAATTCGTAGCACCAGTAATGGACCAAATTAATTTGATTAAATTCTACTGAATAAATACATTTTCAAACCTCTTTACAAACAATATAGTATAGGTAAATACAAATGATACAGGGAAATTGAGAAAACATATACTGGCAATACTGAAATAAATAAAAAAAACCTAATGACATTAAGCCAGAGATAGACCTAGAGGTATTAAAGTATCGATATCGATAAGTAATTTTATAGGTACCAAATTTTTCTTTTGATTTTTTTGTAATGTTTCAAGAAACATCGTTTTATTAGGGTTCCGTAGTAACTTCGGGGAATCCTTATAATTTCATCATGTCCGTCTGTCTGTCTGTCCGTATGTCACAATCATTTTACTCTGAGACTATTAAGCCTATAAAACAAAATTTTATACATATTTAAAAAAATAAACATATTATAAAATTTTATACATGATTTTATGATTAAAATTAACCTTTGAAGGTATAGCTCAATGTTGTAAACGCTGGTGCCCTGTTTTTGTTTATGTATTTACATTTATTGTGGAAATACACTGAACAGTTTCCATCATGGATCACTTTGACTTCCCCTAACTATATCTGCCCAATGTTCTGCTTGTACAGCATCAACAAGGATACCTACACAGAATAGTTAGCATGGTGCTGTGTTAGTTTGGGAGGAAAAAATAATAATAAACATTTATCGTAAAATCAAATACCATGTTTCACGTACAAAGGTCACCGACATAGCACAGCTGATTAGCAAGTTGAAGTGGTAGTGAACGTAGAACTGATGGCCAATGGGGCTGAAAAGTTCTCGAGTGGACACCACGCCCCGGCAAGCGTAGCGTAGGAAGACCAGCCACGAGATGGACACATGAACTTATACAAGTGGCAGGAAGATGCTGGATGCAAGTTGCTTCCAATCGGCTTTTATAGAAATCCATGGGGGAGGCCTATGTCCAGCAGTGGACTTCTTATGACTGAGATGATTATGATGATTCACACATAATAATTATTATAGTTTACAAAACTAGAATAACCGACTTCAAAATTCGCAATTTTGTTTTAAAAACCAAAACTACTGACTGATTTTGAGATTTGAAAGGAATTTTAAATCAATTTAAATGACGAAATCATGCGGGTAACATATAAGAAAAATATAAGCTAACTGATAATCTCGTTTTTGAAGTCCGTAAAAATAATAATTGTTATCGATAACTTATATTACATCGACCCATCTCTAATTCTTTGCAGTAATTGCAGTAATTTGTATAAATAATAAAATATATTTATGAAATGAAATGCATATATGCTTTTTATACCAATATTCGCGATTGTTATTTATTGAAATGAAATAAATTTCAACAATTTCATCGCGTATATTTCACATAATTTAAGACCCGATTTTTCAAACACTGGAGCATCCGTGGTCATAGGTGAGACATGAACATACGCTACAAATACGTAAAAATTTGTTTCATTTCGCTTTTTATACTGTTAGAAATATATTTTTGCTACTTAGAGATGGAAGGTGATAATGTTTTCCATAGTTTTTTAAAGAAGTTTGTAATTTTTACAAGATTGTTTAACACAGTTCACCATCTTGGCACCGTAAGAATTGAGAAGTGATTGCGATGAGATGACGTTTAAGATTAAATGACGTTTGTCACCTGTCATTAGCAAACATCTGATTTTGGTGTTAAGTTTTTGGAACAATATTTTGTATCGCATTAGGAGTCTTGTAAGTCTTTGGTACACGCTTTGCTTAGTTTGGGCTAGATGGTGTTGCGTGAAATGTCCACAAATATTTATTTATTTATTTTAAAAGGAAACTCAAAATACATACAGGACATTTCACAGAACACCATCTAGCCTAAACTAAGCCTAAAAAACTTGTACTATGAAACTAGATGGCTGATAGAATACATGTTTACTTTTTCTGTAAATAAATACTTATGATACATAGAAACACCTAGACACAGAAAAATCATGCGTGCTCATCACACAAATGTTTGTCCTGGGTGGGGAATTGGGATTGAACCCACGACCTGCAGCTTACCGGACAGACATACTACCAACTGAGCTGCGAGGACAGTCAAAATCAGGCAACGAGTAATTTTTCGAAATTATCCGATTAAAAAAAACAGTCAAATTATTGAAATATCAATTACTCCAAATCCTTATAAAATATACATAAAAGTACGTGAATCTTATTACAACCAGGAGCATTTTACTGAGTTTTTATTATTAAATTCTGATTCTAATACTTATATAAAATTTAACTCTGCAGTCTGTAGAATTGACCCTGTATTTGTACCAATACCTAAACAGTAACCTACCTCAATAATTTTATAGCGTATCCGTGAATACAACTTAGAGTACTTAGTGGTTTTCCTTCTAATCACCTTTAGACAGGCCTTTATAAATATACTTTTTGTTCACAGGTGATTCACAAGTATCGTACCTGTACAGCATTCGGAAATTAAACTTCACCGAAGTGGAATACAGCGTTTATGGGACCATTAACATCGTCCTCGGGTTATTTGGTATGTTAATTAATATGAAGCACCTGCGCACACTTGTGTCTTGCGAGAAATGTAGCGCACTCTGCCGTGCATAAGAAGAAAACAGATTTTTATTATACCCCTAATCATTATCCGATTTCGATGTTTTTATTAGGGTTCCGTATTAAACTAGGAACCCTTATAGTTTCGCCATGTCCCATGAGGTACACAATTTTTTTTTCAAAGTTTTATTCTACGACTTTCTCGGCATTATTAATTAGGCATATATATATCACGAACTGACAGACAGACAGACAGACATCTGTCTGTCTGTTCGTCCGCGGCTTTGCTCAAAAACTATAAGTACTAGAAATCTCTAATTTGGTATAGATATGCATATTAATAATGCCGAGAAAGTTGTAGAATTTACTTTAAGGGCTACCTTGAATCTAAGGCTAAACTGGCTAGTAAAAAGCTTAAGGTTAGGCGATACTTCTCACCGGGACAACTGCTTCATCTGTATCAAGCACAGGTCTGCAAGCACTGTATGGAGTACTACTGCCACCTTTTTGATGAATCAGCCAAGTATCTGCTGGAAGTTTTGGAATCAGTGGACCGGCGAGCTGTGAGGTTAAACGGTGACGATAAACTAGCTGCCAAGAAGCTACTTAGTCTCGAGCACCGCCGTAAAGTAGAATGTCTGTTTATTTTCTACATGGTTCATTTCGGGGAATGTGCGCAAGAGCTTCACGACCTAATTTCACTACAGGACTAGCAGAAAGTCGCGCGACAAGACACGTAGGTACTTGGCCATTTATATAAAATAAAAAACAAATAAAAAATATTTATTTTCTTTACATGTCTCTATGGTTTGGTTTCTTCAACTTTCGATATAATTCCCAATGCTATAATAATAATAGTTTGAGAAAAAAGTAAGTCTTAGAAGCATAGCCAACTAAAACATAATAAAATAAATAAATATGTATCAAAATCGGACAATATTTACAGATAGGAAACAGTTTGCATATTATGTTGTATAACAACCATAGATTATGATTTTTTCACTAATGGTATACTCTTACATTTGGTTGTGAAACATCTAACGTGATACGATAGTAAAACAATAAGTAAAACAATAACAAGAAATGTTTTACAAAAGAAAGAGAAAAATGTAGCGCAGCAGCGCAGCTAATAGGTGTCTATTTGTGGGTGTTCCACGACGTCTCTGACATAAAAAACCTAGTGGAGCTATGATTATGTCATATAACGCCAGTTTGTTGGAGCTAGCATTCGATGTCGTGAATAGAGGTAATTCGAAAGACGAGCTTTTGGTCGTTATAAAACAAAGGGCATGTGAATTATTTACGCGATAAAATGTGACGCCTCATGTTGCATCTTCTTGTACCTAATAAAAGACAGAGTTGTTAGAGTCGAATGTCCGAAATACCTCCTAAACAGTTGGTGTTGAATTTCTGAGAAAAAATATGGCAGTAGCATTATAACGAAATTAAAACGAAAACTAAACAAATATTTGTGGACATTTTACACAATACCATCTAGCCCAAACTAAGCAAAGCTTGTACTATAGAACTAGATGGCTGATAGAATACATATATCTATACTTTTTTTGTGAGTTTATGATACATAGAAACACCCAGGCACAGAACAAACATCC
Source organism: Lycia hirtaria (assembly GCA_947563715.1). Classification (NCBI taxonomy): domain Eukaryota; kingdom Metazoa; phylum Arthropoda; class Insecta; order Lepidoptera; family Geometridae; genus Lycia; species Lycia hirtaria. Next base: position 8,986,701 of record OX387384.1, read on the forward strand.
ATCACACAAATGTTTGTCCTGGGTGGGGATCGAACCCACGACCTACAGAACAGCAGGTCGTGTAACTGAACCACAAAGCCAGTCAAACTATCAAATTCTGCGTCACTAGTACCATAATGGCGTAAGGTGTCGTAAAGTTATGTATGTTAGTAGTATCGTCTATAATCTATATTATTCAATAGTATTAAGGCGAGAAATAGTCGATCAACTTCAAAAATGTACATAAAGTTAATAAAAATTGATAATGAAAAAAGAAAAAAGAAAAATGATAAAAAGATAATTTATAAAATGTTGTGTAAATATTTAAACCGTTACCTTGTAAGTACTTATATAATCATGGTCGAACAAGAATCCCAATTTTAAGTGCACATAATGGTGATGTGCACATAAGGAACCCTTCATTGTGCGTGGTCCGACACGAACTTGCCCGGTTTTATTTTAACCCTACTAAGCTTGCGTTGGACTAGTAACTTGCTATAAAGGCTATAAAAAAATCCGTATTATAAAAATCCATACCATGTAGTCCATACAATAAAAAACAATTTCACTTCACAAATACTTATATTATTTATATGTACTTGCTGTGACTAAAACACTAGTAGCCATTCCGTCATTTTTGTTTACATTATTGGACTTGAGAAAAAAACATCCTGTTTTGGTAAGCTATCACAAGTGTGCGGCATGCTTAGGGATTATTTGATTGCTTTTCCTGTAATGCACCTATAGGTACTTTTATTGTCAGGATTTATTACAATGTCCCTTTTAGCGTTCAATGTCGCTCGCATAAAGTTTTGGAAAACGAAACCTGAATATTTAGGCATATTTTATAAATTACTTGGCAAATTATAACTGTGCCCCGCAGCTACATTCATTCGTGTAATGATGAAATAATGATGAAACCGGTGATGATGTTTATGTGATGAAATGTATCCTATATCTGTCATCAATTGTTATTTACAAAGGTTCAGCTTATCAGATACATCTAACAATTGAGGTTAGGCTCGAAAGGTTTCTTTTTATTATACACATAAACGTTTGTACTTCAGACAAGTTGTCAAATTACCTTTCGGGATTTATATAAAATGTCTTTTGAAAAAAAAACGTTTACGGGGAAATGAGATTCGGTATTTCACAATTCGGATTATAGATAAGTAACCTACCATTTGTATGAGGTCGTCTGTCCATCTCGTGTGTTTAAGTGCTCAGTAATAAATATATTCGGAGAAAAAAAAAGTTTGTGTGAGTCCAACCTTTTTCTCTGGCGTTTTTCAGTCTATCCGTGTACATAGTTACAAGTTGCAACTAAGCTGAACTGTAGATTTAAAATTAAAACAAATAATCTACGAAACAATCACTGGTAAATATCCCGTGAATAGTCTGTACGGAAAGAGAACTAATAATTATGAAATAGATGGCACTGCTGTCCTTATTTCATTATTTTGTTCGACTAGCAACACAATCGAGACATCAGTTTCAATTTTTTGCCACGGCAGTTCTATTTCTAAACAGACTCTCGTAAGTAAAAGTATGTACTTATAGTAAATAATATTCCTATTTTATAAAATAATTAATTATTTTGTATTTATCAATACTCACGATGCGATAAACTATTGACCGAAACGCATCAGTGTACAAGGTGACTTTGATGATAACATGTATTGATTTTTCATTTGCATAATCGAGATTTCTCCGAATTATCACTAGTAGGTATATGTAGGCAACCACAGTAAAATAGGTACGCCATTTTCGTAGGGTAAGCAGGTGGCAGGTGGTCTTTATTTTCATACAAGTTCGACGACTACTATAGCCTTCCTTTTTTTAAATATTGGAATACTTTTCACAGAACACTACGAGTATCTGTATGTATTTATTTAATATTGTTAGATTGCACAGTTTTTATAGACTGGCCTTGTGGCTCAGTTGGTAGTGTGTCTACGTCTACCTGCTGAACTGAAAGGTCGTGGGTTCGATCCCCACCCAGGGCAAACATTTGTGTGATGAGCATGGATGTTTGTTCTGTGTCTGGGTGTTTCTATGTATCATATGTATATATTTACAATAAAAAAAAAAAAGTATATATGTATTCTATCAGCCATCTAGTTCCATAGTACAAGCTTTGCTTAGTTTGGGCTAGATGGTGTTGTGTGAAATGTCCACAAATATTTATTTATTATTTATTTATTTATATGTTAGTCTATACCAGCTTCTAAACAAGTGTGACAAATTTCATAAGTGTATGTACTATGTATATTTGTCCACGTATTACGCAGAAACTAGAAGTCAAAAAAATTATATTTTTTTTATTGAATTCGAATTGATTTAAATGTCTCCTAACTTAGGAAACAATGTCAGTTTTATCTTTTTTTTTTTTTAGTTTATAAGATATTGACTGTTATAATTTTAAAATATGAACGTTTCAACTATTCAAACTACTGGGCGGATTTGAACGAAAGATGGTAGGTTTATAACTCATACTATATAAAAGGATCTGGCATAAATTAATAACCCAAAATTAGGCGTTACGATAGTAGTGAAGTGTGTTTGAAAATTAAACGAACTTACTCAGTGAAGTTTGCTGAATATAATTTATAATTTCAAGAAAAACTAGAAAACACCATTAAAAATGAATAAATAAAAGTAATTTAAAATTACCTCTTTTTTGATGTCGGTTAAAAATTAAACCGACTTCAAAACAATGTAATCAACTGAAAGGAGAGAATAACATGAAACATTAAATCAAAGCTGTGTCTGCTTAACTATTTTTTAAGACCAGTGTCTGTATAGGACTTAGTTGGAATTATTTTAGGGCCTGATACCGGCCTCAAAAAAAGTTAAGCAGATGCCTAGTTTTGATTTAATTTTTCGTGTTATTTCTCCCTTTTCATTTAATTAGGTTGTTCTCAACTCGTTTTTTTTTTTACATTTATTAAGTCTCTAGCCGTGTGGAAGTAAAAAAACCCAAAGGGAATAAAGTCATCGCTGATCTGTATATCTGATCTCATGCCCTGTTTGCGATTTCATACCGCAGTTATAATTTCGCTGGTCTTTTTATGACATCAAGTATCCAAGTTACAGCTGTATATATGCAGGAAAAAAGTCAGTGTGTAGGAAGACTAAAAAAAACTCGCTTGTGACTGCGTCCCATTTATCCACAACTTGTTGCTTCAACCTAGGTCAAGGAAACGAGATAAATTATGCATTCACCCAAAGTTTATCAAAAAACTATAATAACTGACTTTAAACTTTATATTATAAGAGCTATCAGCTTACTAGAAGATAAATTAATTATATCAACCCAAGTTTACATGCATAAAGTTATCGCTTATTTTTGCTGCTATCTACAGTTGCACATTAACGGCCTTACCGAAAAACGTTACTTAACTTTAACCATCGTCTTAAATTCTCCGTCTTCTTTCTGCAAATGTCAAAACGTGTCATCGAGAAGTTGACAAAATATGTTAAGCAATGCTTAAAGTTAAGTAACGTTTTTCGGTAAGGCCGTAAATAACCAAATATGTATTATTTATCGTATTTTTATGTAAGATATGATTTAATTTCGTATATAAATTCGTATAATTTTAAGTTGACAATTCCGGTCCATAATGTGTGTTGCACAAACATTGAATTCTTTGGCGCCTTCTCTATTTCCTGAGAATTATCTTGAATTTGTAAAGGTTAGAGTGAAGAGACATTGGCGTGGGTGGCTAAGGGTATCTAGAGGTGTGCTGCTCTCTTACTGAACGCTACTCGCGGCCCGCGGGCAATGCTATGGTATTATTGTGAGAAGTGGGTACATTCTACGGACTACATACTACTTCACCATCGTTAGTTACAGTATTTTGCAGTTTCCATCACCCAATGGCCAGTTAAGGTAAGCTGGAGATCAGAGATCTCATTTAGCCACAGGGAAACTAAACGCCACTCACGGGCTCGCTATAATGCTGGACTGGGTGATTAAGAAAAACGTAGAATGTAGGTACCAGCTGCTTCTCTTCCCGGGCATACTGTAAATGTCAGTTCCGGGACTTGAGGGAAATTCGCATTCATGTAGGCGATTAACTGACACCCTGTCACTGCAAACCAACATTACATCCTACCTTCCTATTCCCTCTAATCCTCTAACACCCTCTTCCCTCCATTTAACCTTTTAATTAAGGTCAAATATGGCGTCAAACAGCTCTATTGGTCATTGATACTCTGTCTACTCCGTAAGGGAAAATAGAAAATAGAAATCGTGTTATAATGTATGGATTGCTCGAAAATCAGCCAAACTTATATGTTGTTGCATGCGATTCAAGTATTGCGCACCTTTGCAAAACTCCAAAGCTTGGAGCACCGCCGCAAAGTTGCTAGCTTATCGGTTTTTTATCGGATCCATTTCGGTGAGTGTGCATCTGATCTGCATCATATAATTCCCCCTTGCCCTTTTTAATATCGGACAGACAGAAACACGAAAAAGCGTCACCGTTTCATGGTGGATATTCCAAAAACCCGAACGAAACGCTTTAGTTCCACTTTCATCGTGCGGACTGCTAGAATATGGAATACGCTTCCTGAGTGGGTCTTTCCCGATAGATATAATCTGGGTGTCTTTAAATCGCGAGTGAATTGGTTTCTTCTAGGTAAGCGCGCTCCATCGTAGACCGCAACGTCGCTTAACATCAGGCGAGTTGGCGGTCAAGCGCAAACCTATTTCTACATTTAAAAAAAAACCTGGTACTACTACTTTTTTTCAAATTACTTCAATGGAGGACAATCTGTTTGACTGGCCTTGTGGCTCAGTTGGTAGTGTGTTTACGTCTACCTGCTGAACTGAAAGGTCGTGGGTTCAATCCCCACCCAGGGCAAACATTTGTGTGATGAGCATCGATGTTTGTTCTGTGTCTGGGTGTTTCTATGTATCATATGTATATATTTACAAAAAAAAAAAAGTATATATGTATTCTATCAGCCATCTAGTTCCATAGTACAAGCTTTGCTTAGTTTGGGCTAGATGGTGTTGTGTGAAATGTCCACAAATATTTATTTATTTTATTTATTTATTTATTTACTACTTTTTTTCAAATTACTTCAATGGAGGACAACTGAAGGTTACTACTAGTTTACCTTATTATAGGTACGGTAGTATTATTTCCTTTACTCGTACAATGGTACCGTAGAGCACACGGCAGGTATTGGGTTGGCTCACATTCGAAATTTCGAAGCAACGCTCATTATAAATGCAGACACCTGTTCGTTATCTACTCATGTAGGCACGTTGCTGAGTAAATGTATTTACAATAATTTCAATATGCTGTGCAATTCGACCCGCATTTCGGTAATTAGCTTTGGCACAAAATATTGAATAATCGACCGAAAACTTCTGTAAATATATTTTCGCTTATTCTGTGTTAATAACCTCTTATTCGTATTTGTTTCGAAAGCATTCTTTCGAGATTTCAAGACGTAGGTACCTGCTTAATTTAATACATACTTATACCCAAAATATGTAAAATGAAATGACAACTGGGATCAAGATTGTCTTATAATTTTTATCACTTTTTTTTTTTTTTTTTTTTTTTGTTGGTATTCTTGCAATCTGTTCCATGTGAACATTCAGCATATGGTTAGGAACATACAGGGTATCTTGGAGGGCAGTTATTCCAGTGACGTACGCCCTTTATGTGTTATATTCCTTAAAGATCTCTAGGGGATTTTTTATCACTTATAAAGGCCAGTTTTTCAAATAGCTAGGTTTGAAATTATAGTGTCTGTAAAATTTTTATGTTTGCGAAATCAAAGTCTCGTGGCCTGTATAAAATAAACCTAATAAATTGTACTCCTGTATATTTCCGGAGTATTCTGCTTTTTATTGTTCTCAGAATAAGAAATAGGATAAACAATAAAACACTTTTGTAATTAAGTTTTTTATTTTGTCACAAGTCAATAGACAACACAAAAATACAGAAACTATAAGTGCCTTCGTGTTACAAATTCTATAATTAAAACACTAAAGTGGATATAAAGGATACAATACTGCGTAGCTAGTAATGGTACTACTGACAAATAATTGTTTCAGTAATACTATTGATATTACTATTCAATGGTACTCATGAAAAGTCTAGCCAGATATCTAAGTTATTAAACTGTATAAATATACATTAGTATTACTTAAATTCGACTCTAAATTGCCGAGAAAACTGGCAACACACGGAGCCTTAACAGCCTTTCCTTTTCTACTTTCAGGAACCGTCTTCTGCATATACGTACTGAGTAAAAAGTACAACGTGCAGGATAGCGTTATCGGCGGTCTGGCAGGAGTGAGCAGGATAGCGGGATGCTTCATGTTTGCCTTCGCGCCGACCAGGCAGTGGTTCTACGCGGCTCCGCTGGTCAACATATTCAGCCACACGGGGCTCACCGCAGTCAGATCGATTGCGAGTAAAAGTGTGCCTACGGAAGAAGTTGGTTAGTTTTTTATTTTCACCGTTTTATATTTTTTTGTTCACTAGCTATTGTCATTAAGAACTTCCTGTACCCCGAGGATTAACTCGCGTAGTGTTGAAAGTGACGATGATAATGATAAAATGCATCCTATATTCGTTTCCAGGTTTTCAGTTATCTCTGTACGAAATTTTAATAACAATCGGCTTAGTCGTGAAAAACTAACAAAAAAACAAAGTTACTTTCACTTTTATAGTAATTATTAGTTAGGAGTTTATTTTTCTGTTGGTTTTTAGGGTTCCGTACCTCAAAAGGAAAAAAAGAACCCTTATAGGATCACTTTGTTGTCCGTCTGTCCGTCTATCAAGACCTTTATCTCGAGAACGCGTGAAGGTATTGAGTTAAAATTTAAACCATATACCCAGATCCATAGTGTCTTACTGTAGAGAGAAAAATCTAACTTATCAGTATTCACAAAAAAAGTTACAGCCGAATATGTCGCAAAAACGTATATTTCGACACTCGCAAGGGAATCAAAACCTATGTGGGTACTTTCCATTGACCTATAACTGTGAAATTTGACAAGAAACATTGTCATATAGTACACATAAAGGAAAAAAAAACAAAAACTGAACATTTTTTATTTAATCACAAAAAATAGGGTCTTTTTGCAAGGAAAGAGGGTCCAAATTTTATTAAAGTGCTTTAACCGGATCATGTGGGGTATCATATGAAAGACCTTTATTAGCACAAGCTAAAACAGGGTTTTAAATATTTTTACGATGTATATTTTTCGGTTTGTGAAAATATAAAAAAAATATATATAATTTCCCTCCTTTATCTACTAGTTTGTACGGAACACTCGGTGGGCGAGTCTGACTCGCACTTGTCCGGTTTTTTATATTATATTGACACTGAGAACGGTCAGCGTTACTCTAAAATGGACCCCTTACCATTGTAAAAATTGCAAATATAAAAATTATAATAATATAAGAGTTGAAAGAACACACTGTTTTACAAAAAAAATAGTACGTGAGTTTTCCAAAGTATTCCATTATATAACCCGGAAAAAGGTATCAGAAAATCATCCCTACTGTTACTTAGGGATGTGGATTAAAAACCCGACTTCAAAGGAAGGATAACCAATATAAATAAAACCTCTTGCGTGATTTGTGTATGAATTGACTGAAGGAATATGTTATTCCTTATAGGTATCTGAATTCTTTTTGGACTTTTAGGTAGACGGTGTAAAGGTCATGTGGCTGCTCTGTTTCATAAGCTTATGTTATAACTAAAGAAAATTATATGCATTTGGAGCTAATTAATCAATATGAATTCAAACACGGCTTATTGATATAGGTATGCCTGATGTCGGAGAAATTATAACCAGTCAAATGTTCTTACCAAATTTGCCATATCGGACTTTGATGATAACGTCAAGTCATGACATGTCACAATATGGCATCTAAGATTATAATGATTATGTCGAGTTAAAGAGAGAACGGACAAACACCCCACTTTTGAAAACTTCATTAGTGATTTATAAGATTAACAGTAATACTACCTAGTAATAGGACAAATTTGCGTACCAATACCTTTAATTATATGATGTTCAAAATCAAAACCCTCCTTTTTGCGTAGTTGGGTATATACAATTGGTTAATAACGTGGTCAGAACCGATCTTCTGCAATCATTTCTCGCGTGAATTCCTCCTACAAACCTTTTAGGAGACATATAACGTGTATTTTAGGAAATTCTATAAAACAGCATTTTTTCCAGCAAAACTGAATGCGCTAATCGGTGTGACAGAAGCAATAGCGCCATCTGTCTACATGCCGACATCGAGTTATATTTACACGTGGACTATCGAGAGCTTCCCGGGGGCTTTCTACATGTTCGACGCTGGACTCACAGTTGTAGCCTTAGGACTTTTCACGTAAGAAACTAATATCTTCAAAAATTCGTTCACAGCAAATAACAAGCGAGGGAGCGGGTGTGGAACCCGAGAATGGCGGGAGGCGCAGTGTCCGTCTTATATCTATGTAATGTCTTCTGAGGTTGAAACGGAAAAATAATGTCACGTAGTCAATTATTGTTTTTCAGCTTCAAGAATAAGTAATTATTATCTTTGATACGCACACTAGCGTTCGATAATTCGACATTAATTTGATTAGTAATATTCCTATTGCATAATAGCACATATTGGATACTCCATACAACAGTGCGATAACACACACACACACACCCACGCGCACACACACACACACACACACACACACACACACAAATGCATGAAGTTTGGGTCTTGCTGTCGAAAATACGAAAAACTTGTTTATTTATATATATATTTATTTTTTTTGTATAATAATTTCGCGCCGTGGTAACACATCTGCGGAGCGCCTAGTGGTATAGGGTAAGATGGATGGGACAATACCACGTGGTAGATCACCATTACGTTGGACCAACCAAATGATGACTGCATTTAACGATCCCGTGAACGAATGCACGAGAAAGGCATCAATACGTGAGGAATGGCGACGGATTGTGAAGCGAGCCACCACCCGAAACGATGACCACGACCACTCTGCCAAGAGTGATAGCGACTAAGAAGAATAATAATTTATTATACAAACCTAAATAAAATTTCCATACAAATTCCAAACTACTAGCTTAAAACAAGATGAAGTAACTAGCTGGTAGCAAATCACGTCCTACCCACCCATTACCGCTATCCAGTAGTTTAGAACAATCACGGTTAATTTGGTAGTAGCGGTCATTAATTACCACACTGGAGGACTCCCCCCTTGTGCTTTTGAATTGCACTCAGAGCTTTGAAGTTAATTGGGCCTTTTGAAGCTGTGAATTAAACAGTGTTGGAAAGCTATTGGATATTGATTGTTTTAATGGGAAAACGACTTTATGATTGCTTATCACCATGTTTCAGCATGTTTTATATATATGTATTATATATTTATATGCCACTTCACTTTGTTGATAGCCATTTCTACAGTAGGTATAAATGGCTGTAACTGTCACTTAACATCAGGTGAGTTGATGGTCAAGCGCAAGCCTATCTTCGAATAAAAAAAAAAAAAAAAAAAGGTACTCTGACACTCACATCATTTTTCGTATGTTGCGATGATACATTTTAGGACACTTTTTCACATTTTTTGTGCTTTTTATCATTTCTTGATTAAGTAGGTACCTGAATATAAAGGACTGTAGGAAAATCTTTTTTTTATTCGACGATAGGCTTGCGCTTGACCGTCAACTCACCTGGCGTTAAGCGACAGTTACGGTCTACGATGGAGCGAGCTTGACTAGGAGAAACCTATTCACTTGTGATTTGAAGACTCTTAGATTATATCTATTCGGAAAGACCCATTCAGGAAGCTTATGGAATACGCTTCCTGAATTCATCCATTTTGGCAGTACGCACAATGAAATGGGGCCAAAGCGTTTCGTACGTGTTTTCGGAATATCAACCATGTAACGATGTCGCTTTTTCGTGCTTCTTACTGTCCGATAGAAAAAAGAGCACGGGGGAATGAGATCACGCAAAGCAGACGCACACTCACCGAAATGTATGCAATAAAAAACCGATAAACTGGCAACTTTGCGATGATCTGTATGGGATCCAGTCTAAGAGCTGCCAGAGATAAAGCGGGGTCTTTAAGTACGCAAATATCTAAATAAGTAACTTCAATAGGTTAAAATTAAAAGCACGGGTGCAATGTAGATCGCGCTCAAAAATATGTTTTTACGACATCAGATTACAAACTCTCGTCTTTTATCTACTATAAATATGCATGCATTATACATATACACCTTCCTCTTACACCACTCTCTCTATTGATGAAAACTACATCAAAATCTGTTGCGTTGTTTTAAACATCTAAGCGTACAGACAGCGGGAAGGCGACTGTGTTTTATAATATGAAGATATTGGTCCATTATGTTTATACTCGCGATTCAGGATCAAGGATTTTTATTTGCAGAGTCAATGTTCTCACTGTCGTGACTAATGACCCATAATCTCACTTATCACTTCATAAAACACACAACAATACGTGCAATTTACGAGCATAGCGAGCAGATTTATGTCAACAACTTTTGCCTATTGATATGCTTATTTTATTGGTGGGTATTCTTACACAGCACTGCCTAGTCTCAAATTAATCAAAGCTTCTACTGTGGAAATTGGGTAGAATGATGATGATAGAATATTTATATACTTTTTTGTAAATTATACATAGAAAGTGCCAGACACAGAACAAACACCCACGTTCGTGCAAATTATTTTGGTGACATACATTTCGTCTGTCATTGTATGTATGTATTTTACGTGTAATGTCTTTGGATATTTACATTTATATTATATAACGTTTATAGACGTGAATTTGTATTTGTTGTTTTCAGGTTAATCTACGTACTTGTCAAACGGAGAGACACGAGCGCAGTCAAACATCCAAGCAGAAAAGAAGAATTCGCCAGAACAAACGAAGCGTCTAGATTTTAAGGCAAAGAGTAGGGTGGCGCCGCTGTCTCGCTCACCCGTAGCTGTTATTTTAACCGACTTCCAAACAGCAGAAGGTTCTCAATTCTACTGATTTTTTTGATGTTTGTTCAGCGATTGCTCCGCCAATTACGCATTAACAATTTTAATGATTGTTATTTTGTTTGGTAGGTAATACCACAGAGGTGGTCCCATACAAATTTTATCAAAATCGGTCCAGTACCTTGGTTTTTATAACAAAATTACTGAAAATATTTCATCTAAGTAAACGGATTGCATATTTTGAAGTCGATTTTTTCAGTTTTTTTATCTATAATTATTATATCTGTTATTTTGGCCGAAATAACAAATATCGCCCTTACCGAAAAACGTTACTTAACTTTAAGCATTGCTTAACATATTTTGTCACCTTCTCGCTGACACGTAATGACACTTGCGGAAAGAAGACAGAGAATTTAAGACGACGGTTAAAGTTAAGTAACGTTTCTCGGTAAGGCCGTACCTATATATATAACAGCTATTGTTAATGAAGCTAAAGAGAGAATTTTTATCAAAAATAATTTCAAGATAAATTTTTTCATTTTTTTTTTTTTTTGATTAGTTTTTTTTTTGTTTATATCTAAAACAAAAAGTGTCGCTTGCAAACGAGACAACAGCGCCCTACAGTTTGCCTTAAGTTGAATTTTTTTCAAGTTATCAATATATATACGTTCTAAAAAGGAAGATAGGGTACTTTTTATAATGTCAACGAAATCGGAAGTGAACTGTACTTATTTGAAAAACCTTGATAGCATAGTCGGACCAAAGTTAGTTATTTGCCAATTCGATGGCTGATAATATTGTTTCTAGAGTGTTGTTGACTGAATGAATACTTCTGTTATCCAATCACTAGAGTTTCCAATTTAATGTGAAAGTAGATAATACGTTAAAACTACTGATGATCCAAAATCCCTCACATCAGGGCTGCGTTTTAGAACTAAGAGCATATATTATAAATATACATAATTATTATAAAACGAGTATCATATTTTCATTATATATAGATAGATAACTCTTTATTAAAAGACCACAAATACAGAAAAAGAAATACAGAGAAAAATAATTATAGCTAGGCTTTATTATTATTTATATGTTTATTAATTACCTATTATATGATTCCCACATGGAATTTAAAAAAAAAAGGTTGAATCAGCTAACGGCCAGCATATTTTCCCTGCCATTTTTAGGGTTCCGTACCTCAATAGGAAAAAACGGAACCCTTAGGATCACTTTGTTGTCCGTCTGTCCGTCCGTCGGGTGTCAAGACCTTTATCTCGGGAACGCGTAAGGTTATCGAGTTGAAATTAAAACCATATACGCAGATCCATAGTATCTTGCTGCAGAAAGAAAAATAAAGTTTCTAAGTTTTCGTAAAAAAAGTTACAGCCGAATATATCGTAAAGAACGCACATTTCGACACTCACAAGGGAAGCAAAACCTATGGGGTACTTCCCGTTGACCTAGAACAATTAAATTTGGCAAGAAGCATTGTGTTAGAGTACAAATATATGAAAAAATCCGAAAACTGGACATTTTTAAATTAATCACAAAAAATAGTGTCTTTATGCAAGGAATGAAGGTCCAAATTTTAAAGTGAATTACCCGTATCATGTGGGCTATCATATGAAAGAGCTTCAGTAGCATAAGCTAAAACAGATTTTTAAATATTTCTACGATGTATATTTTTCGGTTTATGAAGGAAAATATAAAAAATATATGATATCCCCCGTTTATCTACTAGTTTGTACGGAACCTTTGGTGGGCGAGTCTGACTCGCACTTGTCCGATTTTTATTATTATGTCGTCTGTACACCTTGTGGATGATCGTTATAAGCTACGTGCGCAGAGTGAGAAGATACGTAGATTTCACTCGAAAACTTTCGGCCCCAGCGGCCATCAGTTTTGCGTGTTATATTCCCTAGTTATTTACACCCCAACTTGCTAATCTACTGTAATATACTAGCGACTTTCATTCGTCTACAGACCTCTTCATTTCGGATTCAATCTCGTAGAGACTCCAAGATAAAAGAAGTCCTTTTCATAGCTCATTGCATAATTTTGATCTATCGTATAAGACTCATAGGGACTATATTTAAATATGATAATAAGCAAAGTAAACACACAAAATAATACCATAAAAATACCTTGCCAGTTAAACCAACTCGGATGCTGTGAAGGAAAATGTTAGGACACGCTTTCTTACCCTTGCGCTACTTGTATGTTACCGTTCTTCCCCCACTACGTTGTGTGCGTGTGTGTATACTATTATTATTATTATTTTAACAGCCTGTATTGTCACATTGTTGAGCAAAGGCCTCTCTTCCCTCCTTCCAAAATTGTCTATTGGCTGCTATTGAGCGCCAATCCTTGTTATAGGTGGAGAGCTCATTTCTCCACCTCTTCCTAGGCCGACCAAGCGGTTACTAGTTGGGACCCAGCTAGTAGCGAATTTTGCCCATTGATCTTCTGGCATCTGGCAGATGTGTCCAGCCCAATCCCACTTTAACATAGCAGCTTTATGAGTGACATCAATAATCTGAGTTTTGGAGCGCAGTCTTGTGTTCCTGATGCGATGTTGTAGCTTCACGCCCAGAATACTGCGCTCCATCGCTCGTTGGCAAACCGCGAGAGAGGACCTTTGTTCCATTGTCAAAGACCAAGTTTGAGCGCCATATATGAGGATGGGGAGAATGCCATGTGCATTCTCCCCATAAAATTATATTATCAAATTTCGAAGAAATACTAGAGTTTTCTAGAAATTTCATTGCTATTTCGGCATAGTAACGCATCTTCCTATTTAAAACACATCATAATTATATTTTACAGTGAGACATTAAAGACTTGATGCCATATAGAAATCTAAAATTTATCTCGTTTACTTAAATGACTAGAAGTTCAATGTTCCCTTATCTGAGTAAATACTGTTGAAAATGCTGAGTTTACTCATGCCTACTTAATGATTGTGAAACTCAGGGTTGCTGTCGGTTTTTTATCAGATAAACGTTGTAATTAGCTGTTTTTTTTTAATCTAGGCCGTTCATCCCAATTATGAAGAAAGTGGTTAGATTAGAATTTAGATGAGTCTAAGTGTTCATCATAAAAATACCATGTTGTAAGCGTCACTTATATGTGTTAGTATATAGGTATACTTATAGTATTAGGTACGAGAATTAAAGACACGCTTGACACTGGCAAATTGCAAATCGCGTAGTCCAATACAAAAGAAGTAGGAGAAGATGTATCTTTAAACTTTTTTAGGGTTCCGTACCTCAATAGGAAGAAACGGAACCCTTATAGGATCACTTTGTTGTCCGTCTGTCCGTCTGTCCGTCCGTCCGGGTGTCAAGACCTTTATCTCGGGAACGCGTGAAGGTATCGAGTTGAAATTAAAACCATATACGCAGTTCCATAGTATCTTGCTGCAGAAAGAAAAGTAAAATTTCTCACTTTTCGTAAAAACAAGTTACAGCCGAATATGTTGTAAAAAATGCATATTTCGACACTCACAGAGGAATCAAAACCTATGGGGTACTTCCCGTTGTCCTAGAACTCTGAAATTTGGCAAGAAGCATTGTGTTAGAGTACATTCATAGAGGAAAAAATCCGAAAACTGGACATTTTTAATTTAATCACAAAAAAATAGTGTCTCTATGCAAGGAATGAGGGCCCAAATTTTAAAGTGAATTAACCGTATCATGTGGGGTATCATATGAAAGAGCCTCATTAGCTTAAGCTAAACCAGGTTTTTAACACATTCTTCGCCCCTGCAGACCCTTCACTTCAGCTGGGAACCAAAACTTCTTAGGCGAATTTTGATTAAGTACAAAGTGGCCACGCAAAGCAACGTTAACTACCTCAAACGCCGGTGGTTTACTGACTACTACAAAATGAACGGGACGCTCGCTCGGATCCGAGTGGGAGGCGCTGCTACTATATCTTAATTATCACTCGGATCCGAGTGGTGAGCAAGGGATGTGTTAAATATTTTTACGATGTATATTTTTCGGTTTATGAAGGAAAATATAAAAAAAAAATATAATTTCCCCCTTTTATTTAGTTTGTACGGAACCCTCGGTGGGCGAGTCTGACTCGCACTTGTCCGGTTTTTTTTTATTACCGGTGACCTTTCAAAGTGATATGTAATCACTGGATAAAGTTTCCTAGTTTAATCACAACCCGTTGCTTATGGAAATCCACTAATGAAAAAAGAGATAAACAAAGTTTTCTTTCTCGCCACGTTGACGACGCGTTCGTGTTCCCTTGAGGGAACATTCTGCTTCTACTGGAGATATTCTTAGAGGCATCAATCTGCTCCAAGCGGTTATTACGATCAGCTGGACATTAGAGTACTTTGTCGTGCGCTAGAAGATATAAGAGCTATACAATAGATAGAGATGCACTCTATGCGATTATGCATGCTAATGTAAGAGTAGACACTTAGCCCCTGTGAAAACTGACTTGCGCTACATTGCACAGTAAGAAAAGTTGCTATTTAATTGACTGGCTTTGTGGCTCAGTTGGTACCTAGTATGTCTACTTGCTAAGCTGTAGGTCGTGGGTAGGTTCGATCCCCACCCAGGGCAAACATTTTCGTGATGAGCATGTATGTTTGTTCTGTGTCTGGGTGTTCCTATGTATATATTTACAAAAATAAAAGTATAAATGTATTCTATCAGCTATCTAGTTCCATAGTACAAGCTTTGCTTAGTTTGAGCTAGATGGTGCTCTGTGAAATGTCAGTGAATCAGTGAAATCAAACAAACAGTGAATTTATAAGAGTTCCTTATACTTACTAGGTAGCTTTAAAAAGATAGAACAAATGGACAACCTCCCTTTTTAGGGTTCCGTAGAAAACAGGGTACCTCCCTTACAGTTTCGTCATGTCCATCCGTCTGTTTGGCTGTCTGTCTGCGGCTTTGCTCCGACTAATAGTACTAGAAAGCTCTAATTTTACATACATATTAATCATGCCGAAAAGCCGCACAATAACATCTATTATGAAAAATGGGAATGTTTTTTTTTTCTCATTTCCCACCGCACAAATTCACGAGTACCTAATAGCGACCAACTAAATCAAAATTGTTCTTTGAAAAGTGAGAAATGAAAACTTTGAGCAAATTCCATAAACTAACATAAGTTAACTTGTATGTTCATACTATCAAATAGAAGACGCTGTTTTAAGTTCACATAAATTGTGATACGCAACTACGGAACCCAATTTTGCGCGTGACACGACACGCACTTAGCCGTATATTTGAAGTTATTTAAAGACAGAAGTTCTAGCTCGACTACATCCTTTGTTTCAAACCTTGTAGATCTCAACTATTTCGAAGTAACTGAGCACAATCTGTATGATAATAACTCGAGGCGTGTTCAAAACTTAGTTTTACAGGAAACTTTGGTTAAACTTCAGAGTTACCGCAGTAAAACTTCGAAGTGATAATATACTTAGCTTCAACTACAACTTAACGGTAAAAAGTAATCTGTATTCAGTTAGAAAATAAATATACGCACTTAACGGTCGATAAAATAAGATTTTTGGTTAATTTTAGGAGCAGATGAGTTTATTACATAGTAAGCAAGGAAGCCTTTTAGTTTAACCAGTCCGTAATACAATACTGTATTTCTGTGTGGGGTTGCGCTGGCAAAACAATATTTATGTCGGTTGAAAGAGCTCAGCGGGCCCTGATTAAAGTTACTCTTCGTAAACCATTCCGCTTCCCAACAGACTCCCTATACAACGAATTCAAAGTATTGCGCGTTCGACAGCTCTTTATCTACTATGCTGCTTTTAAGATCTGGAGAACCTTGAAGACTAGGCCTGACTATGACACCCTCGTACAAAAAAGAGTATTTCGTTTACCTCTCCCACGTGCCAGCTCGTTAATGGCTAAGCGAAGTCCGTTCTTTTCTCTTCCTTGCGTGTTTAATAAAAATTTGCAAAAGAATTGGGCTAAATCCTAATATATCTACATTCGCATTTAAGAGGAATGTTCGTGAGTTGCTTTTGCAGCTGTCACGTGAAGAGACTGAAACCCTAGTACACAGTATTTATAAGGCAGTGTAGCCATCAGGAAGTAGTGTTACACTTATACCTGGTAGACCACAATCCCTCCTCTCCCCCTTTTGAACATCTTCCTTGCCACTAAGCCATTTAAGACTTAAATCCTCATTAGCTTTTAAACTGTTGGTACTGAAATGTACTATCAAAAACTTAGTAATAATTTAATATCATCAGTTAATAACTTAATATCTTTTTTTTTTGCACCAGTAACATGTTTTATCCTTGTTAATACTCGCACTCGAGCCCCAAGTCACAAGCCTCGTGCTTAGTTTGGGGCTCACCGATAAAATTCAATTCTTCTTTTTTAATGTATGTATAACGTGCACATGTAATTTTTATCTGTAAGCATTTATTTTCTGGAAATAAATTTATCTTATCTTATCTTATCTTATCTTATCTCTGTTTGTCTTTAATGAAAAATTATAGTACAAACAAATTCTTATTTGGTATGAGTACATGTATTTCTTAAAACTATCTTGAGACAAGTGTATGTTTAGAAAAATCAAAAACCCCCGGTAAAAAAACGGCTAAACCGACTTTGATGAAGCATAGCTATATACACTATCAACAAAGTCCTCTTTCAAATAAAAAAAAAACTAGATCAAAATGGCTACTTAAATAATTAAAATAACTAATCTCAAACAACGAACGAAATTCTCATACAATTTTTGTTCCTCTTTAATTTATTGAGTTTAAGAATTTTAATTAGTTTAGTGGTGCCTTCAGAATTGACGACAATGACACATTATACCTAATACCTAATGAATACTTGTTTTATTCAAGAAACTTGAAAAAATCCTAATACTTGACACTGGCAAATGCTTTAATGCGTGTCCAATACAAAAAAGAAGAAGAATGTTTGCCATTCCACGGTTTGTCCATATATTGATCAATACAAGTTGACTATTTCACGAGATACGATCATTTCATGACATATACACTTGCATGATGTATTGATCGTAAATACTTTTAATTATTATAAATAAATAAATAAATAATAAATAAATATTTGTGGACATTTCACACAACACCATCTAGCCCAAACTAAGCAAAGCTTGTACTATGGAACTAGATGGCTGATAGAATACAT
The DNA here is from genome assembly GCA_947563715.1 of Lycia hirtaria. NCBI lineage: Eukaryota > Metazoa > Arthropoda > Insecta > Lepidoptera > Geometridae > Lycia > Lycia hirtaria. Next base: position 9,004,834 of record OX387384.1, read on the forward strand.
ATATACTTTTTTTTTGTAAATATATACATATGATACATAGAAACACCCAGACACAGAACAAACATCCATGCTCATCACACAAATGTTTGCCCTGGGTGGGGATCGAACCCACGACCTTTCAGTTCAGCAGGTAGACGTAAACACACTACCAACTGAGCCACAAGGCCGACAATATATTATAATCATCATCATCATCATCTCAGCCATAAGAAGTCCACTGCTGGACATAGGCCTCCCCTATGGATTTCCAAAAAGACCGATCGGCTTGCATCCAGCGTCTTCCTGCCACTTGTATGAGGTCATCTGCCCATCTCGTGGCTGGTCTTCCTACGCTGCGCTTGCCGGTGCGTGGTCTCCAATCGAGAACCTTTCGGCCCCATCGGCCATCAGTTCTACGTGCTATGTGGCCTGCCCACTGCCACTTCAACTTGCTAATCCTCTGTGCTATATCGGTGACTTTCGTACGTCTACGTATCTCTTCATTCCTTATTCGATCTCGTAGAGTGACACCGAGCATAGCCCTCTCCATAGCTCGTTGCGTGACCTTGAGCTTCCTTATAAGGCCCATAGTTAGGGACCACGTCTCAGTGCCGTAAGTCATCACTGGTAACACACACTGGTCGTAAACTTTCGACTTGAGGGACTGGGGTATATTGGACGAGAAGACGCATTTAAGTTTCCCGAACGCTGCCCAGCCGAGTTGGATACGACGATTGACCTCTCTCGCAAAGTTGGACCTGCCTAATCGGACCGTTTGTCCTAGGTAGATATATTCGTCAACAACTTCAAGAGTGGAGTTACCCACAGATATTGGGGTGGTCACTACATGGGCGTTCGACATAACCTTCGTTTTGTCCATGTTCAATATATTATAATACAATATATTATTATATTATAATTATATATTTTTTTTTTTTTTTTTTTTTTTTTATTATATTATTAATTTTAGTAAAAACTTACATAAAAGAAAATCCTATTACAGTTTATTCTACGTTATTCTATTATAAGAAAATTCAAACAGCTGTCTCACGCACTCTATAACAATTAAACACTTCCATTATGTCTGAAAACTTCACTCAGACGTTTAAAGTACAACTATGAACCCTAGCTTCAATTAACGTAATAGCTTAATTTCCTACTAAACCATTACCAGTAAAGTTGTAGCAATTCACTAGCGCACGCGAGCCTTTATATGTTGTATTCGTGTAGCTATAATGTACATGCAAACTGCCTGAGTGTGCATGCTCACACATACACACACACACCCCGACTTGGTCCACTTCCTAACTTGACCATTTCCAAAATCGTCCACTTCCTAATTTTTCTTCATCCTTACTCGACTATTTCAAATAAAGCTGTCAAAACTGACACTAAGATCCAGGATTTAGATCTCATTGAGATTTATCATTTTACTTCTTCTCTTGTCCATACACAGCATAACACCGTCGATGTGGTGTACCATCAACTTAGCGTCTTTGATCGTTACCTACTTGTTGATTAAAAAGCGGCCCATCACCAACCCAAGTTATCCGGATGCGGTGTACCTAGGAATAGAAAAGCGGATAAGCTAGGAAAAGACTCTAATTATAGGAAACAACAAACGGTGAATGGACTATTTAAGAGGTAGGCTAATTAGGATTTAAATAATGATAATTCAGGAAAAGGACGTTCTAGGAGTGTACGAATTAGGAAGAGGACAACTTTGGAAATGGTCAAGTTAGGAAATGGTTCAAGTCGTCCAGAATTTACAAACAAATCCAAACACCACGCGCTATCGTGAATCTGTCGACTATAATGAAATACCTTTCATAGCTATTTTGGTGAAATTACCTAAGCAAGTTCTGTAGGAAGACTAACAATACGCCCGCATGGATAATAGAGAGACGCTATAATAGAAAGATAAGGTCCCATTTCACTCGTTTAATGGAAAGTCCGATTTACAAGCCGCCTAGACTTTTACAACTACTAGAAAATATTGAGTAATAAGCTTTACTGATATTTACTTACTAGAGGATACTACGTCTAATCTTTTAAAGCGATTTTCAAAAAGGAGGTTCTTAATTCGTATTTTTTTATAAATATTTGTTTTTTTATTTGTATGTTTGTTCGCCGATTACTCAGCCAATCGTGATGATTCTTTTTGCAGTGTCTTCAGAGGTGTTCATATAAATTTTATCAATATCTATGCAGTACTTTGGTTTATATAACAAAATAACTGGTAAAATATCATTCAAGTGCCTGTAGAAAATTGAACAGCAAGTCGTATAAGTAGTATTGCGTATTTCGAAGTCTGTTTTTTCAGTTTTCTAAATTATTATTATTTTCTTTATCCAAAGAGATTTTATAGCTTGACCGCCGTAAAGTCGACCGTCCTGATGGTATGCGGGATCCGGGAAGGCGAGTATGCACGGGTGCACACGGCATTGTCACCGCAGCGAAATATCTCAAGATACATTTTCGTGTTGTTATTTAGAAGATAGTAAGATTACAGTTATATGAGTGTAGCAAGTAATAGACTTAGATTTTACAATTATTTTTATTTAATATGATTAATATTGTAAATGTCATCCTTCATAAGAATCAATTTTTTTAAATAATATTTTGACCACTAAAATACTATAAAAGTCTTACTAACATAATATAGAAAATGAAATAAATAATAATCACCGGACGAAGACTACAATTTCAGTTTGTTCCTTTGAAAATAAGTTGCTACATATAATAGCATTATCTTTGCTTGAATTTTTACTTTTTATTACGCAGACTCGGTAATTCCCGAATATTTGTTGTTGGATGTAAAGACATGAAATAATCTGGTGTAGCGGGCACAAAGCTACGACCGCGCGAACTCTAACTGCCAAATGTCATCCGATGTCAGCAGCCGACACCAGATTGATTGATTGGTCGTGCGCTCCCTGCCCCCGCGTCCCGCATACAATTAGTAGGGTTGACTTTAAGGCGGTCAAGCTATAACACTACTTACGCAATTGCCCTACGCTATTTGTAACGAAACATAAATAATTGTTTTTCAAGAAATGTTCGAAGCAATGCTCGTTTCTATATCATTTAGAGTGTTCATGCGCCTACTTTCTCGTGAAAAAATACACTCAACAACATATTCAGTGTAACGAAATTGCGTAAGTTGCACTAAGTAAATTTAATTAAGTTAATACTTAAGTTTTTTAATATGAATTTCCGCAAAGTAACGCCTGATGCAATACTGCATTTTCTAAGTTACATTACGAAAGTCTGACTGCACAATAGTAGTCAGGTATTTTGTTTTTCTTTTGATATAAATTTACTTGTTGCTTAAATTATAGTTTTTATTTTGTCCGATTAATCTTTATAAAATAACTTGAAGTATGTGTTTTTGTTAAACTTTTATTGAATAAGGCTACATAGAACCCTTTATCGTGCACCACCAGAACACAACAGAACAGACACCTCCAAAGGCTTGCCCGTCGATAGGGTCCTACACTGTGCCCTTAATAACAGTAATAAGGAAATTCATTTTTCATCCTGCTTCCTAGCGAAGGGTTCCCGCTGGAATTCTCTCACAAAGGTTACCACTCGGCGCTTGTGGGAATTCCTCTTGGTAATGATTTCAGATGGTTTTTACCGTAGATCGTAGATAGTGTAAAGTGTATGTATACGTACAATTGTACATATATAAGTATGTATGTTTCTATATTACCTCCTACAGTCTAAGCGGCTGTCCACTGCTGGACATAGGTCTAACCCATGAATTTCTAAAAAGACCGTTTGAAGTGGCTTGCATCCAGCGTCACCGTGTCCCGCCACTTGTATAAGGTTGTAAGATAGCTGTCGACTGTCAACACCATGAGCGAATTTTGCGTGCTTAGGGAACGTTTTGTATAAAAACGTAAAGACCTAATTGATAACCTTTTTAAATGAGTACTTAAAAAAAACATTTTAAGTCAAACGGTATTATTGAAAAGAAAAATAATGATGTAAATTGTAGGTAATGTATTTACTGTATTCTACTAGAAAAACACTTTAATTTGATACCTATATTGTGGGGGTTCTGAAAAAACATGAAATCCGCCATTTTTTGGCGACGGTCATATTGAGTTTAGAATTATCTATACTAAATATATTTCATATAATTACAATTAAAAAAACATTTTTAAATACATTCCATTGTATTATCATCTAAATTAAAGACGTGTACTAAATATCAGATCAATCTGTCAACGGGAAAGGGGTCAAATTTCAATTACTAAATTTGTCCCTAAAAACATAAACAACAACGGCAACCTAAATAAAACCGTTTAATAAAGACGGTAGGTAATAAAAAATAAATATATATAATATTTATATATATTTCATTACAAAAAGATACAACTATCATCTAGTTTCCCTGTGATCACGGACACTGCCAAGTGTTCATCAAAACGTCTGATCATTTAAAATTAAGTTAAATATACTCAATAAATCCGTTGTTAGTTGTTTAATTTCAATGAACATTCATTCCTCGGTTTATGTTGGTGTTGTAGTCAGATTTTCAACAAAATATGCAATAAACATGATATGTAGTTGATTGCACATTTTCCCGACAAAGTATGCGTGAAGATATTATAAATTACGCCAAATATTGACTATTTATTGACATTATTGACTGTTTTCACTATTATTGTCTTAATTATTATTTTTTTCAATTGTCTACATAATTTATTGACATCTTAAAAATGTCTATATATAAATAATCATCTATGGATTTTCCAGTATGTTTGCACACCTAGTACAAGGTTGTTATTGGCTGCACAACTATAATAATACAAACTATGTATGTATGTATGTTAACCTTTAACTGGCAAATAAAGCACTGAATTTGAATTTGATAAATTAAATAAAATGTCCAAGCACGAGTCACTATTTAACTAAACATGTTTCTGGTGTACTACACCTGTATTATTAAGTCTGAGTAGGAGGCTTGAGATAGACTTAAGTCACTCAATGTGACTAAGTAGACTGACTCAAGGACTCCAATCGAGGAAAATCGTTTAAGGTTTAAGCAGGCTTACTTCCTAGATCCTAAGAAACATCTAAAGATAAATATAAAAAAAAAACCTTCAACAAAAGACAAAACGTTTGATCTGAAATATGAAACTGAAGCTTCTTCGACGGCGTTCTCTTTGTGTTAGGGCCCGAGCTGAGAGCTCTCCTCTATAGCGACCTGTTAGATAGAATTTCAAAGTTGTCACCGAATATACGGCTATTTCCTTTAGGTGCCGCCCGTGAATGAATCAGAACTGATGAGAAATATTTAATATTTTATTCTGTCCTAGCTTTATTTATATTAGTAAAATTGACAAAGGTCACAGACACCCCGGTGTCTGTGGAGCTAACAATTAAATTTAAATAAAAAAAGAAGCTATATTTATAGGATGTTATAGGCATGAGCGCATATTTAACAAATATTATCTCTATAGGTATATATAAAAATCAATTGCTGTTCGTTTGTCTCGCTAAAACTTGAGAACGGCTGGGCCGATTTAGCTGATTTTGGTTTTGAAATGTTTGTCGTAGTCCAGGGAAAGTTTGAACGTTGAGAAAATATCGGGTCCACTCATTGATAGGTGATACGAAGTACGCCGTGTGTAAATGTCCAATACATATTTATGAAGTGTTACTATACTCAAAACTTTCCTCATTCGACGGGACTTGAACCCGCAGCATGCCGATCAGTACCTGGGAACCTCTACCAGTTCAGCCACGGAGTTGTCATGTGGGGTGGTGAAAATTTTGGACTAATCTCATGCTCGACTAGTCGACTCGAGGCGACGACTCGAGCCGACTTTAGCCGAGCGAGCTTTACATAACGGCTCAGTCTCATGCCACATTACTTTGTAAGTGATAAGCGCGACTAAAGAAGTTTTCACTTAAAAAAAAAGTGGCAAAACTTCAAGGCATTTTCGAGTATTGTTTTGAGAACAATTGTATTATGATGCCTACCTATCTCTCGACAGACATCAGGGATAAAGATCGATACGATAACTAAATTTTTGCAGGAAATTGCATCCACCGCGAGGCAGAAACAACCGGATGTCTGGATGTGAGGGAAATTGTTTTACATACTCAAACAAAGGCTAAGTACTGGTTCGTTGTTTTGAGAGGTTATGTAAATAGAGTTGCATACGTAATACCTTAGCTTTTAAGATATTAAATATTGATTGAATGTACTAAAAGTAATAGGTACAAAGTCCCCAACACAAAAATAATAGTTATTTGTTATGCAAGGCTGCAAAGTTGGTTGGGCGAGTACTTGTATTGAAACCTGAGGAAGCGAAGGATTCTAGGATTGTAAATATAGAATCCTGAGCGTAGCGAGGGTTTCAAAAGTACGAGATGCAAAATAACTTTGCTGCCGAGTAAAACACAAAATTTTTCACCTCACTACAGCGAGGAAAACGCTAGTCCAGTGCTGCCACCTGTGGCTGGTCAGTGCGATTATTCAAAGAAATGAGGTTGGCGCACTGATATGAAATAAGTATTTAATGTATTTTCAGTGGACTTGCGGTATAGAAAAGTATGGAATAAAAGGTTCGAATTTTAAAAACTCTTTCCACGCTAGCGGACAAAATGCACTTTTCCACTCAGATTTCTAATGACAAACATTATCTTTCCGAGCTTGTGAGGTGAAAAATATATTGTAAAACTTTACATGTATCAAGTTTCATAGAGGTTCTTTGAAACCTGTACGCAAGTAGCAATAAACATCCCGACAGATGAAAAAAAAATTTGCCAGTTGATACAAAGTTCGTGCTTATAAGAAATTATGCAAAGTTTCTTACCTCCTTTCCACGTTGATTTCCTGTAATTTCCCACTTTACGCGTTTTAATTAAGCCCAGTCGAGGATGTATTTATTCTTCAGAAGTCAGGTGCGAAACTCGGTCACGCAAAAGGCTCTCATTTTGGTGAACTTGCTCGGGAAGATGGGAATTTTATCATTTGGAAATGTTAATATTTAGATTAAAACGCCGTAAAGTTATTATGTTTCCGTTCTAATTTTTGTAAATTTATTTGAAGTAAGCACAGCATTTTGCTTACATATTCATAGTATTAAATAATATAACGGGCATATCATACAAAACTTAGGGAATAATGGTATTTAATGATTTTATACAAGTATAAGTTTAGAAAACTCAAAAACCCCGACAAAAAACGGCTGAACCGATTATGATGAAACATAGCTATGAACACTCCCGACTAATTCACCTTTCAAACAAAAAAAATACAAAATCAAAATCAGTTCATCCGTTCGGGATTTACGATGCCACGGACAGACACACACACACAGACACGTCAAACGTATGCACGTCGTTTTTGTGTTGGCGGTTAAAAACAATGAATAGCACCACACTCATGTTAGATGCAGGAAAAAAAACTACACAAAATCTGCGTTATATATACAAAATAAAGTTTAATCACAGAAGACAACGGCGACGGTGTGGCCGAGGATGGAGCTCGTCGATCTAGAAGATATCTATTCACTCTAGCCTTGACAATTCCAAGATCGTAATTCTCAGGACACAGACCTTAAAATATTAAACCTTAAAAAGTATGTTACCTTATTGTTCATTAATCTTAAGACAGGAATGGTTGAGTTGTTATTATAGCAAAGTAAAAATTTTTTTTACTTCAGCTTTACTCGTCGTGAAGTTGGATAAAAAGCTAGTGAAAGGAAATTTATTTCTACTCGGATCTCGGTGTCCATCAACTGAGCTAGCGATTTATCTTTTCAAGAATCCTTACAGGTACTTAGATAACTAATGCTTCTGCAGTAGTCGGAGATTTATCGTCTTTTTTTTTCGTTGATGAAATGGACGAAGATCTCGCAACGCTATTTTATTTACTAACAAAAACCTACGTGAAAAATGGTCGATTCTTACTATTTTAAATAGACATACAACTCGTTGGACGACCGTTATTATCACTTTTCTAGGATCAAAGTCTTTGTAACGTTTTTTTCATTTTTCTTGGATCAAAGTCTTTGTAAATTGGAAACTATCTTTATTATAAAAAGAGGAACTATCTATTTTATTATTGACTTTAACTGCTGACTAAAACGTTGTATGGTATGAAGATAATTGAAATCCTGGAGAAGAAGAAAGACTACCTACATTATAAGTATGAATAAGTCTTTGTTACATTATTATGACGATGAAACTGAAAAACAGATAGTCAAAATAAAATTATACAATTGAAATTAACTCTTCATATCTCTCTTTCTCTTTTTTACGTGCTCACCACTGACGTGCTTCATCGTCGGCCACATTGTCTCTTACTATCAACCGAGTTGGTCATCAAACGTAAATCAATTTTATGTGAAAAATAAGTGCCTAAGTAAAATGAATGACTTATACAACTTAATTATCATGCTTTTTGACCCGACTGCGTAAGGAGGGTTATATTTTTCGAGTGTATGTATGTATATTTCTATAGACGGCCTACAGCCTAAACGGCTTGACCAATTATGATGTGTCATTAGATTCGTCTTCGCTTCCAGAGCGTCATAGACTATAATTTTTTGTAATAATAATAATAGATACACCTCTCGCAATAATAAAAAAAATGTGTTTTGTCGTAACCTCCAATGAACTATTTCGTAATAAGCAAGTGATTTTACTAGAATTATTGTAATGAATACGCATAAGAATTTATAATCTTTTCCAGCAATTTCATTCATACTTTTTCACAAAAAACGTACACTTAACAGCGTATCAATCGTAACGAAATCGTTAGTTAGACTGAAAAAACTGCTTTTCTGCAGTCGGGTAGTTTGTTTTTCTTTTAATATAAATTATTGTTAAGATTTCGTTGTAACTACGAAGAACCATGTCAGCCATTTTACTCAGAGACTATTTGTACTACATAAACAAAATTTGGCATATAGATGTACGATGTACATGTAAATACTCAGTAAACTGAAACAAAATGCTGTAGTAATATTTTCAAAAATATTAAAAATAAATAAAACACAAATAATTATATTTTTCAACCCCACCCCGCAATGAGGGATATTCTTGGATAGGTCTTTTCTAAGGTTGTATAAACAATTTTCCTCTCTGATGTGGATATGTGCGAGATATAGCCGACTAAATGTGAAAAAATTGTGTCTCCTCCCTTCTGCATTTCTGAAGTATTAAACCTAAATATAAACTTATTGACCATAATACAGTAGGTATTAGTAAAATAAATAATTTTAATTTGTTATTAACCGACTTCCAAAGAGAAGGAGGTTATCAATTCGGTTTGTATGTTTGTTCACCGATTACTCAGCAAATTGTGCATTGATTTTGATGACCCTTTTTGTATTTGGTAGATCATAATTCAGAGGTGGTCCCAAATAAATTTTATTAAAATAGATGAAGTTCTTTGGTTTTTATAACAAAATAATTGGTAAATTATCATCCAAGCGCCTGTAAAAAAGTGAATAGCAAGTCGCGTATGTGCGTATTTTGAAGTTGTTTTTTTTCAGTTTTTTAAATTATTATTATCATGAACATTGCAACACTTGAGAAAGAATTCATCATCATTTCGTAATCATGATCATTATTTTATAATCACGCGGGCAAAACCGAAGGACACACTTAGTACTCAATGAATAGAACGTAAGTACACTTCTGCAGAAATGAGAAACCAAGTTTAAGATAAAATTTTAATGATGGCGGCGAAATCATGTTCAAGAAGTTCGCAACTTCACAACTTACTTTGAATGAACATAAGCATTATATCGATTTTAATAGACAGTACTTTGAGCTATTCTTATTGTAGCACGAACCTAATTGTTATACCTGAGATCGCATTTTATTATTTTTTCTTTTTGTTATTGTATGTTTGTTCACCGATTACTCAGCCAATTGTGCATTGATTTTGATGATTGTTTGTATTTGGTAGGTCATACTTCAGAGGAATGAAAGATTATTGTATAAAACAGCTAACACATTGATTACAAAGATTGAAAATAATAGAATATTAAAATATATATTAACTAACAATACTAACATTCTACATAATTATATATATATATATATATATATTTATAAACACATACATACAAATTTTATTTTAAAAATATCAAACACATAATCACCAATGTCAATTAACGTTGTAAAATATACCTATTAAAACCCTTGGTGCATAACAGACTAGAAACAATATTATAATGAAGTGTCACTGAAGAGCATGCAGCTACCTACGACACAAGATTAATTTCTTAGTGTAGGTACTGCGCGGCACTATAATTTATGAAAGTATTCAAGATAAATAGTCCCTAATGTATACCTACCACTGTAATTACTTATTGTACTTGTATATGTTTATTGAATAAAAACTGATTGATTGATTGATTGATTGATTGAGTCTCATATAAATTTTATCAAAATCGGTGCAGTACTTTGATTTTTATACCAAAATAACTGGTAAAATATCATCCAAACGCCTGTAGAAAAGTGAACAGCAAGTCGCATACATATCTATTTATTGTATAGCGTATTTTGAAGTCGGTTTTTTCAGTTTTGTAAACCATAATTATATTTTTATACAAGTATTATGTTAAACAATTTTAACGGATTTATCGCGTATACATTTATCCTGCGACCACGCACGCTGCAAAGTGTTAGAAATGTCAGCTCATAAAACTATGTAAAATATACGCAATAAATCCGTTAAAATTGTTTAATTTCAATTAGTAACAATCGAGAAAACGTTCAAAAACATTAAGTATCATTTAAATAAATGGCCGAGTGCGTGTCGTGCCACGCACAATGTAGGGTTCCGTAGTTACATACAATGATTTATGTGACCTTAAAACAGGGTATCCTATTTGATATTAAGAACATAAGAGTTAACGTATGTTAATTTAATAAGGAAACTAAGGTGGTTTTAACACATTTTAAATAAAAACTACGGGTCACTCACGTCTGTTTTGAGCCGAAATATCCAACTATAGTTTCAACAGCATTCGGTAAGGCGCTGCTCCTTTGAAAAAGACCGCTGAATGCGGTTGAAACTATAGTCGGATATTTCGGCTCAAAACAGACGTGAGTGACCCGTAGTTTTTATTTAAAAAATATGTTAATTTAAACGAAATATTAATTATTTTACATGTAATGGGGTGCCAACCCTATTAATCATTATTTTGAAAATTTTAGTACGTAATTTTATAACGGTTCATTGAACACATCACATTTACTTTGAAGAGTGCTAATAGTCTGAGTAGAATGGGTGTGACATATGGACAGACAGACAGGCAGACAAACATGGGGAATTTACCTAACCTAACCCGCTCCCCTTTCGATATATATATTTCTATACAAAAAGCGCTCGTTTAAAGTATAGGATTTCAACTATAGGTAGCTCAAAGTACTGCATAGGCTCATTCATAAAAGTATATTATGCTATTAGTTCTAAGTAAACAATGACAATAAACAGGTGAACTTAGCTCGCTCTTGAATAGGTTGTGATGCCATGTTAAGCTCCACCTAAACTGACTAATTATACTACTTAGTGCTCAGAAGCACTTCAATCAAATACTTGTTCAATTCTGATAATGTTTATGACTTGAAATCAGTTTTTGTTCCTATTCTTCACAAAGAAAACTACGAGTACAGATACTGAAGAGAAATGTCCACTTCATTATCTCCTTAATTTGTATTTTTTTTTTTTTATCAGCCCTGTTTGTACAAACTGTCCCACTGCTGGGAACGGGCCATCTTCTCATTGTGAGAAGGGTTAGGCCATAGTCTGCCACGCTGGCCAAGTGCGGGTTGGCAGACTTCACACATCTTCAAGATCATTGAGAACTCTCAGACATGTAGGTTTCCTCACGATCTTTTCCTTCACCGTTTGAAGTTCGCGGCAATCAACAATACGCACATAACTTCGAAAAGACAGAGGTGCGAGAAGTTCCCGGCAGCTTAGTGGTGAGACCGTCTGACTTGCGATCCGCAGGTCCTGAGTTCGAATTTGTTAATTAGGATAATCAAATTATAACATGACCCAACTTTTGTGGCGCGAAAAAAGCTTCAAAGAATATTTAATTTTAAAATCTAAATTTTAGAATAGATTACCTTCAATAGGAATTAGAATACTAACTTTTGAGACCTAAGATATTCGGAATAAAAAATGTAGAGTTAAACCGTTTAGTACAAATCTTAGGTAAATCCACAATGTATGTAGTGTGCTGACTTTCTACTTGTTCTGTGGTAGAAAAGAGATGGTAAAACATCGATTATTTCGATAACAGATTTCATCTATCATTGGTCTTAAATCTGCTATGACATGCACGTCTAATGTCTATGTCTACATCTGAAGATGCATATCAATTTCATAGCGTAGCAAAACGTTAGGCCCATAAATTAGTTAGACATCACGGTCTGCGGCCCGAGATTGAATAATACGCTGTACGTAGTTAAGGCCACACCAGTTTGAACACAATATTACTTCCGGGCGAACCCATAGCTATGGAAACAGTTGCAGTCTACTGTCAATGGCGTGGCGATATTGTGATCATGTCGAGTTACTGTTTGGATTTGTACGAGCGTAAGTTTTATTAGCAATATGTGGAATGCTGGTTGTTCGTGACTATGATATAGTCTGTGGAGTGTCTAAATGTAACGCAGTTTGGCGGGAAATTTTAATTGGAGGAGGAGGAGGACATTTTCACACAACACCATCTACCCCCAAACTAAGCAAAGCTATGACCAAATGACTGATAGAATACATAATATACTTTTTATAAATACATACATATGATACATAAAATACCAAGATACAAAACAAACATCAATATACAGCAGAAATGTTTGCCCTGGGTGTGGATCGAACCCACGACCTCCAGCACAGAAGGCAGACGTACTACCACTGAACCTTAAGGCCTGTCAATTTAAGGTTTCAAGGCTCAAAGCGCGCAGCTATGATATCTCTCGCGTATCACAATATTTATAAAATCACTTATTTATTTATTTATTAAGATAGGAGAAATGTTTTAAAAAGTTTTATATAGATATAACATTATATTGGTGACAGAATTTGAATAAACATGTATTTTGGAACTCCTCAGCCAAGTTAAAAGATACCGAAGAAAAAATAATCATTTCTCTTGCCTAAATAAACAAAACTGTCACTTTTCTAATATCACTCAGTGATTTTATATGTTAAAAATGTTGTGTTATGTGAGAGATATAATTACGCAGTTTGAGCCCACCCTTAAATTAGTTTTTACCAGACTCTGCAAACAGCTTAATATTTTTATAATTAGTTTAGTTAGTTTTATGTCAGTATCGTTATATGGGGTACCAGCTTAGAATAATAACTTTCCCCCTTTTCCTGTGGGTTCTGTAAGAACCGACTAAGGGAAATATCACCAGAGGCGGACAGCAGCATCTGCGAATTACTGTGCTCCAACCCGCTTGCCAAGCGTGGCGAATATTGACAAAACACCCCAATGATGATTTCTTCCAGCGGATCTCATTGGGAATTCATGGGCCTATGTCCAGCAGTGGACTTGTTGTGGCTGAAATGATGATGATGATAGAAATAAACATAATTATATAGGTATTAGTACCTATATAATTATGTATATTTCTATAGTTCTTCCTACATTAAATAGTTTAAATTCAAGACTATTGGTATGCAAACAGTAGCATGGGAAGAAGTTGTATTATGGTAACACATATTAGACTTACTCCTCAGAATAACTTTGAATATTTGATGGGTAGAGTTGAATCCCCTGCCTGCCCACTATGCGGAACCCATGACGATGTCTCCGACCTTTAGGTCGAGTGTGGTTGGAGCGAGTCTATGAGAGTAATTATGTGCGAGAGGTACGGCGTAAGCCCCCGAGACGTTGGCATGTTTCAGGCCATCCTGGCCGCACCCACGAGCCAAGCGGCGAAGGAATTATGTACCTTGATCACCGAGGTACTTCTGCAGGGCAAACGGCTTCTTCCCTTGCTATTATAGTTATTACAATAAATTTAGTAATATGTTGAGTTGTACCTATTTGGGTGTAAAACGGGCCTGACATAATCACATATAGCGACTTACGCCCCAAAATAAATACAAATATATAAAAAAACGGACAAGGGCGAGTCAGACTCGCGCACTGAGGGTTCCGTACAAACTAGTAGATAAAAGAGGGAAAACATATATTATTTTTATATTTTCCTTCATAAACCGAAAAATATACATCGTAAAAATATTCAAAAACCTGTTTTAGCTTATGCTAATGAAGCTCTTTCATATGATACCCCACATGATACGGTTAATTTACTTTAAAATTTGGCCCTCATTCCTTGCATAAAGACACTAAGTCATAGGTTTTGATTCCCTTGTGAGTGTCGAAATGTGCGTTTTTTACGATATATTCGGCTGTAACTTTTTTTTACTAAAACTTAGAATCTTTATTTTTCTTTCTGCAGCAAGATGCGGATCTGCGTATATGGTTTTAATTTCAACTCGATACCTTCACGCGTTCCCGAGATAAAAGTCTTGACACCCGGACGGACGGACAGACAGACGGACAGACGGACAACATAGTGATCCTATAAGGGTTCTGTTTTTTCCTATTGAGGTACGGAACCCTAAAAATGACTAGAGTGAATAGATATCTTCTAGATCAACGAGCTCCATCCTCGGCCACACTGTCGCTTAACATCAGGCGAGTTGATAGTCAATCGAGGATCTATTTAACATAAAAAAAATACTCATATTTACTTTCTAAGAGCTATCGTGTCTCGGGCGTGCGCTCTTTTAGGTAACATTACATTTGTTGGTTTAAGAAGAAAATTTAAGTTAAAGTTTTCTAAAATAATATAAATTTTTGATAAAATTTAAGTAATGCTCAGCATATTTACATAATTTCTATTAGTTAGCAAGAAAACCTGGAATAATTACATAATTTTTGAAGAAATGCTGAATTTCACGGCCTCTCATCGCCTCGGGAGTATCAGTTTCCATTACTTTTTTCCCCCAAAAGTTTTCAGACTTTTCTTGATAAGCATACCTACTTACGGTATATCGCATAAAATACAAATAATAGTTTTATTTAATTTCTTGCTTATGTATTCCATAAAGCTGAATTTTAAGAGATTTGCATAAATATAGATATATATATATTTTTATGAAAGAGGCAGATGTAGATTGTATAAAACAAAATCCAGCAAAAGATTCACAATTACAAATTTCATATTCCCCGGAAAGGCTTTCAATTGGAGCTCAATGCAGGAACATTTTGTAGCTGCTGTGAATATTTCATCAAAGCTTTGAAAGTACCTTTATCTTATTTATTCAGGGCTGTATAGGCAAGGGTAAGGTAGACGGCTACAATGTCGTCATAGTACTAGTACCCGCCAGTCAGCAGTCAGTTGATATTGTTTTGCAATTTTAGCTTTTCTATCAATATTCTACTAAATGTTTAATAGGGCGACGTACACTTGGAAATATGATTAATAATTTAAACAGAAATACTCATTCATAACTGTAATAGTGGTGAAACTACAAGTGTTTAAAATTCTGATGTCGACAAACTAATGTTTTTTGGGGATTTTTGGAACTAAATTTCATCAGTGGGACGTTATGTATTTCCAATTATTACAAAGCTCTGGATGACACTAAGGTAAGAGTGTTTGTTTATTGCAGAAGTTTATAAGTTATTCTAGTGATATAATCTACAATTTGAGTTAATTTTACTATATATTGTACTTTTTAGGCGCATGGCGTCTAATGGTGCTCACTAACCCATGTCTGGCCTAATTTGCGCCAGAAATCCTGCTTTTCTGGCGAATATAAGGACACTGTTGTTTAGTGTTCATAAACCCGCCATTGAGTTCTTATTGCATTACGATAAGTGTTATATTCCTTTGATACAAAAAAAAATAATTATTTGTCGTATCACTGGCCCGGTGGCTATACGGGCGTACTTATGCATTTGCTTTTAAACTCGCCAGTATATCCTTATTGCTTTGAAATACGATTCATTTTTGTTTGATCCAGTAGCAAGTAGAGGAATCACATGTATATCAATGAACAAAATTAAATTCTAATTATTATTTTATGGTTACTCACGCTTTGTTTGATATTACTACTTTCAAGGAATACCTGATTTGTGTATTTCAGGAATACTATACCTAATTATCTATATTACTAACAATAATTGGATGCATAAAACCTCAATATATGCATCGCTTCTGACCGGTTTTAGAGTTCCGTGATATAATAAAAAATCTGTAATAATTTCGAAGTATGGCTTCTGGTATGCAAAAAGAACGAATAGCGTACTAAAAATTATGAACTACTTATGCTGTGGAACAAAGCTCGAAAATCTTGTTTAAAATTTTACTACAATAATTTTTGGTATATGTTTGACCACAACTTACTTGAAAGAACGCGATGGTTTGATCGAAGATATAGCAAGTTTGTCTAGGCAAGATGACCCATATCTTTAATTACTTAGCGAGTTTCTCTGACAAACTAAGTATTTCTTCAGTGCTCTGAGGCGAGTTTAAATGATCACACTTCATATTTAGGATTCCGTAGTATATATTTTTGTCCGTTTATCTCAGCCATTTTACTCGAAACTATAGCGTTATATGAATAGAACTTGGCATGAAAATATAATATGGTATAATGTGCACAGCTACAAGATACAAAATTGACATAAAAATGTAAACAGCAAAAATAGGGGTAGCACTACATATTTGTAGAGATGAGCATTCCTGACATATGTACGTCTCGACACGTTTGTCCATTTATTTGAACACCTGATTTTATTGATTTGTGATTTTATAAATTGGCAGATTAGATTGTACTGTTTTTTATGATTCATTTTTCATTTCTGTTTATCATGAGTGGCGGCTTGCATCCAGCGTCTTCCCGCCACTTGTATGAGGTCATCTGTCCATCTCGTGGCTGGTCTTCCTACTCTACGCTTGCCGGTGCGTAGTCTCCACTCGAGAACATTTTGGCCCCATCGGCCATCAGTTGTACGTGCTATGTGCCCTGGCCACTGCTACTTCAACTTGCTAACTCACCCTGCTATATCGGTGACTTTTGTACGTCTACGTATCTCTTAAGTTCTGATTCGATCACGTAGAGAGACTCCAAGCATAGCCATCTCCATAGCTTGTTGCATGACCTTGAGCTTCCTTATAAGGCCCATAGTTAGGGGCCACGTTTTAATGCCGTATGTCATCACTGGTAACACACACTGGTTGTAAGCTTTCGACTTGAGGGACTAGGGTATATTGGACGAGAAGACGCTTTTAAGTTTCCCGAACGCTGCTCAGCCGAGTTGGATACGACGATTGAACTCTCTCGCAAAGTTGGACTTGCCTAATCGGCTCGTTATCCTAGGTAGACGTATTCGTCAACAACTTCAAGAGTGTAGTTCCCCACAGATATTGGGGTGGGCACTACATGGGCGTTAGACATAACCTTCGTTTTGTCCATGTACATTTTGAGACCCACCCGTTGGGAAACTCTATTGAGGTCTTCGAGCATCGTACTGAGGTCTTCCATCGGCTCTTCCGGGACTACTATATCGTCGGCAACCGAAGGTGAGTGAGTACTCGCCGTTAATATTGATGT
Source organism: Lycia hirtaria (assembly GCA_947563715.1). Taxonomy (NCBI): domain Eukaryota; kingdom Metazoa; phylum Arthropoda; class Insecta; order Lepidoptera; family Geometridae; genus Lycia; species Lycia hirtaria. The sequence continues at coordinate 9,022,448 of OX387384.1, forward strand.
CGAGCCCTTTCCATTCCAGAAGCTTGTAGGCATCTTCCAAACCGGCGATAAAATTAGTTTCAGAGAGACAACGTCTCTCTGCCTCACGCTTCTCGTCAATGGAATTGTTCCCGAATTCTGGTCTTGTACTCGAACCGACATAGTGGCGTTGTTGTACAAACATTTCAGCACTTCGATATATCGATAGTCAATACGGCGTTGTTGGAGAGCCTCAAGCACCGCCCAGGTCTCGATCGAATCAAAGGCTTTCTTATAGTCCACAAACGCTAAGCAAAGGGGCAAGTTATACTCTTCGGTCTTCTGTATCACTTGCCGCAGCGCGTGGATGTGGTCTATGGTACTATAGGCTTTTCGTAAACCGGCTTGTTTGGGAGGCTGGAAGTCATCAAACCTGCGTTCAAGACGATTCGTGATGACCCTCAAAAACAGCTTATAAACATGGCTCAGAAGCGAGATGGGTCTGTAGCTCTTCAGCAAAGTGTTATCCCTTTTTTACCCGACTGCGAAAGAAGGAATACAAATACAACAAATACAAATTTTTATTACTTTAAGAAAGTACAATGTAATTACACTATATATAGTAACTAAACATTAATAAACTAAGATCTAATCAAATTGTACAAACAGAGAAAGTTGAGCAATGAGTCCCAAACTAAGCTCGCGGCTTGTATCTTGGGGCTCTCGTGAGATGTTACCAGGGGCCTTGTTGTGTATACAACAAACAAGGTTAACAACTGTGAGTTACATGATAAAAAAATCTACTGAAGGTTGGACAAATTGTATTACTCAGTACTTTGTATGAGGAAAGGGAGAAGATGTATGCTACAGATGCCATATTGTACAAGAAGATAATCCATCCGTAACTATTCCTTATAGATGCTATGTATAAGAGCTTCAGTTTCATCGCGATCTAGACTAAGTAGCCAGGTTCTAAAGTGCTTCTTCAAATGATACCGAGTGAGGTTTGACAGATTGCATTTTCTATACACATTATTATAAGTGCAGGGTAATGAATAGGCAGGACTCCGTTTGGCAAGGAGAGACCGAGCACGGGGGAGGTGTACTTTATAATGTCGCTTGTTTTTAGCAGTTCCAGTGGATTCTGGCCGACATGTCTGATTATAATGAGTTCTCAAGGTTGCATTATACACAAATATCTGACGAACCCGCAGGACCCCAAACTCATCGTAGAGAGAGTCAGTCGGAAATCGGAAAGGTTTTCGTAAGATTACCTTTAACAAAGCTCGTTGAGCCCTCTCCACGGTCATGAATACTGTTTGACCTGCACTGCCCCAGACAGTTATGCAATATTGCAACACTAACTGACACAGGGCGAAGTAGATTTGCCGCAAAAGAGGCAGAGGAGCACAGTCACGTAAAGTTTTCATGACGTAAATCAGCTTACGGGTACGCGAGGCTATATCCAGTATTTGCTGTTTGAATGATAAATTCTCATCAATTGTAACGCCGAGATACCTAATGTGTTGTGTCCGATCAATGAAACTACAAGAGCAGTGAGAGGATTGACTTTGCAAGCCATTTGAGCAATAGTGAATTTGCAGTTTCATGTTAGATGGAGGTTGTAATACACAAGTTTTACTGAAAGGGATGTATTTCGTTTTCGAAGTGTTTAGAGTAAGAAAATTTCTATCAAGGCTTTTTGCAATCTCAGACAGACCATTCTCAGCTAGGTCATAGACTCGCCGCCAGGTGTTTGCGTTAAATATAATCGCGGTATCATCGGCATACGTGATAATTTCGCCATTTAAGAGGTTACTGTTTAGAATGTCATTGATGTAGATAAGGAAGAGCGTGGGGCCGAGGATGATTTTCATTTAATACCTGGCTATTATATTCTGTTTTTATTTTACGTAAAAGACTGTTGCAAAAATTCCTATACCTAGTGTATATGACACGGCGAGATGGATCATTAGGGTATTTTACCGAGTCAAAGTGAAGCTTGTCTCGGTGTCTCATGCATCTCACCAAACCTGGAGTAATCCAGGGTTTCAAGGACGTGAGTTTTCTGCCCAATTTTCGGGTTACCGTATGTTTGGATATTACATTCCCTAAGATATTGTTAAAACAATTGGCAGCAGCGTTTACGCAAGTGCTGGTAAAAATAGGAGACCAGTCAACGTTGTTTAACTCTGCAGTAACATTATTTAGGTTAATTTTATTTTGATAACATGGTTTATGTTTGGCTGCTTGAACTTTTAAGGAGGTTGCCACTATCACGATAGAGTGATCGGTGACGGAGGTGTTTCATATTAAACCAACAGATTTGGCGCGCGACTTGATGAAAATATGGTCTAAGCAGGTTCTAATTCGGGTTGGGCTTGTTATCGCTGCAAGAAAACCGTGAGACGCTAGCAGACAAAGGTAGTGTGATACTTGTTTGTTAATGGGATCGCAAAGGTTTATGTTTACGTCACCCGCAATTATGACAGAAGTTTCACACTGGATACTATTTAGAACCCCTTCAAGTGAACGTAAAAACGGTTCCAGATTAATTACAGATGGTGAACGATAGATACCTAAGATAGTAAGTTTTCCATCTAGTTGAATCATTAATGAGGAGGGTTATTTTTTTCGAGCGTATGTATGTATGTATATTTCTTTGGCACGCCCTAGAGCCTAAACGGCTTGGCCGATTTTGATGTGAGGGGTGCCAATAGATTCGTCTTAGTCGTGAGAGTGACACTGGGTACATCAAAATAAAAATAAAACAAAATTAAGGATATTTTGCGGCAAAAAGTAATCTCAAAAAAAAAAGTTTTCAAAATACATCGAGTGTGGTATCAAAGTAAAGAATTTTTAACAGTGATTGCGAATATATATATATAACTTATATGTTTTATTGCAGTTTGGAATAGGAAATGCTAATAAATCACATCACACTTATAATATAAATGCGAAGTTTGTGTTAGTTTGTTACTTCTTCACGGTATAACGGCTTGAGGGGTTTGGCTAAAATTTGGCACACAGGTAGTTTATAATCTGGATTAACACATAAGATACTTTTAATCCCAGGATTCCTGCGGGAACGGGTAAAACAGGATTAAACCTATTTCCTATCTCAAAAAATCACTGACACCTGTCCCATTATAATTGTGTTTTAAGGTATGGAGAGGGGAGAAGAGAGGGGAGAAAAGAGGGGGGGGGGTGTTTCAAGTGTATGTATGTATGTGGGTATGTATGTAAATCTATATGTTTCTATATGATCGCCTAAAGTCTAAAGGGCTTGACCGATTTTGATGTGAGAGGTGTCGTTAGATTTGTTTTCACTTGCTGAGTGTCAAAGGCTATATTTATTTGTAATAAAAATCATACATCTCACACAAATATGAAAAACGCGTGTTTTTTGTAACTTCCAACGAACTTTTTCGTAATAAACATGTGATTTTACTAGATTTTTTCTAAAGAATGCGCAATAATCTTTTACAGCGATTGTAAGCATACTTTCTCACAAAAATGTACACTCAACAGCGTATTAAGCGTAAAGAAATCGTAAGTTAGGCTGCAAAAACCTCTTTTCTGCAGTTGGGTATTTTGTTTTTCTTTTAACATTGATACTTGTTTAAAGAACTAGTACTTAATTAAAAAAAAAAAAAAACTAGTACTAGCACTCACTTGACCCTCCCTGCAATATGTATGGGCGCACGGACGGTATATTCACGTTTGACATGTGTGACATGTTTAGCTCGTATTGATTCTGAAGTAGAGATATCTTAAATATCTTTGTGACTATTTTTTTAAATATTGCTGCTGCTTTGTTCCATTTAATTAAGTTTAAGTACTTTTTGTGGTGCGCAACTCTCAGTGCGCAAACTTAACTCGCACTTGAAGCGATTCATGTGTTGCTATCATTGTATAACTACTAAGTTTTTATTTCTATAAATATTATAGAAAATGGTAATTAATAAGATAATTTAGTTGACAGTGCACGTATGTAAGTGAAATGAAAAAGTAAATAAAGTAAAGTAAATAAATTATTGAATTTCAGAAATCAGTACAAACGAAAGCCTTCACCTACAAGTGTTCTATTTAGCTCTAGAATAAAATATTATTAAAGTATTTTTCTTTTTTGTTTTGTTGTATTGCAACTTTAAAGGAAGGTAATAAAGTTGAGATTCGCGTGAGAAACTGGCGATTTAATGTGCAGTTTAGCGCATATTGGTACGTTCCTGGCGGGTACCCGTACACTGGGGTCTTTTTCACAATATAAGCCAATATCATTAATTTTCCATTAGGATAATTTATTAATACCTATTTACATCATATCTTGGATAAATTCAGTAACAACTCATCCAAATTTCCTTTTGATACATCTATTGGTTGTAGAGTAGTGACGTTGTAAAGTCGATGAAATGCAAAACCTGGCGATTATTGGGCCGTCTACCTTAATGCGCGTCTGGAGGCGGCGAATAACAGAGGCGACGGGCGTTGCTATTTTCAATAATATTTCAATAAATTTAGTAAAACACCTGAGTAAAATCTGGTAACTTTTACCTAAATAAGCGAAAAGGTATATTATCTCCAGGCTTGCCAAGAAGCCTGTAGAAAAGTGAACAGCAAGTCACATTATACTTATAACCGTTAGCTAATTATGAGTGTGTAGGCGTGCTTAACATTATATTAATTCAACACTTGCGACCTAACCGTGTTACCGAACACTGACACTAGGGTTGGTCACTCAGCCTATACGAACTTATGAAATAAATAAAAAAACATCGTTATTTTTTTACATTTAGCTATGACGATGTGATAAATGTAAGTAAAAACATTTAATCTACATTTTACATATCGCAGTCAACTTTTGAAAAATAATTGTTCTAAATCTAAGTACTATGACAAAAGTTACTTGTACACAAATATTTTCCAAAATTATATAACTTTTTACCCTTATCGGTTTTCACTCGCGTGTTGCGCCTTTTAACTGAGTTTTTAACCTACTTCCAAAAAGAAGGAGGTTATAAATTCAACATGTATGTTTTTTTATGTTTGTTCACCGATTACTCAGGCAATTGTGCGTTGATTTTGATGATTCTTTTTGTATTTGGTAGGTCGTACTCCAGAAGTGGTCCCATATAAATTTTATCAAAATCGGTTCAGTACTTTGATTTTTATATAAAATAACTGTTAAAATATCATCCAAGCGCCTGTAGAAAAGTGAAAGGCAAATCGCGTAGGTGCGCTTTAAATTATATAAATTCAACACTTGCGACCTGTATAGTACAATACTTTTTGCTTGCGACCTAACCGTGTTACCAAACACATCAATTTCATATTTATAATTTCAACAATACAAGCAATTACTAGAATTTGGAGTTTGATTCGCACCTGTGCATCCTCTACATAATTTAACGTGGTGGCACATGACGGAAACTAAGAAGAACCAAGGAAAACAACGTAAAATACGCCGAGTTTCGTCATCAAGATCGAACAACCTTTTTTCAACTAGGACAAGAAAGCCGTCTTTCACAAGTGTGAAGATTTTCTTTGTCTTGCAGTGAACGAGCTATTCACGGGACCCACTCCAGCGCAGAAGACGAGAATTTCAACTAGGACGAGCTGGGAACGAAGATTTGAGCAGTGTTTCAGATAAATTTTCACATCAAGGCGAATGCAAAGGTCGCCGGCCGTCCAAAGCTAAGGGTCCTTCCTACATCCAATTATTCTTTTTACTTATAAATATTTGTCTAGCTGTTCAAAATAACGTTCTGTTTGTGTGGATCAAAGTGTTTTTGTGCATATTATTGGCCATAACCTCCAAATTCTACGAAATTGCAATATTATTTTATTGTAACAACAAAAAAAAAACAATCGTAAATCACATTAGATTTACACTTTTTTGTTAAAAATATAGTTTAAAATATTCTATTTATCGAAAATTAACCTTTTTATGCCTATTTCTAAAATTATTTTAACGATTGTTTTTTCCTTAATTAATGTCTATCATCAACTTTATCCAGTTTCTATTTAAAAATAAAAATTTTGTTGTTCTTTTTCTGTCATTATTTTGTGCTTACAATACTCAGTGCATTCTGCCGACCGTTTTCAGGCTAAATACTACGTGGTCGCGGGGTCATCCGTGGACGGCATTGGTGCACGGACGGCACCCTGGTGACGGCGACTCGCGGGCTCAGCGACACCGGCTCTGGCGCGACCAGCTTCCAGGGCGGCAGGTGTCCCCGAAACGAGGGAGCCAATAGTGAACCAATTTTTTTTTTAGGGTTTTGTACCTCAAAATGAAAAAAACGGAACCCATAAAGGATCACTTTGTTGGCCGTCTGTACGTCTGTCAAGACCTGTATCTCGGGAATGCGTCAAGGTATCGAGTTGAAATTAAAACCATATACGCAGATCCATAGTTTCTTGCTGCAGAGAGAAAAATCAAACTTCTCAGTTTTCATAAAAAAGTTTCAGTCGAATATGTCGCAAAAAAACGCACATTTCGACACTCGCAAGGGAATCAAAACGTATGGGGTACTTCCCGTTGACCTATAACTGTGAAATTTGGCAAGAAGTATTGTCATATAGTACACATAAAGGAAACAATCCGAAATCTGTACATGTTTAATTGGATCACAAAAAATAGGGTTTTATGCAAGGAAGGAGGGTCCAAATTTTAAAGTGCTTTAGCCGTATCATGTGAGGTATAGTATAAAAGAGCTTCATTAGCACAACCTAAAATAGGTTTTAAATATTTATTCGATGTATATTTTTCGGTTTATGAAGGAAAATATAAAACAATATTTAATTTCTCCCTTTAATCTACTAGCTTGTACGGAACCCTCGGTGGGCGAGTCTGAGTCTCACTTGTTAGATTTTTTCTTTAAGTGGACGTGCTTAGACCTTACTTATAATGGCTAAAATTAAGCAACGTTACGTAGATTTAATAACAAAACGAGCGTCCGCCAAGGGACAAGACAGGGAGGTTGTATATCCGGAAAATTTTGAAGCAGATGTCGATGAGCGCGATATTATCGGACAAAACATAATAACGAGTAACTGCTAAACCTATACTTGAATCTTTAACAAAACAAAATGAATGTGAGCAAAGACGCAATTCAAAGATGCGCAAGAAAAATTAGCAAGAAGCAAAATTGAAACTTCCTCAAATTGAAATTGAAATTTTTTTAGGTGAATATTTCCGTTGGATGGAATTCTGCGATACGTTCGAAAACATATTCACAAAAATGAACGCATATCCGACATTAATAAATTTCATTATCTGGTTTCATATTTGCAAGGTCACAATATCATACACAATATCTTCAGAACACTGAAACTCCACCAAAATTAATCCAATAATCAAATGTGACAATTTCGCCTCCGGAAATCAACTCCTCACATTCCCCTACGAAATTCTCCCAAAGTGTTATTTGATGGACTAGATTTCCCGATTCAGGTCAAGTGTAAAGTAAATTAGGGTGAGCACACACGCGACGGTCGCCTGTGGCCGACGACCGGTCAATTAGACCAGTCCAGCACTCGGGTCGTACAGTCGGGTTAGCAAATGGGTGAATAGGTTAAAATTGTTACCCGAGTGCTTTGTTTGGGATGTCATGCAAGCTAACCAACCTTCATCATCATCATCATCATCATCTCAGCCATAAGAAGTCTACTGCTTGACATAGGCCTCCCCCATGGATTTCCAAAAAGACCGATTGGAAGCGGCTTGCATCCAGCGTCTTCCCGCCACTTGTATGAGGTCATCTGTCCATCTCGTGGCGGGTCTTCCTACGCTGCGCTTGCCGTTACGTGGTCTCCACTCGAGAACCTTTCGGCCCCATCATCCAACCTACCTTATCCAACTACAATAACTATTATAGTTTAAACCAATTTCAATAATTATAGTTTAAAAAACTGAACCCGCTGATTTCAAAATTCGCAATTTCGTCTACTTGGATGACATTTTTTTCTAGATATTTTGTATTAAAAACAAACAATTATACCGATTTTGATGAAATTTCTATAGGACTAATCTAAAAGTATTTCTTTTCAGACTAAACTAATTTATTCAAATCAGTTTATAAACGACAAAGTTATGCAGCGGATTATGTACCTAAGTATATTTTTATTTTTCTGCTCTATGTCATTGGGCTATAATTATTTATACTCCGTATTATTAGGGGTGCCCTGCTGATTTACTTGGGTATTGATAAAAAACGTTGGTGATGGTGCTCGGTGATGATGATGGTAAAATGTAGCTTATGTCGGTCTCCAAATTTCTATGTGTGTACCAAATCTCATAGCAGGATTCAGTCGTTTGGCTGTGAAAAGTTATTAAACAGACAGAGATACAGTCTTACTTTCGTTTTTATAATATTAGGAAGGATTAAAAGGATATTTACAACACGAAAGTTATTAAATATTTTGAAGTGTTTTTTTTCCATACATAAGTATTTACCAATTTTTAGATAGTTAAAAATATCAAATTTGACGGAACTTGAACTCGCATATCCCAATTGGGTATGTAAAGAAAAATGTAACATATGCTGATTCCAAAACCATTTCGAGATTATATGTCTATAAACCATATTTTTTTATTTAGGGCACATAAAATGATGAGATCGCGCAAATTTTTGCGAAAATATAAAAAATATTTGACCTTCAGTCGACCTCTAAAATGTAGTAAAATAAAATGTAGTTTAAAAAAAGATGAAACTGACAGCATTGGCATTGACAAGAGAGACAATATCTCTATGACAACTGTCATACCAAAATAAATAAACAAAGAAAAGAATTATTTTGTGTGTTTGGTGCTCTGCTATTCTATTCATTTGTATTAAATTAATTCTGTTCATTATCTTTACGACGACCTTGCTTTCCTACAGTTTTGATTGATACTGCATTACGTTGACCACTGCTGTTATAAGGAACTGTTTTCCTACTGATTGGATAAATTATGGATAATTTTGTACGTGCCGACTCTGCTAAATTACCTATGGTTGAGAATCTTATCATTCTGGAGTTCATCTCAACTAGCGCCAAGAATCCGAGGAGCTAAAGAGCTAAAACTTATGAACAATGCCAGGATATGAAATAAAAGTGATTGACAGTACATAACTTCTTTTTTGAAATGTTTTTATTGTGTTTAATTATATACCAATTTCATTGTAATTATATATGAGATTATTTTATTTACATTTATACATTATTTATTTTATTCTGGTTCCTTTTTCTGGTTCATTGTACTGCAGCATCAATGCTTCGCTCAGGAACATATTCTACGTTAACTTGTTCACACCAGTCTTTTAAAGGTTTCCTTTACTTGAAAAAAATAGTTTATTAGGATTTTTGGCACGAAAGTCGAAACATTTCACAGTTGTAGTTTCTGAATAATATTGTGAATTTGTTTCATTTCAATGCGCAAACACAATCGCGAAGACCTTAGAAAACATTAATTAATTACAACGAGCTCAATTTTAATTATTAATTATTCTTTTTTTCATTCTTTATGTTTACACAACGTATTTGTTTTATCAAAACACAACAAAAACCGATGATTTCGTGTATCAGTCAGAGACAAAAACGAATATAGGTAGATGTCACTGTCAAGTTAACGTATATGTATTTTTTAGTTCATGTTGGCTATCACAACATCTTATTCAGTAGGTACGATGACGTCATCCTTCCTATTGACGATTTTATCTTTAAAAAAATATTAAAAAATAAGTACTGAACAGAATAAAAAAATATTGAAATTGGTTTTTCTAAATGATCCATTCTATCATATAAAAAAATAAAAAAAATACCAAAAAAAAACTTTACATACCCAATTCCTAATCAATACTGATATTGTCCACAAATATTTATTTACTATTATTATTTATTAATACTAAGGAGTCTACCACTTTGACCACGATTTCGTTGTAGGGAATTTCGAAACAGTACAATCATAATTATAGTTTAAAAAACTGAAAAATCCGACTTCAAAATACGGAGTTTGTTTACTTGGGTGATATTTTATTAAAAACCAAACTACAGGACCGATTTGGCTAAAATTGATATGGGACTACCTCTGAAGATATGATACCTACCAAACAAAAAAGAATCATCAAAATCAATGGACAATTGGTGGAGTAATCGGTGAACCAACATATAAACAAACAAAGAACATACATATTGATAATCTCCTAATTTTTGGAAGTCAGTAAAAAGCTATATAAGATATTTTTGCAAGATTGTCGCTCCATAAAGTACCGCGCTATACTTATTTGCAAGATTGCCGCTGGTGTATTACTTACTTTACAAAATGATGTTCTCCTTCGTAGCCCCGGGGGCATTTGCTGGTTATTGGCTCGTAATCGAGTCAAGTGATAGATAATGCACTTGCACTATTGAATCTAAGGAGATTGCATTACTGTCAGGGAGGGGCTGGTTCTCTTTTCTTACACACATTCAATCCTATTAAAAGACAGCCAGCTAGACATTTGCGTTGACTTTTGTTGGTGAAAAAGTTGTTGAAATCATAAACTTAGACTGTAGACTCACAAAATTAGAATTTCTTGAGTGTTTCAAGTTTGACGTAGCTATATTTTTTTATTCGTAAATAGGCTTGCGCTTGACCGGCAACTAACCTGATGTTAAGCGACAGTAAGTAAAAGTATGTATCAGTTTTTTTATCAGCCCTGTTTGTACAAGCTGTCCCACTGCTGGGAACGGGCCATCTTCTCAAGTGCGGGTTGACCCATGACAGACTTCACCCATCTTCAAGATCATTGAGAACTTTCAGATATGTAGGTTTCCTCACGATGTTTTTCTTCATCGTTTGAAGTTGGCGGCAATCAACAATACGCACATAATTTCGAAAAGACAGAGGTGCGTGCCTTGGGATTCGAACCCAGGACCTGCGGATCGCAAGTCAGACGGCCTCCCGACTAGGCTGCCGGAAACTTTGTATCTGTTAATAGAACATAATTGTGAATAGGTGGCAACACACTTTATTGAATTAATAATAGTTTAAAAAAAACACGCTTCAAATTAATGTATTGTCATCGGTCCTCGATAAGTACAAAGTTTGAATGAAATCTGACCGTTTGAAGTGGGCCAAAATCAAGTCCAAAGGAGTCGGTTACAAACAAACAAATATTCATACAAGTGAAGCTAATGAAAGTGTGTTAAAAAAAAACAATCACTTCTTACATTTTGCCGAAGGTCAATTAATTTTCTCTGAAACAGTTCAGTTTTTATATTTCAATATTAACACCAAAAGTATAAAATTATAATACCATATAAATAAAATGACTCCTTTAAGTGCATCCATCAGGTCGTTTACCATTACACTTTATAACTATAACACGTGACAGACGGACAGACAGCGAAGTCTTAGTAATAGGGTCCCGTTCTTACCCTTTGGGTAAGGAACTCTAAAATCTCGGTTTAAAAACATTATCATGCGTCGTTAATTCGTAATCACGCAGAAAAAAAAATGGTTTGCATTTGAAATTCGCAAATTCGAAATAAGTTTAGTTTATAGAAATAAGTAACCAAGCTTAGCCGGCTAAAATACAAAACTTTACTGATGGGGAAATTTAAAATATATACTTAAATCCATGAAAGCAAAATAATAAGATAAGTTTACGTTTCAAGAACTTCTGAAAGCTTGTTGGTAGTTAAGTGCTTATTTGTGTAATTTTGTTTTTTGCTGAACTCAGAAATTAGTTTAGCAGAGTTTTGCGCGCGAGCAACCACAAACTTTTACAATTAAATTATTGAAATGCTTTTGGTCTTGTGTATATGGGTAATGTTGCCATTACACTTAGTATTTATATAACAGGTATCATCATCATCATCATCTCAACTAAGAAGTTAATTGACTTCTATAGATACCCCTAAGTGTCAACAGGAAGATAAAAACACACAGTTGACGTCCTAAAATTTATTTGATTTCGAGTGATATCTATATAGTTTCGATTCGATATTTTGTCAACTAGTTACTAGCGAGCAAGGGCGCGGATGCATTGAGTTGAATCGATTTTGCGCGGATGAAACATTCCATCACTAAATCGTTTGTGTGACGTCACAGTCGATATCAAAAAATGTGGCACACAAGGTTTTCATAAAAATTAAGTCGCATGCGTCGTCTACTATGTCTGTGTAACCACAGACATCACAACATTTTTTTTTCAACAAATATGATTTACCGCCTTTAGGTAAAAAACGGTATTAAAGCTAACCACAATTACTTTATTGTAAAACTTTATCTATTATTTTCAACGATAAATTGGTAAAGATACTTTTGTATGAAAATTGTTAGATTTCAAAATTTTATCATTTTATTATAATTATATACAACTCAAATTTGTTTCAAAAAACAAATTTCGTACAAATTAAATTTAAATTGAAAAACAAGTAACCGTTCTAAGTTCACATAATATATTATGTAGTGAAGTGAAACTATGGAATTCTACCCTGCGCGTGGCCCGACATGCACTAGGCCATCTTTTCTTTTGAGATAACCCTAAAAAGAAAGATTTTGCTCAAGTTCTACATAACCTTTGAATCCAATTGATTTGTTCACAATATTTAAAAAAAACCTATATGTATTGTGAATCCACATACTGGGACGAAAAATTACGGAACTTTGCCATGCGCATGGTCCAACACGCACTTGGTCAGTTTTATTTTGAAGTAACAGTTATGTGTAGTTTCCGGTAGCCTAGTGGTGAGACCGTCTGACTTGCGATCCGCAGGTCCTGGGTTCGAATCCCACGGCGCGCACCTCTGTCTTTTCGAAGTTATGTGCGTATTGTTTTCTCAATGATCTTGAAGATGTGTGAAGTCTGCCAACCCGCACTTGGCCAGCGTGGCAGACTATGGCCTAACCCTTATCACAATGAGAAGATGGCCCGTTCCCAGCAGTGGGACAGTTTGTACAAACAGGGCTGATAAAAAAAAAAAAACAGTTATGTATAAGTATATACTCGTATAAGTAGTGTTGGCTTAAATTGTAATTGCTTAACCTTGAAAGATATCAATTTAAATCATTTCTTTCGAATACAAATAAATAAAGCACTCATGGTGATCAAAGATATTCATATTTTCTATAGAAGTCTATTTACTTTACCATCCCTCATTCACCTACTTACGTTTATATGCCCCAGTTTTTAAAAATAGCCAAATAATATATCAGAATCGACTTTCGTAACATTTCCTTCAGCCTGACCTGAGAAGCCTTTGATTATAGGAAATTGGAAGATTAAAGAATTCTCTCTAAACATGAATAAAAGCAGAAGGTCGAAATTAGAATGATTTTACTTTGAAGAATGAACTTTGGGGCTTTGAAATTATTGGAAAGTATAATTATTACTAGGTGCGAAATATTTCACTGTAAATTACTTGTTAATATCTTTGAAATTTTACTTATACTTAGTATCTTGCTTATTGAGTATTGTTGTTATGATTTAGGGGTTGGTTTGGTGTGGGTCAATTGCTGTTTGATTATAGTCTGGGCGCATTTTAATGATTGACTACCCTCATATTATTATTTATGATTAAAAGAAATCTAAGTTTATTTCTTTTCGTAACACTAGTTAGTTTTTTAGGTATATATTTACATAGATAATAAAAATTATTATACTTTTTTAAACTATCACGGTCATTCATTAAAACACTATTATTATTAACGGGATATTCATCGTGGTTCGCATTAATTTTGAGCTCCCGATATTTCGGCACAGTTACATGCACCATGTTCACGAGCGACTGAAATATGCAGGTGGATGATATGGTTAAGAGCAGACAGATTTGTCAAGTGCTCAGCTGTGGTCAAGTGCTCAGCTTGTGTACTAAGAAGAAAGTGTACCCCTCTTACTCCCATTTTTTCCTCAAATTAAAATGTAATTCATATTTAGTTAATTTAGCAATTAAAAATTTAGGATCACTTAACAAGGTAGGCCTCAAAATTTCTGATACTTTCAATTGACACAGAAATTATAGGAAAAACAATTTCTCCAAATCTAACACGACAGTAAACAACAACAAAGTAATTTCCTTGGAAACTTTTTTATCCACAGCAATCGTACAATTTTACAAACATGAGTAGAGCAAGAGAAACTTCTTTTGTTATAAAGAATCTAACAATGTTTGTTTTGATATGTTGCTTCTGCTGTCTGGTTATTTTCAGTGAATGTTAACACAAACAAGCTTCTGGTGATCTAATCCTTGTAATGCAGTTCTTGCTCATTTTTGTTTTATTTATTATGCATTATTTGTAGTGATATATACTAATTATTGTGAAAATAATTAAATTGGATGAAAAATCACGAAGATACAGCGATTTCAGTGCCAGAGTCATACGCAATAACGGTGCGTGAAGGAAGTGAGAAATGACAGGAATCACGCGATATTGTAACGAAATCATCCTCTCACTAACTCACGTGTACGCTAATAATGTACATATAATGGGCTCACACATGCATACCTACTTACGTAGTATTATTATATTATGTTGTATGAGTGAGTATACTGTCACGTTCCAACGTCACAGAGCATAATTGCAACGCGTTCGCATTTTAAGCGAGACAAAAAGAACACTTGAATAACTTCGTAATACCTGTATTAACGGATTAAACAGATCCAAAATAATGAAATAGTATATAAGTCGTAGTGCACACGTCTATATAAATAAATGTAGAAGTTAATATCTTTTGCGTGCATGAGCCTCGTTGAGGGTAGGGTTGTAAGTTATTGAAAAATCTTAGAAGAACCCAGTAGGTGCGTAGTTTTATTTTTTACGACGTAATGGTCAAATGTGTCTGTAAAGGTGCCATATTAAACTGAAATTATTACAAGAATAGTATTGACACAATGCATTGCAGGCCATAAAATTTGTTGCAAACATATGCCTCTACACCGCGTATGTGTATTGGAGGTGCGCGCCGCCGCGGCCCGCCGCCGCCTATCATTTGAAATTTCGCGCCGAGAACGAATTGCGTTTTTTCCAGTTTAGTTATTAATATCGCAGGTCATTTTTACATACCGTATGAACGATCCACAGTACTCATATCGTTTGTCACTCTTCTCACTCGGTGGGGGAGTCTGACTCGCACTTGTCCGGTTTTATTTGACAATTACGTCGACCCAGCCTCACTGTATCTTTAGATTCTGAAGCTGATCCGTATCTAGATACCGTTCCACAGCTTCACTACGCATTCTCGTACCGCTCAGATTACTCACATGTATTTGGTAGGATGCCTTAAAACCTACTACTATGCATTTATACTATTAAAATAGCCCGTAAAAAACTGTTTTCCGTGGCTGGTCTTGAAATTACAGCTAAAGATAGATTCTTTTTAACATTGTATCTCAATTTCACGAAGACACGGACACGGACACGGACACGGTCACGGAGACGGACATGGACACGGACACGGTCACGGAGAAGGAGACGGACACGGTCACAGTCACGGTCACGAAGACGGACACGGACACGGAGACGGATACGGACACGGACACGGGCACGGGCACGGACATGGAGACGGAGACGGACACGCACACGACACGGAGACGGAAACGGACACGGAGATGGACACGGACACGGAGACGGAGACGAACACGGACACGGAAACGTAGACGGACACAGACACGGACAAGGACACGGAGATGGACACGGACACGGACACGGAAACGTAGACGGACACGGACACAGACACGGTCACGAAGACGGACACGGAGACGGAGACGGACACGGACACGGACACGGACACGGGCACGGTCACGGACACGGACACGGACACGTACATGGACACGGACTCGGATACGGACACGGAAACAGACATGAAGACGGACACGGACACGGAGACGGACACGGAGACGGACAGGGGCACAGACACGCACATGCACACGGACACGGACACGTGCACGGATACGGACACGGACATGGACATGCACACGCACACGGATACTGAGACGGACACGGATACGCACACGGACACGGACTCGGACACGAAGACGGACACGGACACGGACGCGGAGATGGACACGGACACGGAGACGGACACGGAGACGGAGAACGACACGGACACGTACACGGATACGGACACGGACACAGACACGGTCACGGAGACGGACACGGGCACGGACGCGTACACGGATACGGACACGGATATGGACACGGACACGCACACGTACACGAATACGGTCTCGGTCACGGACACGAAGACGGACACGGACACGGAAACGGACACAGACACGGACACGGACACGGAGACGGACATGGACACGGACACGGTCACGGTCACAGACTAGAGGTGCCCGCCGCCGCGACGCAGCTTTACTACGCATTCCCGTACCGCTCATATTACTCACATGTATTTGGTGGGATGCCTTAAAACCTAGTACATACCTATGCTTTTATACTATTAAAATAGCCCGTAAAAAAGTGTTTCCGTAGCTGGTCTAGACGCCGCCGACGAAATTTTGCCGATGTGCCGCCGCCGACTGATTTTTAACGCGGCGCGCACCTCTAAATTGTGTATACAACCGTCTACTACGAAAGTCACAAGAAATGCATCATTTGGATATCGAAACTACTCTTGCCTATCACCTCTAAACCTCTAGGTCGGTATTATTTTATTCCGCGCTAAGACTAGAAAAAAAATTGACTTCATAACAATCCAGTTAACTGAAAAGAGAGAAATAATACCCTTTATATAAAACCGAAAAATAAAATCAAAGCTACTCCTACTACGTCTACATAAGTACGTACGTTTCAACTCCAACTTTTATTTTGAGATTTGGTTCTCCCCCGGATCCCTCTGGAGTCGGATATAGCTAAATTTCATCATCGTCATCATCATCACTGTTTTTATCAATACAACAGTTAAACCGCAGGGCAAAGCTAGTCAGAAAAAATACTAGTTTGCTTGGACAAGCTGTAAAATGTGTTATTTTCTAAAAATATTAATCTTAAATGTGGTAAATCAAATCAAATCAAAATAACTTTATTTCAGACACAGAGAGATCCATATTATTAGTATACATTGTATTAAATTATTATTATTATTATATGTTAATTTAATTGTATTAAGTAAAAAGAAGCAGAAACCGTGAAGAGTTGATTTGAATTTGAATTTTACTGTCCATTGGGAGATATTTTGTTATTACTGGATACAAAAATATATTCACGTCAAGTATAATATAATACTCAACTTTGAACAAGAGAAATTAAAATTATGTTTGTTTTAAGTTACTGCAAATTTCCCAAAGGGAAACTTATTAAACGAACTCTAAAATTTTATATGACTCACAGATAGCACTTGACGATAAAATTAAATTAAAATAAATATTGGTGTTTTACGCCAGACCAATTAGTTTGTGAAAGACCAATTAGAGAGCTCCAAGTGAATTAAACTTTTGGCATTGACTAATGTACCTTGGCCTTTAAAATCTCTGTAATTTACTTCAAAAATTTCTAAAATATTCCAAAGTAATTTGGTATCTTCTGTAGTAATGTTTTTAGTTAAAATATAAAAAATAATGTAATACTTAAGTGTAATACTTTTAATTGATACTTTACTTCTTTTAACGGATTTATTGTTTGTATTTTATGCAATTTAAATATTACAAAAACCTCGTTTTTTGCTTTACCTTGCTTGTAACGACGAAAACTCTAGTAATAGTTTGAAAAACTGAAAACCGACTTCAAAATAGTATGATTTTATCCATAAACAGACTTTACTAATTTAATTTAGCGGATTAGCAAGTTGAAGTGGCCATCAGTTCTACGAGCACATAGCACGTAGAACTGATGGCCGATGGGGCAAAAGGTTCTCGAGTGGAGACCACGTACCGGCAAGCGCAGCGTAGGAAGACCAGACACGAGATGGACAGATGACCTCATACAAGTGGCAGGAAGACGCTGGATGCAAGCCGCTTCCAATCGGTCTTTTTGGAAATCCATGGGGGGGCGGCCTATGTCCAGCAGTAGACTTCTTATGGTTGAGATGATGATGATGACTAATTTAACCTTCAAGACACTGTAGAAATTAAACAATTTTTAACGGATATATCGCGTATATTTTATATAAATTTATGACCTGACGTGTCGAACACTGCAGCGTCAGTGGTCACAGGTGAGAGTTAATAATGGTATTTTTTGTTATAAAAAAAACTACCGCCTATTATTTTTATGCAAGACGTTCCCTATGCACGCAGAATTCGCTCAACAACATGTATTGCAACAACTAATGATTAACATCGCGAAAACCTTAGAAAACATTAAGAAACTCTGTATAAATAAGTAGGCGTAAGTAAATAGCAACCCTTCTCACAATGAGAAGATGGCCCGCGCCCAGCAGTGGGGCAGTTTATACAAACAGGGCTGAAAAAAAAAACAGACAAGTGCGAGTCAGACTCGCCTACTGAGGGTTCCGTACAAACAAGTAGATAAAAGGGGGAAATCATATTTTTTTTTTATATTTTCCTTCTTATACCGAAAAATATACATTGTAAAAATATTTGAAAACCTGTTTTAACTTATACTAATGAAGCTCTTTCCTATATGATACTCCACATGGTACGATTAATTCACTTTAAAATTTGGACCCTCATTCATAACGAAAACAATTTTTTGTAGTTTATATCAATAATGTAATATGTAACTTCTTTAGAGCTAAGGTTATTTGTAAACATTTCTTTGTAATAAATATTTTTGTATTTGTATTTGTATATAAAGACACTATTTTTGTGATTAAATTAAAAATGTCCGGTTTTCGGATTTTTCCTATATGGGTACTATAACACAATGCTTCGTGCCAAATTTCATAGTTCTAGGTCAACGGGACCCCATAGGTTTTGATTCCCTTGTGTGTCGAAATGTGCATTTTTTACGACATATTGGCAGTAACTTTTTTTTACGAAAACTGAGAAATATGATTTTTCTTTCTGCATAAAAGACTATGGATGATGGTTAAGGAGACTATGGATCTGCGTGTACAGTTTTAATTTCAACACGATACCTTCACGCATTCCCGAGATAAAGGTCTTGACACCCGGACCGACGGACAACAAAGTAATCCTATAACGGTTCCATTTTTTTTCTTTTGAGGTACGGACCCTAAAAAAAGTAAATAGCAATGCGACTTCTCACACATAAGAGTTATCCTAGAGGCTAAGCCTACCAAAATCCGCTAAGAGCTGTTGACAGTCACGTCTTACTAAGTCTAAGCAGCTGCTAAAGTTTCCTAAACTTGCTCTAATCTATCCCCAAGGCGGGTGTCGGGTGTTTAGAAGAACATTAGCTCTATTTCAGCCCTTTATCCTTGTACTTTATTTTATAGTTAATGGCTTAACTAATGATAAGACGTTTTTTTTTTATACAATATAGGTTTGCGCTTGACCGCCAACTCACCTGACATTAATCGATGTTGCGGTCTACGATGAAGCGCACTTACCTAGAAGAAACCGATTCACTCGCGATTTAAAGACACCCAGATTGTATCCATCGCAGAAAATCCGCTCAGGAAGCGTATTCCACAATTTAGCGGTCCGTACGATAAATGTGGAATCAAAACGTTTCGTTCGGCCTTTTGGAATACCCACCATGAAACGATGACGCTTTTTATGTTTCTAACCGTCCGATAGAAAAAGGGGCTAGAGGGATCATACAGATCAGATGCACACTCACCGAAATGGACCCGTTAAAACTAGCAACCTTGCGGCGATGTTCCAAGCTTAGTAAGTAAAACACTTATTTCCTCATTGTACTTTAATTTACTCGTAATGTTACGTTGTAAATTCCACCCTTATTCGCATATTGCATATTGCTTAGTTTGGGCCAGATGGTGTTGTGTGAAATGTCTCCAAACATTTATATTTATATCCACGTTTTAAAGAAATCAATTGCATGGAAACTTATAACAAAAATGTATGTTAAATGTAATCAATAAGGATATTAATGTTGCTTACATTTTGTTCATTAACATTTTCTTAATTTAAGGGCCAACGATACACATGCGGCGGGAAATTAAAATTTCAAATAGGTTTTTGACCTAGTGCCCACCTAGGTTAATTATTGTAAATATTCACAATGTTTACGACAATTTAATATTATTATATTTTCAGGTCAATTTAACTATCAATAATGCACCTCGTTGCTTACATACCCCGAGAAGTTGCTTGAATTACTAAAAATGGGTTACTAGGTTAATTTAAGTTACATGATTGGTAAATTAAATGACATGATAATATAAAGAATAATTTTAGATTGTCGCAAAAATTATGATCAGTTACAAAAAATACATGACTTAGCTACAAGGACAAAAAAACTGTTTAAAATTTGAATGTTCCGCTGCATGCGTGACCTTAAAAATCAATTTCATTGAAGAAAGAAAAGTAATTGTATTTTTACCCGACTGCGTAAGAAGGA
Source organism: Lycia hirtaria (assembly GCA_947563715.1). NCBI lineage: Eukaryota > Metazoa > Arthropoda > Insecta > Lepidoptera > Geometridae > Lycia > Lycia hirtaria. The sequence goes on from OX387384.1 coordinate 9,042,828, forward strand.
GGGTTATGTTTTTCGAGTGTATGTATGTTTGTTTCTATATTATCGCCTACAGCCTAAACGGCTTGACTGTTTTTTATGTGCGAGGTGTTGTTAGATTTGTCTTCACTCCCTGAATGTCATATATTTTTTTATAATTATAATAATACGTTTCTCGGAAAACAAACAGACAGACAAATTGCGGTTTTAACATCTGTATTGATAGTAATGCATCCTCCAATCAACATTTCTATAAAATATTTAATGTACAGATTTTGACCCGTTACAGTCTTATGTTAAGTATGTATATACATATATAAATAGAAGTATTTTTTTCTTTTGAATATATGAAAATACGTAAGCAACTCACTAAGAATATGATTTCAATAATAAATGTTAATACGTAAGCGACACTCAACAAATATGACTTCAATAATAATTGTACCTAAAATCCATCTTTTTCGTAGAAAGTTCCATAGTATGTAGGTATATATATATGATCCTCTATGATCCTGTCATGCTCACAAGTTCCCATTAAGTAGCTTTTAACATGACACGTACCATGTCATCTCTAACTCCTCTAAAGCTTTAGCATGGAAACTCCTACAAGTTCGAAAGCTTGCATACATAATATTTCGTCCGTATTGTCGGGTTTGAGGGATCGTACTATTTAAATATATTATGAAGCTTGTTCATATTATTATTTGACTAGCCTTACAGTTCAGTTGGTAGGACGTAATTATGTCTTCTAAATAATAAAGAACTCTTAGATACCTATTTCAACTGTGGATATCGATTGTGGGTTCGATCCCCACCCAGGACAAACATTTCTGTGATAAATATGGATGTTGGTTCCGTCCCTGTGTTTTCTATGTACCATAAATATCTTACGCATTTACTATGAAATAATAAAAATATATTGTTTGTGGGTTCAAATGTTCTCTTCAAAGTAAACAGTTATTTCCTAAACTACTTAGAATTTAGCATGTCTACTCTAAAAGAACCATAAATGAAACAAAAACATAAACAATCTTGCACTACAAACGAACGACGAAAATAATCCAATGTTTTATCACATTTTTGCTATATTTTCTACGCAAAAACGTGTGAATTGCTTGTTTGCCTACTATCTGCCTCGGGTAGGTATGATTTATTTATTATCTGGAACAGCTAACAGCTCTCAAACACCGAACTGGAAACTCTTTTGTCACGAAAAACCGTCAGCGATTCGACCTTCGGTTCGCTGGTTGCTCGAGGGTCTCTATAGCCTTGATCTGTGGAGTGTCACTTTCCGTGTCAATAATAATGTAAGGAACCCTGGAGGGCCTGTTCACAAGACACTTGACTGTGAAAAATGTTACAGTAAGGTGGATTTAGGTCGCTTTCTAAGGGCTCATTTAGAGCACGAATACATAGTAAGTTTTGTATTTGTTTAGGTTCGTGAGACGGCATTGTTGTAAGTTTGGGTTGAAATCTATCACTTACCTTTATTGACCTGCTAAGCTAAATTACCTTTCTGGAATGAATAGGTGGCTTGGAAGGAGTTTAACGTCTTTTCGTATAGGTATGTTTGGTTTGACTGATTTTATATTGTAAAGTTTCGTACATGCATTTTTGTATTTTCCAATTCATCCAAGTAAACGAAATTGCATATTTTGAAGTCAGTTATTTCCATTTTTTAAGCTATATATAATATATGTCATAAATCTTTATTTATTTTACTCACTTTTTACTCAAATAGGATTATTTCTAGCATACTCTTATTTCTTACTATAATAAAGTTGACATCTTATTTTTCTTCAACATTGTTGTAACACTTTTTAATTTTATCACACGGCTAATAGAAACCGTGGGTACAAAAGCAATGGCAAATAGAAGCCGTGTGCCCCTTTAGTAAAAAAGGAAACAAACTGACATATCGCTTGATCGATTGTCAGTGACAAACGACTGCGCTAGGGTCTATGAGAAAAAATGTATAAATTTTCCATGACGCAAATACGTTTCTATTTTTTAGCTTTCGAGAAATTAAATAGACTGACGCTCCTTATTAGGAGCGAGATTGTGAGAAACGCGTAGTATAAATACCATCCCCCACCTTTCGAAGGTCTCTTTTACCTTCTGACCCCGAACTGTTCGGTAAGTGAAACTTCCAGTGTACGCCATTGTAATTTCACCAGTGTTAATATATCGCTTTGCTCCAGGATCGACTTGCCTTTTTAAGTTTTAAATACTTTTATTTAAAACTAATTTATTTCTTTTAAAATTCTAAAACAACCTCAAAAGGCATGTCGACCCTGCAATTCTTATTATGTGTTTTCAAGTGCATTGTGATAATCTATTGTTTTACATGTCAGCCACACAGGTACCGTTTTTATTTAATTGTTATATCATATTTAACTGTGTAAACGTGGCTGACATATGTCTAAAATCATGTAAGCATATTATAGCATTTTAATTGCGAAATACCACATGATTCCTTAAATAAGGTGAAAACTATTTTTATAATATACCTTCAGCACTTCATGCAAATCTTTTAATTGTTAGGACTCTTCCAGTCATTTAAATCTTGTAAAAGATTGGGTCATGTCATAAGAGGGCTTATGCTTTCACTTCAGTTATTCTACATACGAGTCACTACTTATGGCATGGCACAATCAGTCTGAACTCTCGACTGACACGAGCACCTCATCTTCCAGGGTTCCAGTATACGGCTAAGCTTCAGTATATACGGCAACGTCCAGGATACAGCAACATTTCTTCGTGCCGTCTGCGCTAGACCTACCGACCACGTGTCGACCCTCTTCGCCGGCCACCCTCGCCGGTCATCTTGGCTACAGCCACGTGCCACGCACCTTGCGTCGGTCACCCTCGGCGGACAGCTGAACTGGAGCCACGCACCTGGCGACGGTCATCCTCAGCCACGTGCCTCGAGCCTTGCGTCGGCCTCCCTCGCCGGTCACTGTCTTCGGCGTCCACGTCGGACGAGCCCTCTGCCGCCACGTACCGTCGTCGACTCTTCACTCATCACTACTAAAGATAAGTCCTCTTCAAGGCACCACGAAATACCAACTAATTCCACGACCCTAAAATCTTCTGTAACGTCTCTTCTTTAATCTTCAAATATAAATACTTAACCTCTTGCTCTTTTTAATTTCCACCGCCTCTGGGTAGGAAAACCACAAGTGTTACAGTACAGTATAGTACAGTATAGTTTCTGCGTAAATAGCGTGAGTAAACCGAATACAAGCTGGGAATAGCTACTGTAACTACTGCAACTACTGAAATTAACAAGAAACTAGGAGAATACCGAGAAAAATTAGAAAAGGTTTGTTATCTGTGTACGTGAACTGATCCTTATTTACAACACATAATATAGGAACTAGGGATAGGGACAATCTAGTTGTTATTTACTATAATGTAAATACCTAAAATGTTATGGTTGTTTTGACTGTTTAATTCTTTCAAGAGACTGTAATTAAAGTTTCTTACCCGTGGTCCACCGAAGTGCTTCACCTAGGTATTCCACGGGCACTTTTTTGTACTCATTGTTCACCCAATCGCTGAATATAAAACAATGTAGTGTTCACCCAATTGGTGAACTACGGGGCTGTGGGATCGGTAACAAGAGGTTACATATTTGATCCGTTTGGTGTCGAGACTCAAAAAAGTACACTCAACACCATATCGTGCGCAACGTAAGCATGAATTGCAAAATACCAAAGCCGTTCTTATGCAGTTGGGTACTTTGTTTTTGTATATGTTTTGTTATATTATTATTAGTACCTAGACGACCGAGCTCCACTCAAATTTTTATGACTGAAAACACGAGCAAACCCGCGTTCACTAAAAATGAAACTTAGCAAGATCAATTTATGGTCCCATAATCTACCTACAAACCAAATTTCATTAAAATTGTTGAAGTCGTTTCCGAGATTCAGATTATATATATACATATGTACAAAAATTGCTGAAATTGACATATTTTATTATAGTCTACAACAGAATGCATAATAAAATTCACATGATTAATTTACCTTTATTAATAAACAAAACATTAAATTGTCGATCGTTTCTCGAATTTGAGTATCCATTTGTGATGTCAATATTTTTTATCACATAAACTCGGGGTGGTTGGGGGTAGGATTGACCTTCCAACTACTAAACAACCCCGAAATGGAACGGTCACCTGGCCTGTCCACGTGGTCTTTGGCGGAAGCGGTCAAGGATATTTGCGTGGTGGCCGTCCCGGAAATTGATTTAACACAGAACTGAAGGTTTTGGTGTGTTTATCTGAAGAACGTGAATTCCTCCGCCAAACATTACGGCTAGTCACCTGGAGGCTAGTCGCACTAATTTGCTAGGTACCTTTGTATCTATTGAAAGTTTTCTCTTCACAACACAAAAGGTATACTAGCGCACTTTAGGTGGGCTGGTATGGATATCCATGTAGATCCTAATAATAACAATATTTTTTATGTACGTAAGTATCTCTTATTTTATTTTAAAATAAAAGAGCTACAAGTAAAATAAATAAATAAATATTTGTGGACATTTCACACACCACCATCTAGCCCAAACTAAGCAAAGCTTGTACTATGGAACTAGATGGCTGATAGAATACATATATACTTTTTTTGTAAATATATAAATATGATACATAGAAACACCCAAACACAAAACAAACATCCATGCTCATCACACAAATGTTTGCCCTGGGTGGGGAACGAACCCACGACCTACGGCTCGGCAAGCAGACATACTGCCAACTAAGCTAAAAAGTCAGTCAAGCAGTCAGTAGTAGTAAGTCAAGTAGTACTAAAGTGTCGAAAAGAAAAAAGTTTCTTACAGTGCATTTATGTAGTATATCAGTGCTACGAAAGCAGACGTAAAAAAGCGTAGCGTAAGTTTTCGTAGCACAACGCGAGCTACGCTTCGTAGACAATGAATAATTAAAGTAACATCCAAAAGCTCTCAGACATGATAAATTATTGAAAAACTGCGTGACTTGGAAATTAGCAGCGTAATAATAGATCTCCTGAAACTATGAGATAAATATTTAGGTTCACTGCTCGTGGGCAATACATTAATTAGCAGAATGGTTAAAATAAATAAATGATTGCACTTTTAACTACTTTCGAATTTATGATAATAATTTTATAGTTTAAAAAATACATTGCCTCGTATTACCTAACATACTTCAAACGCCTGTAGACTGAATAAGACACGATACATTTAATTCCAGCTTATTATAAAATTAATAAATAAAAAAAGCCATGTTACTAAATTGTTGTTGTTTTTTATTTTAGTCCGAAGTGTCCCATTGCTGGGTAAGAGCTTTTCATCTTTTTTTAACCGACTTTTAAGACGCGGGTATATTAGCTCCGGTCAAAGAAAGTTTTACATATATTGGTTCATACACATGTATGTACATTGCTATTTAAATTAATTGTAATTGTTAACTTTATTTGATTAATTAGGGTAAAAGAAAATCCATCAACCAAAAGAAAACTCATCTGCATAAAAACACTATTTACTCGGCTTTTTAACGTAATAGCAATCGTTACAAATGTCTACGCAACTTTGGAAATAAATTCGAACAATCTAATTTGCAAAAGTGGTACTTACTTGATGCTGTCAAGGGCGGCATTAATTTGGCTGGCTTCCAAAATCTGTAAGCTGCTACTACATTGACACTGTTACTGTCTGCTCTAAGGCTAAACCAAAAACAAGGCAGAAACTCCAATATTATGATGTACTACAGAAAAGATTTATTAGGATTAAAGGAGGTTCGTCTCTTCGGCTCATATCCGCAGTTCCGCACACATAATATGTTTATAGAAAAATATAATTCTCATTTAACAAAATGTCTGGAATATATTTGAGTTTTTGAAAGGTTCCAGGGCTGGTCACGTAATTAAAGCTTATCCATCGTAGTGAATACAATGAGCTTTAATGGATTTAGTACATACCTACATACTTTCTGTTAAATTAGTGTCGTTGCCTAAGTAGTAGTGTAAAACGTTACTAAATAGCAAACCCTATTCCGAATGAGAATTAAAAAATGAATTGCTTATCTTTATTGTCAAAGTTTTTAAATAAGGAAAACACATTTCAAATCAAAATCAGCGCTGTTTCCATCAACATTCAATTGCCCAACTGTCATTGTAGAAGGGAACGTGTGCCACGCTAATGAATTTATTAATTTTATTATTTGTATTTTAATATATTTAATACGTATAATATTATCAAAAAGTATAATTCGTACGTAACGAGTGTAAGCTAAAAAAACATTTAAATGTAGTTTTTTGTAAATCACGTAATTATTCTATGGAAAGCACACGTATTTTTTCTTTCTTAAAAACAGTTCCATTAATATAAATAAATTAGTTTAATAGTGTCATCATAAAAATAACTCCAAACTTGCAGTTGTAGACTTAAACCGGTAATACCATCATCATCATCATCATTTCAGCCACAAGAAGTCCACTGCTGGACATAGGACGGGAGTCCTGGGGGACCATGGATTTCCAAATGGACCGAGTGGAAGCGGCCTGCATCCAGCGTGTTCCTACCACTTGTGTGATATCTTCTGTTCACCTTGTGGCTGGTCTTTCTACTCTGTGCTTGGCGGTTCGTGGTCTCACTCAAGAAATATATAGGTCTATAGTTTTTGTTTAATGTAAAGCTAACTGAGATGATTTCAACCGCATACATAATTAAAGTTAGTGATTTTTTGCAGCTAACAAATTCTTCCATTGTAAAAATACTCAAGTTTTTTTTTTTTTTTTATATTCAAATTAATTTATTACGAAAAGAATATACAAGCATTACATGATTTTCTAGTGGTCCCCACACTAGGGCAAACCTGTCTCGATTTAAACTTTAGTTGGCAACAAATGTTATGATAATAAAGTTAAACAATATAATTCATACTCATTACAATATTGCTTTGACTCATCACCAAAATATTTCTCCGCGCAAATTCCTGAAGTTTACACACATACACGCACAAATATCCATCACTTTGGTGGGTTGAAGTAAAATTAGCCTCATAGGCGTATACGCTACCGGGGCTCTTATCGCAAATTGAATCATAAAAGACGCTCCCCTTTTCCCTAACATACGAAAATCAAGGGCGGAATATCGAACAAAGCATGGAAATTTTCATGAGATTATTATTTTTGTATTATTTTATATTGAAAACTCTAATAGAATAAAGAATTTACAGTGTTATGTTGAAAGCTTTTATTTTTATGCAATTCTACTTCAACTTTTGGTTTTATGGCTTTTACGAAGGTATTATACACTTCATGACTCCGTCAATGTCACGTAAAACAGACCATCTATAACGCTGAGAATGGTACAGTTCTATGCGTTATTGATCTATTTTTATGCAACTGAGTGAGATGAGATGTTTGCTTAGCATTAATTGACAGAGTGAGGGAAGCAATCAAAGGTACCTGCTTCAGTATATTTTTTATCTTCTGTCCGGATGTTTGTTGACACTCTCGTACAGGTCGTATTTTTCATTAAATCTTGTCGAAATTTGGGTTTTCACGTTATACAGATTATATAGATAATATAATCTATATTTAGGTTTATTATTTTATATATATTTTTGTTATAGTATAGTAAAATTCATAAGCCTTTTTGTCGGTTTTATTACATCACTATTATTTGTATAATCTGTGACCGGTTGTAGCGTTCTCGCTCTCACATTTTTATCTTTCTCTTTTCTGTAAACTCCGTAATGGCTGTCGCGTTTTTCGTACTGTGCTTAAAATCATTTAATATAAAATATATAGTGTTCTCGATTTCATCTGCGCATTTTCATTCAAAAGATTTTAGGTTATGGGCCCAGACCCGTAAACATCAGAACAGTGCTAAAATCACAAACACATACGAACTTAAAAGTCGAAGTGCGTACGTAACCTTAAAGGCACGTGCCGGTGAGGTGCCGGTTTGCCACCTCGTGTTAACTATTTCATGAAAAATGGCTTCAAACAACACAATGGTATTAATTGAAAAGTTAACAGGACGAGACAATTACACAAACTGGAAGTTTGCCGTCCAAAATTACATGGAACATGAAGATTTATGGTCATGTGTTGAAGGTAGTGAAACCGACAAGAAATTGAATGTGAAAGCGAAGTCAAAACTAATATTACTCGTTGATCCAATCAATTATATTCATATTCAAGACGCAAAAACGGCAAAAGCAGTGTGGAATAACTTGGCAAAAGCCTTTGATGATAAAGGTTTAACGCGGCGTGTTGGTTTGTTACGAGACATAATCAATACAAAATTGGAAAATTGTCAAAATATTGAAGATTTCATAAACAAAATAATGACGACTGCACATAAACTCAGAGGCATTGGCTTCATCGTAAATGATGAGTGGTTGGGTTCTTTATTATTGGCGGGGCTGCCTGACGTTTATCAGCCCATGATAATGGCCCTTGAGAGTTCCGGTGTAGCAGTCACAGCTGATTCAGTTAAAACAAAACTTCTTCAAGATGTCCGAACTGAATCTTCAGCATTATATGTTAATAAAAATAAAACCAAGCCAGAAGTTCAGAAACAGTTAGGCCCAAGGTGTTATACTTGCAATAAATATGGGCATATAAGTAGAAACTGTAGAAACAAAAAGAGCAAAGAGAAGAAAAAGGAAGATACAGGCTATGTGGCAGTCTTCTCCGCATCGACAAGTAATGATGGTGGCTGGTATATTGACTCCGGAGCATCTATGCATCTGACAATGCACCGAGACTGGCTCTATGATGAAATTTCACCTCCGATTACTGTATTAAAGGTAGCCGACAATAAAAAACTACCAGTGCAAGCCTGTGGAAAAGTTGATTTGAAAGTGTTTAACAAAAATGGTGAAATAGACACTATTCAAGTACATAATGTTTTATATGTACCCGGATTAGCAACTAATTTGTTATCAGTCAGCCAAATGATTCAAAATGGATGCCATGTACAGTTTGATAGTAAAGGCTGTAAAATCTTAAACAAGAACAAAATTCAAGTAGCGGAAGCAAATCTAGCTAATAACATGTACCGGCTGAATACAAGTCATCAGACAGCATACATGTCCGAAGCGAACAACAATGATCCTTACTTATGGCATCAGAGAATGGCTCATTTAAATTTTGAAGATTTAGGCAAATTATCAGAAAATGTTGGCCTAAAAATAGAAAATAAACAGAAAATGATATGTGTTACCTGCTCTGAAGGGAAGCAAACTAGAATTCCTTTTCCAGTGGATGGTTCCCGAGCTCAGTCTAAGCTAGAACTCATACATTCGGATGTGGTTGGCCCTATGGAGATTCCATCATTCGGCCAAGCCCGGTACTTCGTTACCTTCATTGATGATTACACAAGGAAAGTATATGTTTATTTTCTAAAGAATAAATCAGAAAATTTTTGAAAAATTCTGTCAGTATAAAGCTTTAGTAGAAAATCAACTTAATTGCAAAATCAAAAAGCTCAGAACGGATAATGGTACAGAATATTTAAACAATGAATTCAAAACACTCTTGAATAAGTCTGGAATAATACATCAAACTTCAACTCCATATACACCACAGCAAAATGGTTTGTCTGAGCGAATGAACCGGACTTTGTTGGACAGAGCTAGATGTATGCTTGTAAATGCTCGATTACAGAAGCAATATTGGGCAGAAGCTGTCGCGACTGCAGCATATGTAACAAACAGATGTCCAACAAGAGCTCTCGGCTATTTATCACCTGAAGAAAAATGGACTGGTAAGAATCCAAACATCTCACATATGAGAGTTTTCGGTTGCGAAGCAATGATGCATATTCCAAAAGAAAAAAGTAAGAAATTTGATCCTAAAGCAACTAAATTGATTTTTATTGGATATTGTGAAAATACCAAAGGATACAAATTATTCGATACAAAGAGTAGGAAAGTTTTGATCAGTAGAGATGTTATATTTATGGAAAATTCAGTAAAAAGAGAATATACTCTATTACCATTGTCAGAGTTAGATAATTCTACACAAAATGAAGATGAAAGTGTAGAATCCTTACAAAATGAATCACAAGAAACAGAAACAAGTGAAGATTCTTTTGAGTCACCAAACAGTACTCTATATGTACCTGAAGAAGAATTGACAGAAGTAAGCAAAAGGGTACCGATGACAAGATCAAGAACTAAATTATTGAATAATGAAACAGCAGAATCTTTTCTTTCAACAAATGATGTAAATAATAAAGTAACAAGCGTTCCTGATACTTACACAGAAGCTACATCACCGAACTATCCTGATGCTGAAAGATGGAAACAGTCAATAGAAGAGGAGTTGAAATCTCATGCAATAAATGACACATGGAAATTGGTAGAAAAACCACCTGGAGTTAAGCTGATTGGCTGCAAATGGGTTTTTCGCATAAAAAATTACCCATCTGGCCCTCTTTACAAATCTAGACTTTGTGCTAAAGGATGTGGCCAAAGACAAGGCCTAGATTATACCGAAACATTTGCACCAACAGTAAGATATGACTCTGTTCGTATACTGATTTCAGAAGTAATACAACATGATCTCCAAATGGTTCAATTTGATGTGAAGACAGCATTTTTGTATGGAGATATCAGTGAAGACATCTACATGTCTCCGCCAGAAGGTTTGAATGTCGATCCAAACAAGTGGACCCTCACACAACATTAGAAAAGAGCTCCACACCACCCGATGCCAGTCTACCCTACAGAGAAGCAGTGGGATCACTGATGCACCTGGCAATCGTGAGTAGACCAGACATAATGTATGGAGTCAGTCTGGTGAGTCGATTTTTAAATTGTTATGACCACACACATTGGAATGTTGTCAAGAAAATTATGAGATATCTCAAAGAAACCATAAACTATGGCTTGTGCTATACACTATCACAAGATAACAAGCTAGAAGCTTATTGTGATGCAGATTATGCTACAGATGTTAGTACAAGACGGTCATTATCTGGCTATGTTTTCATCAAAAATGGTGCAGCCATAACATGGTGCACACAGAGACAACAAAGTGTCTCACTATCTACAACAGAAGCAGAATTTGTAGCGGCCTGTTTATGTACAAAGGAATCCATCTGGATTAAAAAGCTTTTGTTAGACATTGGTGAATATAATCAAGATTCAGTGTGTTTGAATATTGACAATCAAAGTGCTATTTGTTTAATTAAGAATATAGATTATCACAAATGTTGCAAACATATTGATGTCAGATATAATTTTATAAAAGAGAAATATGTAGAAAAACAAATTGATCTGAACTATGTTTGTACTAAAGAGCAATATGCAGATATATTTACAAAGGCTCTATCTAAACAACAATTTCAGTACCTAAGAATGAAAATAGGCATTGTTAATTTAAAGTGAAACACACATGCCTATTTACTTATATTTGTTAATGTTTAAATACTATGTAATATAGATATTTAAGGAGAATATCGTTCCTAGATATTTTTGTAGAAAGAATAATAGTATTAGTAGGTAATATTTTTGGTACTGATTTAAGAATATTTTAAGTTGTTTATATATATAGATATAGGTATATATAAATAGTATTGTTTTGTTTAGGTGAGAGCGATATATTATGTAATATGTAATATTTATGTAAGTATATTTAAAACTTAAGTATTGTTAAAAGGAAAAAGGTTTAATTTTGGTGAGAGTGTTATAGTATAGTAAAATTCATAAGCCTTTTTGTCGGTTTTATTACATCACTATTATTTGTATAATCTGTGACCGGTTGTAGCGTTCTCGCTCTCACATTTTTATCTTTCTCTTTTCTGTAAACTCCGTAATGGCTGTCGCGTTTTTCGTACTGTGCTTAAAATCATTTAATATAAAATATATAGTGTTCTCGATTTCATCTGCGCATTTTCATTCAAAAGATTTTATTTTTTTCTATATTTAGGTTATTTATTTATTTATTTAGGTTTATAGATTTTTATTGTCTGGGATTTTCGATCATACTTCCTCAAAAAGGGGGAAGTTTGCTGTGGTTATCATGATGCCATTGCAAACTTCCCTGATTTTGTATAATATTTGCTAGAAACGTTTTGTACTCAATTAAATATATATATATATATAGTTAAAAAAATAGCAAAATCGTTCAATCGTGTCGAGATAAAAGGTTGTGAAAAATTTGTCGGCAAATTTTGATAATATTTTGCAGGAACATTTGATACTCAATTCAATATTTTTGGAATTTAGAAAACTTCGCGAGTACAGAGTTTTTTAACAAGTATTGGTGCTTTTTGCATGCTTTATAGGATACCGTACCTCAAAAATAAAACACGGAACCCTTATAGGATCATATTGTTGTCCGTCTGTCCGGTGTCAAGACCTTTATCTCGGGAAATTAAAACCATATACGCAAATCCGTAGTATCTTGCTGCAGAAAGAAAAATCAAATTTCTCAGTTTTCATTAAAAAAAAGTTACAGCCAAATATATCGTAAAAAAAGCTTATTTCAAGGAATGAGGGTCCAAATTTTAAAGTTCTTTAACCGTATCATGTGGGGTATCATTTGAAAGAGCTTTAACACAACAACACAGTTAACACAGTCAGCATAAATTAACACAGGTTTTGAAATATTTTTACCATGTATATTTTTCGGTATAAGAAGGAAAATATGAAAAAAATACGATGTCCCCCTTTTTAGGGTTCCGTACCCAAAGGGTAAAAACGGGACCCTATTACTAAGACTTCGCTGTCTGTCTGTCTGTCTGTCTGTCTGTCTGTCTGTCTGTCTGTCTGTCTCCAGGCTGTAACTCATAAACCGTGATAGCTAGAAAGCTGAAATTTTCACAAATGATGTATTTCCGTTGCCGCTATAACAACAAATACTAAAAATTAAAAAAAATAAAATATTAAGGGGGGTCCCCATACAATAAACGTGTTTTTTTCGTATTTTTTTGCTCAATATTAAAAACGGTAACAGGTAGACGCTTCAAATTTTCACAGAATACTTACTTGTATATTACCTTTCAAAATAAATAATTAAATAACTATAAAGTAAATATTAAAGGGGGGCTCCCATACAACAAACGTAATTTTTAAGCAATTTTTACTCGATCTTAATTAACAGGTAGAAACTTGAATATTTGTAAGTAAATATTTAGAAATATATTAACTATAAAAATACATAAAAACTCTCAAAATGAAAATAATCCGTGCATCTAAACGCGGTGCGAGCGCCGCGCCGCGGTGTGGTGGTGGCGCGAACGCGCGGGTAGCGGGGGAGGTAACATCACGGAGCGAGCCATAGCCGCGCGTATTCGCGCGAGCGTCGTCATGCTGCCCGGATGTGTATCGAAAACCTACCTATAAGTTTGCAATTTACTACTTGGAATTTCGTTGATTTCTCGTTATTTTATAAACAGAACTAAACTTTGTAGTATTATAGATGATAGTACGGAACCCTTCGTGCGCGAGTCCGACTCGCACTTGGCCGATTATATCTACTAGTATGTACGGAACCCTCGGTGGGCGAGTCTGACTCGCACTTGTCCGGTTTTATTCGACTTTATCGCTTATTTTGTATGCAAAATAAATAATTATAGTTTAAAAAACTGACTTCAAAATACGCAATTCCTTTACTTGGAAGACATGTTTTCAGTTATTTTGTTATGAAAACCAAAGTACTGAACCGATTTTGATAAAGTATGACAATCCGTCCTGTAAAATGGTTGTAGCAACACTTTCTGTGTTAAATTGATTGAAATAATGTATCTCAGAAGGGGAAAATAAAATAGGTCGGGAAAAAATTTCTTCTTATTATGTACCGTATGGGTCTGTAACAGGGCGCCCAGAGTGAACTGTATCTTTGACCTCAACATTCTTGGACTGAAAATGCTTCAAAAATAAGGTCCTAAGGTAATAAGGTTTTTTTACTCAGGGCTTTTAATCGCAAATAATTAAAATATCGGGATACAAATATTTACTTACTTAAAACGAAAATTAAGTCACAGAGGCCATTAAACCATGAAGTGAATATTATCAAAATTTCACCAATTGTATCAAACCCAGCCAGGTTCAAATAGTACTTTGATTGTACTATTTGAACCTGGCTGGGTTTGATACCATTAAAAGGTGAAATTTTGATAATTTATAACTGTGAGATTTTATTTCAATTTCATATACAAAATACGAAATTTTAATGGGCATAAGCCTAAATACAACAAAACAATATACAAACTCAACTAACTAAACTACCTACTACACAAAAAGCATAATGATTACCCCAAACCGATAAAGGTCTAAAGACAATCCAAATGCTCAAACCCACTACCAGTTGGCAGCGTACCCAGCATGCTGTCCGCATTGCCACGTTGAATGACAATGCTTATGCGTTGGGCCAGATACGCACCAGCTTTTTGGTCACGCGTCGCATCGATCAGTATCAGTATCAGATCAATTGGTATTGCCCATAAAGACGTTTAAATTTGGAATATCATAAGCCACTAATTTAAAAATAATATTTAAAACGAGCTATAACATATTATTCGTTTTTTTAAATATTTTATTTTTTAAAACACTCAATCAAAGATTGGACGGTATCCAGCGGTTGTGAAGCTCCACCTTAGAAAAGACAATTCTGCTCAGCCGTATCATATCAGGCAGTAGCCTCCGATTACTCAAGACGGACGGACGTGCGTCACCGCTCCTGACTTTACTCGTTCAAGAAAGTTACGAACGCAGTATTATATTATTTTAGTATTATATATTAAAATGATAAACTGTAGCGTACTTTAGACCTTGAATGAAGTGTTTTGTGCATGTTTGTGAAAGTTTATGTGATTCGGAAGCTGCGTTGACTTTTCAGCATTGGGAGCAGTTTTCGTGAAAATTTGGTGAGATAAGTTTTGTCTTAGTTTGACTGTTGGTGTGTTTAATTACATTGCATTTGTTTTATTTTAGTTCCAGCTGTTGCCAAGTTTATTTACATTTAGTAATTATATTATTATTTTCTCTTAGAGGTTATTCAGTACCTATATCAAATACAGGAGCAATTTAACATAATTAATGTTTTTCCCCGAAATTCGAAAATTATTAAATATTAAACAAAATCAAACAACTAATTTGAGTTTAGAAAACTCAAAAACCTTCGAAAAAAGCAGATGAACCGATTTTGATGAAACATATTATGAACACTCTCGATTAAATCCTCTATCAAAAAAAAAAAAAAAAAAAACGGTCCACCCGTTTGAGACCTACGATACCATATACAGATATACAGATACACACGTGAAACTTATAATAACGAATAAAAATAAAATAACAAAAAAAACTAACAATTAAATTTAACAGGCATACATAACAGATAGGTACATTACGAATGTTATTTTCGAAAACAAAAATGGCATGAGCAATTGATTCGTGGTAGGTAACTACACGAGGTCCCAAAAATTAGACTACAGTATCTACTAAAACTAGCTTTTCAGATCCTTTATTGAAAGGTTCTCAACGGGGAGCATTTTGCTGTATTGTCGCTCTTTTCTACCTTTGCTCATAATTTTACACATAACTTTTTTATACAATGCAATAGTGTTTTTATGAAACTAAAACAATACGAATATTTATCAAAATTTCATCCAGAAAAACATCAATTATTTTATTTAAAAAATGTGTCACGTGCGAGCGAGACAGCAGCGTACGTTATGGAGTAGTTAACGTGGCCCTAATACCTAATCTTAAATGGGCTTACCTATGGTTTAATTGAAAATGTTCATATTCTACATATTATTAAATATATAGTACGTAATATATACTTATGTATTATGTATGTTATAAAGTACATAGTGAATAAGTTTGTGTAAGTTGAGTGGTTGGTGGTTATCGGTGTTTTAGATCGCACGCAAATATCGGCGTATCAATCAAATTTGTACTTGACCGATTTTAATATATTTTGATCAATCAATATCAATGATTATGGAAATAGTAGTTTTATTATGTTGAGTTTGTATATTATTATACTGTTTTGTTGTAGTTAGCAAAAGGCATTTCCCTGTAAGAAAAAAAGGGGGAAAAATTATGGCAAGCACAAATGTTCGGCATTTGATACATTTTGTTATTAAAAACTGCTTTGATTCTACCCACTAAAGATAGATAAATAATTCTAATAATACAAACAAATAAATTCAATGTTTTTAGGGTTCCGTACCTTAGAAGGAAAAAAACGGAACCCTTATAGGATCACTTTGTTGTCCGTCTGTCTCGGGAACGCGTTAAGTTATCGAGTTGAAATTAAAACTATATACGCAGATCCATAGTTTCTTGCTGCAGAAAGAAAAATAAAATTTCTCAGTTTTAGTAAAAAAAAGTTACAGCCGAATATGTCGTAAAAAATACACATTTCGACACTCACAAGGGAATCAAAACCTATGGGGTACTTCCCGTTGACCTAAAACTATGGAATTTGGCAATAAGCTTTGTGTTAAAGTACACATATAGGGAAAAATCCGAAAACTGGACATATTTAACTAAATCACAAAAATTCGGGTCTTTATGCAAGGAAGGAAGGTACACATATTAAATGGCTTTAACCGTATCATGTGGGATATCATATGAAAGAGCTTAATTAGCACAAGCTAAAACAGGTTTTTAAATATTTTTGCGATGTATATTTTTCGATTTATGAAGTAAAATATTAAAAAAATAATTACATATTGCCCCTTTTATCTACTAGTTTGTACGGAACCCTCGGTGGGCGAGTCTGACTCGCTCTTGTCCGGTTTTATTTGATAACCTATCCAACAACAGGGTAGATAATTCATCTCTACTTTACATGTAGGGGAAGAGCCCCAAACATTTTTTTAGCAAAATTTCATTCTATGGCTTTTTTGGCATAAGCATAGACTAATTATATACTAACAAATAAAAACTCTGTTTAAAATATAGGGTTCACAGTTTGGTACAAACTACTAGTGCAAAGATTTTTTTAATTCTCATACTCGTAAAGTACGCTTGAAGTTGCCTGTACAACAAGGTAAAAAACACTGCGTTTCGTCCCTAGGGAGAATCTTTTTTCCGTGTTGTCAAAAGTCAAATTAGAAAATCACGTTCTATTTTGACATTTCTATTGAAACATGTCGAAACTTTATTCTTCTTCTTTTTTCTACTTTTTTTAAACTATTGATTAAAGTCCTGGTTTCATCAAAATCCCGCGAGTTAGCCATATTCTATTTGAATCACACAATATTTTGTAGGTAAATAGATATATTTGTATGAACGAGATTTCAGATTAAATATAAGCAAAAACAGTATCGTTTTAGATACAGGGGTCAGTTCGTTGCGAACTACTAGTGTCAAGGGACGTACATAATGTACAGCACGTATCAATGTGTTGAATAACAGCCAGGCTCGTTATCTCTTGACCCCGGCATTGGAGTGATTGAGAGTTGTTTGCTCAATGTGCTAATGTTCGGATAGTGGCACCGCTTAAGGACGTGTGAAGTAGCATCTTCGAATTACGCGCATCAAACCATCTATTCAACATCTCCTTTTGTGGCTTGATGTAAAGGGGAAGTGTCAATTTGTATTTTGCACTCTGGATGATATTTGGATACTAGACAATCCGCTTTGCGTTGGTTTTTACTAGATTCAAACAAGTATTTATAAAAGAATGACATGGAACAGGAGTGCAGGAGAGCGATTTATGCAGTTTACGATTTCGTCACGCGTGATACGTTGTTGAGTGTACGTTTTTTGTGAGAAAGTATGTGAAAAGTCGCTGTTTTTTTTTTACAAATTCGCATTGTTAAGAATAATTCTAGAAAAATAACTTGTTTTTTTTTTACAAAAAAAAATCGTTGAATGTTATGAAAAAACGCATTTTTTTATTTTTGCGAGAGTTCTATTATTATTGTTACAGAAGGCAAGTCGTTTAGGCTATGAATACATACATACATACACTTGAAAATCATAACCCTCCTTCTCACGTAGTCGATTAAAAAGAAGATTTCATTTAGATCTAATTTGATAAAAAAAAAATTATAGTTCCGCAGTAATTCGACATATCCGTCCGTCACAGTACGTACGTATGTCACAGCCTTCTTACTCAGGAACTAATAGATTTACATATTTTACATGTATGCAGTTTGGTAGTATATTCAATAAACTTTTAAAAAATCAGTAGGAAAATTTTAAAGAAATTGACAAATCGAGGTGACACTCCATACATGTAAAGAATATATGTTTTTTTTTCAACTCCACTCGTCATTTAGGGTGTCAGAATAACAACAACCGCAAAACCTAATAAATTAAAAAGTTGTACCAGAAGTATAAAGCAATAATTTGGATTTCCGTGATTAAATTTTCTAAAATAAGACACTAGATAACAATCGACAATAACAAATGCATAATCATCTACCAAATCGTTATCGATAAGATACCATGACCTTTTTAATACAGAGATCGTTGATTACGAATTATGTATTTAATTACAAATAAGATAATGTAAGTATGAGCAATAAAATACTATACAATAGATACTTATTAAACTTCATTGAAGCCTAGCATATATTGTGCTAGATATAGGGAAGTAGACATCTACAATACGTAATAACGTAGCATATTAGCAAATACTATTGGATCCTTAATAATGTCGTCTTTTACACGACAAAATGCAATAAGAGAAAGCACACATTTCAAATACACATTATTATTAAACTGTGTCGCATTCTAATCCTAATCGTATACGAGTATGATGTGTTCCACTCATGCGGCGAATCGAAGAACCGTGGTTTGCCCGTTGTCAATTTTGATTGAACAAAGTTTGAATCGCTCAAGAGCTCTTTTTACCCTACTGCGTAAGAAATAGGGTTATATTTTTCGAGTGTACGTATGTATGTATGTGGGTATGAATGTATGTATATATGTTTCTATACTAAATTAAAATATTATATTAAACTAAAATTAAATTATTAATGTATATATCCTTCTACAGCTTGAACGGTTTGACCGATTTTAGATTTGTCTTCAGTTTCGAAAAAAACGCTTTTTCGCATCCAGCAAACTTTTCTCTAATAAATAATTGATTTTACTATAATTATTCTAAAGAATGCGTATTTATAACCTTTTACAGGGACTTCACGCATACTTTCTCACAAAAAAATCACACTCAACAGCGTATCAAGTATAACAAAATTATAAGTTAGACTTTTTAGTTAGTTAGACCGCTTTCCTGCAGTCGGGTATTTTGTTTTCCTTTTATTATTAATACTTATTGAATGACACTTTAAAACTACAGATGAATAACTAAGAGATTCACAATTCACTTGTCTATCGATTATACAATTCAACCATAGTGGATCAAGTTAGAGCACAGTAGAAACAGTTGAGTCTGTTTTCGTTGTGTTCTATGGTATTAAAAAGAGTTATGAGTTGGGTAGCTATCTATAATTCGAATTGTAAAATATGGAATATCATTGCCCCGAAAACGAAACTTACTTTTTCACAAGACTTATCAAAATTCCGAAAGCTCATTAGACAACTCGTCTGCTAACCGAGCCTTAGTAACACGAAAGTTTATATGCATAACAAGAATGTACCTATATTAGAAGTTAAACAAAATACCCGTCTGCAGAAAACCAATTTTCACAATGTAACTTACGATTTCGTTACGCTTCATACGATGTTGAGTATACGTTTTTGGCGAGAAAGTATGCGTAAAATCGCTGTAAAAGATTATAAATGCGCATTCTTTAGAAAACAATCTAGTAAAATCACTTATTTATTACGAAATAGTTCGTTGGTGGTTACGAAACAATGGTTTATTTTTATTTTTGCGAGAAATATATTATTAATGTTATTAAAAAAAAAAGTAAGCGAAGACAAATCTAATGACCAATTTTGATGTGCGAGGTGCACATCAAAATTGGTTAAGCCTGTTAGGCTGTCATATAGAAACATACATACACACACTCGAAAAACATAACCCTCCTCCTTACACAGTCGGGTAGAAATAGAAACAACCTTACCTAGTAATTGATAAATAAAACATAAACTTAAAGAACCTAACTTAATAACTGTTGGGGAAAATGAAACTGATGGCTAACAGACTTATAGAATCAGAATACTCGTATCAAGTAAAACATCTGGAATCAGGGCCCTTATTCCGTATGACCATCGGCCGAGTAAAGTAAACGTGACTTGGGTGTATTGACAATAAAAAAATTGGTTGTCTGTAAAGTCGGTTTACGGACGATAATTTAACGTGACAACATCATAACAAAACATTGATGAAATTATGATGATGTAACGGGACACTGAGCGTAACGGGACAATGAGTCATACTTTTTCGTGCGTGCAGCCGGCGTTCATCGATTTATTAGACGTTGTCACGTCAAAATTAGCCTTTAGGTTTAAGTAGCCAAAGTCTAATTATCATTGTAGACGCACCTACGTCAAATTCACGTAACGCGGCCGATGGTCATTCGGAATAACGGCTCCAGATAGTTTTATAAAACGAATTCGGTTAAGTAAGATTCAAGCAAATGTATTCCTGATTTTAGATAGGTTACCATGAGTCGCCAGTAGCTTTAGGCATAGGGCTACTTTTAACTAAGAGCGCTTCTTTACTACCCCTACTACTTGTACTAACAAGTTTGGTGTACGGCTTTTGGAGATTTGCCAAAAACCTTAAGCCTTATCTTTGTATGGAGAAGCAGTATTTTCTTTCTGCTTACTTTTTTAAGCCGAAGTTTTACGTTGCACAAGTTTTTATTTTTCATTTATTTCGGAATAACGAACTACTAAATTATGTGTGGTTATCTATTATAAGGGCGACAAATCGACACGTTTTTTATTTATACGAAAAATTCACTTAAGTTGCGAAAGCACGCACTGGGCAAAGCCTTAAGTATTAGTAATAGTTAATTTTAATATTATTATTAATAATTAATATTAACTTAATATTATTTTAACTGCAATTATAATACACGTATAGGATATCCCATTTATTTTATCAAACAATCAAATTAATCTCGTTCCTAATTTGGGGTTGCCTTTAAAATAAAGTAAAAAGGTTAAGCTAAGTACCCTCAGTAATTCGTGTGGGTTAAACCGTGAATTGTGAACTTTATGGCAGTCCCTCCTACCTTTCTCTTAACCTCTATTACTTTGGGTTATTTTGGGTGTACTTTTTACATGTATGTTTTTTATGTCCTCTGGACATAGAAAAAGTATATTTTTCGAATGCTCGTAAAGTTATGACTGCAATGTTATCTCAAAACTATATTTTTTTGTAAAATATTTTGTATGCATGATAGATCTATGATTGACCACCAACTCGCCTGATGTTAAGCGACGGTGTGGCCGAAGATGGAGCTCGTTGATCTAGAAGATATTTATTCACTCTAGCCTTGAAAATTCCAAGATGTATGTATTAGAGACAAAGTATTATCTGATATTGACGATGCTTTTATGAAGGCGATGGGTTGACCTCCTATTACTTTCCCTCTATTCCCCTCCTAACCTTCTGATACAATTCAATTAAATTATTTATTTACTCCATGGACATCATTAGCAATGTTCTTGGATGCGTCACTTAATACAATGCATGTTCTGTTTCCAATAATAATATTTAAATTAATCATTAATCATACTGCAGGGGCGGCTTTGTGGCGAGCCGTCGGTGAGTGGCGACACCGCGTACCCCGATGTTTCCCTGAGGCTAAATGAGACCCCTGACCTCCAGCTTGCCTTAACCGGCCGGCTGTGAGGTGGAAACTGCAAGAGCTAAGACCCTAAGCTCCAGGGTGGAAGTGTTAAAGGGCATAACGCCGCTAGTAGCTCTCAGTGAACGCGCAGCACACCTCTCGACACCCTTAGCCACCCACACCGATGTTGCTTCTCCGGCGCCAATATGCGGCGCCACTATGGGGGCCCCTTCAGTGGGTGGCGAGTCATCACCTGCCTCAATATTTTTGGATAATGAGACAAAATAGGCAGGTGCCGATATCTCATTCTGATGCTCCCACACAGAAGTACCTTATCTTACTCACTGTGTGGGAGCATCAGTCAATAAACTAGTTTTATAAATCATAACCATTTCATTTCAATAGCCCCGATTTGTCAAATTCCATATTGTACAATAGTTCCATCATCCATCCACATACCAAAACACTGTATTTTTTATTTTTTGTAAAGGGCCTCTCAGTGTTGGCTTCGGCTCCACTGATGCCCATCAAAGGACCGGGCTGCGACCCGAGATTTTAATTAAATTAATCATATAATTCACTAAAACAATAATCATAAAATGTCACTAATAAATTAATATTGGTATATAGCAGCTGCTTAGGGGCATTTTCATGGCTTATATCTAGTATATAATATAATAATAACTGAATACGCAGTTTGTTGTCAATTTGAATTATACCTTACCTCGCGACACAATCTAGCCTAGTGCAGGAATCAAAGTTTTTAGATTTTATTTAAATTCTTTCATAGACGTAATGATAAGATGTACTGAGAGTGAATAGTAAATAAGTTTATTATGTTTATGTAAATAAATATATATATATATATATTTTATTTTATTTTTTCGTTTTCATCCCTTCCATCTAAACTTCTATCCACGGTCAAATGTGGCGTCAAACGGCATGATGGTATTTGATCCTCTTCCTACCCAGTAAAGGAAAACAGGCGTGATTAGTGATGATGATGATAATATAATAATTTTATTTATTTTCGTCTATTTATCTAGTTATCATTACTGGTAATTATGACTAAAAACTAACAACTCAAGAGATCAAGTTTGGCTATCAAAATCGTTCCTCTTTGCAAAATTTCATTCCTTTTGTTGAGAAGCTGGCGAGACGACAACCCTGGCTGCAGCATCAGGTCAACTTTAACTTCGTGTAAATCTTATAGAATTATCGTCAAAAATGACCAAGAATGTAAAATTTGAAAATGAAATTTTTACAGCAAGTGGCTTAAATACAACTTGTTAGATTCGTACTATACGTGTATACAATACATGTATACAATACATGTATACAAAACATGTATACAATACATGTGAAATTAGGATAAAGCTTGTAGAAAATTGAAATTGAATTGACTATAAATAACGAAGAAAATAACAAATAAAACTCAAAAACCCCGGACATAATAACGGCTGTGCCAATTTTGATGAAATATAGATACGAACACCCTCGATCAAATTCGCTTTCCAATGAAAAAACCAAGATCAAAATTGGTCCATCCGTTTGAGAGCTACCATGCCACAGACAAACACACGAATACACAAGTGAACCTTATAACACCCCTATTTTTTGGGTCGGGGGTAAAAATACAAACACTTAGAAAACACTCAATAAGCAAAGGAAAACTAGGTTTGTATTGAACAGTTCCGTATGTCGAAATGTATCGACGCCAATTTATATGATTTGGAAGGGATGTCCCTCGAGTGAGCCTATTCTTTACAAGGGAAATAGGAACTTTTAAGGAAATTACGATATACGATAAATCTGCTGCAGAGTTTATTGAGATCATGGGAACACTATTCCTGAGTGATATTATGGGATGTAAGAAAATAAAATAGAAATGAAATAGCACACTGCGTTCAAAAACAAACTTTAATGCATATATATATACAATTTTAATTACCCTGATCGCTGGCTAATTTATCAACATTTATAACTAAAAATCCGCTGGTTCTAGAGATGTAAATTTTGACGGTATTCATTGAATATTTAGGCGTTTATTAAGAAGGAATTCTCGTGTAAAGCCATAAGATCTTTTTCTTAATAACGTAGACGTTGGAGCCGTAATAATTAATATTTTCATGAAAAAGACAACTGTCATCTAGTTTCACTGGTAACTATGGACGCAGCAAAATGTTCAAAACATCAGGTTCCAAAATTTTAGACATATTTATGTATTTTAGATATATTTTATTATTGACCGAGCGAGCGAAGCGTCTCTGCATCTACTGGCCAAATTTTCTTTCGTCTGTCAGTTTGTTTGTATGTTCGTACTCGCGTACAGGGCGTAATTTTGAACCAATTTTGATGAAACTTGGTATATAGGTTCTATGATTTTTTTTTTTGTCGTCGGCGATTATTGATAAGTGGGGTGGTGGCCATAAATAGGGGGGAAGTTTATTGCGGCGTTAATTACCAACCGATTTTAATGATATTTGATAGATAAAGTACACAATTATTACAACTTGTAGTAAAAATGAACAGAATTGGTAAAGTGGTTGTCGAGATATATGACAACCAACTTCAGATTGCGTGTGAAAGTGAGGGCGCGTGGATGTGCTTTTTGCATTTTAACGCTGAATAATTTTCTAGATGTTACGTTTTCTCCATTTATAAAATTATTATTTGTTTTTATAAGAACATAAATTGTTTTTTTAACTAAGGGCATCTAAACATATTCTATTGTTTGTATTAATTGTGTATTCTAATTAAATTGATATTTCAAGGTGGTTAAACTTTTGGAAAAAATGTTTGTTGACCGTGAAATAAATGTCTGTAAAATCACTTAAAATTGCAAAATCAGCCAAAATTCTACATACGGTCTCCTAAGCCTTTAACTTTATGTAGGTATTAATATGTACAGATGACCCGAGGTGAGCTGCAAATAAGCTCTCTCGCGAGGTCTACTGTTCGTAGAACTACTAGTATAAAATATACGCGTGTATTACACAAATTCAATAAAAGTTAAATTTCAACGTATGATATTGTATAATTATGATATTTAGTATCAAATCCTTTTCGTAAGTTCAAAGATTTATGTTTTTGTTTCGTGATAATTAGTTAATCAATATCAATAGTTTATTGAAGTTGATTGATGGTTAGGTATTACAGCTCAAGCTAGTCGAAGCGAACGTTATGTATAGGGTTTAGTACAAAACTTTGGGTAACTTAGCTGTAACTTTCGAATGAACTTGTTTCTTTTGCGCGGTGTTGGGATGACAGCAAGCTTTTCCAAGTTGGCTTCTTTGCTTGATTGACTGCTGACATTACTAAACTTTGCCGATAAATAATGCAGCTTAATCGAAACTTTCGTTAGGTTGGTAAAAACTATATAGACTATTTGGCAGTGATGTGTATAGACTAAGTGACATCGAAAGTCGAAACACACGAGAATGTTATTAAATAATATACCTACGAGTCATCCTATTCCGAACGAAAAAAGCGAATGTAAAAAGTCTGTCGTCTGTCTCTCTGTCTGTTTGATACTTCTTCACGGCTAAACAGTTAAACGAATCGTTATGAAGTTTGCTATATTTTATCATCATCACCGTTTTTCATCACTAAGCGACACCGCAGGGTGCACCTAATGTATAATGAATAATAAAAGCAATATACAAAATAATTGACTTCAAAACAGTGCAATAAACTTAAAAGTGAGAAATAACAAAAATATAAAAAATGTACCTACTTAGTAGAAGTTATACCTAAACCGTAGAGTGCGTTTAGGAGTCAACAACACGACGCGCTACGTGTTCGTAGAATCTGATAGGGCGACGTAGCATTTCGTAGCTCTTAGAGTCAGTCCACACGGCGCGTTGCGTCGGCGTCGCGTCCTCGCAACGCAAATATTTTAACGTATAGACGGCCACACGGGCGCTGCGCCTTCGCAGCGTCACTACAACGCAGTCGTGACGAGAGAAAAAACGAAATGAGCTTGTATATCAACGCACAAACAACTGAGCGCTACCGTTCCGGCGTCGCAATGAGTACACCCCCGCCCGCTTCGTCTCGGGAGCTGCAGTTCCGTCGTGTGTGCGTTGCGTCGACGCAACGCGCCGTGTGAACACTATGGTTATTAGTATGTAAAACGACGGAGCGACAGCGCTACATCGACGCGACACCGACGCAACGCGCTGTGTGGACCGGCTGTAGTCCCAGATTGATTTGTAGAACCTTGAACATAATATCAATGTAAATATAGTTTGCCAACTTCTTTCTTTGTCACACGATATCTGTCCTCGAACACGAATAATAAGTTTTATGTAATATTCGTATCGATGAGTTTCCGTTTTCCACCCTTGACTTTTGCCAATATCGAATTTTTTCGCTTATTGCCCTTCCACTTGGTACAACATAAATAAAATAACTAGAACGAGAGCTTTGTCTACTTTTAATTTCATATCGATATGTGCACTGGTAGTAGTTTCCAAGCAGCTGTACAGTTTAAAAAAATTATAACTGACTTTAAAAATATCGATGTTTGTTGTCCATTTAGAATAATAAATAAATAAAATATTGGAGGACATTTCACACAACGCCATCTAGCCCAAACTAAGCAAAGCTTGTACTATGGAAACTAGATGGTTGATAGAATACATATATACTTTTTTTTTCGTAAATAATAATGACACTTAAGTGATATAATATTTTCAAAATTCTGTTAAGTTGTAGCCTATCTTTGACATGCACATAAGTGTTCGAAGAAAGTTTCAAGAAAGTAGACGTATTTTTTTCAGAACCAAGAAGTGAAATTGTGCCAAATTATGCTTACCTTTCGTCTGTACCAATGAGCATAGTGACGTTCAAAGGCCTGTTAAAAGTTACCTAACTTAGCTAGAGGTGACTAGCTTTATAGGCTTATCACCACAGCGATGCCCTTATATTCCGTTTGTCGATATTTCCAATTAAGTTATTCAAAAACAAAATAATCGGAAACATACAGGAACCGCAATAAAAAATGTGTAAGCAATCAAAATGGAATTTTGATGATGAATCATGGAACTTTTGTGATAAAACCATCAGGCGAGCTAGTGGTCAAAGGTAAATCTGTTTAGTATAAAAAAATACAATTTTGTAAAGTTATTGCCTAAATTCCTTACGTACAAGTTTTTCGTTCAATTCATTCAATTTATATCCTCAAAAATGTGGTGGTCTGAACGGATAGCGAACTACTCATTACCACTTAGATCCAGCCTGCAAGCTCACGTGGGCAGTAAAGTAGCGCGCAATATACTTATTGCTAAGAGCCAGTGACAGTATAAAGGTGTGGTTATTTCAATAAGCAAGTTTATTGTATCGCCTGCGATGGGAAGTGCCAGCCGTAACGAGCTCTGAGCTCGTTTTATGTTCGGTTTTACGGCCCGACTGGATAGAGTGTGTTACTCGTACGTTATCTTTTACTTTCTGTTTCTACTCTATTAACGGGGATTAAAAACTGTCACAAAAATTACGTTTACGTACGAATTAAGTTCTTAATGTGTAAGCAGAATAAAGGATCCTCCTTCTCCTTTCTATAAGACAAGCCGGAAAATGTTTCAGTACCATCCATTCATGGCAGATATATCATGAACCAGAACTAAGTGTTTTGCTTCCACCTTCCTAATGCGATCCGCTCGGGAATAGAATGCCTTATCACCGTCCTTATTAAAAAAAAAATATAACCCGGGAATCTTCAAGTCTAGAGTGAATAAGTGTCTTCTAGGTCTACGTGCTTCATCTTTGAGTACAGCGTCGGTTTCCATCAAGCGAGCTGGTAGTCAAACGTATAGCTATTCTAACATAAATAAGTGTACTAAACTATAAATTAAAAAGTTTCCTTCACCACTAGGCAGTGGTGAGACCGACTTGCGATCCGCAGGTCCTAGGTTCGAATCCCACGGCACGCACCTCTGTCTTTTCGAAGTTATGTGCGTATTGTTGATTGCCGCCAACTTCAAACGGTGAAGGAAAACATAGTGAGGAAACCTATATGTCTGAGAATTCTTCAATGCTCTTGAAGATGTGTGAAGTCTGCCAACCCGCACTTGGCCAGCGAGCAGTGGGACACTTTGTACAAACAGGGCTGATAAAAAAAAAACTATAAATTCCTCATATCGCATAACGTATTCTTATATCGCTGCATGTTCTTGGGACTCCTCTATGACTATAATTTCCCTTGTGACGCTAACACATTATAAAGAAAATGATGCCTTTTGTGGAAAGTCCAATTTTCAAATGGTACCTAGCTCAAAACGTGTTACGTGATCAAAAATGAAAAAGTAACCTTTCCTCGTAGCAATATATGATAGAATGCACGTGCGATAGTAGGCAAGACACGACGAAATTACTTTTTCAGTGAATCAGACGTCATATGGCCAGTGTCAATCGATAATGGATAAGAGGGTGGCGCTATTTAATTTACGTACTTATGTCTTTTTATATTTATTTATTAATGTTTTGTTACTGTACTTTTTGTGTCTAGGCGGACCTAATTAAAATATTTAATTCATCAACTTCAGTTTCAGTAAGTGTAACATAATTGACCCTAACGTCACTATGATGACATCTTGTAGTATCCACGATGGGCTGCAATTTTGTTCGCTTACTTATATTCATTTGCAGTTTAAAGACACCCAGGTTAAAAGTATCAGTAAAACCCACTTACGAAGCGTATGCCACTGTGCCACAATTTAACAGTCCGCAATATGAAAGTTGAATTTGTGTTCGGGTTTTTGGAATATTCACCATGACAGATTCGACCAACATGACTTGACAACAGTACCCTTTTGCCATCGCAACGGCTGACCACATGTCATGCCCAACTCCACTGTATGTCCGTTAATCTATTCACGTTGTACATCGACCACTTTGATGCGACGTCGTATCTCAGTGACCCCGAATCAATCATGAGTATCACAAAAACAACAGGACATAAATGGAGGCGAATTTTAAAGGACAGAGGTGAATTGCTTAATAAAGGAGAGGCCGGCTATAGTAATAGGCTATTATATATATAAATAGATAAATAAATATTTGGGGACATTTCACACAGTACCATCTAGCTCAAACTAAGCAAAGCTTGTACTATGGAACTAGATGGTTGATAGAATACATACATACTTTGTTTTGTAAATGTATACATATGATACATACATAGAAACACCCAGGCACAGAACAAACATCCATGCACATGCACATCACACAAATGTTTGCCCTGGGTGGGGATCGAACCCACGACCTACAGCTTACATACACAACATACTACCAACTGAGCCACAAGGCCAGTCAGTCAGTCATATAAATTGATGATTGAGTAATCTCAATGTTTTAGATATATTACTTAATATGGGTAAACAAAATAATTATAGTTAAAAACCCTGCAAAAAACTTTAAAATACGCAATTCGTTTACTTGGATTATATTTTTCCAGTTATTTTGTCATAAGTACCAAAATACTGAACTGATTTTAATAAAATTTATATGGGACTACCTCGAGATATTACAAGCAAAAAAAAAGAATTATCAAAAACAATTCACAATTGACAGAGTAATCGCTGAACAAACGTAAAAAAACAGTCGAATTTAGAACCTCCTTCTTTTGGAAGTCGGTTAAAAACATTAAACATTCAGGCATAGCTTAAGTTACAAAATAAAACCTTGAGAGTTAATTAGTGAGAAGTCGATTACTGGCAAGTAATTGAGTCCTACGTACAAGCAGACCTCGCAACTAAAGACTAAACCAACAAACGCACAAATAAACAACGACAAAAATGTGTTCGCTGCAATATATTTCCATAAATTCTTTCATAAATATTAATTAAATATTTTATACAGGTATTTTATCAACCTTTTCGTTATTTCCAATCTTTTCTTTACTTCCCGCCTTCTGTGATTGAATTGAAAATGTAACATTTAATTTATTTCCAGTGAACTTTGCAATATTCGACATTCTACGAATTAATTAGCCTGATTGAATTGGTCATTAATTTCAATTTCAAACAGAATTCATGTATTGATAGCGTTAATTTTGCTGCTGATTATGGATAAAACGCTTGTGAATTTTGAAACGGTATCAGTTTATGAAATTGGATGGTTTATAACATTTCAAAATATTCTCGAGGACTACGAATTGCTAGACCCACTATGTTATAGTGATGCAATTAATGAATGTGTGTATGCCAGTGATGGCATATGGCACTGAAATGTGGTCAATACTATGGGCCTTATGAGGAAGCTTAAAGTCACCCAGCGGGCTATGGAGAGGGCTATGCTCGGAGTCTCTCTACGAGATCGTATTACAAACGAAGAGATCCGTAGATGTACAAACCGACACCGACATAGCACAGCGGATAAGAAAGTTGAAGTGGCAGTGGGCAGGGCACATAGCACGTAGAACTGACGGCCGATGGGGCCGAAAAGTTCTCGAATGGAGACCACGAACCGGCAAGCGCAGCGTAGGAAGACCAGCCACGAGATGGACAGAGGATATCTTACAAGTGGCAGGAAGACGCTGGATGCAGGCCGCTTCCAATCGGTCTTTCTGGAAATCCATGGGGAAGGCCTATGTCCAGCAGTGGACTTCTTATGGCTGAGATGATGATGATGAATTAATGAATAAGTAAATAGAGCTCACATGTGCCTCCTAGGTTAGGAGCTAGGTTTAGGTACCAACGCCTAGAATTTTAGGTATAGAATAAACAGAAAAACAGTTTAGGCCTTTGCATGGCAGAAACCCATGGCATGACATGGCATGGCATGACAAATCTGAGAAATTCCGAACAGCTATAACCGCGGCGCGGCGCCAGAAACCAACGCACCGTGACACGCCATCCGATGAATAGGTACTATAATTTTTTATTTTTTTTATTTGATTATGGTCACAATTATAGTAAATAGACAGTATAAAAAAAGAGGAAGGGCCATCCTACTCTTTACCTTAACTAAAACAAAACAACATACAAACTACACACACATAACTAATTAAACTATTAGGTACACAAAAATCAAATAGATTACCCCAGACCAATAAAGGTCAAAACATAAACCAATTGCTCAAACTCACTACCAGTTGTTAGCGTACCCAGCATGCTCACAACATTGCCACGTTGAATGGCAATGCTTATGTGTTGGGCCAGATACGCACTAGCAGTTTGGTCACGCATCGCGTCGACATACATATATCATTTGTTGCATAATTATCGTACATACCTACATCCAAAAACATTACCCCCATTCAGTAGTCAAACAGTCGAGTAAAAGTAATAGTAATTAGCCACTGTCACATTTCACAGGCTGGAAATCACGCTGTTAATATCGAAAGATCTTTATTGTGATCTCAAAATCAGCTTCGAGTGTGCCAGACAGTCAGCTTTTACGCTGAAATGGGTCCCATTACATACAGACAGATATTATTTAAGATACTATAATATTATTGTTGCCTTTCGTTATCTGTGAATTGTAGATAATGAAAATTGTATGTTCTATTCATTCTTTACACCTATCTAATTAAGAATCTAACAGATATTATAGAAGTGACGATAATTTGTATCTCTTTTTGTTGTTTTTTACGTTTTCATGGTTCATTTAGGGATAAACGTAGTATCAAGCGACGCGTCTAGAGACGCGACATGTGGTAAAAGTATTCACTTTCGTTTTATGCGCTACATATCGCGAAATTGAACGCACCACGCGACGACTCGAACTAGGAACAAGGTCGTATTAAAGGGATATTTATACAATATGTCTATATATATATAAATCAATTGCTGTTCGTTTGTCGCGCTAAAACTCGACCAGTAAAAGGCCGAAAAAACAGCTGGACCGATTTAGTTGATTTTGGTTTTGAAATGTTTGTCGTAGTCCAGGGAAGGTTTAAACGGATATTGATAGGTGATACGAAGTACGCCGGGTCATCTAGTTTGATATAAAAATTACTAAAACCATTGTGAAAGGCTTAGGTTACATTTTCATCATCGTCGTATTTAACATTTTCATCCCTATGGGGATGTAACTGTGGCTAGTCTCTTCTATCCAATAAATAAATAATCGAAAATAACTTTATCTTTGTCCTTTTCCAGGCTCTCAGCTAACTCGGTACCTAATTTAATAAATATCGGTTCAGCCATTTGGTCGTGATAAGGAAACAAACAGACAGAGTGACAGAGTTACTTTCACTTTATAGGATTAGTTAGGATTTTGTCTATAACTGGCAGGTATATCATGGTTCAAACTAAACCACTGCTGCGACCTTATTATGAAAATTCGATCTTGATTGCAAGAGTATTGTTCCGTACGCACGTACTTGTATAAGTGCAAATTGATCCTCGTAATTTCAAAACCTATGGCAAACCTACGGCGTTTTATGGACCTCAAACGCCGTTATCGGCGTTTTAGGTCCTAGATACATTAAGTTAAAAAGGTGTTGGCTTTCATTATTATCCATATAAAAGTGGCATTCGTCTAGCAGGTTTGTTATACATTTCAGCTTAAGTATAATTCTTTAGCATAATATGTTGATAAGTGTCTTATGTCATAAAATAAACATTCAATTAAGATAATTGGGTCAACCGCGACGACCCAGGCAACCGTCGGATGACTTATACAATAGAAATACCTACTCGTAAGTAAACATCTCATTATAGCTATCGGGAGAATACAAATTCGTGCTATATACACCTACTTAGTATAGGTAGCTATTATATTCATTGAATGAAAACAGCAGGATTAACAAATCTAATGACATCTCGTATGACAAAATCAGTCAAGTTGTTTGGGTTGTAGGAGGTAATTTAGAAACATAGGTACATATATTTGAAAAAAAAACCTGGTTGCGTAGACCAATTGGGTTTAATTTTTTTTGTGTTTATATATCTCATAATTCCTTCATTTTTAAATTGATTAAAAGAAACAAAAAACTTTTTTTTTCAAAGTATAGGTAGGTAAGTATGCTTTTATACTGGTCCCATAGAAAATCTATTAAAATCGGTTTTGTAGTACTTTAGTTATTAAAACAAAATAACTATTTAAATTTTAATTAAAACAAAATAACAAAATATTTCATCCAAGAAAACGAAAATGCGTATTTTTAACTTTGTTATTTCAGTTTTTTTAATAGCAATACTTTTATTTATAGATTTCCTTGATCTTATGATTTAAGTTTTTAATAACATTTTACGCTTGTAGCTAGGATTCTGTATGAGAACAAAGATAATAAATAACTGGTTAGTTATCTGGTTGGATAATCAAAGCAAATATTTACTTTGATTCACACTTCAAACATCTACTCAAGGATCGATTCCAGGACCTACTGGCCCCTACATTTTACGCAATCAATTCAAGTTTAATTAAGCAAAAACATTACCTATCCATATTATATCTATTCATGGGAATACCCAGCAAAAGTTATTTAACAAGTTGACTTAGTAACAGAAAGATAGTAGCGACTATAGTAAGTAAACATTTGAATAATAAACGACTAGGTGTTAAAGTAAATTATGTACCTGCATATAGAGTATCTTTATTACTAAATGATAAAACTATCAGTAGGTTAAAGGTGATTGACATTGTTTTAATTACTTCTGCAACTGTGGGCAAGTAAAAACGGTAACAAAGCCTGAAACGTGTATTTTTATGTTGTCGGCAAAACTCCTTAGAAAATACCAGTAATATCACCACCATTTTACTGAGACATACTTGAACTTGAAAATGGCTGTTTATGTGACATAGATTGAGACAAGAATATAAATAGTTTGAATTATTCAAGAAAATGAATGATTAATAAAAAGGATATCGAAATGTTTAGGTAGGTACACAAATAACAATATTATGGCTAGCTACAAAAACAAATAAAATATTAATATATTAAGCTAAACACTAGAAACTTGAAAAAAAATATGTACTTGACACTTTCTGGCAAATGCGCTAATCGCGCGGGTCCAAGACAAAAAAAGTTCCGGCATGATCGTATAGATTGCAATAACTACTCGTACCTAGATGTTTGATTGCCAAACCAAATATTATTAAACTTTAGCTATAACTTACAAAGAGATAGCTCTACAAACTTCTAACAACAATAACTGGCTGAAAACTTACAGTTAGTTATAATCACGTTCTACACAAATAGGAATAAAGAAGCGCAAGCCATATTGTGTACGAGCTTAAATTCGATTAGCAAGGTCTGTAACAGCGTAAATTAATTCATGTGAACTCCACTCAATTTACAATAAAATTTTGTGGATCGATTCATAAAATGAGAAGTTTGTAACCGCAGAGAAAATGTACCTAGTAAATTACTGATAGAGCATTTTGAAAAGGTTTTGATACCTATCTGAAGAAGACTTTAATGTTTACTTCATATAAAATTTTTGCGATGTAAATTTATGTATGCTCACTGCTCAGCGACTATAATTTGTAACAAATTTAAATTCATACTAAGATTTTAAATGCTAAAGATTGTTAAAAAAATCTTTTTCATAACAATTCAGTTAACTGAAAATGAAGAAATTATAACTATCATATAAAACGGAAATATTAAATCAAAATATCTAAGTAGGTCGGTGTAGGTGGACTCAAGTGGACGACCAATTTTAATTTTTCGGTCTTATTACAAATCCTGCTAAATTTCGTTGAAATTCGTCCGGTATTTTAAATTGCGTTGTTAAACCGTTCAAAAAATACTTAATAGGTAGTCTATATCTCGAAAACGATTAAATTGATTTTGATTAAACATACATTTTAAAGATACTTTATTCAATAAAAAAATCTAGTTATAATATTTCTAGTTTTCGTGTAATAAAAACCATAACTTATAAACCCGTATTTCACATTTCATAAATATAATACATATGTATATATATAATTTATAAAATGTAGAACACGGGTTTATAAGCTCAGGTAGGCTATGCTGCTAACATAGGAAACTGAGCAATTCTAACAATAATACATGCATACTTATCGAATTGATGTCTCCTTTTTTAAGTCGTTAAAAAGAACGTTGAAATTGATATCTGCTGCGGCGGATTAGACCAAGAGAGACGAAAAAATCTTGGTCTTAGGGCTAGACTGGTTTTGAACCGGCCACTGAGGCCAGCTGTCAAGTTGGCAGAATTGTTAAGACAGAGAAAACGCTCTACAAAAGAATGAGAGAAATGTATGTTTTTGTCATAAAGGACCAAAACAACAACAAAGATAATCTCTGAAAAATACTGTAAGCAAATCTGCGCAAGTTTCCAGTTTATCATGCGTGCCTATCCACTCGGAATTTATCCCCAGCGTAAACAGAAATAATCGAACTTTCGAGAAACAACTTCCCGTATTGTTTGAGGCAAACAGTGGAATCCCGTTTATCCTCTTTATCCCGTTTACTCCGTCAACGAGTATTATAATCTACTGATTTTAGAAAGCTTAGACAATTTCTGTAAACATTGTATCTAAGGGAATTTCATGTTAAAATCTTCGGATAAAATCACATTTTGGCGTAAAGTCTGCGTAAACATAACGGGATGATTGACTTGCCTTGATACTGTTGACTTTTAACTTCAGCGAGCAGGAAATCATTGGAATATGTATTCTTTGTGGGAAATTATCTAGAGTCTATGCGTCTTCGAGCAGATCTTGCGATCATATTATCAGGTAAACTACATAAAACACGCACGATATAGGTTGAAAGAACTAAACATCAAAACTGTGACACGAATAATTTTTTTACAATTTTTCATTCCAAATTGCGCTCATATAACTCGTACATTGTCACAGTAATCTTTTAAAAACTGCTACCCTACTCGATAGGTTTGGATGAGAAAAAATTTTGGAAACGTACATGTACTTAGGCACCAAAAATCAATGATTTTCATGATTTAAATTTTAGTAAGTATATCCAGTAACACTCCCGTAATAAAGACATATATTTAACAAGATAACATAATAAAAAAACATCTCACACGTTTGGTTTTAGAGCGCTATGAAGGAACAAACATACATAAGCTGATAAATAAGTTACTCTCCTTTGCATCGCGAATTCGTGTAAAAAGATTTAAGTAATGTTCAAATAGTAGAGTTTATACTAGCTATATAGAGCTTGATACCCACATTTTTTTTTTTTTTTTATACAAGATAGATTTACGATTGACCACCAACTCGCCTGATGTTAAGCGACGGTGTGGTACGTCCCGTAATCAAAACCATGTTGTTACTTCGCTTGCTCTGTTAAAATACGTAATTTTACGCAAAAGAGTCATAAAACACTAAGACAAGCGAGCGTAATTTTTTGAGTGGTGATTTGCGCAATTTACGCTGCATTCAGTTTCATACAATAGACTAGTTTGTGCGATGACGCAAAATGACTTGTCAATATCAATTGAAGCCAAATTACGCAACGGCTGAACCGATTTCGAAGAAACATAGCTAAGAACACTCCCGACTAATTCACTTTTTAAACAAAAAAAAAACATAATCGATTCAGCCGTTCTAAGAGCTACGATGCCACAGACAGACACAGACACGTCAAACTTAACCCCATCGTTTTTGCGTCGGGGTTAAAAATTACACTCGTTTGGCCTCATTCTAACAAATCTACGGTATACGACTAAAAGTCATTGGTTCTTTTTCTTTAATGAAGGTAGTTAATTAAAGATATGCAAATCCACGTTCGGCGGAGCGTGGCTCCATCAGTTTCTCGTCGACTCGCTTGAGACTAATAAATTCGTGAACCGGCTATTTACGATTGTGTGTATTTCATTTTTGTTGTTTCTATTGTGATCCGCATTGTGGATTTATAAAAGAACAGTGCCTACAGTGTGTGTGTGTGTTACTGTGTGTTTCTTGTTTTAAACGTCAAATGGCCTGAAAGCAGGATTGGTATATGTACTCCTGCTTCATTGAATTTTAGTTATAGTTATATTTAATCTCGGTGATATTCGCCCAATGACATTACTTCCAAAAATATACCAAAACCAATGCAACTGCCGTTGGTGTTTTTTTTTAATTTAGAGTATTTGCATAACTACTAGTAAGTAAGTACATGGTTGTTTTTTTATATAAAAACAATGACGTTGAGTAGCTACGTATTTAAAGTTGAAAAATCAGTTTTTCTTTTCATTGTAACAATAGTTTTTGTACTCCATTTCCTATATAATAGGGCCTCGAATTCTGTCACTCCAGACTCCAGTATCCTTTTCGTAGTTATTGTATACTTACTATTTGTATTCTCTTTGTTTACCTACTGTTTTCTATCCCTCAGAAAGTATAAAACGAACATGAATCATAGTTGTTTACTAGCCTAAAATGACCAAAACATAGGTATAGTACTGTAGGCCAAAGCACAAATCAGTTGTTTACCTTATGTAGATTTAATGTTTGGCACCCAGACATATTATTGTATCCGAAGAAAGGGTGACGAGGCATAATATTCTGAACAGCAAAGGCGGCATAAGTAAGTTGACCTCGCCAGTTCTATTAATATTAGTTGTTTAGGTTATTAGGGGTGAGCTCATTTTTACCGACTTCCAAAAAGAAGGAGGCTATCAATTCGGCCTGTATGTTTTTATTGTATGTTTGTTCACCGATTACTCAGCCATTGTACATTGAATTTGTACATTGTACAGTACATTGATTTGATGTTTTTTTTTTTGTATATGGTAGGTCATACTTCAGAGGTGGTCCCATATAAATTTGATCAAAACTGATGCAGTACTTTGGTTATTATAAGAAAATAACTGGTAAATATCATCCAAGTTAGCACTTATAGAAAAGTTAATAGCAAGTCGTGTACATATGTATTTTAATGCGTATTTTGAAGTCGTTTTTTTATTTATTTTTACATTAAGATATCATTGAGGGTAGAAATAATATATACGTACAAATATTATTCGACGAAGTTTCCGGCAGCCTAGTCGGGAGACCGTCTGACTTGCGATCCGCAGGTCCTGGGTTCGAATCCCGCGGCACGCACCTCTATATTTTCGAAGTTATGTGCGTATTGTTGATTGCCGCTAACTTCAAAACGGTGAAGTTAAACATCGTGAGGAAACCTACATGTCTGAGAGTTTTCAGTGATCTTGAAGATGTGTGAAGTCTGCCAATCCGCACTTGTCCAGCGTGGTAGACTATGGCCTTACCCTTCTCATAATGAGAAAATGGCCTGCGCCCAGCAGTGGGACAGTTTGTACAAACAGGGATGATAAAAAAAATATAATATTATTATATATATATATATATATATATATATTATTATATTTTTAACATTACTAAGTGAACCAAGGGTGAACAGCCTCGGTGAGCCACTGCGACAACGTCTCGCAATAATTTATAAAGATCTAAATAATGACATGGATATCGTGAGAAAAAAATGTCCATGCTACCGTTGGACAACTGATTAAACAAACTTCATAGTTAAAATAACTTTTGACGGATTTATTGCGTAAGTATATTTTACACAATTTTAAGATCTAACCTATCTGACCTATGTAGTTAGAAAGAAAAGAACGAATACCAAAACGT
The DNA here is from genome assembly GCA_947563715.1 of Lycia hirtaria. NCBI lineage: Eukaryota > Metazoa > Arthropoda > Insecta > Lepidoptera > Geometridae > Lycia > Lycia hirtaria. The sequence goes on from OX387384.1 coordinate 9,081,012, forward strand.
ACCTATTCCTAAACGAAGTGTCTGTAATAAAGTCTAGACTTCATTTACTTCCAGAAGATATTGTTGCTACATAAAATTCCGAGGAAAAACAGAACTACAACCAGCACCCAAAAATGCGGGTCTTGCCACGTCTAATAACAATGCTTATTATTTGTGCAAAGTAGCCGATAGCATTTTGATCACGAGCTGCATGAATGAGCATTTTTAAAACAATTATTTTAAAGAAGTACAACAATTATGCACATCTTTTCTCATATGAATGTATACTTAACTTCATGTCATTTGTAACAGTTATACGAAGAAAAAAAAATTCCTTCAGCCTAGTGGTGAGACCGTCTGACTTGCGATCCGCAGGTCCTGGGTTCGAATCCCACGGCACGCACCTCTGTCTTTTCGAAGTTATGTGCGTATTGTCGATTGCCGCCAACTTCAAACGTTGAAGGAAAACATCGTGAGGAAACCTACATGTCTGAGAGTTCTCAATGATCTTGAAGATGTGTGAAGTCTGCCAACCCGCACTTGGCCAGCGTGGCAGACTATGGCCTAACCCTTCTCACAATGAGAAGATGGCCCGTTCCCAGCAGTGGGACAGTTTGTACAAACAGGGCTGATAAAAAAAAACACGAAGAAAATCATTTTTATACAGTCGGGTATTTTGTTTATACTTGTTTTTAATTATTCGACTTATTTTCCCTGAAAAAACATTCCGATTTCTTAATGTTTAATATAACAACATGTTGTAAAGTACCAAATATATATTTTTGTTAAATCTCCTCGCATGTTTGAATATGAATAGACGCTGAAAAATTTACGTTTAACTTTGTAAACGACTATGAAAACGGACAACTGACAAGGCCAAGGCTAAAACTGAACAGATTATGTTACGCATTATGATGAATAATTTACTACCAATTACATTGAAACTCAGGTATTTACACTAAAAACAAGAAAACAACTACCTAAACCTGAGTCCCGACTGCATATGAGATACTTTTGTAGTGCAACTTACGCTTACGTTGCGCATTATATGGTGTTGACTTGTTGAGTGTAATTTTTTGTGAGGATTTTACGATATAAATTACAAAAACATAACCTCCCTTTTACTTCGCCGTAGTCGGGTAAAAATTTACAACTATTTATAAGACTAATAAACAGTCCATCGCAATCCTTAATTCGATAAAACGTTAGAATAGATTTCTAACTAAAATCCGTCCGTCTTACGAATTTTCAATCAAGTTACGTGACACCTGATGCGAGTTTAACATTTTTTACCCATCCCAAAAAATGCTCAAAGCCGCTAAAGAAGTTTTCACTAAAAAAAAACGAACCGTTGACACGAAAAAAATAAGAACTGAAAATGTGAGCAACAGATGCCACTCGGTCACCGATTGATTACGCCGAAACAATTTTGTATTGTTTGCGATTGCCGGTTATTTATTTACCGCGGTTTGGGCACTCTCCTGAAATATCGAGAGCTCTCAAAGGCTTATCGTTTTTATTCATGCCAAGACCCAGGAAGCTTGTTTGAATTTAATCAAGTTTGCCTGGTAACAATCGGGGTTTTATGAGAAACTAGGTAGGTAAATTCCATGGTTTCGCCTCCGTAGCGATAAAAAATTGTGTTGGTAATAATGAAATGTAACGTAAGCCCGTTTCTAAGTAATTAATTTATATCTGTACCAAATTTCAAAATAATCCGTTCAGCCGTTTGATCTTCAAAAAGTAGCAAGCAAATAGAAATATACAGTTACTTTCGCTTGTACACTCGTAATAATAATATTTGTTATTACAATATACATGTTTATTTTTTATAAGTTTATATTAGTGTTGTAAAAAAATTAAAATTAAGAATGTAAATAAATAAATGAGATAATAATATCTGTTATTATTAACTGTAGGAAAAAAAAACAAACCAGAAATAATAATTATTTATTTTTCGTTATACCCGTGGTCAGAGATAGATAGATAGATAGATAAACTCTTTATTGTACACACCTTAAAGTTCAAAGTTCAAGTTCAGAGGAGACAAAATCAAGGAAAACTATAGTTGTAATTATATCCCAAGATGATATCTCTATTATCCCTATTCCATAATAACCTACTAAAGGAATTTATATTTTGATGCCTGATTTCTCTAAGTTTTTTAAGTGCGTTATTGGGTAAAAATGTTAAGCTCGCGTCAGATTGTCAGATTGTAAGACGGAAAGTCAGAAACCTATTCCAACGTTCTGCATTTAAAGTTCATTATTGTATGTACAAGTTTGTCCTCCAAGCATGACATCATTATTTTAGTCAGAAACCTATTCTAACGTGCTGCATTTAAAGTTCATTATTGTATGTACAAGTTTGTCCTTCTAGCATGACGTCATTTCGTTGCGCCGAATGCTTATTTTCGACACGTGCACGTACGGCTCGTTAGCTCTAACCTATTGAGAGAACCTACATCATTTACATAATGTAGAGAATGTTTAGAATAGAGTGAAGATATATACTTATCAACAAAAAATTAATAATCTCAAAGCAAAATTAAACTATCGCAGAGAAATAAATTATTACAACATTAATATAAATTAAATTAAATTAACCGTAAATATCAAATAAACAAACAAATTAGATTAATGAATATATATTAGATCGACGAGCTCCATCCTCGACGACAACATCGCCTAGCTTCAGCTGAGGTGATGGAATGGTCAATCGTAGATCTATAAAGTGTAAAAAAACTATATATTTTCAATATTTTATTGAAGTGAAAACTTCTTTAGCGGCGTTGGGTTGGGTAAAAATGGGTATTTTTGGGATGGGTAAAAAATTTTAAGCTCTTGTCAGGTGGCACGTGACCTGATCGAAAATAATTCGTAGTCCTAAGATGGCGCAGGGCGCTTGCTAGTTCCAAACCAACGTACTAGATGGCGCTGTATAGTCTAGTTCCAGACCAACGTACTAGATGGCGCTGTATAGTATAGTTCCAGACCAACGTACTAGATGGCGCTGTTGCTATTTTATTTTTTAGTTTCCACTTCTGCCGGCACTCCCGGAGTGCAACCCGTTGTTTTTCTTATGTTAGTAAGTTGTAGATTGAAGCCAATTTAAAATCGTATCCTAATCATATCAAAATAATACAAAAAGTAATTGGAATTATGAATGCGTCGATAGACGAATGAAATAATGGAGCGCTGATTTCCGTGTTGGACATTTTTTCTCCTGGAGGTGATTACGATGTCTCACGTTTTATGTATTTACCCAATATTAACCCGCACTTGGCCAGCGTGGCAGACTATGGCCTAACCCTTCTCACAATGAGAAGATGGCCCGTGCCCAGCAGTGGGACAGTTTGTACAAACAGGGCTGATAAAAAAAACCTGAGTTAAATATTCATTCTTTCCACAAGAGCCATCAAATACGTTAAATGAGAACTGAAGTCTCAATTTTGTGGCTAGTCGAACAAAATAATGAAAAACCAGCCACCACCATTATCTATTAAAAAAAACTTATTTGTTGTATGGGAATTGGGAACCCCCCCTTAAATATTAATTTAATTATTTATATTTAAAGTGCATAATATAACTGTATTTGTTGTTATAGCGGCAACAGAAATACATCATCTGTGAAAATTTCAAGTTCATGAGATACAGTCTGGTGTCAGACGGACAGACAGACAGCGGAGTCTTAGGATCCCGTAGGATACGGAACCCTAAAAAAGGACAGCAGCGCCCCCAGTGGAACATTAGTTATCTTTCCGAACAGACTCTAATATTGGAATATTCTTCACTTTTCTCAAGAACATGCATCAGGCAGGCTAAATCGCTAAAAAAAAATAAGAATCTTATTTATAATCATTATTTTATCCTTATAAGTTGGTATAATTCGTATGTATGTATTAATATATCTATTTATATATATGAAAATATATATATTTATTTATTTATACATTTTTATAATATGTAAGTAGCATATTTAAGTAGGTATATTTATATTTATATATTAAAATATTTATTTATTTTATATAGGTACACCACTAACCCTAGCATTTTACTTTTAACCCAGTCCATCCTAAGGTTGCCTGGAAGAAATCGCTTTAGGCGATAAGGCCGCCCATTGTACTGCCAAACATTGTTTCTTTTTATTGTTAATGTATTGTTATTGTTTCTGTTGGTGTGCAATAAAGATATATATTATTATTATTATAAACATGAAGATCCAAGTTTCACCACATTATTTCACTCTATAAATAATAGCTCTAAGGTGTTTTACTTCGCTCTTTGTGGGGACTAGGTGCTTAAATTCAAATTGATTGACTGTTCAATTTACAATGTAGCACTTGAACTATAAATTCTGTGTCGACTATTAACGCCTTCAAACATATAAACAATAATATTACAAAGTCGATACAACTTAGAAGTCGTATTGGTGAAATTTGTATAACCAATTAATTCTGAATTAAAGCAGAATATTCTAGACTCAATAATTAGCGCAATTGTAACCTATGTGGCACGAAAATTAGCGCTAACTATTTATTGTTCTATTGGCTGCGTCGATATAACTTCTGAGTTATGTCATTCAAAAGAATTGTACATTAATTTTACAATAGTGGTACAATAATTGTACAATTCCGAATAAATTGAAATAATCGGCCAAGTGCGAGTCGGACTCGCGCACGAAGGGTTCCGTACTATCATCTATAATACTACAAAGTTTAGTTCTGTTTATAAAATAACGAGAAATCAACGAAATTCCAAGTAGTAAATTGCAAACTTATAGGTAGGTTTTCGATACACATCCGGGCAACATGACGACGCTCGCGCGAATACGCGCGGCTATGGCTCGCTCCGTGATGTTACCTCCCCCGCTACCCGCGCGGCCGTTGCTTAGCAACCGCCTCGCGCTCGCGCCACCACCACACCGCGGCGCGGCGCTCGCACCGCGTTTAGATGCACGGATTATTTTCATTTTGTGAGTTTTTATGTATTAGATTAGGTATTTATTTTTATAGTTAATATATTTCTAAATATTTACTTACAAATATTCAAGTCTCTACCTGTTAATTAAGATCGAGTAAAAATTGCTTAAAAATTACGTTTGTTGTATGGGAGCCCCCCTTTAATATTTACTTTATTGTTATTTAATTATTTATTTTGAAAGGTAATATACAAGTAAATATTCTGTGAAAATTTGAAGCGTCTACCTGTTACCGTTTTTAATATTGAGCAAAAAAATACGAAAAAAACACGTTTATTGTATGGGGACCCCCCTTAATATTTTTTTTTTTTTAATTTTTAGTATTTGTTGTTATAGCGGCAACGGAAATACATCATTTGTGAAAATTTCAGCTTTCTAGCTATCACGGTTTATGAGATACAGCCTGGAGACAGACAGACAGACAGACAGACAGACAGACAGACAGACAGACAGCGAAGTCTTAGTAATAGGGTCCCGTTTTTACCCTTTGGGTACGGAACCCTAAAAAATGAAGTTTGTGAATGTGTTTGTATGTTTGTTACTTCTTCCCGTTCAAACGACTAAACCGATTTCGATTAAAATTGGTATGGAGGTAGCCGACACCGTGGATTAAAACGTAGACTACTTTTTATTCCGAAAAATAATATCTCCTTTGATATAATTTATGTAACACAGCTGGTAACACCGCAAGGCGCAGTTACTTTCATATATTATAAATACGTACAAAACCCATCTCTTTTTTTATTTTTTTATTCGACGATAGGCTTGCGCTTGATCCTCAACTCACCTGGTGTTAAGCGACAGTTACAGTCTACGATGGAGCGCGCTTGCCTAGAAGAAACCTATTCACGTTCGTTTCGTACGTGTTTTCGGAATATCAACCATGTCAATATCTCATTGTGAGCAATACGAATACGAATGCTTACAGTGAACAGCTTCACAACATGATGCAAGTATAAGTTCAGAAAACTCAAAAAACCCAGACAAAAAACGGCTGAACCGATTTTGATGAAATATAGCTAAGAATAAAAAGAGAACTTTCAGTCCAAGTGTACAAAACTTTATCTCTCGTTCTGTCTTTCGAAAATACCTATACTATCTCTTTCACAGAATTCAGGCACTATTTACCCGACTGCGTAAGAACGAGAGTAATGCTTTTCGAGTGTATGTACATATGTATGTTTCTATATGATCGCCTACAGCCTAAGCGGCTCGACCGATTTTTTTTTTTTTTTTTAAATGTATATATAGGTTTGCGCTTGACCGCCAACTCGCCTGATGTTAAGCGACGTTGCGGTCTACAATGGAGCGCGCTTACCTTGAAGAAACCAATTCACTCGCGATTTAAAGACACCCAGATTATATAAATCGGGAAAGACCCACTCAGGAAGCGTATTCCACATTCTAGCAGTGCGTACGATGAAAGTGGAACTAAAGCGTTTCGTTCGGGTTTTTGGAATATCCAGCATGAAACGGTGACGCTTTGACGCGGTGATTTGCAAGGTGTGGTTAGATTCGTCGTCACTTCCTGAATGTCACAGGCTATATTTGTTTAGAATAATAATAATATATCTCTCGCAAAAATAAAAAAATCATTTTGCATGCAAAAACTAACTTTTTCGTAATTATCAATTGATAGTACTGGAATTATTCTAATGAATGCGCATTTACAATCTTCTACTGTGATTTTACATACTTTCTCACAAAAAACGTACATTCAACAGCTTAGCAAGAGTAATGAAATCGTAAGATAAACTGCAAATACTGTTGTTCTGCAGTCGAGTATTTTGTTTTTCTTTTAACATAGGTACTTGTCTTTTAATATACGTATGTACTTATTACATAGGATCTCTTTATAGTATAAGGAGTATGCTATTAATGTCTTCTGTGGTATAGTATAAAGTTTATACTATATACTATACCACAGAAGACATTAATAGCATCATCATCATCTCAGCTTCATTGTTGCGTGTTATTTGTTACCCACACTGTAAGAACGACCGATTTAACCCGAACTTTAACGGAATTATTCTCAAGGCTGTTGTTATCAAGTGAAATAATCCTCCATCATTTTAAATATTATCAGACAAAAGTTATCTTAACGCGTATTATTCGTGTAACAAGCTTTTTATTTAAAATCGCTCGGAGCGGAAACTGTTTAATTTGTTCAGATGTCCTGTTAAAACATTTTTCCCGTAAAGAAAGCAAATTGTGGTAATTACTTGGTCTAGTAGCGCTCGCCACAGAAAAAAAATCCGCGGTTTCGCTTGTGTTGTGATGAAAATGGCGGCTAAGACTGCTAGTCCGCCTCTACGTACATCACTCAATAGGTGACCCACAAGCTATCTTTGTATGAAATGTCATAACGGTTACTTCAACCCTTTGATCGTGGAAATATAAAAAAAAAACAGATGCAGAGAGAGAATTACTTTCGCGTTTACAATATCAAACAGCTGCGCTCCACAGTTTCACCCACGTAGTTATGAAAAGTGATGGTGGTGATGAAAATATGTCCGTTTCCAGTTTCAGATTGGTAGCCAAAACGATTGTAAGTTAATTAATGAAGTAATTTTACTACTAATTTCTTGGGAAAAATATCGAGAACCTTCTAAATGGCTACGTACAATGTTTGACGTAGAATCAAAGCCACGTTAACTGTGTTTTTTTAACACAGTGGAAGCTTGCCTGTGCTCCGTGACATTTCAAACTGGCCCAAAGAGTTTTGAAACGGCCGATAACTTTTTTTTAGTCAAACTCCTTTCTCGTAATTTTTCATTTGAACTCCTGGATCATGTCACACTGTCATGAACTAAAAATTAAAAAGTTAATTCATTGCGCTAGAGCGCAAACCAGTCTTTCTTGCTTGGGAACTTTTCTAGTCATGGAGAGAAAAATTGTACTTTGATACTTTGCGTTTTAATTGCACTTATAAAGACTAATCACCGTTTTCTGAGTAAGACCGTGATGAAAACACAATTTTTGAGAGCATACTGCGTTCTCACACGTGATAAAAGAAGGTCGCGAAGGCGCGACTCCATTAGAACTCCGGCAAATATTTGCGGGCGTCAAACAAACCTTGGCATGTTCGTGTCAACAGGATTTGTTACGTCACTATGGAAAGTGGATAAACGCGATAGTCCCAAAGCCGTTAGCACATACTACATTTTCAAGAACAATTAGTATTGAATTTATGCTGATGTCTGTCACTCTCGTAGATCCGGTAGGGAACGCTAATGAAGGATGGATCATCTTTATAAATTTAGGCACATCTTCAACACAGACCTAATCCTATCCTAACTTTATAAAAACGAAAAAGTCTGTTAGGTAAAATTATTTTAAATAATGTCTTGCCCCATTATAACACTTAACCCTAAAACCACTTAACTTTAAAAACTTTTAGCGAATCTTGTCTACAGCTTTTCATTGTCGAACAAAGTTCTGAAGGGCTCGAAAATTGATATCGCTCGGTGAGAGTTTGAAAGTTGACTTGACCTTCAAATAAGGTCACAAATGACCCTATGATAGGGGTGGTAAACCAATGACACGCGACAATAGTTATATGTTATGCAAGGCTGCAAAGTTGGTTTTTGGTGCAAGTACTTGAATGGAATCCTGAGCGTAGCGAGGGTTTCAAAGGTACGAGATGCAAAATAACTTTGCTGTCGAGTAAAACACACAATTTCACATCACTACAGGGGCCATTCATTTATTACGTAAGACGATATGAGGGGACCATGTCTAATCGTCGGACCTGCTGCTATTCTTATGTCATTATTTTATTCAATCAAGACGTTAGTTCCCATGTTTTGACACATTAGTTCTCTATCCAATAAGAACCTACAAAATGCCTAGTTTATAGATACGTAATCTTTACAAAACCATCGTATATCTTATTAGAACTTGCTTTTAGTTCAATTTAGGGTCGGTAAGATCTTATTAGTTCATTATGTTATCAAATCAAAGTTTGGAACTCTGCGGCGCCAACATCGTAAGACATTGCCAATGTAGACAACACTGAACCAATATCAATTAAAAGCCTCGCTGATTGAAGACGATAGTACCAAATTGAACATCGAGCCAATTTTGAAACTATTGACGCTTACACGTGGAGATATATTGTGAACTAGTAGTGTCTTGTGGTTGCGCCTGTTTTCCGTACAATTACTACATTTTTTAAACCTACCAACAGCGTTGACCGTTCTTGATCCTTTGAAAAAGACCGCCGAATGCGGTTGAAACTATAGTCAACTTAAAACAAACGAATGACTCGTAGTTTATTACCGACTTCAAAAAGCAGGAGGTTAACAATAATGTTTTTGTTAGAAAGGATATACTTTCAGATCGTTACCATAGAAGTTTTATCAAAATCGGTTCAGTAGTTTGGTTTTTAAAACAAAATTGCGCATTTTGAAGTCTGTCCATTGAAATTAAACAAATTTTAGCGGATCTATTGCGTATGTTTCACATAATTTGATTTGTGTTTTTTTTACCTGACGTTTTCAACATTGCAGCTTCTGTGGTCACAGAAGACTATAAGTAGCTTGGATTTTTAATTAAACGGAGTAAATTGACAGATCGAATGTTGCTACTTTTTTATGATATGAAAATAGTGATGTGCTAAAAAGAGCTGCTAAAATGAACTAATTCATAAAAGTGATCTATTTTATTACGTTGTATTCTAGATCTTATTATCCTAAAAATTGTTTTTTTTTTGTATTAATTGTGTATGTTATACAACATAACATGCAAAAGCTCGCGCATATGTACTCGTGAATTACAACAACTACACAAACATAATTCAACAAAAACCAATGACAGTTTGTTTGAAAGTGTCATTTCCATGAACAGACGTTTCGTTCTGCATAACATGAACATTTGTGACATAACCGTGTTATTGTGATTACGATGACAATAGTTTACTTTTCATTGGCTAATTAGTATAATGGATCTGTATCTGGAGGAAAGTCTCGAAACACTAATAAGAAATACTTACCCAATGAATCCAAACTATTTAACTCAATTTACATAGATACGTAAAAATAGCCCCTATTTTCTACCTCTACCGATATACTAAAAAAAATATTTCAATCCGTCAATAAACATCCGAGATATAAACATCTACTTACGGCCTTACCGAAAAACCTTACTTAACTTTAACCATCGTCTTAAATTCTCTGTGTTCTTTCCGTAAGTGTTATTACGTGTCAGCGAGAAGTTGACAAAATATATTGAGCATTGCTCACAGTTAAGTAACGTTTTTCGGTAAGGCCTGTAAAGTTTTAGGGGAGGGATGATCTGTCTCTCTCTCGCGAAACAACAGCTTGTATTGAATGTGTACGGCGAACATGAACCATGACGTCATCATTCGCCATCGTGTGCTCTCTGTCTAACATGAAATTAAAATGCTTATAACTCTTTTTTAAACTATCACGGTCATTCATTAAAGCACTATTATTATTGACGGGATATTTACCGTGGTTCGCGTTAATATCCCGTTAATAATAAGAACTCTCTTATTTTTGAAGGTATTTTAATTTTGTTTTTGTGGAATTGGTCTATTTTGTGGTTAGCTTTTTTATGACCAAATAAAAATAAATCATGCATATTCCCTATTGGCCCTACATAGGTTTACCCATTGCTAGCAATTTACATTTCAGTTATAAATATAACTACCAATTTATGATGCGGTAGGTTCAAGGCTACGAGTCAATATCGCGGAAACGTATCGTACATAAATTGATGGAATGATGATTGGGCGGTGCTAACGTGGTTAGTTTACACTCTATTGCTATATGGGTTTGGTAAGTATAGGTACTTTTAGAAGAAAATTTACAGTACATTATTTTTAACTAACTGCACAAGAAGAGGGGTTACGTTTTTCGTGTGTATATATATGTCACAATAATTACTACATAATAGCCTAAAGGACTTAACAGATTTGATATTTGAGACTCTCATTTTCTTCCCAAATGCTATATTTTTGAGACTCTCCTTTTCTTCCCAAATGCAATATTTTTGTAATAATAATTAAAAAAAAACTCTCGCAAAATTTACGAATTTCACTTTTGTGCTTTTTCGTAACAATTAAGTGATTTTAGTAACACAATAAGTAATAACAAAACAAAATATACCTACATAATAGGAACAAAAGGCGGTCTTACGTCTAACAGTGATATCTTCTAGATAACCTTATGATGTATGAAATTGTAAGATAGTGTGTTAGCGGTGATGTTTGTAATATAAATTAAAAGATGATGTAATTGATGTAAACTTAGCGAGATAATGAAAAAAAATTAGACTACATTGAAAAATAGTGATGACGAACATCACCATTATTCATAAACCGCGGGGCAAAACTTGTATTTTAATAACTAAAAAATCTTGTTAATCTAAAGGTTGTCTGGAAGAGATTAGCGATAAGGCTGACGTTTGTACCTCTCTATCTTTATAGCTATATCATGTACTCATGTACCTATCTTATGTATTGTATTGTATTCTATCGTATCGCATCGTGTCGTATCGCATCGTGTCGTATCGCATCGTGTCGTATCGCATCGTGTCGTATCGCATCGTGTCGTATCGCATCGCATCGCATCGCATCGCATCGTATCGTATTTTATTGTATTGGGCAATAATTCTATGACTTCATTATCAAGGATCAAAGAAAAAAGGTATCCGTGTTTTGTAAATTTTCTAATTACTTCAGAATACGTTACAAACGAGTAAACAATTAAGGGAAAAATCAAAACACGCGTATTTGGAGCGAAGCCGTTTAATGGGTCGTAAGATTACAAGGTATTTTTTTTTTTTTTTTTTTTTTTTTTTATCAGCCCTGTTTGTACAAACTGTCCTGTATTTTATTAAAGCCAACGTAAACGATGGATTTTTCGTTTGGACTTTCTCCCCTAACCATGAGTCGATGCTCAGAGAGTGCCGTTTGCTTAAAATGTTTTTTTTTTAAATTAATTCTTATTTCTTACGATATTGACCAGATGACGATGCAATTGTACCTTAACTTGTCAAATCAATAAAAGGGTACTAATGAATAAAACAAAATAAAAAGGTAAGAACGTATTTATGATAATTTGAATGATAAAAACTAAAGAATATTTTTGAAAACACAAATTTGCAGTAACATTTTTTTATCTTAATGATTTATAAAATAAAATGTAACGTGTAGACTTCCTTTAGAACATACCTTTCATAGAGAGTTTTATTCTTAGTACCATCTATCGGCATTTTTTTTTTAAAGCCAGTATTATTTAGAGATAGATAGTGATGTCATAGTGTTGTCTGTGGTCGTCAGACAGCTGTCAAATATAGAATAAATGCCATGGTGGACCTTATAATGTCATGTCGTTAGCCAAATCAAAGTGACATGTTTGTGGTCTTCACTACCCTAACTAACATTATAAAAGCAAAAATAACTCTGTCTGTTTGTCTCTCTGTCTGTACTTTTTCATCATCACTATCATCAGGGTGAAACGAGGGGCACAGCTAGCTTATATCATAAAAATATATCACTTCTTGTACTATTGAAACCTTGAAACCATCGAAATAATATAAATAAGGATTACAATTCGCCTTCCATGCTGAAGTGGAGGGGAAAAATAAAACAGAATTTTCTAAGTATTTCTCATCCTTTCCCTCTCTGACTCTCTGCCCTTCTTCGCATTTGAAGTTCTGAAATTTGCGTCTATGTAGGCGATAAACTGACATTATTATCAATAGAACTATTGTCAATAGAAGTCGACAGTCGACAAGTACATCAAGTATCCTTCTAACAAACATCGAATGACCTCAATTATTTTGATGGATCGATGAATAAGTAGGCGTGATTATATTTTGCATGTTCAATGTGTTCTATTTTCAAATTTCCATATTCCAATTTATTTTCCATCTCTACCAATCACACAAAATGTTTTGTACGTCTACGTTCTTCGTCTGCGCTAGTTTTTAGGTACATAATATTTAGTAATACAGGCTTTAGGTTTGTTACTATAAGACTGGCACGATGTGTTTACTAGAAACGGGAGCTTTTACGAAGTCATTAGCGATGATATCACCTTGCCTCGCTAATTTGAAGATGGCCTTAATTTAAGTCATATTGGTACACGCCTTTATAGGTATATTGGATCAGAAAGTTTGTTACATGATGTACTTGTCCTTTGTTGTGATCAGTTTGAAACTAGTAGTCCAGTAGACATAAGATTTGTGACAACACAAAAGACACCTAAGAAAATTGTTATTTAAATGGAACTACTTGAGTTTTGAAATACATTTATTACAATTTCAGAATAATATTATAAAAGCAAAGTTTGTTACCAACGGCTAGACCGATCGTTATGTTTAATATAGAGATAGCTGTGGACCTAGAGACGTAGGTACATAGTTATTGTTAAGCGACGGTAAGCCGAGGATGGAGCTCGATCAAGTAACACTGTTACTTGATCTCGGGATCGTAAGTCGGTAAGGCATGTCGGTAAGGCCATTTATGTCTCAGCTGCCCTGAACGAGATCTTCCGTCACACTCACACACTGGCCAAGTTACAAAAAGACCGACCCTCTGTTAATGAGGCAGGGGGTCTGCAGCAACTTTCTTTTCCTGAAATTTTCCAAGCGAACTGATAAATTTTTGCTTTTGTCGCTGTAAGAAACCTGAGGTGGAAGTTCTGTCTGGGAGTGTGAACTCGACCAAAATCTCGTCTGATCTGTCAACGATAAACTGTAAATATATGTAATTATGTAAGTATACCTTTTTTTCACACGCAGTCTACATATACATATAGAACGTTCTTGAGCGTAAAAATAGTTGATAGCTAAATAGTTTTCTGCTATGAAACAAATATGTAAACTGCCAAGAATCTTCTTTTCTTTGAGCCTATTTTCATATTTAAATTATGTCAGCTCAGGAGAGCCGAGGAGAAGGAGGACTAGGAAGTCCTTCTTCTAAAGCTACATTTCTGAGTCGTCCGTGGGTCAAGATACAATATATTTACAAATTTATTTGATCTTCACTTCGATTATGTCTTACTGTTTTATTTCATACTAAACATTTGAAATAAAATAATATACATTTATGAATGTAAAATTTTATCCTAAAACTTTACTCGACCTGCGATGTTGTAAAATACAGAATGAGTAGAATACCAGATATTTTAAATAAAAACTACGGATAAATCATGTCTGTTTTAAGTTGAAATATCCGACTATAGTTTCAACCGCATTCGGCGGACTTTTTCAAAGGAGCAGCGCAAACGTCACTCCAAACGTCACTAAGACCAGATATTGATAGTTACTTGGAGTACCGATTGTCTCTTAGTTAGCTAGTTTTTATACAAAATAGATCTATTATATATTTATCTGACAGATCTTTCGATCATTAACTCAGTTGACCGTAAACGACCACGGTAGCCAAAGATGGGACACGTCATTGCTGAAATTAGTCCTAACCTAGTCTAACTAGCCATGAAAAATTCGAGATTGCACCCCAATACGGCTTCAATCAAGTCTGTCACATAATAATTTATGTCAAAGTTAAAAAATATTCACTGTCTAAAAAAAAGGCGAAGGAAATGTCTAGATTTTCTTTCTCGCCATAATAGCACGATCCATCACGTGTGTTTATTATGCCAGTATGTGCGGTGCGGTATAAAATCACCTTTTTGTTAAAATATGAGATTCACGAAAATGACACGCGTCATCACACTTTCAGGAATAATCTCTTGAAATATTAAAGCTACGTCGAGCATATTTTGATGGTACCGCTTCCAATCATGAGCGGCGTGTAGTGATCAGTAATGGCCTCTTGCGTTCTTGGTCATATGCGTCGATCCCGTACTGAAGCTTGACATATTACAAATAGTAGCTTAATGAAATGAAATAAATTATACCGGACGAAAAAGACAACTGTCATCTAGTCTCACCTGTGACCTGACGCTGCAAATTGTTCGAAACGTCAAGTCATAAAATTATGAAAAATGTACGCGATAAATCCGCTATAATTTGTTTCATTTCAAGGAGTAACAAATGCGAAACCCTTAGAAAACATTAAATAGTAGTTTGTCCGAACTGAGACCCCTTATTTTTTTATTTTTAAGCTATTGCATAGCTTCTATCGTGGGCCTTGAGCGTGGAGACCGAATCCAGAAATTCCGTAACGAAAATAACCTAACGCAGTAACGCCGATACAACCGATGCCACCTAGAGGCGATTTGCAGAACTAAAGAGACATATATAGCGTGATATTTCAAAAAGTCATTAAAAGTTCTGCTATTCATCGATAGATGGCAAAACTAAAAACTAAAAAGTATCACCGCTGTGCCGGTCGGAGTGGGGGGTGTTAGGAATACTGCATAAATAAAATAAATAAATAATTATAATTACATAAGCTGATAAAAAATTCTATGCGGCAGTCTCCGAGTGCCACACGTCTTTTTTTTAAATTCAGGATAGGCTTTCGTGTTTGACCAATTCACTCCGAGAACGCGCTTACTTAGAAGAAAACAATTCACTCGCGATTTATAAACACTCAGATTGTACCTATATTTTTTTGTTATGTATTGAGATAAGAAACACCCTTTCAAGAAATTTATTCCGCAATTTAGAATGAGAAAGCGTGACGTTAGATTAAAAAAAAAACTAACGATCACTACTAGGTTTTTTAGTGTTCCGTAGACAACAAGAAACCTTTACCTGTGAAAATGTCCATCTGTCCGTCCGTCCGTTCGCGGTTTTTCTCAGACTCTTAGCACTATAAAGCTGTACTTTACTATAATTATATATATAATTATATTTATCACGCCGACAAAGTGGCAAAATAAAATATTACAAAAATGTTTATACGTTACCTCATAGGGTACGAGAAAAAAATCATCCCCATTTTACGTACCTACAAGGGTGGGTGCGTGAAAGCGATATGATTTTTTTTTTTCTTGTCGTTCATCGTTCAATCTTGATTTTGGACCAAAATAATCGATCATTTAACTTACACGTAACTTTTTATGAAATTTCTTTGAGATTTTATATACGTTATAATATATAGCAATGCGCTGTCCGGAAAACCGACGCCATAATACACAAAGGCGCGAGTGTGCCCTGAAGAAAGTAGTCTTACAGTCCCGAAACCGATTCGATAGAGTGCTCCTATACCAAATATTACCGTGGGGTTTTCCAGACAGACTGTTATCGTTCTTTTAGTCAAATGAATAAAAAATATAGTTTGAATACTGACACTTTGATGAAGCTCATGATTTATTCATGCTATCATTACAATACCTTGTTTATATGGAAATACCCCTTTTCGGCTGTTTACGTATTCCGTGTTGGTGGGCCATCGAAGTGGCAGGTTTATCTGATACGGAAACACAAGCTTCTTTAATAATTATAATCATTTTTAACCGATTTCAAAAACAAGAGGTTCTATGTTCGACTGTATGTATTTTTGATAGTCATCGATTTCTCAGTCACTTATGGACCTATATTAAACATTTTATCAATTTTAGTTGAGTAGTTTTGTAACCATCTCCAATAAGCAGATTAGCAAGTTGAAGTGAAACGTTATCACGTAGAAGTGATGGCCGCTGGAGTCGAAAAGTTCTCGATTGGAGACCATGTACGGGTAAGCGAAGTGTAGGAAGACCAGCCACAAGGTGGAAAGAAGATCTCATCGAGTGGCAGGAAGACGCTGAGTGCAGCGTCTTCCTGCCGCTTTCAACCGGTCTTTATGGAAATTTAAGGGGGAGGCCTATGTCCAGCCTGGACTTCTTGTAGCTAAAATAATAATAATTAGGATACGTTTTTTATAATAATGCATTTGACTATGCTTTGTGATCCAATCGCTCGCGGAAACATCGTAATCTATCGATGTCAATCGATGTCGGATGTCGGGTGGATGGAGAACTTTAACACATGGTACCCTTCTCTTCCAATACATATGAAAAATATCATGAGCCGTGCGTACTGCGAGTCAAATATTAGGTATAACATTAGGACGCGCCTTATGAAAAACGAAATTTGGGACCACCTGTGCAATATCACACACACAAAAATATTTCCGCGTGGAAAGCACAAACTAAAAGCAAAATACCCGACTACATAACATCGATTTTCATTATGTAACTGATAGCTGTTATAGTTACTATGATGTTAAATGATCAAGGAACTATGCGCAAAGCCGTTGTACGATGATTTTATTATATTTTAAAATGGTTATTTTAATATTATTTATTTATATAAAATAAATTTATGATAGCTTAGTCAATAATAAAATATACATGATGTATACCACAACTACGTTTAATATTAATTACGTAAATTACACTAAAACAATTGGGTCGTGGGTTCGATCCCCACCCAGAGCAAACATTTGTGTGATGAGCATGGATATTTGTTCTGTGTCTGGGTTTCTATGTATCTTATGTATGTATAAAAAAAAAAGTATATATGTATTCTATCAGCCATCTAGTTCCATAGTACAAGCTTTGCTTAGTTTGGGCTAGATGGTGTTGTGTGAAATGTCCAGAAATATTTATTTATATTTAATTACAATATCAAAAAAAAAACAATTAAAAGTCACACACAACCTAAAACGAGGTATCTCTATCAATATTTTAACCGACTTCACAAATAAAGAGGTTCTCAATTCAGTTGTATTTTTTATGTTTACCATAACTTTTTAAACCGATTTGAAAAATTATTTTGGTTATTGTTGGATATAATATTTTTTATCAAAATATGTTCTATAATTTTGTTCTATAAACAAAATTATAGAACATTTTGAATTTGGTTGTTTCAGTTTTTAAACTATAATAATTATTATTGTATGTGACTGTTCTGTAGTTATTATTCAATTAAAAAAAAACATAACACAAGTTATGTATATGTATAAAATAAATACTGGAGGATATTTTCACACAACACCCTCTAGGTCCAAATTAAGCAAAGCTTGTACAATATAACATAAACATACGCTATAAAATCGTTACCCTTCTTAAAATTTCATTTGTCATCGTCATTTGTCGCTCAGGCTGAAATTCTTTGGACATCTTTCCCACTTCGTGCACAATTCCGTTTGGCCCACTTGTTTGCGTCAATAGGATCCACAAATTTCGTACGGAATATTTGGAATCAATGCGCGTGGCCTTCTTACGGCTAAACACACAACGTAAGGATTTTCTAATTGCGTTTCCAATTTACGCGTGCTATTGATACAGATCGCTAATTTGTTCCGGTAAATATTTTGAGGTGCTTTGAACTCTTGCTTAGCGCTCATATTCTTTAAAAGTAACCTCAATATTCACTAATAGTGACACCTTTTCTATACATATGTCAATAGTGGGGTTAGGCATGACTTCGGAGCCAAATCGTGGCTGATAAAATACTCGTACATATTATTATATACTATTTCTAGATTAAATTAAGTATACATCATATAAAGAGGTATATATGTACGTATTTCGTTGACAGATAATTTACTGAATCCTCAACAATACTTGACAAGAAACTGGTTGGCCTATTTATTTACGTACATGATTACACATGATGATTACACGTACATGATGATTACACGTACATGATGATTATTATTTATTTACATGATTTGAATAACCAATCAGATTTAGATATTTTCATAGGTCAATACAGAATAAAGATCGCCAATGCTGAACAAAAATATGTACGCTAATAAAACGATGTTCTAAGTGTCCGTAGTTAAACCATCGTCCGTCTAGTAAAAATAAGATTAGTGACAACATAAAAGACACCTAAGTATATTGTTATTTAAATGAATGTACTGGTGTTTTGAAATACATTTGACACAATTTCATAATTATATTATAAAAGCTAATTTTGTTACCTTTTACCTTTTACCTTTTACCTTTGTTACACGCTCAAACGGCTGAACCGATCGTTATGAAAATTAGTATAGAGATAGCTTTAGACCTGGAGAAGGACATAAGCTACTTATCATCATCATAATCATCACCGTTTTTCATAACTACGTGAGTGAAACCGCGGAACGCAGCTAGTTATAGCTAGTTATAGTTATAGCTATAAATCGGGGATTATTATCGATCTATGATTTTTTGTTATTTTCCTATCATAATTTCAAAGAATTCCCCCAGTTGCAAATACTGCGATCTGCTCCATACAAATGGATTTATTTTGACTAGACTAATCGTCCATCTAGCTCACGCATAGACATTTTTGAAGATATAAAATGATTGAATGAACTCATAAAAAAATCTTCGTTTGTAAAACTAGAAAACAGTATCACAAATATTCGACAAAATTTTCAATCCAAGTTAATTTTCATGCATAAAAATCATTTTTGAGTTAATCATATTTTTTTTTAAATTATTTTCATGTAGACGGACGATGGTCGTACTACTGACTCTTAAATAGATGACACTAGTGAAATTCCTGAAAAATCTTATTTCAAAGTTAAATCCCACAAAACTCAAATGTTTCTCTTCTTTTCTTTTAAATAAGTAATAATTGGATTTCTAAAAGTTGTACTATTATAATTTACTACTACTTACTCACTCAAAATAAAGTTATGATCTAGACTTGGACCATTGTGGGACCTGAAACGTGGCAGTGGCCATATTTATTCGATAGCGCTAGAAAGGGGGCTGTTTCTCAAGTGTATGTATTTTTTAATATATAGGTATTGTATATCTAAGTATGTGAATTTCTTTACAGCCTAAACGGCTCGACTGATTTTATTGTCCGAGGTATCGTTGTATGTCTTCACCTCACGAGTGCCATAGGTTACAATTTTTAAATAAAATAATTTTACTATTTATTTTATATTAATATTATATTTTAACTCTCGTTAAAATATGTATTTTCACATAGATCCCGTGACTTTATAAGAAATATTCTAAACAAGTATCAATGTTAAAAGAAAAACAAAATACCCGACTGCAGAAAAGAGGTTTTTGCAGCCTAACTTATTTTTTTTTTTAATTTTGATGTACCCAGTGTCACTCTCACAACTAAGGCGAATCTATTGACACTACTCATATCAAAATCGGTCAAGCCGTTTAGGCTCTAGGGCGTGTCAAATAAATATACATACATACACTCGAAAAACATAACCCTTCTTCTTACGCAGTCGGGTAATAATTATCAAACAAATAGTATAACGCTAACAATGTGTAGAGACACATACTTTTGCATGAAAAACGTCATAGGAAACGTAAAAGTAGAGTGAATAGATATCTTCTAGATCGACGAGCTCCATCCTCGGCCACACCGTCGCTTAACATCAGGCAAATTGGTGGTCAATCGTAGATCTATCTTACCTAAAAAAGTTACACTAGGAAAATTACTATGCAATTGCAATTATGCACTTTTTATTTTGCTCTTCATTTAATTTAAAATTAGACTTGTTTTATACAACTTTAAAAATATACTTGTTTTATTCAACATTGGCGGTCTGTAGTCCTATATTGGTCTATGATATTTCTAAGAATTTATTTCATATTCTGTATTGAATATAAAACGTCGAAGCCACCGCTTCAATAACACCTGACGAGTTTGACAGGATCAAATATAATACAAAATATTTTGGTAGAATTTTTCTTCTCTGGGTATGCGGATAGAATCAGCCACCATTTTATATCGACGCTCTATCAGACATGAAGTTTGGAACATAAACATGTTATAAGAAAAGGATATGTATTTCAAAAGAACATAAAATTCATCATCTAGTCCGTTGTCCGAAATATTCCCATTTATTTCATTGGAAGATTTTGATAGTGTGGAGGGGGCAGATATTTTACGTCAGAGATGGTTTTGGGATCCATAAGTCAGGTACCTATGGATCGCTGAGATGAGCTAAAACAGGTCCCGTGTCTAAGCTGGGGTGTCTCAGAGACCCCGTCTTAAAGCTGGTCCTCTTTAAGCTCACCTTCACTTCGGATATATCCGGTAGGCCTTACAATTTGATTTTTAAAGCTGGATTGGTACTTACGTATTAGGTACCTACGACAAAAATTTATTACCTATATTAAGTTTTTGCCCATCTCAGCATGATGCCAGTTACAAGTCCAGTCATAATTCCAAAACGTTCTTATGAAATAAAACAAATTAATTAAAATTTGGTATTAATTAGTACATAAAAACAGTTTTGTCATATTGTTTAGAAAATTGCGCGACGTATTGTAAATAAATGCGTGTTCATTTCTCGTATGACAACAATTACTATTAGTTGTCTGGTGTTTACTTGGTACCTATGTCAACATGAAACAGAGGCATTATTAAGGAAAATTGTTACCACCCTTATTACGGAAAATGGGTACTCGCTATTATCTCTAGTATATTGGTATATGCTATTACTATTATATCATGTTTCATAAGTTAATGTGAGGAGGTGACTTGATAGCGATAGCGAGTACCATGTTTACGTAATAAGGCCACAATATCATATCACTAATTGCTATCGACACAGATATTACTGATATTGTGTCTGAGAAATTATGATGAAACGCTAAACTACGAGTATGTGGCTTTTGGCAAATCGGGCAAAATACAAGTTATTGCCTTTTTTTTAGATAATGGTACGGAACCCTTCGTGCGCGAGTCCGACTCGCACTTGGCCGATTTGTTCAGTTTTTGATGATTTACATTAAAATAAATCCCACAATCTTGCCCATTGAAACTTTTATCTATTAACCAAAAGATTAATAGAGACAGTCGTTCAAGTGTAGGACAGACAGACACCGTAGCCTCACAAATAAGCTCTTGCACTCTTGATACGGAAGCGTAAAAATGTACATAGGTACCTACTTTATTGACTCCCGTAAACCTACCCACACGAACCAAGCCCATGGCTGTATCAAGACATGCGTGGAAGCTTCCAGAAATCGCACCAATACCCCGAATTAACTGTTATGTCGCCGATGCCGACATATTATAGCAGACATTGTGCAAACATTACAAGGTTACGGGTACTATCCTAATACGACGATAGTAATTTGTTGACTTTTTGTAGCAGTACTAGAAGTCACTAAGGACATGATAGACTTATTACGAAATTACTTGAATTGATGTTTTTTGTTGTATTTTTAACTTTTTCTTATAAGTAATAATTATAGTTAAAAAAACTGAAAAAAAAATAACTTCAAAATACGCAATAAAATAATATACATACGCAATGAATTGATGTTTTTTGTTGTATTTTTAACTTTTTCTTATGATAATTATAGTTTAAAAAACTAAAAAATCTACTTCAAAATACGCAATAAAATAATATACATACGCGATGAATTGATGTTTTTGTTGTATTTTAACTTTTTCTTATAATAATTATAGTTTAAAAAACTGAAAAACCCGACTTTAAAATACTCAATAAAATATACGCGACTTGCTGTTCACTGTTCTACAGGCACTTGGATGATATTTTACCAGTTTGTTATAAAAACCATAGTACTGCATCGATTTTGATAAAATGTATACGGGACCGCCTCTGAAGTATGATGATCTAGCTAATACAAAATCGACAAAATCAATGCACAATTGGCTGAGTAATCGGTAAACAAACACAAAAAAATATACAGACCGAATTGATAACCTCCTTCTTCTTGAAGTCGGTTAAAATCGAAGGCATTTACAGTTTATAGGGAGACGCGTGACGTAAATTCAAATGATAATGAAAAGCATCTACGGGGAATCTTCGGTCACCGTCGCTTAACATCAAGCGAGTTAGTGGTAAATCGTAGATCCATCTTGCATTAAAAAAAACGTTGGTTTGGAGCGGTGCTATATTTATATAACTATGACACGCCCGATATAATATTATCGTTTCATACATTTTTAAATTTTCTCAAGAGACTAATGCAATGCCGCTGTACAATTTGTTTTTAAGCTATAATTAGAAATCAGCGATGCAAATACCACATTTATTTGACTCAATCCCCTCACCCACACAGCTGCAAAATTCGTTATTATCCCTGGAGATGCAACTCATGCAACGCAACTCGAAGCAATCTTACAAAATCCCCACTGACGTAGCTCATACAAGATGCAAATGCATCGAAAGCAGGATACGTCGCTTAAGTATCTTGTCGGTTTCTGTACGTACTATTGAGATAAATGTGAAGTCATGATTGAGGTACTGACAGTAAAATAGGTGGCCAAGATCATGTCGAATCTAGTCGATCAAGTACAAGTATCTTGTCGGTTTCTGTACGTAGGTACTATTGAGATAAATGTGAAGTCATGATTGAGGTACTGAAAGTAAAAAGGTGGCCAAGATCATGTCGAATCAAGTCGATCAAGTAAAAGTATCTTGTCGGTTTCTGTACGTAGGTACTATTGAGATAAATGTGAAGTCATGATTGAGGTACTGAAAGTAAAATAGGTGGCCAAGATCATGTCGAATCAAGTCGATGAAGTACAAATATCTTGTCGGTTTCTGGGCGTACGTAGATACTATTGAGATAAATGTGAAGTCATGATTGAGGTACTGAAAGTAAAATAGGTGGCCAAGATCATGTCGAATCAAGTCGATCAAGTACAAGTATCTTGTCGGTTTCTGTACGTAGGTACTATTGAGATAAATGTGAAGTCATGATTGAGGTACCGAGAGTAAAATAGGTGGCCAAGATCATGTCGAATTCATTAGTCTGCCCTTGCATATGGTAGGGTTAGAAAACTCTACCATATGCGTGCCTCGACCTCGAAAATGGATTTCTATATTAATTTTTATGACTGAAACCAGCTTCAAATAACGCAATTTTGTTTCCTTGAATGATAATATATTTTTTCCAGTTATTTTGTTTAAAAACAAAGTACCAATCGACTTTTATGATTTTTTTAGTAACTTGGTAAGTATTGTGTGCTAGCATCATTTTCAAAAGGTCAATGACCTCTGTACCATAACATCGTCAATATCGTTAAAATATTTTTATTTCACGATGAACCTTGAGTGTTTAATTAACATTTTTTTTTTTTTCAAAAATCAACCTGTCGATTCTAAAAGGAGGATTCAAAGGATAAAGTTAACAAATCTAGGTATTTAAGATTAGTTTTTATACGCAAATAAAATAATTTTGTTGCTGATTTATGAATTATTAAAATCGATCCACGCCCGGCGATAATCACAAAACATGCAAACGAATTGAGTTGAAGGCTTAATTAAAAGCTTCAAAGGCCTACATTAACCCTACATCGTTATCATGGAATGTATACAAATAGTCTTTCCATCGTTCTATCCACCATTCCCAAAGAATTAAAGTACTGAAACACAATAAAGTGGATAAAAACGATTTATCTACCTTCCATGCTGGGCCAGCTGTTGTTTTTCCGTCCTTTGAATGGACTAAGCTACTAAGGTAAAGCGCTAATCCTGTACTAGCAGGGCGTGAATGAATAGGTAGGTAAGTAGATACGCCATCACTCCGGATTCAAGTGGGCTGCAGCCCGTATCTTCGCAGTAATCCCCTATCACGTCGCTCACTTACAAAATTGCTGTAACACAGTCAATGTTCAGAATAAACATTGCTTATCCTTACACATGTTTTTAAATATTTTAATGATGTATATTTTTCGGTTTATGAAGGAAAATATAAAAAAATATATGATTTCCCCCAAAAAAAGATATATATTTATTTTCACCTTTCATTAATCACCCCACCGTCTATTTTTTATTATCATTTCTCCATCCCAAGGTTGCCTGGAAGCGATAAGGCCGCCTGTTGTTTCACTAGCACTTAAACCCTTTTCGATATGTAATGTGTTTTAGTTAAGGTGTAAACAATAAAGAGTTTATCTATCTATCTCCTTTGAGCTTTAGTGATACTTAGAAGTTGCTTTGGAAAAATAATACTTATTTTACTCGGCTTCAAAGTTGCATTTTATAGTCGCGAAGGATTCTAAGTTTGAACCACGAACATACTTCGGGAAATCCATACAATGGCGTGTTAATCAGTGACGCATACGCAAGTTGACGTCTGATTGCTGCTCGATTGTGACGTCAATTGGAATTCGAACACTTGAAGCCCGCAACGCTTATTTCGACTAACAACCGTATTCAAGCTTGAAGAAATCGTAATACTTGACACTGGCAAATGCTTTAAGCGGGTCCAAATCCAATTAAAACAACCGCACCGATAATCCGGCATACAACAGGGCGAGGACGGAGAGGAACCTGAGATTGTATAGATCCGGAGAGTGCCCCTTCTGCTGTTCTGTGTGTAATACTATCAATTTTTTCTGTGCCACGAGCTAAGCATTTTGTTCTATAGCATAAAACAAGCATATAGCATAGTAATAAAGTGGTGTTTCGGGAATTTGGGAGAGTAGCCGTGGTAGAAACCCGCGTTCCATAAAAGTCTTATCTAGATTCGGGCTGAGATACAGGTTGTTGAAGACAAATTTAATGTCACTTGAATATAATGTCATTTTCCTAATACTATTTAAATGATTTTTTTGTTTCGTTGGTAAAAAATATCAACACCAGCTTGAAGACAGGAATGAAGCTCTGAACTATAGATGAACAATTTTTTGCTACGCTCAATAGATATAGGTTATAGTGTTTCACACCGTTTGCCAAAAATATACGGAAATATAAATATTACTGACAGCGATTATATAAATATGTCCATATTTTTGTACGTGCGTTTTAGTCCATCACTAGAGTTAGGTGGCTTAAACTAATGCATTAAATTATCACGTACCTATTTTAGCAATTTTTTTTTTCAAATGACGAACATTTAACGGAATATATGACCGAAGAGTAGAAATGAAGTGGTCACGTTTTATACAGCTGAATAGCGACAAGCAAAATTTATGGCTACTTCCATTGTGAATTAACTTCCTTGCTCTGAACAATTCAATTATTTTTTTTATTGCCACATTATATACATAATTATTTAAGATGTGAAGTTACTGTTTGTTAGTGACAAAGAGACCCTAGTAGGGTTTGCAATTTTGTTCGAGCTTAATTCACTTCAATCCGTTGAGCTTTGAGTGCAACCTCCAATGTTTCCACTTTTAAAAAGAAGGAATATATATTAGGTATAAAATGTTTCCAGTTCTATAAAGGAGGTCAATATGTATTAGGTATAAAAACCCCTTTTTTTTAACCCCCGAATTGGCTTTCAAGAAATTGAAAAGTAATACACACACTAGTGCTACCTTTTTACCACACTAGTGTAATAATAGTGGTAAAGACTTTACAGCACTAGTGCCGCTAATGCATAACATAATGCTGTACTTTCAAATAAAGCACACTTTGCAAGCAACTGTATTGAAAACATATTTGCAAAACTGTTTCAAATTTATCAAACAAATTGATTTCGCCACTAGTAATTTAATGCGTGATTTTTTGATGGCGCTGCAACTACTGCCAACACCCGCTCTCAATTGCGTTTAATCGGTGGATGACTTACTGCTCAATGTTTAACTGTGTCAGCTCGTAAGTAGAGGTTAAATCAAGTCTATTGGAATGAAATCACAATGACACAAGTTTATGGACAGCTCTTTCAACTCATATTATGTACAGTTTTGATATTAGTGTATAATATGTGTGTTAGATACCACACAGAGATACAGAAAAGCGATTTTTGCAGATTGATACGCTGTTGAGTGTACGATTTTGTAATAAAATATACCCATAATCGCTATAAAGTTATAAATGCGTTATCTTTAAAATAATTCTGGTATTCTCTTATTTGTTACGAAAAAAGTTGGAAAATGCGCATTTCTTTTAATTTGCAAGATTTTATTATTATTCACTTTTTTAAACTATCGCGGTCATTCATCAAAGCACTATTATTAATAACGGGATATTTACCGTGGTTTGGGGGATACCGGGAGTTCAAAATTAACGCGAACCACGGTAAATATCCCGTTAACAATAATAGTTCTTCATTATTATTATTACAAAAAATATAAAACACTCACAGGAATATAAATAAATCTTGTAAATAGGGCGAATTATGTGTCTAACACCTCGCACATCAAAATCGATCCAGGTGTTTAAACTGTACGAGGTAATATAGAAACATACATACATACCCACACACATACATGCACACAAACATACATACGCTCTAAAAATATAACCCTCCTTCTTGCACAACCGGGTAAAATATGCCTAAAAGGCTTAATATTGTTCTTATTTTCTAACCCTGCTAACTAACTATGAAAACAAAACAAATTGTTTGAACGATGAAAATAGATTATCAAATCCAAGATATTATGTCATAAAATACACTGAAAATCGCATTGATAGTAAACACATTTGTTAAAATCTGATAAGTAGTTTAAGAGATCTGAGTAAGCAGATGAACATACATCATTAAATACATAACTTAATAGTCAGTCATAACTTTCCTTTTTAGGCGGATAATTATCCGACTACGCAAAAATCACTAAGAATTTTAATATTTTTAGGGTCCGTACCTCAAAAGGCAAAAACGGAACCCTTATAGGATCATTTTGTTGTCCGTCTGTCCGTTTGTCTGTCCCTGTGTCCGTCCGTCCGGGTGTCAAGACCTGTATCTCGGGAACGCGTTTAGGTATTGTGTTGAAATTAAAACCATATACGCAGATCCATAGTCTCTTGCTGCAGAAAGAAAAATCGAATTTCTCAGTTTTCGTAAAAAAAAAAGTTACAGCCGAATATGTCGTAAAAACGCACATTTCGACACTCACAAGGGAATAAAAACCTACCGGGTACTTCCCGTTGACCTAGGAAGTATGAAATTTGGCAAGAAGCATTGTGTTATAGTACATAAATAGGAAAAAACCGAAAACTGAACATTATTAATTTAATCCCAAAAAAATAGGGTCTTTTAAATTTTAAAGTGCATTAACCGTATCATGTGAAGTATCATATGAAAGAAGTTCATTGGCACAAGCTAAAACAGGTTTTTAAATATTTTTACGATGTATATCAGTTTATGAAGGAAAATATAAAAACTTCATTTCATTTGAAAAACTTGATTTCCCCCATTTATCTACTAGTTTGTACAGAACCCTCGGTGGGCGAGTCTGACTCTCGCACTTGTCCGGTTTTTTTTTCAAATTTCAGTAAGTACTTAATTCTGAATTAAAAATTCATTGAAAAACTGCGACGTTTCTATGTATTAATAAAAAATCCGAATTTCAATGACAGATACCGGATATTTGTGAAAAATGAAGCTGTAGCTGTACTATAAAACATTTCGTATAAAGACTGATAAAAATATATTTCCTCCGGATGTTTGAAAGGAAATATTCATTTCCTGTAGGCTTCCACCGACCTCTGTAAATAGACTGCCCGCTTATCTGGCATTGAAGAAAAATGTTTGTCCGTGATCGAGTTTATACAAACCATACATTTAATTCTGCTTTTTTATTTATTATTAACACAGGCTTTTATTTATGCGGCATTTGTAAAAGGCATATTACATTACCCGATTTCTCGGGCTCTATAATTATCGAGTCCCTGTCTGGGAAGAATGGAGATCGGGACAAAGACATTTACAATAGACTTGGATTTAGATCGTTATGAAATTTGGCACAGAGATTCTGTAAGTATAAAAGAAGAACATAGATAGGCACGGAAAAACATTTTTATCATCACTACACGGGTGACACCGCGGGACGCAGCTAGTTAATCATTAATTACTAAAATTAATTTTAGTAATATGTTTATTTACTTTACTTGTACTCAAAACTGATTTATCTTTCGTATATTCCAAACTTTTAATCTACAATCAAAGACTACAACGTCCAGAGATAATATAGAAACATATGTATAAGTATGATTAAGTATATAATTATGAATGTATACTCAATAAAGTTTTCCTCAAATTGGTATCCTGGTATTAGTTTAAAGTATTTAACCCAATAGGGTTAAATACTGTAAATTGAGTAAAAGTAATATGCATCAATTTCAAAGGTTCTTAGAGATAGATATAAATCTTAAGCTAGTAGATAAATCTTTCCCGGAAAATTCCCGAAAATTTCCCCTAAATCTTATACCAGCCATCTCAATACGTACCAAATCCAGAAGAATAAAGTGATAAGAATTTTAAGAATTTTGCCTGAAGTAGATTGTTCTAACGGAGCGATCGGGCAGCCAATTTACTAATTTTGTTTTGTATCGTGTGTTTTCTTTTTTTATTACAAACTTTATATTGACTTCACTTGCATGTTTGTTAACGAACCTTGCAAGCTTTTGAATTACTTTTTTGGAATAAAATATAGCATGTGTTAATCTATAGTATAATCTATATCCAAATTAAATTTCATTCACATTTGTTCATGTTTTTGGTGAGAAAGGGTACACATACACAAATACTAGCTGAGCCCTGCGGTTTCACTCGCATAATCGTGAAAAACGATAGTAATGTGTAATGGTGACGATGATAAAACGTAGCATATACCCGTCTCCAGGTCTTCAGCTAGCTCTGTACCAAATTTAACAATAATCAGTAAAGTCGTTTAGTCGTGTAAAGGTAACAAACAAACAGAGAGACAGATGGAGTGGAATGGAGTGGAACAGAGGGACAGACGGAGTTGGTTTCGCTTCTATAATTGACCGAGTGAGCGAAGCGAACAAAAAGCCGCTCCACACGGGGCGTTGCGTCGGCGTTGCGTCGACGTAGGGCTATCGCTGCGTCGTTTTACATACTAATAATCATAATGTACACACGGCGGTTACGTGGACGCAACGGGCACACGACTAAACTGCAGCCCCCGAGACGAATCGGGCGGGGGGTGTACTCATTGCGACGGCGGAACGGCAGCGCTCAGTTGTTTGTGCGTTTATAGTTTATAGGGAGGGAGGACATACGCAAGCTCATTTAATTTTTTCAGTCGTGACGTTCCGGCGACGACGGGACGACGGAACGTCACGACTGCGTTGCAGTAACGCTGCGATAGCGCAGCGCCCGTGTGGTCTATGCGTTAAAATATTTGCGTTGCGACGACGCAACACAACGCAACGCGCCGTGTGGGCTGGCTGAACCTTCAAAGAAAAATTAAAAAATTTACAGTTGATGCAGAGGCATTCACTGCCAAAATTGTCTTTCTTTTGTCCGGATGTGTATAGGTACTCACAAACAGGTCGTGTATTTTTAAACCAAACTTAATGAAACTTGGTATACTTACAGGGTATACAATTTTATAGATGGTTTTGTCCTCGTAGAGGGATTGTTTCCTACAAAAAAATGGAACGTTTGCTGTGGTGTCTTATACTGAACAATTTGGATAATATTTTTCTGTAAGTACTTCTTTAATTTCAATAAGTACCTACTTATTGTTGTAAAAAGTTTGTGCTCGCGAAGCATACTGTAAGTGGACGTACTAGTATTAGTTATATTAGGCTCGCGAAGCATACTGTAAGTGGACGTACTAGTATTAGTTATATTAGGATACACACATGCAAACAAACCTTCGCCTTCACAATATTAGTGAGATGAGATGGTATGCAGAAAGCTATGAGGACAGTAAAAAAGTGGTTCATTCAGTAATTAGGGCGCCCCTCGAACCGGAAATAGCTCTCGCAAAATTCTGGCACGAATCGATCACGCGTCAGCATCCGGTGTCAAATCCGATTTGAACCACGCTGCGCCTTCGTAATCAATGGCATCAGGAAAATTGAGGCACGCTTAATGAGATCACAAGAGACACTTGGATACTTCTGGGAATATATTTTAAGGCCACATTATCGTTTCTTTCGTACTCATTAAGATTTAATGGGAGCGATAGGGATAGAAGCTCTGCAAATAATTTATGTAGGTACCCAACTGTAACAATACACAATAATATATAAAATTACTTTCCTTCAGTATCTAGTTCATTATAGCTACTATGCTTTATATAAGTAAAGTACCCCTACATGACATACGTCAAATACGTGATTAATACGCGCGCTACGTACGTATTTGGTAGATATTGTTTTGACATCGTACTAGATAGGGGCGGAGCCAGATTTTAATGCTTCTAAATATCTCACCAGCTGCTTCTCGTATTTCTCGAACCAAAATATTACTCAAACACACAAAATAAGTCGTGAAGAGTGGAAAGAGAAGTTTTAGTGCAGCAGTAGGACGATCATCGTCGTCAACTGGAAACAAGCTTCTCTTATGGAATGAGTCTCAGCTAGATCTTCAATTTCTCGCTTCCATCGACTGCTTTATACGTATCGACGGCAGTATATGGCACATACAGAATTATAGACTTAGATGAATTGACGGCCAATTTGGCGTTCTTGAAAGGATTCCCAAACAGTTCAGTTTTCAAAGACTATGAGGTCGTTTTGACGCATTTGACTGTTATAAGAGAGTAAGATATAACAGAATATTGGTTTGTAAAGTGACAAGGCACCCATTTCCCACACAAAAACCAATTACCGTCATTCACAGTATGCCCGGGATGGCAGCTGGTAAATTCTATGTTCTTTCTTTTTCTCCTAGTCCATCATGGAAGTTTTGTCAGTACAAATTATACATATAAATAGATTTAATAGATAACAACTATACAAAAGGGTACAAATTAAACAATTATATAGATTTTTTTAATTATAATAATTTTTGAGGTCCCAAAAATCCTTTAATTTTTGGGACCTCTTACCTTTTTTGGGACCTTTGGGAAAACTTCGTGAGGAAACCACGAACTACTGCGTATGCAGTAGGTATGTTGGTGATTGGCGTCAACAAAAGCTCAAACTCATTGTCGAGATGCGATTCTGCATCGTTCGGTTCAGCAAAAAATTCCATCCGTCAACTCACTGATCTATCGTGACCTTGGAATTGTTATACTTTAGTTTTGTTCAATAGAAAGATATATTATAGATAGATTGGATTTTTAACCCTCGACCCAAAAATAGGTGATGCAAAATAAGCTTGACGTTTATAATTGTGTATTTATGTGACATTATAATCCTCAATCGATTTTTATCTAATATCAATCAATTCTAATCTTTTCAATCAATCAGTCAATTTTAATCTTTTTTTTAAAATTAATTTATTCGATAGTGTTCTTAGCTCTATTTCACCAAAATTTATGTAGCCGTTTTATATATTGGTGTTTTTGTCTTCTAAACTTACTTATGGCTATTAAATATACGGCCTTACCGAATAACGTTACTTAACTTTAACCATCGTCTTAAATTCTCTGTCTTCTTTCTGAAAGTGTCATTATGTGTCAGCGAGAAGTTGACAAAATGTGTTAAGCAATGCTTAAAGTTAAGCAACGTGTTTCGGTAAGGCCGTTTATTTTTTATCGACGTTTATAGGAAGTAGCAACAGGTATCGGTGAAATATACGAGCACTTTGCTCTAATTAAAGTCCGTCCAAAAGTGACGCAATAGTCGAACCCAACGGCCACACGATACTCGTCCGCAAATGAGATTTGGCCGCAAACGATTTGTGCG
Organism: Lycia hirtaria; assembly: GCA_947563715.1. Lineage (NCBI taxonomy): Eukaryota > Metazoa > Arthropoda > Insecta > Lepidoptera > Geometridae > Lycia > Lycia hirtaria. Next base: position 9,113,347 of record OX387384.1, read on the forward strand.
TTTGATTGCCCTATGTGTATGTATTATGTGTGTGTACCACGATTAGTGCGTTTGATTAGGGCTTATGTGTGTGTACCACTCGGAATTGGTTTCAGTTACCGCAAATGTCGGCCAACGGGAGTGGTCGTGGAAAAACTTGGACAGCCTATTTAGGAATTCCGATAGATTTAACTAATGAGTTTCATCATCATCATCTCAGCCACAAAAAGTAAACTGCTGGACATAGTACCTTCCCCATGGTTTTCCAAAAAGACCGGTTCGAAGCGGCTTGCATCAGGGACTGCCTGCCACTTGTATGAAGTTAAACAAAAGAAGAAAAAAAACTAAAAATTACAATAATAAATTGTGGTAAAGGTAGCACATAATATTTATGACATTCTGTTATAACACGTTGACATTTTATGTATTTTACCATTGACATTTTAATTATAATTGGATGTACAATAATTAATTATTTATCTGAAGTTATTTACTAGCAATTTAGTGTGTACTATTGTGTACAAAATTCTTTTGTTTGACGTGTAAATTGATTTTACCAATAAATGACTTTGACTTTTGGAGTTTTGGCGGGAACGTCTTAGTAACGTGCTGTTGTTTTGTTTTATTTTCCTAACCTTGTGTTATTTTGAACATTAATGCTATAAAAATGGTGGTGTTTTATTCATTAAGTGTTCGATAAAGTGCGTGAGTGTGGGCAAGTGAAATAAAGCAGTAAAACGTGTGATCTTACGTTGTTGGCAAACCTCCATAGAAGCTTCTAGTAAAGTCGCCACTACTTTACTGAAGCAGGACTCGACTTATAAATTGACTGTATACGTGACTTAGATTGTGACTAGAACGTTTACAACTTGTTCTATTCAAGAAACTTGAAAAAATCCTAATACTTGACACTGGCAAATGCTTTATTGCGGGTCCAATACAAAAAAGAAGAAGAAGAAGGCTTTGACTTTGACAAGTGAACGTTCCGTTGATAATAATAGTTGTTATGTGACATAAATTTAAAATAGAGTAAACGGCCATGTTACAATCTCTTTGTATAGAGAAAATAGGTCTATTAAGGCTGTGAGTTTGAATATGATCTCTTGTACTAAGATATGAATGATATAACATGAGACTGATTGTTTTGTGTTATTTAATATAACATTATCTTATTTGACTACTTTATATTCTATGTGAATGGCAAGCATTTTATGTTCCCAATATACAAAAAAATATTACGTTATTATGTTATTAACATTAATAGATATAAAGCACATTTTGCTTATTAATTCTGGTATATGTTGTATGGGAATACGGAAACCTCGGTGTGCGACTGAACTCTTACTTTACTGGATTTGTTGTTAGAGTCAAACGTCGTAGTTATCAAAATTTCATATAAATTCCAATTCAATCGTGAACTCGATCAATATGCTTATAGTATTAGTATTAAACAAGTAACTCTGTTCTAAGTCCGCATTCAGTGAAGTACGAAAACGGAACCCTACCCTTCACGTAGCACGACACGTACTTGATTACTCTTTTACCTTATCGACGCAATAGTTTTGTGATAATGATATTAATTGTGTGTTTATTTGATTGTTCAGATTTTGGCCTGAAAATAGCACAAGTGCCTCAAACTCCGTACAGAAATATTCGATAATGCGCTGAGTAAGTATAATGCTACTTATTTATGTTGTTGTATTTTGGAATCATATTTATGTCGAGAAATTTATGCACGACGAAGGTAAGCCTAACAGAAAATAGGTAGAAGCATTTTTTATGATCGAGATCAATTTATTGGAGTTATGTTTGGACCTTATTATACATATATACGTATTACTGTAAAAACCGGTAAACTAGTAACTTTCTGGCAAAGCTTTAAGCTTTAGAGTTCAATTCTAACAATAGATTTGATTTAAAAATTCATTCTGAAATTATTTGCACTAGTCTTAAAATTAAATATGAATTTGAACTGCGCTCTTGTTTGTATATCCTGAATAAAACTTCTAAATTCGTCTCTCCTTTAAAATAATTCACAACTAAAAGACATCAGAATGTTTGAAAGCATTTCAAAAGTTCCTGAATGCTGGCTGTGAGGGATTCCACAGACGTCATCATCGCTTTGTCCACAGTTCCACACGTTACGTAATTTCACTGCTCTGCTGCCGTTGAGATAAATACCTAGAGAGTCATAAATAGACACGAAACATATATGTTCGAGCGGCTTTATTTCTTTGTAATTTTTTTTTTGTATGAGTAATGCAAAATGAGTATTTTTCTTTAATTTTTCACTCAATATTAATGCTTGCAAACTTTAACTGTGATTATTGTTACATTTTAATGTAATATGCTCTATTTTCTCTATTTTATTTATATTTTTAAACGGTTTTATTTAGTTTGCCCTGTTTTTTATTGTTATTATGATTTTTCGGTCAAATTAAATTTGACCACGGGAAAGGGATTTCGATTACTAAATTTTAGTAATCGAAATCCCGGTGACAGATGGATCTGATATTTCGTACACGCCTTTAGTTTAGATGAATCATCATTATAAATTCAATATGGCCGCCGCCACAAAATGACGGATTTCATATTTTTTCACAATCCCCACAATATGGGTATCAAATGAAAATGCTTTTCTAGTAGAATATAATAAATACATTAGCTACATCTTTCTTTTCAAGGAAATCGTTTATCATAAAACGTTTTTAAGTACTTTTCCGCCAATATCCATTTTCAAATTGTAATCTTATGAGTCTTGTGTATTTCGGGTTCGATATCCTTATCATATTCATCATTTTATATTGTAAATGTATAGTTGTACACAGTGTGCATAAATAAACAAATATTATTATGTCAATTAACTGTGCTTGATTCCATTCGCGTAGTGATGAAATGCGGAAAAAGACAGACAGACAGATATATATATTTTCTCTCGGACATTTTTTTGACACGATTATGAGATGTGATTCTGTCTGCGTGTTAGCTCAATGTCTTCTGCTGACATTTATTAAAACCTCAGTTTCAAGTCCTTCTATTCCGAGCGCTTTCATTTAAAAGGGTGATATTTAATTGCACTAAACTATATATGCTTATAAAAATCTTTTTATTATGAGGGTTGAAACATTTAATTATTGGCCGCGTGTAAAAATATGTGAACGTCATTAATTTGTAATTATAGTTATATGTAGAGTATAGAAATAACTGATTTTATATACACAGAAACCTGAATAATATTTTACATTATCCTTTTTGAAGCTAATAAAAAAAAGTGAAAAAGTATATCACGGTTTTCTTTTATATCACGGAAATTAACCTTTTTTTAACCGACTTCCCAAAAAAGAGAAGATTCTCAATTCAATTGTATGTTATTTTTTGTATGTTTGTTCAGCGATTACTTCGGCCATTAATTTGACGACTTGTTTGGTAGGTGGTGGTGGTTCAAGGTGGTCCCATATAAAGTTTATCAAAATCGATTCAATATTTTGATTTTTATAACAAAATAACTGGAAAAAATATGTCATGCAAATAACGGATTGCGTATTTTGAATTCGGTTGTTTCAGTTTTTAAACTACAATTATTCAGATAAGCAAATATAAATTTAATTGTAGAAAATGATTTCCTCTGGACTTTTTTTTTATCAGCCCTGTTTGTACAAACTGTCCCACTGCTGGGCGCGGGCCATCTTCTCATTGTGAGAAGGGTTAGGCCATACGCTGGCCAAGTGCGGGTTGGCAGACTTCACACACCTTCAAGATCATAGAGAACTCTCAGACATGTAGGTTTCCTCACGATGTTTTCCTTCACCGTTTGAAGTTGGCGGCAATCGACAATACGTACATAACTTCGAAAATACAGAGGTGCGTCCCGTGGGATTCGAACCCCGGACCTGCGGATCGCAAGTCAGACGGTCCTCTGGACTTATTATTATCTAATGCTAAAAATCCATACTCAATGTTTTCGGTCCACGTTCTTGATGAGTTCCTACTGCGCAGGAATGAAACTCTTTGCCGCCTCTGTTTCCTGAGAACTACATTGGATCTTGGAACTTTTAAGGGTTAAGTAAATAGATATCTTCTATATCGACAAGATCCATCCTCGGCCACACCGTCGCGTTGGCTGTCAGTCGGAAATCGCTTAGAAATAACAAAATAAGTGGAAAATGTAATTCGTCAAGTTTGATTGAAAGACTGTTCGTGAGTATGCTAATTAAAGTCGATTGTTTCAGTATTTTAAACTATAATTTATTTGACGTAGGGTAAAACCCGGGATAGATGCCCCACTTTTTGAAATCACTTTATATCTTTCAGTATAAAAAGCAAAATATTTTATTTGTGAATCTGGCAGGTAATTTAGTTTTTTATCTACAAATTTATGAATATTTAATAACATTATTTTTGATATTTCCAGAGTATTAGCGATTTTTACGGACCTCTACATTTTGGGGCATCTATTCCATATATGGGATAGTTGCCTAACCCATATAAATTACATTTAGGATAGATGACTCACCGAGAAACAGGACATTTATCCCGCAAAAAATTTGATCGTACCTTGCCTTCCCATGCATTCGTAAATAAACATTGCGACACGGTAAGTAATCTTAGTGATAGGAAAATACCTCGATAGATAAATAAATTAGTATTTTCGATTCATCCGCGAAACTATTGCTTTACAATCAGGGCAACTATACCTGGGGCATCTATGTCAGTTTTACCCTACTTTATATTTTTAAGTCGCTGTTAAAACAGCACTTACTTTATCCCGGAAGCGATATTGCAAGGGACTTTCTCTCAATAAACAGCCTGAATCCCTCGTATTTTCCGAATTAGGTTATTTGTGTTGGTATTCTGTCATTATTGGGTTTATGGTTAACAATTATTAACGGACCGCCGCCGCCGGTTAGATTGCGATTGTGCAAATATTCTTCAACAAATAAGGGTGTTGTTTGTCTTCAATTCTATTTCAAATGAAGGGTCCTGTTAGTATTGAGTTTGCTCATTCGCGCCAATGACTATTTAGTTATTTACCACGTACGGAGAACTTAATGTCGAAGTCCACTTTAACGTGCCCATGACCGTGCTATAAACGTATCAGCTCCGGTATTCAGAACTCATTCGGATTCGGAATCTATATATCTGTCTCTGTCAGTCTCTATGGAATTGACAGAGACGGAGATATAGATTCCGAATCAATTCCGAATCCGAATGAGTTCTGAATACCGGGGCTAATTAATACTGCACGACCATACTCTGTCCACTAGGACGTATCGACAAGGTGTTATCATCGTCCCCGTAAAGAGGAATCAATGGAGAGTACTGGACTATATCTAAATGATACAGGTATCCATTGTGCGTATTCTATCTTATCTATCCGTCATCTGTCCGTCATTTCGTTCCCGGACCGTGCATGGTACGTTGGTCGGTGCCAGAAAGGATGGACATAGTCTCAATTCTCATACTAATTCGTACAAACTACTTACTACTTTACAACGTACTTTTTTGCATAAGTCGATGACGGTCATAACATTCGCTGATCCAGTGAAGTTATACCCTTGTGAAAAGTAATTTCTGTAAGTAATCTGGGACATTGTTTTCTATGATCGTTCTACGTAAATTTCGAAAACTTAACATTGAAATTAAACTATATCTACACGCCGGACACTGCATACAACTACGCTCTAATCAGTGACACATCGAGCGCTTAAAGACCGCAAAAATTGTCTCAACTGACAAATGAATGGCGCCGTACCGCCAAAATCTGGCAAACGACAGGGCGAGCACGGGGACCGGGTGAGGAACTCGAGATTAGCGGGAGGCGGAGTGTGTCCGTTCTGTATGTAATACTATTTATTTGTTCTGTGCTATAAATGTAAAATTTTAAAGTTAAATATTTAACGATCGCTAAGAAACGCCTGGAGACGTATACAAGCTACATTTCATCATGTGGCGAGGTTATGGTCAATCGCAGATCTATCTAACATAAAAAAATTGTTATCTGTAAAGTCGGTTTACGGACGATAATATTACGTGATAGATGCGTCACAAGCCAAACGCTTAGACCGATTGTACCTCTCTATCACTTGTTCCGCGCTCTCGCTTGCACGCTCGGCTTAGGCGGAACGTGACCATGAGTCATGCTTTTTCGTGCGTGCAGCCGGCATTCATCGATTTATAAGACGTTATCACGCCAAAAAATCACTTTCATAGTTTTGAAGAACACGAAAGAAACCACGAACCACAGTTGATTGTTAATATAAGGTTGTTCCGTTTTTTTTTTTTTTTTTGTACACTATAGATTACGATTGACCACCAACTCGCCTGATGTTAAGCGACGGTGTGGCCGAGGATGGAGCTCGTCGATCTAGAAGATATCTATTCTCTCTAGCCTTGAAAATTCCAAGATTGTAGGTCTCAGGAAACAAAAATGACGACAACGAAATTCAAGAAAAGAATCTAAGAAAGATCCAAGAATCAAGTATGATGTACTTCTAAATTGCTTTAACTTGATTCAGGTAATCAAAACTCAAAATTTATCAATTAAGCAAATCAAAAGACGGCTTTAAAAAGTAAATTGAACGTAACAAGGTTTGCGACCGTGCGTGGGCCTCGAGCCTAAAACAAATGGTATTTTCATTTCATTTTATATTCAATTATCTTCAACAAACTTTGGTTGCTCGTACTTCGTTGCGAATCTGTGTATTTTGTAACCTACGTCTTTGAATTTCTACTGAAATAAATTGAAATAATTAACGTATCCAAGTGTCGGTGGGCGGGACACATTGATCGTAGCTGATGGCAGATGGGGCCGAAAGGTTATCAAGTGGCAGCCACATACCGGCAGACGTAACGCATGCACACCTCCTTTAAGAGGGCACTGATCAGTTGTTGAAGGTCAGGAGAATCCGTTGAAATGAATGGAAGAAGACTAGTCGCCGTGGAGTTCATTTGGAGAAGCTTATATCCAAAACAGTGGATATCCATCGGCGGGCAAAAATAAATAAAATTATTAGCAAAATTAAGATTACAGATATAATCAATGTGCCCTACGGATCCACCCTCATAATTTTAAAATAAAACCAAACGAGTGCGATTCAGACTCGCCCACCGAGGGTCCGTACAAACTATTAAATAAAAGGGGGAAATCATATATTTTTTTTAATTTTCATAAACCGAAAAATAAATATTGTAAACATATTTAACAACCTGTTTTAGCTTATGCTAATGAAGCTCTTTCATATGATATCCCACATGATACGGTTAAAGAATTTTAAAATATGGATCCTCATGCCTTGCATAAAGACATTATTTTTTGTGATTAAATTTAAAATGTCCAGTTTTCGGATTTTTTCCTATGTATATAACATATTTTTTCCTAACACAATGATTCTTGCCAAATTTCATAGTTCTAGGTCAACGGGAAGTACCCCATAGGTTTTGATTCCCTTGTAAGTATCAAAATGTGTGTTTTTAGGGTTCCTCTACCTCAAAACCTACCAACGCATAAGCATTCATTTTGATTCCCTTGCGAGTGTCGAAATATGCGTTTTTTACGACATATTCGGCTGATTTTATGTGATTAAGTTAAAAATGTACAGTTTTTAGAATTTTTCCTGTATGTGTACTATATGACAATGCTTCTTGCCAAATTTCAAAGTTATGGGTCAACGGGAAGTACCCCATAGGTTTTGATTCCCTTGCGTCTTGACAGACAACAAAGTGATCCTATAAGGGTTCCGTTTTCCCTTTTGGGGAACGGAACCCTAAAAACAGTGGATTATGATGAATAAATGTAGGCCGTATCCGTTTCCAGGTTCCCAGCTATCTCTGTTGGAAAGTTTATTACGATCAGTTCAGCCGTTTGATCGTTAAAAGGTACAAATTCATACCTTTCAGTTAGATTGAAAATGACAAATGTGTTTCAAAACACCAGTACATTTATAGGTATAAATATTAATTTCTAACTACTAATTTCTTTGTTGTTGTTTTTAATATAGTAGGTAATTTACCAAAAATAGACAATAGACAATAGTTTTTTATTTAGGCAGAAATGTTATTTTTAGTGTACTAAATTATAAAAATACTACATCCGACGAATTTTCAAGATTTGTTTTCATAGTTTTGACCTGACAACGTCTAATAAATCGATGAACACCGGCTGCACGCACGAAAAAGTATAACTCATTGTCCCGTTACATCATCATCATCATCATGTCATCAATGTTTTGTTATGACGTTCTCACGTTAAGCTATCGTCCGTAAACTGACTTTACAGACAACCAATTTTTTTAAGTATATAAATATCTTTTACAGCGAAGCAAGATCATATTTTTATTTATTTTCTATTATAATCCATAAAGATTCTCAATCTTTTATGATCTATATATCAGATAGTTTATTGTATTGACGTCATGGAAAATGAAAAATATCTGAGGCTATTTATGATGGATATGCCTGGTGAAATTTCAATTTATCTAAAGTTGTTTTGGTATATTGTATAAAATTGAGACAAAATATCAGCCAATTTAATGTTACCAGTTAAAAATATTCCATCAGAAATCACAAATCCTGAGACATCTGCGTACATAGTTCGTGTTTGTTAAACTAGGTAGTTAATATATTTTGCTGTTTTTACGACAAACTTTCAATTCAATTAACATAATTGCTGCGGCAACGGTTATTTTACTATTGACGCATTTAAATAAACCAAGAAAGGACAGCTACATTGGTGGCGTACAAAATTAACCACATCATTATCATCATCATGACCCTACTTTAGTCCACTGATGGACGTAGGTCTCTCCCATTGAACGCCATTCAGCACGATCCCCAGCTTTCCGTATCCAGCCACTGCCAGCTGCTTTCCGTATATCCGTAACGTCCGTACGTTCCGTATTTCCGTAACGTCACTCCACTCCTGCCTCGGGGCGCCCTACAACTACGTTTACCGACTCGCGGTCTCCACTCTAGAACGCGTTTACCCCATCGGTTCTCGGTTCTGCGACAGATAGATAGATAGATAACACTTTATTAAAAGACCACAATTAAGAAACATTAAATACATAGAGAATAATATTACAGCTATCTGCCAATTAAAACACCTAGTTTTAATTGGCAGATATGGCCAGCCCACTGCGCCACCTCAGCTTGCTAATACGCTGCGCTATGTCGATAACTCTAGTTTTCTGGTGAATTACTTCGTTTTGGATACCATCCCTCAGTGAAACGCAGAGCTATCTCTTTCCATAGCTCGCTGAGCGACTTTAAATTTGTGAACCATGAAAACTGTGTGTTCACGTTTCGGCACCGTATGTCATGACAGGTAGGATGCACTGGTTAAAGCTTAGTCACAATGACGTTGTCGTCTGCAAATCATAGAGAATGTACTCACAGTTAATATTTATGCTATGTCCTGCCCAGTACAACGTCATAAACACGCTACATATCCTCCAATGTGTTTGAGAACAGATTCGGGGACACGACATCCCCTTGTCTCACACTTCGACGCAAAGGGATGTCTTTTGTTCGCCTGTATACCGACATAGGATACATTTCATTATTATCTCCACCAACGTTTTCCATCATCACGCGAGTGGAGCACAGCTAGTCTATAAAAAAAAAATCTGTAAAGTCGGTTTACAGACGATAATTTTACGCGATAACGATGCGTCACAAGCCGAACGCTTAGGCCTATCGTGCCTCTCTATTGCTTGTTCCGCGCTCTCACTTGCACGCTCGGCTCAGGCGGAACGTGACACTTTTTCGTGCGTGCAGCCGGCGTTCATCGTTTTATAAGACGTTATCACGTCAAAAAACCTATTTATTATTATTTATTTAAATTCAAGTTGTTTTAGGAATCAATTTGATGTACCTCAAATGGCTAAAAAAATAACACAAATTGAAGTATTGTATGCGCGCGGAACACGCAGATTACACTAGTTCAGTGCACGTGCGCGTGAAGTATGCACGAGAGAAGCGCGCTGCGTATTCTATTAATCTGTACTCACCTTTACACCTCAGTATGTACCTGGTTTTCTTTGAGTTTATCTCTATTATTGAATCGTGTCTACTAAACCTGTCAAAATATTTTAGGTAAATCTGGACTAGAGCCAAATCCACATCGAAGATGCCTCGAAATAGAAACATCTTATCGTTTATTTTGATAGATCGGTGTACTGATTTATTGATAGACAAATCTATCGCGGTGTAAGACGAACATTTATCTTGCTGAAGTCGATTCGGATGTGCGAACTAAAATATTCTCAGATCAATGTTGCTAGGTATTTAGCAAGTTGTTGAGATTTTTGCTAGATTTGGAATTATTGTTTATTTAGGCTATATACTAAATTAATGTACCAATACTAGATTGAGAAACTAGCCGCATCTTAAGTCTAAGAAATCCTTTTCAGTGGATACCTTATCCATATTTCAGAAAGAAGGTACCCTCCAAACTTCATGTCTCGAAGACCAGCGTTTTTCACACGGGACACAATGATAAGTACCTATGCCCCGCAATTTTACTTACATATTGATGAAATATTGTGTCGATAAAACCATTGAGCTGTATGTACTTACGTACCAGAGAAGCTATCTGAAGCAAAATTATTGTCACATTTTTAGGGTTCCGTAGCCAAATGGAAAAAAACGGAACCCTTATGGATTCGTCATGTCTGTCTGTCTGTCTGTCCGCCCGTATGTCACAGCCACTTTTTTCCGAAACTATAAGAACTATACTGTTGGAACTTGGTAAGTAGATGTATTCTGTGAACCGCATTAAGATTTTCACACAAAAAATAGAAAAAAAAAAACAATAAATTTTGGGAGAACCCAAAAAATCTGAACCTCAAAAAATGTTTTTTTTTCATCAAACCCATACGTTTGGGGTATCTAATATCTATGGATAGGTCTTCAAAAATGATATTGAGGTTTCTAGTATATTTTTTTCTAAACTGAATAGTTTGCGCGAGAGACACTTCCAAAGTGGTAAAATGTGTGTACTTTCTGAGTCTCATAGACTACATTTTTTGTAATAAGAATAATAATAAAATGAATTGTGAGAGCACAAGAATAAAAATGCTCTTTTTCGTGATAAATAGCTGATTTTACTAGTATTATTTTAAATAATACGCATTTATAACCATTAAAAGTGACTTTGTGCTTACTTTCTCCCAAAAAATGTACACTCAATAGCATATCAAGCGTAATGAAATTGTAAGTTAGGCTGCAAGCATCGCTCTTCTGTTATCGGTTATTTTGATTTTCTTTTAATATAGAGAATCTGTGAAAAAATATGTACCTACAAATATAGTTTATTTAAACAGAATCTATAATCATTAACAACAATTTCTTAAATCCTAAAAAGCAAAAATCCTATTCAATTTATTATACTTTAGCATGTCAGCCGAAACAAACATTAATTTGGTAGGTATTTGAGAAAAGCTCTCTGTCGTTGCCTGACAGTCCGTGGCCCGTTAAATCCTAATAAATGCTCTCATTTCACAAAGGCAGAGACGGTTGTAAATAGTCAAAATACGGACCTTACAGAGCTTTAAAAGATTATCAAAATGGTCGACTACATTCTAATTAGCAAGCACATAATATTATTAAAAAACAACAACATTAAAATTGGTTTTTGATTTTAGGTTGTATATTATAAAACTATTCAAATTCAAAATGTATTTAAATTTATATCTGACACAGCTATGTATTGTAACGTTAATTTCTTTTGGGAGAAGCCATTGGTTCCTATACCACAGTTACAAACTAATTTGGGATCCTTTGGGTTCCCTATAACAATATTTTGTTACTTTTGATTCCTTGTCCTAAATTATATTTGATTCAAAAGGCAAATATGGCGAACGATACATCACACGTTCAAATCATTCAAAACCACAGAAATATAAATAACAACGGTACTTTACTATTTAAAATTTTGTGCTTACCCCATGTTAATATTACGCATAGTTTAGGTACTACTATAAATAACATAAAATAATATTTCTATGCCTATTAGCTATCCAATAGTGCAATAGCAATTTTTGAGTTGTTTCGTATCCGACCCATCAAATCTCGTCCCAAATACGCATTCCTAACCTCCTCTCACTATAAATATTAATTTATTTTTCTTATCTCATCCCAAATGCTATTTTCAACTCATCCTAAAGCTTAGAAGTACTTACAAAAAAGTTTGGATGGCATAAATATGTCGGTTATAAATATTTTAGTAAATCAGATTTAAGTATAACTTAATTACTTTACGTTTATCTGTTTTACTATGGAAATTAACGTGGTTTTGACACATTTTTAATAAAAACTGCAAGGCGCGTCACCAACCGAGAGTGACGTGTGTGCTGCTCCTTTGAAAAAGACCGCCCAATGTGGTTGAAACTATAGTCGGATATTTCGGCTCAAAACTGACGTGAGTGATCCGTAGTTTTTATTAAAAATGTTTATCTGTTTGATAAAGAACTAGCCGACTCATGCCTTTTTATCTGCGATCTAGATAATATTTTTAGCCCCGACCAAAATAGAGATGTTATAAGTTTGACGTGTGTAGCTGTATATATTTTTTGAGTGTCAGTCTGTGGTATAGTAGCCCTCAAGCTGATAGACCGATTTTTATCTGTTTGTTTGTTTGATAGAAGATTTGACCAAGAGTATATTCTTAGCTATGTTTCGTCAAAATCGGTTTAGCTGTTTTTCGTACCGTGGTTTTTTTAGTTTTCTAAACTTACTTGCTTAATAGGAGACTCACACATAACATACCCCAAATTTCCAAACTCTAGGAAAACTAGAAACAGTTTTAAGTTGACTTCATCGCATTATGTGAAAGCTATGCTTTAATATGACAATCGGTTAGTCAGGACTTTGTACCATAGAGGTACATATTATTGGAGTGGCCCTATTCAACTATATACACAACCACATCAACTTATGTATATTAAATCGATACATGAACGTGAAATAGCATGTTGCCTCTTTCTAACGAAGCATTTATTAAACGCGTCATTAGAGAAAAGTAATATTTCATTATTTCGAATTTTGGCAACAATTTTTTGTGACGTCACGAAATATGCTACGCGTGGCCGGTGCCGCCATGTTTTGTTCCGTGTATCGTGGTACGTTTGCTGTCAGTTGATGTTTGGCACGAGATTTTGATTGTTTATTTCACAGTTGAACAGTTACCGGACGTCAACCATTTTTATTCCTTAAATTATGACACACCAAAAAAGTAGGTATGGCGCATCCATAGAGTTATTGTATCAGAATTTTGTACACAACACACTCAGTTGATAAACATAAACAAACTCTGGGAAGTTTTGGCGGGAACGTTTTAATAACGTGTTGTTACTTTGTTTTATTTTCCTAAACTTGTGTTATTTTGAACATTAATGCTATAAAAATGGTGGTGTTTTATTCATTAAGTGTTCGATATAACGCGTGAGTGTGGACAAGTGAAATAAAGCAGTAAAACGTGTGATTTTACGTTGTCGGCAAAACTCCATAGAAGCTTCTAGTAAAGTCGCCACCACTTTACTGAAGCAGGACTCGACTTATAAATTGACTGTATACGTGACTTAGATTGTGACTAAAACATTTACAACTTGTTTTATTCAAGAAACTTGAAAAAATCCTAATACTTGACACTGTCAAATGCTTTAATGCGGGTCCAATACAAAAAGAAGAAGAAACAAACTCTGAGAGCAATGAAAGTGTCATAGTCTCAAATTCATTTCATAAAAACTGTCTGTGTGACTTTTATCTTTAAATTATTTTGCGTCAGAGTTGATACATCATTACAAAACAGAGTAATATTAAATTATAAAGTTATTTTATTAAAATACTTACTTAGTTAAATTATAAAGGTTTATTAAATAATAAATAAATATTGGATGACATTTCACACAACGCCATCTAGCCCAAACTAAGCAAAGCTTGTACTATGGAAACTAGATGGTTGATAGAATACTTAATTATACTTTTTTTTTTCGTAAATACATACTTATGATACATAGAAACACCCAGACACAGAACAAACATCCATGCTCAACACACAAATGTTTGCCCTGGGTGGGGATCGACCCCACGACCTATATAGCTCAGGAAGCAGTCGTACTACCACTGAGCCATGAGGCCTGCAAATGTAACAAAATAAATTTATTATGTAACAAAATAAATAATTTCTCATGAGACTAAACATGTAAAACATCAAAAATGTTATTTGAACTTGTTTTTGGGTTAAATTTACATCAACTCAAAGCAAAAGTCTAAAGTTTTTATTTTTATAACTACAACGTAGAGTCACAGCAATTACATGAACTTAAATTATACAGACATGACATAAAAGGCTTGAAACCTTTGAATATTTTGCCCTAAGCTAAAAAGATAACAAACGAAAATATCTAAATTACGTCAAAACAAAAGCTCGAATAATTCAACTTACAATATTTTTTTACTAAACGGTTTTGTATTCCGCACACTTGATTTCATTAATTGATTTTTTTATGCAGGCATCGAATTGTTTATTACAAAATGTAAGAGAAATATTTTAAAAAATTCGCACTGAGGCCGAATTTTAAAGGACTATTCTTAATATTGTCAGAAGCAGCGAATCGTTACGGGAAACACACGACTTCGTGTGGATTAGAATTCAGGGTGAAAATGTGAGTTATTTTTCAAAAAAGCTTAAAATTATTCAGGATCATGATAACGGGCTTGGAAAAAGAAAGATAAAATCTTTGTTGATAACCAATGAGATGGAAATTCAGTATGAGGTAACGTATTATAATAAGGTAAAGTCGCCTTATTCCGAGGTACTCTAAAGTTGAGGTGGTATTCCAAGGAAAAAAAAAGATATAAATTTAAATAAAAAAAGATACCTACCTACTCTAGTACAAAGGTCACAAATATTTTAAATGTTCTGAACAAACAATACTCGCCAAGTTCTCTTTTCTCCAAATCCAAATCCAAGTCTAACCGACTTTCAAAAAGAAGGAGATTCTCAATTCGACTGTATGTTTTTTTCTTGTATGTTTGTTCAGCGGTTACTCCGCCAATTATGAATTGTTTTTGATCGTACGTAATACCTCAGAGGTGGTCTCATTTAATTTTTATCAAAATCAGTTCAGTACTTTGGTTTTCATAACAAAATAACTGAAAAAATGTCGTCCAAGTAAACGAATTGCGTATTTTGAAGTAGGTTTTATTCAATTTTTTAAACTATAATTATAGATTATAGCATTTGTCTATGGAAATTTATCATACGCGATTCTCGATACGCACATGGTCTTGGTCATTAGTTTTTACCCGACTGCGTAAGAAGGAGGGTTATGTTTTTCGAGTGTATGTATATATGTATATTTCTTTGACACGCCCTAGAGCCTAAACGGCTTGACCGATTTTGATGTGAGTCGTGTCAATAGATTCGTCTTAGTTGTGAGAGTGACACTGGGTACATCAAAATTAAGAAAAATCATAAGTTAGGCTGCTCTTTTCTGCAGTCGGGTATTTTGTTTTTCTTTTAACATTGATACTTGTTTAAACTTGTCAACATAAAAGTACAGTATAGTTATTTTTTGTATACACTTACTTTCATATGTTAATAAATACTTTGTAATGAGGCGACTTTACTTATTCTTGGGGTTCTTGATAATTATTCTCCTAATAGAAAAGGAGGAAAAACTGTAATAAGTATATCTTGTGACTTCTATGAAATAAAATAATGCCGTAGCAACCAAGTTGAGTACATAAAACGATATTGCCGGCATTATTTGCCGAGACAGGAAGCTCTCCTTTGTACACAGTATACGTACCTACATCTATCCTACTCGTTTCTTATACAATACTTTGAAAGGGTCAATGGGGCTGTCTAAAACACTTAATTTCAGGCGTGTTACGGTAGAAAGAAAATAAATATATTTTTTAACGTCCAGCTTAACTCTATCATTTTACTAACTATTGAATGTGATGTCACATGATATTTCAATGTCTATTGTGTTATCAATTAGTAGTGAGATGGTAGACATGCAGACGGACATGACGAAACTCTAAGGGTTCCTTGTATACCACTGAACCTTAAATAGGCTTTCCATTGCCGGACAGCTGGCGTGACGTGCGAGTATGGTTAGAATAATTATAGTTAAAAAAACTGAAAAAAACGACTTCAAAATAAGCTATTCGTTAGAATAAAAAAAAACGGATTTTGATAAAATTTATACGGTACCATCTCTCAGATATTAACTAGCAAACAAAAAAACATTAAAAACAACCCATAATTCGTGGAATAATCGATTAACAAACATACAAAAAACAAATAAAATCATGGAGATTCGATGCATCTTTGTACATTATTATAATAGCAAAAATTTAAAATTGACGTAATTTTGTTGGGACCACAAACTCTGCAATTACCATTGCTGTTCGAAAACTTTCTCACAAACAGAACTTTCTCCAATTTTTTTCCTAAACTCAAACTTATCTCGGTTACTACGAATTCAGTTGGTTTTCTCCAAAAAAAACACTCCATCATTAATATCTGACCGGGGAAATGGTGCGTCGAGGGAAAGACGTGACAAATTGGCGTGTCACCATTCTGACTTTCTGTTCGCAAAGAGACTACTACCGCTCTTATTACGGATAAGTTTTAATTTAATGCTCACCATTTTTTTTGTTTTCAAAGTACCTATAGAAATGGAAAGTTTCAATAAAAAATTTAAATATATAATTTCAATACTAACTTAAGCTTGCAATATTGAATTAACAACTTCCAATGATCCGATCACGCTAAACTTGGATACGTCATTTATTGAAGTAGATCTGCTGTTCATCATCATCTCAGCCATAAGAAGTCCACTGCTGGACATAGGCCTCCTCCATGGATTTCCAAAAAGACCGATTGGAAGCGGTTTGAATCCAGCGTATTCCCGCCACTTGTATGAGGTCATCTGTCCTTCTCGTGGCTGGTCTTCCTACGCCTACCACGTACCGGCAACCGCGGTACGTGGTCTCCACTCGAGAACCTTTCGGCCCCATTGCCCATCAGTTCTACGTGCTATATGCCCTGCCCACTGCCACTTCAACTTGCTAATCCGCTGTGCTATATCGAGATCTGCTGTTGCTTGGTCTGCTGTTGATGAGGGAAAATTGCTATTGAATTGACTTTGATGTTTTAATGGTAAATGAAGGAGTTATTTCATAACTCCTAATACACACATACATACATACATAAATAAATACAACTAAAAACCTTTTTTTTTAAGTCTGTTAAAATACAGTCGCCTTCTCCGCACACCCGTAGCTCCTGACCTATAAAAGACACGAGCAATCTGTCACACGTACCTACGAGCGCAGTAGCAAATGAAAATTGCACATCTTTCGCACTCTGCTGAACCGCTCTGTACCAATTTATATGGATGAGGATAGTCATAGTCATAGTCATAGTAATTTATTCATAACGGATAATGTTACATGTCAACAGGGAAAAATATCTATACAAATGTACGTTCACTTAAAAAACGAATCAATTAAAAAATAAAAATATTGCAATAATGTCAAATAATTGAAATAACAATTCAAATACATAAAATAATAATCAATTAATAATAATGAAAATGTCAATAGTATAAAATAATCACAATAACATTAAAAGAGGTAAATAATCAATAATCATTAATACAAATGTCATGTCACTTGTATTTAAGTCATATCATCAAACTTGTAGAATGCTTGTTCGATAAGCCATTTTTTTAGTTTGTATTTAAATGATCTCCTAGACGGCTAGATATACTTCCAACAAGATCTGAAGATGTATTCTAAGAAAATGTATACATGTATTCGGGAAAAGGATGGTACGGCGTGGCCTCGCTGCTCGACTTGGCCGGGACCACTGCCGTGCCCCCTGATTATGCCACAAGACGTTATATTTCGAGGTGTGAAGAACAAACATCTTATATTTATGCTCATTTAGAATAGATAAAATAGTTTTGCCGCTTAGACTGGATCATTGTATAAGTCCATCCCTCCATTTCGTGTGTGAATGCTGACAGCTGAGTTGCTTTATGGGCCATGACTTATATTAAGTACTAAGCCGGAAAAAAACATTGTACCTACTCGCCATTTTACATAAACAATTTTTAGAACATTGTTGACACCATGAGTGACTTCTGCGTGCATAGGGAACGTTTTGCATAATTCAGTGGATTAAAAATAAGCGGTAGTAATTAACATTTTCGTAACAAAAAGACAACTGTCATCAAAGACTTGCTGTAAATAGGTGACGAACTCTGTGACTGTCATCTAGTCTCACCTGTGACCACGGACGCTGTGAATTTTTCAAACACAACAAAATAAAATATATAGTTTAAAAATAAAAAAAAAACACGCTTAATCTTATCAAATTATTGTATTGTCATCGGTCCTCGATAAGTCTACAAAGTTTGGATAAAATCTGACCGTTTGAAGTGGGTCAAAATCATGTTCAAAGTTTCCGTTACATATGTACACACTAACATACGAATGAAGCTAATAAAAGAGTGTTAAGAAATCGTTGATTACCGTTGTCCCCCACTTTCGTGTCCACCACTGGTGGACATCGACACCTGTTTAAAAAATATGCGCACCGATACCATACATTTTTTCTGGGGTCAGGTTTCTTTTGTCTGGGTTTTTTTCGCAACTTTCGAAACTTCCAAGTCGTGACCAAGATAAAGGTTGTTCGTTAATATAACGTTGAGTCAAAAATCTCTTTTTGTATTATAGCAGTAATCCGAATTTATTTACCTACATAATACTTATTTACTTACCTTTACATAACTAACCTTTATCATAGAACACGGGTAAACGAACAAAAATAATTTGGAAATATTTATGCTACATTAAACTTTAATACAGACCCAAACTAGCTAACATGTTTGTTTAGTAATGAAGTATAAATACTAAATTTTAGATTAGTCTGACCGCGTAGGCATAACCTAGGTAACTTAATGTAAATGAGTAATAATGCACTGATGAAAGCTCGTTTCAACAAAACCTGGGAAAATCTTCCAAAATTATAGTTAAAAAAAATTAAACAACCGACTTTAAAATACCCTATTCGTTTCGTTTATTAGAACGACATATTTTAACCTCCGATTCCAAAAGAGGACTGTTCTACGTTTGACGTGTATATCTGTGTGTCTGTCTATGGCATCATAGCGTAAAATACATACATATAATTATATCAATATACATACAACATACATACCTACACATAGACACGAAAAACATAACCTTCCTTCTTACGCAGTCGGGTAAAAAAAATTATTATCTGTAAAGTCGGTTTATGGACGATAGTTTAACGTGACAACGTCATAACAACATATAGTCCGCGCGCAAGCTCCGTGGAATATTGACGTATGAGCTAGAGTCGAGCGCGGCGCACACCCGCCCGCTTCCTCAGCCACCGCGCGCGGTTGTAACGGGACAAGGAGCGTAACGGACAATGAGCGTAACGTAACGGGACAATGAGTCATCCTTTTTCGTGTATGCAGCCGGCGATCATCGATTTATTAGACGTTGTCACGTCAATTATAAATAAAATATACACATTTAGACACCAACTACTATGCAATCAGCCTAAAGGTGTGACAGCCCAGCGGAAGAATTAATAGCACAAAAGCAGGACAAAAGCAATTAAGGCCCGTAGAGTGACACCGACACCCGGACCTTTCGCAGACAACGTTTTAACTAATTGATTCCATTTTTCACGTCGGAAAGAGAAATATCGAAATATTCTAATTACGTGACTGATTTGCAAAGACTCGTTGAGTTTGTAATTTTTTTTCATTTTTTTATACAATACAGATCTACGATTGACCACCAACTCGCCTGATGTTAAGCGACGGTGTGGGCGAGGATGGAGCTCGTCGAATTAGAAAATATTATATTCACTCTTGAAAATTCCAAGATTGTAGGTCTCAGGAAACAGAGATGGCGGCAAAGAATTCCATTCTAGAAGATTTCTTCAAGAATTTCAATAATAATATAGCTTGTCTATATAAAATGTTACGTAAAGTAAGCAACCACACACTACAATGCCAGTTTATATTAGGTATGTAGGTAGATTCTTATTACAAAATCTGTATTTCAGGTTTGCTGAAAGTAAACTAGGTACGCGAAGATTGGGGTTGCCAGATTTATTTATTTTTGATCCTGCAAAGGAAAAATGATTATGGTTAAGTAATACGGGATTTCAAAAATTTCCCCGGGATGAAAGAAAAACGTTTCTATATTCTTTATATAAAAATTTACACATGACAAAATAGGCGAAAAAAATCATGAAATAAATGAGATAGATAATGATTATTATGTATGCAAAACAAATGGGTGTCTTCAAATCGCAGGTGAATTTGAGGTACGGAACCTTAAAAAACGAACGTAATTCCCGTACAGTTTTTTTTATTTATTTAATGATTTTTAATATTTTTATTTAATTTAGTTGGTGCTTCAATATTAATCACATTGGGTTGGTTTTGATTATAAAATTGAATACGTCAGTCACTTGTAATTTTTTTTTCAATTAAATTAACCAAAAAATATTTTGTGTTCAGATTTCGCCTCGGTACAATATATAATATAAATATTTTGGTATAGATAGCAGATAGATTCTAATTAAGCAGAAACACTATTTTAATTATATACGATCACTGTAAAGGCTGTGGGAAACTTCCCAGGATCCAGAAGTCCCGAGGCGCGCCCCATTTCACGCTTGAAATCTGATTACCACATGTATTCCCAAAGGTTTTCCTGACTAATTAGAATGTACTAATTTATTGTGGAGTACAGTCAGCAATAAACCCTCAAAATATTTTCACATTTAAATTAAATTAAATTCTAAGGTTTTGGGTGCTGGACTGCTCGGCTGTTTTTAATCGACTTTATAAACGGAGTTTACCAATTCAATTGTAGTTTTTATGCTTGTCACCTTATAACTCCGTCAATTCAATTCAATTCAATTCTTTATTTCGTCCATAAACACTGTTACAGTGTGCTTGGATGCGTCAGTCAGAGTTAACATAAAAAATATAATATACATTAAAAATTATCATGGCAACTCTAAAAATATAAATTAAATGTAAAGTACATAATTACAAATTTACATAAATATTAAAATGCCAATAAAATTATTATAAAAATGATGTTGCAGCTGTATAGGGGCATTGTCATGGCTTAAATCTACATATAAAATATATCTATATAATAAAATGGTCATGTTACAAATCAATAAACAAAGTAGATAGTCTATTCTGACCATGCCTTGTTGTCACTGACATAGTGTTCATATTTGTAATAAGCGTTTTGTGTTAGCTTTTTTTTGACATATTCCTTAAACTTGTGCTCGTTGAAATCTAGAATATCTTTTGGTATTTTATTATAAAACCTTACTGAATTTCCAGGAAAAGATTTATTAATCTTTTGCAGTCTATAAAGAGGTACTCTCAACAGGTCTTTATTGCGTGTGTCATAAGTATGAGATAATAAATCGCTATTCTTTTTAAATTTGCCAATATTTTTGCGGGTGTACATGATTACCTCATAAACATATAACGAAGGTACAGTTATTATATTGATTTGTTTAAATAATTTTCGAAGAGAATCTCTAGGTCTTAAATTGTAAATAGCTCGTATAGCTCTTTTTTGGAGAACAAATATTTTATCTATATCAGCTGCAGCGCCCCAGAGCAAAATGCCGTAGCTCATAATGCTATGGAAGTATGCATGATACACGAGCCTTGCAGTTGTAATATCCGTCAATTTCCTTACTTCCCTAATTGCGTAGATGGCTGAGCTTAATCTTTTACAAAGCAATTCAATATGGGGTCCCCATTGCAATTTTGGATCCAATGTAATACCTAAAAACACAGTCGATTCTACTAGTTCTATTTTTTCATTCATTATACACAATTCGGGCTTGGTGAAGTTATTGGAATTACATAGCGAAAATTTTACACACTTTGTTTTAGATGGGTTAAGCACCATATTGTTAGCTGAATACCAAGTCCAAGATTTCATTAATATATCGTAAGTCATTATGTTTTCTAGTCAATTTGAATAATAAAGAAGTGTCATCTGCAAATAATATGATGTCATTAACTGCCTGCTTTTCAATTACATAGGGTAAATCATTGATATAAACCAAAAATAAAAATGGTCCCAGGATGGATCCTTGGGGTACTCCCATTTTAACGTAAGAGCCTGAAGACTGTACACCGTTCACTGTAACTCTCTGTTGTCTGTTAAATAGATATGAAGCTATTAGATCAAGAGCTCCCCTTCCAATTCCATAATGCTTCAGTTTATTTACTAGAATTTCATGGTTGACACAATCGAATGCCTTGGAGAGGTCACAAAATAGTCCAATAGCGTCATAAGAGTCATTCCATGCTTCTAAGATATACTCTGTCAGTCTGGCACCCGCGTCTGTTGTAGATCTTCCACGGGTAAATCCATACTGACGATTATGTAATATTTTTTTAAGACTGAAGTACGATAACAGTTGGTTAAGCATAATCTTTTCAAAAATCTTACTGAGCGAGGGTAAAATAGAAACTGGCCTATAATTAGTAGGATTACTTTTACATCCCGATTTATACAGAGGTACGACTTTGCTTAATTTCATTAAGTTCGGGAATATTCCTTCATCGACACAGCTATTAAAAAGATTAGCTAAATACGGAGCTAAAATAGGTATGACACACTCAAGAACTTTAACTGAAAGGCCCCACAAGTCCTCTGTGCTTTTGATATTTAATGACTTGAAAGTTTTTATAATTATATTTGGTGAAATATGGTGAAAAGCAAAAATCTGTTCCAATGGTTCAACACTGTTTGATAGATATGAATCAGCTGATACATTTGGAATTTTAAGTGATTTGGTAATTTTGCAAGGAACATTTGTAAAGAAGTCGTTAAAAGTGTTAGCCATATCTAAGCATCCTGTTATAATTTTATCATCAATTTTAAGCTTGGTGAGGTTTTCAACTTTTCTTGTCTTTCCAGTTTCTTTTTTTATAACCTTCCACGTAGTTTTAATCTTATCTTTAGATTTGAAAATTTTATCTCTAATAAATAGTGACTTAGCCTCTCTACACACATTTCTAAAAATCTTGGAGAATGTCCGAACGTGATTTAATTCTGAAGGAGTCATGACACCGTAGTTATTCTTTTTTTCGTATAGTTCATATAATGTTTGGCGGCTTTTATAGATACCAGGAGTAGCCCATTCAGCAAATGTCAGTTTTCTATTAATCGCTTTTTCCTTTTGAACAAAAATTTGTTGAAATTCAATATTAATGGTATTAAAAACTATCTTGAAACATTCATCGGGATTACTGAAATCAATTAATGTATTATTTAATCTTTCCCGAAGGTTAGAACTAAATCGGTCCATGCGATTTTGAGTAATTGGCCTATGTGTGATTTTATTTTTTATAGTCTTATTAACGGAACAATACAATCTAATAACTTGACCCTTGTGGTCTGACGTTAAATAATCAGTCAGTGCTTTTCCTTCAAACTCACAATTAAGGAATATATTGTCTATGCATGTTGCTGATGTAGTAGCAATTCTGGTAGGTGTATTGAACACTTCTGTCAGAGCAAATGACTGGCATAAAAGCAATAAATGTTGCTTTTTGGTACAATTTCCAAGTAAATCGGCGTTACATCGCCACATAATATTATAGACTTATTTTGCTTAGATGCTCGTTTAAGAGCTTCTTCCAAAATCTTAAGAAAAGATTTATAATGTGAGTTTGGTGTTGTATACACACACAAAATTATATGTTTATCTAGTTCAGCGCAAGCAATTTCACATGTGCGTTCAACAGAAAGACCTACTATGTCTTTTCGTTCTTTAGATTTGACATCATTTTTTAATACTATCATAGTACCACCACCTTCTGCAAATTGTCTATTAAAAACACTAACTATATTGAAACCATCAAACATGGGCATAGTAGAATTAGGCTTGAGCCATGTTTCCGTAAAACAAACAATATCAAGATCGTAGTCTGCTAAGAATAATTCTATCTCCAATAATTTATCTCTGGTTATTCTGTTTATGTTTTGATGCATCAATGTAATTAACCTTTCCGAATTATTTTTGCTATCTATGTCTACATCGATAGATTGGCAGGGTATGACATTTTTTTTGATACCCTTTGTCGATTTTAAAAGTTTTAAGAATTTATTGGTATATCAAATATATCGTCATTATATTTAATTATATCATGATTTGCGGTTACTTTCTCATGTCCTGATTGATTTTCATGTCCAGTTAAGTAAATTAAATTTGTGTGCATGTTATATACTGGTATATTAGAGTTATATAAAATTCTAGCAGACATGAAACCGATAAAATTCTTCGAAATATTATTTGTTATAGTAAAATAAGGCTCGTTGAAAATATTTACATCGATAATAGAAACATTTGAATACAGTATAGCTAGTTTATACAGTTGTTTATTTATGTTATGCCTTTTTATATTTTTTGAGTCACTTGATACGTTGATATAATGGTATGGTAATGTGGTAATTTGCAATTTAACTTTTTTTTGTGTACATAAATCTGCAAGGCGTTTGAGATATCCTAACTTATAATTGAATAGTCTAGAAGCCACAACAATTATCTCGTCATTTTCGTTCATATTTTTAGTTAAATTATCAGCATTTTTTATAATTTCTTCAAGAGTGGCATTAGGTTTGCATATGGATGTAACAATATCTTTGCTAGAGATTGTAGGTATCATATGTTCCGCTATGGATTTCCCAAAATGGTCACACAATATGAGGTATTTTTTGTACTTCAGGCTTAAGTCTTGGCGTTTTTCTTGTATTGGTATTGTTGAAGTTTTGTCTGTTAGTGTAAAATTTTCAGTGTTATTATTATTCATTTGTCTACTTGTGTCTTTTACTGAGTTTGCGGTATTATTCTTCTCTTCTATCTTATTATTGATTATCTTATTTATTTCACACAATTTTTCTTCAATGAAGTTGAGTGTTCCTACAGATTTATTCCTTTTCATTAAATCTGTCTTGTATTGTTCAAGTGTATTTACTAATTTATTATTTATAATTTGTTGAGTTTCAATTATTTCATTCCGCTTTTGTATCTCACGTGTGAATATGGCATTCTCTTTTATTAGTAGTTCGCTTTTAATTTTGATTACTGCGTTCTGATCTTCAGTAAAAGCGTTTAATTCATCATATGATGTTTTTATAGAGTCAAATTTGCTGAGCCTTTTCTTTAAATATATAATTTTGTTATTAAGTTTTTTTATGACTTTCATCAATCTATTTGTCGATTTTAGCCTATCAGAGATATTTATTTTCTGTTTCTTCTTATTTTTCTTCTTTTTTGTCGTCATAGTTTCTGCAGATTGTATTAATAAAGTACTATAGTTACTCTGAAGTTACATTATATTTAATACTACTACTTAAGTACTATAGTTACATTATATTTAAGTTTAAATGCACTAAGTTCATTCTTAAGCGGATAAATATTTTTCATTAATTCTATTTCATATTCATTGTTCATATCTGAAAGTTCCTGAATTTTGTTTTCCAGTCGTAATACATCTGATAAATGATCATTTTTTGTGCTTTCATAGGTTGCTATAGATTTTTTCAAGGTACATACCTGTTTGCACATTTTCTCGTACTCCATGGAATTATTTTCTTGTTCTTCTGTTAGTCTTTGTATTAATTTTTCTTTTTCATTTAAATCCAATTTTTAAACATTTATGGTATTTTCGTATTTCTTGATAGTTTCACCTAAGTTATTATCTTCACGGTCTGGTACAGCATGTAGTTGAGTTTTAGCAGCTTTTGCTTTTGATCTAGTATTAATTTTGTATTTTTTTTTTCTAATTAAAGTGTATTTATGTATATCAGTTTTTCTACCGAAATAGTAGAAAAATTTAGAAACTGGCTACCCTGGTGGCAATTTGCAGTCAATCAAAGTTCGTTTAAAAACACGTCAAAATGTTCTATGGTCTCAGGGTT
This sequence comes from Lycia hirtaria, assembly GCA_947563715.1. Classification (NCBI taxonomy): domain Eukaryota; kingdom Metazoa; phylum Arthropoda; class Insecta; order Lepidoptera; family Geometridae; genus Lycia; species Lycia hirtaria. The sequence goes on from OX387384.1 coordinate 9,139,366, forward strand.
ACATTATTATTGAACGCAACTTTACTTTGATATGTTGGATGTCTTGTAAAGAAAGCTGTCAAAAACAGCTGATCCAATCAGATGTGATAATAATGTTTTCAATAGACTCACATTTATTTGGATTGGTCCTGCTTGTTGTCCTTGTAATCCGTTTTTAAACCCAACAGTTTTATGATATCTCTGTGTTGTGAATATAAATTGATATTTACTTAATAATGTCGGGTGCTGTGATGTTCATTCTTCTATAGTTACACAATTTATGAGCACTGGTATAATTGTACAACTATTTCTTTGTGGAAAACGTAAAGTTCCAATTTTAATTATTAATTTTGTGATTCGTAACTTTAACAAGTGTTTACATTTAGGATACCGGAAACGGACCACCCGTCATTTATAAACCAATTTGGTTTATTTGAAAGGGCATACTTTCAGTTTAGTCAGTAGTAAAGTAATAAAATTAGTTCAGTATTTTGGTTTTAAAACAAAATAACTGGATATTTGTGATCAAAGTGAACGTAATTTCGTCTTTTGAAATTGATTGTTTTATGTTTTTAAACTATGATAATTAATTATTATGAAAATATCAATTAACTACGAATATTTCGTGCACAAAAAAAAAATAAAAAAATACCGGTATATAAACTACGGAGTTATGCGGTAACAGACATAAAAAATGCAATCGAATTGAAGATCTTCTTTTTGAAGTCGGTTAAAAAGACAACTATCATCTAAATTCATTTGTGACCAAGACAGTGCAATGTGTCCGTAACCTCGGGTCTTAAAATTATCAAAAATTCTAAATACTATATGCGACAAAACTGTCAAAAATATAATTGTTCTATTCGATCTGACGACACTCAGATTATCATACCTTATTATTTATTTTAGCTATGGTTTCTTTAAAACGCGACCTTTAGGTTTTCAGACACATTTCAAGGCATCGGCGAAACCTGAAAGCCCAGTGAAAGGTTAACAATTCTCGGCCTTCGCCTCCTCATGAATATTCAAAAACTGGCGTCCGCTTGTTTCGACACGATCCCAGGGATTAATATTGGATTGGTTACAAACCACATTTGATGTTATTGGTGGGATCATTCGATTTTACGCTTTTATTCTTATTTTATTTTAAGTTAATTATTTTAAAATTTGTTAAAATTTTAAAGTTTGTCGACGGTAAGGCAGTGATTGGCGCATTTTAACAAGCTTTAGCTAAACTTTCTACAGTATGAGTCCGGTCAACATTTTGGAAACCATAGAAGTAATAAATTTAGAGTGCGAGTCTTACTAATTGAATCAACTTTTGATAGGCCTTTAAAGGCCTGTAACATCACTGTGCCCGTCGCTACGAAACTATCACTCGAAACTGCCATCAGGCATGCGCAGAGCGTAGAATCGCTTATGGCTCAGGTTAGGAATCATTATTTCTCCAAGACTTTATGAATAATAATTATATGCTCATTCATAATTTTTATTATCGTGCCTGTATAATATTTATGTAAGTTTATGTATAAACCCATATATATGTTTATGTATATAGTATCTGTGTAAACAATATTTGTGTTTAGCATATTTATAGAAATATTTATGTATGCTTAGGTTTTTACTATAGTATTATGACAAACACCACCGCCCATTCACTATCTCACATTTCTTACATCCTAACGTTGTCTGGAAGAAATCGATGTTAGCGATAAGACCGATCCCTGTGCCATTACCTTATGTGTTCATTTTGTTATTTTATTACTTTTGTGGTGTCAATAAAGTGTTATTGTTTGATTGATTACTTCCTGGACAGTCGGTTAAAATAATTACCTCGAAATTTTAGTACCTTTGTATTTATCGTAATTTTGACACAGTAAACATAGAATGAATTGCAATTATTAATCACCATCTACATATGCTACAAAGCAAATATACCAATATCTTAATGATATTGGTATATTTGCCTATACCAATATCATTAAAACTACAGAATTTTTAGCTACATAAAATATGATTTTCTAAACCATTATCATCTTTAGCAATTATATAACAATAATAACTTCAAAATTCGAGTAAGATATCCACATGTATTACAGCAAATACATAATTTATCAACATTAATAAATCATTGTTCCAGAAGCAAACACTTCGCGATAATGGTTCATAGTTTACACTTTACACATCTCGGCGTCTGAAACGTCTGAATCGTTTTCAAAATAATTACAGCTTGCCGTAGTTTGCGGCTGTAATATGGTGATTATATGGCTGTAACCACAAAGCGGTAATTTTAGTCTTGCGTAACACGAAATTTCCTTTGTTGAATAGGAGCAGTATTCATTAGATACAAAACATGTTTAAAATCTTGCGAACAGTATTAGATTTTGAGAATGGCACATTATTATTTGAATTGTAATTATTTTTTTCATACTAGTAGATTAGTAGTAGAACAGTTTTGTAGTATTATAGACTACGTAATAAAAATGCCTTGGCCGAATTTAAGGCAAAGTTTTAGTGACTACATAATAAATATCTACTATACATTTCTGATGTAGACTACGTGAGATATAATTAACTTTTTTATACCCTCTTTGGTAATAATGAGTAGTATAGAGATATATCTGGGGCTACGGGATGAATAAAGGCCATCTCCATCTCAAGGTTGCCTGGAAGAGACCGCTTTATCGACAACCGCTTTTAGCGACAAGGTCGCCTGTTGTTTCACTAGCATACGTAGTTCTCAAATTATAAAATAGAAGATCATCAAATGGTTAATCTTTGGGTTGGGTTTTTATGAATAGATGGGGCGTCAGCCTCTATTCCATACGTTGTACTTTGTACTAATGATATTATTAACTTAGATACTGTCAATTAACAAATGTAATAAATAAATTAAATACCTACTACAATGTTGAAACAAGACTTAGATGGTATGGCCACATAATGAGACGATGATTACGCAGTTAAAAAGGCATTGGATATGCCCAAGAAACCCAAAGGTAGAGGTAGACTTGTAGCCAGCTGGTGGAATACCATAGAAAAGTATGTGAGGAGCCTTGAAATGCCTGTACTGACAACCTAGGACTGTACCTACATCATGGCGCCACGCAACGAGAAGGCCTGACCCCAGATGAACTGGGTATATGGGGCAAGACGAAGAAGAAGAGTTGGACTTCCCTATCTTATAGTAATTTAGTACTTGGTTGCTCAAAATCAGACTAAACTTCGTATGTATTTACGTATGTTGAGTTGACTCTTCTGGTGCATTCATTCCTGCCTAAGCAGCATAAAATTATTTTAACATCAACATAGAAGCTTCACTAACTCGTACTAACTTTGTAATAATACACTGAAACCCGCTTACACATACTTTGTTTATCAAATTGAATATTTTACTAGGTTTGTGTATAAACATAAAGCGTTGGAACCCCGGCGGACTTTGTAAAGCTAACATGCCAGAATTATATAGTTATACTACGTTATATTCATCTTTTAAAAACACTATTTTAGTTTTTATATTACAGAAAAGGTGTTTACGAAACATTTATAAAATGAATATTACTGACACACTTCGTAATGTTTTTAAAGATAATAAGCTTCTCACGTTAACTAGTATATATATACTAGAGTTATGTATGTTTGTCCAAAATAATAAGTCTGAGTACTTCAACCACACATCCAGTCGTGCCGATAACTTGCGTACCAAGTATAAATTTAATCTATGTGTTCACCAGGTGAACAATACCATGTACGCAAAAAGTACTTTTATAAATGCAATAAAAGTGTATAACCATTTACCTGTACATATAAAAATGTTATGTGGCAACAAATTTAAGTGCACCCTAAAAGAATGGTTAACTAGTCAAGTCTTCTACGATCTCAAAGAATATTTTGACGTAGACAAGACATGAATAAATGTTTGTAGTGTCTTCTATATTCCTGTCTTGGCTGTATAGAACTTAAATATTCCTATAATTTATGTACATAGTATATTATTGTCATTGTAAAAAAAAAAAAAAAGTTACGAGTAATATTGTATGTTCGTGATGGACAAACTGTTGAAACTTATATTTATACTACCACCTTTGTACACAGTTATACAATAAATATTTTCTGATTTCTGATTTCTGATTTCTGACTAGGTTGAAGGGTAAAAAGGGTTTTTGAAAATGAAAATGAAAAAAAAATTATGAAAAAATATTTATTTCAAAATTTTTATTGAGCATACAAATTAAATTAATCGTGATTTCCGCACTAGGCTGTTTTTGGTTAGATAAGTAGAATGCCGTTTTATAACGGTGTTTGGGTAATGTGGGTATTTTATATCAGTTATTTATTGTTTATCAGTCTATAAAATAATAAATAAAATAAATAAATATTTGGGGACATTTCACACAACACCATCTAGCCCAATGCTTGTACTATGGAACTAGATGGCTGATAGAATACATATATACTTTTTTTTTTGTAAATATATACATAAGATACATAGAAACACCCAGACACAGAACAAACATCCATGCTCATCACACAAATGTTTGACCTGGGTGGGGATCGAACCCACGACCTGCAGCTTAGTAGGTAGACATACTACCAACTGAGCCACGAGGCCAGCCAGCCGTTATAACTTATATAATCGTTTTTTTTTATTTTATAGAAGATAGATCTACGATTGACCACCAACTCACCTGATGTTAAGCGACGGTGTGGCCGAGGATGGAGCTCGTCGATCTAGAAGATATCTATTCACTCTAGCCTTGAAAATTCCAAGATTGTAGGTCTCAGGAAACAGAGATGGCGGCAACGAATTCCATTCTTGTGCAGTACGCAACATTACACTCTCAGATAGATTTTCAAAAGAATATTATAGCGAACGAATTCGCGGGTACAGGTAGGAAGTGTTTTGTATACTCCAGTGTAAATAGGATCGATTTTAATTTCCATTATGCCGTTAGATTTGTTTTAGGTATTGTTTTATCGTTTTTTAAGCCGCGACCCGAAAAAAGGGGTGTTATAACACCTACTTGGTATTCTAAGTATTTACATCGTGTCTCGCAGTTTATATATTTTGACTTGGTTTTTTTTTTGTTTGAAAGAGATTTGATCGAGAGCCTTCTTAGCTGTTGCATCAACATTGGTTTAGTAATTTTTCTGGATTTTTTAAATTATCTAACTTGATATTTTTGTAGCAAAAACAGACAAACTAAGAAAAACTGAATATTGTAATATAAATTAACTAAAATCATCAGAATTCAACTCTTTTTATTAGTCTAGGCAACCCTCTATATTTAGAGACACCTTTCTAATGTGCGTCATCCTAGATAGGTCACATCTTGTTACCCGATGAGGTGGGTAAACATGCAGCCCGCTCTTAGTATATTAATAGTAGAAAGTGGAAGTAAGTAAGTACATTAGACCCTTCATTAAAACGTATATCATACTTCAGCCCGCACCTTATCAAGCATTAGCGGCACCCAAAACACTCGCCACTCTAATTAGGCTTATGAAATTTGTGAATTTATAGCTCAGAGCCAGCTCTGAGATGCCCTTAGGGCCCTTAGCCAGCTCATTACGAATCATGGCGAGCCCACGGCGAAGCTTTGTTAATTAAATAAAGGGTGCTCTAATAATTATCACCCCTTATTTCCGACCTTCTGGTGCTATTGCTTAGGATTCAACAAGCCGTCTTGCAAAGTTTTGCTTAATCTTGTTGAGTTGCTTCACGGCTTACAACCTTTGTGGGTTAACTTCGACTTGGATATTTCTGTTTGAAATCCTATTGTGGTAAATTAAAAATTAAATATTTATTTCCATTGGCAATTTTATTACACTACAATATTTTAAATATAAAAATACAATTTTAATTATTTTATTTATTTTAGGAGTATTCGTATCTAGAAGCTGTATTTTAAAAATTATAATATACTTTTTTAGCGAGGCAAAAGCATTTTTGCGAGGTATTTTGCGGGATAAAATCCCGTTGGATGTTGAACAATTTTGAACTGTTTGAATATTTCTCTCATACATATTTGTTAATTTTGAAAGGTAGTAAGATTTCAAAAATATAGCATATACTTTCTATTTACATACATAAATTTCCACGCACCGGCAAGCGCAGCATAAGAAGATCAGCCACAAGGTGGACAGAAGACCTCATGCAAGTGGCAGGAAGACACTGGATGCAAGCCTTCCAACCGATCTTTTTATTAGATATCAATGGGCGTCTAGCAGTAGACTTCTTGTGGCTGAGATGATGATGATTATTTACATACATATACTGTGTAAAATAGTAAGTAGTAAAAAATAAATTGTAACAAACTTCTAAGTAAATAATAAATTTAAATGACCTGTGGGTTATTTAAATGTATATTTTGCTTTTAAGTTTGATAGCAGTAAAAGTTTATCTTTAATTATTATTTCTTATTTATTTGGAAAACTAATTATGATTACCGAAATAATATTTTCCATTAAAATTTATTTAGAGTAATTCTACTGAAACAAACATAATATTTTCTACTAAATAAATGTTTCTACTGATCTATTTCAAAAGCAATTTAACTTCTCTTTTACCTCTATTAGATCGGAAATTCCAATAGTTTCCGTTTCGACATAACTGCTTTTTCCAATTGGAAAAACATTTTCAATTAATTGCAGTTCTCCAGTAGGTTAGTTTTCTTAGTAAATGTTAGTTTTCGCTTGGAAAAAGCTACAGCCCTTTCTTTGACGTTCCTTGTTGAATGAGTACTTTCATAAAACGTTTGAAATTCTATTTTACTTTGTTGAGATCATAATTTGAAGTAATATATTTTAAGTATAATTATGTCAGCTAATCAGGTAACTAAAGTGATTGTTTTTATGATTTCGGGTGAATGATTTCCTAACTTCTATAATATTTTTTATGTAGAAATAGGTTTGCGCTTGACCGCTAACTCGACTGATGTTAAGCGACGTTGCGGTCTACGATGGAGCGCGCTTACCTAGAAAAAATACTAATTAATTAATTACTAATTATTAAATAATTAATTTAATATTTCTCTTTTAATTAGGTTAATATCGGATACACATGTGTACCTACTTTAATTATGGTTTATAAATAAACACCAATGTACATGTGTGTAATATGCATTAATAAAAAAATAGAAAGTGACGCCGAAATCGTTATTGAGTTTTTTTTTTCAATTTTCATGTTTATGAATGTATATAAAAGTGCCCACGATTATTGTTTTAGTGTATATCAATTACGCAAATATCGTGATTTTGTATTAAATGTGAAGTAAGGAAGATTTTTTTTCATTGTACTCATTCGTGTGACAAACCATAGTTGTACCTACTCATCTCAGCTAGGCCCCTTCCATTTGTTTCCAAACAGACCGGTTGGATGCGGCCTGTATTCAGCATCCAGCGTTGTATGGGGTCGTCTGCCCATCTTATGGCTGGTCTTCCTACGCTACGCTTGCCAGTGCGTGGTCTCCACTCGAGAACTTTTGGTCCCATCAGCTATCAGTTCTACGTGCTATGTACCTATGAGCCACTACAACTTCTATTCGGCTGTGCTACGTCGGTGACTTGTTCTACGTATCTCTTCATTTCTGATTCGATATTGAAAATATACCACAGACCATATATACGTATTTTTTCACACATCCCCTGGTTATCTGAAATAGACTGCTTTTAGCGATAAGACAGCCTTTGTGCCATTTCATTATCGGCCTTACCGATAAACGTTACTTAACTTTAAGCAATGCGTAACATATTTTGTCAACTTATCGCTGACATATAATGACACTTGCGGAAAGACGTCAGAGAATTTAAGACGTTGGTTAAGTAAGTAACGTTTTTCGGTAAGGCCCTATGTGTCTATTGTAATATTAATTTATGGGTTTATTATGTTAAAGACTCCTCGCACAGTCCTCTCAATAGTTCATTAATTGATAAGCCAATACTAATTAATTTCATATACCCAACTAATTGATAAACACACTTAAAATAATTATAAAAGTTATTTTCCAAAGGCGTAGGTGAGCAATATTCATAGGGGAATATCCCCAAATGTAATCACGTTTTACGACATCCCATCGCACTAGATCAAAGCCTATTAATAAAATTTAACGTCTTTGATCATAAAATACATTGATTACATCAAAGAAAAATAGGTATCACTGGTCAGTGTGTGTTACTAAGTTACTTCGGTGTGGACGCGCCTGGATTGTTTTCGAAATTAATTCTAATAAAATTCTATAAAAATTAAAATTAAAATTAAAATGTGGTTTGTGAGGTAATAGGGATACCGCTGTCGTTTTCACAAACGTTAAGTACAGCGCTGTTTTTAATATAAACCAAAAAACCATGCGTAGGTTTATTGTTATAACATTTTTACCACAATTCACGTACATATTTTTGTAAAGCTTTTACAAGTATAATATTGTTAAACGAAAACAAAGGCCTTATTGGAAAAATTTAGCCTGTAGGCATTTTACTGATACAAAAATACAAAATACAAAAAAAAACAACTAAAACCATAGACACGAAGAATGAATGAACTGATACAAAGATTTCTAACTGTTATAAACTTACTCGCCATGCCCGTAGATTCACTGGCTAGCGTAGTGATGAAAAACGACAATGATGATAATGATGAAAAGTAGCATAAGTCCGTTTCCAGGTTCACATAAGTATATCTATACCTACCTAATTTCACAACGATTGGTTCAGCCGTTTAGCCTTGAATAGGTCATAAACAGACACAGGGACAGAAAGACAAAGGGACAGAGAGGAAAATGGACAGAGAGACATGGACAGAAAGACAAATGCTTTCGTTTTTATAATATTAATTATGATAACCATAGTAACAAAACTGTTATTATATAATCTGTGAACACCTAAAACCAGGCACGCTTATATGCAGTACTTCATCTTGAAAAAATATCTTTTACTTATTCATTTAAATATTGTATTATTGTATGTCCGTAAGGACAAACTGTTGTATATGATCTCTTTTGTAACACCTTTATAATGTACACAGTTTCAGCAATAAACGTTATCTTATCTTACCAGTTGTTGGTGAGCTTGTAAGTGTAGGTTCACCCGGAAAGTGATGAAAAACGGCAATGATGAATGGATGATGAACTGTGAAAGTATATACGTTATGTCATCTAATAATGAAATTAAAAATATCATTAAATTTACTACGACCGACCGAGTAATACAGATGAGTAATACAAATGAGTAAATAATGACGCGTACCTACGTAAGTTTTAAAATTATGACCCTCATTTGACGTAGGTAAAAATTAAGTTAAAATCGATAGTTAAGGAAGCACACCCAATACCAATTTATTTTTATAATAACGAAAATTCGTCTTTTACATGTTATAAAGTATTCTTCTTTTTGCCTAATTTCGGAGATCTTTTCATACTTTTTGCAAATTACGAATTTCTCTGTCGGCAAATTTAGTTGGAAAAGTAATTTACTTGGATGAAAATTCTGAGATGTATCTTTTTGGTGGTTATTGTACGTACTTACTGTTATTTAGGATAATCGTATTGAAATTATACATGTGTGAAGATAAGAATTATACTTTTACAAAAACATTTCTATTAAATATACAAACAAGAAACTCATATTGCGAGATTCTAAGATCACGTTGAAGAGCCTAAACCTCTCAAAGATTAGGTACAAGTTAAGCTAAAAGCTTAAGTGACAGCATCATCACTGTGGGTCTTAGAAGATTATTTAATTACCTAAAGAGTTTGCTTGAACTTGAATTTGTTATTTACTAAGGTAAGAGAATTATTATAAAAAATTTATTCGTACCTATTTTTCATTCATTTTGGCTATTTTGAAACTTCTCGACTAATTTAAGAAAAACTTTTTAAATGTCTTCTATCTAAATAATCAAAATCGTCTCTCACTTTTTAAATGTCTCCTATCTAAAGGATCAAAATCGTCTCTCACTTTTTAAATGTCTCCTATCTAAATGATCAAAATCGTCTCTCACTTTTTAAATGTCTCCTATCTAAATGATCAAAATCGTCTCTCACTTTTTAAATGTCTCCTATCTAAATGATCAAAATCGTCTCTCACTTTTTAAATGTCTCCTATCTAAATGATCAAAATCGTCTCTCACTTTTTAAATGTCTCCTATCTAAATGATCAAAATCGTCTCTCACTTTTTAAATGTCTCCTATCTAAATGATCAAAATCGTCTCTCACTTTTTAAATGTCTCCTATCTAAATGATCAAAATCGTCTCTAACTTTTTAAATGTCTCCTATCTAAATGATCAAAATCGTCTCTCACTTTTTAAATGTCTCCTATCTAAATGATCAAAATCGTCTCTCACTTTTTAAATGTCTCCTATCTAAATGATCAAAATCGTCTCTCACTTTTTAAATGTCTCCTATCTAAATGATCAAAATCGTCTCTAACTTTTTAAATGTCTCCTATCTAAATGATCAAAATCGTCTCTCACTTTTTAAATGTCTCCTATCTAAATGATCAAAATCGTCTCTCACTTTTTAAATGTCTCCTATCTAAATGATCAAAATCGTCTCTCACTTTTTAAATGTCTCCTATCTAAATGATCAAAATCGTCTCTCACTTTTTAAATGTCTCCTATCTAAATGATCAAAATTGTCTCTCACTTTTTAAATGTCTCGTATCTAAATGATCAAAATCGTCTCTCACTTTTTATCACTCAGTGATTTTAGATGTTTAGAAATGTTCTGATGCGTAAGAAAGATACCTGCGTACTTTGAGCATACTCTTAAACATCTGTTGATAAGTTATATTATTTTATACCTTTCTCGTATTTTTAACATAAAAATTGTAGATAATAATCATAGAAATGCATTATTCTCAAGTGCAGAATCGTGTCCAATGAGCTTTAGGTATAAATCAGTCCAATATCGCTAGAACTGCCATTAATTTTGCACTGCAGTGTTTAATAGCTCTTTTAACACTGGACATAACGCCAAGTATGCCGCTATAATTTGAACTCCCTACACCAGGAACACAATACATCTTACAGATCTTTAGAAAATGGATAAATAGCTCAGAACGTTTCGAATTTTGCACAGTTGAAGGAGCCTTTTGATCGCATTCAGCCGGTTATACCTTTTTAGCAAGATATGAACAGAGTGCATTAATATACCCATTACATGTTTTATATACTAAAAGTTCTGCGAACAGTAGACAAACACACACTTATTAACAACAATAAAATAGTACAGGCTGATTTGTTCAAGATCTTAGTACCTATTTCACACTATCCTATTTTAACAACCCCGTGACGGGCCTTGACCAACTTTGGTCCAGATTCGTAATTTTTTCTAAGAATTGAGAGTTGAAAGCGGCTTGCATCCAGCGTCTTCCTGCCACTTACGTAGAAGGTCGTCTGTCAACCTTGTGGATGTTGTGCAGTGTTGTGTTTGTTATCAATTTAGTATAGGTACGTATAATAGAATTGACCCCAGAATGTTATCAAAGAGATAAATCCAAGTGGTTTGTTTGATTGTATTTGGTATATAAACAAACTGTACATAAATATTATACCTGACCATAAATTTTACAGCACTTCAACACTATATGCAAAAGTTTTCAGTGAAGTGCATATTAGCGTAGACAAATCGTATTACTGAAGTGGCTGTACGTTTTAAACTTTCACTACACATAAAATTAAATTTAGTTCTATTTAAATAAGGAATAAAATTATGTGACTAAAGTTGGAGTAAATTCGTAAAATTTTCCCTCAGTGTACATTTGGCAGGCTATCTATATTGAAACAGTGTTGACATATTTACATAATGCTAGGCTGACTAGTATGACCATTATAAAAATTCTTCCAGGCTTCAAAGATTTTATACAATGCTTCAAAAACTTGCGCGCTCGCTTCGCTCGCGCGTGATTGTTTCATATTGATCTTTATTTGTATTGATCATTAAAGTGCCGTGAACTTTCTAATACGAGCAAATAATTCACTAAAAATAGCCACTAACCAAAAATTTTTGCGCGTTCTTGTAGGTATGTTTGTAATTTTCTATAAAGTCATATATTTATATTTATGATTATAAAATTGGCAATCAATGCATTCAAATGGTTGTATTTATAATTTTTGATAGCGTTAAGTCGCTCTTTACCAGTCGGGTATTTCCTTTTAACATAGTTACTTGTTTGATTCATCTGGTCCACGAAAATCTAGGACTCGCTAATACGATCAATGAATCAAATCACTTCCATGATTTAATATTAAAAACCTTTAAAAAATCTTTTATTTTGACATGGAAGTACTGTGGGTTCATTAATACGTGAAATAAAGCATATTACTATAAAAACACCACTAAAATTTTTGCGCTCGCGCACTATTACTATTTTGACATAGAAGTACTGTGAGTTCACAAATACGAGAAATTTAGCTTATTACTATAAAACACTACTATAAATTTTTCGTGCACGCTACGCTCGCGCATTAATTTTATTATATTATTTTCACATGGAAGTACTATGAGTTCACTATACGAGAAATAAAGCATATTACTATAAAAACACCACAAAAATTTTGGCACTCGCTCGCGTATACTTATTACCTATTTTTGTTTATATTTAGGTCAAGCAAGCGCTGAGTGCTCGTTAAAACGAAAAAAATATTTTTTTATTACTACCCAAACACAATAGTACATTTTGCTATTACAAACTTGGTATTCATTTGGGACATTAAAGTGCTAATTTTTTTTACGCTCGCACATTATACGTAAGATATGGGACAACATGGCCACAGACTCTGCCCTAAAATAATTAGGAGATCAATTGATCAAGAGGTTTTCGTGACAAAAAGTTGTAAACTATAAGTTTTTATACCTTATATTCGAATGAAAAGCAGAGTATTTTCCTCGAATGAAAGGTCAATAAATAGGTCGAGCATCTCGTGCCTCATTAGTTTGCTTTTGACCCTTTTGTAACAATCTACTATTACATTTAACAGCCACCTAGCCTAGGTGATGATTAAACGAAAATAGAACTCGCCGACAAAGGCTTTGTATTTTCAATAGAACAGAGTTATGCATTATTACACTTAAAACAGTTATAGGCGTTTTACCCAGAACTTCGAGTACGATGTAATAATTTGCTACTATCTTCAGGAGGAATGTTTGCATTTGAAGATGGAGATCGAATTATCTGACCTCTGAATTCAGAATTTCTCAGCAAGTTTGATTAGATCAGGGTGTATTTGATGCTCGATTGGTTAGTCGAGGAACTTATGCAAGCGCGTATACCACAAGAAAATGGATAAAGCTTTTAGGTATCGATATTATTTATACCTCTATGCTATTTTAAATAAAAACTACGCAAACGTCACTCTCGGTCGGTGACGCGCCACGCACCGACCGAGAGTGACGTTTGCGCTGATCCTTTGAAAATGACCGCCGAATGCGGTTGAAGCTATAATTGGATTTTTCGACTCAAAACAGACGTGAGTGGAATACCCGACACGAGTTGGAAAAAAAACACTTTTTACATATACCTACGGATTGCCCTCCCTATATATTTTTTTTTTAAATTATACTACTGCATTACCTGCCTTATTTTGTGTAGTGCTAATAGTCTCCGTGTAAACTGGTTGTGATGTGACATATGGACAGACAGACGGACATGGAAAATTTAGAAGAATTCCTCGTAGTACCTACTACTGAACCCTAAAAAGGTGACCCTACATTAAATGCCTGCATTTAACGTACACTCATAGTCATGTTTTTATTGGTCGCAATTTATTGGTTATTCCAGTGATATTGACGTTTATATAAAACACTGGGTCATGCATCAGTACTATAGTACGGTTTGGCACTGAAACAGCTCACAATGCGCCAGGAGCAGGGCCGGATTGAGAGCTGGGCAGGTGGCGTTATTGCCCCGAGGAGAGAGAGGAGCTGTCGAAATTTGTTTTTTTTTATCTCTATTATGGGGATAGAGATAAAAAATAATCGGCCAAGTGCAAGTCGGACTCGCGCACGAAGGGTTCCGTACTATCATCTATAATACTACAAAGTTTAGTTCTGTTTATAAAATAACGAGAAATCAACGAAATTCCAAGTAGTAAATTGCAAACTTATAGGTAGGTTTTCGATACACATCCGGGCAGCATGACGACGCTCGCGCGAATACGCGCGGCTATGGAGCGCTCCGTGATGTTACCTCCCCCGCTACCCGCGCGTTCGCGCCACCACCACACCGCGGCGCGGCGCTCGCACCGCGTTTAGATGCACGGATTATTTTCATTTTGTGAGTTTTTATGTATTAGATTAGGTATTTATTTTTATAGTTAATATATTTCTAAATATTTACATACAAATATTCAAGTTTCTACCTGTTAATTAAGATCGAGTAAAAATTGCTTAAAAATTACGTTTGTTGTATGGGAGCCCCCCTTTAATATTTACTTTATAGTTATTTAATTATTTATTTTGAAAGGTAATATACAAGTAAGTATTCTGTGAAAATTTGAAGCGTCTACCTGTTACCGTTTTTAATATTGAGCAAAAAAATACGAAAAAAACACGTTTATTGTATGGGGACCCCCTTAATATTTAATTTTTTTTAATTATTAGTATTTGTTGTTATAGCGGCAACGGAAATACATCATTTGTGAAAATTTCAGCTTTCTAGCTATCACGGTTTATGAGATACAGCCTGGAGACAGACAGACAGACAGACAGACAGACAGACAGACAGACAGACAGACAGACAGACAGACAGACAGACAGACAGACAGACAGACAGCGAAGTCTTAGTAATAGGGTCCCGTTTTTACCCTTTGGGTACGGAACCCTAAAAACGACGGATCAGCAACTTTTACGTTTTTACGATCTTTTACGATCGACGAACTTAAGTTGGTTTGAAATTTTATGAAAAATAACTATGGACCTCCTTCATTCGTTGCCCCAGGTCCTCCACATATCCAAATCCGGCCCTGACCAGGAAGCATATTGAACGAGAAGTTGGAAAGTCTTCAACCGGTGAACGAAGAGGATTTCACGGATATTACAAAACTTAGACGACTGGAGTACCTATGTCAGGCTGTAGCTTACTTTTCTTTTTTCTTTTTTCTTTTTTAATTTTTTTCATATATTTTTGCCCTGTCAGAGAACCATATAAAAAAAAAAATTAAAAAAAATATTTCAGGTTAATTGTACCCATAGAATAATACGTTTATTCCCAGTAGTACGGTTAATGGCGGCTGATCGTACTGTTGAGACATCTACATTCTACAAGTCTCAGTAGTACGGTTATTAACAGTTTAACTACCAACAACAAAATTTTATCGTGTTAGTAATGGCCCTTCTCACAATAAGAAGACGGCCCACGCCCAGCAGTGGGACAGTGTATACTATACATGCTTTTGAAACGTTGGTTTGGTATAAATTGTTTATAAAGAACTAGATAACCGAAAACACATTTTTTCGTTTTATAAAAAAAATGTTTAAGTCCTTGCAATAAAAAGTTCGCGACAGCTGTCGCCTGATTAACTTCCCATTAACATAATGACAAGGTTTGACAGATTGTCGGCTGTCAAGCTGTCAGTTTGACATTTGTCAAACTTGACGGGCCATATCTCCGTAACTATTAATCCTAGACTAGTGGTTTCTTCACAAAAGTTATAGTACAGTCATATTAAAATCATACAAAATATTTCCTGGAAGTGATTCCCAATTCTCTTATGTAATTTGGGTTTATACCCTCAGGGTTGTTTTTACAAACCGTGTAACCCTTTTCAGGGATTGTTATGCGTGGTTGATTTTTTAACCTGTATTTCTAGTATAATTAAATTTCATTCATTTTGTTGTTGTTAGATTACAAAGTCTATAAAATAAAGCATCTAAAACATTTTGTTGATTACTCGTTTATACTTTAGAAATGATGTTAATGTTTATTTATTTATTTATTACGCAAGATAGATCTACGGTTGACCACCAACTCGCCTGATGTTAAGCGACAGCGTGCCCGAGGATGATGCTCGTCAATCTAGAAGATATCTATGTATTCACTCTAGCCTTGAAAATTCCAAGATTTTAGTTCACAGGATACAGAGATTTATTCCGTGGTTTCCACATTTTTACCTTAAATTGCTCAACCACAGACTTAGAAACGCCTTACTCTGTCTGCTCATCGATATTATTTTAAGCACCGATGTCTCGGTGGGTTGGGCATTCAATTTACATACTGAACAATATAGGTTCGTATTTTAAAATTATTTTTGCAATGCAGTATAAAACTTTAGTCCACCTGCATGGAACTAGATGGCGTTGCATTAAGTTAAAATGCGTAAACAATTGGTGGTTGGTGGACTTAATTAGGCGGGCCTAGTTAAGATTTATTTGTAATTCATATATAGGAAGTCGAGATCGATAACGTGGGTGGTGACAGCATGAAAGAGCGTCATATCTTTTTCTGTCACGGCATACGAGTTGCTTTTACTGCCAGTTTGCGCCAATACGTACATGTTTCACATAAACAAAAGCTTTATTTACGGTTTTAGCGTCGAAGGAATCAAACCAAACCGCTTTATCATCGCCTACAACTCCAATAGCATCCAACTTGAACTAGGTTTAAGAATAATTAAATTTTGTGTATCTCAATATCATGTGATAAAATTCGAGAAATTCGCTCGAAAAGATCGAAATCCGGCTTAATTAGATTCTGATGTTAATATAAAGCATATAGATAATAAAAATATGCCCAACAGCAACGAATAAAAGTAAAACAAATTGACTGCTTTATCTCATTGTAAACATTCAAATTTAAAAGTGAAAAGGTCAAATTAAATGTACGTTTCTGCCCTAAAAGTTCAAGTAACATCGATCCCATAACTTACTATTTATAGAAACGCTACGACAGACATCCTTAGGGAACGTTTCGCGTGTGTGTGGAAGGCATCTGACCCTGATAGCAACAGCCACTCACTCTCTGACCTATATATCTCATAAATGTTTCCGGGCTTTGAGAGTCTGTTGCCAAATGGGCTTTTTAGTACCCACTTATACTGACTAAAGCTTTAAAGCTTATGCCTATACGCTGACTACTAAAACTGCCAAACTCTTTTTTATGCAATGTATAATTGTATAGCTTCACAATTGTCCATGTCTGTCCAATGCCCTGTAGGGTTGAATTTAATTAGTCAGACGTTCAAGTAGGGCATTCTCCTCAATTGAATACTTACCAATCGATCGTATGTAAAAGCTGATAATTTTAAATAACTTTAAAAAAACCTAGAACAAAATTGAATGTTTTATGTATATTGACTTCAAAAAAAACTTGTTGTTAACCTTTTCCTATTTTGAATTCGATTAAAAAAGAAAAAGCAAATGCTTTTTCTATATTTTTCATTATTTATCTTCAGCAATTTTTCCGATTGCTTTATCAAAGTTCGATTGCAATATTTTTTGTGGACAGAGCTACTTCTACTAACTTACCGGGAATAAAGTAGATGGGTTTTATTCGGACAGTTGCTGACCGTAAATTGACGATAGACTAAAGTGTTTTATCACACCATTGTACACAATTTACATAATAAATATTAATTTTATGATTCTAATTATGAAGCTTGCAATCTTCCTGCAGAACTTTCCATCGTTGTCTTTCCATCGTGCTACAAGGAATCAAAACATAGGTATCTATAAACTATAACTTTACTAGTAGAATGAAAATTGATCAAAAATCAAAATGGAATGGGATAAAACAAATCCAATTCCATTTCCAAACGAGAGACGTTTGACCCGCGCCGCGTTCTGTCAAAGAGACACAAACTTTCTCATTACAAACGACCGTAAAAATGTTATTAAACTTTTATTGGCAAACATGCAAGCCACTGGAAAATACAGCTTGTTTAATTTATACGAATGCATATTGTATCGCTATTTACATCCAACCGAGACAAATGATACGAGATCTTTAACCCGACACAGGGAGCGGGAGCGAATAACTTGTGTTAGTAGATAGGTACTTATCTACCTTGGCACTTGGGACCCTTAAATTACGTTGTCGGTTACAATACACATTGTAAAATAATTGTGACATAGGGGAACGAGAGGATTACCCTTCTAGAATTTCAGGATTTAATTTAAGGGGTTGGGGAATGGTTTTAAAATAAATTGAAAAAAAGTATTTGTACATTTAACGAATTTTTATACCCTTCTAGAATTTCAGGATTTAGTTTAATAGAAAAAATGTATTGTTTTGTTATGTTTAGTAATACATTTTGTATTTATAGAAAAAGTTTTTTTTTATGTTATTGAAATAAAAGGTTTATCGGACGTTTATTCTATCTATCGTGTTTTTATGGTACCGTACCTCAAAAGGAAAAAACGGACCCTTTTAAGATCACTTAGTTGTCTGTCTGTCCGTCTGTGAAAACCTTCTATTTCGGGCACACATGAAGGTATCGAGTTGAAATTAAAACCATATACGCAGATCTGTAATCCTTTGCAGTTGTGAATAAATCAATCTTTCGATTATCGTAAAAAAAGTTACAGCCGTATATGTCGCATAAAACTGCATATTTTGGCACTCACAAAGGAATCAAAACCTATAGGGTACTTCTTGACCTAGAAATATAAAATTTGGCAAAAAGCATTGTCTTATAAAAAAGTACACGTAAAGGTAAAAATCCGAAAACTGACCATTTTTTATTAGTTTCTACACGAATAATGTTAGTTTGAATCACAGATATTTTTTTTCGTTACTCTCAGGTTTGAACTCTTACGTTCGAGGTAAAATGATTGACTCAACGTCCACCTTCGTCGCCCATTTCAAAAATGGAAAGCTGTTAACTTCTGAAATTGCACTGCTATTGGTTCTTGTACCGCCGTAAACGGGGAAAACTGAGCGAAACTTGTTATCGGAGAAAGAACAGCAAAATACTGTACTACAGTGATAGGAGAAATGACTGAAACTGTAAAATTGCTCGTGAATAACAAAAGAAATGGTGCCTATAACCTAAATGAGCGCAGACAAAATATATAGAAATTATCTTCTTTGAAATCACAATTAGTGATATTAAAATATGTACTAAGATAATGCGAAATATTATATTTTCTTTCTTCTGCCCGATTGTTTGCTGGTATTCATGTACAGTATTCACAACTTGTCGGATTCGGAATCGGGTCGGAAACTACATCTCCATCTCTGTCATTTCGATACAGAATGACAGAGATGGCGATATAGTTTCCGACCCGAATGTAAATAGGGTGTTGGTCGTATTTTTCAACCAATCTTGACGAAACAGTTTCCACAGTTTTGAGGATGTTTTCGTCGTTGGGAATTTAGGATAAGTGGAGTATTTCCCGCAGAACGGAGGGAGGGAAGTTTGTTATTTACTAAACATTTACTGATTTTGTGATTATTTGCAAAAAAAACGTTTGGTACTCATTTCTAAATAAGGATTTTAAATATGAACAAGTCCGTTTAAAAGATTTCGAGGTAACAAGTTGTGATATATTGGTTATCGGTGTCGTAAATAGGGCGGGGCCGCCGGTGCCCAGGCACAGGGCGTAGACTCTGGGGGGCGCAAGAATGGCCAGATCAGGCAGGACTGTTATTTTTTCGGTTTGCTCCTGATAAGTTCCCGCTGCGCCCCTAGTGCTCGATTCCAACACGTACCTACATGCCAGTATCATCAAAGACGTCTGCTAAATTAGACAAAACATCGCGCACATTTTTTTCGCAGCGCACGAGCGTATTTGTGTTTAGTGTTTGGAGACGACCGAATGAACTAACTGAATGAAATAAAGTAGTCCTATACACAGCATTGCTCTAGCTAGGGTACCTATAATATCTAAAAAGAAAAACAAGGGCGCAGTTATAGAAGCTCGCACAGGGCGCAGAAAAGGCCATTTACGGCACTGTTGGTTATACAGAAGGAAAGTTTGCTACGAGGCTATAATAGTCGGCCAATTTTGATAAGTCATATGACAAAAACATTCGAATCTCATTTCTGGTTAAGAATTTCGAATATCAGTACATAACAGTAGATCTCGCAAGCATAGACTTTTTAGAACAAATATTGATGCGAAAATGTTGTGCTCACGAGATCTACTATTCGAAGAACCTATATTACTTATCTTAATAGTGACAACTGTAAGTCTGCAGTTTATATGTATAATGTAATCTTACATCTGAATAAACAAACAATAATAAATTTCCAATACCGACGCTACTTCGAACTAGAATATCATGTCGTTAAAAATAAAAACTGCAATGCAAAATATGACTCTATAAAGCTACGTGCAGATAACACGTCTGCTACACTTAGGTAGATATTACTGTCTCCTCACCGCATACTCGCCCTGTTTTTCATTCCACTGCACCTTTTCAAGCTGAACTGAATCTTGCTACAGTTGGTATACGTAAACAGAATACTAGTTACTGGTAAGGTGGATACCACAAGGTCGACTTTACTATGACCGTGAGATTGTTGAAGTTCAATAAACTTGGTTGGAACACGTTGTAGAGCGTTACTTAGATTTAAACCAGTATGCTATTTTAGCCTTTACGTTGCATGTAATACACAGATTGAGTTGATAATAAATACATAGTACACAAAGTGTATTCAACCGAGCTAAATTGGAGGTAACTTCATAATATGTCGTTGCTCTGAATTAAGTTTTTTTTTTATGTGACCAATTTGAAATTTTGGTGATAAGGTGGAGCTCAAGCCGCGCAGCTATCTCTCTCGCGCATCACAACATTTTTCAATTTTAAATATATAAAATCAATGGTTAGGGGATATTAGAAAAGTGACAAATAAATTTGTTTATTAGATAAGAGAAATATTTAAAAAAAGTTTTATTCAGATATCACACTGGCACCGAAGTAGTGACACAACACACATTTTTCTGCTCCTCAGCCAATTTAAGATATCAAATAAAAAGTTGTTTTAATTTTTTTATCCTATCTAAATAAACAAATTCATTTCTAACTTTTCTAATTTCCCTAACCAATGATGTTTAAAACAGTTGTGATGCGCGAGAGAGATAGCTGCGCGCGTAGGGTCCAGTCTTAAGTCTGCTGCTTTATAAAAGTCAGCTAAATACAAGTTAGATTGAGCGAGCATAAACTATTTTATATATTTTTTTCAAAATGTTCAGCTCAGTAGTTCCAGACATATGGGAGCGAGCCCGGGATACGTCAATTTTCATCTATTTTCTTCATTAGATAACGTTAAACGATTTATTCATAAAATTATAATAAAAAGTCGGTTCATCAGGTGTGACCCTTACAATTTATTGTTTGTTAATTTGTATGGTTTGAACATTTTCCGTAAATAGAAAAAACAATTTTCTGTTCCTGTACATTATTTTATTTTGGTGATTCTATGACCAGAATATGTTTGTTTGGCTGCCAACTTCACACCGGTTTCTAATTATACAAATAAATCACCACCTATAGTTTTCTGTTTTACACTTTTTTGTTTATTTTAACGTATAGTTATTTAACGTATTTAACGTATATACGTTATAATATAAGGTTGGGGAAAAAGTCTTTTCGCATAAAGTCTGTATAATTTTGTACTAAAATCTCTTTGGCTGTACTAGTTGTATTTGACTGGTTTCGATACCAATAGAAAGGTTAAATTTCAATAAAAATGAAACAATTTAGTAAAATATTGTTTCTCACTGGTTTTCATTTGTTTTTCTTTCTGTCAAAATGAGTAAATCTATGAAAAAATTCGATACATTTTAAAATTTTATTACAAAAAAGGAAAAAATGTAACGCAAGCCGCGAACGTACGATAAGACCGTGCAAAAAAGGTCGTGGTCAAAGGTCGGTCAGGCTTCACAGACTGTGGCAAAACCCGGGCTAACTCGCAATAAGGTGATGCTGTGTGTATGATGGGATTGGAAGGGTATTGTTCATTATGAGCTTTTACCACCGGGCAGAACCATAGATTCGGATCTCTACTGCCAACAACTGATGAGATTAAAGCTATAAATTGCGAGAAAACGGCCAGAATTAATCAATAGAAAGGGTGTGGTCTTTCATCACGATAACGCTAGACCTCACACATATTTAGTCACCAAAACTTAAGAGAGTTTGGTTGGAAGGTGTTTATGCATCCGCCATGTAGCCCTGACCTGGCAGCTTCAGATTTCCACTTGTTTGGGTCTCTTAAGAATTCTTTAGGCAGTATCAGGTTAACATCAAGAGACGACTGCCAAAACTACTTATCACGTTTTTTTTTTATCAGAAGCCCCAAAATTTCTACAGCAACGGGATCATGTCACTAGCTACAAGATGGCAGACAGTCACCGAACAAAATGGCACATATATATTGTAATTAAATATAAATAAACTTTGAAACATAATATCTTAATATATATATATATATATTAAACTTGTATCCTTGAATTGTAATTTATGGTGTACAATAATCATATTTATTATCAAGTAGTAACAATTATATATATTCATTATCTTGAGTTTTCGTAAAACATGCGAAATAACTTTATTTTCAATCTAAAACTTTCTTTTCTATTATAATTTAAAAAAAAAAGTTTTTATTTAAGTCTACTCAGAATTAAACTAATCACATAAAAAGTTGTTAAAATTAAATAAAATTTAAGTAAAGGCAAAAAATTAAAAAGTGTTAGTATCTGCGTAGTTATGAAAAACAGTAATAATGATGCTGATGAAAAGTAGCCTATTTCCGTCTCAGATTCACACAGCTATATCTCAAATAAATTCCATAACGATCGTTACAGTCTTGAAATGTAACAAAGAGACAGACAGAGTTACTTTAGCTTTTATAATATATATTTTTTTAGATTATTTCAATTCATTATATAAATAATGAATAGAACTAATAAAAAACTAACTAAGATAAACTAACACGCTTAAGTATAAACTTACAAGTAAGCGTTTTGATTTATCTTACTGCAGCAGTGCACTACTGTGACCTGCATCCTATGGGGCTTAATTCTTCTCATAATGAAAGGCTTATCTTTACGGCTCGAGTATCGTGAACCAACAACACTCGTAAAGAGAACTTGATTAGAATCCGAGAAAGCACTCTGATTAGAGGGATGAGCTGGTATTGAAGTTTATTGCATCCATAGACTTCTATAGATACTCCAAGTACCAAGCGTGTCAACAAGTACGATAAAAATCGCAGTTGACGACCAAAATTTATTTAATTGCAGGTGATATATACTTCCGATTCGATATTTTGTTAACTAGTTACTAGCGTACAAGCGCGCGGATGCATTGGGTTGAATAGATTTCGCGCGGATGGAATATTCCATCACAAATTCGTTTGTGTGACGTCACAGTCGATACCAAAAATGTGGCGCGCAAGGTTTTCATATAAATGAAGTCGCATGCTCTACTATGTTTGTGATTGCGTCGATGTGAAACCTATTTCTAACTACATTTGTAGTTAATTAGAAATAGGTTTAGACATAGGGTTTTACAAATATAAAACATATAATAATGTACAACTTATACACGTATTTACTGCAAAAACGGACATGGCGAAACTACAAGGAACCCTTATAGTTTCGCCATGTCCAACTGTCTATCTGTAAGCATCTGTAATTTAGCATAATTACACAAACTGATAATATACGTCGTAGAAAAAAATTGGGAGTGTACCTACATGGGCTCACAAACTTTGTTTAGGGCTGAATATATTTGTTCCAAGAATTAATGTAATGTAATACAATACATACATACATATGTACATAAAATCACGCCTATTTTCTCTTACGGGGTAGAAAGAGCATCAAAAGTGGGTATTGAAGAGTTAGAGAGGATGAGCGTGACAGGAGGTCAGCCCACCACCTACATAAATCCCAATATCCCTCAAGTCCCTTCTGACTTTTTAAATATGCCTGAGAAGAAAAACAGCTGGTCAAATTAGTATAAACAAAATTTTAAATACAATATCTTAGTTTATTATTATGCTTTAATTTATAACAATTTAAAATAAGTTAATATTTACTTAGAATGAAACCATTCGACCAACCAGAATCTGATTAAATATGCAGCGTGGCAACACCTTTATTTAATTAAAGGCAAGACTTCGAGAGCCAGCTTAAGTGTTTGTAAACTCTTAATTAATTCCATTTAAACAAATGAAACATTTATCATTAAAAGTTAGCAGTCCATTGAACTAAGGGCAGACATCAATAGGTATTAAAAGACGATAACAAATATTTGCGACCTACGTATGTACATACCTACATATTTTACACTTAGATTTATGTTCGTATGAATTTAGTGTAAAAACTAAAAATTTTAGTAAACAGACAAAATCTAGACCTTCCATTGTCCATTGTCGATTTTGTCAATCCTCCTTCAATCTTTGTCAATCGCTTAAATTATTTTTAATATTAATGAAATAATATTGAATTTAAAAAATACACATTGGAGGATTCAATGTATTCTATACAAACAATATAATGGTGAACACAGAATAATCCAATAAGCTGTAACATAGGCCTTAGGTACATAGCACGGATGCTCAATAAACACTTCCACATACACTTTATTGGGAATAATTGTGTTGTTATACTATTTAAAAATTAGGGTAGTTGTCTATCTAAATCATAACCAGGGAGTGTTATGATTTAGATAGATTCATTTGCTTTGCCATAGTCGGGTAAAAATTGCTGCAAACTTGCTTAAGCGTCTGGTATATCAATCAATATGTGATATATATAATGTACAATGTACATAATTTTAGGCATTTATTTTACATAAATAATGATAAAGATATTTTTTAAGAAACTTACGTGACTTTTACACATTTTACTTATAAATGTGTAAAAATCAAACATTTTTAAATAAAATCTAATCAACAGCTTTACTAGTGGGTAGGTAAACGTGATTTCGCATTTATATACAGACCAACAGATATTATTTCGAAAATTTGTCGAAACTTAAATACAAAATCGTCATATGTATACTACTATCTTCAGGCTCACGAAACGCCAGAGTTTGTACACAAAGATCAGAATACATTTTTCCGCCATCTTTTGTTTAACAGCTTTAAAAGTAAACACTGCTTACCGTCAACACCAGAATTCACTCAGAGGATAAGAAGAAAGCATCTAAGCGCCTTTAAATAGATGTTTCTCGGAGAAAGTGGAACACATCCAGTTAATCGCTCACTTTAAACAAACAGGCGACGTCGCTACGCTGAAATAACAAAGCAGAGCTGATCGGACCTGCTGAGCGGGAGACAGATTGCGTATCAGGACCGATTTAGAATCATTTGTATTACAGAGAAATCTGGAATTGACAGGATTGATTAACGCGAATGGGGGTATGTAAACTAATCTTTTAGGTATTAATTTTAAGCGTTTATTTGAAACACTGAACTAGTTTAATAATAATCATCATCATCATCATCATCATCTCAGCCATAAAAAGTCCACTGCTGGACATAGGCCTCCTCCCCTATGGATTTCCAAAAAGACCGATTGGAAGCGGCTTGAATCCAGCGTCTTCCTGCCACTTGTATGAGGTCATCTGCCCATTTCGTAGCTGGTCTTCCTACGCTGCGCTTGCCGGTGCGTGGTCTCCACTCGAGAACCTTTCGGCCCCATCGGCCATCAGTTCTACGTGCTATGTGGCCTGCCCACTGCCACTTCAACTTGCTAATCCTCTGTGCTAAATCTAATATCGGTGACTTTCGTACGTCTACGTACCCTCTCCATAGCTCGTTGCGTGACCTTGAGCTTCTTTATAAGGCCCATAGTTAAGGACCACGTCTCAGTGCCGTAAGTCATCACTGGTAACACACACTGAAACTTTCGACTTGAGGGACTGGGGTATATTGGACGAGAAGACGCTTTTAAGTTTCCCGAACGCTGCCCAGCCGAGTTGGATACGACGATTGACCTCTCTCGCAAAGTTGGACCTGCCTAATCGGACCGTTTGTCCTAGGTAGACGTATTCGTCAACAACTTCAAGAGTTACCCACAGATATTATATTAACATATTTCAATCTTTTTGTCTGTAATTTTTATATCTTTGTCTTATTCACATTCAATGCCCACAAAATAGTGCTCAGGGAGTCCAAAGAAGTTTTCACTTTAATAATGAGTTTATTGCGCAAAAGCTAGGCGGCATGCCTGTCCGGAATTCCTATAAGTGCATAAAAATACATGAAAAAAATAAGGTGGGCAGGAAAACCAGCCACAAGGTGGACAGAGTCTTGATACAAGTGGCAGTAAGACGCGGAATGCAGGCCGCTTCCAACCGGTCTTTTCATAAATACATAGGAGATACTTTTCATAAATATATAGGAGATACTTTTCATAAATATATAGGTAGACCCTTATCCAGCAGTATAGGGCGGAAGTGGCGTGCGCGCACGTGACGTCGCTGCTCACGCGTTCCCACTATGTGTAATGTATTTACAGAGTTGTTGTTGCTACCTGTGGATTACCAAATTGCCAACCCTTATTGACTTCTTATTCTTGTAATACAAGGCAAACAATACCAAAATATGTAAGGCTCCCACTAAAGCTTACATGCATTAAATATTATTGAACTTTAAATTAGGTACAAGTAGCAAAAATGTTGAATTTCTTCAGTATTGGTATTTTTCCCATTATAAGTTTTAATAGGCCTGATAAACCCAAAAAAAAAATATTCATTGTATTGTACTACCTATGGGCCTTATAAAGAAGCTCAAGGTCACGCAACGAGCTATGGAGAGAGCTATGCTTGGAGTCTCTCTACGAGATCGAATCAGAAATGAAGAGATACGTAGACGTACAAAAGTCACCGATATAGCACAGCGGATTAGTAAGTTGAAGTGGCAGTGGGCAGGACACATAGTACGTAGAACTGATGGCCGATGGGGCCGAAAGGTTCTCGAGTGGAGACCACGTACCGGCAAGCGAAGCGTAGGAAGACCAGCCACGAGATGGACAGATGACCTCATACAAGTGGCGGGAAGACGCTGGATGCAAGCCGCTTCCAATCGGTCTTTTTGGAAATCCATGGGGGAGGCCTATGTCCAGCAGTGGACTTCTTATGGCTGAGATGATGATTGTACTACCAGAATTTATTTTTCTATGTAGGTACACTGGTAATCGTACATTTGTTTTCTTATAATATTATCATTATAAATAAAGATGTTTTGAAATTGAATTGAAATTGATATATCCAGCAGTAAACTTCTTGAGGCTAAGATGATAATGAAAATTCTAAGCAAATAAAAACAATCCTCTCAAGTATTCAGATATAAAAATAACAAAAGAACTCCAAGATCCCTAATATAGACGTAATTAGAAGAAAGCCAAGAGTGCAACAGGTGTGAGTGACCGTGACATTAGTAGAACTTTCGCGTAACTTGCTGATTTACCTCACCGCCGCCGCCGCGCCGCGTCGTGCCAGGGTAAGCTTTATTTTAACTGACGTGAAAAGAAGATAGATAAACTCTTTATTGTACACACCTTAAAAGTAATAAGGTAAGTTATCATAGAACCTTCTTAATTTATAACATACTTAACTCATAACATGGAATTTCTATTTATTAGCCATATTGACAACAGGCCGTATATTTGTCGGGCTATGTTTTTCGGATGTAGGTATTTGTTTTCGTATATATGCGTGGCTGTATTGTATCCATGTTCTTATATTACTTCCTTACACGGCTTGATTCATTTTGTTTTGTGAGATTTTTTTGATTTATAAATAATAATCTGGGTTTCTGTTTCTGAGTGTTTTATAATCTGGGTGTGTTTAAATCGCGAGTGAATTAATAAATAAATAAATATTTGTGGACATTTCACACAACACCATCTAGCCCAAACTAAGCAATGCTTGTACTATGGAACTAGATGGTTGATAGAATATATATATACTTTTTTTTTTATAAATATATACTCGTACTTATGATACATAGAAACACCCAGACACAGAACAAACATCCATGTTCATCACACAAATGTTTGCTCTGGGTGGGGATCGAACCCACGACCTACGACACAGCAGGCAGACATACTACCAACTAAGCCACAAGGCCAGTCAATTGGTTTCTTCTAGGTAAGCGCGCTTCATCGTAGACCGCAACGTCGCTTAACATCAGGCGAGATGGCGGTCAAGCGCAAACCTATTTCTAAGTACATCAAAAGTAGAATGCATTTTTAAAAATTAAAACATTCGAATCTTGCAAAAATAAAACAAATAAAGGGCTAAGTGCATGTCGTGACACACGCAGTGTAGGGTTCCGTAGTTACATATCATAATTTATGTGACTTTATAAATGGATAAAAATAAATAGATAAATGGATAATTTTTTTGTATAGCTGGTTGATTCATATAACCGAGAATAATATCGTCTAAAACAAAGACAAACCCGAAACCCTCCTATTAACCAAACGTCTTACAGTAAAAACATTATATTTTCCATAATAGAGACAAAACATAAACAAAAACCTTTTAAACATCTGCGCAGAATGTTGTTAGAAAAGCATAAAAATTTAAAAAAATGTAAGGAAAAATCGCCCCCGTATCCCCTTGAGCCCAAGTCCTCGGGCCTGATTCAGCATAATACATCGAAAACAATGCTTCAGGCAAACCTTTGGCTTGAGATGTTCTTATGAAAGTTTGATTAAGCAATTCCTTTGGTGTGCTGATTTGTTACAATACCGGCGCCGGCCTTTTGTCTGCTAGTTAGTTGAGATGGGTACGGCGAACGGATTGCGAGGAAGATTTACATTTCAACACGAGATATTATCTCTGAAAAGTGATCACAGACAGTGACATAGGAAATAGTATATTTAGCATAGTAACAAATGCTGTGATTACGTCTATGGAAAATAACTTCTTCGATCAAAGTTGCCAGAAATAAAATAAAAATATGCTCTAATCTAGATATCTACATAATAAGGATATCAAACCGGAAATAGACAACAGATTCATAAGATTACAATTTGGAAACGGATACAGACGGAAAACTACTACATTTACTCAGAATAATTGCTTGAGGTCCATCCACTCAACCATATTTTATTCATTCGGCAAAAGCATTTACCTACTTTGTTTTCGGGAAGAGAGATAAAGTTTACGTTAAACTTGCGCTACGCACCACCAAGTTAATTCAAAACATGCGAGGGCCTTTGAATATTTAAGCTCGGGTGGCCATTCTTACCGTCAAGAGGTAATGTGGACCAGCTGAAACGAACCGATTTGATGGTAATTTAGTAAACTCTCTGTGGGTTGGACAGAATAAACAAAAAATGTTTTTTCCCAGTAGGACTCGCGCTTTTTGTTCATTTGCCATTTTCAAATAAAATGTGTATTTTAATCAAGTCAAATGTGTACTACTCACAGTTAAGTTGTTCAAAGCGCACAACTATCTCTCTTCCGCGTCACAATATTTTTAAACATATAAAATCACTTTGTTGGGGATATTGTAAAAGTGAAA
Organism: Lycia hirtaria; assembly: GCA_947563715.1. Lineage (NCBI taxonomy): Eukaryota > Metazoa > Arthropoda > Insecta > Lepidoptera > Geometridae > Lycia > Lycia hirtaria. Next base: position 9,168,775 of record OX387384.1, read on the forward strand.
GATGATTTTGTGTATTTTTGGAGGGATTGAAAAAAGTAAAAGAAAAACTTCGATATCTTTTGAATGGGCCGAGGAATTCCAAATTATATAGATATTTTTTTTCAAAACTCCGCCGAAAGATAAATGTAGTCTGAGTAAAACTTTTTCTTAAATATTTATCCTATATAAATATACAAAGTCATGTCTTAATTTTATAATATTTCGACTCATTTATTCCATATTTATTTCTCGCTCTTTTTCTTACGTTTTGATCACATTTTTAAATTTTAACAAAATAAGTGACGGTCAAATACTCATCACGACTAAGAGGTGTTAACTTTAAATTTAATTATCTATATTGTTTTACTATAATTATGAAAATACATGATTATAGTAAAACAATATCCATTCGACACGTGACCGAACACTAAATAAAATACCACATTTTTACACAATAAACTATCAATCGATATACTCAATAAAATTCTACGAAAATAAATAAATAGACAATAGACAAATAATAATACTTTATAGTGACAAAAAACAAAACATACATAAAACAAAACGAAAAACGAGAGAAACAATAGTTTTGTCACAACCCGGCCCTAAGCCCTAGCTCAGCAAGGTGTTAGTTGCAAGCAATCAACGCTGGTCTTCCGCCGAGACCGGCAGGTGACAGTCACGCATAATAGACCAGTACCAACCGACCAAGCTCCACTCGGATTTTTTATGACTGAAGATACGAGCAACCCCGGTTGCATTAAAAATTAAACCTAGCAAAATCGATTTATCGTCTCCTAATCTACCTACAAACCAAATTTCATTAAAATCGTTGGAGCCGTTTCCGAGATTCAGATTATGTATATATATGTACATAAACAAGAATTACTCGTTTAAAGGTAGGTATTAGATCAAAAATAGAACAGCGTCATGTTTTCCTCCGCTCCCGCCGAAAGTCAACAAAGAAGAAAAGTTCTTTAGAATAATATTAAAAGGTGTATATTTTAAGCCGGTCTTAGAAAATACCGTTCACGTTGAATTATAAATGTAGGAAATTTGTTGCAAAAGATTTCTACGTTTTCTAAGGTACCGAGCCTGTCTTAGCCACCACTGGTAAATGGTTTTTGATCAAAGGAAAGTTAATCTTTTAATTTTCACTATTTTACCCGACTTTGCAAGAAGGGTAATTAATGTCTTTCTTCTGTATCTTAGTACCTTTCTATGTTACGTTCGATAGTCATAATTTGAGAGATTTTGATGTGTAAGTGTTGTCAAAATTGTTTTAACTTTCTACTTTTTTTGAATAATAATGTCATCGGCGTTACGCTCAACTCTTATAGATGCAAAGTTTGCTCGCACTCGTTTTTATTTTGCTTATTCTACAATTAAAAAACTGATGCAAAAGTTAAAGAGACTATTAAAACAATCACAATTCAAAGTAGGCTCATTTGCACTGTTATCTCACACTCTTAATTACAGAAAAGGCAAGATAAAAACCGGCACGAGCCAATTTTACATCGCTATAAGGGTTGAGCGTAACCGTGCAGTATTGTCTTATAAAATAAAAATAAACGATTTTTATTTTTAGTACTGACAGTTAAGAGATATTAAGAAAAAAGTCTAAAATGTAAAAAGCAATAATATTCGTCATCACATCAAGCATACCTTACCTTAGGCTTTACAGCTACTCTACAAAAATATCTCTTCTTTGGATAAAAATTGGGTATTTTGTTTTCTTTTATACTTATTTAGTTCCATTTTAATTTAATAAGTAGATGGCATCTTAATAACCCTGACATAAAAAAACAGCTGAATGTTTTTGATGGAACATAGTTAAGGAGAATCCCGATCGAATCCCCTTAAAAACAAAACAAACAACATAATTTAAAAATTGGTACACAAGTCAAACTTATAATACCCCATTTTGCATCGGAGGTTAAAAATGAGCATAAATTCGACTCTTATCACTATCTTAGGAGATTCCATCAGGATATTCCAGTCGCAATGTCTTGGTTTCATCTTCAGAACCTCATCATCGTGTGTAATGGATGTTAAAGTGTTCCATATACATGGACAAGTGAAACTAAACAAAATCTTGTAATAAGCCACCTCCAGTTTTGCATGCAAATAAAACAAATCCCTTAACTTTAAGACTTTTTTTTATTCGTAAATAGGCTTGCGCTTCTCTTAAACCCTCTGATAGGTTTAATGTAGCCTTCTCCGTTGACTTAAAACCTCATTGCATTTTTCATCATCATAATCTCAGCCATAAGAAGTCCACTGCTGGACATAGGCCTCCCCCATGGATTTCCAAAAAGACCGATTGGAAGCGGCTTGCATCCAGCGTCTTCCCGCCACTTGTATGAGGTCATCTGTCCATCTCGTGGCTGGTCTTCCTACGCTGCGCTTGCCGGTACGTGGTCTCCACTCGAGAACCTTTCGGCCCCATCGGCCATCAGTTCTACGTGCTATGTGCCCTGCCCACTGCCACTTCAACTTGCTAATCCGCTGTGCTATATCGGTGACTCCTGTACGTCTACGTATCTCTTCATTTCTGATTCGATCTCGTAGAGAGACTCCGAGCATAGCCCTCTCCATAGCTCGTTGCGCGACCTTGAGCTTCCTTATAAGGCCCATAGTTAGGGACCACGTTTCAGTGCCGTATGTCATCACTGGTAACACACACTGCATTTTTAATGTCCCGATTTAAGAAATAAAGTAGGTAACTCATTCCGAGAAACCTTGAACAAATGACTCTCAGAAACTAATCTAGTGGGACCAACAAAACTGTTCTTTAAGATAAAAGCTATTAAAGTCGTGTGTGAGTTCCTTCAATTTGGAACTCACGTTTGTTTTCCTTCAAATGAACTTTTTATTGCGAAAGTTAACGTGACTATAAGAAAATTTTGTCTCGTTTATTTTTTAAATGCACAATAAGTGGCTTTTTATTTCTCTTTTTTCATTTGTTTTGGTAAATGAAGAAAAATATGTGTTCCGCCGTTTCTAACCGTAAACAAACAGTGTAGGTAAATAGAATAATATTCCAAATTATTCCGCTCGGTAGGAATCAAAGTATCGCCTATTCAAAATTGTATGGCTTCATTCAGGGAGAAAACTTTCTTTAAGTGAAATATATTTTTTGTTCTATAAACAACAAAGTACTAGTACTAGTTACTAGTATAAACTAGTAATCATATATGTACTAAAACATAGATTAGTTAGAAGATTCACTCCGTAAACACATTTAAGTAAATAGCTACTCTTGTTCCCATACAATCAAATGTAAATTAGCTTGCACAGGCGTGTTTTAACCGTCTTCAAAAAATGAGGAGTTTATCAATTTGGTTGTATTTTTATGTTTGTTTGAGGTAACTGCTGGTAACTGCGTCATTTATAAATATTAAAAAATATTAGAATGGATAATACTTTCAAATTGGTTACATAGAAACATCATAATCGGTATGCACTTTGGTTTAAAACAAAATAACTGCAAGAAATAAATCATCTAAGTAAATTACATTGCGTATTTTGAAGCCAATTATTTCAGTTTTTTAGACTGTAATATCTATTATACCTACAGACATAGAGAGTATATCTCATGCAGTGCAGACCCATTTTTTTCTAGTGCGAGCTTTGAATATTTTTGTTCGTACAGTTTGAGGCAAAGAATCTCTGACCAAACCTAGAGAAAGTACGTGTACATATAGCATATACTTATTCGAAACGGCGCGGTGTAGTAGCAATGTGTCCGCCTCCTATTCTTTGCGCCTGGAGTAAGAACCGCTCCACACGACGCGTTACGTCGGCGTTGCGTCGACGTAGCGCTGTCGCTGCCTCTTTTTACATACTAATTAGTAATCATAGTGTACACACGGCGCGTTGCGTCGACGCAACACACACACGGCTGAATGCAGCCCCCGAGACGAAGCGGGCGGGGGTGTCCTCATTGCGACGCCGGAACGACAGCGTTTAGTTGTTTGGGCGTTGATAGTACTAGACATAATGCAAGCTCATTGTGTTTTTTCAGTCGTCACGACTGCGTTGTAGTAACGCTGCGATGGCACAGCACCCGTGTGGCCGTCTATGCGTTAAAATATTTGGTTTGCGACGACGCAACACAACGCAACGCGCCGTGTGGACTGGCTGTAAGAGATACATTGCTTGAAAATCTAACATAAAACATGCATCACCATCATGCATCATCTTCATGTGTGACTTTATCATTTTACTTTTTATCAAATTTTATAAATAAAAAAACATTATCATATCGAGATCACATATCTATGCTATAATTTGATTTGCAATATAATGATACGAAATATATATTTTGAATTTCAGTGACCCCCCCCCCCCCACTGTAGCGCTCTACAAACGCATATTTTGAACGACACGACGAAAATCCGTGAAAGATAATTCATTTAATGCTAATTAAAAGTTATCAGTAAACTTTTCAAAGTCCTCTCATTTTGACAATACTTTAATCATAAGAAATCTCATCGATATGCAAGCAAAAAAGTTCTGAAGCGTAAAATGAGTTCTTGAATTAGTTAACTGGTACAGCGCCCTGTCTAAGGCAGACCTCGACTTCTGAGTTCGACAACTTGGGAACCAAAGTTGGTTCCTGTGTAAGGAAGTAGATCGGAATTTCTTATATCTAGAAGTTTCTGAGGTGCATTATTAACTTTTCTTCTGTGTTCGGAGGTTTGTTGAGAAGACACGTCGATTAGTTATTCATAAATACAGCATAGTAATTTTAGTAAGCTATTTGTACGTAGCTTTTAGGTAGATTTGGCAGATAATAAGGTTGATGAGTTCTTAGTAACTTTTTTTTGTCAGTTTATCATGATTTTACTTATACATATTGAATTAAATCAGATGTAGGCGTTGTTTGACGTAAATAAACAGACTTTGTAGGCGTTAGTTATTGTTTACAGGTTTTAAATAAATAACGGTTCATATGATGAGTTTTGGCGGAATCGTCTTAGTAACGTGTTGTTGCTTTGTTTTATTTTCCTAAACTTGTGTTATTTTGAACATTAATGCTATAAATATGGTGGTGTTGTATTCATTAAGTGTTCGATAAAGTGCGTGAGTGTGGGCAAGTGAAATAAAGCAGTAAAACGTGTGATTTTACGTTGTCGGCAAAACTTCATAGAAGCTTCTAGTAAAGTCGCCACCACTTTACTGAAGCAGGACTCGTCTTATAAATTGATTGTATACGTGAGTTAGATTGTGACTAGAACATTTACAACTTGTTTTATTCAAGAAACTAGAAAAAATCCTAATACTTCACACAAATGCTTTAATACGGGTCCAATACAAAAAAGAAGAAGAAAAAAGGTTCATATTAAAATACTAGTCAGAAATGCAAGAAACAGTAAAACATAAAGAAGAAGCTGAATTCAAGCTGCTACAAATCGATCTTTTTGGAAATCCATCAGGCCTATGTCCAGCATACTTCTTATGGCTGAGATGATGATTATGACTAAGAAATACGGATGGATTCCGCTAATATACCAAAAATAAATATTGGCAATCATTTATACCTTGTCCAGAGTCCAGATACAGAGACCTACCGAATATCAAATTATCACATTTCACATAATTTTGCACAGAATAGATTTAATTTACCTAATCAATAACTTGACTGCAAATATTACAGTAACAAAGGTGGTTGATCAAAAATTCTGAACAAAAAATAAATGGTCTTACTTATAAACGCTGAATAAGCGCATGTTAATTAAAAGGTATTTTGTTCCTTTTTCGCGCGTGACAGTTTCCGTGTCACAGAAAGTGACAAATTGAATAAGCTTCAATGAATAAGATTTTAACATGCGTTTATAAGTAAGACGGAAAGAGTATATAATACTTACAATATTGCTAGTCGGTAAGCTATTTATCACTTTAAATACTTTTAACAAACTCCTAATTTGCTTTGCATCGTTAACGCTACGTTCGTAGCGTCGTTGTTTCCGCGTGGTTTGTTTCAGTTTCCCCAGAGCATTAGCCGTAGCATTATTTCGAAGTTTCCGGCAGCCTAGTGGTGAGACCGTCTGACTTGCGATCCGCAGGTCCTGGGTTCGAATCCCACGGCACGCACCTCTGTCTTTTCGAAGTTATGTGCGTATTGTTGATTGCCGCCAACTTCAAACGGTGAAGGAAAACATCGTGAGGAAACCTACATGTCTGAGAGTTCTCAATGATCTTGAAGGTGTGTGAAGTCTGCCAACCCGCACTTGGCCAGCGTGGCAGACTATGGCCTAACCCTTCTCACAATGAGAAGATGGCCCATTCCCAGTAGTGGGACAGTTTGTACAAACAGGGCTGATTAAACAAAAATATATGCCGTAGCTCGTAGCGGCTCTACGCCGCTACATATCGACAGGCTATTGTCATTCAAATGTCCTGACCAAGTACATGGCAAAAAACGAAACCGGTTTCAAAGTCAGTAGATTTTTTATGGTTAAATGAAGGTTGACAACTTTGTTGTAGGAGAATTTTCAAGGTGAATATTATTTAAATATATATTTGAACATATTAATGAATAAAATTTGTGATGGCAAGTTTAATTATTAAATATTGATGGATATTTTCACACAACACCGTCTACCCCAAACTAAGCAAAGCAAATTATGTAAAGCAAACTGTTGATAGAAATAATTACATACTTTTTATACAAACAAAGCACTGTTTGGCTGAATGAGCTTATTGGGTGTAGTGAGTGGGAAATAATCGGCCAAGTGCGAGTCGGACTCGCGCACGAAGGGTTCCGTACTATCATCTATAATACTACAAAGTTTAGTTCTGTTTATAAAATAACGAGAAATCAACGAAATTCCAAGTAGTAAATTGCAAACTTATAGGTAGGTTTTCGATACACATCCGGGCAGCATAACAACGCTCGCGCGAATACGCGCGGCTATGGCTCGCTCCGTGATGTTACCTCCCCCGCTACCCGCGCGTTCGCGCCACCACCACACCCCGGCGCGGCGCTCGCACCGCGTTTAGATGCACGGATTATTTTCATTTTGTGAGTTTTAATGTATTAGATTAGGTATTTATTTTTATAGTTAATATATTTCTAAATATTTACTTACAAATATTCAAGTTTCTACCTGTTAATTAAGATCGAGTAAAATTTGCTTAAAAATTACGTTTGTTGTATGGGAGCCCCCCTTTAATATTTACTTTATAGTTATTTAATTATTTATTTTGAAAGGTAATATACAAGTAAGTATTCTGTGAAAATTTGAAGCGTCTACCTGTTACCGTTTTTAATATTGAGCAAAAAAATACGAAAAAAACACGTTTATTGTATGGGGACCCCCCTTAATATTTTTTTATTTTTTTATTTTTAGTATTTGTTGTTATAGCGGCAACGGAAATACATCATTTGTGAAAATTTCAGCTTTCTAGCTATCATGGTTTATGAGATACAGCCTGGAGACAGACAGACAGACAGACAGACAGACAGACAGACAGACAGCGAAGTCTTAGTAATAGGGTCCCGTTTTTACCCTTTGGGTACGGAACCCTAAAAACAATATTTAAGTGTTTCATGTTTATATTTATAATACCCAGTTTATTGTAAGAACAAATAAAGTTTTTATTTATTTATATTATTAAAAAAATAGTCAAAAAATAACTAATAGGACACGTTTCCAATTTAAATAAGATTCTAAATTTTAGGTTTATTTTTTTTATATTTTTATACGCTTTATTTTTACCCCTGTCCTGTAGTTCACTATTACCCTGACTGACCTCATTACGGCTTATTCGAGCTATAACAAGTATCTATATTAAAAGAAAAACAAAATACCCGACTGCAGAAAAGCAGTTTATGCAATCTAGCTTACGATTTCGTTACGCTTGATACGTTGAGTTACAGCCCATTATTAACTACAACACAATAATATACAAACTCAACTAACTAAACTACTACACAATAAGCATATCGATTACCCCAGACCGATAAAGGTCTAAAGACAATCCCACTACCAGTTGGCAGCATACCCAGCATGCTGAGCGCATTGCCACGTTATTGCCACGTTGAATGGCAATGCTTATGCGTACAAATATACCCACATACATACATACATACATATATACACATAACCCTTCTTCTTACGCAATCGGGTAAAAAGATTCAATTAACTTTTTCACTGACAATTTAATAACGTATACTGAATTCGTCCACCCAAATACGTAGATTAAAATAAATAATATCATATAAATAAACGAGCGCTTTCGCTAAGTACCATAATGAAACTCAACGTGGACTTCACAAATTGCACAAATTAAATTTCAGAACGGAAAGCGACTTCAAAGGATGCCTTCGTCAAAATGGAAGAGGCATTCATTCATAGCAAGAGTATGCATTGACCTAGAATTTTTATGGCTAGACAGTGTTTTTCTGTAAAACTGACAGCTTACTGGCACGGTAATCGCTAAGTACGTGCGAATATTCCTATTCCTTATTTGTTGTGTATTTCATAAAAAATGGCATGGCTGCGGCAAATATTACAAAACAATAATGTGTCGACATGCATGGAGGCATGGAGTCGTGGGTATATTGTCATTGTTTTTTTGTCTAAAGCATAATATTTTAACAACAAATCTAATACGCCGTTATTATCGCAGAAAAGAATACATTAGCAAAAAAGAAAATCTTACCTTTTAGACATTGCTGATATAAGTTGAATCGTTAATATTAATGCCTTCGCTAGTTGATTCAGTTAATATTATGATTGGCCTGTACACGCAATTGGGTTATTTGGTCTCTATTTTTATTTTTGTTAGTGCTAATACACTCGCATTAGCCTCCAGTACCGAAATAGCGATAATCATACCTATAGGTATGAATATAAGCTTAACCCCTGTCTCTCGTTAAACCAAACGGGAGGTAATCGTATTGAGACTTAGATCCGCTAACTTTTAGTCTATACCCGTATAAGTTAAGAAGCACTAGTCCACGGTTAGAGGTCAATGTAAACACCGTTCAAGCTCTCGCTTCTCACATGTAATAAGGTTTGTTTTTTGCGTTTTGTTCGTTGGGCATACCACATCCATCATGGTGGGTGACATTGTTGAAACTGTGAACTTTGCTGCCGAGGAACTCTGAGCGATGATAATTAATTGACTAGAAGAAATTGTTTCGGTTAGAATTTGAGAGATAGCATTTTTTCGGCGTTGGCAATATTATAGGGAATCATAAAACAAACACGTAAATTTCGGGTTTAATGCTGCAGAAAAGATTATCTAAGTTTTTTAGCTGATTCTTCAAGAAAAGGCTGATATTTTGCCAGTTTACCTAAGGATGTAGGTGTTTGTAATAACAATGTATATAGAATAATATAGGTATGCGAACATTAATGAAGAAATATAGGTACGCCAAAAAACTGTCCAGTGACAGTAGTTATATTAATTATAGTAGCTAGTCAACAGGTACTTTATTAAACTTTACCACCATGATAATATTATGTATTATAAATTTCAATGAAATTTGACCCACTTCCAGGCTTCCGATTGAACTGATATTTTATTTATATGGAAATAGAATGACAATGCAATATTATTATAACATAGAGATAATCCGATGAAACCGCAATGTAGGGACTTGAAACTTCGTGATATAAATTAGTCGAATAAATTATGCTAAATTAGTCGAATTTGGGCTAGGTTAGCTAAATTAGTCGATAGCTTTGTTGTATCGAGTGCCTCCTATTGTATTGAACTTAATAACGCGATTGTCTAAAGATTGAGCCGAAGATTGACACTCTTTTTTTTTCTTTTTTTTTTGGTAAAATAGATCTACGGTTGACCACCAACTCGCCTGATGTTAAGGGATGGTGTGGCTGATAATGGAGCTCGTTGATCTAGATGAAATCTATTCGCTCTAGTATTGAAAATTCCAAGATTGTAATTCTCAGGAAACAGATGGCAGTACGCATCAAAAATGTGGACCAATATCGCTGAGTATACCGGAGTTAGCGACTGGAATTTCGAAGATAGTCGTGTTTGGGTAGTTTGATTTGTTATCTTGAGTACCTTCTTATTACTTATGGTATACAGTAGTTGTATACATTTTTTTTTTTTCTCTCTCTTCGATTCTCTTTGTTAGTTACCCCACCATCTATTTATTATTATAATTTTTCCATCCCAAGGTTGCCTGGAAGAGATCGCTATTAGCGATAAGGCCGCCTGTTGTTTCACTAGCATTTAAGCCCTTTTCACTATGTAATTTGTGTTTTAGTTAAGGTGTGAACAATAAAGAGTTTATCTATCTATCTATGGTGACATTGGTTGAAGGTGGAGACGAGTGAAGGGCACTGAATCTCCCTGACCGAAACTGCTGAGATAAAATCTACTTGGTTTATTATTTATATTTTTAGTCAGCGCAAGAACTTTTCACTGCATTCATAAAAGCTTGTGCCTAAAAAGATTTTTCTATAACGACTGATAAATATAAATAAACAAATATCGGTGGACATTTCACACAGCCCAAACTAAGGTAACCTTGTATTATGGAAACTAGATGGTTGATATACCTAATACATAATTACTTTTTTTTCTAAATACATACTTATACATAGCAACACCCTAAAGACACAGAAGAAACATCCATGCTCATCACACAAATGTTTGCCCTGGGTGGGGATCGAACCCACGACCTACAAAAATTACAAAGACTTTTCAAAAATTACAAGACAGTTAAAAAATTACACACATCCGATGGATCTTGAACCCGAATGCATATGCGATCTGTACTTGAGAGCTTTTAACATTTTGGCCTCACGTGGGGTGGTCGTGCACTTGTGAACAGATTTATTTGCTTAAAACAATCAAGCGTTAGTGGCGCCACCCATGACACACGCTTCAAGCGTGCAGTTACCGTGTAAATTGTGTGTTCATTATATATTTTATAGAACATGAATCATGAAAATCGTATTAACCGTTACACATACAGACGTAGTGATTACTTTCAATTGTAAATGGATTCTTGCGCTAGTAGAGGTAGTAATTGTTTCCCGCCACGTTACGACATTAGCCGGGATTAAGGGTGAGTTAAGTCTCTATTAAGAGCAGCTATTTACGGGAACACAGAATCTACCTTCGTGCACCGCCTCGTTAAATGGCGCTGGAATTTACTTTAATACTTTTCCTTAATACTTTAACTTTACTACTTTTCTTGTCAGTCTTATTGCGTTCCCGCAGATGGGAAGACCCCTACATAAAGAACATGTTATATGATATTTTTTCTATTAAAAACCGACTTCAAACGCAACTAACTAAATCCTTCACGATTGTAAACTTTTTAAAGAGACCTCTCTTCACTCGATCTTTTTTTCTTTTGTCAAGAATAGAATGAGATTTGTCAATGTCAAATGGTTCGTCTTCGAAGATTAGAAAATGTGCAGTTATTTATACGATATGCCTCAATATTTGAGACTTTTGCAAAGAAAAACGTGTGGGTGGAACTCTTTGATTCTATAATCTGACGCACTTCACTCAGGAATACAATAAAAATATTTACATTTTTAGAGATTATTCAGAAAGTAATAAAGTAATGTTTTTAAAATAATTATGGAACCAACTTGGGAGCTTTCTCTATACACCAATTCAAGAAACATAAAAATTGGTCCATGAATGACGGAGTAATTTTTGTACATACATAAAAATATATATACGGTACGAGCTGATAACCTCCTCCATTTTGAAGTCGGTTAAAAATACAACAAATTGACAACCTCCTCCTTTTTGAAGTCGGTTAAAAATAGAACAAATTGACAACCTCGTTTTTAGGGTTTCATAGTCAAGACAGGACTCTTATAGTTTCGCTATGTTCGTTTGTCTGTCTATCTGTCCGGCAAACAAAATCCATACAAAATCAATACCATAAAATCGGAAAAAATATTCTAGGCTACCTCTCATACACGCAAAGTATGAATGATTTTTTTCTCGTCTATCTTTGTGTGTCGTTGGATAAGTAATTTATGCAATAAATATTGTATATGGTCGAAAACTAAATTTTAAATTTTTTTTGCATTTCTGGGTGGCAGTGGAGTGTTATGGGCATCCATGAAAATTAATACCTAGCGAGGTATTTACTGTTCTCGTAGCATAGAACCAGGAACTAGACGGGCTGATATGATATAGAGGATAGTAATGTAGACTCTCATCAGGCAGCTCGTTCGCCCATTTACTATACATATATACTCGTAGATACCGAATAAATTTGATTTTTCTCTAAGGGCTTCCTAACTTTATCTTGAAGAGCATCTGCCGCGCTAGTTTACCCTAAACGTTTTTATCCTAAACTTAGGTTAGGAACACTTTCTTTACTACTTATTATTTCGAATTTCTTTCCTATTACTCATGAACACTTTATTTCCTACTTATTATTTTGAAATTCTTTCCTATTACTCATCAAGACGTTTTCCTGAAATAATGTCTCTAAGATATCATAATAAAATAACGGTTTAACAATTTACAAAATAAACGACAACGATATTGTTATTTATTGGATTGCCTTAAGTACAGTTTAACTTTAACTTGAAACTGTCCAAATCTAACACGATCCAAACTTGTTAAAAACACCCATTTCCTTCACTCATTCTGAAACATTTTAGTTAATTAACTCAGCTTAAAACCCTATTCAATTTAAAAGCCTTAATTAAGACTTGGCCTTCCCAGAGACAATAGGATATTTAAAGGAAGTTTTTGTTATAGAATTGTGATGTATACACCAGACGTCAACGAAGTTTTGAGTAAATACGTACCAAGATATTCAAAATTAGCTTGTCTTTGTATGCTAGCTATTGAAAACTGTCATTAACTTTATGCAGCTTCTTGAAAATACTCTTATAAAACTCTACTGAGCAAAAGATCAAGCGAAGACAAAATATTCTAAGCGTAGCTTAGTCTTATGCGCTTTTCCTGCAACTTATCGCTGTTCTTAAGAAATACTTGCTGAATATGAAACAAATATTAGATAAAGATATACTAGAAAGATAAATACGTAACAGATACGTAGTACATATTATAAGTAATTTCTAAAATATTATGCTAAGTAAATTGAATGAATACAAACTTTGATATTCTACAAGTAATCTTTTGAAAAATTATAAAAAACAACTTCAAAATACGCAATTCGTTTACTTGGATGACATATTTTTCCAGTTATTTAGTTATAAAAACCAAAATACTGAACTAAATTTGATAAAATTTCTATGGGACCACCTGGGAATAACACCATTTCAAAAAAAAAAAATTGGTCCAGTCGTCTTCGAGTAATCGGGGAAAATACATAAAAAATAAAAACACTGAACTGATAAACTTGTCTGCCCTAGGCTTAACCAGTAGGTATGTCCAGTGGGAAGAACTAGTTAAGCTTAGAAAAAACTGATTTATCCTAAAATCGGGTTTGGCCGATAACATATTATATAATAAAAAAAATGCACAAATTTTGTAATGTACGAAGGACAATGCTTGTTGGTAATATTTGACAGGCCTCATAGCTTAGTACAACTGCCTCCTGAACTTTAGGTCGTGGGTTCGATCCCCACCCAGGGCAAACATTTGTGTGATTTTCTATGTATTTACAAAAAAAAGTATATATGTATTCTATCAACCATCTAGATTCCATAGTATAAGCTTTACTTAGTTTGGGCTAGGTGGTGTTGTGTGAAATGTCCACAAATATTTATTTATTTTTATATATTGTTTCAGGTGGTTCCAAAAACGAAGCCAAATGAACCCGTGGAACTGATTGTACGTCACATCAAAGGTAATTCTACAATACAATATATCTTAACAAACCTACCTATCCTATGTGTCTACGAACGACTAGTTAAGAAAGCGTTTAATTTGGTGTCTATCAATTTAAGCTGTCAATATTTTTTATTCAATAACTAAACCTTCTTCACACGTTCATTGGTAAGTTTAACTCTATTGGACAGTAAAAGAAATATGGCGAGCTTTCACTGTAGCCGACATTGGCAAAGTGGATAAGGCATAACTCAGTTAGGTACGATATAACTATAGACAGAATCACAACTCTATTATTTTGAGTTAAGAACAATTTTCAGCCTTCTGTTTCGAACAGTAAATTTAAATGTAAAGGTCAATATTTTTTTATTTAACAACAACCAACTTTCGATATTATTAGATAATTATTAAATCCAGACAGTTAATTAAAAGATAAAAAAAATGTGTTATGTTATTGTGTGCAATGGTCCCTAAAGGCTGAACTGATTTTTATTAGCGTATTTTGAGCTAATCAAAATACTGAAATATATCACGGGCAACATTTTACAACCTAGTTTTATAATACTATTTACTTAGTTTACCCGCCCGTTTATTTTTAGGGTTCCGTACCCAAAGGGTAAAAACGGGACCCTATTACTAAGACTTCGCTGTCTGTCTGTCTGTCTGTCTGTCTGTCTGTCTGTTTGTCTGTCTGTCTGTCTGTCTGTCTGTCTCCAGGCTGTATCTCATAAACTGTGATAGCTAGAAAGCTGAAATTTTCACAAATGATATATTTCCGTTGCCGCTATAACAACAAATACTAAAAATTAAAATAAATAAAATATTAAGGGGGGTCCCCATACAATAAACGTGTTTTTTTCGTATTTTTTTGCTCAATATTAAAAACGGTAACAGGTAGACGCTTCAAATTTTCACAGAATATTTACTTGTATATTACCTTTCAAAATAAATTATTAAATAACAATAAAGTAAATATTAAAGGGGGGCTCCCATACAACAAACGTAATTTTTAAGCAATTTTTACTCGATCTTAATTAACAGGTAGAAACTTGAATATTTGTAAGTAAATATTTAGAAATATATTAACTATAAAAATAAATACCTAATCTAATACATAAAAACTCACAAAATGAAAATAATCCGTGCATCTAAACGCGGTGCGAGCGCCGCGCCGCGGTGTGGTGGTGGCGCGAGCGCGAGGAGGTTGCTAAGCAACGGCCGCGCGGGTAGCGGGGGAGGTAACATGATGGAGCGAGCCATAACCGCGCGTATTCGCGCGAGCGTCGTCATGCTGCCCGGATGTGTATCGAAAACCTACCTATAAGTTTGCAATTTACTACTTGGAATTTCGTTTATTTCTCGTTATTTTATAAACAGAACTAAAATTTGTAGTGTTATATATGATAGTACGGAACCCTTCGTGCGCGAGTCCGACTCGCACTTGGCCGATTTTTTTTTTATTTAAAAAAATAAAATAAAAAATGTTTACCCGCGTCTATGGACTTGTAGGAAATACTACCGAACTAAAACCTATAACTTATTATTATATTTACTTACTACCCACTGTCAAAAACATGTACAAAATTATTGTACTTACCCGTGCTTATCCTGTCTTAAGGTAATCTGTCTCGGTAGTTAATATCTCAAACGTTTACGTAGTTTCAAGTTTAGCGTCAAATTAGTTAATTAGTGTGAAGAGAATTCAACGTTCAAGTGCAAACGATCTTATAAATACTTTAGTTTTTACCTTTTTAATGAAAAAGGGCATATTTAATATCTACCAAAAATACCATCTCCGTTGAATGCAATATCTTTGATTTTATTGTAATTTTAACAGCGAATCGATTTTGTCGCTTAGATTTTTAATAAAGCACGTATACAAAAATAGCTATTTGTGTGTCTGTTATCGTCAATTTGTACCAGCGCTATCTAGAAATGACACATTAAACTAACCAACAAATACTAGGCTACTTTATTTACTTACTTGCAGTCATAAGAAATCAATGCACATAGGTAGGTACCTAAATATCTGTGCTAGAGAAGTTACATAATTATTTATAGTTATTGCGAGTGAACGACTTACAGGATTATCGTTTTCTAATTATAATTGATTTTATGTGGTACCTGGCATACTATAAAAAAATTGAGAACAGCTACATTTTACAATTACATGCAAATTCAAGCTATCACATGCGAGTATGAATGTCTTTTGAACGATAATCCTAAGTAATAATTCATCATTTCATAATCCAAACACCACAACCATTTGAATTTTGATTATATTAATTTAAAATATATAATTTTTGACATCACTTGAAAATCTGTCAAATTCATACGGGATAGATTGCGCGCAATTGAAAAATTTAGCACATGAGTTACTGCGCATTTTTCTTGTATGAAATGTTCCTTCTCTGAAGATTAATCGGTTTCGTTACGTTACAGTATTTTGCGTGCTCGCCTCACGTTTGTCTTGTTAGCTATATTTATTAGGATAAAACAAAGGCGAGGCGTCTAGCTTGTTTTGCTTCAAGACAAATTAGGTAGTCACATGTACATTATAAACTTTGACATGGGTATAAAACTTAGCTTCACTGAGAATAATTAATAGTTTACTGAAACTGAGACTCTTGAAGTGGTTTTTACTTGATTAAAACAAGTGAAGCTCAGTTCTGCACAATTATAACAACACATCTTGCTCGATAAAATAAATACATAAATACACACGTAAAATCACGCCTATTATCCGTCACGGTGAAGGCAGAGTTTTAAAGACCATCAGGCCGTATGATGCCACATTTAAACGTGAAACAGATTAATTCTGAAATAACGATGAACTAGTTGTCTGTAAAGTCGGTTTACGGACGATAATTTTACGTTATAACGCTTAGGCCGATCGTGCCTCTCTATCGCTTGTTCCGCGCTCGCGCTTGCACGCTCGGCTCAGGCGGAACGTGACACTTTTTCGTGCGTACATTTATCGATTTATAAGACTTTATCACAAATATTTTTCATCAAAAACAGCTAACCTGATTTACCTCCCATAAAACACATCGATATTGCTTGTTGTTTCTATGTCATCGTACAATTCCTCCTACAAGCTATAAATGTTCCTTACTTGTAAAATATTAATGCCCGGTAGGTGAAGAAGAAAGGGTGTAACAGTAAACGTGGAAGACAGGGTTCACTGTACACATTATTATTAACAACTTTTGGGGGACCAAACCTGTAATCATGAAAATTTGCTTCCAAGCAGCGCTCTGTCTTTTCATAGACAATTTTGTTTTCATTATTCCAGGTTTAGTGATTGTTATTTATGAGTAAAATTATCCTTTGAAGTATGTCCATCGTCCACTATTGCACACTCTATAATCAAAGGTTTAACCAGATTTTTGGTGTTCCGTAGTAAACAAGGTTTCTCCATATCCATATGTCTGTTTTCCGCGGCTTTGCTCAAAGACTTATAGAATATTGTAATTTGGCATAGACAAACATATTAATCACGTGAAAAAATGGTAGAATAAATCTTTTGAAAAATTGGGTATTTGTCTGCTCCATAGGTAAAGATGTTATTTTTTTTTTTTTCTTTGTGTGTTTGTGGCGATGATTTTTTCCTCTTCTTCTTTAGTTGATAGGACATGTAAAAAGTCATGGCAAACTATAACAGATAATTTGGCTTTACTACTTTATGAATAAATATTCTATCAATTTAAAAATGTATTAGTGTTCTTGGAAACATTTAAACTCGTTCATAGGATCAAACAAAAACTTTATATAAAATATAGTGATGTGCAACTACGGAACACTACACTGTGCGTGAATGACACGCACTTGGCTGCTTTTATTTTTCACGATTTCAGGTTTGATCTAATTGTAAAATTTGTTCCCAATCATAAGTACAATGACCACTTTACAATACGGTTCAGTTATATTGTATACTCAAATACTTAGTTGTCTTCATTTTAAACTCATTTCCGTCGGTATTGTGTTTCAAATTGTCTTTTTACGAACATTTATTTGAATTTAGATAAGCATTAAACCTGAAGTAAGTAGGTATTTGGATTTATGGGTTTTGTCTGTTTTGAATTACAAATAGGTTGTTAGGATGTTTAATGTTTAATACTATTTACTACTAACTCGATTTTATATACGAAAGTGACAAGACGAGAAAGACGCTCGCCTAATGTTAAGCACCACGCTTGCCCATAACAGTCCAATACCACAAAAAATTAAGCTTAAATTGTTCAAAGTCATGTGTGCAATGCAATTTGGTTTCAGCATCTACGTTGGTAGCTGCCTTCTGTATGGACCCGATCATTATTAATATCAATGAGCAAAAACCTACGAGGCACTATTCCAACAAAGATGCTTGCATCTCTATTAAAATAGTACTGTTGTCTTCTGCGGTTTCTAAAACGTGACTAAAATTGAAATATTGTAACAATTAATATACTTAATTGTTACAATATTTGAAAACTGAAATATTGTAACAAATATTGTATTATTCCCAGCGTCCTGGAACCTTGCCTAACGTCGGAGTTTCAGATGGAATTTTTGTATTATAGTGTTTTGTAGATTATTATTATTATTTTATTTTTTATGTACTATATGTTTATTTGTATTTTATTTTTAAGTTGTAAATATTCCTGTTGATATTGTAACAATTAATATACTTAATTATTACGATATTTCAGTATTCGTTTTTTATTTATTTTTTAAATCAAAGAAATCAATACGGCAGGTACTTACATATAGATCACTGTATAAAATAGAAAATCTAAATCTCATTTGAAATGTCAGTTTTAAATTTTAATCATCCTGCCTTTGACAAAGTAATATCATTGCGCCCTACGCTTAGATTTCTTTCTTTTTTGATTCTACGTAAACAAAAAAATCTCACAATGAGAAGATGGCCCGTTCCCAGCAGTGGGACAGTTTGTACAAACAGGGCTGATAAAAAAAAAAAAAATGAAACTCTTTTTCATCCATATTCGACAGCCAACGAATAAAATCGAAACCAATTGAGATATTTTGTCCCTGTCACTTCCATGTCTATATCAATAAGACAGGTGACAGGTGACAGAAGCAATATATTTTTCGAGAACGCTTTTGTACGATTAAAACTGTCGTACTGGAAGCAAATAGGCGCATAACGTCTATTTACTTACATACTAGGTATAATTAAAAAAAATCTAGAGAAAACTAAAACTAAAGTCGAAAAAAGAACCCTCCATGTCACAATAAATCTGTAAACGACCGTAATTGATGGAGGATGAAGATCTGATGAATTAATGTGTTTTCAATCAATCAATCAATCAATAACACTTTATTGACACCACAAAAAGAATAAAAATAACAAAAAACACTTGTAAAACAATGGCACAAAGGGCGGTCTTATATCTTGTTTTGGCCCTTTCAAGTTTGACAAATGTCAAACTGTCAGCTTGACAGCTGACAATCTGTCAAAAGTTGTCATTAACTTAATGTGATGTTAATCAGGTGACAGCTGTCACTGTGACATCTGTCGCGAACTTTTTAATGCAAGGACTTATTTTTTTTTTATAAAACGAAAAAAAAATGTATTCGGTTATCTAGTTCTTTATAAACAATTTATACCAACGTTTCAGAAGCATGTATATTATACACTGTCCCACTGCTGGGCGTGGGCTTATTGTGAGAAGGGCCATTACTAACACGATAAAATTTTGTTGTTGGTAGTTAAACTGTTAATAACCGTACTACTGAGACTTGTAAAGTCTCAGTACGGTCAGCCGCCATTAACCGTACTACTGGGAATTAAAAGTCTCAGTAGTACGGTCAACCGGACTGGCAACCGTACTACTGGGAATACACGTGATATACGAGTAAATAAAAATAAAAACTTCTGAGCGATTACAGGCTCACGTTGATAGTTTCGCCTACACATCAGATTTGTGCGAGTAACTAAGATTATAGATGATAGGTTATAGGTTATAGGTCTTGCTTATAGATGATTGGGGTGTCGCGAAGCACGTCTAGCTAGGAGTGGTTAATATATTTTTTTAAGTAATATCGAATGAAAATTAAGTATCCGTTAATCGACATTGGATTTTAAAACTACCTAATGCTTAACACTATATAATATTTTGTGGAAACGTATTTAGGTTTCGATTTAAATCCTGTCATAGCGTAATGAATAGCACAATATCATGCATCAGATTTACGATTTATTAGTAATAAACGATTTTGTGTCTTAGATAACTAGTTGTAAGATTTTAGTTAACTAGTTAAGAAGAATTTATAGATGTATTATAGTTTTTTTTTTGTAAGTATATTAAAACAATTATGTAAACGCCTATAATATGATAACTAACAATACAAATAAAACCGGCCAAGTGCGAGTTGGCCTCGCGCACGAAGGGTTCCGTACCATTATATATAAAAACGGCAAAAAAATCACGTTTGTTGTATGGGAGCCCCCCTTTAATATTTACTTTATTGTTATTTAATTATTTATTTTGAAAGGTAATAAACAAGTAAATATTCTGTGAAAATTTGAAGCGTCTACCTGTTACCGTTTTTAATATTGAGCAAAAAAATACGAAAAAAACACCTAAATATTATCCGTAAAGAGATAAAGGTTATCAATTTATTAACCCATAAATATCATAATATCCCATTAACTCCCATTACCTTCGTGGCATTTTCATAACATTATATTGTAGTACATTAGAAGATATCTTGGATATTAGGCAATAGGTAATGGCTTATGCAAATGTACAAGATAGTAGAAAGTAAATATTTTCACTTTCATAGTATCATTAAGGTCATTAAGTTCTTAAATGTACGATTTTTAAGCTATTGCATAGCTTCTATCGCGGGCCTTGAGCGTGGAGACCGAATCCAAAAATTCCGTAACGAAAATAACCTAACACACCGCGCGTAAAGCTATTATGCAATAGCTTTACCGCGGCAGTCTCCGAGTGCCACACGTCTTTTTTAGTATTACATTTCGTACTAGCCATTAATCATAAGACACTGGGCATTTCGGCACACTAGACATTTTGACCCACTGAACGTATTAAGCCTGAACATTCTGTGTATTGAAGTCAGGTTTGCAACATAACAATGGAGTCATTTTGTGAATTTTTGAGATAAAATACCATTACGTTTAAAACAATTAAGGTTTTTTGTAAAACCATTTCTAGATTTAATGTTATAATAAGAAAGATAGATCTACGATTGACCACAAACTCACCTGATGTTAAGCGACAGTGTGGCCGAGGATGGAGCTCGTCGATCTAGAAGATATCTATTCACTCTAGCCTTGAAAATTCCAAGATTGTAGGTCTCAGGAAACAGAGATGCCGCCAACGAATTCCATTCTTGTGCAGTACGCAACAGGAATGTGGATCGATATCGCTGAGTACGGATTTTTGGCATTTCAACGAGAAATGGGTGGTAATTCGCCGACTTTCTGCTAGTCCTGTAGTGAAATGGGGAGGGTGGAATTAGGTCGTGAAGCTCTTGCGCACATTCCCCGAAATGAATCCTGTAGAAAATAGACAGACATGCTACATTACATTTATTAATTTCGAAAAAAATTTCTAAGTGATCTTGTTGACATGATCCAATTTAGGTACTTTTTCTATATGATCCAATTCAAGCATTTCAACGTGATTTTGTCATTGTGGTAAAGTGCCCAAATGGTAGTAAAGTCACATAATAAAATTTATATGATTTTTTTAACTATCCAATCCGGACACTTTTGATAATGATATTTGACCTTGTCATTGTAACTTTTTATACAAGTCATTATTTTCAATCGATATCAAATAATTGCTTACTCATACCCATGTTACAGCTATTTTCATCGTCCGTTCCATTTGCGAAGCGTATTTCAAAAACCGTATTGTGTTGTTTACCCACGCACCAGGTCCGCGACAATACGGCTATTGAAATGCCTGTATTATTTGTGCACATACATTTAAACGACCCCATACGTATCGACCTTTTCAGACTAATGTATAAATAAGCACGACTTTTTATATACATTTAAATGTTTCCTGTTAGAATTAGTAAAGTACACTGAAACCTGTAAGTACCTATGAATGGATACGGCAATAGTATTCAGGCAAGCTTTACGTATCTTTGTAATAAAAAGAAACAAGAAATAGATTTGAAAAGTTAGTATCTTAGCTTAAAGAAAAACTTATTATTAAATATATTAAAATGACTAAGAAATGTTGCGATTTTACATTAAATTGAAAAGAAAGCTATGATTTATTTTATTCGGGCAATTTTTTGCGTTTTTACAATTACTTAAACTAAAAACGTATATTAAAGTGTGAAGATTTTTAAGTGATTTTATCAAAGTTAAATAGAATAAAAAACGTATCGAAAAACGTACCATAATATAATTTTCAGTAATTTTATTATGTAATAAAATTACTCACATACAAATGGGAAATTCATTCGATGATAATATAACACATGGAAAACAAAAGCTGATGTGCGCATTATGCTGAACTAATCTATCCGGCAGAGAAAATATGAGAACTTAAACATATCACCATGTGAAAAAAAAAACTGTTTCATCTTTATCTTGTCACTCGCATCGTGCGTTCAAACTTAAAATTATAATCATTCGCTAGCTGTGTTTCACGACGATAACACAAATAAGTTTTGAAAACAAAAAAATGCCGACATACAAAACTTAAGGCTAACTTTATCAAACAAAAAACTAGATCGAAATCCTGCTACGATGCCCTAATACACACGTCAAACTTATAACACAACTCTTAATAAACTACAATAATAATACGAGTAAATACAACTTTGCGGCCTATGTACAACAAATTCTTAAATAATAATACTTATTGCTTAAAATACTGTCAACGTGGGTAACTTTGACTCCGCGTCAAACATTGACCGTGGCCTTTTAAGAAGGTTCTCGATTATTTTTTCAAGAGATTAGTATTTAAAACGACTGTAAATTAATTAATCAAGTAATTTGACTACTAATCTGTTGGGAAAAAAATTTACAACCTTCTAAAAAGGCTATTGTCAATGTTTGACGCAGAGTCAAAGATACCCACGTTGACTGTACTTACATAGTACCATTTCTACATTTTTGTGAAGCTTTATATTGATCATAGGATCCAATGTGGATATAAACATTCAAACAATACTGTAGTGTATTATTTGATTAACCGGAAAAAACTCACGATATTAATCGATCAAAAGAACGAAACGAAACCGTTTGAAAGACATCGTTCTTTTTACCTTTTTTTAAACATACATTGTAAAAACATTTAAAAATCTGTTTTAGCTTGTGCTAATCTTCATATGAATGAATGAATGAACCGTTATAGCTCAGAAACGGTGGCTCGTAGGAAAAAAAGTATTAAAACATTTTTTATAAACAATTTTATGATCTACATTTTTTTTCTGGGATACTTTTATTATAAAACTTACCGTTTTGCTGAAAATCGCAAAAAACTATTTTTTTTTGACCTTTGACATTGAATAAAAAAAAGCATACACGGGAATGATGGGGCACTTAATTTTTTTATTTATAATCATGTTTTGAACAATTTTACTGATTCGCAGCTTGATAGGAATTTATGTAACTTCACTCTCATTTTTTGGTCTAAATTGACCGGACTACGATTAATATCTTGAGTTTTTTCCGGTTAATCAAATAATATAAATGAATACTCACGGAAGTTTTAGTACAGTTAATATTGTAGTGTATTCTGAAGGTGCCGGCACGTGCAAATATATGGGAGCGGAATGTGCGCTAATAAAAGTGAAACAAAAGTTTCAAAGCGGTATTACCCAGTTTAATATCAACAAGTTTCTTTTAACCACTGAGGCCAGACTGTCCAGTTTATACCGACAGCTATTAGAGGTTTATAAGGCCAGTGATTAGGTTTTAGCTCTTTGATTGTGCAAGATAATAAAGATGAAACGATAGTTTTATAGATTGTAAAAGCACAATACGTACGACTAGGTTTTTTAGCACGTACTAAACGCGATTTATCGATAATATCAGGAACAGGTCAACTTTCTGATGTTTTTATGTTTAATTTTTTTAAATTAATTATTACCAGCATTATTGTTCAAGAATACACACGAAATTATGGTTTTCACATTCAGAAACATTCATTATGTACGTGGTACCAGCTTGATGTTTGTGGTCTTGTTGTACGGTTCACGATGCATTTTTAATGAAATTTCGACTCCAGAACAGAGCCGGGTCAAGTTAACAAACCGAGATTTTATTAAATTAATAGCCAACTCGCCAAGTGAGGAAGTGTAAATAAATAATGGTTTATATACTGTGTCGATTAATACATTATTTTTAATAACTAGTGGTTTCGGCCGCAATCTAGAATTCAGAGAAATCGTTTCTTAGAAAGTGACTACACTTTTCAAAAACACATTCAATGGTTCATCGTAAAACAAAGCTTGTTATACTATCGCCCTAGTTAATGTTAAAATTTACGTCCACGTGATGGGAATGTATTTGATGGTGACCGTAATTTTTTCGTAGTATATTACACATTTTTCATCATCACATAATTAACTCAGCTACAACAAATCCAGCTGGTCATAAGCCATTAGAAATTCATGGGGGAGACCCCATGAATTTCTAAAAAGACTGGTTGGAAGCGGCCTACATCCAGCATCTTCTACCACTCCACAGCCTATAAACGAGGTCGCCTGTTCACATTAGGTGGTCTTCCTTCCACGCTTGCCGGTGCCACTCGAGAACTTCAGCCTCATCAGCTATCAATTGCTATGTGCCCTGCCACTGCCTCTTCAACTTGCTAATCCGTTGAGCCATATCGGTGTATCTTAATTTCTGATTCGATTTCGCAGAGAAACACCTTGCATAGCCCTCGCCATAACTTGCTGTGTGAGAAAATAATACTAAACCCAAACGTTTCTGATACAAATCAGAAATAATCTTGAAATCGGATAAATTTTAGGGGTAAAATATTTTTTGCTTATTTAGGATGAGCAAGTGCGCGGTAAGTTTCTTTTAAACAACGTCATGGTTTATGATAGAGAATTCAATTGAATTTTATTTATCTGGAAAGATGCAGATTTATCTGGAAGCTTATTGTGCAATGAAAGTGGAAGGAAAATGTTTTGTCTGGGTTTTATGAATATCCAATATAAAACAATGACACTTTTATATTCCTCTAGCCGTCCGATAGTAAAAAGGGTCAAGCGAATCCGATGCACAGTCGTCAAAATTTATAAGTATATACCTACTTACTAAGAGTTATTCTAAAGACACCGCTTAGACAGTTAAAATGTTTAAAATAGCTAAATTCAAAAAACGATCAAAATTCTCATGCAATTTTTGTGCCATTTTTAAATTTAGTAAGCTTAAGAAATTTAATAAGTTTAGTGGTGCCTTCAGTATTGACCACACGTTCCTTTAAAAACAATATAGGTACATTAAAGATTATGAAATTATCTTGAGGTAAAGAAGTCGTTGCCAAATCATCAAAAAAATCGCTACAGGACACTTAACTACAAGAACATTTAATAACCTTGAGAAAATAACTTTGAAATTAGCTAAAAATATAACTATTTCATAACCTCTACGATCTGGGGTCGTACAAGCAAGCGTTCAAGCAGTCTTATTTCAATATTACTTTTGTCTTGCTCTTTCTACAATTGATTGAGCAAGACAAAGGACAAAGTAATATTGAAATAAGATGTACTTCGTTACATATTTAGTAAGTCACACAATATTAACACTGAAGAATTTACTTCTAACATGTACTGCCTACCTGCCTTTTATATCATCTATAAAATTTAAACATTTAATTTTAGTATATTGTGTTTCGAAGTAAAGGCATGTACTTGTCCGTGTTCCAATCTAACATTCGCCTTCGAAGCGACCATAAAACAAATTTACAGGCTTGTAAAACGCGCAATAGCTTCGATTTCCTTTATTGTGTACCGCACGTCATTCCTTTCTCTTTGCACAGTTAACACGCATGTGTTCCTTTTGTGACAAATATAAAGTCTGGAACTGGAATAATGTAATTTCTTTTAAGTGTGACTTTTAGGTACGGCTTTGACGAAAGCAGATTCCAGATAAAGTGTCTAAATATTCGATAGAATACGTTAAAAGGTTGTTTCGTAACTTTGATCTAGACTAGACATCAAATCTTGATACAGAATAAGTAATAAACGTTGCTACATTGTATTGTAAATAGACAGATAATCTGGGAATCTGATAGTGAAACGATTCTAGAATCCGTTAAATTGAAACTGTCTCCTAGCTGTCATTGTCAAATTTGATAAACATATGAACTAAATTTAATACAACTTTGGTTGTTACTGTCACCAAATGGTTTTGATGTGATTTGTTGTCAAATTGCGATTGGTTCTGTAATGAATTGAATTGAATGAAAATTGCTAGTTATTTATAAATATTATGAGATTACAGATTTATGTTCACGGGATTAAATAATATTAAAAATATTTTTTTTTATCAAAGCTCGAAAATATTCTAGACTAGTATGAACAAGCATGAGTTTTGGCGGGAACGTCATAGAAACATGTTGTAGTTTTATTTTATTTTCCTAAACATGTGTTATTTTAAATTAATGTTCAATTAATTCAAAATAACACAAATAACAAACAAGCTATAGAAATGATGGTGATTTATTCATTAAGTGTTTGATCAAGTTCGTGAATGTGGGCAAGTGAAATAAAGCAGCGAAACGTGTCTTTTCAAGTTTTTGGCAAAACTCAACTTTTTGGTTGTTTTTGGCATACAACCTTCCAGTAAAGTCGCCACTATTTTACTGAAGCACGACTCGAATTCTAAATTGACTGTATACACGTGACTTAGATTGTGACTAGAACATTTATAAATTATTTTACTCAAGAAACTTGAAGAAATCTTACTACTTGACACTGGCAAATGCTCTAAGCGAGTCCAAATCCAATTTAAAAAAAGTGACACTTAGAATTAAGTCTTCAGCGCTATAGAACACACACACACGTGTGTGAAGTTATAGTTGTCGTTTGAGTGCCGCTCGCTCTTTATGTCAATTGGAATTCGAACTCTTGACTATCGCAAATTCCGGTAAATACAGGGCCAGCGCGAGGACCGGATGAGGAACCCGAGACTGGCGGGACTCAGAGAGTGACTGTTATTGTCATCTGCACAGATGACAATAACGGTCTTGTTTGTTTTGGCACTTAGTTGTATAAAAATTACGTTCTTATTTAGAGCTTAATCAAAGACTCAACATGTCAAAATAACATTTAGAAAAGTGTTCAATTCTTAATAATGATATTCTTATGTCAGACCCATTCTAAGTCTGAGTAGTCTTACAAATAATGAGCCAACATCACTCGTACTGTCTAATTTCACTTGATTCCTGCCTCCAGACGACAGACCGCCCCAGACCTTATTAAATTTTTGTTTGCGTCGTATAATTTTCATCTTGAAAATATGTAAATAAAGCTATATGTCACGGAACAAACTCTGGAATACTAAGAGAGATATTTTATTGACTTTGACAAATAAACTGTAACTTATGAAGAAGTAACTCATTTTGTGACACATTTCGTTAACATTTTGAGGGCTTTGTAAGGGGCCATCCATAAACTACATTACACGTTAAGGAAGTGTGACATTGTGAGACAAGGGGTGGGAAAAGCCCAAGAAAATCGTGTGACGTAGTTTATGGATGGCCCCTAAAGTACTACTAGGAATTCAGTACGTACCCTCTTATATTTCAAAGCGAAAGAGATACAGCGCATGCGCATCACACGTTTTTTAAACATATAAAATAAATGAGTGCGAATATTATAAAATGAGACATTTTGTAACTTCTTAGCCAATTTTAAAGATATCGAAAAATCTTTATTTTAATATGTCTGCCATTTAAATATACAAAATCTACTCAATATATACCCATTCAGTGATTTTATATGTTTAAAAAGTTCTAATGACGTGTAATAGTGACGTGTACATAGTGTGTCAATAAATAAATATGAATATGCATAATTCATATTCATATTAATTTATTGCGCATGCGAAATGCGCGCTTTGAGCTCAACTTTAAGCAACTTGTATCTGCACCGTAATAAAACGTTCATAGCAATTAGGCAGGAAACAAAGCGAGCAAATATAATATCTGGCGAACTTCCGAGCTAGATCGAGCGTGAAACATTGCTTGAGTGAAGATGAAAGGTCTTACCAATTAAAGCTGTAGATACCGTCAATAAATAGTTTTCAGTAAATAGTACTAATCAAAGACGAAAGTGGCTTTGTCTATGTTTACTTTTTCATAATGGGGAGCATGCATGAATTTTAAAATAGGTATGTAATTATGCCCTTTAATATTTTACTTTTTCTTTTCGTTTTATTCATGTGAACCCCTAACCTTTACAATAACCTATTTAAAAAAATCTGCAACAAATTTGATGAAATTTAGGGTAGTACGTTATATGTTTGATTTGCTGTCTTGTCACTTATTTGTATGAAAAGGAGTTATTTTTAACTGACCTCAAGAAGGAAGAGGTTCTCGATTCGGTTACATTTTTTTATGTGTGTTACCTTGCTTCGTCATTTATAAAGGGAATTGAAAAAAATAATTAAATAAGATACTTTCAAATTGGTTCTATAGAAATTTCATTAAAATCGGTTTAGTGGTTTGGTTTTTAAAACAAATAACTGGAGAAATATGACGCCCAAGCATAAGTAATTGCATATATACATAAAGTATTGTTTAGTAGTAAGTTAGCTGTGTTAGTTACGTTTTAAACTATATTAATTTATATCTTTCCCATACAAATACACTACAATAAAAATAAATTTGTCTGAGCTAGATGTCATAGTGTGGAATAGGCTTTCTGATAAGACCGCATTTCATCTTAATTTCTAGTTCCATATCAGTGTAAATAAGCCAGGTAACGTAAAAGAATTTATTCTATTTCGGTGTTGAAATGAAATAAATAGTAAACAGGAAAATACGGACAAATTTATTAACGACACCGAACCAATCTCACTTTTCTCAATTAAGCTGGCACCATCTTTGATTTACACGGGATATTTACAGAGGTTGCCAAATGGATCATTAATTATTTAGGTGTTGGAACCAAGACGATCTTTAGTTTCCTGCCTGGTGTTGCTACCTTTTTAAAACTAAGCTTATAGACTAGGGTAAGATTTTATTTAACTATTTCCAAATTTTTCTTATTTTAAAATTTTAATTTTTAGTTGGTAGTTTAACCCTTTAACCGCCTGCATTTCCGACAAAAGCTTTTCAAGTCCATTCCGACATATACCACAAAAAAATCTTGATCGTACTTGATAAACTTATGGCGGATGTATCCGACACAGGTGGTTAAAATCTTGTAACTGGCTGTTTAATAAAATGTTGGTCTGTCGGGTAAGGTTCTCCTATTACAAAAACACACGATTTCTAAAATGATATGTTAAAATGAGTTGTCTTTCTTTTTAAAATAATTCGAATTTTCAGTGTATATGATTCATTTATAGGGAGGAAACAAGTTCATCTCCCACTATTTTATTTCTTTACGCAAAATAGAATGGATTTATAACTATAAATAGATTTATTATAATATTACAAGTGTATTTATTAGTAATAGATTTCATTCGCTTTTCCTCATAAAATTCCCTATTGAATTGAGATTATCCACATTTTGGAGAATTTCTCACAGCTCTGCAACACTGCGGATGACAGACAGTCAACCTCCATAGAATATTCCAGTAAAATGTATACCAATTTACGGAAGCGTGGGTCGGTGTTACGAAGAATCGACTGTGACTTGTTTTGCTTGATTTTGACTATGACTAGAAGTCTATTGAAATTAAATAGAGAGAATAGAAAACAAAAAAGACATAAATGAAAAGTACGCCATTAACGGAAAAACTTAAACAAACAAGATCTCTTGTTTGTTTGTTATAGATAAAATTTTAAGTTTATCAACTTGTCTGTTTGTACATCATCATATAGGCACTCGCTTGCCAAAAATACAGTATATTTTCCGCTTCTTTTTTTTCAAAGTTAAATAGCTTATTACAAATCTAACCGAGTATCTCAGACCTCGTGATTTGCAAGAAATATCTGAACATAATCTTCAGAAATATTATCAAAGTTATTTTCTTTTTATTTAACTTTAACATCCACCAGCGACGCCTAAACTTTGATTACGGCTAAGTTAATGAGGCCCGAAGTTTCAGAACCACGTATTTCGAGTCACGTCTTGTAACTGTGGAATATAATAAAGTCTCTATAATAAAGGAGCTTCGAAATTTTCTACACAGCGCGGCTGCGGCGGGAATGAATGAAAACTTTACTGTTCTTACTCGTCATTATGGCGTAGTCAGTTCGAAAAACGTCTTTATGTTAGATGTTCTAAGTACGTTTTAAGAATTGTATACCTTAGCACAGAAGACATTAATAGTATTACATACAGACTGGATACTCACCGCCTTCCGCTAATCTCGGGTACCTCATCTTTTGACCTCAAAAATAGTTGGTTTACGTACCTACTTAGGTAGACGCACAGTATTGATTTTCTTCGTGTTATTTCTCTCTTTCCAGTTTGAAGTCGGTTTAATTTTTGTAATTACTTTTATTTATTCAGTTTTAATAGTATTGACTCGTTTTGTTCGAAATTAAAAATTGTATTCACAAAACTTCACTGGGTAAGTCGTTTAATTTTCAAACAACTATCGTTACTATTGTATACACTTCATTACTATTGTAACGCCAAATTTTTTCGTTATAAAGTATGCCAGATCCTTTTACATAGTATGAGTGATAAACCTACCGAATTTCGTTCAAATCCGCCCAGTAGTTTGTATAGCGTCGTTGAAACATTCATATTTTAAAACTAAACTAATTTAAAAAAACGACTTCAAACTGAAAAATCGGCCAAGTGCGAGTCGGACTCGCGCACGAAGGGTTCCGTACTATCATCTATAATAGAAAATCGTATAAAATAACGAGAAATCAACGAAATTCCAAGTAGTAAATTGCAAACTTATAGGTAGGTTTTCGATACACATCCGGGCAGCATGACGACCCTCGCGCGAATACGCGCGGTTATGGCTCGCTCCGTGATGTTACCTCCCCCGCTACCCGCGCGGCCGTTGCTTAGCAACCGCCTCGCGCTCGCGCCACCACCACACCGCGGCGCGGCGCTCGCACCGCGTTTAGATGCACGGATTATTTTCATTTTGTGAGTTTTTATGTATTAGATTAGGTATTTATTTTTATAGTTAATATATTTCTAAATATTTACTTACAAATATTCAAGTTTCTACCTGTTAATTAAGATCGAGTAAAAATTGCTTAAAAATTACGTTTGTTGTATGGGAGCCCCCCTTTAATATTTACTTTATTGTTATTTAATTATTTATTTTGAAAGGTAATATACAATTAACTATTCTGTGAAAATTTGGAGCGTCTACCTGTTACCGTTTTTAATATTGAGCAAAAAAATACGAAACAAACACGTTTATTGTATGAGGGCCCCCCTTAATATATATTTTTTTTAATTTTTAGTATTTGTTGTTATAGCGGCAACGGAAATACATCATTTGTGAAAATTTCAGCTCTCTAGCTATCACGGTTTATGAGATACAGCCTGGAGACAGACAGACAGACAGACAGACAGCGAAGTCTTAATAGGGTCCCGTTTTTACCCTTTGGGTACGGAATCCTAAAAAGGTGAAATAGCACGAAGAAAATCAATACTGGCCGTCTACCTACGTAGGTACATAAACCAACTATTTTTGAGGTCGGTGTCTGTATAGGACTTAGTTGATGACTGTTTAGGTCCTGACACGACCTCAAAAAATAGTTGGTTTACGTACCTACTTAGATAGACGGCCAGTATTGATTTTCTTCGTGTTATTTCTCTCTTTTCAGTTTGAAGTCGGTTTAATTATTTAAATTACTTTTATTTATTTATTTTTAATAGTATTTACTTTTTGAAGTCTGCACATAGTATGAGTGATAAACCTACCGAATTTCGTTCAAATCCGCCCAGTAGTTTGTATAGCGTTGTTGATAAAAAAGCCCATATCTTGAAAACTACTGAACCGATTTCGATAAAACTTACAGCGACTCCTAAGTTGAAAGATACTTTACTGAATAAAAAAATAATTTTTGAAATACGGCTTCTAAAACAAACAAACAAACCTACAAACATACATACACTTATGAAATTTGGCACACATGTTTAGAAGCTGGTATAGACTAACATATACAAAAATTGTGCAATTCTGACAATATTACAAACATACAGGTGGAATTGATAACCTCCTTTTTTTGAAGTCGGTAAAAAGGCCATATCTTGAAAACTACTGAACCGATTTTAATCAAACTTACGGTGACTCCTAATTTGAGAGCAACTTTATTCAATAAAGAAAGATTTTTTGCAATACGACTTCTAGTTTCTGCGTAATACGTGGACAAACATACAAACATACATACTTACACTTATTAAATTTAGCACACATGTTTATAAGCTGGTATAGACTAACATATACAAAAACTGTGCAGTTCTGACAATATTACAAACATACAGGTCGAATTGATAACCTCCTTTTTTTTAAAGTCGGTTAAAAATCAATGCACAATTGGCTAAGTAATCAGTGACCAAATGTAAAAAAAACATACAGACCGAATTGATAACTTCCTTCTTTTAGGAAGTTGGTTAAAATTTGTAACTGATTTCTTGATAGTATTTCTAATCAAAATAATGAAATAAGGACACGCCCTCAAATACCATATTAGCGTTCTTTCTAAACAGACTCAAGCTAGAGTCCGTCTGGTAGTGGTTGGCAAAGACATAACCCAGTCCAAGATACGTACTCGTATATTCCTTGTTTACAGTTATTAGTTTTTCAAGCAAAAATAAAACTACCGTAATATCTAATAAAACTTCGTTGTCATTTTCATGATAAAAATAATTGTTTTGTAATTCCATGGAAGATGAAAACTTTTCTGGCCAGTTTATAACGCAAATGCGTGTTTTTAATAACCCGCTTACATAGTTAAGTCCAAATAATAGTAAATCTCAGAAAACACATTCCGGTATACTTTTCTAATTCCGATGACTTTGGTTCAGTCTAGTAAGAAATAATCCAAGTATGAAAAGTTTGTGTACCTATAACACTTTAAAATTAATAAACATTAATTCACAATAATTATCGATTTATAAACTAGCTGCACGTCACGGTTTCACCCCCGTAGTTATAAATAAAACTGGACAAGTGCGAGTCAGACTCGCCCACCAAAGGTTCCGTACAAACTAGTAGAGAGAAGGAGGAAATCATATATTTTATTATATTTTCCTTCTTATACCGAACAATCTACATCGTAAAAATATTTAAAAACCTGTTTAACTTATGCTAATGAAGCTCTTTCATATGATACCCACATGATACGGTTAAAGAACTTTAAAATTTTGACCCTCATTCCTTGCATAAAGACACTATTTTTTTGTGAATTAAAAATGTCCAGTTTTCGGATTTTTGCCTATATATGTAATATAACACAATGCTTCTTGCCAAATTTCATAGTTCTAGGTCAACGGGAAGTACCCCATAGGTATTGATTCCCTCGTGAGTGTCGAAATTTGCGTTTTTTACGACATACTCGGCTGTTACTTTTTTTTACGAAAACTGAAAAATAGGATTTTTCTTTCTGCAGCAAGAGACTATGTATCTGCGTATAAGGTTTTAATTTCAACACGATACCTTTACGCGTTCCCGAGATAAAGGTCTTGACACCCGGACAGACGGACAGACGGACAACAAAGTGATCCTATAAGGGTTCCGTTTTTTTGTTTTGAGGTACGGAACCCTAAAAACGGCGATGATGATAATCTAATGTCAGTCTCCAGATCCATTATCTATCTGAAATTTATAAAGTAACAAACTTCGCTTTTATGATATTAGTTAGGTTTATTACGAAACTAGCTACGCCCCACGGTTTCACCAGTAGTGATGAAAAACAGTGATGATGATGATGAGTAGCCCGTCTCCAGTTCCACAGCTATCTCTGTACTAAATTTTATAAAAAACTATTAAATTGTAACAAGTGTATTACAGAATACCAACACTTAAAATTACATTTTTTAGTTCTATTTTATGTAGTCACAAATCTTATTTTACTGGACTATTAGCTTTTACAAGGAAAATATATATAATGTATAAAAGTCTGAAAGAAAAGAATTAAGTTAACATTATATCCATCTTCCTCTTGTATGCTAGTTTAAAAAAATATTTAAACTTAGTTAAAAATAAAATGTATTAGCTTATAAAAGGCAAGGACCCTGGAGCCTGCGAAGCTCAATTAAAAAAAAAATAAGTTGCGAAATACTTGAGCGCTTATCTAAAATATATCTGCGGCTTTTATCTTTAGTAACCCATTTCTTTTGGTATTTTCTTTTACCTGATGTCTGTAACAAATTGAGACAATTTATTCGAAACTTCATTTTCTATCTTTTTCCCTGATGAAATTTCGACCGATTTATTGAAGGCTGATTCTATAAATTTTCTCCACAATTTAATCCATCTATCAACTTATAATACCTGAATGGCTGTCAAGGGAATCTGAAATGTCTTCGATCAACCACGTTTTAGGTACGTTTCGCTCGTTTTTAGTGAAATTTTTCCAACTTTCATTTTAAAAGTTGAATCAATCTTCATTTGACATCAAATGAGCTTACTATAAATGAAGCACCTACACTTACGCTACGATACAGCTTATAGTAAAAACTGGCCAAGTGCGAGTCGGACTCGCGCATGAAGGGTTCCGTACCATTATCTATAAAAACAAAAAAAAACACGTTTGTTGTATGGGATTGTATTTGTTGCCTCCCTTAAATATTAATTTTATCTTAATTTCATTATTTATTAAAGTGAATAATATAACTCAATATTCTGTGAATATTTCAAGCGTCTACCTGTTGCGTTACGTTATCAATATCGAGCAAAAAAATCACGTTTGTTGTATGGGGGCTGTTTTTTAGTATTTGTTGTTATAGCGGACACACACACTCACACATACAAACGAACACCCCCATAAACAGCCTTTTCTCCCTATATTCACTTACTCACCCACAACAGATAAGCAAATACACGCACTCGGACACAATTGCATAAGTTTGTTATATTAGATTCAATTACTTAACTACGCCTAGAATTTCTTTTATTTATTTTTAGTTGCTTTTTTTACTTAATAAGTTGTCTTATATAAGATACATGCATGTAATAAATACGATATGTAGTTATTACATTTTGTACGTTCTGAGAGTAGACACTGAACCTCACAACACAGGCTCCTAGTGTGAGATTTAGGGTTCCTTAGCAAATGTGAAGTAACATCCTAAGTTAATAACTTATGACTCATTTGTTACTATTTCCTTCACATGTTTTGTATTTCCGTACGCTCAAATAAACTTATTATTATTAAACTTATTATTAAACATAAATGTATCATCTGTGAAAAATTCAATTGTCTAACTATCACGATTCATGAGATACAGCCTGGTGACAAACGGACGGACAGACAGACAGCGGAATCTTAGTAAAACGGGACCCTATTCCCTTTGGGTACGGAACCCTAAAAAGCACCTCAGTAAAAAGAAATAATGTGGCATTTGAGAACACTGCTGTCCTTATTTCAATCGTAGATCTATCTTCTATAAAAAAAATATTAAAAAAATTGATTCGACTAGTAACACAACGGAGACGTTAGTTCCCATTATTAGTCACGATAGTTTTCATTCCAAACAGCTTAGACTTTATAATGTGGAATGACGTGAAATCTGATCCAACATTATTATTCAAAAATCAAACACCGAAAATCCCTAGATTTGAGAACTTGGCATCCAAAAGGGTGACCGGTTGTATGGACTTTATCACTATTATGTATTTTAATCACTCTTTCGCTACACCCTGTATACCTGTATACATGTTGCTTTATAGAAAGATCCGTATTGACAAAATGTCGTTTATATTAGAACTGTAACTTTGAGATGTTTATAAATTAAAATCGACTCCATGAAATGGAACAGCATTAAATTCAAAAATATCGTAAGGCCTTATCCTAAGAAAACGGAAGTGGAAATTGTGGGTGATGACCTTTATTTTAAAATAGTTGCTTGAAGGTGATGTTTTACGTTGTTCTCAATATTGAAGATAATCATTTGGCTAATTTTGGTAGGCATGAAATGCCAAAGTTTCGCCTCATTTTATATTTTTTTACAAATCTCTATATATATATATATATAAATCAATTGCTGTTCGTTTGTCTCGCTAAAACTCGAGAACGGCTGGGCCGATTTAGCTGATTTTGGTTTTGAAATTTTGTCGTAGTCCAGGGAAAGTTTAAACCTTGAGAAAATATGGAAAAAATTTGACGTTCGTCCCTTCGGTATGGTAGACTCGGGTCCACTCATTGATAGGTGATACGAAGTACGCCGGGTCATCTAGTAGGTACCTTATAATTTTTAGATTCTAAAATGCTAATGTAATCGTCAAGTAGGAAATTAGCAGGAAGGACAGTAAGGCTGCCGATATTTTACAACTAGGCAAAAAAAAACATCATATAAAAAAAATATTTGTGGACATTTCACACAACACCATCTAGCCCAAACTAAGCAAAGCTTGTACTATGGAACTAGATGGCTGATAGAATACATATATACTTTTTTTTTTGTAAATATATACATATGATACATAGAAACACCCAGACACAGAACAAACATCCATGCTCATCACACAAATGTTTGCCCTGGGTGGGGATTGAACCCACGACCTTTCAGTTCAGCAGGTAGACGTAAACACACTACCAACTGAGCCACAAGGCCAGTCAAAATCGTCGTCGTAGGTATAGTATCGTGATTAACTGTATAATTAAATCTAAGTATAAGATTAGCTTATTATACTCCACATAGTCTTAAAATATTTCTTATAGGAGTTTGTAGTTCGACCATCGTCCGTCTTGCTCGCGTATAACAACATTTTTGAAGATATAAAATGACCGAATGAACTTATAAGCAAATCGTCGTTTAGGAAACTAGAAAACTAGAATAAACTAGAATATATATATATATATATATATATATATATCCATAAGTCTTGTTTCATATGTGATTTCACCACCGTCAGCGTTTACTTTTTCTTCTCTTTTAACATCTTAAGGTTGTCTGGAAGAGATCGCTATTAGCGATAAGGCCGCCTTTTGTACCTTTCTAACGCCTTAATTACGTACCTAATGTTATTTTATTATGGTGTCAATAAAGTGTTTTTGTATTGTATTGTATTGTAAAACAACATCACAAATTACGACAAAAAATTCTATTTGATCGAAGTTAATTTTCATACATAAAAATCATTTTTACGTTATAATTTGTAATATTTTAATCTAAAGGAATATTCAACATAATATTACGTGAATATTCCCACGTAATTTTCACAAAAATATAAGCAGACTTGCAAGATATTCTTTGATACCTGTTTTCGGAGATGATATCGTAAAATGCTCTAATCCGAATATTTTATCAGCCACAACATTTGCTTTATTTTACGTTTGTTTAGCTTCATTGATTTACTTAAACATTTATCTCTACTCAGTTTGATGCCTCTTTTAAAATAATTTTTTAATTAAACAAGAATTAAAATGTGCAAAAGTATCCCTATTAAAAGAAAAACAAAATTTACTAAAGAAAAGTAATTTCACCGATTTCATTGTGCTTGATACGCTGTTATTGTATTTCTTTTGTGAGGTAGATATTATGCGCATAGTCGCTATAAAAGGTTGTAAATGCGCATTATTTAAAACAATTCTAGTAAAATAACTTATTTATTATGAAAAAGGTTAAAAAAGGTACATTTTAGGGTTCCGTAGTCAACTACGAACCCTTATAGTTTCGTCATGTCCACCATCCATCCATCCGCGGCTTAGCTCAAAGAATATAAGTACTAGATTGTTGTAATTTCGTATGAGACTTAGATTATATAATCTAAGGTATGAGACATATTTATCACTTCAACAAAATGGTAGAGTAAAAT
Organism: Lycia hirtaria; assembly: GCA_947563715.1. Lineage (NCBI taxonomy): Eukaryota > Metazoa > Arthropoda > Insecta > Lepidoptera > Geometridae > Lycia > Lycia hirtaria. The sequence goes on from OX387384.1 coordinate 9,206,606, forward strand.
CTTGAATAAAATTCCCCTGCACGTAAAGTGGGGATATTTTTTTTCTCATCTTCTCCATCGTGTTTTTATTTTAATTTTACAAGAGTGAGTTCACCCAGGAAAACTCAGAAAGTAAAGACAAATCAAAATCGGTGAAGCCGTTTAGGTTGTAGGAGGTAATGTAGAAGCATACATACCCACTTAATTACATATATACAAACATACATACACTTGAAAAACATAACCCGCCTTCTGCGCAGATGGGTAAAATTGACTCTTACGACTACATATATTTTGTGCGTAGTTTACCCAGCAGGTTTGGCGAGTGACATTCTAATTTCGTGAACGCCAGTAGGTTAGAAAAGTAAATGTATGGGATTGACGTTAGCTAACGAGATATCACGTGGCGGCACGTGTCACAGTTTCTGTGTTTGGAAGCGTAAGCATTTGTAGAAATACAAACGTTTACCACTTGTCTAATGCAGATATCATAATTATATTATATAATGCGGCGATTCTTTTTTTATGACAAAAAAATCAAAAATAGTCCCATAAAGTTTACATAGTTGTTTTGACTATCTCCAGTTTTTACGAATATTGCTTAGTCATCAACAGATAGACATTTTTCTGTTTTTAAGGTGAAATTTTTATTTTATTCGCAATTTACATACTCGCTGCTAGTATGTTCAATACTTTCTTAGATGAAAGTGTCCTAATTTAGTCTATACTATATAATTTCAAAATCTCATCATGATTATTGTGAATAGCATTACTATTTCAAAATCTCATCATGATTATTGTGAATAGCATTACTATTTCAAAATCTCATCATGATTATTGTGAATAGCATTACTATTTCAAAATCGCATCATGATTATTGTGAATAGCATTACTATTTCAAAATCTCATCATGATTATTGTGAAAAGCATTACTATTTCAAAATCGCATCATGATTATTGTGAATAGCATTACTATTTCAAAATCTCATCATGATTATTGTGAATAGCATTACTATTTCAAAATCGCATCATGATTATTTTGAATAATAGCATTACTATTTCAAAATCGCATCATGATTATTGTGAATAGCATAAGTTGCGTATGTATAGTAATTGGCATTAGTATACATACGCAACTTGCTGTTCACTTTTCTACAGGCACTTCGATGATATTTTTATTTATATATTTATTTAGTTATTTTGTTATAAAAACCAAACAACTAAACCGATTTTGACGAAATTCTTATGGGACCATGGCGGTACGGCGTCTGGCCGGTGGCGGCATCATGTGCAGGAGCCCTCATATTACTATAAGTCCTATAGTTTCACGATAAACACGATAATGGTTAAATATAATCCTTATTTTTGCCAAACTCTCAGTAATATACTTTTTTTTCAACGTATTGCTTACTCAGCTAACTGTTACGAGAAAGATAAAATATCTTGTTTTTTTTTAACTCAAAATATATGTACGATGGAGCTCGTCGACCTAGAAGAAGATATCTTCTACCCTTGAAAATTCCAAGATTGTAGGTGTCAGGAAACAGAGATGGGGGCAAATAATTCCATTCCTGTGCAGTACGCATCAAAAACGTGAAACAATATCGCTGATAAATAATAAATAAATGAATAAATATTTGTGGACATTTCATACAACCCAAACTAGCCCAAACTAAGCAAAGCTTTTACTATGGAACTAGATGACTGATAGAATACATATATACTTTTTTTGTAAATATATGTATACATATGATACGTAGAAACACCCAGACACAGAACAAACATCATGATGTTTTGCCACTCCTTGAAATTCCACTTTATGTTGTAATTTAAATAAATCCCTCCCTTCCTAAGCTTAATTGAAAACAAGAAAAACATCGTGTTCCCGATGACTTGACCTATCATATAACTGAGAATAATGGAGGACGGGACTTTTTGTTTGATTTCGACCCAATTTAACTTCTGCCTAAATTAAAGCTACGCTGAATTCCGTTTATTGTTGTCTTTTAATTATTTTACAAGGAGATGTTCGTACGTAATTATAAATGTATTTATTTATGTCTGCAAATAGCCTCTTGTAGCGCAAAGGCCAAGACAGATTATGTAGTTTTATTAGTACAAAATGCCAAAAATCCGTACTCAGCGATATCGATCCACATTCTTGATGCGTACTGCACAAGAATGGAATTCTTTGCCGCCATCTCTGTTTCCTGACACCTTGTAGGTGTTAGGAAATTTTCTAGAGTGAATAGATATCTAGAAGATGGTGGTCGAAGATGGAGTTCCTGAGTGAGTGAATAGATATCTAGAAGATATCTATTCACTCACTCACGAACTCCATCTTCGACCACACCGTCGCTTAACTTAAGGCGAATTGGTGGTCAATCGTAGCTCTATCTTGCATTTAAAAAAAAAAACAAAGATGGCATTATATTCGGTTACACTCAATGAGATTTTGTCTATAGAGAGGTAACCTATACCTAAGTAAATAAATAAAATAATACTGTAGTAACGCAATGCGAGCATTTTTGAAAGTGTCGAAATATTAGGCAAACATGGTCGTATACTTAAGATTTTATTTTAAACCGACTTCAAAACACTAATACATAAAGCATAAACTACAAAACAAAATCACCCACACAAAAACAAAATCACTTATCAACCTTAATCCAAAATCCTTAATCCGTCTTACTTATAAACGCTGAATAAGCGCGTTTTAGTTAAACAGTGTTTTGTTCCGTTTTCGCGCGTGACGGTTCCCATCTGACAAAAAGTGACAAGTGCTTATTCAATAAATAAGATTTTAACATGCGTTTATAAGTATGACGGAATGTATTAGTTTTATCAGTACTCCACTCCACTACCAGGCAGAGTAGGTACTTAAATACATTTGAGATATTGCTTTAAATTCTGCAAAATAGTTGATAAAACAGAGAATTAAACTAAACTGTGTGAGGTACCTAATATGGAACAATAAGAGATGTGCTATGGCGCGATCTCCCATAAAAATACGAGAAAGCTGATTTAAATCATAAATATCTATGCTTTGCTTTTCTCAAATTTTGTTGTAATCCCGAAATATAATACGCAGTAATGGAGCCCAATTATATTTGTGTGCTTATTTCCGTAGAGACTATGGACAGTTGGGGCGCTGAAGCTAAAAAAAAAAAATCAAAAAAAAAAAAAAAAGTCAAGTCAAGTGAAGAAAAAAAAAAAAAAAAAAAGTCTAGTGAAGTCTAGTAAAAATAAGATTTGTGACAGCATAAAAGACAACTAAGTATATTGTTATTTACGAGTAAATGAATGTACTGGTGTTTTGAAATACATTTGACACAATTTCATTATGATATTATAAAAGCGAATTTTGTTACCTTTACACGCTCAAACGGCTGAACCGATCGTTATGTAAATTAGTATAGAGATAGCCTTGGACCTGGAGACGGACATAAGCTACTTATCATCATCATAATCATCGCAATTTTTCATAACTACGCGAGTGCAACCGCGGAACGCAGCTAGTCTATAAATCGGGGATTATTGTTGACCTATGATTTTTAGTTATTATCCTATCATAATTTCAAAGAAATAGTGTGATCTGCTCCATACAAACGGATTTATTTTTACTATAAGACTTTATGACTTTAGTCAGCGAGATTGGGCGCTGAATACATTAAAGAGGTGGTGACTCCCGTCCTGGAATGTTCTTGGCGCAGAGATTGGCCATTGCCATTTGCGCCAGGAACGGCTCGGGGCGGGTTATTTCATTAATGATTATTATTTTAAGTGATTAATGTGTTTCTATAAAATAATTTGAATTAATATCATTCTTAATATAAATTTTATATAATAAAAATTTAAAAAGGCAAAGCGTAAGGTCATAGCCATTAATGATTTCAATCTTTTAATAATTATAGCTTAAAAAACTGAAAAAAAACGACTTCAAAATACGCAATACAACGCGTTCATACGCGACTTGCTGTACACTTTTCTACGGGCAATTGGATGATATTTACCAGTTATTTTGTTATAAAAACCAAAGTACTGCGTCGATTTTGATAAAATTTATATGGGACCACCTCTGAAGTATGATCTACCAAATACAAAATCATCAAAATCAATGCACAATTGGCTGAGTAATCGGTGAACAAACATACAAAAACATACCGAATTTAAAACCCCCTTCTTTTTGAAAGATGGTCGGAAAATAAAAAATATATTATCGAAATCAGATAATATTTATGGGTAGACAGTTTTCTCCTGTTGTATGAAAAACGTGTAAAAAGCCGTGCGACAACGTTCCTCTTAAGAGACTAATATTTTACCGCAGTTACAAATAGATCTCAGAGCCCTTCCTCTTAGAGACAGCCAGCCACTGTTATCTACTTTTCCCTTGTACCTTATCGCGGCTGAAAGGAACCCGCGTACATTCGTAGAATAATTGGATTCGACGAAGAAAAACGTTCCTGTCTAATGTTGTGAAGGGCAATCGAGTTAGTAACTCTGATGGTTACTTAACCGTAAGTGTTTCCACTCTGAAGAATAAATAAATAATGTGCTTTAAGTAAACCTATTAAAGGTATAATGTAGCGCTTTGTTTTTTTTTATATTTATTTTTTGATCGCCTAAATTGAAGAGTTTAAGCTGATAGAGAAATGAAAGTGTTGTCTAATAATGTGCTTTATGTAAAGCTATTAAAGGAATAATGTAGAGCTTTGTTTTTTATTTAGATCGACTAAACTGAAGAGTTTAAGCTGATAGAGAAATGAAAGTGTTGTCATTGTGTAAGGGGAAAAGTATTTCGTATGAGAGATTTTTTTAAGAAAAACGGTATGTCAATGATAGAAACTTCAGAACTTTATTTGAAGACAGAAGTTTACCGTAACATGTTTTTTATCATGTATTAACGGAAAAGATGTATTTCAAGAGATGTATTTTAAAAATATAATGTAACTTGTAGGTTAACGCTTGGAATGCACCTTTTTTAATAAGTTTTATACTTTTAATTCAATTCAATGCTTTATTGCCACATTATGTACATGGTTTTGGTTATAAACAAGTAATTGTATTGTTGTTATTACATAATGACCCTAGGGTATTGCAATTTTGTCAGAGCGGGATGATTTGTTCCATAAACAATTATGTCAATGAATGTAACAATATAAAATACGGGTGGACTCAATCTTTGATTAATGCCTTATCTTCAAAGTATTCGTTTATGTTGTAATAGGATTTCAAAATAAGTATGTTTTTAAAATACTCGTGAATTCACAATAGTTTTCGATTTCTTTTAAATTTATTGGAAGTTTATTAAAAAAAAGTATTGCAGATGAATATGGCCCAGAGCTGTACTTAGTGCTATCTACCGGCAATTTTCAAAATTAATTATTCAAATTACTCTTTACACTACGCAAGCAAGCGCAAGCGTAGTGTAGGACCCACGGAAGGTCAAGGAGAACGACCGGTATAAAAATGGTAGAAAGTAGTAAGGCGCTGGATGCAGGCTTCAACCGGTCATATAGAAAAGTATAGGGGAGAAATAGGCTTCCCCTATAAATATCCAAATGCTGATGGATATAGATTCAACAGTAAATTTCTTATGGCTGAGCTGATCATGACGATGATGACTCTACACAAATGTTAAAAAAATGGATCAACAGTTACTATGCTTATTTTTACCCAAATGCCTTCAAGGCCTTCCTAAGGCGTTTTCCTCCTATAACAGCTCAACCGATTTTGATGTGAGAGGTGTCGTTAGATTCATCTTTACTCGTTGAGATTCTTAAGAATCTCAAATAATAAAATGAAAAAAAATAATGGGTCAAAAATCTCACAAAAATGGGTTGTAATGATAATAATACAACCCATATTTTTTTTAATGCGCTGTTTCTTAACACCAACGAAAGTTTTCGTAAGAAATAAGCGATTTTATATAAGCTAATATTGAGAATAATGTTCGTTTAAATAAACTAGACAGTAGCTTTGCATATACTTTCTCACAGAAACGTAAACTACACAGCATATCAAACGTAACAGTAGGAAAATCGATCTTATTCAGTCGGGAATTTGGTTTACTTTGATCTCTTAATACAGATACTTGATATTTACAAAATTTGATAATCCAATCAATATAAACCCTATGGAGAAATCACAGTGAAACCAATTAACTCCAATTAAGTGATAGGAAATCAGCTTTAATGGATCCGATGAAAGTGTTATTTAAGCGTTCTTAAAAGCTTTTGAGTTTCCGGGTTCATTTTCCGTAAAATTATTTGGAAATATTTTATATAAAATATGCTAGAAATAAGCTAAAGGGGTGAATGGTCTTTACTCGGGAAAGATCGAAACGTGGCAATATTATTAGTATATTTACTTATAATAAGACTACGATAGTTTTTTATTAACAAATTTATTAAACTTTTAGGTTGTAAAAGTTTCCTACGGCGTAGCTTTTCATGAGTAATTCAGATTCTACGCTGTAGCAATTCAATTACTGCTTCTCTACGCCGTAGCAATATAACTCAGTGTTGTTGTGGTATTAGTGAATTAATGCTCTAGAAAGTTGGCTAGTAGTAAAAAACTGTCATGTAAATCTTAAAGCATTTGCTTTTTATTATTGCAACAAAAATGTAAAGATTTAACAACAACATTTAATTTGAAATCGGTTCAAGAAACACAGCGTCTATGGTAGAACTAACAAATATTATATGAAGAAATTTATTCATTTATATAAATTTCTTCATATAATATTTGTTGTACCCTGTACCCTGTTTGTTGTACCCTGAAAAAAATACTCCAGCTTTTGGAGACTTGTGTAAAAACACCATGCTTAAAACGCTATAAAAATATTTCTCAAAGTTTATAGCTTCATTAATATTTCTAAATTAATGTTTGCGTTAAAAGTTTCGGAAGGCGTATCAATATTACTGGCTAATTATGACTATATTACTGAACTTTGAAATTATGATTTATTCGTATCGCCTAACATTTTAGAAAATGTATGGAAATTAACTGAAACAGGATACGTAGTAATTTATAATCTACAGTTAAGTACATAAGTTAAGCTACCACAACTATAATAAATATGCTGCCATATATACATATACTACTGGAACCTAATAAAAATGCTTATAAGCATAACCGATATAGCACAGCGAATTCACAAGTTGAAATGGGAGTTAGCAAGGCACATAGCACGTAGAACTGATGGCTGATGGGGCGAAATGTTCTCGATTTTAAACCATGCACCAGAAAGTGCGGCGTAAGAAGACCAACCACAAGGTGAACAGACGACCTCAGACAAGTAACAAAATGACACTAGATGCAAGTCGCTCCCAACAGGTCTTTTTGGGAATTCATGGTAGATGCCTTTATTCAGTCGTGGACTTCTTATAGCTGAGATGATGATGATGAACTCTCGTTGATTAAAATTGCAATACTTTCTCAATCAAAAGGAAAAATGAACCGATGATCTGGTGAAATATTTTCTCAAAATAAAACAGAACATAGTTCTGCTTTATGTTGATAAAATATTTTTAACAGGACTTTCTTAAGTTCTATTAAAAATATTTTTTGCGCGATTTCATCAAATAGAAAGGAATAAAAACAGCTGAAAAAACTGAAATCGCATTGCAATTAGACTTCACAGCGTTCGCGTGACAAAGAAGTATTTCGCTCGTCGGGCTGTGAATGCTAAATGATTAAAACTGGAAAACCCAATTTTAAGAAATAGAAATAGCTATGCTCCCGCACAGCTATTTATATTTCTTAAAATTCAGGAAAGACGCTAAGATGTCAGGTGGGTTGGTAATGAAAAAAAAATGTTTGAAGGATTTGATGTTGGATTATTATATTTTTACGTAGTAAGGTAATCAAGTATTTAAAAAACTTGAAATTACTTTTTTTAAATACAATAGTAGGCTTGAGCTTGACCGCTAGCTCCCCTGATGTTAGGTGACATTGCAGTCTACGATGGAGCGCGCTTACCTAGAAGAAACCGATTCACTTGCGATTTAATTATAATTATATCTATCGGGAAAGACAGTAATCATTCCAAAATTTGACAACCCGCACGATGAAATTAGAAGGTATTCGCGGAAAAGTATATGCACTATGACGTCACAGTTCTATAGAACTAATGGGAGTTACCGTGCAAAGTTGTTTCATTTAGAACAATTCTTGTAAAATCACTTATTTGTTACAGGCTCTATGAAAAAATTTAATTATTACTTTTTACGAGAGTTTATTGTTATTATTTAAAAAAAGATAGCTTGTGACATTCAGATATGACTCACTTCACACATAAATCAATCGGACATCAGAGTAGATTGTAGGAAGTAATATAGAAAGTTAGATAGCCACATACAAACACAATATATGAAATTAAATTAAATTAAATGATTTTATTCCAGATATTTTACATCCATATTAAATTATTACGTTACAATTAAATTAAATTTTCACAGAGAAATAAATTAAATTAACTGTAGATTATAAATAAAAGTAAATAAGTGCAAATATATTAAATAATTATACAATAAATAATTTAAGTGGTACGCCCTCCACATAATCATATACACCCAAATAACATTACCATTACTTTTTCTAGCGCAGTCGGGTTAAAAACAGAAATGTTAATCTTTAGACGCACAACACAAAATTTCGCAAAAAGCTTCATAAAACATCAGAGTTAAAATTCAGTTTACCTTACTGATATTGAATAACATCGCAAACAAAGAACATGTTCTACTTTAAATTGTATTGTGAGCTAAAAATAAAGTTGGGAGAAAAGTTCCGCGTAAGCCGGCAAATTTTCTTTGTGTACTGACATTCCTTGCATTCAACTATGTTAAGTTGCTTGAGGCAGGAGTAAAGCTTGCTAACGGAATTTAATATTAGGTAACCTTGCAGACACATGAAGAGGTAGTATAGGACACGGCTTTAACTGTATTGTGTAGGTAGTAAGTAGTTTTAAATATATCGCTAGTGAGATATTCAAATTATGAAATACAAATAGTATATTATGATCCAAATACTCAGTCACAGTCAAGAAATCAAGAAATCAGACAACTTGTCAAATGAGCTTTCGGGAGTATGATAGTGTTTTTTGAAAATAATAATAGATTATATATATCTATATATATATATATATATATATATATAGATAATACACGCTCAAACGGCTGAACCAATCGTTATGAAAATTAGTATAGAGATAGCTTTGGACCTGGAGACGGACATAAGCTACTTATCATCATCATAATCATCGCAATTTTTCATAACTACGCGAGTGCAACCGCGGAACGCAGCTAGTCTATAAATCGGGGATTATTGTTGATCTATGATTTTTAGTTATTATTACATAATTTCAAAGAAATAGTGTGATCTGCTCCATACAAACGGATTTATTTTTACTATAAGACTATAAGACTTTAGTCAGAGAGATTGGGCGCTGAATACATTAAAGAGGTGGTGACTCCCGCTCTGGAATGTTCCTGGCGCAGAGATTGGCCATTGCCATTTGCGCCAGGAACAGCTCGGGGCGGGTTATTTCATCAATGATTATTATTTTAAGTGATTAATGTGTTTCTATAAAATAATTTGAATTAATATCATTCTTAATATAAATTTTAAATAATAAAAATTTAAAAAAGCAAACCGTAAGGTCATAGCCATTAATGATTTCAACCTTATAATAATTATAGTTTGAAAAACTGAAAAAAAAAACGACTTCAAAATACGCAATACAACGCGTTCATACGCGACTTGCTGTACACTTTTCTACGGGCAATTGGATGATATTTACCAGTTATTTTGTTATAAAAACCAAAGTAATGCGTCCATTTTGATGAAATTTATATGGGACCACCTCTGAAGTATGATCTACCAAATACAAAATCATCAAAATCAATTCACAATTGGCTGAGTAATCGGTGAACAACCATACAAAAACATACCGAATTTAAAACCTCCTTCTTTTTGAAAGATGGTCGGAAAATAAAAAATAAATTATCGAAATCAGATAATATTTATCACAGAATATAACTACTACTAGCCACATACTTTTTTTATGCATGATAGATCTACGATTGACCACCAACTCGCCTGATGTTAAGCGGCGGTGTGGCCGAAGATGGAGCTCGTAGATCTAGAGAATATCTATTCACTCTAGCCATGAAAATTCCAAGATTGTAAGTCTCAGGAAACAGAGATGGCAACACATCATACATACATGTCATGTGCTGAATAGTCTCTGAGTAAAATGACTGAGACATACGGACAGGCAGATATATTATGGACATGACGAATTTATAAGAGTTTCTTGTAGTTGCTATGAATCCATAAAAATTGGCCTGAACATAAGTAGCAATGTACACCTTGGGGATAATTCTGAAGTATATACAAAACCAATGATCCGAAATGATTACTAGCGAAGCGAGAAGTTTTACGAGGCAGCAAGTCGTTAATATTGATCGATTTATTTATAAGGAACAGTATTGGCACTCTGAAAAGACTTTGATGTTATCTCCATAAGCTCTCCAGCTTAAACGAGATATTATTCAAAATTTCTATTTCATACCTATGTGTATCCGTATATCCTGTGTAATATGTGTGTATCCGTATATCCTGTGTAATATGTGTGTATCCGTATATCCTGTGTAATATATGTGTATCCGTATATCCTGTGTAATATGTGTGTATCCGTATATCCTGTGTAATATGTGTGTATCCGTATATCCTGTGTAATATGTGTGTATCCGTATATCCTGTGTAATATATGTGTATCCGTATATCCTGTGTAATATGTGTGTATCCGTATATCCTGTGTAATATGTGTGTATCCGTATATCCTGTGTAATATGTGTGTATCCGTATATCCTGTGTAATATATGTGTATCCGTATATCCTGTGTAATATGTGTATATCCGTATATCCTGTGTAATATGTGTGTATCCGTATATCCTGTGTAATATATGTGTATCCGTATATCCTGTGTAATATGTGTATATCCGTATATCCTGTGTAATATGTGTGTATCCGTATATCCTGTGTAATATATGTGTATCCGTATATCCTGTGTAATATGTGTATATCCGTATATCCTGTGTAATATGTGTGTATCCGTATATCCTGTGTAATCCGTAGTAATTACGAGGAGCCATTAAATATTCGCCATGTCTGTCAGACATTTCACTCAGATAGTTAGCATTACATCATAGACTTCAATAGATACCCCAAGTGTATGTACCTAGCGTGTCAAAACGAGCGTGTCAAGTACGATAAAAAATCGCAGTTGACGACCAAGATTTTTTTTAATTTTAGGTGATACATACTTTCAATTCGATATTTTGTCAGCTAGTTACTAGCGTAAATGCAATAGAATAGAAAATCGAATAGAATATGGATTTTTAAAATCGTTTATGTGACGTCACAGTCGGTACCAAAAATGTGGCACGCAAGACTTTCATATAAATGAAGTCGCAAGCTCCATCTACTCATCTACTCTGTGCATTACATAAACGAAATTAGCCAAGTAAATTATGATCAATAAATCGCTACAAAATGCCGTACCAAATTTGCAAAAATAGTGAAAAATAGGGGTATTGTAGCATAGGTATCTTTAAATTAGACTAAGGTTTCATATATTGTCATCTTCTCAAATGTGATGAGAAACAAATGGTATGATGATAAATCCACGTGTGTAGCCCAAATATCTTTTAGGCAGCTGTATTTTTGATACATTAACAATGTGCGATATTTCGAATCAAATTATGAATGGATGGGAAATAATTGGTTCCGCCAACCGGCAACTAATTAATTTCCGGTCGCGTATCGTTTTTATAATTAATGAAATCCATGAAACTGGTATTAATAACTTCGTAGGTACTTTCATGAAATAAATGTGAGTTAAAAACCGGACAAGTGCGAGTCAGACTCGCCCACCGAGGGTTCCGTACAAACTAGTAGATAAAAGGGGGAAATCACATATTTTTTTTTATATTTTCCTTCATAAACCGAAAAATATACATCGTAAAAATATTTAAAAACCTGTTTTAGCTTATGCCACTGAAACTCTTTCATATGATACCCCATATGATACGGTTAATTCACTTTAAAATTTGGACCTTCATTCCTTGCATAAGGCACTATTTTTTGTGATTAAATTAAAAATGTCCAGTTTTCGGATTTTTTCCTATATCATTGTGTTAACAAGGCTTCTTGCCAAATTTCATTGTTCTAGGTTACGGGAAGTACCCCATAGGTTTTGATTCCCTTGTGAGTGTCGAAATGTGCGTTTTTTACGATATATTCGGCTGTAACTTTTTTTAAACGAAAACTTAGAAACTTTATTTTTCTTTCTGCGGCAAGATACTATGGATCTGCATAAGTATATGGTTTTAATTTCAATTCGATACCTGCACGCGTTCCCGAGATAAAGGTCTTGACACCCGACGGACGGACAGACGGACAACAAAGTGATCCTATAAGGGTTCTGTTTTTTTCCTATTGTGGTACGGAACCCTAATAAAAACATAAAAAATCGGCCAAGTACGGATTATTTTTGTACACCGAGGATCCCGTACCTTCCTCCCGCCTTCTACACTTCATAAACTATAAGAACAATATTCGCCCCATGATTCTACTAAAAAACAAATTAATTTTGTACAGAATGTTGAAAACAATGTTCACCCAGGTCCATTCATACATTCCAAGTACGGTGTGAGTTTGTAATTATAAACAATTGTTTTTTGGTTATAAATAAATAAATACCCTTACACCTTTACTACATTTATAACTTATTTCTCACCAAATATATTTTTATCGTGTTGACTTACAAGCTTGATTTCTGTTTTTCTTTTTTTTTTTACATCCACAGTATCAAATTTAATCATTGCACTGAGGCAACGATAGGTTGAGAGTTTTAGCTTTTAAATTAAAGTTGCGCATTTTGAAATAAGGTTGCTTCAGTTTTTTAAACTATAATAAAATGTTACCTTAATACGCTAATGAAGAAAAGAGTCTCGACCAGACCTATTATTGTTCGTGTTCTTCCTTAAGAAGTCAGAAACCCTAAAACTCGAGAAGACATACCTAGTAATATTTTGATTGTTTAATACGGTACCTACAGTACTATTTAACACCGATTTATTCATTTAATAGTTAATCGAAATAAACCATCAAAAGCTAAGATGTGTTCCTGATTTATTTATTTATGTTAGTTACGATGTCTACTCGGCTTATGTGAATGAAAATCGCTGACCTCGATTTTCCTTTTTTAGTACTGGACAGGCTTTTTTCATACAAACGAAAGGCTATTGGTATGTCATTTTTAAATGATAGGTACATAGAGTGTGCCAGGACTCTATTTCACGTACCTAAAGTTCGAGGCACACAACGACCGCGAGTGACGTCTACGCTGTTGCTTAGAAAAGGACCGCCAAATGCGGTTAAAACTACACTCGAAGTTTTTAATTAGCAAGTACAAGTTTAGAAAACTTAAATATTCCTGACAAAAAAGACAGCTGAACCGAGTTTGATGAAACATTGTTAATACTCTCGATAAAAACTCTATCAAACAATCCATCCGTTTAAGAGCTACGATGCCACAGACAAACACACAAATACACAGATACATAGATACACACGCTTATAACATCCCTCTTTTTATGTCGGAGGTTAAAAATAGAAGTTTTTTATTTATATATTCACGTACCTTCCTTTCAATTCGTGCATTAGCGAAAAGAGCGTGGATTTCATTGTTTTAAATTTTATCGGCAATGTCTGGGAAGTGGCAATCGAATTGGCATAAAATATTGTGATAGCTTTATCTAAGACACTTTTATATATCACGACTAGACCTATGCCTATTATGTCTCATTGGAAATTCAGTGTGGAGGACCTATATATACCTCCCCACTGAATTTCCAATAAGATCAGTTAGCTCGTGGCCTGTAACTAGCGTTTTTCTAGCATTTTCTTGTACGAGGCACTCAACAGTTACTAGTGCACGTATTAAGGTCAATGGTAGAGGGACAAAACGGTAGTTGCCACGTTAACAATTCACGAGGTATGGCAACGGCTATAAGCTTAAAAAAGCTTTTTAATATTAAGTACCCATTTAACGCTTACGACTTGAAAAGTTGTGAAATCACCGGGAAACATTCGTTAGGTAAAATGGTAACTCCGTCCTTTCTGTTATAGGTATATAGGTACACGTAGCAGATGTACCTGTGTTTTACGTAGAAAAAAAAACCTATCTCAATAGTGGATAAGTACTTACATTTTATGAAAAATATGCTCTCTGCATTTCATTTCTTTAGAACAAACTGTTTGCTTCAAGGTTTGCGTTGACATGATAGGAATTAATCAATTGAGTAAGATCAAAGAATTCACAAAGACTGAATTGAAAATTTCGGTCTATGATCATGATTTCGAATTTTACCTAGATACACAGCAGTGTCTCATCAAAATTGGCAAAGCAGGGCAACACTCCACCCAGTAATGTCTCCTCACAAGAAAACACCTAAAATGTTAACCAATTTCCAAAAATAAGGAGGTAAACAATTCGACTGTATGTTTTTTTGTTCTTTTTTATGTTTGTTCACCGAATACTCCGCAAATTGTGAATTGTTTTTGATGATTATTTTTAAGCTATCGCATAGCTTCTATCGCGGGCCTTGAGCGTGGAGACCGAATCCAGAAATTCCGTAACGAAAATAACCTAACGCAGTAACGCCGATACAACCAATGCCACCTAGAGGCGATTTGCAGAACTAAAGAGACAAGCGTGATATTTCAAAAAGTCATTAAAAGTTCTGCTATTCATCGTTAGATGGCAAAACTAAAAACTAAAAAGTATCACCGCTGTGCCGGTCGGAGTGGGGGGTGTTAGGAATACTGCATAAATAAAATAAATAAATAATTATAATTACATAAGTTGATAAAAAATGCTATGCAATAGCTTTACCGCGGCAGTCTCCGAGTGCCACACGTCTTTTTTGTTTGGTAGCTGGTAATATCTTATAAAAACACGTTTTTTGATTTTGCGAGAGATGTATTATTATTATTACAAAAAAATATAGCCTTTATCACTCTGGAAGTGAAGACAAATCAAACAAGACCTCGCACATCAAAATCGGTCAAGCCGTTTAGGATGTAGGCCATCATATAGAAACATACATACATACCTACCCGCATACATACAAACATATAAACACCCAAAAAACTTAACCCTCCTTCTTACGCAGTCGGGTAATTAAGGGTATTTTAGGTCCAATGAGATTTAAAAAAATGAGATTTTATATAGAGTTGGTAAGATCTAAAAGTTTCTACCACGTCTTTTAACTTAAATGTCACTGTAGTTACTGTCGGACAGCAGCTTTTGTTTACATAATTACGCAAACTAAGCTAAGCAAAGCAACCCAAACTAAGTAAAGCTATGAGAACCAAGCAGATGATGGAAATCCCAGATACGGAATAAACATCTCCGTGCTCATCACACAAAATGACGTTGTCATAGATGGAAATCGCACTTACAGCTTACAAGACATCTGTGAAGGCCCGACTACATTATCAGTTTCCGTCAGTTAAGTATTCAAGTGTCTGTCTTCTTATTCTATATCATGACTTAGTTCTATATTATTCTTTAAAAAAAAATATTTTTCTGTCGCAAACGTGTTTTGTCTACGTTTGAAAATGAAGCATACTAGCTGTATAATTTGATTTACGATCGACATTGATTGCAATTGAATTTAGGTTCGCAATTTTATATCTTTCCGATACTTTGATTCGACATCTGTTTTTTTGTTAAGGTTTCGAAGAATGATTTATTACAGGTATAATTTCATGAAAAAAATATTTTTAGCTGAAGATTAAATATCTTAAGAGTAAAGTTATCGCTCGCTCTTCCATACAAAAAGGAGATAAAAGTTTCCAGTATCCAATTTCATTTATTATTTTTATATAATTGGCATTGGATAAATGATCAATCATCTAAGTGTTTTTTAAATTATATTGTAATTTTTAGTTAAAAAATAATAATCAATACCTACGAATATAACATTTGTTCATATTATTCATATTAAACGTCAAGCCGATAAAAAATAACCGTTGAAGTCGGACCATATTCAGGTGTAAAAATAGTTCTGTTGTATGGAAAATTACCAAATAAAAGAACTGGCAAAAATTGCGGTCTCAAAGAGCTTCTTAAAATTCCGCCTATCCATTGTTGTTATCTTATGTGGGTGTCAGGAATATAAATATGCTCGCTATGTGCATGGAAAAAATATTTAAACCTATATTAAGCTTTAGTGTTCCCGCGTTAGCTTCTTATCTAGTTTCATTCTTTTTTAGTATGGCTAATAATAGACGTTTAATTTTGACGCAACATAAATATTTTATCATTTTTAACCAACTACATAAGAGGAGATGCTCATCTATTCGGTTGTATGTTTTATGTTTTTATTTGAACAATTGGGTTACTCACGTCTATTTTCGACCCGAATTCTCTATAGTTTCAACCGTATACGGCGGTCTTTTTTAAAAGAGGCAGCGCAAACGTCACTCCCGAAGGACGTCTCCTCTGGTACTGGTATGTTTTTTGTTGTTGCCTCATAACTCCTTCATTTATTTGAAAATATTGTTTTATTCAACCGTTGAAGTGTGCAAAGTATTTCCTACTCTATTTTTTGTTAGCTATTGTCAAAATATTTTAAAAATATTTTTTTACAGCTCAAGCCCTAAATAAATTCGAAAATATTGCTGGATCTGGAATTATTTTAGATATTTATTTGAATCAAAACGTTACATAATAATGTACATCTACTTTATATAGGTTCAACACAAATAATTTTAGCATTCAGTGAAAAAAATATCCTGTCATTTCTTTTTGTCTGGCTGCACATTAATTTAAATTACAATATTCTTTTGAACAGTGTCAACATTGTCTATTGATTCAATTAGGAATCTAAAGTTTATTTTATTTTCATCATTCTTTCAAATAAATCCGTAGACGTAATATTGAGAAATGAATCAAACATAGGCGAAACAAGGACAAGTTTTGTTAACATGTTTTGTTGGATAAAAATCAGTGGAATGAGATTTGCCTCATTTACTACGGTTTATAGAGTAAATTATTGTAAATGTGTTATTTTAGTAAGGCTAGGAATACAAATTCAATGATAGTTCTTTTTTTGTTTTTAAACGGTTTTATTTAGCTTGCCCAGCTTGTTTGTTGTTGATGTAGTTATTTATACTTTTTGGGTCAAATTTAGTACCTAATCGAAATTTGACCCCCTTTCCGTGGACAGATTGATCTGATATTTGGTACGCGCCTTTAGTTTAGATGACAATATAATGAAATATGTTTAGTATCATTCTAAATTCAATATGGCCGCCGCCACGAAATGGCGGATTTCATATTTTTTCACAACCTTCACAATATGGATATCAAATGAAAGGGCTTTTCTAGTAGAATACAGTAAATACATTACCCACACCATTATTTTTCTTTTCAATAAAAAAAGATTAACTTATCTAGTTGAAAAAGTTTTTCGTTTTTTTTTTTTATGTAACTAATATTAAATTTTAATTAATGCACAAAACCGTCAACATTGGAAATATCGGGGGATGCCTTTGCCCAACAGTGAGATACTACTGGCTAGCAACAACAATATAGCATTTTTTTTTAAATAAATATGGCATTCTGAACAAAATACGTAAAGAATTTCGAGACCAATTTATAAAAAAAATATCATCTTCCTTAAGAGCAAGTAGAGGTAAAGTAATATCAACTCAAGTGATGGTAAATGCGCGTGACGAAAACGTAAAAATAAAGCGCGCTGTGAGGGTGAAATGAGACACGATGTTCCTGTTCACTGCTCACTTGCCCTTACTACCCGATGAAGCGGAAACCTATAGGGAATAACTAGGTACATTATCTCTAAATAGAGCTACCACCAAGCTACTACTTTTTAAACAAACTAACTAGTAAATACTGGTAGTTGAAGTGGTAGTGGGCAGGGCACATAGCACGTAAAACTGACGGCCGATGTAGCCGAAAAGTTCTCGAATGGAGACCATGAACCGGCAAGCGCAGCGTAGGGAGACCAGCCACAAGGTGGATAGAAGATATCATACAAGTAGCAGGAAGACGCTGGATGCAGGCCGCTTCCAACCGGTCTTTTTGGAAATCAATGGGGGAGGCCTATGTCCAACAGTGGACTACTCGTGGCTGAGATGATGATGTACTGGTACCCGCGACTTTGCACGCTTAGGAATAACTACCTAACTAAAACCAATAATTATAAGCTCATGTTTGATGGTTGGGTCAAGGGTCACATTCTAAAGGCAGACGTCCTGGACACGGTACGCATTGTCAGTAGGTTCTTCAATCTATAGCCCAGCTTGAGACCTGTCCCTTTCCCGTCGGTTATACGGGGTGAAATTTAATTAAGTAGGTTACCTAGATATTATAATCTAGGTGACTTCAAATCGCGAGTGAATAGGTTTCTTCTAGGCAAGCGTCGCTTAACACCAGATGAGTTGACGGTCAAGCGCAAGCCTATTTTCGTATTAAGAAAAAATCTATTTGCAAGCTATGATAGGTGATAGGTGGTGGTGCCATGTGCACTGTAGTGTCACATAATACGTTATAAAAGATATACTGATCGTGCAATAACTGGCAAATATTTGGCACCTCCACAAATGTGAAGCGAATAATAAAAGTAACTTTTTTAACTATTAAATACCATAAATACTAGGAAACGAGTCAGGAATTAATCTTTTTAGACAATATTTATTCAACAGAGAAAAAGGAAGATTTCCGAGAAGTTATTTTGTAACGTTTTACTTCTAACAGTAGGCCTTTTTTGGAAACATAAATTAGAGAGTTCTATGAATCTGGTTTTTTTTAAAATTATAGACTGGATAATTTATTTCTAGTCACGTGGAAGGCCGATTTCTACAAAGTAAACTACGATACATACGTTCATTTTCCTTTTAGAAAGTTCCATAGTAGTTCCATTTTCAAATAATAGTAGGTACTCATTCAAAAGTAAGGTAAAATTGTAAAGACAAAATCAAGATATTATCCCAACAACGCTTGCGTTAAAGCTAAGTCTATTGTTTTCTCAAATCAAAGCCGTAAAAAGGGATCGGTAGATCTTACAATAATAAAATGTATACGAGTGATGGTAGCCTTTCTACGACGAATTCATCTTGTTTCAGTCGTTTGACGAGTAATGGTCTTTTAAAATTCGGAGATGGCGAAATAAGTGGAGTTTTATTTGAATCAGCCAGACTGTGACAAGGGCCCGAAAAATAGCACGTGTTACCAATTTCTCCTATTTCTTTTACAAAATAAATACAAATAATTGGGTTTTTTGGCGGGAAAGTTATAGAAACGTTGTCGTTTTATTTTATTTTTTTAAACTTTTGTTATTAAGAATTTTATTGCTATAAAATAGTGGCATTTTATTCATTAAAAGCGTGAGTGTGGAAAAGTGAAATAAAGCAGCAAAATGTCTTTTCACGTTGTCGGCAAAACTCCATATAAGGATCTAGTGAAGTCGCCATCACTTTACTCTTCACGACTCGAATTTGAAAATAACTGTATACGTGACTTAGATAGTGACTATAACATGTATGACTTGTTTTATTCGAGAAATTTAAAGAAATATTAATACTTGACACTGGCAAATGCTTTAAGCGGGTCCAAATACAATTACTATTAATCGTCGTTGAATTAATAGGGCATTTTAGCAAGTAGAATTCAATATTTTTATCAATTGTCTACAACTTTTATTAATTTATTTGATAGTTTCCATTTTTCTATAATTTTGGAGTTTCGATTTTTATTCTTATGTGTGTAATATTTTATCGGTTTTTTAAGCACACTTTATCTTTTTTACGGAGTAGAACACATTTGATAAAAACTGGCACATCAATACACAAAACCGTCAAGACTGGAAATGTCGGGGAAAGGCCTTTGCCCAGCAGTGGGACACTACAGGCTAACAACAACATGTCATGATTTGAATATTTGTTGTATGTGGTGTGCGGTGTTTTAAGTGTTGCGGAGTGGCAGCACTGCTATTTTCTTAATTTATATACTCTGGAGAACGGTGATCGAACAGAATGAACGCTACCCCGGATGATGGCGTGATGTTGTAATTCCGGGGAGGGGATATATCGCGGGCGGACGAGCGCGAGCGGCCCTTCGAAAAAAGTAGTCGCGGCGTAACTCGGTAGTAAAAAGGCGGTCTTAGCGTCAGACCGCTCAGTGCAGTGAAATAAGTGCAGTGTTATAAGTAATAATAAAGCGTCATAAAGTTCAGACAAGGAGTTTTCTTCATATATCAGAAGTGGGATTCAACCTGCGAGCCGAGCCCGGTAAAATCGTGAGTCAACTGAGAGATTATATTTTACCCTCCGATTATTGAATATTGATGTTAAAAATTTGTCACGCATATCGAATTGGAGAAAATGGTTCTTAAAAGTGTTGAAACAGGGTGTTAAAATAATTATAACGGGATATTCTTAATGCGGGTAGACAGAATCTGTTAAGATACTGCAATGAGATGTGATCTGGGTTACTCCCAGATTATTTTATTGTAGCACAGCGATTAAATATTATAATCCGACGATTTTATTATAACCTAATGAAATTTTGATAGTGTGGTTGGGGCTACTCCCCGATAATTTTATCGTAATTTAAACGAAATGAAGTCTGTTGTAAGTAAGTCATTAGTAAATTATTTAGTTAACATCCAGAGAGACAAGTATACGAAAATATGTTTTTCTTGTTTGAGAACCATTTTTACTTTTTGTATTTGACTATGCTGCAGCCATTCAGAGGAACCATAGCGTGATAATATTTTTTGGTGTGATGGTGAGAGTAGTGTTTTTAATAGTACAATGGCTATGGCATATCGGTCTGTGGCCGTGTCAGCGATCAGCAGTGTGTTATTTTTCTAGAAAACTAGTAAAGTGCTGCGAGTAAAATATTTTAATTCGGTAACTGGGCTACATCAATACAGCCAATTAAGCGAGCTTCTAAATGTAGTTTTTCTAGAATATTGCTAACAGTAATGCAAATAAAATATTATGGTAAACTTAACAGCTTATTATCTAGCTGTTAAGGTTGGGCTCCACTAAAATTGTGTTCAGATTCAGAACACTTGTTGATAAAAATTTGGTGCAGACCTTTTGCAGTGCGCGAACTTGGTCACAATAGTAGATTGCCTGAGTCCACCACCTCAGTTGTGCGTAACTTTAGTATGCGTGCTGTACGGTACATTTGTACACGAACATTTATACCTCGGAAATGTGCTTTACTTTCAGTTTAGCGTGTAAACATGTGTGCGAGTGCGTCGTCGCGGGTACACCGCGAGACCGAGGAGTGCGCGACAAAAGTTCACGGTTTGTCCAATAGAGTGCGCGCACAGTTTGCTGGTGCTGCCCGTAAGAGTTCACCAAGAAATACATTTATGCTGCACTCTGTGCGGTACAGAGCCGCACACTGGTGGAATCCTGTCTTTACGGTTACGGCCATTTAGGGCGAGTTGTACTGTGTTCGTTTTTCTGTAAGGTTAATAAAGTACCGCAACTAAAATATTCTAGTACGACAACTAGTCTACTACAACTAGTAGCACTGTCTTTAGTAGTGTAAGTATGCTATACCATGAAGCGAAATTTTGGTATTGTATCGCCACCTGCAACACTATTACTACTTTGTGACGTAACTATTGTAAGATCTTGAACCACATAAGTGTGTCAAACGAAATTTTATATGAGTAGAGCTACAATATTGATGGATTTACCAGAGTATCACTGCGTAAATATTTAATACAGAAGTCTGTTTATGAAGTTGAATTATACAGAGATAACATAGTTCGATTGACTTAAAATCTTAATTGAATTTCAAAGGCATGTATAACCTCAGAAATAGTACCATTGTGTACCGGTAACTTGTCGCGAATATTTATCCGTTGACGCCTTGTAATCATGGAGGCGGAATTTAAAGCCGCGCTAAGATATCAGAGTATAGACAGTGCTTAAAATTAAAGTGCATTTCTTAGTGTTAACAACTACACTTAGTGTTACTGCAAGTTTGAAATTCAAGGATTTTTAGTGTTTACGAGTTTGTTAGCTGCAGTCATGTAGGTGAACTGCAGGGAAAATGTTCCAAAGAGTGCCATGTATGTGTGCCGTAAAGTTGAAGTTCGTAGATTTGATGATGTTATCGCTGCAACCGTGTAGGTGAGCTGCAGGGTAATATTCTAAAGAAGTATGGCCATGTAGGTGTGCCGTAAGAAAAGTTCGAAGATTTGATGATGATTTTGCCGCAGCCATATAGGCGCGTTGTAAGGTTGAAGTTTGAAGATTTGACGATGTTTGAAGTGTGAAGATTTGACGATATTCGAAGTTTGAAGTTTTGATGATGTTTGAAGTTTGAAGATTTGACGATGTCGAAGTTTGAAGATTTGATGATGTTCTCGCTGCAACCATGTAAGTGAGCTGTAAGATTGAAGTTCAATTATTCAATGATGTTTTAGCTGTAACCATGAAGGTTTGGTTTCAGGATGATAATTTTAACCGGTCACGGAACACTTAGCTTCCAGCCATGAACGTTTTAAACTGCAGCAGGTCAAGCCTATTCAAAGGAAAGTAGAAGCTCCAAACTGTATTTAATCCAAAATAACTTGATTAACTAAATTTTGTATAATATGTATATGGTGTGCAAGAGTGTGCACAGATCTTGTATTTTAGTGGATTTGATTAATCCAGTCGATTAATGATCATTTTAATGTGATAATGTTAAGCGTTGAATAGCAGAATCATTGATCGGACTTTCCCAGAACCTGAGCACTTGACTTTTAATGATGATATAACGTTATAATTCCAGTTTTGATGTAGTTTCGAGTTTCATAGAGAAAATTTAAATCATATATGAGAGATCAACCGATCGGACACGCAGCAAGTAACCTTGACGTGCATAGCAACTCGAAGAGTCGAGGAGGGAGTCTTGACAAATGCCACTATGCTTGAAATTTCCGAAACGTACTAATTAGAATCGACTAAGTCACTTACTTTTGATAAAACGCGTATAGTGCGTTAGAGCGAATAAATTTATGAGTAATCTGCTTGCAATTATTAGATTCTCAATTATTATGGTTATTATTATTAGATTATGGAGAGAATGGAAATTACTCCATCAATAAGATTCATGAATTGATAAATGAGTAAGCCTAAGACATTTTCCGAAAAATACTATTCGGTTAAGGATTATTATAAAAATATATATAGATATCAGCGATCTGTATGTGCCAACGTAATTAGATGTCATTTTTTGAACACCCACGTTATTTTTTCGCAACTGCAGAGCAGTGTCTACACTTTGTTGAATTGTCCGCTGAACAGTGATGTAAGCAGTGATGAGCGTTGACAATTATCGTAAAATATATATAAACAAATCTGTATGTTAAATGAACCACTCGATAATATTACAAAACTATTAGTCGAGAGTAAACGTACGTAGTAAACGTTTCTTTGAGAGAAACCCATTTTATGCGTTGAATGAGTTGATGAAAATAGATCTTGCTGAATTCTCGTTCTAATGGAACAGCGGATCATATTTTCTACTTTCTTCCATAAGTGGATTGGCATATTTTTTATTATTCTATTTTGGCCTTTTGAACATTATTATGAATATTGACATAAGTTTGACGACATCCTTTTATTATATATTATGTTATTGGATATAAAAATTACATAAATAAATAGAATATATTATATCTAAATTAATAAAAACTACGTTAAATTGTATTTTATAACAGAAAAAGCTTGGAGTACAAACATAACAAAAAAATACTAATTTGAAAAGGGCTTTTCTAATATAACACTTTTGTTACAAGCCCAAGAAATAATTTGACTTTGAATTTAAGCGATGACCGAAGTTTCTTATCACGAACTAAAGATAATTCAAAGAGAGAACTGATTGATCAGTTTCATATTTCAAACAAAGTAGCCTCAAAAATAGATTGCACCGGTGGGTGTTTGATTGTAAAAGTACAGTTTATGAGTTCAAAAATTAGTCAAATATAAAAACCGAATATTCATAATTAATTTATTTCTTGCAAAATAGGTATACAAATATGTGGTTTTATGATAGTAATAACATTTGGCCCTCTATTTTTGCTGTCGGTTCTAGATCAATATCGCTAAATATCGTTCGTGCATATGAACATTTTGATAAATCTAGTATAATTTTGGTAAGCGTATAACAGAATTGGATCCAGCATACGAAAATTAATCGATAAATAAAAAAATATCTTCATTAAAAATAAGCAATATTTGATAGGACTGGTAACGTTTCCGAAATATGATTGTTAGTTGAAATAAAACGGCAACTATCAAAATCACCACTGGCTTGTACTCAGTGCAAGAGCAGTTATGATATGACTAGTCGACATCATATAGACCTTTAAAAAAAAAAAACAACAGAAATTAGTAAGACAAATATTGAGACTAATTTTATTTATGGAAGTGATTACCTGCTTCTTCTCTTTTGATGCTTTAGTATTAGTTCAGGTGTGCACTAAAAGGAATTAAGTATGCTTCTGTGTATAAACATTCTCAGTCTTTACCTACAATTAAGTTTATTAAAACCTAGTCAAGTAATTTCTGCTCTACTGTTACATCAGTACTATAAATATTGGATGGGAAAATAAATATGTCCACATTCTCGGTTTGAGTACTGTTAGTATGTAATGTGTACAGTATTTTTTTCTAGCTAACGTGTCATCAAAATAGTGATGACGTATTTGACAAACAACCAACAACTCTATCCTCAAAGAGATTCATATACGAGATAGATTATCGTCGACTGGGCAATTGCAAATACTGAAGTTCTTTGCTCAGATCTCAAGAAAAGAGCACTCGACGGAGAGCCTATCGCAGCATATGCATGGCCGTGTAGAAGGCAAGCGAAGTCCTGGACGATCACCAACACGTTGAACCGAGCTCACTAGAAAAGCTACGCAGTCCACCGAAGTAGAGTGTACTCGCAATGCAACCGGCAGAAATGGAGAAGCATCGCGAGAAGAGCAGCTGGCCTGGAAAGTGACGGTGACGGCGAGGAGCCACCGCCATTGCAACCACGACCACTCTGACTAGAGTGTACGATTAAGAAGAAGAATTTGGCAAACAACAGATTAAAATCCGACAGATGTCAACTTAGGGCATCTGTGATGTGAAGTGATTCAACTTGATAGTACATCAATTTAATGGTAAACAGCAACAGTTATACGCCAGTCAAATAACGGTTGGTGAAGGACTGACAATGGATCAGCTACCTGTAGTTTATCGTGACTAATTTGTCCCTATGATAATGAAATTTAGTGATTAGAAAATAATAATACTTCTGACATTCTAAACTGACAAAATTTTGCTCATGTGCTTTGCCGATCATCCACAAGCTTGACAGAAATTAATGCGGTTGTAGCGACTTGCAAAAAAAAAGGGGGTTTGGAAAATTATTTCCGTTCTCTTATTCTCTCTATTACTCGGATTTGGGGAGTATACGTTACACAATTTTAAAATGCTATTTGGTAATGGCAGGACAATGACAGAAATACAGTTTAAAATGTTGATTCCTATGAGAGCACTTACAAAATTAACGTACTCGTGTCACCAAATTATTACTGGAGCTGGTTTGAGTTGGATCTAAATATTTGAATTTATGTGTAATTATTTTTGGACGAAATTTGCTTTCATTTTATTCAAGCTTTGTCGTTGGTCATTTTAGTGTTTGGACGAAGAACAAAAAGGAGTATTTATAGAGTTTTTCATAAAGAAAAAGTCTACAAGCCCAAGTCTACAAGGTTTGAATGCTACTTCAGTGGCCACTACAACATTGGGACATTTATATAATGATGCTGCCGTTCGCAATCACTAAGCCAGAGGAGGAAGTAATTGAGTAACCGACAGTAAATTAATAATGCGAATTGAATAAGTTTTTATGTACTTTTTTTTAATTATATACCAAACCTCTGGAAATACCAGAATATATACTCGATCCGTACAACATATTTGTACAACAATGATTTATCTGCATAGTGTACATTTACACACGAATAGGAAGCCTCCGGTTCCCAGACCAGCTAGAATAAACATAAAATAATTGTCATATTTAAAAACGAATCCGAGTGTCATGATTACTTGTATCTACAATAATAACTAGTTACGACAACGTATACTACAAAGTTTAGTGTGCCATAAGTAGTTTTATAAAATTAGCATAATAATTACTGTTTAACTATTTTATTTTGCAGCAAATCTTTAAGGAGTCCAAAGGGTTCGATATGATTAATCAGACTTGCTTTTAGAGAGTTGTTGTGCATCGGGACGTTGCACAAAAGCGGATGGCCGAGTGTCATGATTTGAATATTTGTTGTATGTGGTGTGCGGTGTTTTAAGTGTTGCGGAGTGGCAGCACTGCTATTTTCTTAATTTATATACTCTGGAGAACGGTGATCGAACAGAATGAACGCTACCCCGGATGATGGCGTGATGTTGTAATTCCGGGGAGGGGATATATCGCGGGCGGACGAGCGCGAGCGGCCCTTCGAAAAAAGTAGTCGCGGCGTAACTCGGTAGTAAAAAGGCGGTCTTAGCGTCAGACCGCTCAGTGCAGTGAAATAAGTGCAGTGTTATAAGTAATAATAAAGCGTCATAAAGTTCAGACAAGGAGTTTTCTTCATAAACAATAAGAACATAATCTCAATAATCATAATCACTGTCTTAAAAAGTAGTTAGGTATAGAAAAAATTTGGACAAAGACTTTTAAAATCATACACTCTTTTTCTGTAGTCAGGTAAAACACATTAAAACAACAGAAACATCAAGATATTGTCAAAACATTTCGTATCCGATGTGATTCCAAGAAGTGGGAGCGGAATGATGAACGACATGTTTATGTAGTGCGGCAGATTTACGAGGATCATAATTATTAAGACGTCTACATAAATCAGTAATGGTGCACTGACATTGGACCGTAGATTAGCTACTGTTGAATATATTATTATCATTAATAACGGGATATTTACCATGGTTTGTCAACCGACTTTAAAATAGGAGGAGGTTCTCAATTCGACTATATTTTTTTTAATGTTTGTTACCTCATAACTTTCGACTGGGTAAACCAATTTTGATGATTCTTTTTTTATTTTATTTGAAAGCTAGTGTTTTCCATGGGGTCTTATTTCAATTTCAACAAACACACACTCCCAATACACAAACACGCACATGCACACAACTACCACAGTCTAAACTAGTCACAAAAAAAAAAAAAAAACTCTATTAAAAATTTGGTCCAGTTCTGGTAATGGCATCCATGAGAAGTCGGTTGCTTCAGTTTTTTAAACTACTTATTATATTTAATTTGAGTTCTCGATATTTCGGAGCAGTTCAATGCACCATGTTCACGGATGACTGTAAAATGCGGGTGACAGCTAAGTAATGTCCGCTGACATTCGGTCTACCCTCTTTCGTCGTCTTTTGAACCAATCGTGATAATTAATCGTTATAGTTTAATTATACAGTTTAATAAACTGAAAAAACCGACTACAAAATACGCAATACAAAACATATCTACGCGGCTCGCTGTTCACTTTTTTACATGCACTTGGATGATATTTTACCAGTTATTTTGTTATAAAAGCAAAGTTTTGCATCAATTTTGATAAAATTTATATGGGATTACCTCTGAAGTATGATCTACCAAATACAAAAAAAATCATCAAAATCAATGCAGAATTGGTTGAGTAATCGGTGAACAAACATACACAAAAAATACAGACCAAATTAATAACCTCCTTCTTTTTGGAAGTCGGCCAAGAAGTGTTTTACTGTTGAATAATTGATAAATACTTGGGTATTTATCAGCATGCTGTGTTCTGTGACTTCAATCCCATGGTGTTATCGACAATGGCGAGCTATGATAATAAGTAATTACATTCCCATTTAGCTATATTAGTAAAAAGTGTAAAAAAATATATAAATTCTGACTGACAGCAGAAGAGATAAAAAGAGTTCTGTAAGTTATAGTCACTTTAACGCAAAACTTGCGAAGCTTCTGTTCTTATACTATTAAGTATTATGTGCCTTAACTGTAAAAAATATCAGGTATAAAGTAAAAAATCATTAGCACATTTTTATGTGGCAAACATGTCAAAACAGCAATCTCCCTATCTGTGCCTCTGTCAGGAGCAGTGCGGGATACCCGCATTTATTTTGAAACTGGTCGCAAACTGAAACAAAAAGTACAAAGCCATCGGACGCAGTGACCGATTGCGGTGTTTTCAGGCGTGACTCGGCTCTCTAGTAACTAGTGTGCTCGCTAAATTACGCCGTTTGTTTTGTAAAAACGCCGAATAAAGCTGAAACAAATCTACTCTTTCTAAATCTATGAGTATGCAGTTTTACAACGAATATATTTGTTTCAGCTTTACTTTTTTTTTACAAAACAAATGGCAACAGACTGTACTGTTAGTATACCATTTTAGAACCTGCGTTATATTTTTTGATCAAGCGTTGAAGCAAGCTAAGGGTCTCTACATCAACTGGCAAGTTTTGCTTCCATCTATACGGACGTTTGGATGTTAGTACAGATCATATTTTACAACTACATTTGACTGAA
Organism: Lycia hirtaria; assembly: GCA_947563715.1. Lineage (NCBI taxonomy): Eukaryota > Metazoa > Arthropoda > Insecta > Lepidoptera > Geometridae > Lycia > Lycia hirtaria. The sequence goes on from OX387384.1 coordinate 9,235,281, forward strand.
AATCACAGCGAAATCAAAAAGAAGATAATTATTATTTGGTATCAGTGGTTCAGGTGTTCCCGCATAACTTTTAAACTGTTTTTCACTAACACTACAAACAATAGGGTAAGTAGGGGGAATGGCGTTCACCTAAGGAAAACATGCTATATTTTTTTAAATATTGGTTTCATATCAAAATTTAAAAAAATGCAATATCTTTGACTATTAAGTAATCAATATTGTAACACAAAACGTATATATCTCTATCTCTATATTAGTAGTAGAAGAACTTAAAAAAAACAGCTTTGCGCGTCATTACCCCTGACCTTGGGTAATGCCGCTCAGGCTAAGGGGTAAAGGACACTCAAGCTTTTTTATATATTATTATCATTATTAGAGGTAATCACAATTAGAGATAGTAGGATTTTATCATCAGTCACTGATGTATCCATCTGCTGAATCTAATACTGAACATATAGCATGAGAACACAGCCCACAAGTGGTATAACGATCCCAAATATTTTTTTCTTCAGTTTTGGTGAATTGTAGATCTTTATTGTTCCGTGTTGGTTTATCGGTTGTCCTTTGGTGATTTCAAGGCAAGATAGGCTATAATTGTAGTACATAATATTAGGTCAATAGATTTATCAAAGAAAAAAGTCAATAAGGGGGAATGGCGTTCAGGTGAGCGGCATAACCCCAAAAGTTCGTTTTGAATTTAATTTGAAATTTTAAAACATTCACATGTAATTGTTAAAAATTGATTACGTTATCACAAAATATAAACTTCAGTGTCTAAGAAGTCATAACAATAATTAAATAATAATAAAAATACTAAACTTCTGACAAAAACACCATACCCATAAAGTAGATCAACAAGGCCCGTTACAAAACAATGCACATTACATTCTCATGTAGCGAGCTGACTGGCTGTACGCAAAACTGTCTGTTAGAGGCCCCCGTCCCCCTCGCTTTAAGCGACGTGACATGTTGCTGTGCACTATTTTTATAGACTTATAGAGGTGAGCGCCATTACCCGGTGAGCGCCATTCCCCCTGCTTACCCTACACCTTGCAAGTACAAACATGTTGCAGCAATAGTATTTTTTTTCGCATAAACTCTGTGATCGCTATATAAGTCTATTGTTCAATATATAGCTTATTATACTTTTGCTAAAGTTTATTAATATTATCTATTTGTTCTATCCAACGAGAATATTAAGCATTTCATAATTCGACACACCTGTCCTATATAAAATAATATCCCTATACCCTCGCCCGTAAGCACCAGAAGGTCCGGCCAGTGTACGATGTGCCTTTAACACAGAAATATGACCATTCCTGAGCTATATTTAGAAATTGTGAACATAATCCGATCGACCTCGGGCTTCTATCCTTGGACTTATCTTGTCGACTTTACATATTTATGATACAGGCAATACTGAGAGCCTTTTGGATCTTATTTTTGGTTAATAAGGGACTAGAGTTCGTGTCTGGTCATACTCACGACACTCAAGTAAGCTTTTAGATTTGTACACTCGAGGATTTATCTAACTGTGTTGCGATGTTCTCTTTTTTAGGGGTTAAAGGGTAAACGGGACCCTATTACTAAGACTCCGCTGTATGTCTGTCCGTCTGTCACCAGGCTGTATCTCATGAACCGTGATAGTTAGACAGTTGACATTTTCACTGATGATGTATTTCTGTTGCTGCTATAACAACAAATACTAAAAAACATAATAAAATAAATATTTAAGGGGGCTTCCACACAACAAAAATGTTTTTTTTTTTGCCGTTTTTATAGATAATGGTACGGGACCCTTCGTGCGCGAGTCCGACTCGCACTTGGCCGGTTTTATTTCCTTTTAATTCTTGATTCCTTAATAATACTAAACATCATATCGCGTTTGTAATTAATTGTACAAATTAATTTATCCAGCCACATTACTAAATGTTACCAGACTGGAAAGTTTGCTCTTCGCTCCATTTTCATCTCATAAGGAAAGAAATTTCAAAAATGACCGTAATGGAGCTACATTTATAAGGCCACTAGCTGCGCCCCGCAGCGTCACCCGCGTACTGATGGAAAACGATGATGATGACGATGATAAAATATAGCCTATGTCCTATTCCAGGTCCTTAATAATCTCTGTGTCAAATTTGCCATAGGTGATGAAGCCACCGAAAGGCCTCTGACTTGGCTTTGCGGGACCTACAATTTAACGTGTCATCCGACCCACGGTAGCACTCAGAAAGAAATGCCACTCACGGTCACCCATCCGAGTACTGACCGGTCCGTCCGTTGCTTAACATTGGTGATCTTTCTGGAACACCTAGTCAAGCTACGCCACGACCGCTACAATATGTAGAGATGACTACGTCATTTAGATCATACCAATATTCCGATAACTTGGTACTCGATACAGATTATAGCATTCGTATTAGGAAACCGGAATGATATAAGCCCTTTGCTCATAAAACATGAATATTATATGGTGTTTACTGCTCCGGGGAGCTATTTCAATTTATAAGGTCGCTCGTTAAAGTGAAGTTATCATAACTACCAGTGCCGGGCGTAAAGTGGCACTCTCGGGCGCGTTAACTTTACACTGAGAGAGCTATCAAACTGTAGAGGAACTAAAGTGGAGATTCTGTCTTCAGCGCGGTTGATATATTGAACGTTATGTGAATCCTATAATGATGATACGTAAATAGGATATCCCCGGCTCTACGTGGCAACTTGGCAAGCCTCAAGTAAGGTAATCGACCGACTCGTCTTCAGTATCGATACGTCAAGCAAATCTCATAGACGCGTGTCATGACTTGTGAACAGTAACGACCCTGTGTGTTTAGAAATTGCAACATATCAAGATACTAAAAAGCCTAAAGATGTGGTCTTATCCTCAAAAGTGCTGAAAACTTAGATTTGCTATGCTTTTACTTCATATTCAAAGAATCAATCGGACTTTTGAAATGTGGTTGTACGTACATTCTTTTAATAATGAAACTGAATGAATTCAACGCAACCCCGAGCCAATTTACCCGTTGGATCTCTTCTCTTTGTAGTTGGAGTCTTGCATTCTAGACTGGGATTACAAATCTTATGTTATCTTATAGAAACTCGCTTGCTTCGTTTAAATAATAGTCATAAAATTGATCATGATCTACAAAGGTAAGGTCCGGCAAAACAATTGCGAATCAGTTTTCATGACAATCCTTACCTCAAATCTGCTATTTCGTCAATTAATAGATCGTCTATTAATCGTACATTATAGCTCTTCATAATTTATTTATATATGACCAAAGCAGATGGCAATATGAGAGGGTTATGTATGAAACAGAGAAGGTTGTGAATGATGAAACTAAAAGATCAACTATAAATAAACTAGTACCAAAGTATTTAAAACTTAGATTTACCTATTCACGCAGAGAACAACCCAGGCAAATATAACATTTGAATTCGGAACGAACCATTCGCCTTTGTGACAGTAAATTTCCCACAAACCGGCCGGCGGCCACGGCCCCCAATTGAAAATCTCAAACATTTGCTACATAATTTATCTCCGCATTCGATTTCTGGATGGCAACCCTCGTATAGACAGAATTTGATTCACAAAATCTTACCCAGACTTCCCATAAAAACAGTAAAGTATGTATATTTCATTTTATTTTCAATACAAGACAAATATTAAAATGTTTTTGTTCTTTAATAAAAACACTATTTTTATTAAAAGCCAGACCCAAACCGACTTGAGTACCAGAAAGGATAAAGCGCTCAAATATACTAAATATCGGAGCTTAGCTAGTGAAAACTAATAGTCTATATTTTCTGAGTATTATACAATTGGACCTTCCAAAGTCCAATAAAAAAAATACCGACCATACCTATTACCTGGTAAATCGATTTTAAGAATCGTTTCAAATCTTGGCCAGAAAAAACTGTTATGGGGCAAGAATATTATGTAAGCCTATTGAAACTAAGAAATACCCTAAGTTCTACAGAGCGAAGATGTTGACAGACCTTACCTGTATGGAGTCCGATCTTTAAATTAATAGTGTCAGCCCCAGGACAGGCCTACGAGAGCTGTCGACTCCATGAATGACTTATGCGAGTAGTAACTACAAGGAACCCTTATACATACATTTTCAATGTCTATCTGTCTAACTCTCTGTCTGTCCGTATGTCACAGCCAATTTTCTCGGAGCCAATAAACCCCGGAACTCCCGAACTATTTTAGCACTTTCCATCAGGAAGTTTCAGTCTCTACATCCCGGCTCCATCATCAGATCAGCTCCATGTCATTATTATTTTGCATTGTCATCCAATTACCTTTACAAAATTTAAGTCAATCGGAAACCGAAAAGTGGGCAAAATTTAACTAGCACGATTTGAATCACAGATAGACACCGGACTAGACAACTCCAGACTACCAACCAGTTCTGTAATAGTGACGCACTGTGTCAAAACGCGCAAACTTGTTTTTTTATTGATTACATTTTATTTCTGCTGACACTTCTATCTCTCTCGTAAAGTAGACATTTCTACAAAATGGGTGCGCGTTACAGAAGGCTGACTTCACAGGCCTTCTGTTAGTACACGCATATAAATCACGCATAATGCGAGCAAACCGCTTTCAAGTTTTACACACTCATGCTGCTTTTTGCGACAGATCTAGAACTCTGTTTAGATGCTAATGCTATTGAAATATACGTCTTGTGTAAGAAAACTTTCCTCTGACTCCTATCTTCAGCTGAATCGCAAGGGAACGGTTTCTTTTGGTAAAGCTGGATCGCTATCCACCCTAATCGAATGGAAGAGTTGTCGCGTCAAAGATTAAAATATTTTTGATTAACAAATAAATTCTACTTTTCCTTTATAGAGGAAAAAAATAAACTACGCGTTGTTAGAATTATATTTACGCGATTTGTGTATTTGGCATTGTCAAGACATAATCACATGTCGTTGCCTCAGTGCTTGTTTGCCCTACCTATGTATTTATATGATTGGTAAAATTTAACAAGAAAAGAGTTTAATGCTAAATATTTTCCAAAAAGCTATATTTGTAAGGCTTGAAAGTCTTCTTTATAGATGAGCAAGCCTTAAAATTATTGTTTATTGTTTATTTTACATTGCATTACAATTACATGCATAGCATAGGTACATACATAATCACCCTAATAGGGTATAGCAATCTAGTGCGGAGCGGAACGGTTTATTCTATTATGTGTTTGTCTTTAAAAAACTCTTCTAATCATCTCTTCTCATCTTTTCTTTCTTTCTTTTATTCTCTTCTTTTCGTTTCTCTTTTATAGCTTTTTGAAAAAAAATAGAGTATTAAACTTTTCTCCTGCGCAATTTTACCAATGGTAGATAGGGCAAGCAAGCACTGAAAGCAACGATGTGCTAAAATGACGAGCTGTGGAGAGGGCTATGCTCGGATTCTTTCTGCGAGATCATATCTGAAATAAACAGATCTGTATACATATGTACGAAAGTCACCGACATAGCGTATAGGAAGAGAGTATAAGTGTAGCTATATAAAAGTTGGTTTGCGTTGACAGGGTTCAGCCATCGTCTACATAAACACCAATTTCTCTCAAGTATTTTAACTAATTTCTACAGTATGCCCGGGAAGAGAAGCGTACGTTTTATGTTTTTCTTTGTCTACCAGTCCAGTATGGAAGTTAATAGATATGCTCCAAAGTCTATGCACTTCAAGTTCTCTTTTATTATAATCAGAAAATACCAAAACTTCTAACAAATCTTTTATCTAATAATAACAATTGTGTACATTTACAAAGATATCGGGTTAAACTAAAAATACGATAAAGTTAACTTGTTTTTCATAATCAAAAGACAGAAATTTAAAATAACGACATGTAATTTAAAGACTTTCTTGTGCAAATTATAGTTCATAATGCAACGGTGTATCTTCACAAAGTAAAGCAATTTTGGCCAGACAATTTCACTCCAGACAATATTTCACCGTGTCACTGACAAGCCCCAGAGGTTAAAAAAATCAGACTTTATCTTAACGAAGGATTTTCTTTTCAACAATGTTTGTGTTAAGAAAATACTCTAACTTTTATAATATTTAAGAAACCTTACCTATTTGTTTGGAAACGCTCTCGATTTTCATGCTAAGCCAAATAAATCCCAGACTTATGGCTTTGAAACTTTGAATATCGTTAGCTTTGAACTTTCGAAGTCGGCTGTTTAATTAAAAATAACATCCATGGTTAAGCTCTAGAATTTGGCTTCGCAATTTTAAATTTCATAATGGAAACAGGATAGGACCGGCCATGTCGTATGGATGCACCAAGATACCCTTCAACCGCTTGTGTTGGATATTTCCGACAAAAGTTTTTCGAGCTCATTGAGCCTGCTCTGAATTTATACGACATTCGAGCTCATTCCGCCTACTAATTTATACGACATTAATTATAGTTTCAAAAACTGAAACAGCAGACTTCAAATAAGCAATTTCATTTATTTGGATTACATATTTTCCAATAACTTTGTTTTAAAAACCAAAGTACTGAACCGATTTTGATAATATTTTATTGGGACCACCTCTGAAGAATTACCAAACAAAAAAGAATCATCATAATTGGCGAAGTACATGCGTAACAAACATACAAAAAAACAATGGAATTGAAAGCCTTTCTGCAAATAGGTTACATTTTTTTTTTTGTAAATGTGACACAGATTTTTCACAGATTTTTGCAACAATAGTGTTCAATCTGTGGATGACTTGTTCTAGAACTCATAATACACCTTTTTTTATTCTTTTTTTTTTATATATTATGAATTTATTCAAACACCAGTATTTTTTATAAGCATCATATTTTACTATCTTCAATGAAAAAACGGCTGATGACGAACCAAACAAAAGCAATAATTCAATATTATTCTATTCGGAACACAACAAAGGTCATAATTTGTACGTTACCAGTCTAACCGTGTATGTATACTCACCTAGCTTGTGATACACGAACATCAACATATATTTAAGGTTATCTATCTTCAAACATCTGCAAAAAAAACCGCCCCATTGATTCACCTCCAGCAAACTATTTATAGCCGTATCTTCGCGAGTGATGAAATAGGATATATTCATTTTGACATTCGAGTATTTTACTAAATTATCCACATTTTCAATCTATAGGTACAATTATATACATGTACTTATTTATATATAATAAGTAGGCAAGTCTGTTTATCTTTTTATCATTTTTCACGAATAAATAAATCATTATCAAAATTCTATAAAAATATGTACCAGTGATATTGAATTTATGGATATATGTTTTTTTTTATATTGGTGGACATTTCACACAAGACCATCTAGCCCAAACTAAGCAAAGCCTGTATTATGGAACTAGATGGCTGATAGAATACATATATACTTATTTTGTAAATATATACATATGATTTAAAGAAACATCCAGACATAGAACAAACATCCATGCTCATCACACAAATGTGTGCCCTGAGAGGGGATCGAACCCACCACCTACAGCTACGCTGGCACTACCAACTGAGCTTAATTTGACTAGCCACAAGGCTAGTCAAATTAGCAGTTTCACTCCATAGAGATAAATAGCATCTCTATGTTTCACCCGCATTGTAATGACTAATGATCAAGATGAAATGTAGCTGCCCATCTCCAATTCTCAGTTAACTCTATGCCAAAACAATTAAAAAAATTACCATAGTATAATGACATTAAGAGTGACAGCAATGTAAATAGGACCACGTATTCTGTTAGTGACAGCTTCATTTTAGATTTCGTTTACAGTTGAAGCTTCTAAGAAAATCTATTGAATATTGTGTATCATTATCACGTAATTACTCTCTTTGACTTGCACAAGAGCGTTCGCATATTTCAAGTGGGTAGATATTTTTGTCACAGAGCTGTGAAGTGATATTGTGCAAAATTTTGCTTAATTATCGCGCGTAGCGACGGACAGACGTACCCAGCCTTAAAAGGCTTGCTACAGTAGAAGCGACTCGTTTTCCAAGCCTGTTACTTCTATGGCTATTACCTTATCTAGATCAAACGCCTAAAGCAACAGACAGATAGACGCATAGTTACTTTCGTTATAATAATATAAGTTAGGGATTACATAAACTGTAGCCTGTGACATTATAAGTGAGATAATGACGTATCTGACGATAAGCGATAACATCAAGATCAGTCAAGCCACAATGTATGCTGTATTACCTGCTTACACCCAAAAAATAAAACGGTACGGTAATCGGATCAAACGGCGAATAAAATCCGCATCGAACAAAATCGTAGAATACAACTAGTATGATGTAAATAAATAAGTTGAAATCACAAGGTCACATTAGGCTTATTATCAGTGAAAATAAACGATACATTAACACTTCAGGCTGTACTCTAATGGTTTTCGGCACTGTACCAACACTCTGTAACCGTATCAACAGCACTATCTGTACGATAACATGACCAATATCTGTTTGCAGGTCGCGCGGGAAGGCTACAATGAAGACAATTAAATAAAAACTGGAGTTCCACGCACGATACACAAATACTCCCAGAGACTGCCGATGTTTGCTCAGAGAACGTTATCACTTGATAAGTTAGAACACAAGCCGCGTACAAACATTCTTATCATGCTAACGTTCTTACAGAGTCAGAGGTGCTCCTCAGGACACACTGCGATGAACACATTCACCTGAAACTGTGAATATACAAGATGAAACTCGGGAAAAGATAGTGATGTGTAAAGTGTAGTGATTAGCCAAAGAACGGAGCTGTTAAGCGAAGGATTTTTAGTTGAAGAGTTGAAAACAATCAGGCAAGCTGGAGGACTTACAAACACTGGAGAGTGCAGAGAGGGTGGTAGAGAATGCCAGTGCGAAGGTGGAAGAGTGCCTGGGGAGGAATCTCAACTTGTCGGAGAACTACTGTCCGGCGTATTATGACGGACTGCTGTGCTGGGATCCAACTCCTTGGAACACGCTCGCGGTTCAGCCGTGTTTCAAGGAGTTCCACGGAGTTCAGTATGATGATACGCGTGAGTGCCTATATTTTTAACCGGTTTGGGACAAGATATCTATCTATAGTCTATTTGTTTTTTTTTCATCTCTATTAACAGAAAATCGAATAATCGACTGACTGCGTAACAGCGATATTGAATATACGTTTTCGCGAGAAAGTATGCGCAGGTGCAGAGACGTTGAACAATCTTACTTATGGACAGTGGAAGTTAAATAAAAGATTCTAAAATGTGAAGTTTTCTGCGAGGCTTTTTGTCGGTCGATTTTGATAATATTTGACAGAAATGTTTGCAACGGACATTCCAGTCGGAAGACAATGTTCGTTTGACCTAATATTATCGTGAGTTTTATCTGTTTCATAAAACATAATATTATAAACATTCACTACTCAATTTTCTACAAGAGTTGATGAATGATGAACATTTATGAACAGTAGAACTAACGAACTCAAACATGTTTTGCAAGGTCAAGAAAAGTAACTACAAGGTTACTGAAATAAAATGTTACAGTTTTTTTTTATTAAAAAATATGTCATCTTTTTATAGCAAATACCTTGAAATTGTGTGGAATCCATTATCAAAACTACGTATAATAGCTTATTTTTTTTCTAAGTTTTAAATGGCATGCGTGATGAAAGATTTGACATATAATTTGACCTAAAATACCTTAACCTATCTAAATACATGTTTTTGCATAAAGTAATCGCTATGCTAAATAGGCTCATCAACAAAATAACGAATAAATTTAAAGAATAATGACACTGGAAGGTGACTTTTTAAATAGGTGGTAGTTATGAAAACATCAAGTTATTAGTATCTTGGCAAATCTTTTTTATTGTCAAGCGTAGATGGATCGACTTTAAAGAAAGGGAGAAAAATCTCTCCAGACAGAGCATATACAGTTTTTTTTAATATTAATTTCCTAATGATAATAAATAAATAACACTCAATACTTAATTTTCTTTGGCGGCTCTGCGCATACTTTGTCACAAAAATGTACACTCAACATAATTTATGAAGCATAACATTTACGCAAGAAAAATCTGTATATATATCCTATACAATTTGATAATCTCTTTGAATAGAGAACTAACTATAATGGCAAAAATGAAAACTTTCGTATCGACTGAACAAAAAAATTGAAATAAAGAGAGCAGCATCATTACATTTACATTACTTTACATTTGAAATGTTCCCAATATTTACATCAAAGTGACCCTATAATCTTGCCATTCTATTACCGTTCGAAAGATACTAGTGTAGGACAGATAGACACCGTAGCCTCGCGAATAGGCTCGCAATATCGTATGTAGTCTGATTTATTTTCTTAAGCAACCAGAGTAAACCCATGAAGTTGTACCCTGCATGTTCTCATCTGAGAGATATATCATCTCAAAGTGTTTCAGATTGCGTCTTAGATAGACGTTGATAAATAACTAGATAAATCGGTGATTTATAGCATTTATCTGGGGTTAATGCCTTTCTTCACAACAATACGGTATAACAACGACCTCTTGCAGATAAATCATGTCTGACACCAGATCAATTTATAAATAGAAACCAATGTAGCCGTGACAATTGAGCTAATAGGTTTTCCGTGTCCGTCTGTCTGTCGCTCCGCGGCTTAACTTAAAGATTCTTGGTACTAGGGGTACTGATTATGGGTATATATTACCTATAAAGTGTATGTAAGTACAATCTTGACTTTTTTTATTTAGATAGATACCTTACCCTACACGTAAAGTGGGGTGATTCTCGTCTATCATAAGGGGTGTCGTTAGATAGGTAATAGAAAAATATTTCTCAACGTGCGAAAACTATTTCTCAATTTAGGGATCCGATTGCTAAATATTAAATTTTAAAGCTTATTATTTATTATTATTTTATTAATGTCAAGTTTCAAGAATTAGAAAGTAGAGTCAATAACAGTTTCGAATAGAGGAAGAAGTGTGGCGCACTTACTCCTACATAGCAATCTAAAAACTAATAGAGGAAGAAGTGTGACGCTCTTACTCCTACATAGCAATCTAAAAACTTGGACCTGACAATACAATCAAATTAACGTGGTTGTATATATGAGATCATTATTATTTTTAACCGACTTCCAAAAAGGAGGTTCTCATTTCGACTGTATATTTTTTGTATGTTTGTTCAGCGATTACATCGCCAGTTATGAATTGTTTTTAATAATAATAATAATAAATATTTATTTATTTATTTTTGATGATTCTTCTTTTATTTCGTAGGTAAATTTTATCGAAATCAGTTAGTACTTTGGTTTTTCTTTAACAAAATAACTGAAATAATATTATCATTAAAGTAAACAAATTGCGTATTTTGAATTCGGTTTTTACATTTTGAAACTACATACCTATAATTATTTATTAAGTAATCCATCATCATCATCTCAGCCATAAGAAGTCCACTGCTGGATCTATATCCAGCATGGCCTATGCCATGGACTTCCAAAAAGGCCGATTGGAAGCGGCTTGAATCCAGCGTCTTCCCGTGACTTGTGTGTGTGTGTGTGTTCCATCTCCAAAAAAAAAACAAAATCAAAATTGGTTCATCCGTTCGGGAGCTACGATGCCACAGACATACACACACACTGACGGTTTTTGCGTTGGGGCTAAAAAATAGACCGGAATGAAAATTGTATTTTTACTTAAAAAGTCTTCACTGATACTTTCTCATTTCAGTTTATAATTTATGTAAATGTAAACCGAACTCGATCGACTTGGAAACTTCGAAACGATTTGATGAATAATTTATCGAGGTTTTGTCTGTTTTCACAAAAGCTGTTGTGTAAAATCCCATTATAGAGTGAAACCTTTTTCAAAAAAAATGTTCAGATAAAGCCGATTGTTATTTGTTGGGAAACCCAAAAGTTTCCAATCGCTGGAACATCTGTCCCATTCAAAACAACGATTGAAACGGCAAACAAAAGTTGGCAAATACGCGCATGTTTCGAGTATTCCGTATCTCACAATAAACTGTACAAAAATGGGATTGTTAACAAATGACTGACGACTGTGTTGTTTTCAAGAAACGGGACAGTTTTCCGGGAAAGAAATAAAACCGCTTTTACGTTGGAAAACAAGTAAATGGAATGGGCTTTTCCTTTATTACGCTTGCAGCTATTTTAAGCCTGTCTTATTGAAAATCTCTGCGGGCTGTTTTTCATTTATCTTGCTTCGTCTGTTATTCTGGAATTCCAATGGAGCGCGTAGATTAGTGTAGATAAATAAATAAATATTTGTGGACATTTCACTCAACACCATCTAGCCCAAACTAAGCAAAGCTTGTACTATGGAACTAGATGGCTGATAGCATACATATATACTTTTTTTTTGTAAATATATACATATGATACATAGAAACACCCAGACACAGAACTAGCATCCGCGCTCATCACATAAATGTTTGCCCTGGGTGGGGATCGAACCCACGACCTACGGCTCAGCAGGCAGACATACTACCAACTGAGCCACAAGGCCAGTCATGTTGCAACTAGATACTAGAATCCGACCTGAGATCAAACTTTTAGATTTAGATAATTTAAGTCCACAACGTCCAGTGGGTCAAAACGTTTAGTGAGTCTAAATGTCTTAATGGTCAGTCCAACAACGTCCGGCGACAAAAAGTTTATTACGCCAAATTCTCTAGTCTAGGGCTCGGAGTCTCTCTACGAGATCGAATTATAAATGAAGAGATCCGTAGGCGTACAAAAGTCACGACATAGCGCAACGGATAAGCAAGTTGAAGTGGCAGTGGGCAAGGCACATAAGACGTAGACCTGATGGCTGATGGGGCTGAAAAGTTTTCGATTAGAGACCACGGACCGGCAAGCGCAGCGTAGGAAGACCACCCACGAGTTGGACAGATGACCTTATTCAAATGGCGAGAAAACACTGGCCGCTTCCAAGTGATCTTTTTTGAAAATCCATGGGGGAGGCCTATGTCCAGCAGTACCTAACCTCTTATATCTGAGATGAAGATGATGCTTACACCATAAGATTTCAAAAGGTTAATTAGTTAGGAATTACTCATGAACTTTTAAAACAAGGTCCAACAAGAGAGTTTACTATTTCATGGAACGAATTAAATAGGCATCTTTTTGAAACACAAACATACGTTTATGTGTTAAAAACCATAACCCATAAACAGAAAAGCAATAGCGTATGTTTTTTTTATAGAAACACAAAAACTATTCAAAGGTCAAACGGATCTAACTATCAGCCAGCGAAAATATTTTACGTTTAGTCGGTATTTCGTCATTTGGGCAATGGGCGAAATTTGATATAATTATGACGACATAGAGATAGATTTTACATGGATTGACCTTCACCGGATGAGTGGCGTCGTGTCATGCTGACGTAGGGATAGCCAAAATAAAAGAATGTGTGATGCAGAGTAACATGCCTCAAGATTAATAGTCTAAGATCATGTTATAGGACGACCTTCAGCGAGCTGGTTAATGGATGAAAAGTATTTTATATTCAATTAAATATGTCAATAAATATATTGCAAATGTTATCTAAAAATTTTCAGTCCAGAATATGATTAATTAATACATTTTTTTTTAAACATTTCACTGGTTTAGTTAATAGACAAATTCAATATATTTATGTGTAATCTTATTCATTACCAGACTGGTGTAAGTTACTAGTATCGATTTACCTGTTTATACCTGCCTACCCAAGTGTTGTGACGGGGAAAAAATAGTCAACTTAACGTTTGCATATGCTATGGGCTTCATACTGTCGATTAGTATGGAATTTGTCTATTAACAAAAACTAGTGAAAAGTTAAAAAAAAAACATTCTGGACCGAATTTTTTTAGACAACCCATTTGCTATATATTTATTGACATATTTAATTGAATATAAAATACTTTTCATCCATTAAACATCTCGGTGAAGGTCGTCCTATAACGGGATCTTCGACCATAATAATTATTAGATTTTCAAGGTTACTTTACTTACCACTATAGCGAAATTCAGTATTAAACAGTAGTTACTGCTAGTTATACCAAAAAACTTAAGTAATTGAAATTTTTCCTCTTACCTTCAAGGAAAAAATGGTTTTCAGTGTAACTCGGTGAAAATAGATTTTTTTGTCAAGCCGGAAAATTGTTTTGACATTTTATGCCCAAACGTAGAAATAAATTTAAAAAGGCACGTTAACAAAATAACTTTTTATGTATTCATATACGGGAATCACGTTGCACTATGGTGTATAAAAAGGTGCCGAGTCGGTGTTGCAGCAGCAGTTGACGCTTGTCGCCTATGGTTGAGTTACGCAACGAGACGCCACTTAGCGTTTCGTGAAGTCGAAACTAAGCACAAAACGCTAACACGCACCACACGCGCTGTACCCCATATCCAACACCTATTTCACAGGACTTCAGTCAATTATTATACATAATATGTTCTGTGCTTCAGTTAAAAATCATATTTGTCGCGGCAATATCCGCCATTACACGTTTTTACAACAAGCAAAAACTGTTTTCGACATTCACAAGACACGAAGACATAGTTCATTGCACTTTTTGTTATGTTTTATTTTACTACCATTCATCATTCAAAATGCAATCTGAACAAAATGAAGTCGATTAAAAATAGTAAGTAAAAGTAATCACAAAATCTCAAAAAAATATTGACACGTAACTTCAACTAAGTATTACTCTCGAAAAATATACTATTAAAAACATAAATGTTCAAAATGCACTAAGGTTTTTTAATAGTCATAAACTTTAGTAGAAAACTAGGTACTTAATTGCTTAAATTCAGGTAGTTGTTTCTGCTGTATTATTTACGTACTTACATTATGACTTAACAAGTAGTTAAGCAATAAAGTGTAGTATATTATTTGTGATGTGATGACTGATGAATCACCTGTATTTAGTTCACCACAGTGTACATTCATCATTCATGTTGAGCGGAACTCAATTATATGATATCAACATAAAATTATATGCTCTCGATAAGTTATAATAGGTATGTATATTGACTGGCATTGTGGCTCAGTTGGTAGTATGTCTGCCTGCTGAGCTGTAGGTTGTGGGTTCGTTCCCCACCCAGGGCAAACATTTGTGTGATGAACATGGATGATTGTTCTGTGTCGGGGAGTTTCGGTGTATCATATGTATATATTTCCAAAAAAAGTATAAATGTATTCAATCAGCCATCTAGTTCCATAGTGCAAGCATCGCTTAGTTTGGGCTATATGGTGTTGTGTCAAATGTCCACAAATATTTATTTATTTATATTTATAAAATATGTTTTTCTTACGTGTAGAGGACACGTTAGAACAATGTTAATTATACCTAATAATAAACATGCGACCATTAACGATGATAACTTTTATTTTCGGAATCACAAGCTGTGATACAGTTGGATCCATTCATGTAAACAGGGACCAGCCCAAGCTAACAGATTTCGAGACACTAAACTTAATAATCAATGACATTTCTTATAACCAAAACCCAAGATATTTATAAAAACAAAATACGTTAATTCGTTTTATGGGTACATAAGGTTATTTAATTTAAATACCGTCAAATTGTCACAAAGGATAATTGTTCGAAATAAATCTTGTTTGAGAAATTAAATCTCCATTTTCAATCATTTTTCTTTGCTATTACGAAGACGTCCTATTGTTTTCTTTTTAGAGAAATCACTGACTCCTCTTATTTGGACTATTCATTATTTTCTTTAGAGCTTTTCCTTCATAAATCCAGATTAATTTGGCAGGAAAATGTCGCACGTGTAATGTTTATTGAATAAGTAGGGCGTATTATTAACTTATGACAATACAGCTTGTTAATTATTCATTCATCACACTTGGAATATATTCCGGCTCGGGCTTGTAAGCAGCTAGGCAGTCGATATTGACTTGCTATCGCTGGTCGTCTTGACTCGTTTAGTGTGTCATTTTTAACAGATTTCAAAAAAGGTGGAGATTCTATGTTCGACTGTATGTGTACTTTTAGAGTTTCGTAGTCAACTAGAAACCCTTATACTTATAATATCGCCATGTCTGTCCGTACTTAATGTAAATTTCTGTAAGTTTTTTACCGTGTGATTTTTAAGTTTCCGTACTAAGGGCGCGGGAGCCTATTTCTGAAGTTACGATGTCTGTCTGTCTTACACTTAAACAGCTGTATCTTATGAACGGCAATACATACAAGTCACAAAATTGCCAAGATTATAGGGTACTTTGATGTAAATCTACAAATACTAAAAACTGGTCTAGAGCGAGACAAGCTTGCGTAAAATATTTTTTGAAAAATGGGAAATTATTGTGCGAGATAAAACCTTGTTGATTCCACCAAAAAATACGAAAAATGACAAGAAACGTTTGTTGACAGTTGGTGTCATGTGACATAACTTAAAATAAAAAATGGTAGTGTTAAAATCTCTTTGGATAAAGAAAATAGGTTTGTATTACTTACTTATATCAACGTGATAAGTGAATCGTGAACCTATTGTATAGAAAATATGTGAAGTAACAAATATTCTTAGATATAAAGCACATTTTGTTGAGTAATTAGCTCTGGTGTCAGTGTTCATGACGTTCATGTTCAAGCATAGAAGTGCGAAAGCCTTAGAGTGCGAGGGAAACTCGTACTTTACCGGATTATATTGTGTCATGCATAGAAGTACGAATGTCTCGGTGTGGGAGTGAAACTCGTACTTTACCGGATTTATTAATAAATTGGTATCTATCTAATAATATAATGTTTGTCTACAGAGAACGCGTCGCGACTATGCATGGACGGCACTTGGCATAATTACACGAACTACGTGAACTGCACGGAGCGCATTGCCAATGTGAACCCAACGGAGGTGACTAGTCTCATCTACCTCGCCGGGTACTCGCTCAGCCTCGCCGTCCTCTCGCTCGCCGTCTTCGTCTTCCTTTACTTCAAGTTAGTATCTGTCATTTTAGTTTATGTACTGCTGATAATTTCTGAGTAAATGACTGTGACATACGGACAAACAAACAGTATAGAGAATTTAAAGGTTCCTAGTAGTTGCTACGGAATTCTAAAAATAGGTTTCATTTGTTTAGATTCTGTAACCTCAGACGACGTTCTTGCACATTTGATAAATCATCATTTCGGCGTTGTTGCAGTCAAATGCAAATGTTCATAGAAAAAAATAAGTAGTTAAATCCTCTTTGCAGTATGTCAAAGACCTCTTTATGGCAACAACACAAGGCTTTTACATATTAAACTTTGTGTTTTAAAACACAGAGTTCAAAATATTTTTATAAGTTTTTGTATTTAAATACTTAGCCACTAAATTTAGTTTATATACCAAATATAAAATCGCTGATAACCATGTATGTGACACACGAACAGACAGATAAAAGCACGGACATGACGAATTTATAAGGGAACCCTAATAAAAATGAGCGAAACGCAAAATGCGTGTTTTGTGCTTCTCTCACTTTTCCAACCCCCTATTTATCTAAATATCCAGCTAGTGGATACATTTCCTTTCCACTCCAAATCAAGCGCTATTAGAACATTAACCGGAGCTATCGAGGGGTGTTCGCGCCAATCTTCATGGCAAAACGCTCACGGCGGGCTAACGACTCTGACCCACATCGGCCAAGATTTCCTAAATGACTAGACATTACACCGTAGAGAGCGAAAGCTATGGAGTATGTCATATTTCCTTCTCTTATAATCTACATCAAAACAGCTTGATGTGAAAATAGCAAGCGTAAACGATAAAGCTAAAGACAAATATGTAATGTTATTTGTTTTTACTGGTGTAACCGGTCCACACCAAGTCGTCACCAAGCTTTATACTCTAAGTCAAATACAAGTTATAAACTTTGTAAAGTTTTATTTAAGTAATTAATAAAGAAGTAGGTACACAAAACACATACTTATTGAATTCTATACGTCAAGGTATACTTAAAATTTCCTACTAAATAATGCTAAAATTAAACCTATATAATTAAATATAATATAACATCAAATTTTAAAATTGGTAAAGCACATACAAAAGTTAAGTATTTACCGAGGCATCTCCCCGCACAAACATACAAATTAGACTCTGACAGCATTACCACGCTGTATGGCCAGGGAAATAATTTAGGCCATATTTTTTTTTATGGCTCTGATCGTCGCGTTTAAAAACACATACTCCCAACCTATTTTCCTGCTTTCTATTCTATTGAAATATAATAAAGTGTTATTATTAACGCGATATTTACCGTGGTTCGTTTTTTAGCTTTTTGCGTTAATTTTGAGCTCCCGATAAATTTCAATCTTTTTTTTTCTTTTTTTTCAATTTTGAATTTCAATCGAGGTGTTAGTTTTCAACTAGCCAGTGCATGGAATCCAGTATTAGGTAATCTTAAAAATAAAGAAACGCGTCCAAAATGTGTCCAAAATAAGTCATTGTGAGTGTGTTTTGTCGGGACTTTCAATCGAATTCGAGTGCCAGTGATAACGCTCTTCGCAGTAAAAGACAAAGAAAGAGGGTAGACAGATTTGTCTGCTCTTAACCATATCATCCACCTGCATTTTTCAGTCGCTCGTGAACATGGTGCGTGTAACTGTGCCGAAATATCGGGAGCTCAAAATTAACGCAAACCACGGTAAATATCCCGTTAATAATAACAGTGTTTTAATTAATGACCGTGATAGTTTAAAAAAGTGTTTTATAATAAAGTGGTATCTAAGTATATCGCTGTCTCCTACCTACATAGTTGTACGATACCTGCGTTCATTTTGTTTCTTGGTCCAAGCATTACACCAATGCGATATTACAAGACCGTTCATGAATAATAACGGGCTGAAACGTGTGACGTCACGGTGCCGATATTGTGTTTTATAACCGCTTTTGTTTTTGTTGTAAATTGCGAAAATACGCCGTCACAATAAGGTTATGTTATCGAGATGAGTCATTTGTATTCGATTTTCATGTTACGAGTTTTAAATATTCGTAATTTCGTACCTGAGAAAAAAAGTAGTAGTTATTATTACAAGATCCATTTGTTTTTTGTTTATGTTTGTACCCGACAACCCAAAAAGGAAAGTAATAAAGAGTATTTTGAGTAAATACCTCTTACAACCCAAACGGCTTTACGGATTTAGTCGTTAGATTAATTAGGCTAAATTTGTAATATTAATAAAACTTTAAAACACTATTATTATTAACGGGATATTTGCCGTGGTACGCGTTAATTTTGAGCTCCCGATATTTCGGCACAGTTACATGCACCATGTTCACGGGCGACACCAAATATCCCGTAAATAATAATAGTGTTTTATTGAATGACCGTGATAGTTTAAAAAAGTGTTTTAATAAAACTTTATTTAATAATCCATATCTATTTAAGTTTTAGATAGGCCTCTAGCTATCTATCTATCTATTCAGTCCGTGTCCACTGAATTCTATAGCTTGTGCGAGTCTCATCCATACGTAGGCCTCTGCAAGAAATAAATGATTTTACAACAACAAAAAACACATTTTTTTAATATATATAGATTTTTTAAATTAAGTTTTAATGTAAATCGTTGTTGGAATCACAGAATTTGCCCTATTTACAGTAAGTCTTTGGTAGGAATGAATACTTGTTGATTAGTCCCTGAAAACAATATTTTAGCAGGTACAGTTCGACATCTACGCTTTCACATCCTCGCCTTCCAAAAATTAAGTGAACAAGCCATTTGGTTAATGAAATAATATAATTTTCATCAAAGCTCACATTTATTTAATAAAATCCATTTGCGACCATTAATATTCATACAATCATATTTAATTCTACAAGCATTCGTAATATAAGTACAAAAGTAATTAAATGATTTGCATAATTTCGAGTCCGTGCTATTTGCTGTAAACATTGCGCTTGCTTGTAATATTTTCTTGACAAATAAAGCATACTCTGCACCATTATAGCACACATTCATGAAGATAAATTATACCTATTGGATTTCTACGCTTTATTATTTTCTCGGAATTTCAGAGTATATTAAGAGGGTCGTTGTGCGGATCATGGGATATGTTTATAGATTGTTATATAAGGGGCTAAAAAGACCCATTGTAACTAGGTAGATTTTAACTCCCGAGCTTAAGAAGGAGTAAATAGAAACCGAGTTACAATGGATTTTTAGCGCCGTGTGTTACACTCTACTTTTCACTACGATTGCGAGAAAATAAAATAATACAATATAATAATACAAAGTTTATTTTATTAAAAATGAAATGTACAATTTG
This sequence comes from Lycia hirtaria, assembly GCA_947563715.1. Taxonomy (NCBI): domain Eukaryota; kingdom Metazoa; phylum Arthropoda; class Insecta; order Lepidoptera; family Geometridae; genus Lycia; species Lycia hirtaria. The sequence continues at coordinate 9,255,531 of OX387384.1, forward strand.
TGCAATTGGGTATGTAAAGAAAAATGTAACATATGCTGATTCCAAAACCATTTCGAGATTATATGTCTATAAACCATATTTTTTTATTTAGGGCACATAAAATGATGAGATCACGCAAATTTTTGCGAAAATATAAAAAATATTTGACCTTCAGTCGACCTCTAAAATGTAGTATAGTTAGTAAAAAAAGATGAAACTGACAGCATCGGCATTGAAAAGGGAGACAATATCTCTATGACAACTGTCATACCAAAATAAATAAACAAAGAAAATAATTATTTTGTGTGTTTGGTGCTCTGCTACTCTATTCATTTGTATTAAATTAATTCTGTTCATTATCTTTACGACGACCTTGCTTTCCTACCGTTTTGATTGATACTGCATTTACGTTGACCACTGCTTTGTTATAAGGAACTATTTGCCTACTGATTGGATATATTATGGATAATTTTGTACGTGCCGAATCTGCTAACTTACCTAAGGTTGAGAATCTTATCATTCTGGAGTTCATCTCAACTAGCGACAAGAACAACATCGCAAAAATCCGAGGAGCTAAAGAGCTAAAACTTATGAACAATGCCAGGATATGAAATAAAAGTGATTGACAGTACATAACTTCTTTTTTGAAATGATTTTATTGTGTTTAATTATAAACCAATTTCATTGTAATTATATATGAGATTATTTTATTTACATTTATACATTATTTATTTTATTCTGGTTCCTTTTTCTGGTTCATTGTACTGCAGCATCAATGCTTCGCCCAGGAACATATTCTACGTAAACTTGTTCACACCAGTCTTTTAAAGGTTTCCTTTACTTGAAAAAAACAGTTTATTAGGATTTTTGGCACGAAAGTCGAAACATTTCACAGTTGTAGTTTCTGAATAATATTGTGATTTTTTTTCATTTCAATGCGCAAACACAATCGCGAAGACCTTAGAAAACATTAATTAATTACAACGAGCTCAATATTAATTATTAATTATTATTTTTTTCATTCTTTATGTTTACACAACGTATTTGTTTTTCAAAACACAATAAAAACCGATGATCTTTTGTATCAGTCAGAGACAAAAACGAATATAGGTACATGTCACTGTCAAGTTGACATATATGTATTTTTTAGTTCATGTTGGCTATCACAACATCTTATTCAGTAGGTAAGATGACGTCATCTTTCCTACAGACGATTTTATATTTAAAAAAATATTAAAAAATAAGTACTGAACAGAATAAAAAAATATTGAAATTAGTTTTTCTAAATGATCCATTCTATCATATAAAAATATAAAAAAAATACCAAAAAAAAACTTTACATACCCAAAAAGATGCAAAGAGAATGTAAATATATTCCAAAGAGATTATTCTACTTTTGAATAAAGACTGTTTCGTGAATGTAGGCTCTTTGGTAACAGATAATAAATTTAAAAAAACACTATTTCCCCTAGAGCTTAAAATGTTATTTTTTTCCCCCGCTTACAACTTTTACACTTCACTGCGCTCGACACTACAAAACTTTAATAAATGATTAAATTGTAAAAATAACATAATAAAATATTCAAATTAGTTCCATAAAATAATTCAAATTTTCAATTAAAAGCATAAAATATATACCAAAAAATTTACTTCACATACGCCATCGAGCATTTTTTCCTACTTAACAATATAATCCGAATTAATTATTCTTACAAGAATAACGCCATAAACGCTTAATTTGTTTTCGATCTTATTTACACAAATCTAATAAACGCACTTTTCAACTAAAACTATGTTTTATAAGTCTTGCATGACCTAAGATAGCCCTATTAGAAGTTTATGTACAAGCCTTTATTTTTTATTTCAAAGTTTGCAACGAAGTTTTTCGAAGCAACGTTATTGTTGCTAGTTTCAGTCGCGTAAAAGAAGGAAAGAAAGATAGAGAGAAAGAGAAACATCGAAATTGTATGAGCATTAAGGATAAAAATACCGTAATTGTTTTTTGTTTTTTTTTTGTTATTTAGAAATAGGTTTGCGCTTGACCGCCAACTCGCCTGATGTTAAGCGAGGTTGCGGTCTACGATGGAGCGCGCTTACCTAAAAGAAACCAATTCACTCGTGATTTAAAAACACCCAGATTATAATCTATCGGGGAAGACCCACTCAGGAAGCGTATTCCACATTCTAGCAGTCCGCACGATGAAAGTGGAACTAAAGCGTTTCGTTCGGATTTTTGGAATATCTACCATGTGGTGACGCTTTTTCGTGACAAAACACAGAATGATTATTTTATGTTAGTTACAAAAGCAAATTAATAGATAGTCATTGTGATTAGATTTGATTAGATTACATATTTAGTAAAAAAGATAGCTATTCTGAAAACAATAAAGTTACAAAAACATAATAAATTACAAAAAGGATACGATATATTTATTAGAGGCACTGCCCATAATTAGGTAATTTTAAGGAGTGACTTTGACTTGCTTTGTCCATACAAATTTAATAATCTTGAATTTGAATTTGAATTTAATAATTTGCATAGAACATAGTCACACTCCTACTATTATTATAAATACGAAAGTTTGTCAAATTGTGTGTTTATTACTCATCCAAAAAAGGCTGAACGGATTTAAATGAAAGTTTGTACGAAAATAGTATATTATGCTCTGGATTAACACATTGACTAGGTATATTTAATCCCGGAAAATAGAAGAGGTCCTGTGGGATTCTCAAAATAACAGTTCAAAGAGTCTATTAATATAGAAAACGGTCGTGGAAAAAAATGGTAACTGACATCTCGGTTGTGTTGCTAGTCGAACAAAATGGTAACTGACGTCTCGGTTGTGTTGCTAGTCGAACAAAATAGTAACTGACGTCTCGGTTGTGTTGCTAGTCGAACAAAATGGTAACTGACGTCTCGGTTGTGTTGCTAGTCGAACAAAATAATGAAATAAGGACAGCAGCGGCATCAATGGCAGATTAGTTCTTATTCCGAACAAACTCTATAATCACAGACATAGGTAGTAGATAAAGCACGCGACTTCATTTATATGAAAACCTTGCGTGTATCATTTTTGGTTTCGACTGTGACGTCAAACAAACTATTTTGTGGTGGAATGTACCATCCGCGCGAAATCTATTCAACGCAATGAATCCGCGCGCTTGTACGCTAGTAACTAGGTGACAAAATATCAAATCAGAAGTTTATATCACCTGAAATTAAATAAATCTTAGGTCGATGATGAACTATGATTTTTTATCATACTTGTTGACACGCTAGATACATACACTTGGGGTATCTGTAGAAGTCTATGTCTATAATAGTCGTCCACCAAGTCGTCATAAAAGAAATATTAATCAACCAAATCTAATATTTAGTTGTTGTTAGCGTACCTACCTGTTAATTAACGCCTAATTTATCCATCCAAAATTGATGGATCTTTCGGAAAAACAATGTAGTAATTATTTCTCTTCGAAGAAGTGCCATAAAGAATAGTTACAAAAGTAATAATAAGCACTCTGTTTATGTAGATGTAATAATAATATTCTTCCATATCCGTGGAATGGTTATTATATTAATGAGCATAATCTTAGAAAACAATTTATATATACTATTTTTCTCAACATATAAATACATTTAGCATATACATATATCCTGTCACTAGTTAATACTATTTTTAGTAATCAAATTAAGTATATTTAACGGTTAGCTTCTTCTTTGTTTTTTAAGTAAATTTACATGCTGTGCTTCCTTTGAAAGATAACACATTTAGTTAATATCGAGAAGTGTTCATTATGGTGTTTATCTGATGTAGTTACCTATGTGAAGCCTTAATAAATATATAAATAACAATATGAACTTCAAAACTGAATAAGCTTAATTACTAAAATGACTATTTAGTTGACATTAACTTAAGTATTCTTAAAATAACAATATATTTTATGTGAGACTGTATTTTCATCAATATGGTCTTCTTCTTTATGTTATACATAAAAGTCAATTGCTGTTTTTTAGTTTTAAATATAATTTCAGATTCATTATATTCATCTATTTATTTATTTTATTGGTACACAAAACAGAGTACAGTCTGTTGACCTAAACTATATTTCTTAAATGTATACACAAAATGTTATAATTGCAATAATTAGATTTTCAGTTGCAAAAGTAAAAGAAGTTAAAAGTAAAATTGGTAATATTAGTTTATTATATTACTTGCTAAAGCCGGCACCTTGGAGGTCACCTAATCTCACCCGATGAGATAAAAACCTCCTCCCCCAAGGCAATCACTGACTACATGATCAGCATCGGACTTGGAGAGGTGCTGTAAGAAACAGGGGATGTCGAAATAGATCTGTAAAGGTCGCAGTGACTAGCCGGGGCTGTCAGAGCCCATTTGCCCCCCTAAGGTTTGCATAAAAAATAATTATTATTATATTATTATGAACTACTTATAAGTAGTTCATCAATAATTATAAACTTAATTAAGTAGTTCATCATCGTATGCGGCAAACACAATATTTTTCACGTCACGTTTAAATTTGTAGAAGTAGTTTTTTTTAAGCTATTGCATAGCTTCTATCGCGGGCCTTGAGCGTGGAGACCGAATCCAGAAATTCCGTAACGAAAATAACCTAACGCAGTAACGCCGATACAACCAATGCCACCTAGAGGCGATTTGCAGAACTAAAGAGACAAGCGTGATATTTAAAAAAGTCATTAAAAGTTCTGCTATTCATCGATAGATGGCAAAACTAAAAAGTATCACCGCTGTGCCGGTCGGAGTGGGGGGTGTTAGGAATACTGCATAAATAAAATTAATAAATAATTATAATTACATAAGTTGATAAAAATGCTATGCAATAGCTTTACCGCGGCAGTCTCCGAGTGCCACACGTCTTTTTTAATTCATTGACCTTTTCGTCAATGAATTAGTAAGTATAGTATGTTGATTTTATGATTTTGTTCGTCTTATTTGATTGAGCTATCTGTACAAGTGAAAGCTGTGTTTAGAAAGTCTTAATTCATTGCGCTATTTTCCTCAATGAATTAACACATTTTAAAGTAGGTATGTCTTGTTACTATCACTAACTAAAAAATAAATAAAAACAAAACAAATCGACTGGCATTATACCTACTTCAATACTGATATTGTGTCAATTGTATCTATAGTAATCTATGAGATATTTTCTCAAATTTGGTATTCAAAACGGGGCAAATAAGCGGGCTGTTTCTTAACTTTGACATGTATAGTGGCGTTCAAGTCGACTCATATATTTTTTAACAGACCAAAAAGTCAATGCACTGAATATATCATGCGCAAACTTTGACTCGGATATTTTTACATAATTTTGACGGAGTAAAAATTAAATATCTTCAATAGCGGTTTCACGTTGTCAAAAACACAAATGCGGTAAGTGCTGCCATGACACATTACCTGAAATCAAGGCAGCATGAATTTACTCAGCATCGCATTCAACGTTAGTAAACACAAGAAATCCACAAAATTAATAACTGTACCGAATACCAATTACAAAAAAAAAAACTATTTCAATTTTGCTTCATTAAAATAAAATACACCTGAAGGCAGAAATAAATCTCAAGTTTAGGGTTCACATAAATAAAAATAGACTTTCCAAATATTGCTGAAAAAAATGTATTTAAAGCAGAAACTTAATATAAAAGAAAATAATGAACGGCGAAGGTATAAGCTCTTTGTAGATAGAAAATTATTACAAAAGAAAGGTAACTTTACTTATCTTAGAGATTATTCTCGTTATAAAATTATTCTCACTGAAAACAGTGAAAACAAATATTTTGATGTTATAACTTTTGCCCGCGGCGCTCCACAGGCGTGGGCTAACAACTCAAATAAAACTTAAAATATCAGTTTAACCTTATTCAGTCTTAACTACGGTCAAAATGTTCATCACGAATTCATTTCTCTTAGAAACAAGCAAAGGTCAATCTAATAAAAAATGCTAGGAACTTTTCTCAATACGTTTACTTTAAAAATGTAAAAAAGTTAGTTGGGCATTGTTGAAAAGTTAAGAATCTGTTTGCCTGTGAATTTGAGGTCACAGAATAATTTATAGTAAATTTTATTGTGTTTAATTTTTGAATCGCACTTACAACTATTTGCATATATGGTTGACTGTTAAAATATGATTCAAAAATTAAGCCCCTGCCTAAAAATATATAACATGGAATTTAACAATATAATGTCACTTTCCAATGTTATCTTATCAGTGGATTTATCGTTAATTCTTTAACAAGTGGATAAAAACTAAAATTTTGTATTCTAAGCCTGCGGTACTCAGTGATTTTTAACCGATTTCATCTAAACAAGTTTTGTATGGACAGGACTAATATTATTAATAAAAGTAATCAATATTTTAAGTGGTAGTTGTTTTATTTGTCTCAAAGAAATAGTAATATTATTTTAATGTATGCAACGAATATTTATAAAACTAATTTTAAGCAACTGGTTGTACTCTGATGATCTAAATAGATGAATAATTAAAACATTATATTAGGTGTTTTAACATAAATATTATTCATTAATATAGCAGAAAATCAGCACCAAATGGCATCTGCCATTTCTCTCTAATATTTTTTTCGGGGCCACGTAAAACATGACATAAAAATGACTTACTATATTACATATTTATAAATAAACAACCACTCGTGTTTTAAACAAATATAAACATAATTTGACTTTCAGTCCGTAGATAGAGGTCAAAAGCAACGCAGTTTAATTGCTAGTGTTAAGAATTTCTATGAAGTATAGAAAAAAACTTTTTATTCATCATCATCATCTCAGTCATAACAAGACCACTGCTGGGCATAGGCGTTCCCCATGGATTTCCAAAAGGACTGTTTGGGAGCGTCTTACATCCAGCGTCTTCCTGCTACTTGAATGAGGTGATGGACATCTGTCCATCTCCTGGCTGGTCTTCCTATGCTGCATTTGATGGTGCGTAGTCTCCACTCGAGAACTTTTCGCCCCATCGGCTATCAGTTCTACGTGCTATGTGCCCTGCCCACCGCCACTTCAACTTGTTAATCCGCTGTGCTATGTCGGTACGTTTTTTTTTATTAATGTTATTTTATTTTTGTTTCAGGGATCTTCGATGTCTGAGGAACACGATACATACAAACCTGATGTCTACGTATATATTATCGGCATGCAGTTGGATATTAAATTTAGGTTTACAAGTGAGTAGAGAATACCAGCTTATAGTGTCGATTCTGTTTTACAATTTTTTATTATCTTTCTCCAAGTCCATCAGAGGTGAGATCAATTTTGTACTAAGTGAGCCAGTTTTGTGACAGTGTAGAACCCCCTTTACAGTTGTTCTTATTAGTCCACTCAACCGAAAATTTGACGTCCTTGTTCGGACATTTCCGCCTTTTTTAGTAGACGATCCTGATAACTATTTATTCATTCATGCATTTGACCCTCGGTAGCGCTCATTTATAAATATCATACGTGCTCACCCATCCAAAAACTAGCTTATTGTTGTCTAGGTATCTATCAAGACTGAAGTAAGTCCTGGTATGAATAATAAATACACATAGAGTGGTAAAATGTACTACAATACAAATAATCGTTTAAAAAAATAAAAGAACGGTGTTAAAATTCGCAATTCATTTACTTGGATGACATATTTTTCCAGTTATTTTGTTATAAAAACCAAAATACTCAACCGATTTTGATAAAATTTCCTCCTAGAAATAATTTTACCCGGAAAGTATACCTTTGCAAACAAAAAATTTTTTTAATCAGTCCAGGGGTCTTCGAGTAATCGGGAACATTAAAAAAAAGATTTCGACGAATTGAGAACCTGCTCTTTTTTGGAAGTCGGTTAAAAGTTTCTAATAGCACCTAAATCTAACTACTATACCTTAAACGCTACTATAAAAATCTTTGTGATAAAAACATAGTGCGACAAAAACGATATTTTGGATGTCTGTGTAACAAATCTGTTGCATTTTGCAACAAATTCAATCTCACCGCCACAAAATTATTCAAAAGTTAGTAAAGTTCCGTCTCACGAGAAATTCATGAATAAAGATACTCAGGTACGGTAAGAGCGCCATCAGAATTCAAATCTGGTTCTTTAGCGCCATTAAATAGGTTTGCTGATAAATTTGCTTCCCTGTGAAATTACAAATTCCGGGGGAAACTCTCAGTAAGTTTCAGATGTGTTACGTAGTAGCAAGGATGATTAGTCTTCACTGACGGTTAAAAACAAGTTCAGATATTCACTAAAAAAGTAATACTTAATATGCGTTTAGCTTTGATGAATAGCATCAAGCAAGAATTCAAGATTCAATTTAAAAAAAAAAAAAAAAAAAAAAAAAAAAAGTAGATTCAATTTAAAATAATTAATTTATTAATTTAATTTCAATTCAATTCAATTCCCAGAAGACACTAGCTCAAAAATATCAATTAATACAAACTAAATGATCTACTAAACATTTCTTCTAAAAAATATGTTTTCAAATATAACTAACACTTTTTATTAGTGTTATATATGTGTATTTTAAGTATGTTTTCTAGCCTTATGGTCAATTTTAATAATAATGAAATCAAAGTAGCGCATGGTCAAAATATATTAAGAACCATTGGTCTATAAAATCCAGGCTCAGTTCGAAAATACGAGTGTACTAATTTCGCCGATGCGACTTCTATGTAAAAGTCGCATCGGCAACGCAACGATAATGATTACATGAGGCAACGATTATGTATGTACATATTATGTTGTGTCGACCTTTAATGGACAACGTTTGTCTAGACCTTTTGACGTTATGATGTTGTTTCGGAGAGTTTCGGATCTTGTGTTAAAAAGTTATACTTATATGTACATATATGTAGGTAGATCTCAGAAATGTAGCTGGCAAAGATGATCTGATATTTTTCTAGTAAAATAACAAAAAAAAACTAATTAATTGATTATTAATTTAATTAAAATGGGACAAATAAGTAATTTTACAATAATACATGATGATCATCTTAGCCACAAGAAGTCCACTGCTGAATATAGGCCGCCCCGATGGATTTCCAAAAATACCGGTTGGAAGCGGCTTGCGTCCAGTGCCTACAAAAAGTATAATTCAAAAAAAATATTGGGTAATTATTTATTTAATTAAAATGGGGCAAATTAGTGATTTTACAAGAATTCATGATGATCATCTTAGCCACAAGAAGTCCACTGCTGAATATAGGCCGCCCCGATGGATTTTCAAAAATACCGGTTGGAAGCGCCTTGCGTCCAGTGCCTACAGAAAGTATAATTAAAAAAAAATTGGGTAATTATTTATTTAATTAAAATGGGACAAATAAGTGATTTTACAAGAATTCATGATCTTAGTCACAAGAAGTCCACTGCTGATTATAGGCCACCCCGATGGATTTTGTTTGTGGTTGGAAGCGGCTTGTGTCCAGTGCCTTCAAAAAAATATAATTCTAAAAAAATAATAATTGGGTAACCACTTTGCGTACCATTTCTTTTCGGTAACGTAAAATGGCAATTACGAAAATCGGTCTTTTAAATTCGGATATTTTGTGTTACCCGACTGTGTAAGAAGGAGGGTTATGTTTTCTATTAATATATTAGATACCTTGTTTTTCTAAAAAAAGTTGCCGGTTAGTGAGATATGTGATCTATGCTGTTAGATCTAACGCCGAAAACCTGTATACTGAAATATGAGTATCATAAATAAATACATGTCTGCCATAAAAATGGGCATACCTATCATAAATTACCGTCTATTTATAACACTATCTTCATTGCTATAATGTCTGCAAAATCCATTATACTTATGAAAACTACTAAAGTTGGTATCTGAACAACCATTTTATGTGATGTAAGCGAAAGAGAGAACTTATAATAACAAATGACACATCTGGCGTCAACAGTTACCGGCGCGCGGCGTTAGAAAAGCTATTTATTTCTTTTTCTATCGAAAACTACGCAGATAATAGAATTCAAGCCATTACAACTTACCGTCCATTATGTAGCCTCGTTTATTTATATTGGGGCCAATTTAATAAGTCACATTTGACACTTTTCAATTCGATCTCTTTCATTTATATGAAGACTGCCTGAGAGAAAAGCATAACTTGAACTTGAACTTGAGTTTGATTTGTTTTAATGTTTATTCTGCCATTGCCATTGCCATGGAAATTGTTTACCTATAGTAACCGAGCGCAACACTGTACTCGCGCATTCAAAGTATAATTTTAACTTTGCTCATTTTTGTGATCTTACGTAAGAACTATCAAGATTCCCCCTCCCACCCCTTGTAAGAAAAAATAAAACATGATCGACCAGATCGACCCCCCTTCCCCCTAAATCGTCTTACGTAATAATTGAATGACGCTTAAGTGATTTTACAATAATTATTCTGAATAATGTTCGATTTAAATAAATTGTACATGCTTTGTATGAAATACAATTTTTGGTACTTAATTATGATGTATAGGATCGTGTGACGTCATTTGCTTCAGTATTTTTTTTATTAATTCGAATGGTAACACCGCTTGAATCCCACATAGCTGAGGTAATCTGTAGTATGAAAAATTGACATAGATAAGTTGTAGAAAGTATGTGGCACTATTAATGGCGTAGTTAGAATGAACTTAAGCAGTGAACTTTCTTACGTAACAAGAATAAGTTTATTATCTAAAGAAAAACAAAATACCCTGCCTAAGAGGGATTTTCTGACATAAACAAGTACTTACTTTTTTTTTAAGTTAAACGGTTTTATTGAAAAGAAAGATAATGATGTCGGTAATGTATTTACTATATTTTACTAGAAAAGCCCTTTCATTTAATACCCATATTGTGGGGGTTGTGTTAAAATATGAAATCCGCCATTTTGTGGCGGCGACCATCTTGAATTTACAATAATACAGAATATACTACATTTTATTGTCATCAGGACTAAAAGTGTGTACCATATTTCAGATCGATCCGTTAACTACAAGGGGGTAAAATTTCAATTACTATATTTGACCCAAACAAACAAATAAACAGGTCAACCTAAATAAAACCGTTTAAAAATCTTCAACTGAAGAAAAAAACTTTAACCTAAGAAACATTTTTTATTTATATATATTCAAAAGCACGATTCCATATTATCCAATTAAATTCAATCTCATAGTCTTGTAAATATTACGTTGTGTTAAATATATTGTATTTTTTTATTACTGGCATAATATATTGTTTTTTTTTTACAGAATTGGTCTGACGACTCTCAGCAAGATCAAACATCGTGTATGGTGTTAGTGATATGTACGCATTACTTCTATTTAACAAACTTCTTTTGGATGCTTGTTGAAGGTAAAGTCCCTTTAATAGACTAATATAACTTAGCTCGATATTGAAACGTAGAATAGGACACTGTAGATATAGTTATGACACATGGTTCGAAGTAAAAAAAAATAGGTCGTACACCTATTCCAGACGTTTAGAGATCACTTCCTATGTTCATAGTAATAAAGGAGTAATTTTATCTAGATATTCAAATATTATATGCTTGTAGACTATTCAGTATATACCTGAGCCATAAAATATTTTTTTATGCTCGACAGTAAACTTTCAAATGCTTTATTTTCGAATTTTAAATATTGAAATATAATATTTTAAATTTACAATTTGAAAAAGCGAAACTTATAAATCCAGCAAAGCCCCTCTTGTATGCATAAAATAATGTGCTGACAAAAAATACGGTCTCAACAGAATTCTTTCATTCTTTCAGCACATGTATAAGATATTGACCTCTGTTTCAACCATAAATCTCTGTGATTTCAACAATAATATACTCCGTACTCGTAGTCTACTGAGACCAACTGGCAATTGCTAATCTATGTTTCATCTCAAGGGAAAACGCGCGAGTTCGCTCGCATTCGTACAATTGGTGAAAATTGTAATACTTTGCTGCGTGTTTTTGCACCAGTGACGATCTCGTAAATCTTTGATGTTGTTCATTACTGTATAAATAACGTTGTTTTTTTTTTCAGGGTTATATTTATATATGCTAGTCGTGGAAACCTTCACAGCTGAAAATATTAAGCTTAAAGTTTATACAACTATAGGCTGGGGTAAGTTCTAAAGCTTTCAGAATGGATACTTACTTTTAAGATTACTAAATTGTTCGTTCAATTTAAAAGTTCCGTAACAGACGGTGTTTTACGGTCAGCAGGCTAGGTATATTGACCAAAGCACAACTGATTTAACGACGGTGACACGCTACATTTAGTCTCGCGCATTTTTTTTTTTGTATATTTATTTTATGAATATATATAATAAATAAATTTTACTAGCAAAAACTAAAAAACTATTTTATATAATTTTGTTAGCTTTTTTTTAACTATAGTCGGATATTTCGGCTCAAAACAGACGTGAGTCTGAGTGACCCGTAGTTTTAATTTAAAAATAAATAAATAATTGTGGACATTTCACATAACACCATCTAGCTCAAATTAAGCAAAGCTTGTATCTATGGAACTAGATGGCTGATAGAATAGATATATACTTTTTTGTAAATATATACATATGATACATAGAAACACCCAGGCACAAAACAAACATCCATGTTCATCACACAAATGTTTGCCCTGGGTGGGGATCGAACCCACGAACTACAGCCCAGCAGGCAGACATACTACCAACTGAGCCACAAGGCCGCCTAATCCTTAATAATTCAATCATTTCTGCGAAAAAATATATAAAAACTTGTTGAAAAACGACAAACTTAGGTACAACGATATCAGTGTTCCATACGCTAAAACGAGAAAAAAGAGACCGATCATTCTATATAGTTTGTGACGTAGTCGTCCTTACGCTTGCTGTAGGTATTTCTACGCACGCACATGCATACGAAGCGAGCGCAGCATGCGGAGCGTGCTGTCATGTTCTGTCCGACATCACTGAACATAACCGCAAAGCAGTATCGTTTCACACGAGACGAAAAGAAAACTTCTATAACTTCATTATTTTTAACGGATTACATTCATCCAAAAGAATAAATAGTTTAAAAATGTTAGTGCACACGCCGTTAAACTTAGAATTCAAATATCTCTAGCATACATGAACCTCATTGAGATAAGTGGAACAAGGGAATTCTTTTTAAATAAAACCGGCCAAGTGCAAGTCGAACTCGCGCACGAAGTGTTCCGTACCATTATCATAATAAGGCAAAAAAATCATGTATGGGAGCCCCCTTGAATATTAATTTTATTTTAATTTAATTATTTATTTTTAAAGTGTTTATATAACTCAATGTTCTGTGAATATTTCAAGCGTCTACCTGTTGCCGTTATGAATATCGAGCAAAAAAGACCAAAAAAATCACGTTTGTTGTATGGGAGCCCCCTTAAATATTCATTTTATTCTGTTTTTAGTATTTTTTGTTATAGCGGCAACAGAAATACATCATCTGTGAAAATTTCAACTCTCTAACTATCACGGTTCATGAGATACAGCCTGGTGACAGACGGACGGACGGACATACAGCGAAGTCTCAGTAATAGGGTCCCGTTTTACCCTTTGGGTACGGAACCCTAATAAAAACTACGGGGCATTCACGTCTGTTTTAAGTCGTAAAATCCGGCTATGGTTACACACGTGACGTCACAGACGTAAGTGACCCGTAGTTTTATTTAAAATGTGTGAAAACCATGCACGTTAGTTTCCACAGTAAAAGGGAATTCTTATGAACTTGAAACATTGGTACCTATATGAGTAATATACTTCCAATACTGAAATAAAAATATTGAAATGTTGCAGGTGCTCCAGCAGTTTTTATTACCATATGGGTAATATCGCGGTGCTTCGTGACGGTCGTACCGGCTACAAGCGCAGATGGGGTATGAATTGATACAACTCTCATTTCTAATATTTGAATAGAGCCCAAAATGTAACAGAACATTATAGCAATATTATCTGGGATTCGGTGGCCGGAAGCACTTCGAGCCATTGGGCTCTTCTGTGTTTAAACGAAAGTATAGCCATACTTAGGGATGTAGATCTGATCTTTCAAAATGAATAAATTTAACAAGAAATCCAGTTCGTGAAAATATATCAGCTGTGCCACACGTTTATTCGGTGGTCTATAAACTTATTTTATAAATCAGCAAGATAACTAATCGTGCTGATCTATCTATAGTAAAAATTGCTATTGTGTAGATTGACACCTCATATAGCTAGAGCTGATGATGATGATAGATGTCCTGTTCTGTTATGCACTGTATATGTCCATAACAATTTCGAAAAAAAAATAAGGCTTGGCTTAAAATAACAATGGCAAATGCACAAAATGTAACCCCATAATCTTCCATGGAAGAAAAGGAAAAAGATTTGGATTCCATATATCACAGATAGGCTAATTACCAGTTACTACCTAGTTACCTACACATTTTGTTGAGTATGCCATAAATGAAGACAAGAAATGTCATAGGATATATATGATAGGTTCCGTTTTTTCCCTTTGTGGTACGGACCCCAAAATACTAAATCTATCGGTCTATCTATTTGAGAGTTATGATGCCACAGACATACGTCAAACTTATAACACTTCTCTTTTTGGGTCAGGTTTAAGAATAGTCTGCATCCCCATGCAGTATTTTTAAATTACCTATTCAATGACACCCCATACCATGGTGTAGAGAAGAAAGAAATCTAAGTCAACCCCACTTTACGTGTAACCTAAAAACATTTTATTTTTTAATTATTTTAACACTTTTTCAGCCTAATATATTCTAATCTATATCAAATTACAACTTTCTAGTCTTCTACTAAGAGTCTAAACAAGAATAAGCCACAGACGGACAGGACATGGCGAAATTATAAGGGTTCCTTGTTTACTACGGAATCCTAAAAAATAAAAACAGCTGTACCATATTTTTACGTCACCAATCCTGTAATTTTCCGTCACGTTTCTCCGTCCTTTCGCAATCCCGTCTGTATTTCATACTCGTGAAATATATGTCGACCATCCGCGCAACCCTTGTATCGTACCCCTCATTCACGTTCTTGTATTGTACTTAAGTTACGTTTATCGGATAACTACGATAAAATATTAAAATGAGATCGATTGTACGTGAACGGAGTTGCAATGTGCTTAGAATTTAAATGCGGTGTATTGGAGACGTGCCTTTTAGCTGCATCTGTGCTATCTATAATAGGGGTAGGAAGCTATTGTTTGTAGCTTGATCGATTTTGTTTCGGTTTTAACTGAAATTCAGTCGTAAACCACTGCTGCGGACATGTAAGTCTACTGAGACCAACTAGCTATTGCTAATCTGTGTTTCAGCTCATGAGAAAATGCACAAATTCACTCGCATTCGTAGTATTTGTAAAAAATTTAACATTACAAAAAAGAAACGAATGACAATTGTCATCAAGTATCATCTGAGACCATGGACGCTGCGAAGTGTTCGGGTGCGAGTTGTTAAGGTCTTAAAATACACACATACATTTATTTATTTACAATGAACGGTTGGTTCATTGTAAATAAATAAATGTATACGTGTATATGTGTATTATACTAAGTCATAATTATAAAATTCAAATATTAAAAGTAAAATATAACATGTCAATACTAAGTACAAAATTAATAAGTAATAAATTAAATTCATTAAAAGGAATGTTTTTCACAAAATAATAATAAAATAAAAATTGCATTAGTCAGGCCACTTATCGCAAAAAATATCACAATCTGGGAACTCTTTTAAAAATGCGTTGAGTCCACGAATGACGCGACACATTGGACTGAAATTCCGCGACTTTGTCCGGTTACATATAATCATGTTTTCCCTTACGGGATAAGCAGAGCATTAAAGACCATAAGGCCGTTTGACGCATCATTTAACAGTGATTAAAAGATTAGTTTAGTCTTAAAATTATGTAAAATGTTAGCGACAAATCCGTGAAAAATTGTTTAACGGATTTATCTCTAATTGTATTGTCATCGGAACTGAACCAGCATGTAAATTATTTCTATCTTCATGCAAATTTCAAAGTGGTAATTTCAAAATGGCGGTGGTTCAAATTTATTCTTCAAGATTGTATAAACATCCAAGTAAGCTAGTAATGAAAGTAGCATGCTCGGAACACATAATATGTACAAGTATGTTGATACTCGAGATATGCTCCTTAGCAGATAAGACTCGCTCCTAGCCGTACATTTTGTTGATGTGGTTTTCCCACGTTACTGCTCACGAATCACAAAACCCAAGAAAATGGGTTCTGTCTAATTGCTCAGCACATACGCATATATATTTATATCATATATATGTATGCGTACATTATAAAATTAGTAATAACCCGAAATGTAAGCGATTTGGAGAAAAGGTCGCCTCAAAGCGAGTTTTCTGCTTGTAGGCTTGTTGAGCTAATTAATGAATGGGGAGGTGAGTGGATCGAAAATAGCAGATATTAAGGTCAAATAAAAAACACAAGTGTTAAAACTGCACAGGTGATGACTACTATTTGCACATTTTTTAAATACAAAATTAAAGAACACACACCTATATGGTGCCGTGATCTACATTTATAAATTCAACTGCATTCAGCGGTATTTTTCAAGGCATACACGTTATTGCTGGTTGGCGTCGCATTTGTAGAAAATACTGTTACAAATGTTTGTTTTCGTAATAAAATGATTATTAGTTGAAATTGTCAAAAATGCTAAAAAAACATTGCTCTGCGTACGCATCTTATTTTGGACCAATAACATAATTTTCTAGCTTTCCCATTTTGCCAAATAAAATCGTCACATAGGGTGAAAATGATTGGTATTGATGTCACATATCAATCTTACTGCTATATCATTTACTTCTGGCAAATACTACGCACCAAAGAATAAAATAACATTACATACAGATTCAATATCAATATCATCACTACGAAGATTCCTATTTACCAAGCCCCTAGCCAAATATAAACGGGAATGAGTGTACCATGAAATGCCGACTGTTTACTCTCGCCGACAAATCGCGACATGACGACTTGTTTGCCTCTGGAGAATCAACGATGAGTTCAAATTTTAAATAAAGAAAAAACTACATTCAATATTATTATTAATATAATAATATTATTAATAATCAATGGTGAGTTTTTATTCGATTTTAAACGGTCCACAATGGATCGCGATCGTTTTCCTAGAAAAAAACTATTTTCTCGCAATTTGAACACTCGGATTATTTTGGAAAACCTTTTTTTACAGTATAATCCACCATTAACAGTCCATACAATAAAGTAGCGAAGGCACTTTACGTTGCATCACAGATTTTTTCACAGAAGTCGAATCTATCAAATATATATACCTATATTTTTATATAATAAAAACTTTTAGGCGCACTGACCAAATTATTTTGAGGGTATTGAATAAGAGTGAGCACGGCCCCGGCTATATAATTCTCAGACGGCTCGAGTCTGCTAAGAGAGCGAGAGAGATATAGTCAACGTCCACCTTTATGAAATTTCGTTTCTGTCATGTGGATTTAAGCACAAACATTTTTATTTATTTCAGACTACTTTAGCTCGTGTAGTATATGCCAGCGAGAGTGTATAGCCGACATTACACCCGCACCCTCATATGATTTTATTAAGCAATACATTTGTAGCAATCTGGTATAATATTGCAGCTGGCGCTCGCCGGAGAGGAAAAGATGTGTTTGTGGATGCATGAGCACCAAGTGGACTGGATCCACAAAGCGCCCTCACTCGCCGGCCTGGCCTTGAACTTGTTCTTCCTTATTAGGATCATGTGGGTAGGTCATCTTAGATTATATTTGTCGCTACGCGGGATTATTGTTTTTTCTTCAGTATGCACCATTTCTTGTTTGCGCTTATGTCAGCCTATTAGATTTCGTACTTTTAGTATAGCATCGAGAATCTTGGAGCGCATTGAGCTTGAAGATATTATCTGTATATTTAGTTTGGTTATAAATTATTACTCAAAAAATTTAAATATAATTATAATTCCGAAAGTCACAATTGACACTTGATTGACATGGTTGACATGCGCGGCCTTAGTATACATAAAATATGAAAATGTCTGGAAAATCGCCTGAGTTTTAACATTCGGAAAATCAACTTATGTAAACAAACCCTTATATCAGACTTTCGCAGACACCTGAAAATCTCTAATATGATATAGTGGCACTTATTTGTTAAAAACCACCCCTATGATTATTACGAAGACACATAAATAGCGCTAGCGATCACCCATCCGACGACTGACCGTGACACTCATATAATTTCCATAATATGTTCACAGGTCCTCATCACAAAGCTGCGTTCAGCGAACACGCTAGAAACAGAACAGTACCGGAAAGCGACCAAAGCTCTACTGGTCCTGATCCCACTGCTAGGCATCACCAACTTGCTGGTGCTCTGCGGTCCCAGCGATGACGGCTGGTTCGCGGATGCTTTCGACTATACTAGAGCACTTATGTTGTCTACACAGGTAGCTATACACTAAAAAACTTAATTCTAATTTATATATCTAATGTGTTTCCGCTTCGAGGTCTTCAAGCTGGTACTCTTGCCTACTTCGAAGTCTTCAAGCTGGTACTCTTGCCTACTTCGAAGTCTTCAAGCTGGTACTCTTGGCTACTTCGAAGTCTTCAAGCTGGTACTCTTGCCTACTTCGAAGTCTTCAAGCTGGTACTCTTGCCTACTTCGGAGTCTTCAAGCTGGTACTCTTGCCTACTTCGAAGTCTTCGAGCTGGTACTCTTGCCTACTTCGAAGTCTTCAAGCTGGTACTCTTGCCTACTTCGAAGTCTTCAAGCTGGTACTCTTGCCTACTTCGAAGTCTGGCTTCAAGGTGGTATTCTTGTGCTTCGGTGTCTTCTAGCTTTTACTCTTGACGGATTCGATAGCTTCAAGCTGGTACTCATGTCTACACGTGTTTCAACTCTTAGTTACGACCTTTGTGCGGGAAAGTTCGATTTAAGTGTTTTAACTGAATATCTGGATAGCTATGCACTGTATATTTACTAATTAGTGGATCTGCGAACAGACCACTTCATAAAACTAGCATACATCAAATTAGACTATCTCTAATATATGCCTGCTAGATTGCGCAGTAAACGTCCAAGCTTCGAAGCTTGAACGTTTACTACTCTACATAAGCGATTAGTATTAATGCTGTCGTGATTTGCTCGCTCGCTCAGAAAATCATGTTAAGTTTAGTCAAAGCCGCATCTCACCGAATGCTTCTCAATTCTACCTTTACATTTGTATACTTTAATCGAGATATTTACCTTGGTTTGCATTTTGTTGAGTTCCCGATGTTTTCGCACAGTTGCGTGTACCATTTGCTCTTCCAGAATGCATGAAGAATGCAGGTGGTTGAAAAACTTAAGGGCGAACATAACGGTCTGCCTTCTTTCTTGTTTGAAAGAATGTTCTTAGCTATGTTTCACAAAAATCGTTTCACACGTTCTTTTTGTTCGAAGGCTTTTGAGTTTTCTAAACTAAAGCATTACTAAAATATACTAAAAAATCATGTGATTTATATTACCACCTTTTCATAATACGAGTATATACATACCAGCAATTTCCTAAAACAACGGATACGCTCATTAGCAAAAACAGAAATAAGCCCTCTTTGAGTGTCCTACATAAAAATAACCGCCATTTAAGTATCCTTAAAGCCATCCGAAATCGGCTTTGTAACCACTTGAGACCGGCGCTTAAGCTCGGTGTTTCTCTAAGTATACAACCTTCAAAGCTGCCCGTTGCGCCCTTTGAATCGAGCAAGCATAAGAACTAAGGTCTTGCAAACTTATTTAGTGCGTCATCAAATGTTTGCACATTTCACACAACACAATTAGTCCGATGACTTGTTCGTTCTAAAATATCCTCTCATCAGAATATACTCAAAAAAATAATCTCTACATCAGTTGAATACGAAAAATATTCACATTCCATATTAAAATGCATAATAATTTATAGTTCATATTACGCTTATAAAAAACAAAACAAAAACAAATTAACATATTTATTATGTCAATGACATATTTTTTTATAAGCATGATTTACTTAAATGATTAAATAATATTTCTACTCTTATTTGAATTATTACCGCACTTTTTTATTTTTTGGACTATTTTGACTATTTTTGGACTTAAAGAGGGAGACAGTAATTTATTTCAGACATCTATTATTTTATTACATCATTTGAAACATATATTGACCAAAATTGAATATACATACCCGGCGTATATGTATATTCCATATTAAGTTAAATTAATATTAGTGGGTATATATTTAAACGATAACTTGAGAATCATTTATCTGATTGTCTTAACATTTATAAGTAGTTATTAGTATTTTAAAGCTGAAAATATATATATGAGACAGGTTGAAGGAGGATGAAGTTATGTTGATCGAATAATCCATATCTGCCACGGATAAATTAGTCTATGTTATGAACATAAAATTTAATTCGCGATAAATGTATTTTGATGTGCAGTTAAATATTTTCCATTCCAAACAATCAAACAATATAACCGCCAGGAGCGATGTATTTCGGAATTGAGTTCGGAACGCTCCGGCGTGATATTGCATTGTTGCCACCAGCTAATGAGTTTCAAAGTAATCGACTCAAGATTGTTGTCTTAGAAGACAGTTTCAAGTTTGCACGACTATTTATAGATCTATAATGATGTTTTGTTTTGGTTTTCGATAAAATGAGTATGAGAACTACATAGTACTTTAAAATTTCAAACAAAATACTCAATAGAACGTGCGATTTCAAATAAAATCGCACGATCGTGTATTAATTTGTTTTTTTAAACTTTATTATCTATATCAATGTAGTAAATTTTTTTATTTTTTTGAACAAACGAGTTACTCACGGCTATTTTTTAAATATTTTCTAAGCAAATAATATTTTCCAATCATTGCTGTGTTTCGTAAGAAGCACAGTGTTTCCACATAGGGTTTTATTTTTAGGTGAAAAATGAAGGTGGATATATGACCATTATGAGCAAGCTCACAAGCAACTTACTTGCGCATAACTTTGTCAAATACCTACTAAAAGAATATCTTAATTTGAGAATATGGGATGTCACAGTGAACAGTTGAAGGGATCATTGTACTTTATTATGCTGTCAAACTTAAAATCGCGAAAATATCACCACAAAATTGTGTGGAATGGTTAATTAATTTGTTTTATTTAGCTGATTTCTTTCCCGATTTCAGGATTGGCCACTTTGTAATAATGTAAGTGCAATGACCCCAATTAATTATTCTGTCATTCACTGTAACACCCAGTATAGTTCTATGCTACATAATCATTTAAAAGCATAATGAAAGGGGTTTAGTATGTGCTTATACTCGTGTAGGTATAATCATCGGCGTTAAATCGGGCTTTGGTTACGAAGGCTTAACTGCTTAAAAGGGTCGAGTCGAATGGATAATGAGCTATCTACGTAATTAAATGTACTTAACAATTTGGTAAAAAAAATTGATTATTTATTTATCGTTATTTTCATATTGTTACTAGAAAAATAGTTCAGGATAAGTTAATGAGCACATTTTATCCATATAGATTATTTCACACATCGAAAGCGCACTCTTTTGAGTTTACTGTTCGTAATCGTTCATCTCGCTCGCGCATGCCAACATTGTTAAAGATGATCATCACACCATACATCATTTTAATGTTTTGTAAAAATCATTGATTATAATTATTCATCGGTTTAGTATTTGTTTCGTCAAAATGGTTCACTTTTTACTTCAATCAGTAAGTACTCTTAGAGCAAAATAATAAAATGTTCCATACATACACAATGGCTAAGCCACCGTGTTTTAAAAATCGGAGCCTAATTTTAAAATAACCTGATTTGATTTTTCTTTAACGGAGCTGAAATTTTAAACCAAGTAACAAGGAATAGAGTGCAAGATTCTTTTAAGTATTAAAATCACAAATGTCTATGCCTCTACGGATTTTTTTTTCTGTTTTTTTTTTTCAAATTATGTTTCCGAACTTCGAGCATGTATGTAATCTATGCTCGATGGTTCTGAAGTTCAAACATTAAGTGTAAATTTTGAAAAAGCAAACCGTAGAAGCATAGCCATTAATAGTTATTACCATATTTAGGAGTAGAAAACAGTTTTCTCTTGTTGTATGAAAAACGCACTATTTGCTGGCAAAAGATTGCGTGACGATACTCTTAACTAGGAAAAAAAGTAATTTGACATGGCCTTTTGAAAAGGTGAATCAAAATATAGCAAGCTGGTTTATTCGAATATTTTCTCTTTTTACCTCCCTAGTATTTGGTCGGACAAATTTGATTCTTAATTTTGACCAAGTTTTCGCTGATTAAAGGTTTTTGTCAACATCTGTTTCTAGACAGTCTCTGAGGATTTCAAGAGCTTTGTATTTTAGTGACCTTTTCGTTTTTCTTTTCTTATATTTTACGAATACAAGGCAATCTTTATAAGGAAAATAGGCATGATATACTAAGGTATATGCTTAGGCTTAAAGAAGTCATGAGCTCAGAGTGGGAATCATGAATTCAGAAGGCTTCTAAGTTCTGTTAAGTTATGTTCTTTGTTTTTATAGAAAGGTGCAGCAAAAAGGCAGATGGCTCGCAATTCTAATACTTTAATAATTATTATTACCAAAGTTTAAGCTATAAGCGAGAGGCCCGCTACAGGATGTAAAAAGAGTTCTTTTTTGTGCAGGGTTTCACAGTGGCATTGTTCTACTGCTTCATGAACACGGAAGTACGTCACGCGATACGATACCACGTGGAGCGATGGAAGACGGGCCGCAACATCGGCGGCGGCCGGCGGCGGGGCGCCTCTTACTCCAAGGACTGGTCTCCTAGGTCCAGGACTGAAAGCATCAGGTACTTACAGCTGACGTTATTCTACTGGTACGGTCGCTGCACTGAAAATAGCTTTGATCGGATTAAGGCCTATTCAGACCTGAGCGTTATTCGCTACCGCTGTGGGTAAAGGACAATACCGCGCGGATATCGCTTGGGTTTCGTTACCACGCGCGATTTCGATATCCGTGAATTTGGTGTAAACAGTGAAATTACCGCATACCCACTCGGATTTTTCTACCGCTCGCGGTAGCAAATAACGCTCAGGTCTGAATAGGCCTTTAGACCGGCGTTAAGGCCTATAGTTGAATGGCAACGTTGTCTCGCTCACTCGCGACACGTTTTTATTATAAAAAAATTGTTGAATGTACTTTTGAAAAATATCCGTATTTTAACCCCACAAATATAACTATTGAAATCATGTAATAACAATTATTTTTATTTCTATATCTGTTATTTTGAAAGAAATAAACCTTAATTGCCTAAATTTCCACATTATGACATTTATTGAAATACCTAATTCAGTCATCAAAATGAAAATTGGTCTCAATTTCAGGAGATTGACGTTCGCTAATTATTCTAAAGTATATATTGTAAATCTACAAAAAAATCACAGCTGTGCACGTGTGTGGACGTGTACACGTCCTACAAACTCATTATGGCCCTATCGATATTCTGTTCGCTTCTACCATTTTATAACACTGGATCAGTTAAGTTTGTAGAATTGTAAACACACTAAAACATATAAATTTCGCTGATGCATGATTAAAGTAAGGGACATTGGACTAAAAGGTCATAAGGGTTAAACACAGGCATGAATTTTTTATCAGCTAACTCTTCTCTGGCAACTCTATCATTCAAGCAATCACTGACTAAAAATTAATTTTAAAGTAGGCACTGAAAATTAGTAGTAATAACACCAAGCTAACACCAGTCGGGGTAATAATTAATAACAACTCAATGGTGAAAGCACTATTATAGTGTATGTACTTACGTACAAGAGCAGACACCACTCACACGGTACTTTGTTACATTCAACTGCGGCGAGAACACCGCACCTCACTCAGTGGTTTACTAGTGAGTAAGTGCTTTCGACGTTTTGCTGGCGAGAAAACACATCATAAATGAAATTCTGCGTTGCAAGTATCAAACGTATCGTATAATCGTAGATAAACTATGTAATTATTATTCCAGCGCTGTAACGCTGGTTTGTTTACTTTACAAAAAATGTGAGAAAATAATAATTTTGCTTCAGATAGCATCTCTAGTACGTATATAGGTACAGCTCATTATTATTATTAAAAAAAAATATACATAATTTTGACTCTATCCTACACAGTAGATACACACACAACACAAACTTTGTATTGTCGTTGTCATGTAAACCTACATATCAAGTTTGACGCTGACAGAAAAGCTATTTTTCCTTATCTACAAAAGCACTTACGAAGTTTAAAGCGGGGAGCTCAAAATACACTCTACCGCTCCCTAAAAGGGTGTTAAATGTGCTTGGCTTGGTAACTGGAGCACTGAACCACATTGTTATGTGATCTCCATTATAAACTCTTTACAGTGTATTTACTTTAAATTTACCTTTTTTAGAATACAAAGTTGTCTGTCTTATACATTGCTAGAAACAATTACAGATTAAGCTAACGAACTTCTACGCTTTAAACTAAAATTATTTTGTATTTTTTTTTTTTTTATATATAAAAAGTTTGTAGTTAGTAGTAGCAAATAATATTATTATCAACACGTCATTCTCTAAGAGTGATATTAGGCAGGCAATATTTTTTACAGTACAATATACAATAATAGCCAGTAAAATTATGATCCAATCTTTGATAAAGTATCAACGAGATATATCGTCAGTCCTCAAAAACGTCCGAGCACAATAAGATCTAATTAGATTTAGATCACACGATTAAAATAATTTCGATTTTCAAAATAATTCGAAGCGGTAAAATAGACGTCTCTAAACTTCTTAATCTAAATTAGGCTTTAGCGAGGCGGCATAGAGTCTTTATATCATTTTTTTTTTAATCGTCATTGTTGTGTTGTTATAAATCAGAATATGCAGCTATCATGCAACCTGACAGTACTTAACACATAAACATAATTATATTAGTCATACCACACGAGTGTCACGAATGGTATGACTATATAATGTATGGTAGCTGGTGTATGCCATTAGAGCCGGCTATCTGCAGTCAAACCAACCCACTTCTCTTCCATCCAAACCTCTCAATAAAATAAAAAAAGTATAATGTGTGGTGTGTCACGTGAACGTGTGGTCTAGGCCACTTATTTTTAAAATGTTCCTAACTCCCCTTCAAACTACAGACAATTGACAATATTGTATTTGCATACACAAATATTAATTAAATTTATTGAACAAATTAATTTCCAATCCTTCTAGCGTTTCCACAAGGTTACACTAATAATACACACCGTTACACTTATCGGCTTCACATAAATTAAATTTTGATACACCTGAACCTTTCCATGGAAACAACATTATAACCTCGTTAAAATCCGTATGCGTACCATTTCTGCTTCTAGAGGTTGCCATAACAAAGGTAATTAATGCTGGTAACTTAAATATACAACTAATATGTATTCCTAATTGTATATTTTGTTACTGCCTGCTAGATACATTTAATAATATGTATTCCTAATTGTATATTATGTTACTGCCTGCTAGATACATTTTTCGTTAGTCGAACGCCTAGGAATAAAATAAAGCTAACTTGTTTTAAATCAGAATCAATAGTGAATGTTTTTAAAAGCTAACAAGTATCTATACTTATTAAAAAAAAATACTCAGACAGAATACTCGATACAGAAAAGCAAGTTTTGGCAGTATAACTTACGATTTTTTTACGTTTGATACGCTGTTGAGTGAACATTTTTTGTGAGAAAGTATGCGTAAAATCGTTGCAAAAGATTATAAATGCGCATTCTTTAGAATAATTGTAGTAAAACAATTGTAAAATAATTGTAGTAGTAAGTAGTAAGTGTGTGTGTTTTATCACATTTTATTATAGTAAGTAAACGAAAGTTTACTAAGTTTACGAAAGAACCTAACTATGAGTTGGTCATTCCATATGTGATTATGAAACCTCTAGAATTCATTACAATATACGACTTTATATTAGAATCAGCATTCTAAATATTTACATTTTTCGTAATATTATTATTACCAGTGTAAATAATACCGTTACCAAAGAAACGTATCGCTGTACGGTTACTCGCGTATGTATTAATTTTTTAGTTTATTTTCTCCATTTTCAGTTAACAGCACTTTTTTTTAAATGTGTTGTTAAATGGCAACTAATTATGTAGTTACATTAGAGTCGCGTCTAATAATGTTTGATAATAATTAATCAACATCACGGAACATTTCTTGCAATAACATAGACATGTAGGTATAACATCCCATTACGTGCCAGCAATGGTTAGTGAATGGAGTTATCCAGATTCAACAAATTATTAAAACCCATTAGATTTGCATAATCATAATGCTGACAGGTTGCAAAGTCACGCTGATCGACAGCGCGGTCGGTAAAGTAGAAAACGGGACATAGCTTCTTATATCGTCACACGGTATCATGCGGCATACTTGTCCCTATGTAAAGATGCAAGAAACGCTTGTCTCCCGAACTGGCGGTAAGCGTGACTTTGCTATCAATGATAAAGGCCGGTCGCGGAGCAGGAAAAATTTCAATGCAATGGTCGATCATTGTATCTGTGCGAGTGCTATGAAAATATATTTACAAAAGAGCAACAGAGACGGGTAATAACAGATTAATGTACGAAATTCCTCCTGCTCTGCAACCGGACTTTAATTTAATTTTTATTTCTCTTCCAAATCCATATTTGACCAAGTATTTTCCTCCACTAGGCTCACAGTATGAAGACATCCGATACGCTCTGGGTACCGAGCTAGCCTGACCGACTTTATGCATTTACGAAGAGATTATTATAAGATAATCTGGATTTGGATTAAGTTCTTATTTTTGTTTACAATAAACAGTATTATAACCTGCTTTTGTAATTTGGTTTTAATTTAATTTCTTAAACCTAAACTAACAACACCTCCATAACTCATTTTGGTGCACGTGCTTTTCATTAGATATTAGAAGATGGGTACCATATACGATGGGAAATATATATTATTTAATAATTGATCAAAATAGGTGACACAAACCTGCGTAAACCGCATTGTCCGCGAATTTCGGAACTCCAGCTTTATAAAATTATCCTGATAATCATGGTGAATGTCATTATAATTAGTATTTTTTTAAAACATTGACTAGAAAGAGTAAAATTACTAGTTCTTAACTAAAAGATAAATTATTTTAGAAAAAAATAGTCTAAAATCCTAATACCTAATAGGAAATATATAAAACAAGTAAATACAAAAGTGTGTAGTTGTATAGGCACTCGGCAGAACACCTCAAACGGCGCAAATGTATATAGTGACCAATTTTGTTCGTAGGTGGCCTCGATAAAGTTGGCGTATCAGTGCCGTTTGGGATAAACTCTTGGACCGTGGGACCCAGGTGCTACAGATGTTTAAGGATTTGTCGGGGAAGCTTAAAAATTCAACGCACGACCAAAATGCTGGTCTCTTCTTTAGGCAAAAATTTAACCTCTCTGTTCAGCAATGAAATGCAATTAGTATTCTGGGTGCTTTTCCTGGAATTAAGGATTGTCTGAACTATCCATAAGCTTATGATGGTTGCCTATAGATATTTTACATAATCCCTAATAGTTTACACTTTTAATTTTAGTTTTTTTTTTAATTTATATGTTAATATACTTTTTGTTTTTATTGGAAAATAAATAAAAACAAAATATTTAAAAAAGTATCGGTTGTTCATTACACTTATATATTATTCGTTGATCCATAATATTTCTTTGTCTTTTTCTACGAAAAGGTAAAGAAAAAGTAGCTCATCTTTTATACTTTTTCCGTCACTACAACTTCAAAATACACCCGCTCCATATTATGGATAAGTAATTTGGTCAAGTAAAATAATAAGTATCCCGTTAATATATTAAAATTGATGTTTACGAATTCCATTTTGGTTGGCTCATCAGCTTGGCATCGTTCAACTTTATTAAATTAATTAATAACAAGGGTTGTTTCCATCGGTTTCACACAGGCTCTAGAGGACCAAGCTGTACTAAGCTATCGATACTTACCTACTAGACTTAAGCAGATAAACTCTCTCCACGTCTTACTTATAAACGCATATTAAAATCTTATTTACTGAATAAGGACTTGTCACTTTCTGTCAGACGGGATCTGACACGCGCGAAAACGGAACAAAACACTGTTTAGCTAAAATGCGCTTATTCAGCATAGACGTAAAACGGTCTATAGCTTCAAAATTATAGATAAAACTGACCATGCTTTCATCAAATTTTAGGAAATAGTTGTGTTTAAGCGTTAACTAATCAAACGTCAATTCGAAAGGTGAAACTAATTTCTACTGTGTAATTTAACAGGTTTAACTGGTTTTGTAAATTAACATAGAATACGCATTTATCTAATACCTTTAAATGAGCAATTCTTATATTTATAATCTGAATCTCGGAAACGGCTCCAACGATTTTAATTTTATTTATTAGTGACAGCGTGCTGCGAATTGTGGTACATGCACAAAATAATTATAGTTTTTAAGTACCTCTAAAGATACATTTATGGTTTTTGTAATGCATAAATAAATTAAAAAACTAATTTCTACTGTGTAATTTAACAGGTTTAACTGGTTATGTAAATTAACATAGAATATGCATTTATTTTATTTATTAATGACAGCGTACTGCGAATTGTGGTACATGCACAAACTAATTATAGTTTTTAGGTACCTCTAAAGATACATGTATGGTTTTTGTAATGCATAAATAAATAAAATAAAATATTAGGTATAACTCGAATTAAAAAAAAAGTTTCATGTCTGAAAAAGCAAAACGCAGAAGTCTATCCAATTATGGTCCGACCATATAGAAAATAATTATTTATTAGATAAAATTTATGAGTAGTATACTGTTCTCTCCTACTGTATGGAAAAACATGAAATGTACTGTCGAATATTTCAGTCCCAATATTTATCTTCGAAGGGTATCTACCTTACAGCGCAATATACTGGATGTTTTCATGTTACTATTTTAGGTTGCATCATATTTTTTACCCAAATTCGCAAGAAAAAGAGTAATGTTTTTCGGGTGAATGTACGTTTTCATATATTTATGTGCGTACATGCGTCGTCTAACGACGCATACCTAACCACTCAATTCTATACCAAATTAATATAAAAGATATGATCATTTCCAAAGAAATATACCACGTTTCTGTGTAGATAAATTTATCATGTTAGAAAACTATAGCCTCACTATCTGTATTTGTAAGTATGCGAAACCCTATTTATAGTTACCTACAGGCCCAACCGTATTTTCATAGAACTTAAATATTCAGGGTCCGACAAAACCGCTTTGTACAATAGATAGGTGCTTTTGTACCTTAAAAGCAAACTGAGAAAGGGAATAACTAAAAGGGTTATTTTCATATCTATCGGTATCTTGCCTGAGAAATGAGAAACGGTGAGATATTTATTTCGATCTTACAATTTCTGGGTCTGAGTGAAATTTAATGTTGTCGGAATTAATAATGAACTTTTAGACTAAATGTTACTAATGTTAGTGTCTATTTTAGTAACAAGAACTGATGAGATTTAGATTCATTTTATTGGCCCTAAAACATTTTGATACACTGGGCTAGTCAATAGAAATACAATGATAAGTAATGTATTACTATATAAAGACATATAATTTTTTGTTACATAGATATATTATCAAATTAACCAAATAATTTTGAAAATTTTAAGTAGTAACGACGTCATGTCATAATGATTAATAAAGATTTCAAGTAATGTCAAAACCAAAATAATGTCACAGAATAATCAAGATTGACTACTTGAATATAAATATCTCCTTATCTAATAATATTTTAACCAAATTTACTGTAATATCATCATAAATTAATCTAGTCATTATCAAGACATCCCTAGACACATTTATGTTTTAAATGAATTAACTGTAATAAATTATAATAAATAATTGTAGTCAAATGCGGATTTATTCGGTAACTCCCATTTCGCGTAAAGAAACGAACAGCGAACTTCAGTTTTAAAGGAATCATTGAAATGCAAGCGCTTCGTCGTGGATCACAGCTTCTCTAAATATCAGGCGAGCTGGCGGTCAAGCGCATAAATAAATAAAAAGAATTATCATCTTAGTTCTTTACACCGCAAGACATTGAAAGCAATACATGGATACAGATATAATAAAACCGGGTGTTAACGCGAGCGTGTGGGGCAGGTTGTACCACCATCCGTCGAAGCGAGAATCTGCAGCCTCGGAGACCACCACCACCACGCTCCTGGTGCCCAGGACCTCGCTGCTGCCGCCGCTGGATGGACGGCATCTGCATGCTGTGAGTACATAGGTACAATATGGAATTTTACCTAAATAAAATAAAAGAAGTTTATAAACTCTACTCTGGAAACAATACGAATTAATAAATTCAATACATAATTCCTATATGGTTTAGTCGCAATCCGTCATAATCTCAAATCGTCACATGCACAATACGTTATATTTGCAATTGACACGCACGCACACTTCTAATGTCAAAACTACTGAACCTGACATTACATACATGTCAGGCCAAAGTAAAATGTAATTATCTGAATTTTTTTCGTTATTATCTACTTTAATTTTAATATCAGTATGCCCTTGATTTCTTTCTTTTCGAATCGAAGATAACGAAAAAGAATTTAAAAAAAAAATTATATTTTTGACTTTGCGAATACTTGACAATTTCAGAATATGACGTATTCGGAATTTTTCATTTCAGGACAACCCTTAAAAATCTCTTAGCTTTATTGAATCAGACATAAGATAAAGAATTATAAAATGATGCCTAAGTAAATTGAGCAAGAAAAAATATTGCAAACAAGGTTCTTATATAGAATTAATTAAGTATACAATTTAGATTTTATTTTTAATTTTTATTTATAAATTTGAATATAATAATTGTTATTATAATTACTTCATAATTTATTATTATCAGCACATATGACTTGTAACAATGGTGTTACCAATAAATGATTTGTATTTGTATATTATATAGTGGCATAATATGCCCTACGACTGCCTGAAGTTGATAATAGTGTGATTTTGCGCCTCCTACCACAAAGAATGGAATTAAAGAAGACTCTAAACCAAGAAATTCGTAAACTCCAACAAAACTGATGAAGAACTAGATTTCCTCAAGTTTTACTTTAGCTTGTTTTTGTCGATACGCAGGATTACATCGGCAGTGCGAGCGGGGAGCAGTCGCCGGTGTGAGGCGGGGGGCGGGGGAGGCTCTCGCGCCTGCTTACATTGCCCGAGGAGGACGCCACCACCGCCACCGGCTTGGACGCGTCCCTCCCGGCCTCTCCCGCCTTGTCGCCTCTTCGCTCTATCAACCACGTCGCTTGGCTTGAAACCAACCCAACCCACCTTTCAACCAACGAAACTATCTCTGCTTCAACCAATCACGTCAAACGGTGCGACTCATCCAACACCAACGATCCAATCAGCGAGAATGTTTCTAACTCTTCAAACAATCATAGCAAACCAATAGAATCGACCAACAACGGTCCAACCTGCGTTTCAAACGTTTCAACCTTGATTTCAAATGAATGCACTTCAATCAACCACTCAAACTTGAAATCTCCAAAGATTTTCTCTAATAACCATTCTGATTATATTTCAAACAACTGCGTTAATTCAAATCACACTCCTAAACATAATTACTTTGCTGTCTTTACCGAAACTGAAATTAGTGATTCAAAATCTCCAAATGGCTTGTGCCCGATGAATCAGTCGGAAACGAAGGCTTCTAGTCCAAATTCTACGAATTCTAGCCCCAACCGAAAATGTTTCGACTACTAATAAAAGAGATGCTATATGGTTTAATGGAAACGGATGTAAAGGTCATTTGGATAGCTCTCGCCTCGTTTGACGAGACGCAAGGACAGTGCGACGACCCGACTGACGCATGCCAAAACGCCCCGAGAAATTCTCATGATCTTTTGCCAGCAATTTACGAGTTTTTCATACAACAGCAGAAAACTGTTTTCTACACCTAAATATTATCAGATTTCGATTGTTTTTACGGTAGGAGCCGTTAATTATTTAGTTATAGTGTGCTCTTTTTTAACTTTAACTTTTTTATTACGAAATTTGAAGAAATCACTGTAAAGTAACATAGACATTTATGTACAAGTAGAGGCATAGACATATATAGTTTAAATTAGATTAAAAAACGACTGTACCGATTTTAATGAAACAGCTAAGAAAACGCTCATAAATTCCTCTTTTAAACAAAACAAAAAACAACGGGTTGTGTAACCCGTTGTTTTTTGAAGAATGTTTAAATTAGAAGCGACTCGTTTTCCAAGCCTGTTACTTCTATGGCTATTACCTTATCTAGATCAAACGCCTAAAGCAACAGACAGATAGAAGCATAGTTACTTTCGTTATAATAATATAAGTTAGGAATTACATAAACTGTAGCCTGTGACATTCTAAGTGAAATAATGACGTATCTGACGTAAGCGATAACACCAAGATCAGTCAAGCCACAATTTATGCTGTATTACCTGCTTACACCCAAAAAAAACATCGGGTTGCACTCCGGGAGTGCCGGCAGAAGTGAAAACTAAAAAATAAAATAGCAAAAAGACTGATTCGTGAAGGATTTGAACCTACCCCCTCCGATTGACAAATTGAAATTTATATCGGTGCTCTAACCTAACGAGTCTTACGTGCATGTGTCGAAAATAAGCATTCGGCGCAACGAAATGCCGTCATGCTAGAAAGACAAACTTGTACATACAATAATTAACTTTTAATACAGAACGTTAGAATAGGTTTCTGACTGCCCGTCTTACGATCTGACGATCTGACGCGAGTTTCTCATTTTTTATCCATCCCAAAAATGCACAACGCCGCTAAAGAAGTTTTCACTTCAAAAATCATCGAAAATACTTAATGTAAAAAACAGTTTGCTCTTATTTGTATAGGAGATCGCTATAACACTTGTCTTAAAGTTCATTATAATGTAAAATGCGTATATGCCTTAGATAAAACGCTTCAGGTTTGTTGTCAGTAAAATCGAGTATCAAAATATTATTTTTAGATAAAAATACCTATGAGTTAGTCATGCTTCCAAACTGAAACTGAGTCTCATATCTGTGTTTGTTTAATAACAAACAGCAAACAACAGCGAAGAATAATAAAGAATTTAGAGAGTAAAATATGTATGTTATAGTGACCTCCGCTTCGAAATTGCTGTATATTGTATATTTGGAATATATTTTAACAGAACAATGGATGAAGGCACAAAAAAATAATATTCAAACCATTGTTCCATCATTTACTATGAATAATATCTCACCATACTACATCTAGCCCTGAGTCTGTACCTAAGGTATGGGGGCGGCATGGGAGGAGTTTGTTTACGGTATTTCAAATGACGCGTGACTTCAGCAGGGACAGACTCAGTTAAGTTCTAGACCTTGTATCTATAACTAACGTGCATTTACTTTTAGTAAAATAATTATAGTTATAGTAAACATGTTGCTTTATCAATTTTGTTCAATGTTGTTATATATATAATTTTTTATCGATTTTATCGATCGATCTATGCTTATCGTGATTCCCTTTTTCATGACTTTGTAAAAAAAAATATAAGGCTTGTTTATTACCTTAAGCAATGTAAATAATAATAAAAAGTTTTTGTAATGGTTTATATTAAATGTGGAAATAGTTACGACGGAATTTATGAAATTTTGAACTAAATAGTAAAATGTAATAGTGTATGTTAGGTAAATGCTTTAGAATAAATGATAACGAATTTTTCTAGTTTATGACGTACTTCAATAACATCATCATAGACTAATTTTATATAAATATAACTTAATATAATATAAACTTATAAAATATAAGTATTTGTAAAGAAATTAACTTTAAATCTAAAAGATTATTAGTAAAAGTCCAATTTTGTATATTAAAATAAATCGGCATTATAAAAAAAATTGACGTTGCTAACAGAGGAACCCCGTTATTCTTTTAATATAACGTTTTTAGGGTTCCGTACCTAAAAAGGAAAAAACGGAACCCTTATATTAAGGATCACTTTGTTGTCTGTCATGACGCAAGGGAATCAAAACCTATGGGGTACTTCCCGTTGACCTTGAAATTTGGCAAGAAGCATTGTCATAATAGTACACATAAAGGAAAAAAAACCGAAAACTGTACTATTTTAATTTAATCACAAAAAATAGGGTCTTTATGCACGGAAGGAGGGTCCAAATTTTAAAGTGCTTTAACCGTATCATGTGGAGTATCATAACATGAAAGAGCTTAATTAGCACAAGCTAAAACAAGTTTTTAAATATTTTTACGATGTATAAAAGAAAGATGAAGAAAATAGGCTATTAATCAACAATACTTGAAACTGTATGAGGATTGAGCCATTTCGTTGTTTGTTTTCTGAAAGTTTCTTAGTCTTCAGCTACAAACATTTAAAATTTTCCTTACTTAATTGATCAACAGCCAGCCGTGCTAGCCCTAGATTATTCACAATTACGACACACCCTGTACATATATATAAATATTAAATAACTTATCTAGTAAATGTTGCCAAAGCTTTTAATAAAAATTTCCTGTGAATTAAAATAGAATAATATTATGACATAATAGTGGTATAAGAATGAAATTGGGAAACAAAGCGCTATAATACTTTTATTATAAATTTTTATAGCATATCGATAGTAAGATCTGTAAAATATAATATTTGGATTTTATATAAATGTAAGGTGTTCTAATTTCGAGCTAATATGTTAATAAATAATAAAAATGTATTTATTCGTTTGCTGTATTAATACGATAAATGTAGCCACACAAAGGTGACAATGGCTGGTATGTATGTAAAAGGATAAGAAATTCTATAATAATTTAAATTTCAAAATTGTATTAGATACATTTCTAGTGTCAGGAAGTTAGTTGACTACGCACTACTATTTTAACTATTTATGCATCTGTTCTGTTTGAGTGTTATTTTATCTTGAGCTGTTTTATAATACTACAAGAATACGTTTAGGAAATGAAACAGGATTAATTCCGGGGAATATACGCAAGAGCTTTACGACCTAATTCCACCCTCCCTATTTCACTACAGGACTAGCGGAAAGTCTGCGAATTACCACACATTTCTCGTTGAAATGCCAAAAATCCATACTCAGCGTTTAACGTTGTCTCTCTGTTTGTTTATTACTTTTTCACGACCAAATGACCGAACTGATTATTATGAAATTTAATATAGAGATAGCTGAGAACCTGGAGACAGACATAGGCTACATTTTATCATCATCATCACCATCGTTTCGTATCGCTACGCGGGAGAAACCGCGGTGTATAGTACAACTCTCAGTACGATAGTAGCTGTATAAGAATCTAATCAAAATAATAACGTTATTTTTTCTAATTACTTATTTGTCAATGTCATAATTGGAGTAAGTATTGCAACACTGGAGAGCATAATTAAAGAAAAAAAATTGCTTACATAAGTTATGTAAGCAATTTTTTTAAGCAATAGTTATGTAACATAACTCGACCAATTAAAGCTCTGCTTACTGTACCTCTGACACCACTCTATCATAACTTTATTCCAGGTTTTGGCGGGAACGTCTTAGTAACATGTTGTTGCTTTGTTTTATTTTCCTAAACTTGTGTTATTTTGAACATTAATGCTATAAAAATGGTAGTGTTTTATTCAATTAAGTGTTCGATCAAGTGCGTGAGTGTGACTAGAACACTATACCTATATAACTTGTATTATTCAAGAAACTTGAAAATATTTCAATACACTGGCAAATCGCTAATCGCGGGGTCCAATACAAAAAATAAGAAGAAGAAGAACCTTATTCCACCTATCATCACGCATTATTCTTTGAACACCTATTTCATATATCTTTAAAATTACAGAAGATGATGTACCTAATTATAAATATAATCCTTACACATGTTTACGTACAGGCTTAAAATTTAACATTTATACATTAACATCAATACTTTTATCGAATGTAATACCTAAATTATTTATATTAATAAGCGTGTTTATGTCATATTCACGAACATAGTTTTTTCATAATATAGGTAAGTACGTAGATAGGTGTAGGTATGTACAGACAAAAATAATAACATCCGATATTTTTCCTACTTAAATTATAATAAGGTGAAAAAAACCACGTAATTCTTTACGATACGAGAAATTCCTAAAGTTAAATGAATAATTTACAATAATTCAGTAAGAACTTATCAGTTACTGTAATAAGTAACACGTCTTTTTTTTTTTTTATAAATAATTGTGTGAGAAACTTGTCCAAACTAAATTTTAAGCTTATTTTGGTTCCATACTAACTCGTAGTAATACGCATGCTTAGATAAAATTTAACGTTAGTGCCTACTTATAAAAATTGCTAAAAATGGTAAAATGTATAAATTTATTCTATAACTTTTTTTGTGTTACACTTAATCACATAGTATACCTAATTAAAGCGTCACCGTGTCATGTTGGATCTTCCAAAAACCCGAACGAAACGCTTTAATTCCACTTTCAACGTGCGGACTGCTAGATTGTGGAATACGCTTCCTGAGCGGGTCTTTCCCGATAGATATAATCTGAGTGTCTTTAAATCGTGAGTGAATTGGTTTCTTCTAGGTAAGCGCGCTCCATCGTAGACCGCAACGCCGCTTAACATCAGGCTAGTGTGCGGTCAAGCGCAAATCTATTTCTACATTAAAATATTTTTTTTACGTAATCTCTTTACAAGTGTAGCGAGACTGTTTCATTAAATAAATAAATATTGGAGAACAATTTCACACAACGCCATCTAACATCAACCCTAAAATAAGCAAAGCTTGTGCTATGGGAACTAGATAACTGATAATGCTTTTTCAACCAACTTCAAAAAAGAAGAAGGTTATCAATTCGACTGTTTTTTTTAATGTTTGTTACCTCATAACTTTCAACTGGGTGAATCGATTTCGATGATTCTTTTTTTATTTGAAAGCTGGTGCTTCCCGTGTGGTCCCATTTCATGGCATCTATGAGAAGTCGGTTGCTTCAGTTTTTTAAACTATAATTTGTAAATACATACTTATGATACACAGAAACACCCAGACACAGAACAAACATCCATGCTCATCGCACAAATGTTTGTCCTGGGTGAGGATCGAACCCACGACCTACAGCTTAGTAGGTAGACATACTACCAACTGAGTTATGACTTTACGAGGCCAGTCAAATGTAATAATTCTATATCAAATAGTAAAGGTTTTCCTTGTGAGGTATGGAACCCTAAAAAGCAAATAATTTACAGCTATGCATAAGTTAAAAATGAATCCAAAGTTTTGTATCCAAAGATGTTGTGATTATTAATGTTTCTTTAAGTTAAATTATATGTGTATTTTATTTCAATTGATGCAAATAAATTACTTGAAAAATAAACTTGTTTTACTAGTAGTACCTCACAGATACATAAAATCACGTATGATTTTCCTTACGTTACAATACAAGGTATATACTTAGTCTGGCCATAAATACTGTTACAGTTAAAAATAAGAAAGATATTACATTTGAATTTGGAATCTGTCATTTTTATACGATTGTTCATTGAGTTTTCTAATTTTGGCGCCAATACATTGTACAATATTTTGCGATATTAAAATGGAGTGGGTGATAAAGAGAACCGAATCGCTGTGATTGCATTACACAAAGTTGGTATGGAGCCAAATGCAATTTTTAAAACTCTCCATACGCTTGGTATTAGTCAAATGTTTGTGTACCGGGCTATTAATAGGTACAATGAGACCTCCTCTGTTTGTGACAGAAAAAGATCTGGCCGTCCACGTAGTGTTCGTACGAAAAAGGTGGTCAAAGCAGTAAGGGAAATAAATCGAAGAAATCCTGTCCGAACACAAAAGATTTTATCTCGTGAGATGAAGATAGCACCCAGAACCATGTCGCGTATTTTAAAAGATGACTTAGGACTTGCAGCCTATAAGAAACGAACTGGTCATTTTTTAACTGATAATTTAAAAAAGAATAGGGTGGTAAAATCGAAACAACTACTGAAGCGGTACGCAAAGGGAGGTCACAGAAAAATTTTGTTTACGGATGAGAAAATCTTTACAATTGAGCAACATTTTAACAAACAAAATGACCGTATTTATGCTCAAAGCTCTAAGGAAACTTCCCAATTAGTCGACAGAGTGCAACGTGGGCATTATCCGACTTCAGTGATGGTTTGGTGGGGTGTTAGCTATGAAGGAGTGACTGAGCCATATTTTTGTGAAAAAGGTATCAAAACATTGGCACAAGTGTATCAAAATACCATTCTTGAGAAGGTAGTTAAGCCCCTTAACAACACCATGTTCAATAACCAAGTATGGTCCTTCCAACAAGACTCGGCGCCAGGTCATATAGCTCGGTCCACGCAGTCTTGGTTGGAAGTGAACGTTTCGGACTTCATCAGAGCTGAAGACTGGCCGTCGTCTAGTCCTGATCTTAATCCGCTGGATTATGATTTATGGTCAGTTTTAGAGAGTATGGCTTGCTCTAAACGCCATGATAATTTGGAGTCCCTAAAATAATCCATACGATTGGCAGTGAAGAATTTTCCCATGGAAAGAGTGCGTGCTTCTATTGATAACTGGCCTCAACGTTTAAAGGACTGTATTGCAGCCAATGGAGACCACTTCGAATAAGCTTTTATATTTTAAATTGTTTTATATTTATGTATTAAACTAAAAGTAATAAATATTATTTGCAATACAAAAAAAAATTTTTTTCTTCGTGACAATATTTATGGCAAGACTAGGTATATAAATTACAGTTTAAAAAACACTCTACAAATTATTGTGGTCAAAGTTCATTACAAGACTTTTCTAACAAATCCAAACGGCTATGATACGATGTTCCATCATGAAGTTCTAGTTCATATCTTCCGGCTCCATCATCAGATCAGTTCGACAGTATCATAGTAATCCTAAGTAACTCTGTATGTCTTCTGTCTCTCTGCCTCTTTGTTATCGCTTCACAGCTAAACGGCTGAACCAATCGTTATGAAATTTGGCACAGAGATTTTTTCAGACTTGGAAAAGTACATAGGCTATATTTTATCATCATCATCATCATCACAGTTTTTCATCAGTACACTGATGACACCACGGGGCGCAGCTAGTTACTAATAACTATCAATCCTTTATACCAATTCTACTGACAAACTTCGTTTGAGTATGTTCAGTTAGAGAGCTAGTGTGGCATTGTTGTCCTTATTTCATTATTTTGTTCAGTCGAGACCACGAAATACCATAATAGACGTTAGTTCCTCTTATTGCCACGATAACTGGGTTCCATCGTGGAATTCAATGAGGTATATTTGTAAATTCTTTTCAACCACAAAATTAGGCCAATCTTCTTCGAAACGTGCCAAAATATGTTATGTTTTTCTTTTAACATAGATGCTTGTTTTATTAAATGTGTATGTAGGTCTTCTGTACCTAATCAATCAAATGTATAAGAAAACGGGTGAAACCGATGAGCATGTCTAGTTATGGTATTGCCAATTGATGTCCATAATGTGACAATCTTTAAACATAAAACCTAGCTTATTAGTTAAGATCAAGCAAAAAAACAACATCGCCTTTGGTCCTGTCTCATCTAGATTTAATGAAATTCCCTTTGTGACTTACAACAAGAATTTTGGCAGATTCTACGTTGTTTTCCGAAAAAATCTCTTCTGTGACCGACATGGCGTAAAATTGGATATTATTGGACAATATTTATATTATCATGAATTATGTGTATTATTATGAAATTGGGTTTGTGAGTTGATAGGTTCTTCGCGTAGGTATATAGATGATGTGATAATTTTCGCTTTGCCACCGCGTCTTTTTGTTCACGAAGTACAAATAAAATTCTAATTTCGTCAAAATCTGCGCATTTTTTTCAATAATATCGTAGATTATTCAATGTGCTTGTTGCTTGTATTGCGTGTTGCGAATAAGTATTTGAAGTGAAGTAAAAAATGACAACAGCTGAAGATATATGCAAGGAAAAGTTAGATGATTGATGATTTTAGCTCGCCGATCATCTTCGTCGATATCAACCCGCACCGACCCCAATTACTAATAGCATTTTTTTAAACTTTTCGATATCATGACATTCGAAAAGATTGGCACAGGATCGAGGCAGATGGCGTGATAAGAGAGGGGCCTAGCCAGCAGTGGGATAGAAACAGCTGTGGGTGATGATGGTGATGACGTAAGGTAACGTAGCCTTAAAAACCCTCGCTCGCTTTACTCGGTCAATAAAACCACTGAAACTCTTGAACTATGCCACAGAAGCTTTATTTAGACTTCGTCTGATTAATTTACCACTTCAGGGTTTAACATTTCCTTCTGTACCGAAAAAACTGTTCCGCAAATAATCAAAAGTTTAAATGGGCAGACAGGACAAATCCAATTTATTGAATAAAATTTCAACAGTAATTACTTTCCTAACGTCTCACCAATCTGTTTGTCTCGGATTTTACGAGGCTGGTTAAATTTCCTGTTTTATTTGAGACGGTTTATGAAACAGTAGATAAATGTAAAATAATTGAGCACCTTGTTTAACAAGTAAGCTTTGAAACCTTAAAGGAACGGCTGTAACGATTTTCATGAAACATAACTTAGAACACTTTCGATCAAGCCCTTTTTCAAATAAAAAAAAGTTTTGTTTTAAAATGTCCTATATAATACAATTTACATATTTTATTATTTAATATTTGTAATCAAGGTCAGAAGCCGATTTCAAACAGAAGCAGCTTATCTGTGTACCTACAGACTGGCAAACTGTGGGAAATGTACTCCCATTGACGTTTCATTGACTATAAATTGAAGATAATTCTATGCCTAATGGTGACTCTCTATGAAATTTGGTACAGAGAAACAATAATAATAAATAACACAAAAATACAAGTACGACCACACCTCCGGATTCAACTGGCCACTTACTAAAAAATCCGAAAGTCTGGCCAGACATTCCATCAAGCGCTGCCCATTTTCGGTTGCTCCAGCGGACGTTACCTACTTCAAATGCCCCGAACGAATCCCATTAAAAAGAAAATCGCCGCTGAACCGTTAAAAAAGAACCAAGTGCCAGTGTCACGTCCTCCACAGTAACTACTGCAGTGTACGACGCATCCGACGCTGCTGGCGAGCTAAGCGGGCGCAATGGACATAGATGTTTCTGCCTCAAGGCAGCTTGAGTGTCCGGGCCTCGCTAAGCGAACTTATTCTCTGGCATCAACAGGCGTACAGATCCCTTCACCCTCCCTTCGTTAGTCGCATTCTTCACGTCAGAGGATCGTGACCGCCACCTCCCAGTATCCTTTCATTAATGATGTTACGCCATCTTCCTCTGTCACTGGCAGCATGCAGTGCCTCGTGGTATCGAGCGTGGTACGCGTGATAGTGTGTGGTAAAAAGCTCCCTTCAAGGGAAATCCCCCTCAAATACCTTCGATTCTATAGTTTCCTGAATTGGGTGCGATCGAAAGTTTGCTGCCGGCCTGTCTAGCTCGTCATCGAAATTATAATGGTTGGAGGACTCGTTATTCGCCTTCACTTATGTCGTCATGTTTCCAGGCAGTTCCTTTAAGTGCACTGAATGCAAAAGAGAGAAGTGACCACCAGTCCTCCACTCCGATAAAGTTGACGCATCTATCGATTACGTCGCATAATCTGCCAGCCTGGTTATGCGCCTCTTTGAGGATATGTCTGGCTTATGAATCGGTGATTATTGTGAATCAATGTTATTTTAGGTATTTTTATAGCAATTTCAAAGAATCTCCCAAATTGAATTGAATGCTATCTCCTCCATTTAAACGGATTAATTTTACTAGCCTAGTACTATTTTTGAATTTATGTATTAAATACATCTAGAAATTATATTCAAAACATAAATAGTACAACAACTAATTAATAAAAAAAACTAATTAATAAAAAAAAGAGATTATTTAAAATAAAGTTAAAAAAAATATCCAAAATATTTTAAATATCCAATATGTATTAAATGAAATTGACATTGAGCTCAATGTTTAATTAATTTTATTTGTTAGATGGTGCTATGTGAAAAGTGTCTTCCAACATTAATAATAATAATGCTCACACGCACCCAGGCGCACACACAAAACTAATCACCACCCAATCACTTATAATCGCTCGTTCACCAGACATAAATATTTGCATAATATACGAGTATATATTATCTAAGGTAAGAATCGCTAGACTAAATTAATTAAGAATTTTGAACAATGCATAATACAATCATTGTTAATTTCCATACCGATTATTATATCTTTTACGAGTTATTCTCCTTCGTAAGAGTTAGGTAAATTATATTAAATAAATAAATTAATGCGAATGGATGAAAATACACATACATTTTGCGCAGATAACCAGCTGCCATCTTCGTAGCATCAATGTTATACAGGCTGTTCAGTCAGATGCACGGAACAACAGATATACTAAGATTATAATATTATATATCAGAGTGCGTTAGTACATATATACCGTCGTTATGTATATTGAGTATTTGTCCGTACAAAGAAGATAACAGATTTTATAATTGTATATTATCCGATTTAATTTATTTGTTTATAAAGTGTGTATTTGTGTCTTTTTTCTCGTTTTATTATACCTTCGATGGATATTAAAGAGTTAAAAGTCAAAATAAGAAACAGAAAAAAATCATGGTTCAAGTGGTAGAAATCATTTTATTCTTGTTTTATAAACATACATGTATACGAATGCGTCACAATCAAGTTACTACTTTTAAAATATAAAACTGATATTTAGAAATATAAATAACTTAGTTGCTCTTATTAATGTCAAAGTTATTCACATTAATAAAAGCAACTAAGTAACTTTAACTCAAACTTAGTACATAGCGCCTAGTTTTAATAACTTTTTCGCAAAAAAATAGACTTTGATTATATTTTTCTGCCATGGTTGTTCGTAATTATATACCTCATAAATGTATGTCGCTCATCTGAACATCCGGTATTGGATGCAATTATTGAATGTAATTATGTAGTCAATCACATGCTTCTTATCAAAAAGAATGTTAAATATTATGAGTTATATTTCTTTATAAACATTGGGTGCATGCATATACAATATACCTATATCAGATAAGTCAGAGGTTAGGTTCAGTGTCTCTGTAACTCTCGAAGTTTCTAGATATTTTTACACATTTAGTCTTATTAACGCCTGCTCTCCGCTCGGTACTTTAGTCATTTCAAGCTTTTATTTTTTAACAAAATATAACAGAGTAAGTAATTATTCCTTATTTTATCATAATCATAATTAAAATATATATATATTCATTTTGAAACCAAAATAAGTGCTTTCGATCGTGCGTCTGTGAACCAGACGCCTTAAAGGATGTGCCACACGTCTTGGTAAGCTGCCCAGCATACGCGCGATTCAGATTCGATTTAGAACAAATGATAGGACGAAAAATGGATAGAAACAACTTGAGCGAATTGTTAATAAGTAAAGACACTATGGGAGCATTTATAATACTGTACCGAGGTAGGAAAACTAGTAAATAAGAGAAATAAAACTAGATAAATAAGATTTTGGTCGGCTATTGAATTTATATATACCGCAGCAAAAATTTTAAGTATAGATATTTAAAAATGTAATAGGAAATTAGGTCAGTGTTATATATGTAGATGTAAAGATCAGAAAATAAATGTAAGGTATGTAAGTAAACTTAAGTATAATACAGTAAAATGGAAGTTGTATTCTTAATTGTACTTATATCAAGTACAATTAAGAATACAATAACTTCATGTAGTTATAGATAGATAAACATGTGTAAGTAAATAATTAAATTAAATCTGTAAACAAAAAGTTAGGTAAGTAAGGTATGCCCCCTGTATTAAAATCCTTAAAAAGTGCCTTATAGTTTTTCAGTTTGCATAATCTAACAGTTCAATTCTA
This sequence comes from Lycia hirtaria, assembly GCA_947563715.1. Lineage (NCBI taxonomy): Eukaryota > Metazoa > Arthropoda > Insecta > Lepidoptera > Geometridae > Lycia > Lycia hirtaria. The sequence continues at coordinate 9,299,552 of OX387384.1, forward strand.
GGAATTTTCTGGTCAATAATTTAAAATGAACTGTCATCTAAATCTTAGTCTAGTAAAAATAAATCACACTAATATTATAAAGGTGTAAGTTTGTGAGTGTGTTTTTTACTTCTTCATGCTAAACCGATTTTGATGAATTTTGGAATGGAGGTAGCTGACAACCTGGATTAACACATAGGCTACTTTTTATCTGAAAAAATTATATCTCCTTTGATATCATTTATGTAAGAGAGCGGGTAACACCGCGGGGCGCAGCTAGTCTGTTTATATGGAACAGATTACGTTATTTGAAATTTCTTCTTTGATTGAAATTCATTGGAATTATAACAAATACCTATATAACATTATTTTTTTATATACCTATATATATATCAGTCCGCTTCGGCCGCGTACGTAACTATTGTTTCGTAACTAGTTACGTACGAAACATAATATTAAAGAATAATTTAATTATAGAAGTTTTTTTCCTTATACGTAACCACAGTTTCGTAGCAGGAAACAATACATTTTTAAAAGTATCAGTATTAGAATTAAACTGTGTTAAGTAAATGTATTTATTTCAAAACACCAATCTTTTTATTAAAATAAAATTTTTCTTTATTGTCTTAAATGTAGTCACAAATCTTGTTTTTACTGGAATGTTCGAAAGCGCAGGTCATGATATAATGTTGAATACCTACGGGATAAATGAATAAATAAAATAAATTCTGTCTTTTATTTTGTAGTCAATTCGTTCAAGATGAAGTGTTTTTGCATCATCTTGGCACTCATAGCAGTCTGTGCAGCTGACGCGCCGAAAGAAGAGATAAACGTCGAAGCCCTGGTGGCAGACGAGGCAGCGATGAAACAATTTGTAGACTGCTTCACTGGGAAGGCGGAATGCATAACTGAAGCTGCAACTGCAAAAAGTAGGTATTTTTAGGTTGCATACCTCAAAAGACAAGCATAAGTTTAGAAAACTCAAAAACCCTTGACATAAAGTTGAACCGATTTCGACGAAACATAGCTAAGAACAATCTTCTTTCAAAAAAAACTAAATCAACATCGATCCATCCATTTGAGGGCTACGATACTATATACAGACACACGTCAAACTTATATCACCCCTCTATTTGGATCGGGGGTTAAAAATGCGGAATGTAATACCAACATTCCATGTCCTCTGTGAGGTTGACGCACTCCATCATCAAAAATACAACACCTAAAAAAATTTCTTCTGTCTTGAAGACATTAAGGACTCACGCAGAGGTCCCTGGTGAAATTTATGCTACAACTGGGCCTGGCAGAAGTTGGTTTTAATCCATTGTAGAGAAGCTATAATAGATCCGCAGGGACTACCTTGAATAGAGATAATTTCGCTGTGCTTGTCTCTGCCCGTCTGTCAAAACTCTTTTTACTATAAGAACGTGTAAATGAACCAAATACTAAAATCTTCCGGCCCTATATATATGTTTGTTATTTGTTTCAGATGAGTTCCCTGAAGTACTCGCAGATGCGTGTGCTAATTGCACACCAGCACAAAAACATACTGCAAAGGTCTTCTTTGGGACGTTCAAAAATAACTACTCCGCTGACTACGCAGTTGTGCGCAAGAACTTCGATCCCGAGAACAAGTTGTTCCCGGCGTTTGAAGCGGCTATTAGTAGTTCTTAATTAGGATTCTTGATCTTAAATTGGTCGAAACAATAAAAAAGTAATAAAGACTTTTTCGAATATTAAAGTTTTATCATAAAATGGTATCCAACTCCTGCCTGAAGTATGTTACTATTCATAAATTATTTTTATTTTGCTTTACAAACTTTTTAGTCTTTTACTACACGTTTCTAAATAAATAATCCATCTCTGTTTCCTGAGACCTACAAATTGGAATTTTCAAGACTAGTAAATAGATATCTAGATCGACGAGCTCCATCCTCGGCCACACCGTCGCTTAACATCAGGCGAGTTGGTGGTCAATCTTAGATTTATCTTATATAAAAAATGCCTTTATTTTGTATAATTTTTAACTAATATTTTTTATTATCCTTGTAGTTCTATGGTAGAATTTCAGTTTCAGAAGCGGACACGTTTTATACAGCTAAATAGCGAACAGGCAAAGTTAGTGGCTCCTTACTTCCATTGTGATAAAACTTCATTGGAATGAATAGAACTCTCTATTTTGTTTTTCCACACAGTTTCTAACGGATGTATTTCTAATAATACTATCGGACTCACAATAAAATAGGGTTCCCGAAAGTCTTCAACCTTTTTTATCTACCCAACGCTGCTGCTTTTAGATCCGCTAGGATTTAGGTGCTTAAGGAAAGCCTTTTATAATTTGAAAAGCAACCTTTATATTCTAGGTAGATAGATTGTAAGGCCTTTCCTTTTTCTTATACCCTTGGAAATTAATGATGCTTACACGAAAACCTTGCAGTAGGTGCCACGTGCTTTTGATTTTATTGTAGATCATTTAAAAAGTTCATGTCATATACAGTATAGGCTAATACATACATATATAGTTCCCGTCACGTAAAAAGAACGCTGGTTTGTTCGCGCCTACGAACAAATCAGCGTTCTTTTTACGTGACGGGAACTATACTACCTACTTAAATTATATAACGTTTAAAATTTCACGACATTAATCTTCTTCAATTGCGACAAAATATATAAAACAGCTGATTTATTTGTGAATTTTGAAGTGTTTCAGGGGAAAAATTGTTAAAAAAAACAAACTACTTTTAAAGTCTTTTAGGGGAAAAATTGTTACAACAGCAAACTACTTTTCCCCTGAAAGTTAATTAAACTTGTTCACATATCTACGCTGTTAGTTCAGCGTTCAGTTCATAATGTATTAATGTAATGTATTGTATGCCAGAGGCTGGAGGGTTGGTGATAATGAGACACATGATGGTATCGGTCTAATTTATTGTAACAAATAACTAAGCTTATATACTAAGTACTACGTGCTAGAGGCCTCCTATCTATATCAGTCATACTCTTATTATTTATGCTAACGTATCCTAAAGATGACTTATCATTCTACATATAATCACGCATCACGAACACTAAACTATGTGACTACATATTGTATTGTAATGTAATGTATGTAGTTCATTATTTGTTTTTACTAATCTTTGTGAGTACGGTAATTATCCTTATCGTCAATTTCAACCCGTACTTTACCTGCTCTTGCGAGGTTACTCTTAACTCATAAAGCGATGCAAAGTTGGCTCGCACACATTGTTGCCTTGCCTTTTTAGCCCTCGACGCAAAAAGGGGGATATTAAATAATAAATAAATAAATATTTGTGGACATTTCACACAACACCATCTAGCCCAAACTAAGCAAAGCTTGTACTATGTAACTGATAGAAAGATTGCTGATAAAATACATACCTATATACTTTTTTTGTAAATATATAACTAAGATACATAGAAAAACCCAGACACAGAACAAACATCCATGCTCAATATGGTCATCACACAAATGTTTGTCCTACATGTTTGTTGTGGGTGGTGATCGAACCTACGACCTACAGCTCAGCAGGTAGACATACTACCAACTGGCTCAGTTGGTAGTATGTCTACCTGGCCAGTCCAATTATAAAGAATAATCTTAAATTTTCGCAATCATTGTGATACCTTACAATAGCTACCCGAGCTATCTACAAGTAGGTTTTTTTTTTTTTTTTTATTTGATTTTCCTGCCGTCTGGTGTTGGCCCATAACCTAATTTTTCAAACATAAGAAGGCTTTGCATCTCACTTTCCCCGTCTAAGAGCGGTCGTTGCCATCCCTGTGGTAGATACCGGGATTCCCGGTAAGCTCCGTGTGTAACGCGATGATCCCGCGGGAGTCGGCGCGGTCCATAACAAATCTGCACTTTGTCACGTGTAGATACCAATTTTCAGATTGTTTCCATTGGGAAATATCCCCCTTTAGAGTCCCGTAGTAACTACGAGAAACCCTTGTAAAGCCATGTTCATATGTCTATAATGTCACAGACATTTTACTCAGAGATTATTAGCACTATCCAAATACAATTTGGCAGGTAGATGTGTTCAGTAAACCACTACAAAATACAGTAATAAATTTTTCAAAAAGGTAAAAAATGCATCTCTCCCTAAGCGACTTCTGCGTGCATAGCGAACGTTTTGCATAAAAATAATAGGCGGTATTAATTATATTTAGTAATTATATATTTTCACAACTAAAAAGACAACTGTGTGACGCATGCTTCAGTGTTCGAAACGTCAGGTCTTAAATGATTAATAGCGTATTTCGACAATTTACATTTCACCACGGTCAGAAAACACTTAAATATGCCGCAGGCTTAATATTTTTTTAACTATGAGACATTTAATGCGAGTGTGGTAGTTTAAAAAAAATATTAAGCCTGTGGTGAAATTGAAACGGTATAGCCCTTTCACATTATCATAAAAAGCGGGCCAGAAATATCGTTTTGTACCCTTTTCCCTCGTTACGGCTCTCAGATAACGACTTCCGTTACGTTTTGTAGTTTCGTAAATCATTTCTAAATGTTACCTAACATGTAGGGATATGTTTTGTTGTGCTTACCGGTTACTTATAGTCATATAACTTAGGACGCGTATTTATTCTCACATCAAAAAACACTTTCCTGACAATAATTCACTTATTTTTATCACTTTTACCACATTTTATTTACTAGAATAGGTTTAAAATGCTTAAAGCTTACCTACATAAAAGCCATTCTGTTGCTGTAAGAGATTTCTTCTCTCTCTGAAAATTTTCTGCGACGTATTTTATTTCAGATATTAAACAAGTTTTGTTTTTCCTTACACGTGCATGTTTTTTCATAGAAAAGTGGGATACGAGTAATTACGAGGTAGTTTATATAATATTTACGTCTCCTCCAATTAAAATGTAACATATACCTAATAATATTTAAAAGTTATTCAATCTCAATTTGAGGAGATATTTTATATGGGCATATTGTATTTTTGATGGACAATTAAATATTAGTACGAAAAGGTGGGTCGAGGTATAATAATGTAGGTATTGTTGAAAATCGTGAAGTGAACTCCACGATGTTCTCGTTTCGATAAGAATTTTCCTGTTCTTAATTACCAGTTTTTTCATCTTATTATTATTTGTGTTCGTGAGTATTTACAGTCGGGTGTTTCTAAAGCGCGCTCCACTTTCCCGGCGAAACCCGGGATTCCCGGCGATACCCGGGAGCGTGGAGAGAGTATTCGTCTATATCCGTGTTATCTCGTGTATGCTCTCGCCAATGTTCGTTGTTCGACAAAAGTTTTGCCTCTCGGCGAACTCCGGGAATGTAGAGCGCGCTTAATTTTTTTGTTCCATAATAAGTTTACTTGTCACCCATCAATCGAAGTTGAATCATCTAAAAATACTACAAGTATCATAAAAATAGGAAGTGTTTTCACCAAAAAACCAACTTATCAATCACTCCTACTATTTATCATATTGAAGTCATAGAAAATTCGCATTTCCTCGGATTTCGTTGATCGCTATATCATAAGGGCGTGAGCCTGACAAACGCTTTTCCATATTTCACGAGATGACTAACGAGACATCGCGGCGCCCCTTATAACCATGAGGGATTACCTATTAGGGTTCCGTATATAGACAACAAGTCCTTTATACGTTCGCCATATCGTCTCTGTCCGCGGCTTAGCTCAGAAACTTAATGCTATAATTTGCGATGGCTTATATTCTATCTATTATATCTTCTCGACCAAGAAGTTCTTAATGTGAAATATTGAAAAAAAAAGTGTAGGGTACCTCCACTACATATACTCGAAAATCTGCCCCACAGTGTGGGACACGAATATACTTGGTTGTCTATTATGTAGTCGCAAATCTTATTTTTACTGTTCTATTACTACAACTTATCGAGTAATCATCCTAGTATTTACACTATTACCTATTATTTAGTATATACAGTATTAGTAAGTAAGTATTTCGAGAAGTAAAAAAGAAAATCGCCACGGGCAACTATGGAACCCTGCAATGCGCAGCTCGACGCGCACTCTTGTCAGTTTTATTTTATTCTTCCACGAATGTATGGCTTTCGAAATATACTTAGACGCGGATAAGGAATATAGACAAATGGGTAAGTAAGCAAGAAAAATACACAGGTACGAAGAGAAAATAATTTATTTTGTAGGTAAACATCATAACAAAAGTTCCTACTGTCTGCCACACTATGTGAATGCCTCAATTTAAACAGATCTAGGTACTAATATAAGTACGTATGCGTAAAAAAAAAATATGTTAAATAAATCTACGATTGACCGTTTGATTGACTCGTTTGATGTTAAGCGACGATGTGACCGAGGAGGAGCTCCTCGATCAAGAAGATATCTATTCTCTCTAGCCTAGAAAATTCCAAGATTGTAGTTATCAGGAAACTAGATAATGATAATAAAGATAATAGATGGTGGCAAAAAATTCCATTCCTGTGCAATACGCATCAAGAACTTGGACCGATATCGCTGAGTACGGATTTTTGTCATTTCAATGAGAAAGGGGGCAATAATGCGCCGACTTTCTTCTAGTCCTGTAGTGAACTATACTACCCTTCTCACAATGAGAAGATGGCCCGTTCCCAGCAGTGGGACAGTTTGTACAAACAGGGCTGATAAAAAAAAAAAAAAAAAAAAAAAAAAAAAGACAAGCTACTTTATGGCGGTGTTGAAGACTAAGTAGCTTCTGGGCAATCAGTTTATCGTCACCGGTTAACCTCACAGCTCGCCGGTCAACCGACTCTAAAGCCAATTTTTTTTCCAAGCCAACGTCATCGGTCACCAACAGAGCAAGGTAAAGAAACTAACAGTGCTAAACCTTTTGCCTAAAAGCCGTATTTAGTATATAATTATTCTACACACAGATTTATGACATAATTCCAATTAAAATTACTTTAACAGTTGATAGCTAAGCTCTATAAAAATGTGCGCAATAGCATCATGTAATCAATCTCTTTGACATGCACATGAGCGTTCTAATGATGTTCCAAATGGGTAGAAGTTTTTGTCAGACTTACGAAGTGAAATTGTGCAATATTTTGATTTGTCGTGTCTATACACGACAAATCTAAATTCGTCGCTTTGACCGTCGCTGCTATCGGCGACGGTCAAATCGACGATCTACCCACCAAATTTTTGCTAAAAGTTGCTTCATTGAGCTAGAAACGACTCACATTTTATGCCTATTATTTGTATGATTTTAAACAGAAAATCACGTTAATTTTTCGTTAAGATAAACAGACACATCTTTTCCATTCTAAGCATACTGACTCGACTTTATTCTAACTTTTGATATGAAACAGTCAAACATAATGATGCGGCGAATTAGACCCTCTCATAGCATGGCCACAAAGTCTAGATTATTAAAAGAGAAAGTGCTCTACAAAAAAAAATACCTAAGCTTTTTCTATATAAAATAATGTCAATGTTTAACATCTGCCGTCCCTGAGGGTCTATTCTTGCCTACAGAAGAAACTTCATCGTAAAATTACGTGATAATTTTCTAAGGCCCCTGCTCTTTAATACAAATTTAGTTAAAAACAGCGTATATCTTATAAACCACTCGAGCTACGTCACCAAAAGTTTCCCGACTCATGACGAAGATATCCGCTGCCGTCAAATACAAAGGCCTCTGAGTCAAACAGAGCATCAGAAGCACAACCCTGGCTTGTTTCACCTCCATAACTTCCCATCCACTCGCGTACACCGCCGCTGATATATCCCTACTCGCAGATATCAGCAACTCACCACCAAAACAATATATAAATAATGGCATAATACCAGTGAGCCCAGTCAAAATCGTATTCCTAACATCCCATTGGTTCAAAGTCTGCAACGTGGTTACTAAAACAACGGTCATCATAAAGAAATGCGACCGTAGTTACCTAAATATCTATACGGTCAAAGGAAGTGGTAAATAAATGAAAGGTTTCGGTTGTTAAAAGGGCTTTCGTATTACTAAGTAGTATTGCTAATTACGTGTGTATGTATGTGTAATCTAGGAATAGTTAATGGCGACGATGTTTTGGTCTACAGCATTTTGTTACCTTATTTATAACCATTATTGTAGAACGATCAAACCTACTTTGCTGGAATTTATCATTATATTGCTAAAAGTAAGTTAAATTGGGGAGCGGTCATTTAAATATTGTATGCCCACAGATACAGATACTGATTACGGGTGACGGAAGCGTATTTTGTTATTTACTAAGTTCGGAAGGCGGCCATTTGCAACTTCGGTGTATGTTTAGTTTGAGTGCGCGCGAAGCCTTAAGTCGTGACGAGTAGGCGTAGTTCTTGGTGGGGATTGATACGTAAAAGGAAATGATTCGGCTCTTTTGGATTCACTCGTTCTGGGTTCTGGTGCTCGCTGGGCACTAGGGCTTTTCGTAGCTTTCGCGTTAGACGTTACTCTCGCTGGTTGCTCATTTGGGAAATAGAATTATTTTTAGATTAACGATTGCGGGGAGTCTTCTTTTACTTAAACTTAAATTATTTTGAAGTGTTCTTTTACGTTAATTTCATTTGCTAACGTTCTACTTGAAAACGTTTTGTGTTAGATTATTATTTTACTTATTGTTATAGATGATGCGGGGATAAATTATTGTGAGAGTGCGCGTCCTGTTTGGCCTGAGAGTTCGGAATGGAATTGTGTGCTGGTCCGGCTGATACCGAAAAGTAGATGCACGGATTGGTGTATGATTCTTGAGTATGAACCTCCGGTTAAACATGGCGTGGGTGTTTAGGGAAAGCAACTGCGGAGTCTTATTAATTATAACCCCAAAGTGGTTATTGCTAGTGTCGTATGTGCTTCAAACGCAAGTTGGAGACCATACGACGCTGTCCCCTTTTGTTACGTTTTGTTAGGCGGCTGGTTGTTTGAGACGCGACCAGGAGTAGAGGATTTGAGGTCTCTGGTCGGGGATTGGTTCTTTCTCGAATTCTGGCAGCATAGAAAGAAGTAGTGCGCGGATGGATTTCCACCAGAATTTTGGTTAGAATTGGTTCCTGACTGCCCTTCGCGTTGTAGGGTAATCTCCTTGTAACTATCGATGAAGTTGCTGGAGAGATTGTAGGGAGCCAGGGGCCAGTAGGTATTTCAGACTCGCCATCTAAACTGGTAGTATAGCTTAGTAGACGTGGAATCGGGCGTGAGGAAGCGTCTATAGCTTTGGAGCAGTTGCGTGTGAACCCGAGTTCACGGTGGGGTAGTGGTTAGATTTGTTATAATAGCTAGAAGATAGCTATTATTAACAAATACGTAGTTAGCTAGGGACGTAGTTCTTTTAATTCGTATTAGGAAGGGTTAAGTACACTCCACAAAGAAGAACACACACATCATCTCATTTACACAACTTCTGGAAACCCCTTGGAGTTCCAGAAGACATGCACAAAATTCAATTCTCTAATTTTGTCGGTAGGTCTTGTGATAGGCAGGGGGGACCCTTGACTCTGAACAATACAATAAAATAAGGAGTTAAAATGGGTTCTTAACAATTAACGTTTCAGGTAGGATATTATCAGTTAAGTAGGTAGATTCTACTTATTCAACAAGGATCTCTAAAAGGTTTATGTTTTATTGGTGTTACTTCTACCAAAATGGATAAGTAAATTCTTCTTATGAACAGTATATTAGTGTTCTGAACAATCAATTCAATAAGGAACACTTTATACCTTTAAATATTATAACCATTTTATCTTGACATCAGTGATCTGAACAACATCATACAATAAGGATCACTGAATTCAATAACCAGAGTTAAATTTAGATTAATTTGGCAAGCGAAACCCTACCCGTAATATTTAACACATTACGAATAAAAATGTAAGCATTGTTGTTTCATATACTTCATTGGATGAACTACTCAAATTCCTTTGTGTTTCGGAAGTACATACTTCATGCTTGGTCTCTGATTTGACAATGGGCGGAAGAATCTCGTTCATAATCTACCTATGCTCATTTAGTTCAGTGGAAGTATCAAACAACATAATGCAAATAGGAATTGTGTAATTTGCATGAAAAGCTAGATTTTGTTGTAAAAGTCGGGCAGTCTGAGATATGTCTGAGTTTATAATCACTACACTAAATTAAGGTTTAGATACACAAAACCTTTGGCTAGGATGTGCCAGTTCTACAGTAATTTCTATTACGGTGAGGAAAGACCAACCGTTTGTCTGATTAACCTTGTCGAGAGAGAGGTGTCAGCATTTTGAGTAGTCATTGCTGTATAACGCAGTGTTGAAGTGTATTTGTACCTATATATTACATACATGCTAACGAGCTATATCAAAGACTGCCTCACTTATCAGGGTTAGATATAAAATCCCTGCGGGAGAACAGCGTCGAAGAAGAAGAACATCTACATAGGTACATTATACCTGATGTGGCGACTGATACTTGCCTGATGTTTAGCAAATCGTCTGGACAAACACATTCATCAAAAGTATACATCTATGATTTAAGGTTAAGGATTCATCGCGGTAAACAAAGGGTTTCGCATGTAGGGAAATAATTAACTAATTATTGTAGGGATTATTCGATTCTTGTTGGCAGAATTGAAGAATCTCTGTAGGTCAAGATTAAGACCTACTGAAAGTATAAATAAATGCTATAGACCTAGGTATTGGAACCAGGAAGTTCAACCTATAGGCAGGAACGTACCTAGGCAGTAAAGTCACTGTTGCATTGCTTAAGACTTCAACTAGATGTAGAATCAACCATCTCACCTTTTGCAATAACAAAGTAAACCACTTTGTTTCGATAGGATTTTCCATAGGTTTTGGGCCAACAGGAAAGCCTCCGATTCTACATTGCTGTTCTAAGCGGAATGGGTAGTTTTCCGATATAAACTTATTTCTATCTCGGCCTGACGTTATACTATACCAACACAAACATACTTGAAAGATTTTGCGTCCTCTTGTCTAGCTACATTATTAAGAAAGTAGGGAATTTTGACACACGTACAAGAAAGACTCATTTCCCATTTGCTAAACAGGGCCTCCTAAAGGATGTTAGTCCGGAGGTTTCTGATGGAGCCAGGGTGCTTAAAAGTGCAACCAGTCTCTGGTCGCAGCACATGGGGCGTTCCTAGTAGGTAACTGGTTGGTGTGACTGGTTTTTACCAACTAGTTGGTATAACTAGTTATTGCTAGCTGGTTTTCCTCGTGGTACGCAAGGGCGGAAGGCGGAGCCCTACCTCTTAGCTCCAAAATACATCTTGACAGTATATTATTAATTAGTGACAAAAGATGTAAAAGTAATCTCTCTGAACATAAGTCCACTCTATCATATATTGAGAAATAGGATTCCCACAACATAACCTTCCTATTTCAGTTAGGTAAAACTATCTTGGTTCCAAGTAAGGGTCACCTTCATGTTTATCGGTCTAACATATTATAAAACCTACGGCACACTATAGTGAATTATTATATTTTATAACTTGTATTTATAACGTTGCAATTGAGTGTCTCAATCACCAGTAACTAGGTATACACAAATATTATCATATTAGGTAGGTTAATCTTTGTATTTTAACGATAAGTCAAATAGGTATATTGATATAGGAAAGGTATCGACTCAAATTCCCCTTCTGCGGTTATTGCGTCACAACAAGTAGAAAGTCCTCCACTAGACGAATCACTGGCCATATAATTAAATATATGTAAGTTACTTTAAGTTAATATAAGGTAGAAGATAAGTTAGGTAAGGTAGGGCAGTAGCGATATCTTCTTAATATAGTAAATTACCAAAAATCGTTTTAAGTTTTCATCAAGTTGGGTCGAGCATTTCTAAGAGGGTAAAAGGGGTTGATTTGGGGGGGTTACAAAGTAAATCGGTTTTTCTTTTGATAAAAATTATATAAAAGGTAAGATTTGGTTATTTGCTTGCACAATTATTGCGACAAGCATCGAGGTCAGAGGTCATCAAAAATAGCCAGCGAAATCCATGAAAAAAAAAAACAACTATCGAGGTGCTATCGAGTGATAGATAGTGATATCGAAGTTAAATACCCACGACCTAGGATTTTTCATTTGTTTATCCTACTGCAGTGCGGAACAAACAACGGTAAGTTAAAGTGCTTTAATATGTTGTACCTACTAGTATACTTACTTAGGTATTTATTTAGGTCTTACTTTTACCTAACCTTTGAACAACAAACTACTTTTTTATTTAATTTATTTATTCTGTTTGATTGCCTAATACCTTCATTAGGCAATCAAACAGAATAAATAAATTCGACGTTGATTGATATGTGTCATAATTATAATATATAATACTTAGTCCAAGTTGCAACTATTTCTCTGGGCCTATATTAATTTACATTGATAGTACTTTTAGGTGCCTATACTTAGTTTATTATTTATTTTAGATGTCTGATGGCGATGGAAAAAAGAAACTTTCTGGTGCACAAAATCGAAAAAGAAAGCTGGAGAAGGAATTGTCTCTGAAAAAGAATACATGTTCTATTAAAAAGTTTTTTGTTCGACCCGGTCCATCCTCGGACGAACACCTGGAGACAGAGACATATGAAAACCAAGATAATTCTACAGCAGAACTCGTCCCTTCAACGTCGCCGCCGCCGCCGCCGCTGCTGTCTTTGTCGTCGGTAGTCGAAGAAGACGAAGAACCTCCTAGTGCCGAAGCGTCCCCGGAGAATATACTTCGAGAAGATGTAATGAATGATCTCGCGTTATGGCCACAGGTGTTATCCGATAAACAGAGAATATTTTTGATGGAGCGTGGGCCAGTACAGGTAAAAGTGGGTTCATATCCTTCGAATAGTTCAAAAAGATCTTTTTCAAATGCTTATTATACTAAAAAGATGTTAAATAATGAAACCGTTTTAAGAAACTGGCTTGTTTACTCTAAGTCAACTGATTCTGTTTATTGTTTTTACTGTAAACTTTTTCATGCTGATGCGACTCCTTTTAATGGTGAAATAGGTTACAAAGATTGGCAGCATTTGTCTACTGCTATAGAACGCCATGAAAAGAGCTTAGGGCACCTATCATGTCTTAAGAAACAAATTACGTTGAAAACTGTTATTTTAAAAGAAAAGTCGGTAGATTTCTTGCACCAAAATGAAATTGATCGGGAAAAAAAACGTTGGGTTGCAGTACTCGAACGAATAATCAACATAATTCATTTTTTAGCGAGGCAATGTCTGGCTTTTCGGGGAAGATCTCAAAAATTTACGATTCCGATAATGGTAATTTTTTAAAGCTGGTTGAATATACCTCTAATTTTGATAATGTGCTTGCGGAACACATTGCTCTTATTCAAAAATCTGAGTCACGCCTAACTCATTATCTTGGCCATAACATTCAGAATGAAATAATACAAATATTAGGAGAAAGAATAAAAAAAGCTATTGTTTTGGAATTGACACAATCCAAATATTTTTCCATTATTTTAGATTGCACTCCAGATATTGCACACGAAGAACAAATATCGGTTGTCGTACGGTACGTTCTTTTAAATGCAAGCAACAACAAGGCTGAAGTAAAAGAACACTTTCTGGGTTTTTTTCCTATTACAGACACTACTGGCCTGGGCTTAGCTAAATTTTTGTTAGATTGTTTAATCTCAAACGAAATTGACATACAAGATATGCGTGATCAAGGTTACGATAATGGTGCAAACATGAAAGGGAAAAATATAGGTCTACAAAAACGAATTTTAGATTTAAACCCGCGCGCATTTTACGTACCTTGTGCGGCACACAGCCTAAATTTGGTGGTGAATGACGCTGCTAAAAGTTCATTAGAAATTGTCAATTTCTTTTCAGTTGTGCAGGAAATTTATGTTTTTTTTTCTGCGTCAACAGCACGTTGGCAAATACTTGCTAAAGAAGTGCCAACTTTAAGTCTAAAACCACTCTCAAATACTCGATGGGAGAGCAGGGTTGAAGCAGTAAAAGCTCTACGTTTTGAACTGGGAAAAGTGTATGATGCCTTGTTTACCATATATTCCGATAGGAGCAAAGATGCCGAGTCAAGAAATATGGCAAATTCATTACTGACAAAAATTAAGTCGTTTAACTTCATCTGCTCTCTGCTTATTTGGTTTGAAATTTTAAGCAAGATAAATATAGTTAGCAAGGCACTTCAAAAGTCAGACGTTGTATTGTCAGAAGCGGTGAAACTGATTGATAATGCAAAAATAAGTTTGTCTGAATTCCGCAATGAGTCTGCTTTTGAGGAGCTCCTTAACAGCGCGAAAACTGTAGCGGAAGAAGTCGAGGCAATAGCAGAATTTCCCACACCTGCACGCCCTCGCGCTCGTAAAAGGTTTTTTAATTATGAGGCGGAGGATGAACCGATAACAGACCCGAAAACACATTTCAAAGTAAATTTTTACTACTATTTGTTAGACACCGCTATTACTAAGTTCGACGAACGGTTCGAACTTTTGAATGAAAATAATGTAATTTTTTCATTTCTTCAAAAATTGAAACACTGGAAAGATTTGGACTCAGATACAAAAAAAACACATTGTTCTAATTTAGAAAATAAACTTAGCCATGCTGGTTCTTCAGATGTGGAAAAGTTCGAGCTCTATAACGAAATCGAATTATTACCGATGTTTATTGATGATTCCACTACGCCGTTGGATATTTTAAATTACTTGTTTACGAATAAATTAATTTCAGTGTTCCCAAATCTGTCCACAGCACTGAGGATATACCTGACACTTCCAGTCACGGTCGCACATAGCGAAAGGTCATTTTCTAAACTAAAAATAATTAAAAACTATCTTAGATCAACATTGTCGCAAAGTAGACTGACAAATTTATCGTTAATAAGTATTGAACATGAAATCAAAATTGAAGTTAGTGACATTGTTAAAGATTTCGCTAATGCAAAAGCACGAAAAGTAACTTTTTTGTAAATATATTTGTGTGTGTGTACTGTGTATATATTTGTGTGTACGAGCGTCCTGTAATGTAACTAAATTAGTTTTTAAATTAAATATTTTTGGAAGAACTACAAAGTTGTGATTTTTTATTCTTGATGTAACCCCTTCCATCCAAAAAAAAAGTTTTTGCTTTCCGACACCATTTGCACCTGAATTTCCGTTTGAAAATTATAACTGTTAGTATTCCATTTTGACCCCGCTTCTAATAGAGGGCGCCAGGGTACTGGTTGCACACGGGCGCCACAAGGGCTAGAGACGCCTCTTTATGTAATGTTCCGTAGTTGCGCTTTACTATGTGCATATTTAAAATAATGCTACTTATTTGATACTTTGAACATATTGATTGGAATTTGAACATGTTATGAGATGATTGTCTATAAATTCTTAACTTGAAAACCTACTTACCCATGATAGATTTCCTTTTAATTTCATCATATACGCTACTAGCAGGAATATTTTCATATCTCCAAGATCAACCGTTTAGCCAATAGAAGGGACACTTGACTCTAACAAAAAATATCACTTAATATTTCGCAAACGGTTCCCTAAATTGAAAAATGGTTTTCGCACACCCCCAATGTTTTTGATTACCTATTCAACGATGGGGTATATGAGAATAAAATCATCCCCACTTTACATGTAAGAGAGGTACATCAAAAGTTTTTTTTAAAGATTTTGGATTTTGTTGGAGTAATAAATATGTATATTCATACGAAATTTAAATTTTTTAGTACTTACAGTCTTTGAGCTAAACGCGGACGAACGGACGGCCTTGGCGAAACAATAAGGGTTTGTAGTTGACGACGGGACCCTAAAAAACGGATGAACCGATTTTGATTGAACATAGCTAAAACACTCTCGATGAAATCCTCTTTCGAACAAAAAATACTAGATCAAAATCGCTCCAATCGCGTTTGAGAGCTACAATGCCACAGACAGACACACAGATACACACGTCACTTATAATATATTTTTAAGTCAGGACTACACATTACGTATTTTACAGTCGCATTTTTAAAACGTGTCAAATAAATAAGTTTTTCAAGTATGGCAGCACTTTTTCCCCCTACTAGAAGTATGGGAAATATTATAACGGTCACATTTTATCAAATACTTTCCAAAAATCTAAATGCAATACTGGTACAATCGTTTTCCGAAAAAAAATTACTCCTTTGCGGCGGTATGGCGGCCATTTGGAACTGTCGGAAAAGTATGCCAAGGTGATTTTCGTGAGTGGCTACTCGACGATGATTAGCTATGCAAAAATTAGCCTGGTACAAATGGTTGAATTGTTTTTTTAAATTAATGTATTCGCGTCAGTATGGCGGGCTGTAAGTCACACTGGAGAAGTATGGCATTACGCTACCGCCTATTTCTTTTTTTATCGACTATTGGAAAATATAAGCATTTTTGTGGAACAAATCGTTCGACACTCGTTATTTATCCGACGCGTTCTATTACCGCCCACGCGATTGGGCCGCCGCGCGCCGCCGCCGGTACCAGCGCTATGACCATCATTAACGCCCTTGCGATTGGGCCGCCGAGCGCCGGTACCAGCGCTATGATCATCATTAACGCCCACGCGATTGGGCCGCCGCGCGCCGATACCAGCGCTATGACCATCATTAACAACCTCGCGATTGGGCCGCCGCGCGCCGGTACCAGCGCTATGGCCATCATTAACGCCCACGCGATTGTGCCACCGCGCACCGGTACCAGCGCTATGACCATCATTAACGCCCACGCGATTGGGCCGCCGAGCGCCGGTACCAGCGCTATGACCATCATTAACGCTTACGCGATTGAGCCGCCGCGCGCCGATACCAGTGCTATGACCATCATTAACGCCCTCGCGATTGGGCCGCCGCGCGCCGGTACCAGCACTACGACCATCATTAACGCCCTTGCGATTGGGCCGCCGAGCGCCGGTACCAGCGCTATGACCATCATTAACGCCCACGCGATTGGGCCGCCGCGCGCCGATACCAGCGCTATGACCATCATTAACGCCCTCGCGATTGGGCCGCCGCGCGCCGGTACCAGCGCTATGGCCATCATTAACGCCCACGCGATTGTGCCACCGCGCACCGGTACCAGCGCTATGACCATCATTTTCCTCTTTGTCTTTACGTAATTAGACCCCCGAAGAACCGTCATAACTCTTTTAGTGTGTCGCTCGCATGTAAAGTAACAGCTTCAAATGATACATTACAAACAAACGATTCAAGTCAGTCTCTGCCATTATATCTATTCGTTCCATTCATTCGATCTTTGCTTAGGTACCTTAAAATTAAGATTTTCTATTTTCAGAAATCATACGATTTTCATACTTACTTTTCTTCAAGATAATTTATATATCAACATCAGAATTCCAAACAATCATTTCGATGTAAACCGTTTATAAAAGTTAAGAATATTATAATTTTACTTTCAAAAGAGCAAAATTTTATCAACAAACCGAATACCGCCGTCTATCCTCTATCAATTCCACGAAATTAATTTTCTTTTATGACCATTGGCATTTTATTAAGTTCCAAAGGAGTTTTCCACCTGGGGATTTTATTTCTCGAATTCCATCAAGAGAGAAGAATCGTTTGTTTTTAGGTGAAACTAAGTGTTATTGCTTTTGAATCGATTTATTTTTACTTTTACAGGTTGTTTGCCCAGGAATCCTCCGGCGTTTTGTTTTCACATAATGTTTCTTGCTAGTCACAAAATGCGCGCGGTATTTAGTTGTGTTCGTATCTTGTTTATGTATAAAATGTATGATAACACATCGATATACCTACTATAACCTTGATAATAATAGTACATTACTCTACATGGGTGGTAAGAACTAGATTTCGACGAGGGTGATATTTACGCCTTTTTCGTATTTTTTTGACTATTTTCAACCTGCCTTCACAGTCTCTTCATGTCTCTAGACATATGTATTCTTTTTTCTCACTGCGAAAGGTTGGAAAAAGATTGGTAATTATGTAGCTCAATGGTAGGATGACAAAATTTAGGCTAGGTGTAGCGTAACAGGTGTAGGTGTGTAAATAGTGGTGACTATTTGGTATTTCAAGCAGGGGTCTCATACCGAAAAGATAAAGGTTATAACGGTTAAGGGTATGACGTCATATCTTTTTATTTTGATACCTGAAAATAAAGGAATAGGAATTTTACGGTACCGATAAATAACGATATCATTATAAATTGCGCTACCGTAACCGAAAAATAAAGGTTTTGACCTTGTCCGCCCGCGCATCGCCATCCCCCGTTCGTATGCAAACGCGTAAGAGCGAGAGGTCCTATGCAACGCGGTGATTTCGGTACCAAAATAACAAAATATCGGTAGAGTTATTATTATATACCTTAACCATTATTATGACCGTTTTCGGTCTACCTCTATAATTTATACCTCTACCGTTATTATACCGGTAGCGTAACCTTATACCTTAACCGTTTACGATCCGTGATTTCAAGTGCGCGTCACTGATTAATTTTTACAAATTCCTAATTTCATGTAATTTCCAAGAGAAAATTACTTAAGCTTATCCTACATGCAAAATTTCATCAAAAAATTTTACATTTGCATTTAGGTATATACTAGCTACTATTCGTATGGTGTAAGAAATACATTAGTGTTAGGTACTGATACCGTACCGTCTTGTGTAGACTAGGAACATTAAAAAGATAGAAGCTTAAAATGTATATATTATATTTTTATTTGCTTACAATATCTTGCCAGTGGATGGGAATGATTGATGGTTGGGTGGATGATATCTTGTAAGGAATTAAAGGCAAAGGCAAAGGCAGAATAATATCTTAGATTATTTAGACATATTTTTATTATCTTGTTTATTTGTTTGTTTATTTAATTTCTTAGGTCTAAGTTTTTTTACAATATAAATATAAAATATACATATTATAAAAAACTTTAAACTAGGGTGCCGCCGGCAGCGGGGCAGAGCTCAAAATGCTGGCGGTGGAAGCTACAGACTGAATCTTCTGACAATGCGTGCCGTATCCAGAATAACTGCCTTTTGTATCCGACCCTTGATCCAACTATCAAGCGAGAGCCTCTTGAGATGTTGGTCAAAGCTCTTCGCAATTAAACCGTTCACCGATACGACTATCGGAACAATGATCGTCGAATCAACATCCCACATGGCGGTTATCTCGTGAGCCAAGTCAAGGTATATTATTATTTTTATGTATATTTATAAATTAATTAATTAAAAATAAGTAAATACTTAATTTAATTCAGTATACCAGTAACTTAATACTATAAGTAAAATTGACATCTTAGCTTATTATTCCAAAACTACTACTACTACTGTTCAGGGCATTTGTGAATTCGTTATTTTCTGCTATTTTGATTTGTATGCCGTTGGTTTTCCTTGAATGTAAAAATAAAATAAATAAATAAAATAAAAAAATTGCAAGGTGATGAAAATTGTAAAATTTGACCTTGGAGAAATAAAACTGTTTACTTATAGGAATATAATTACCTACGTATCATTATAGTCTAGTATATAAGAATGAACCAACTACCAAGACACGGGTTCGAGACACCTAGTTTGGTGGTTGGTGCCAGTACGAACATTTGTATTATCTTACGTGAATAAATTAATTTGTATTTGTAGATATGCCTCCGAGAGCCGCCAATGAAAGTTACCTAGGTACATATAGGTTGGAGTCCAGGCATATGAGTTTCAATAGTTATTATTTTATTTAATGAATAGGTACCTAATAAAGTATCCGCTAAATAAAAATAATTTTTACTCAAGCAAATTTGGAGGGTTGATAACAAAAAAAATATATAGCGTATTATTTCAAACAACACTAGAAATCTAATTATACCACAACCTAACTTTATTATATCTAAAAGTAATCGATTTCGACTTTTTTCTTAGCTTTTCAGATTTCATTGTAGGTAGGTACTTAGGTTACATCAAAATTAAATAGTTAACTCATGAAAAGGATTAAAAATAAAATAGATGATCCTTAGCCATGATCCATACTGGCCCCAAAAAAAAGTTCTGTTATTATAAACTTATAAAACTTGTGACGTAACCGTGATGTTCTGACAATAGTTGCGTGTTCAACGTTCAAACCGTTATTTACTACATGTGAGCTCCGGAAAAAGCGAAAAAATCGACGTAAAGTTGAGGAAATAGCCTTGCCTCCTCACTCGTAGAGGAGTGTTTAATTTCCGTCCTCGAACGAGCGTTAATGGACAGAGCGGCGCGATAATTGCAGCGGATGTGGGGTGGAATTTACGATTACTAGATACCACCTCTCGGTTGCCGAACCCTATTGTTCTGGGGTTTATGTCCTAATGCATGGCATTTATAGCATCCGAATAAGTAAGCATTTAATATTGGTTTGATATATCTATCGGACTTGATGTAACTAGATACCTCAATTACAAAAGGGCCCAATGGCTCGAAGTGCTTCCGAGTATTGGACCTCTATTAAGATAACTAGATACCTCTACACCTATATTCACAAAATTACTCCTTCATCTGGTTTAAAGAACTAAAACTACATAATCTGGTATAAAGATAAGGAATCAAAGTGTCACTGATTATCTGGCGTTCTTAAAACCATGCTTATTAGAAAGTCATCTCACACTTTACAAAAATAATGCAAAAAAAATTGCAATAAGTTTTACTTGTCAAAAAAGACTAGATTAATGATGTTATGTTACATAATTATTTATCATTAGTAAACTATAACCTATACCTAAATCTTTATATTTCAAACGGTTATTTATTTTATTGTTCCAAAGCGAACCAATAAATTGGGATAAACGGGGCCCTATTACTATCTTCTATTCTAGTTTTGTCACGTAAGTACATATATACTCGTATATACCTAAGTACCGTTAGATTTAGATTTATTGTCACGTTGCGCACAAATAAGTAAGGACGGAATTCTTAAAGTTTATTTTATTCAGGTATTCTATGAATAAACAAGGAAACAAATCAAATATTTTAGTCAACAAATTTTAATGTTATTTCATCCAACTGTTAACTCACGCATTCAACAAAAAGTATGGACAATATTTATACGACGTACAAACTCCTACTACAATATAAAGCCTGGAGTATTTGCTGATTATAATATAGATTAACTAAATAATGTAGAACTAACCCAGACGTAATATCTAAAACTAGCCAATGGATGGTATTACAAATCAGCAATCACATTAAATTATTCAACTCGCCTATACACATTTCAGCAAGACAGATCGTGATCACATTACTCCAGTAATTTAGTCAAGTAGTAAAGCAACCCCAAGGTTAGAACGATGCCGCGTAAACAGATACTCCATCTATTTCAACAATTCTTTGACGCGTTGGAAAGTGCTCAAGGTTGGTGGCACACACAGGTTGACTTCACAGCTCAGTTGCTAGCACACCTGTCTTCTTTATGGGTTGCGAGTTCAAATCCCCATCCAGGACAGACATTTGTGTAATGAGCGTGAAATATAATGCAAGTATTCTATCAGCTATCCGATTCCCATAACACAAGCTTTGCTTATTTTGTTGAGTGAAAATGTTTATCGTATTTATTTATTTAAACAGATTTTCTCACTACTCCACTAAATCACTGACATAACGCGAACTTTACAGAAAATGCACATAAATATAAAATGACGATGTATTTATACATTATTTTATGGCAGTCTTCCTTCTTAAGCCGTACGGCATCTGCTTGCTCTGGTTGCGTCCGGGCAGACCCTGCGATTGTGAAGATGTTTTCGATACCGAGATCTCAGCGTTTAGAAGATGTTCTAGTGACTGCCAAGAAAAACAAACACACAATGTTAATCATTAATTTATAAATACTCGATCTTACACCACAGAATACATTAATAGTAATCCAGTTCACTCTCCGCCTCCCGCCAATCTCGGGTTCCTCACCCGCTCCCCGCGCTCACCCTGTTGTTTGCCGGAGTTTGACAATCGAGACAAGCATTGAGGGCTTCAAGTGCTCGAATTCTAATTAACATCATAAGCGAGCGGCAATCAGACGAAGACCATAACTTCATACATGTGTTTGTGTCAATACAGACGTCAACTTGTGTATGTGTCACTGATTAGCGCGCCATTGTATGGAGTGTCCGACGTATGCTTACACAGACGTTTTAGGTTCAGTCGGCGCAGCACTTACTGTCTCGTTCGCACACACATTTTGTTATCTATATTATGTAAATAAAATAGTTTTTATAAATATGCGAACTTCAGTTTAATGAGAACTGTATTACAAAATATTCAGAACTAATTTTCATTTGTTCACTATCTCTGTGATAGATGTGTAAATAAACATCGAAAGAGAAAATTTTCATGTTTGGATGTTTGTCGGTCAGAATAACAGGTATAATAATTAAAATTTTGTTTAATAGATTTTAATATAGGTCATGACATGAGGGTGACATTCGACGACTTATCAAAAATAGTCAAGTCACATTAATAATCCTGTTTAGGACAGAGCAATGACTAGTGCCTGTTCGGATAGAGAACTAATGTGGAATTGAGACGCTGCTGTCCTTATTTCATTATTTTGTTTAATCGACACGTTAGTTCCCATTGTTCCCAGACTTATCATCATCATCATCTCAGCCACAAGAAGTCCACTGATGGACATAGGCCTCCCCCATGGATTTCCAGAAAGACCGGTTGTGCGCGGCCTGCATCCAGCGTCTTCCTGCCACTTGTATGATACGAGTATCTTATGTTTCCAGACTAATTTTGCATCATTTGATTTACGTTTCATAATTAAAATAATAATTTTTACCTGAGAATCAATGAGGCCTCTATCTTTTAAAGCCTTCTCAACATCTTCGAATTCTTTTACAACGTCCTTCTTATTCGATTTTTCTACCGCTTGTCGAACACGCTCTACCTATGAAATAAATATTTACATTTAATATAGGAATTAGGTGCGCGCCGCACTTTTACTAGCTATTTTACAAGCCATAAAAAATATATACTCCAATTACTGTAAATATACGTGATTAATACGTTAAATATTTACTCCAACTGTAAATATACGTGATTAATAGGTTAAATATCTACTCCAACTGTAAATATACGTGATTAATACGTTAAATATCTACTCCAACTGTAAATAAACGTGATTAATACGTTAAATATCTACTCCAACTGTAAATATACGTGATTAATACGTTAAATATCTACTCCAACTGTAAACATACGTGATTAATACGTTAAATATCTACTCCAACTGTAAATATACGTGATTAATACGTTAAATATCTACTCCAACTGTAAATATACGTGATTAATACGTTAAATATCTACTCCAACTGTAAACATACGTGATTAATACGTTAAATATCTACTCCAACTGTAAATATACGTGATTAATACGTTAAATATCTACTCCAACTGTAAATATACGTGATTAATACGTTAAATATCTACTTCAACTGTAAATATACGTTATTAATACGTTAAAAGTGGTTTAATTTCAATGAGTAACAATCGCGACCACCTAAATCATCATAGCTAAGAACAATCACGATTAAATCCTTTTTGAACTATCAAAACTAGATCGAAATTGGTCCATCCATTTGAGAGTTACAATGCCACAGACAGACAATACACACATCTAACTTATAACACAACATCCCTCTTTTTGAATTGGGGGTTAAAAATGCGATAGAAACGTTCCAACTCACAGTTTCCAAGAAGAAGGTGTGCTTGCCCTCCTGCTCTGGCCTGTCAATATCTAACACTTGTTTGAGCACCGGAACTGCGTCGTCCACACGACCCATGTCAGCTAATGCCATCGCCTTAAATAAATAAACGTACAACATATAACTTCATACTAATAATCATCATTATCTCAGCCACAAGAAGTCCACTGCTAGACATATGCCTCCGCCATGTACTTGTACGAAGTCAAAAAGTTTGATACTAACCAAAAATTCGAACTGTCGGGAACATTTACTCTTCAAAAAATTCTCAATCCTGGATCGCGGAATTGTGCAAGATATATTATAGTTATGACCATGTACAGTTTCATTTGTTAAGTAATTGTAAGTGTACTGATACTAAATACTTAAATTATTTTACTATGGAAACTATCGTGGTTTTCACACATTTTTTAATAAAAACTATGAGTCACTGACTATGCAATTACTTTTTGTACACCAGTATCACGCACCAGACATACTAAATTATTTTTGGTCGCACTTTCTCGCAGTAATTATGCACAAAATTCAGTTATTAATCGACTACTTAGAACCTACAATACAAAATTTCTTTATGTAACCGACATTTTTCACACTAAAAAAGATTCCTTTAAAAGGGACATAATTAAATTTTTAAATGACAATATCTAATTTATATATTATGTATGTATGCGCTTCACACACACGACACACGTTCCTACATATACTCACCTCCCCTACCTCCTCACACACACACACACACACATGCACACATTCACACATTCACCATCATACACTCACATCACGCACACGTTTAGTTTAAGCAGGGCTTATTTTTCTATTTAATGTAAAAGTATCTTCCTTTACTTTACGACTGTAATTGTATATGATTAAATATAAAATGTAAATCTATTATTGGCCTTAAGCCTTATCTAAGTTATTTATGTATATTATAAAGGGCTGTAGATTTTGTTAAATAAATAAAATTAAAAAAAAAAAATATATATATATATATAGTCGGATATTTCGGCTCAAAACAGACGTGAGTGACCCGTAGTTTTTATTTAAAACTTAAATTTATTATTACCTTGATATTTCTCACAGTGACGTAGTGCTGCCTCTGCATAGATATTGATTCCAATGCGATGTGTGGCGCTCCTTGTTTTAACGCTAGCGCTGGAAAGGAAACATATTTATTTAAATTAACAGAGTCATGCGTTATACTCGTATTAAATACTAATAGAAGGCAAACAAAATGATAGACACGAAATAAGATTCAAGACTAATTAATGCGCGCGAGAGGGCAAGAAATACAGTCATACTTTTTAAAAAAACCGTTTCGTACAAACAAGTAGATAAAAGGGGGAAATCATATATTTTTTTTTATATTTTTCTTCTTATACCGAAAAATATACTTGGTAAAAATATTTAAAACCCTGTTTTAACTTATGCTAATTAAGCTCTTTCATATGATACCCCACATGATATGGTTAAAGAACTTTAAAATTTGGGCCCTCATTCCTTGCGTAAAGACACTATTTTTTTAATTTTTCACCAGTTTCCGGATTTTTCCTATATGTGTACCTACTCTAACACGATGCTTCTTGTCAAATTGCATAGTTCTAGGTCAACGGGAAGTACCCCATAGGTTTTGATTCCCTTGTGAGTGTTGAAATGTACGTTTTTTACGACATATTCGGCTGTAACTTTTTTTTTACGAAAACTGAGAAATTTATTTTTTCTTTCTGCAGCAAGAGACTATGGATCTGCGTATATGGTTTTAATTTCAACACGATACCTTCACGCGTTCCCTAGATAAAGGTCTTGACACCCGGACGGACGGACAGACAGACAGACAGACGGACAACAAAGTGATCCTATAAGGGTTCCGTTTTTTTCTTTTGAGGTAAGGAACCCTAAAAACTAAATAAAATAAACTACAAATCTGTGAATGATTTATTACAAATATGGAATTGGTTAACAGGCCTAATTAATCCTAGTTACTGTTTTTTTATAGAACCACCCCTGAGACACCTCTTGTCTAATCAATAATTTTGAATCATAGAAATCAGGAATGGAAATAAAATGGTTAAATAAAAAAATGCATTGTTACACATAGATCCAAAAAATACAAATATAATTATGCATCAACTTCAGTTACTTTTCCTTTGTTGGTTAAAAAAATTAGTAATATTGAAGGTAATCAATAGTAGCCTGTCCCAAGACAATGTTTCCATCTTTCAATGTTTGCGACAAACAGACAGAATTACTTTTATGGTATTAGGCACAGATATAGGTATTAGGTATGTAATACAAACCTGCAAAGAATGTGGAAGCTCTTCTCAGAGGTACTGTGCCTACATTAAGCATGTCTGTCCACAATTTTGAAGCATATTCTAAACTCTTTGGTGTATTCTGAAATGAAACAAAATTATCACAACTCTCTGAATGCTTAGATCTTTTGTTGATGTACTTGTGACGATTGACTGCACAAATGCCGATATGGCGGTGACAATCCAATGATGGACTATCTTATTCCATTCACGGATGGCTCAATCTCATGGCCTAATGATGCATGTGCCAGCACTGAGGCAAGTAAGCATGAAGCACGATTATTTAGCCAGTTGACGCTTGAATTAAAAGTCCGCTGATGCACATACAAAGAGCTTTTCACACAGACTTTGTAATATTGTAATTGTTATACTATAAAGTTTTTTTGGCTGGCCTCTTAGCTCAGTAGTAGTATGTCTGTCTTCTGAGCTGTAGGTTGTGGGTTCGAATCCCTCACAAGACAAACATTTCTTTTGATCACCGATGTTTGTTCTGTGTCTAGGTGTTTATATATATATAAAACATTTTTATATACAAAATATTTACATAAATATATATATATTCTATCAGTCATCTGGTTCTGGTACAAGCTTTGGCAGGGGCTAGATGGTGTTGTATGAAATTGCACTCGTACAGTGCAAATAATGAAGTAAGGACAGCAGCAGCAGTACCCTTGTTTTCAAACAAAATGATGAAATAAGGACATCAGCTTCCTCAATGCCACATTTGTTCTCTATCCGAACAGACTATATATATATATATATATATATATACTATATTATAAACTACTTACTTGCTTATAACAAGCTGCCAAAACCAGTACTACTGGGTATTTAGGATACTTGGACATGTTGATTTGTTTCTCTTTGATCTTATCAAACACTTCATACATCTGATCGTACATTTGGTGGTTGTAAAGCAGATCCATGAGTATTTGAAATGTTACCAATTGGTCGAAGAAACCATTGTTAGCTGGGTCATTGAAGCACTGCAAAGATTGAAAATTTCTTAGTTTTAAGTAAACAAGTCTATGGCAAAACAATGCCTTGAAATACCTTATATTTGTTTACATGAATTGAAGCCTGTTCAGTACCCCACCCACCCCATTCACCCAAGTACAGAACTCATTCAACAAGACCCCCATTGCAAATGAAGCATAATAAGCTATCCAATCTAAAGTCTGCTATTTAACTACAATGATTATTACATTTTATCAATCTATTATTTTATAGTATTTCTTATATTGCCATAGCTCTCAAGGCATTGTAGCTCCCAAACCAATAAACAGATTTTGATCTTTTTTTTTTTTTCATGTCCTGGTTTTAAGTTTTCTAAACATGTTATAACAGACAAAATTATATTTGAAGCTCGGGTTTGAAGCAGTAAAACTTGGTGTTGGTATGTTCACAATGAAAATTAGACTAGTGTTTCAAACTTAAAGACTAATTTAAATTGTCAATGCACCCTCATCAATTTCAC
The DNA here is from genome assembly GCA_947563715.1 of Lycia hirtaria. Taxonomy (NCBI): domain Eukaryota; kingdom Metazoa; phylum Arthropoda; class Insecta; order Lepidoptera; family Geometridae; genus Lycia; species Lycia hirtaria. Next base: position 9,326,988 of record OX387384.1, read on the forward strand.
ATACTGTGGCCTGCGATCATACAGATTCAGGACCCTGTGCCCTATACTCATTAATATTAAACATCCCCTACTACTGAAACAGATTTATAAAAAGATGTATTTTTACCTGTAAAGCTTCTTCTGGTGCATCAAGAAAATAAAACATCCTCATAACCACTGGACCAAATATGAATGAACCAAAACGAAATTCACTACTTTGAGTGTTGAACCTGAAAGTATTGTAGTGTAACAACTTGCAAAAAGTCAATAAATGATGACAATAATCCAAAACACTACTGTTTTTTTATATGAGTGTTCAAGCAAATTAGGACTTAATAGGAAAGATATGTTTTTTTTATTTGTAAGTGATTTTAAGTCTTTTATCTGCCTACTTAAATTATTTTTCAGTTTTAGACTGAAAGATCTCTCTAATTTTTAAGTAAATCTAAAGCTTCAATATGTAACTTGCTTTCAAAAGAAGTACATTTAAACAGTAGACCAGTTTATATTGAATGTGATTTAACTTACTTTTTAACCATTTTAATAACTAGCTCTAAGTCCGACGGCTCTGCCATATGCACCATGTTTTTGAGATCTTCAGTAAATATCATGTTCTTAGGATCCGTAACGAACCCATTCATCTTTGCACGGAATTTGTCAGAAAAATTGGCAAACTGCTCCTGAATTCTCTTCCTTGCATAGATATAGTTATCGACACCAATTGCAGCATGTGAGTACAAATGATTCACTGAAATTTATGTAAATAAATGTGTAAAGTTATTCAATATTATCTTCACATTCGAGAATATTTTATATGAAATATTTTACCTGTAGTGAAATGGAAATTAATGCATGGTATTATCACACGAATATTAGGAAAACGTGAAATTTTTGCAACTGAATTGAGAAATACAGACATCGTTCTTTAAATACACGTAGATTATTTTATTTGTTAAATATTACTTATTTCCACAAACTACAGATGTTTATTTCCTGTGAGCCGCCGGCGGATATCAGCAAAAATTTCAGTTCAGTGCAAAATACAGAAACTAGATTTTTTTAGGTTATGTTATTATTCAATTATTCTTTTTTCCTCCTGAAAGGATTTTGACGCCGCAGATCTTTGCCATTTGCCATTATTCATTCACATGGATTGGATTGTTAGTTGCTTGTCAATAAATTACGTTTCTCTTTTTATCGGGTAAGTAACTACCTACATCATCATCAACCAAAATTAAATCACCGTACGTACCAACTCTCTCTGTTTAATGTTTATACTACGGGACATTGGCGAAGTCGTTAATACGAAGAGCCATTAACTAAAAGTTGAAGTTGAACTACCTACAAACTACGTATGAAAATTAAAGAATATCTTTTCACTAATTTGATAAAAGGGGCCTGCCTGTCTGTCTATTTTCACAAAATAAATAAAATTGACTAAAATTTAGTCAATTTTATTTATTTTGTGAAAATAGACGTAATGTAAGAAACAACCTGCATCATCTCATCTCTACTTCTTCTTTTTTGTATTGGACCCGCATTAAAGCATTTGCCAGTGTCAAGTATTAGGATTTTTTCAAGTTTCTTGAATAAAACAAGTTGTAAATGTTCTAGTCGCAATCTAAGTCACGTATACAGTCAATTTATAAGTCGAGTCCCGCTTCAGTAAAGTGGTGGCGACTTTACTAGAAGCTTCAATGGAGTTTTGCCGACAACCTAAAATCACACGTTTTACTGCTTTATTTCACTTGCCCACACTCACGGCACTTAATCGAATACTTAATGAATAAAACACCACCATTTTTATAGCATTAATGTTCAAAATAACACAAGCTTAGGAAAATAAAACAAAGCAACAACACGTTACTAAGACGTTCCCGCCAAAACTCCCATCTCATCTCTAGGATATAAAAAAAGTATTGAATTGAATTCTCTTTGAAAGAAAGAATTATTCATTCTAGGTCAATAATGTTCCTTGTTCTAGGTCTAAGACAGACATCGACATACACTTTGACAGACTAGCTTAGCTTCCATGGTCATGAATAAATTAAAAAAAAAAACTCTTTGACAGACATGGTCGACATGGTGAAATGTGAAAAATAGAAAAATATATTTGCAAATTTTGGTTTTTCGGAATAATCTTTGCGTTTTCTTTTACATTTTGTGGCAAAAAATGTAATGAAGTGACTGAGAAAAGCATTTTATATTTTATCAGTCTTTGATAAAAGTTGAAATGCTTTCTGAATCACTGTTATGTTGAAATCAAAAATTTATGCGGAATTTAAATAGAAATTACTTATTTTTGTGAATTTGTGTAACTCAAGGAATCCTCATAACTCAATTAACTTCAAATTTCATTTCATATTATGTTGTAAAACCTTACTAATAAGATTCGTATTTGCTTTTTGGTGCTAAGCAACATGTTTAAAAACTTCCAACATAAATCACGGAACGGAACTTTGTATCTATTTGGGCTAAACCAGGATTGTTTGTGTTACATTTTAATATATTTTCCTGTTATAACCTTACCATCAGTATTCTTAGCATGAAGGATATTTATTCTATCAATTACTCATCATGGCTTTTGCACTCAATTGTAGACCACACAATTATTGAAATTGCATGGCATTTCTTTACAACGGGTGGCTATTTTTAAATGGGTTCTAGATTAATTGACTTTTTGTAAAATGATGTTTTGTTTATGTAATATTCATGTTCTTACAATTTGGGGGCACTATCTGAATTGATTTATTTGTCTTCATGCTATGAGTACTGGTAGAATAAAAGTATTTTCTATGCTATTCTGTTAGTCATGTCTGAGATGGCAAATAGGAATAGATTGTTTATTATTCATGAAAATCAAATTGAGATGAGTACCTAATAATTATTCTTCTTATTTATCCCATGTGTTTAGTTAGATAAATTGACATCATTATTAACATGTGTATTTTTTCTAGCTAGACTTCTCTCTAGACTTGAGATTTTTTGCCAACGCTCAGAAGGAAAATTAAAATGATAAGATATTATTAATATTATAATAAGCCAAGCCAAACCATGGATGGTACTGTTAAATGAGAAAATCAACAAAAAGCATGGCTATGCAACATTCAATATCAATAATGGATATACGACGATGATGAAGTAATAAAATGAGCAAAGCGCTAGTGACTGAGTAATGTTGGCTCTTATGGAACATGGTGGAAATGTAATCAAAGATATAGTTTGAAATATTTTTTAACACAGATGTGCTATGCATCAGTCTCTTTCGTGACAGTTGTTTTTCCCCACTTCTTTACCAATTAAATAGTATTAAACAACATTCATGGAATTGACTTTCTAAGCTTCAAATATAATGAATGTGATGTGAACAACTTGTTTTTATTTTAAATCAATTCTATAAATCGTATTAACATTCTGATGATAATACTAATTGAATCCTAATTTTTATGCTTACAGATGAAAATTTATGAAAAAAAATACAAGTGAAAGAACAGTGAATAAAAATTTCAAAAATGTCAGATAGACCCAGTCGGCATGACTCTAAATCAACAAGAAGACTCAAGGAACATTCTTCAAAAGCCAAAACGAAAAAATACAGTTACCAAAATATCTTACATGATAGGCGCTCAAAAACTCCTCCCTTGCCCAGTAGGAATCATGAAATAGAAGATCTATTAAAAAGAAGACATTCATTGAAACAAGAGCTGGAAAAATTGGAACACAATGGTAATGATTCTAAAAGCAAACACTCATCAAGAGAAAGAAAAAAACGTAAGCACTATGATCATAGCAAATTGACTAATGATAAATCATATAAAAATAATTATAAAGAAACCAAAAGTAAAGAGCTTTCACCAGTTTATCAAGATCACCACTTAGATTCGGAAGATGAAGAGAACATCATTGAGCAAAGACGAAAACAACGCAAACAACTTCTAGAAAAGTTAAACAATGAATCAAACTTAAAACAAAAAAACAATGATAATGATATCATTGAACAAGATGAAAAAGGTTTGCAAAACGATACAAACAAAAAAGTTGTGAAAAAAGATGCTGCTAATGACAATATAGTCACAGACATGTTTTCAGAAAAAGATGATTTTGTGCATAAAAATACTGCTATGACTGTTGCAAAAGATGATTCTCAGTTGACTGACAACTGGGATGATGCTGACGGTTATTATAATATTAGATCGGGTGATGTTATTAACAAAAGATACACAATAAAAGACATTTTAGGACAAGGTGTTTTTGCAAATGTTGTGAGAGCACAAGACAATGAAGCTAACAAACACATAGCAATAAAAATTGTAAGAAATAATGAGTTAATGTACAAAACCAGTCTCAAAGAAATCGCAATACTAAAAGAAATCAACGAGGCTGATCCAGAAAACAAATACCACTGTGTCAAATTTATAACACATTTTATGCACAAAGGACATTTATGTTTGGTCTTGGAGTCACTTCACATGGACTTGAGGGCTGTACTCAAAAAATATGGTAAACACCATGGAATCCACATGAAAGCACTGGTTACTTACACTAGACAATTGCTTTTAGCTTTGAGATTGCTGAAAAAAATTGGTATTGTACATGCTGATATTAAACCGGACAATATCTTAGTAAATGAGAAGAAAAATATTCTGAAGTTATGTGACTTTGGTTCTGCTGCCAAAGTGGATGACAATGAGCTCACACCATATCTAGTATCGAGATTTTACAGAGCTCCTGAAATCATACTTGGCATACCCTATACCCATGGTATTGATATTTGGTCAACTGCATGTACCATCTATGAGATGGCCACTGGAAAAATTATGTTCACTGGAAGTTCAAACAACAAGATGCTCAAATGTTTCATGGATCTAAAAGGTAAGATTTCCAGCAAAATGGTGAAAAAAGGAAAATTCAAAGATCAACACTTTAATTACAACAATAATTTTCTACTGCACAAAAAAGATGAATTCTCTGGAAGAGATAAAGTAGTTGAAATATGTAATAATAATATCACCAGAGATATTTATAGAGAACTACAGAAGTCATGCAAAAACCTGTCTTCGGAGGAAGAAAAAAAGTTGATACAGCTGAAAGATATGTTGGAAAAAATGCTTATGTTAGACTCTAACCAAAGAGCGTCTGTTAGCGATTGCTTGAGACATCCGTTTATAAATGAACAACTTGACAAATAAATTACCTTTTTTGTATCTTATACTGTGCATATAAACTTGAATGGGCAGAAATAAAACAGTGTCGGTAAAAGTATTTTATTTTTATTTCAAGATTGAAATCAACAAAAATATATGCCTCCAACCAAAATATCACTTAGTACACCTAATGGATTATCACAATAAAAAGGAAAAAATTGACAAGATCAATTAGGTAGGTTGCTGAATATGCAATTGACGTGGCTAATAAGCCAAATAACAAAACATAAACCGAAATCAGAAATACATAAATATAGCAAATCAAAATCGGAAATCTATGTACATCTACTTCTACTTAAATATAATTTTTTACAAATAGAATTTACATGACTCATGGAGCTGATTTTTCGAAGTATTTAAGTTACGATTTATGTTATTTGGTGAACACAAAAAAATCAGCAGTAACTTAAAATATTTACACAATTATAATAAAAAAATAAGTATACCTACTGGTCAACATAAAAAAGCTCCCAAAGAAGTTAAGAACGTCATTTCGCAAATTCGGTAAATGGTAAAAAAAAATGGTACTCACCTACACTTACAGAAAACATTTTAAATTCATTATCTCCAAAGATTATTTCATGCGTTATAAACTACACTTTCGTGATGATGGTAAATAAAAGTACAGTTACACTTGCGTGTTACGGCTGCATCCAAGTTAACAAATTAATACTAGCAACCATATGGTTTGTCCTATTTTTACTCATCAATAAGACCCATTCATAAGCGAAAGAAACAAATACGGAGTTGTAAATATGGATTTCGCGGTATTATAATCTAATATTTAATAGTATTAATTTACCCATCTAAGTAAAAAACTTTTAAAACATGTTATTCAAAATGAGTCCACGTCTAAAGAATGTGTTTCCCTGCCTGTCTAGTGGCCACAGGCTACTCATTGCGCTCATTGGTCTTAGTGGTGAGTGATCGACTTATTACTGCGCCCTTCATTATCACTAATTTGATCTCATGTACATGCTGCGCAGAAAACACAATAGTTTTTAAATCAACGCGGTATCATGCATGTGTTACTGTGTCATGTTACACAAGAGAGATAGATAAAATAAGTCATATAGTAAACGTTATTGTAACGGTTACTAAATGAAAATTAAATAATCATTTTAGGCGCCTACTTGCCTATTCTCTGAAATCCTGAATTCGGTCGATTTGTATTATCGAACATGGAAGTAACTCTATCTCTCATAACTTATTTTGGAAATTAAATTTATAAATTACCATGTCACACAAACAAAAGCATACCAATAATTGCAATTATTAAGTGTAACATTCAAATATTTATTGCTTGTTTGTGATAAAGATATTTATGAGGTAGGAAAGTGATATGAAAATATCGACCTTCAACATTATGTTATCAAAGAAAGTGATTCAAACAGCAGGTGATTTTGCATTAGGTACATCAATGTTTTATCACTGTGCTTATACTTAGATGAAAACATATATATTGAATAATTGTACGACTCTGCAATCGAAAAACACTCATACAACACTTTTTTAAACTATCACGGTCATTCATTAAAGCACTATTATTATTAACGGGATATTTACCGTGGTTCGCGTTAATTTTGTTCTCCCGATATTTCGGCACAGTTACATGTACCATGTTCACGGGCGACTGAAGAATGTGTGTGTGTGGGTGTGGTGTGGTGTGGGTGTGGTGTGTGTGTGGGTGTGGTGTGGTGTGTATGTCTGCTCTTAGCCGTATCATCCACCCACATTCTTCAGTCGCCTGTGAACATGGTACATGTAACTGTGCCGAAATATCGGGAGCTCAAAATTAACGCGAACCACGGTAAATATTCCGTTAATAATAATAGTGCTGTACACTTATACAAACCTACTAAATAGCTAAGTAAATATGTAAAAAATTGCTAAACTGATTTAGATAGAAATTGTAAGTAAAAATAACAAAATTAACATTTGTATCGTAAGAGCCCGTAGTTTGACCATCGTCTGTCTCACTCACGCATACCCAAATTTGTAAACTTATTAAAAAAGTCGTCGTTTGTAAAACTAGAAAACAACATCACACATTCTACAATTTTTTTAATTTGTTCCAAGTTAATTTTCATACATAAAAATCATCTTTAGAATAATTCTAGAATATTTGTGAGTGATGTTGTTTTCTAGTTTTACAAACGACGATTTTTTTATAAGTTCATTCATTTTATATCTTCAAAAATGTTGGCATGTGCGAGCGAGACAGACGATGGTTGAACTACGGAATCTTAAGAAAATATTTTCATTAAAAGTAGTTTCATTTTACTATAACGAAAAAATAAAAAGGAACTTAAAAAAGTCAAGTAATTATGTGCATGTGCATAATCATGTTAATTTGAATATACTTGCTACCTTATGAAAAGACGAATACCACAATTCCGATTTATTTATTTTTGTATTTAAAAATTTGACCATTAAATTTGTATGAAAATGACACGACTTCCGAGAAGCAGTAAAAAGTATGACTACATTTCAAAACGATCAAGATTGTTACACAATCTTAATAAGCACCGGTATTGACAATCCATCGGATTCGGGATCTATATCTTACTCAGTCATTTATTTTTAGAATGACAGAGAAGTGAGATAAAAGATTCTGAATCAGATAGTTTGTGAATAGCCGTGCAAACCAGAAAATTCGTAACCGTCGCTTAACATCAGGCGAGTTGGTGGTCAATCGTAGATCTATCTTCTATAAAAAAAAAAACATGGTTATACGGTACGATGACGCAAAGTCAGAATAATAGCCCTTATTGCTTGGACATAAAGCTTTTTCTTCGGCGCAAGGAAGTTGAGAAGTCGGTTTTTTCGCGTCGAGAAGATTATTCTCATTTCTCTAAAACAACGCGAATATGCAAGACAAAATGTTCTCCATAAGTTAATATTGAATTTTCCGTAGGTCACTCAAGTCAGATCTATGGACATATTATTAACAATCAAACAAGCCTTATTACGCCTTGTTTCATGGATATTCCATATTTCAGAATATTCGTACCATTTTTTATCGGACGGACAAAGCACAAAGAACTTTGTAAAAATCGTTTTTTTTTTGTTTTTTTTTTGGTCACAAGAATTTTACAAAGACATGTGAACGTCTAAATGTAAAAGATCACAAGAGGCTTCTAAAAAATAATTTAACCTATTAAATTTAGTCATTCGCTTGTCGGTTATTATTTTATTATAAACTCGGAAAGTTTCAAAAATACCGGATATGGAGTTTGGTAGATACAACTACATTTTTGACCATTATCGTAAAAAAGTCAAGTTTCCAGGGGTAAGTAGGACATGGACATGCATTCTGAACCTAACAAAATTCTGGGTTTCTTTACCTGCAATGCAAACAATACTAGTGGTTGTCCAATGACAGCTCGTAATTCCGAAAACATGCACTCTTATTGGTCACCTGTCCGTCATTGTTGTTATTTTACATAAAGTTAAATTTACTTTGTGTTATTTCATCTTAAGATAGATAAAGAGACCCAAACTATAGTTGAAATGCCTTATTTATCATTTGTTAATACATTAGAGTTACAATAAGTTGAATATTTAAGGTACAATGATTTTTTTTATGCATCTATAAAAATAACTTCTCTATAAATCATAATAGCTTAGCATAATAGTAGAGGCTGGATTGATTTCAAATCTATCTGATGACGTCGATTCTGCTATATTATTGTCTAAAATAATGGAACAACCCTAATGTTACATATCGTCATCTCTTTCTACTTCACAATATATGAAAAGGGCAGCAACAATTTTAGTTGCCATCAATGATTAAAAGTTGATACTGATGTAATTATTGATGACGGTAATTAGAATCTACTTTGAAAGATCGTTAAATACATCACAATGGAAATATGTGGTTAAATGCGTTCCTAATGTTTTTTGTATATCAATACACGATATCTTCGTTTACATCCACTGCTGTTTACATAATGGACAATTGAACATGTAAGAAAACAGACTAGATACGAAATCAATACGGTCTTTACTAACTTTTCGTCGTTAGGTACACAAGTCTCAACTGTCGGCGTCTTAACTGACTAACGACTGTAACAAGCAAACAACTCTCGCGCATTACAACATTTTTAAACATATCATCGAATGACAATAAAATGTGAGAGATCATTTTGTTTATTTAGATAGGATATACAAAATCATCTCTCACTTTTATTTATTATGTATGTTTAAAAATAATAATATGCGCGAGCGCTCTATCTCTTTCGCTTTGATCACAACCTTAAAGAAATCTTTATATTTAGTGCTACGAAATTGTGTTCGTTTCACGATGGCTCGTTTGTTCGCTAGTCAGTCATGAAGCCGCCTTTGTTTTCAGACAGCAATACAGAAATGGTTAACTAAATAAATCACAAGACGAGTCTATCAAACGTCACAGCAAACTTTTTATATCTCTACATCTTATTAATAAAGTCATGACACAAATATAAAAGTGTAGTCCTACGAGACGTCGAGCAGCCTGACTATGACATCACTATTTTAATATTTTTAGGGTTCCGTACCCAAAGGGTAAAAACGGGACCCTATTACTGAGACTTCGCTGCCTGTCCGTCCGTCTGTCCGTCTGTCACCAGGCTGCATCTCATGAACCGTGATAGAGAGATGAAATTTTCACAGATGATGTATTTCTGTTGCTGCTATAACAACAAATACTAAAACACAGAATAAAATAAATATTTAAGGAGGCTCCCATACAACAAACGTGATTTTTTGCTCGTTTTTGCTCGATATTGATAACGGCAACAGGTAGACGCTTGAAATATTCACATAATATTGAGTTATATTATTCACTTTAAAAAAAAATAATTATTAAAATAAAAATAATATTTAAGGGGGGTTCCCATACAACAAACATGATTTTTTGCCATTTTTTGAGATAATGGTACGGAACCCTTCGTGCGCGAGTCCGACTCGCACACGGCCGGTTTTATTTTAAATACAAGAGGTAATATTCCTAATATATTGTCCTTATGTTTACTTTTTTAACCGACTTCAAAAAAGAACGAGGTTATCAATTCGTAGTGTACTTTATATGTATTTAAGTTTGTTTACCGACGCAAAAAAGGAATTGACAAGTCTGTCTATGGGATTTTATTTTGTCTTATTTTATATTTTATTCAATTTCCATATTGTCATATATTTTTTAACAAAAATTTGTTTTGCGTCATTTTCATTTCTCCTACGATTTTTTCATATTTTTTTTCGTTGGCAGAATTGGCCACACACTACAAGGCACAGTAGCCAATATTTAATTTCATGGTTTTCTTTTACTAAAATTAAAATGGAGATGACGTCATAACGAGACAATTCGGTAACTCGGAGGGCTATACCTATACACATATGTCATGAGTAAAGCTAAAAACTAACGTCAATTATTTGGATGGATCCATTACAAGACTAATAAAGAAGTGGGATGTGACACAGTCTCAAGTTATATTCGATTTGATCACTGGCTTCAAAATATATCATAAACGTAAATGGTAAATAAGTAATTCGATGAAATAATGCGTGAAATTGGAGTAAACCTGGCGAAGCGTAGTTGTACACACTATTTTAAGGTTACCTGGTAGATAGAGTATTTAGCGATAAGGCCGCCTGTCGCATCACTAGCTTTTAAGACTTTTATTATTACACTTAATATCCGCGTCTTTCAGCAATAAGTAGTTTACCTATTTATTTATTTTTAATGCCAAAAAGGAGTCACTGTAGCCATAATTAGGAATATTACGTGAACAATCATGAAATCGCGTACAACCAGCCACAAAATCTAAGGAACAAATCTTTTTTTTTGTGATTTTAGGACTGACCCCATAGTAAAAATTCATAATTATTAATACAATGACCCCTTAAAATTTATGACATTAAATAAATTTAGATACAGATGTTAGTTTCCTTGACTATTGATAATATCAAAATTACCAACATAATATTGGAAAAAGTGGTTATTCAGTTGTCAGTAAATAAGACACACTTAGTTAAATTCCGTTTTGTATGGAACATTATACAAAACGCATTGAGAGCAATACAGCGGCAATAATTGAGAGCAAGCGAGCGGTACTTAACAAATTTAAGTACCGCTCGCTTGCTCTCAATGCGACAACCGAAAAACCATAATTACAATTATATAGTTTATAAACAAGGTCACTATTACTAATTAAAGGTAGCGCTGCAAAAAAAACTGTTTGAAATTTGAATTTGTCACTGTAAGAGTAACGAACCACTTTAAGACACATAAGAGTACTGTTGTAATAATTTTTTAACTGTTGTTATATCAGTTACTTTGACCGAATTAGGCATCCGAACGTATTTTTTTTGTAAATTTTGAAATTTATTTCGGTCAAAATATACAATAAGTATATAATAACAGATAAGTATAAAATAACAATTAATATAATAGTATTCTCATGTGGCTTATCTACGCATATTTATCAGAAGTACTTTCAACCATTTGGTATTAAAAGTTGTAACGTGCGAGTGAGCTAAAGGAGCATCACCCATCTCTGGTCCAGATAGACAGTACTCGTATAACTTTTTCTATGGATAGAACGAAATCTGAAATCGTTCTTTTAAGTCAAAATAAATCTAAATAAGTATAGCAGTTTACTCCTATTATTTAGTCTACGCTTCGTCAGATCTGCGCCAGTCTTGTTATAAACTTATACTATTACGAGATTCCGTTACAAATAGAAATAATGTATAGCTACTCTATAATAGTGCTAACGAGATTCTAATCTAATATTAATGATGCCGATGATACAATGGATAGCGACACTCAACCGTTGCCAATATCTTTACAATAAACAATCTTTACATTTCTACTTTTTACAATATCAAACAAATACCAAGTGTATCAAGCGTTACTTTCAACCAATGGCAGACTAACATCAAGCTAAAATCAACCAATAGACTTCTTCGAAAATGACATAACGGAAGCCTATTGGTGATAGTATCTTTCTTATTGGTTGTTCCCAACTCCGTGCCAACCGCTAGCCAATGAACATCGCGCATTCTTTGGATGTCTCACGTGATTGGTTCGGTGCTTGTTATGTGGAGGGCATGTTGTGAAAGCCTGTAGCGGGTATTTCTATGGATTGCCCGGAAGCTATGGAGTCAGGGCTCTGGAGAGAGGCGCTGTAGACGGGGTTCATTGGGGTGTTGCCGCCCGCTTCGAACAACGTGCTGTCGTATACGCTGTTACTCTGCTGAAATATAAGTGTTTTTAGATATATTGCTATAAAGAAGACGAGAATCGTGCCCATAAGGATCTATACCGAATGGTATTGATATCTCAAATCTTGCGATTAGGAATCCAGTTAGAGTTGTCCATACAAAATCAGCACAAGATCAGTTTCTTCACACTGTCTTATTTCCGACTCATTTTCCAATATGGCGGCCCAACTGGCAAAATAGAAATTCAAGAGCAGATTATTGAAATCTATAGAATTACCAATTACCTAAGCTCCCGGAAAACATTAACTTTTCGGCCTCACCAAGCATTATTTCTGATCAAACTCTTAAGTACAGACGCACCTGGTAGATATAATCGGAGTCCGTCTTCAGCGAGCTGAAGCTCTGCTGGTGCGGCAGCGAGACCTGGTCCTCGTCCATGGGTTCGTCCATCTGTGCCTTGTACGAGAACATTATACTGGGCTGAGACACGCTGGAACGAACGAAACGGTATCATTGGAAGGGAGTCTGTGGAAAGTGAGGGAGGTATTTGTGGACCAAGTAGATAGGACAATTAGTTGTCCGATCATTTTGTAATGGAGCTGTGGCACAACCAGTTATGTTATGAAAAATTATGCTAAGTAACAGTAGGTTAGGTTCGTTAGGTTTCTTTTTATATACACATGAACTTTTGTGTTACTAAGAATCGGTTGAAATCAGATGAATTGTCAAATGAGCATTTGGGATTGAGATAAATCCATTTACCCATTAACCAACGGTCACGGCAACAAATCTATCGAAGCACGTCCCAACAGCACAACCAGTTGTGCACGGGTACCTCCTCTGAAAGTGTACTAATTCTATAATTTCGAAGTGTTTTACACACTTAAGGATTAACTAATTTGTAGACAGTTTAAGCATTTTCAAGATCCGAGGGGATTTGAATCCATAGATCCCAATCGGTACCTGGGAGCCTTTACCAAACCAAGTGTGTTACGTAGGATGTGAGAAATTTCTGAACAGTATTTAACTTAAAACAATCATGCGTTGGTGGTGCCACTTGTAACACACGCTTGAAGCATGTCATTTCTCAGCCGGACATCTTACAGGTTCCATAGACTGAAGTCTTGCACGGCTAAATATTCTATATTTTTGAAATGTTTTTCGGCACTAATGCATTTACTGAACTTTAAATTATTTTATTTTCTTATGAGGAACCTTTGTATCTTAGTAATCCAAACAGAAAAATCAACAAAAAGAGATATCGACTTAGACGATTTTTGTTAAATACATAAGTGTTGTGTGTGTGTTTGTTGTGCTTACCTAAAGAAGTCGCTGAGGAAAGTATGGTACACGAGTGGCGTATACAGCGAGAAATAAAGCCAGGTGGTGACATCCACGACGCAAAGCCCTGACTGCATGTTACCCCAGCCGAGCAGACCCGCGCCGACTGCCTGCGTCGCATCCAATAAGGCAAGTAGCAGGACGTACAGATAAAACGACAGCTTCGCTGGAAGCACAAAGGTTTATAATATGAAAAGGCCATAATGGCGGGAAGACACTGCATGCCACTTCCAGTCAGTCTTTTTGGAAATCCATGGGGGAGGCCTATATCCAGCAGTATCCAGGCTTCTTATGGCTGAGACGATGATGATGATAGTGGCTGGCTATATACGCTCTATTCTATGTTTTACGACACCGCTACGGTAACCACGGTCTATTCTATAATTCTATTGTTCTTTACGAAAACAATAAGCTTGAAATGATTCTAGGGTTGGGCAAACAAACATTTTTTTTGTATGTTCATACTGAGGAGTAATTTCTACTTTTAGACTTTTCGTATGGGCCAATTAACGGGTAGTTCTTGGAATTACAACCATGTCGATAGCTCTCACCGTTTTTACGTATGAGTGGTGAGGATTCTTTTCTCCATAATCCTCACTAAACCCTAACTATAACTTCGAAATAATGATTATGAGACATTACTGGCCAATTACGGGTAATTAACGGCAAATTTTTGGTATTATCAAAACTAATTTCGAGTAATATCTGAGAGGTGAAGATGCTGGTCATCGACATAAAGTTAGAACCAATTAGGATTATAGAAATAAAAATAAAATACAATCAATATGGCTATTATTACCAATCACTTTACGTGAATTTTAGATGATGCCTTCCTTGTGTGTAATCCAATTTAGAAAAGATTTCCTAATCTTGGGTGAAACCGAGTGATACATGTTGCTTTAAAACGTTCAATTTTTTTAGCTGCAGCTCACCTATATATCCACTCTTAACTTGGTCAAATATAAGGTAAGTGCCGACTGTTAGCTAATAAAAAATCGTTTTTACCGTTCGGCCATCTATTCACACATCACAGTGACTCATACAAACGACAACTAAGTCTAACCGAGATCGCAATGATGACTAATATCGCTCAGAAATATAACAATAAACAAACCACTTTCCAAGTTCATTTATATTTCAAGAGTACTTAAATTTTTCTTCATTGTGTGACTATTGTCAGAATGTAATATACATTCTGTAGCTTTAGTAGTTGTTAGTAAGCTTTGAAGTTTCTTTTTTAGGGTTCCGTAGTTAACAAGGAACCCTTATAGTTTCGCTATGTCTGTCTGTCTGTCTGTCGGTCCGCGGCTTTGCTAAAAAACTATAAGTACTAGACTAGTTGTAATTTGGTATATATGCATATTAATAATGCTGAGGAAGTCGTAGAATAAACTATTGAAAAAAAAAATGTGTACCTACCATACACGCAAAGTCGGGATGATTTTTTTTTCTCATCTACCCCATCGTACGTTAGATAGGCAATCAATAAATATTGGGGTGTGCGCAAACCTTTAGGGATCCGTTTGCGAAATATTAAGCTTTGAAGTGATGATTTTTGTTAAAGTCACGTGAGGTATCACGTTATTTGGATGAGAATAAAACAAAGACAACTATTTAAATTTCGCTTATAATATTCACTTCCTCTCCCTTGACTGGCAACTAACATAATCATACTGTTGGTTATCATATTTATAAAACAATTGATTATCATATTTATTGTTTATAAAACAATTGATTAATCGCCACACAATTGTAAAGGAAATGATTTAGTTAGTTTAACTTATCAACAATATTTGCAGCTTTGTTTACAAACATCTCTCCGTGGCGTAATTGTGTGATTACATCATCACTCCAAATGTGGTATTCAGAATAATAATATCATTTTATTATTATTATTTTATTCTTAATTGCAAAGTAGACAATAATATGGGTAAGTTTTAGGCTTCCGAACTAAAGGTGCGGGAGACTATTCGTAAGGCTACGATATCTGTCTGTCCTAAGGTTTTATCTTTACAACGGTAATAAATATGTTTCAAAATTGGCAAGATTTGAGGTTTTATGTATTTTAATGTAAATCAATAAATATTAAAAGCTGGTGAAGTGCAAGACAATATTGCGTAAATAATTTTCGAAAAAAATTGGTCACTATTGTGCGAGTTTATCTCGCACAATAGTCACCAATTTTTATAGTACCTATTTATTTATTCTACAAAAAAGAAACGAAAATGACAAATGAATATTTCGTTGAAATTTACTGTTAGTGTTATGTGACATAGAATTAAAATAGAGCAAACGCTAAAATCTCTTTTGATAAAGAAAATAGGTCTGTCACACTTTCTTATTTCAACTTGGTTTGATATTGATAGTGAACGCCTAGCATTACAGGCTATTCCTACAGCATGGAAAATACATATGTATGTGAAGTTGCAAATATTCTTAGATATCAAGCACATTAAGTAATTAGCCTTTAGATGTCAGTTTTCATGTTCATGTTTTGTAGAAGAAGAAGGTACGGACTACGGAAACCTCGGTATGCGAGTGAAACTCGTACTTTACTGAATACTGAATACATCATTTATGTTATGCATATTTTAACAATTTTCATGCATATTTCAAGCTTTTAATGTTGCATATAATCCGGTCTCTACTCATAACTTATAAGGAAACTCAATAATATACTACACATCTAAATAGGTCAATACCCTACAAATATCTGCATATAATTATATGTATACAATATACATGGGCTTTGAATCTGTTGTTGATATATATGTTACTGTAAAAGCCCGAACTACGGTAAATCCTAAGATTTACCAACTCTTAATGGTAAAAGTCCGAACTGTTCTATGATAAATTTTTTTCAGACTTTTACCACCATTCACTTGGTAAATCTTAGGATTTACCTCAAAGACACGGTAAATGTTGAGATAAACATGTCAATACGTGTTCGGCGTATGGCCTAGTACGCGTGGCAGTCTGCAGCCCCCCGCTACTCGTTCCATCTCCCTCTACCGTCTACGCTCGCCTTAGTCAATCGTTTGACACGTTGGAACGCGTACGTTAATTCAATTCCTGTTTGTGTTTTGATGTCTAAAAGATATTATAAAGAGAAAGCGAGTTTGATTTGTTTTATGTTTGCGTTTTTAGTGTCAAAACTTAATCAATAAAAATACCAAAATATATAGGTAACGACTTAACTGATTAGTAGTACAAATGATCAATAATTACTCATTGAAATAAATGATTAAGAAGTATGCATTGTTTTATTTCCAAAACCAACATTTAGCAACCGTCACTGGTAAAACCTAGCATGTACTAAATTCTAATGGTAAAAGCCCGATAAAATCGTTTCTTTTTTACATATTTTTACATTTACCGACTCGTGTTGGTAAACCCTAAGATTTACTGGTAAAACCTAAGATTTACTAATATTCGGGCTTTTACAGTAACATGTATACAAAATAATCTGTAATGTTAAATTATAATATTTATTAGTATATTATTCCTCTCTATCTACGTATTATAGTATGTAATTACTATAAGTATGTATATATATATGTCATTATTTATAGTTTATAATGTTACTTGTTAAATATCCCGTTGCACGCCCAGTCTGATTTATATTTTTCTCCATCCCATGGTAGCTTGAAAGAGATCGCTTTTAGCGATAAGGCCGCCTGTTGTTGCACTAGGCTAAGACCTTTGTTATTATTTTAAGGTGTGTACAATAAAGAGTTCATCTATGTATCTGTTTTCATTACAAATATCCATTACCCACTATCCAGAAAATCTGGCTCCTATCTTATATGTGCTTACCAATATGGAGCTAATAATGTATATTGTATAATGAAAGAGATCGCTCGATGCGATAAGGCCGCCAATTAAAAGCCTACCTATAATTATATTTTCTCTGTATTTCTTTTTCTGTATTTGTGGTTTTTAGGGTTCCGTACCCAAAGGGTAAAAACGGGACCCTATTACTAAGACTTCGCTGTCTGTCTCCAGGCTGTATCTCATAAACCGTGATAGCTAGAAAGCTGAAATTATCACAAATGATGTATTTCCGTTGCCGCTATAACAACAAATACTAAAAATAAAAAAATAAAAAATTAAGGGGTGTGCCCATACAATAAACGTGTTTTTTTCGTATTTTTTTGCTCAATATTAAAAACGGTAACAGGTAGACGCTTCAAATTTTCACAGAATATTTACTTGTATATTACCTTTCAAAATAAATAATTAAATAACAATAAAGTAAATATTAAAGGGGGGCTCCCATACAACAAACGTAATTTTTAAGCAATTTTTACTTGATCTTAATTAACAGGTAGAAACTTGAATATTTGTAAGTAAATATTTAGAAATATATTAACTATAAAAATAAATACCTAATCTAATACATAAAAACTCACAAAATGAAAATAATCCGTGCATCTAAACGCGGTGCGAGCGCCGCGTCGCGGTGTGGTGGTGGCGCGAGCGCGAGGCGGTTGATAAGCAACGGCCGCGCGGGTAGCGGGGGAGGTAACACGGAGCGAGCCATAGCCGCGCGTATTCGCGCGAGCGTCGTTATGCTGCCCGGATGTGTATCGAAAACCTACCTATAAGTTTGCAATTTACTACTTGGAATTTCGTTGATTTCTCGTTATTTTATAAACAGAACTAAACAACGGGTTATACTCAAATAGATAACGTGTTTAGCAATATTGACTTAAATGCTGGCACGTACTGTGCACTATTTAGTTACCATAGCCCTTAATGGATACAATTTCGAATTGAGCAATAGATTTTATCAAAACTACCCGAAAAGCAAGAATAAACTCTCATGAATTTATATAACAACTAAAACAGACAAAAAATTAGTATACCTACGATAAACGTGATTTTCTATTATAGATGATAGTACGGAACCCTTCGTGCGCGAGTCCGACTCGCACTTGGGCGATTTTTTTATAAAGAGATCTATCTATGTATAAAAGCAATAAAAATTGTTTTTTATAAAAACTATTTTTTTCTGGTCATTTCTATTGTGAGAAAGTAAAACTTTGTAATTTTGTGGAAACAATTACATTTTTTATATTCTTACTGTTGTGACTATATTTGGACTCTTTCAATAGCTACAAAACTAGCATTTATTAATTTAGGTATGAAAGACATAGCCACAATTATATAGTTGTGAAAATTAAGAGCCAATAGTAAGAGCACAAAAAAGTATAAAACTCAGTAATAGCCAATAATGGAGCTCAAACTTTTTTCAACTTCACTAGAGCTTAAAATAAATAGACAGGACTAAATAACTTTTAGTCCTGTCTATTTATTTTAAGCTCTAGCCACTCTTCCTTACTACTGCATTTGGCATCGAATACAGTAATGTCAATTTGGTTAAACTTTAAGTGAGCATAAAGCTGACCTCAATGTCAACTTTATTTATCAATAATACTTACATGGCAGGGCGAGGTACTCCCTCAACGGGATCCATGGCAGGAGAAGTATCAAGAAATAGATCAATGCAAACACCACAGAAGAAGTAAACCAGAACAGCATGCCACCATGTCCAAACAAATTGTAGTCTCTCGCCTCAATGTGGAATATATCATCTGGCATAACAATTTCCAGTGTCCCCTGTGTCACAGTGAATGCCAGTGATATGAGGGATGTGGCAAGAAGGACGTATCTGATACTGCTGCGGCTGTCTAAGTGACCTGTAATAATATTATTTTAATTACTTTTTAAACACTTGTAGTTAACTACCCTTTAGTTTAACTTGCTCTGTTCAGTGGTATTGCTAGGTTTCACTAGCTGTACACACAGGTTTTACTAGTTCTCCTAGATTTTTTCTAATGGATTTTGCTAAGTCTCCTAGTTTTTTTTTCTCCTTTTCTTATGCATATAAGCTAAAACCTGAGTGTCTTCACTTGAAGACACTCAGGTTCAGGTTTCTCTAGACTTCTAGAGTGAATAAATATCTACTATGTTTACATGCTTCATTATCGGCCACAACATCGCTTTACATCAGGCATGCTGGTGATCAAATGTAGAGCTATTCTGTAAACAAAAATTACTAACTGTCCTAGTTTTTTTTCTTATATATGGACATTATTAATTTTCTTCTGGATATTCACTGATTTTCTTCAACAGTGGTTTTACTAGATTAGTTTCTGATTTTACTAACTTCCCTTAGTAATATTATATTAGTTACTAACACACTCTGTAGTTGTACCCTTTTTACTTTAAGCTTATTTACATAATTTTACAACCTTTCCGCAGTAGTATCTCTAGGTTATGTTTTTATAGGTTTCACCTAATTGTATCATTTGTTTTGCTCTTCTAGATTTTTCTTACATGTTTTACTAACTTTCTCTTGTAGTTTGTATTTTCCTAGTGGTTTGCTAATGTGTTTCTTGTCCTACCAGCTTTTTTTTGCTTTGGCAACCTATACTTTGATTTTTACTAACTATTAAAAATATAATTTAACTAGCTTCTTAAGGTTTTATTATTGCACCATGTGCTTTTCAAACAAAAATAAGCAAAGGACTAGAATTGACTTTGATTTAACTACATTAGTTACAATGAATAGTTAGTTAAATGTTAGTCTTCATTATAAAATAATTTGTAAAATACACATAGGTATAGTTCCCGTCACGTAAAAAGAACGCTGGTTTGTTCACGTTTACGAACAAACCAGCGTTCTTTTTATGTGACAGGAACTATACATATTCTATATCCATGGTTAAATGGTAATAAGGTATAAGCAAAATTTTATTCATAAATGAGTTATGAATGTTATCTTACTTAAAATTTTCCGCTTTTTCATTTAGCATTCATAACTCATTTTTGACTAAAATGTTGCTTATACCCTATTACCTTTTAACCCTCGATATGTATTGATTCCAAATATACAATCTTTTTTTTTATATTAAACATATGATAGATGACATATTTAGATAAATAAATTACCTACTATTTGCCAAATAGATGAAGCAACCTTAAACTGCAGGAAATTATTTTGAAAACAGTTCTTAAAATTCAATATGTATTTATGATAGGAGACTAGAACAAGTTTCAAATCAATTGAATTGAGGGTTAGATGGAAGGGAGACATATTAGGGGGTTACAAGGTATTAGAGGGTAAGATGCAATATAGGCTTGCAGTGACAGGGGGTCAGCCCATCGCCTAGATAAACAACAATTTCCCTCAAGAATTGTGTTATATTTATATTATTTGAATAAGATAATACAGATATATTTTAAAAGCTGGCACATACTGCTTTTGCACTAATTCTTGGAAAGCTACATAAGCAGACAAACAACCTTTTTTTATATTGAACTTAATGATGTTACTAAAATGAAGCATTAAACTTACCAAAAGCCAGACCAAAGGTGACAACACTCATTTCAGTGGCAAGCAGAAAGAAGCGTACAACCACCCATAGCACTTTATCCACCAAGCCTCCAACTGGGTCCGCTGGAGTCACAGTCATAGACACCGCACATCGTACCACACTGATGATCACATTACCCCATACCAAGGTATAGAAGGTCAGAAATATAGGACTACTAGTAGCACGCAATTTTAATTGAGCCTTATTAAACCTAACAACTAGGAATAACACAAACAGCGCATTCGGTATTAGAATTATCAAATCCCAAATACGGACCCTGCAAACAAATACCATACACGATTATTAAAGAAAGAACAGCACAAAAAACAACACAAGGACGTAGAATACAACGCCGTTTACCAACCTTGAATTATTTATTTCGTAGTACAAGACGTATTTACAAAACGTGTCCTCCTTTACGGGAGGTAAGCCTGTGGTGGTTGTATCGTTCATCTTTTTATTGCAAACTACTGTTTCGCCATTTATTATTACGAAGACCTTTTTCCGAGGCAGGAATGTTATGCTCACATTTAATCGAGCTATTAGAATAACATAGGTCTGCGTTACGTCAACTGAGCCGAATCATTATAAACATATCCACTCTGCGCATATGGCAAAATAATCGCACTTTCTAATTTAATTTTGTAGTGACGACACAAAACGCAATATAATTTTAAATAATAATTATTTCTTTCCACAGACGAATTGAAGAGAATTGCTCGCTCTCCTTCTAAGAGTACTGACATTGACATAGCTTGTTATCCTGACATCTGACGATAGAACTGCTTCTTCTCTTCTTTTTTTGTATTGGATCCCGCGATTAGCGATTTGCCAGTATGTATTGAGATAGTTTCAAGTTTCTTGAATAATACAAGTTATATAGTCTTCTAATCACAGTCTAAGTCATATAATTTTCATCTTTGAATCTTGCCTCAGTAAAGTAATGGCGACTATATGGAGTTTTGCTGGCAACGTAAAATGACACGTTTCATTGCTTTATTTCACTTTCCCAGACTCACACAGACGCACTTGATCGAAAACTTAAATAATAAAACAACACCACAATTTTTATCGCATTAATATACAAAATTACCTATGTTTAGGAAAATAAAACAAAGCAACATGTTTCTATCAAGTTCCCGTCAAAAAGCCGACGATTGAACTTTTTATGATCTTTAGAAATTGCATTTCGGACTATCGACTGATCCCGATAACACCACCCGATTTATATCCACGGCTCTGACAGCTCATACAATTTCGGCCTCGATTAGCAAAAATAAAAAGTTTAAAGAAAAAAACCGTTCAACTTTAAAATAAAAGATTTTTTTAGCAATTCGACAAAAAAAAATACTTCTTTATTTATCAAAGTTTATGTAGTCTTTGTTGAAGTTAGTTAAAAACGCATGTAAGCTTCTACTATAACCACGGCTCTGACAGCTCATACAATTTCGGCCTCGATTAGCAAAAATAAAAAGTTTAAAGAAAAAAACCGTTCAACTTTAAAATAAAAGTTTTTTTAACAATTCGACAAAAAAAATACTTCGTTTTTTATCAAAGTTTATGTAGTCTTTGTTGAAGTTAGTTAAAAACGCATGTAAGCTTCTACATATAAAGTCAAGTACAATCATGTAGAAAATATCATAGTAAATATTATTTTAAATGTGATAGAAATCAATGTGAGAATGCAACCTGCTTGAAATCTTTGTACAAATATAATACCTCCTGTCACTTATAATGTATCAGTCAAGCTTACTATATGACAATGCTTCTTGCCAAATTTCACAGTTATAGGTCAACGGGATGTACCCCAAAGGTTTTGATTCCCTTGGCAAGTGTAGAAATATGCGTTTTTGCGACGTATTCAGCTGTAAATTGTACGGATTCCCATGAACACAATTTGCTTTTTTGGGAAGTTTGGGAACACGTCTTAGACTGTGAATGTCAAACGCAAGTCAAACGAAATGTATGTCATCGCAATCAGCTGTTTTTTCGAAAATTATAAAAATATTTTTTTGTTGTGGTTGAGTTAGGTTAAGTTATGTAATTTTGGAGTAAATCTTAAATCACGAGTTTTTCGCTTGTGTTCCTCTTGCAGTTTGTTTCATAAAAATAAATAAGACTTTTCTTACAAATTACTATTCATTAACTGTGCGGTGTTAAATATTTCGAGTGCCAATTAGTCATGTCTGCAAGATTCCGGTTTATATGGCATAGAATATCACGATTAGCAATTGGCCTTAAATCCGTACACATACCAGCTGGAACTACGTATCAAATACGTAGAAGTAACAGCGTAGTGCCATACATGCTCGGTTTTTCACTTTTCACTTGGCTAGGATTTGACAAAAAAATGACAGCAGAAGAT
This sequence comes from Lycia hirtaria, assembly GCA_947563715.1. Taxonomy (NCBI): domain Eukaryota; kingdom Metazoa; phylum Arthropoda; class Insecta; order Lepidoptera; family Geometridae; genus Lycia; species Lycia hirtaria. The sequence continues at coordinate 9,350,465 of OX387384.1, forward strand.
GACCTTATACATACAATAAAACATTGTATCCTCTTCATCCAACGAACAGAGTATGAAAAGGCTGAACAACTGCTCCACGTAGCATTAAGACAAGCAGAACAAATACGTCATGACCTCGGCATCACATATATTTATGATATCATGGCAAACTTAGCCCTAGAACGAAATCAGTTAAACAAAGCAAAAACCCTATTCATCAATCTTACACAAAGGATCATGTCCGATGGTGCAACAGAAGATGACCCCAGAGTAGTCCATATCAGTGTTAAATTAGCCAGAATTAGTCATCTTCAGAAAGAATACCCTACAGCACAACTAGGATTTGAATTTTGCCTTGAGAAATTGAAGAAGCTTATCTCAGTTGATCCTAATGAAGATAATTATAAACTCCAAGCTTTAGCTAATGATTGGTATGGGAGACTTTTTTTGGATACAAATCAGTTGGAACAAGCAGTTAAATTAATGATTACAGCATTAGAGCAGATGAAGCTAATTTCGAGCTTAGAGCAGGAGCATGTGGTGCACCAATTAAATGACATAGGGACAGTTTACGACAGACTGGGTAAACCTGATGAAAGTATATCATATTTTCAGCAAGCAATCAAACTCGGACAAGCTGTTCAATTAGAAGATCTAGGAACAATGTATGTTAATTTGGGAAGAGCCTATTTGAAGAAACAGCTTATAGATGAAGCCAGAAAAAATTGTGGCCACGGCTGGAAACTTGGAGTTGTGAACAAAAATAAGGATGTGAAAGATGAAGCTGAAGAATGTTTACAAGAAATAAAAAACAGTAGTTATTAATAGTTTTTTTATTTCTCAAAAATATTTATGTAAATCATTAAATCTCCAGTTTTAAGATGGGTATATTTTGTGTCAATTTTTATACAATCAAGTAAATGCACTGGGAGATAAATTAAACTTATTTTAAAATTAGAACTATAATATCTTCTGTTATTCCTTAGCAACACTGAAAGGTTCTGCCAGCTCCTCCACATGAACATCAGCTATAACCACATCCTTGGTAGGACGGTCATTGGCCCCAGTTGTAGTCTTTTCAATTTTGCGCACAATATCCTGTAAAGAAATAATAAGCTTAGAATGTGAGTCACCTCTAACTCAATAAAGCAACTTTTAGTAAGCCTTTCAAGGCTAAGTGTGTCACTAGGGCAAATAAGCTTTAGGCACAATTTAATATTCCAATTTCTTGATGGAAAAACATGGACAAAATTTTAACGCTTATATGCTTGTCAAGGAATTTAGCGTTGATATACATAAATTTTTAATGCTTATATGCTTGTCAAGGAATTTAGCATTGATATACATTATTTACATGTCATAATTGTGAAAACGAGGTTACGGGTACAGCTAATATTAATAAAACTCATGAGAATTGTACTTTTAAATAAATCCATGCAAAATAATAAAAATTGTACACATAATCCCATTAAAAATAATTCTTATGAAATCTCTAATATGTCACAGAACACTTTGTTAAAATACAATTATTTTTATGAAAGCTGTATCATTTTTAGAAAACAATGTAGCCGATGACACATGGGAAGTAAAGACTAAGGATAGGGTTACCTATCTATAAGCCAAATTGTGAAATACTGAAATACCAAATATTATTTCCCTAAAAACATTTTTTTTTTTTTCAATAGACACTATCAAAATCCCGAACACTCATTTTATCACTTTTCTGATCTTCTTTATTAAATCTTTGTAATACGAAAATGTATATCCATAATAAAAAGAAACCTAATGAACCTAACCTATAATTGATATATCTGATAACCGAACCTTTGTATATAATAATGTTTCTGGATATAATAATACAGAAACATAACAAAGCTAACCTAATAACTGTTTGGGCAAATAAAACTGTTGGCTAACAAACTTATGGAAATATAAATTAGTGTTAAGTGAAACATTGCTCAGGTTGTTTTATGAAACGGATTCGGGCAAGTAAGATGCAAACAAATAACCGCGTGAGTCTAAACCCCGTGAGAGGCGAAAAGAAGAAGAATATACAAACAAATTAATTTCGCATTATAGATAGGTTACCTAAGGATAAATCAAAATCGGTGAAGCCGTTGGGCTGTAGGAGGTTAATAAAAACATATATACCCACATCCATACATATGTTAATACCCCAAAAAAGCACAGTCTTGTGCAGTCGGGTTAAACAAAAAAAAATTTTATTTTTATTTTTAAACAACCTTTTATTTCAATGCTCTAAAACGAAGAAAATAAATTTTATATTGATATAAATAAAAGCTTGTCGCGAGAACACAAACATATTTTATTTTTTTCAAAAGAACAAACTAACTTTAATTCTAAGGAAATGATATGAACGCGTCTAAGTCTTTTGTTGGAATTAATATTACTTATATATATCGATATAAATTTTATTTTCTTCGTTTTAGAGCATTTAATTTAAATAAAAGCTTGTTTAAAAAAAAAAAAAAAAAAATTATTTACTAGACCAAAAAAAGAGTGCTTGTCAAGACTATTCAAACAAGTCCAAACTCAACGGTTTTATCTTGTTTAGTTTAGGAGTTCCTATGGCCACCTTCCTACGCCATCTTGAGACCCTGGCTGTCATGTAGCACAAGAGTGCTTGTCAAGACTATTCAAACGAGTCCAAACTCGACGGTTTTATCTCGTTTAGTTTAGGAGTTCCGATAGCCACCTTCCGACGCCATCTCGAGACCAGCTTCATGGTACCATATTATTGCAATAGCCAACTATAGCGACCACATTTACGCCTTAAACTGATTGTTTGCAATTACAATGCTAACCATATCAAAAAACAATCAGCTCAACAATGCTCTCAGATTACATTATACACCTGTAATCAGAAGCTCAGTGGTGCGAGTCTCTACATTTCATAATTTTCATATAGTCCAAATATGATTAAATCGATTCATACTGTATGTATTACGATAGTACGATTTAATCGTATTTGGTTGTATATTTGTATGTTTGTCCACATATTACGCAGAAACTAGAAGTCTAATTGCAAAAATTATTTTTTAGGGTTCCGTACCCAAAAGGTAAAACGGGACCTTATTACTAAGACTCCGCTGTCTGTCTGTCTGTCCGCCCGTCCGTCTGTCACCAGGCTGTATCTCATGAACCGTGATAGTTAGACAGTTTAAATTTTCACAGATGATGTATTTCTGTTGCCGCTATAACAACAAAACTAAAAAACAGAATAAAATAAATATTTAGGGGGGCTCCCATACAACAAACGTGTTTTTTGCTCGTTGATCGATATTGATAACGCTTGAATTATTCACAGAATATTGAGTTATATTATTCACATTAAAAATAAATAATTAAAATAAAATTAATATTTTAGGGGGGCTCCCATACATCAAACATGATTTTTTTTGCCGTTTTATAGGTAATGGTACGGAACCATTCGTGCGCGGGTCCGACTCGCACTTGGCCGGTTTTTATTGAATAAAGTATCTCTCAACTTAGGAGTCACTGTAAGTTTTATCAAAATCGGTTCTGTGGTTTTCAAAATATGGACTTTTATAATTTCAAAATATAAGCGTTTCAACGAGACGTTATACAAACTACTGGGCGGATTTGAACGAAATTCGGTAGGTTTATAACTCATACTATGTAAAAGTAACTGGCATACTTTATAACGCAAAAATTTGACGTTACAATACTAGTGAAATGTGTTTGAAAATTAGACGAACTTACCCGGTGAAGTTTTGTGAATACAATTTTAAGTTTCAAACCAAACGAGTAAATATTATTCAAAATGAACTATTCAAAATAAAACAAATTTAAAAAAAACGACTTCCAAACAATCTAATTAATTGAAAACTGAAAAATAACACGAAAAAATCAAAACTGCCACTGCTGGGCGTCTACCTAGTAGGTAAATTTTTTTGAGGTCACCGACCTCAAAAATAGGTGAAGTGTAATAGGTGCTCACCATGCCTTCCAAAATCTTGCCGAACACAACATGCCTGTTGTCCAGCCAGGGTGTCTTCACGGTGGTGATGAAGAACTGGGAACCGTTGGTGTCCTTGCCAGCGTTGGCCATGGACAGCCAGCCGGGGCCGTAGTGGCGCAGCTTGAAGTTCTCATCTTCGAAACGCTCACCATAAATGCTGCGGCCTGTGTGGGAAAAATACACATGTTTAAATTCAAGGCTGCATGCACGAAAAAGTATGACTCATTGTCCCGTTACAATCGCGGGCGGTGGCTGAGGAAGCGGGCGTGTGTGCGCCGCGCTCGACCTCGGAGCTCGCACGCGGACATATATTGTCACTATCGTACGTAAACTTACAGACAACCAATTTTTTATGACGGACCATAGATTATTACACTTGATAACAAATACAATATTAAATAGAATAGGTAGTTTAAATATTCATAATCATTACTCTGTTTAAATTCTATCTATTGTACCCATATACGCAAATATACTTATTCTGAAATATAATCTCAATAATAAACCAACAAATAATAATATTATATTTGTAGGGTTACGTAGTAAACCCTTATCGCTTGACGCTTATAGTTTCGCCATGTCCGTCCGTCCGTCCACGGCTATGCTCAATAACTATAAGTACTAGAAATCTGTAATTTGGTATAGATATGCATATAAATAATGCCGAGAAAGTCGTAGAATAAAAATTTGAAAAACATTTTTTTTTCTTGGGGTACCCGTAAATTAATTACACGTAAAGTGGGGATGAATTATTTTTAATTACATCTACCCCATCGTGTGGGGTAACGTTGGACAAGTAATCAAAAAAATTGGGGTTGTGCGAAAACCATTTTTCAATTTAGGGTTCCCTTTACGAAATAAGCTTTAAAGTGATAATTTTCATTTAAACAAAAAAAAAACATTCTAATGGAATATTATGATGATATTAAAAGGAAAACTATCACAGTTAAGTAGGCTTTACAAGTTATTGAGTTATAGTCGATCAACTTAAAATAATAATTATAAGTCAAAAATGAATATTTCATTTAAATTAACATAACTCATATGTTCGTAGTATCAAACATAAGAACCTGTTTTAAGGTCACATAAATTATGATATGTAACTACCAGGTGCGTGTCGTGCCACGCACAATGTAGGGTTACATTGTGCGTGGCACGACACGCACTTGGCTATTTATTTTTATTATGATATTTATATTTTCGAGCTGAAGGAAGGAGCTTTAGGAAACGAAAGTTATGGGTCAACCTCAAACACTGCAGGAAAACCATTGAGAAAATCTGCATATCTGACAAAATGAACCTGAAGATGGTGAGTCTGCTAACCCGTATATGATAAATAATAATAATTATAAACATTGAAGGACATTTTCACATATTTCTAGTCTTGGGACTAGAAAACACACAACACCTGTGTTCTGTGTCTGGGTATGTTTATAATTATGTATAAACCAGCTTTGTTTAGTTAAACAAAGCTGGTATATACATAATTATAAACATACCCAGACACAGAAGAAACACAGGTGTTGTGTGAAATGTCCACAAATATTTATTACGAGTATTATTATTAAACATGCAAGTTCACAAGAAATGTTTGCCCTAAATGGGGATCGAACCCACGACCTACAGTTCAAAAAGCAGACGTACTACTACTGAGCCATGAGGCTTGTCCATATTACCTTATTTTAGTTAATTTCATAGTAATACTACGACTCGCGCCTAACGGGATCAGTGGCGGTGGGACTGTGGACAAACAGGATTGATCCAGAAGCACTTACCACCAGTACCATCTCCTTTAGTGAAGTCGCCACCCTGGATCATAAAGTTCTCAATGACCCTGTGGAACTTGCTGCCCTTGTATCCTTGGCCGACAGGTTTCTGAGCTAGTTGGTAGAAGTTTTCTGTTGTCTTTGGCACGGTTTTACCGAAGAGACCAATTTTAATTGTACCAATATCATCATCTCCTATCTTTATGTCAAAGGATACCTGAGAAATAAAAAGCAAATATTAGAATGAGCATAATGAGTGTTATATAGGAATACAGGGTATAATAGAAAATTATTTATGTTGACTTATTTATTCATATATATGCTTGCGCTTGACCATCAACTCATGATGTCTACGATGGATGGATGTCGCTTGCCTAAAAGAAACATTGACACGCGACTTCAGACACCAAGATTATATATGTTACTATAAAAGCCCGAATATTGGTAAATCTTAGGGTTTACCAACACGAGTCGGTAAATGTAAGAATATGTAAAAAAGAAACGATTTTATCGGGCTTTTACCATTAGAATTTAATACATGCTAGATTTTACCAGTGATGGTTGGTAAATGTTAGTTTTGGAAATAAAACAATGCATATGTTACTGTATTCGGCTTTTACAGTAACATATATATTGACATTTGTTTGATTGAACGATGTAGCTTGGTGCAACGCATTATAGGTTATGGTTATGGTTTATGGTTACGCAGATTAGGTTATGGTTTTAAAAAAAAAAAAAAACATGACCTAATCTCTGAAGAAATTATTGCTTATACCTATACCAGGATCAACTAGTTTGCCTAGCCTAAACTGGTCTATTATGCATTGTTTTATTTCCAAAACCAACATTTACCAACCGTCACTGGTAAAACCTAGCATGTACTAAATTCTAATGGTAAAAGCCCGATAAAATCGTTTCTTTTTTACATATTCTTACATTTACCGACTCATGTTGGTAAATCCTAAGATTTACTGGTAAAACCTAAGATTTACCAATGTTCGGGCTTTTACAGTAACATATATATGGATTCGTCTTTCGAAATGGATATAACCATTGCGTTTCGTTAAAAACGTACACTCAACAACATGTCAAGTGTAAGTTATAGTACAAAAATCGCTCTTATGGAGTAAAGGCATTTTTTTTTCCTTTTAAAAACAAACTATCTTTTTAAATATAATACTTGTTTACTATCTTTACATTAAACAGCTTGAATAATTTCCACTAACGGTAACACTATAACGAATTTCAGACTTGCCTTGAACTAGAACATAGATTACATTTCATCATCATCATCATTATTTACTGTCACAAAGATGGAAATGCTCAGTACATCTATTTTTATCCGACTGCGTAAGAAGGAGGGTTATGTTTTCGAGTGTATGTTTGTATGTGTATAAATAAATAAATAAATATTTGTGGACATTTCACACAACACCATCTAGCCCAAACTAAGCAAAGATTGTATTATGGAACTAGATAGCTGATAGAATACATATATAGGTATATACTTTTTTTTTTTTTTTGTAAATATATATATATACATATGATACATAGAAACACCCAGACACAGAACAAACATCCATGCTCACACACAAATGTTTGCCCTGGGTGGAGATTGAACCCACAACCTTTCAGTTCAGCAGGTAGACATAAACACACTACCAACTGAGCCACAAGGCCAGTCATGTTTCTTTATGATAGCTACAGCCTAAACGGCTTGAGCGATTTTGATATGCGAGGTGTCGTTACATTCGTCTTCACTCTTTAGGACTACATTATTTTGTAACAAATATAATACATACATCTCTCGCAAAAATAAAAAAATCCATTTTTCGTAACCTCCAAGGAACTTTTTCATAATAAACAAGTGATTTTACTAAAATAATTCAAAAGAATGCACATTTATAATATTTTACAGCGATTTTACGCATACTTTTTCACAAAAAACGTACGCTCAACAGCATATCAAGCGTAACAAAATTGTAAGTTCTTTTCTGCAGTCGAGTATTTTTTATTTTATCAGCCCTGTTTGTACAAACTGTCCCACTGCTGGGCGCGGGCCATCTTTTCAGTTTGAGAAGGGTAAGGCCATAATCTACCACACTGGCCAAGTGCGGGTTGGCAGACTTCACACATCTTTAAGATCATTGAGAACTCTCAGACTTGTAGGTTTCCTCACGATGTTTTCCTTCACCGTTTGAAGTTGGCGTCAATCAACAATACGCCCATAACTTCGAAAAGACAGAGGTGCGGCCGCGGGATTCAAACCCAGGCCTGAACCGTCTTACTTGCGATCCAGAGGCCCGGGTCTCCCGACTAGGCTGCCGGAAACTTTCTTTTAATATAGATTGTACTTGTATTTATAATAGAATCCTGTGAAAAGTTAAACATCTGCAAGGTCAATATTAAGCAGTTGTAACTATACTAACCACTATATTACCAGTTCAACTGGTATTTAAACGGGTTTCAAACAACGCAACATCCTTTCACTGTTTTAACACAATGTGTGCATCCAATGCTAGAATTGAACAATTTATGATAATTACTAGACATTTATTAAAAGGCTCATTTCAAATTTAATTTTAATACAATGTATGCATCCAATGGTGGAATTGACCAGATCTGAAGGATCTGAAGGTTAAATAACTGGTACTTCCCTAGGTGGACTCTGCTTTTTTTATAGATTATAGATATTACAAGCAAAAAAAATTATATTGTATTTATTCCCACCCAAACGTCAAACATTCAACCCTGTAACCACAGAATTCGCCCTATTACATAGGCCCACTCCTGTAACCACAGAATTCGTGGCCCTATTTACTATGGCAGATATTTCCGACACACATTTTTCAATCTAATGAAGACACCTTACTTAAAAAAACTGTCGGAAATATCCGACGATTAGCCGATTATATGGTTATAGCCACGTGTTGGATACTTCTGCCTAGTTTTTTCAGCCCAACCAAGATTTTTTGTCATGTTAATCACGAAAGCTTGAAATGTTTTTTCTCATAAATATCGGACAGCGATGGTAAAAGGGTTAAACATATAAGTCCACAAAAATTCAATATAGTTTTTTTATTTTTATAGTGTTTCATAGTTTTTTTTATGTCATAGTTATATTGAGTTAATTTGTTTTTCTGAGTGCTTCATGCTTCAAAATAAGATTGTATAACATCAAATGATTTGTTAGTCAAGCACAAACCCAGCTTAAATATAAACAAGTACTATGATAAATTGATAATATAATAAATATTCAAAACCAAGATAAAATTGCCACAATGTATTATAAATAGGGCCATATCTTTCAAAGGTCAATGGAGTAGATTGGACGACAACGGCCATTTTAAATTATGTTTCATTGAATGATTGGTTTTGGTGGATGATAGGTGAATAATCTTGGTAAGATAGACATTATTGTATTTAAACTAGAGAGATCTCTCTTTGGTTAGTAAAGATGCATGAACCAATCTATCAAATAGCCTTTATTTACTGATATAAGATCTTACATTAATAATAAATATTTTATAAACTAGACTTGTTCACTCCATCTGATCAGTATAAGCCTCCACCAACATAAGCAACATTAAACTTGTTTCTGATGCTTTACTAGCCTTGAGAAGCATTCAGAGATTTAGGAGATTTATTTCTAATGAGACAAAAATCATCCACACTTTACGCCATTTTGCTTACTTTACTTTTCAGGGTATTCCCATACACTCAACATGTGCACAACTCCCCTGCATGTACAAGGGAGTTACAGTCGGTGTGGTAACTTTGACTCTGCATCAAATATTATATGTGGCCTTTTTAGAAAGTTCTGGATTTTTTTTCCCAACAGATTAGTACTCAAAATAGTTGATTTATTAATTTACAGTCGTTTTGACAACTAATCTCTTGAGAAAATAATCGAGAACCTTCTAAAAAGGATACAATGTTTGAAATAAAGTCAAAGTTACCTACGTTGACAGTACCTACCAAATTATTATTATTTTACCACTTTTTTGGTGTGATTCATATACATTAAAGCTTTCTAGTCTGAGCTAAGCCATGTACGGACAGACAGACAGACAGCGAAACGTATAAAGGTTCCTTGTTGACCACAAAACCTGAAAAAGAACTACCCCCATGATAACATTTCAACAATGTTTAAAGGTTCATCAGATATTTTAAAGTTTCTAAGTTTAAAAATAAATTGGCGAAGTTTCAAAAGTACTGGCCACTGATAGGCAACAAAAAGTTGTAGCGTCATCAAAACTTATAAAGCTTCATTGAAAGGTCACCGACCGGTTAGACTACGCAAATGACCTCATACAATACCGTTAAATTCGGATAGGGTTTTTTTATGAAACAAAAAAGTTTTTCTCACCGTGTGGGTAACTTTAGGTCCTTTTGGAGAATCTTCAGACCGGGCCGTCGCGAATGTAAGGAGCAGGAGCCCGAGAGCCGTCGTCAACGCACCCATGATGACAATAATTCTACCTCGTCTCCTAAGTATTTTTACGATATAGCCTAGTCTAGTAGGCAAGAGTGACTTAAACTAAACAAATATATAATAGATAAAATACTCTTGATTAGTCACGTATTTGAGCAGGCAAAAGAATTAAATGAAAAATATTACAAAACAGTCCACGATGAAATCAACTTAGGGATTCAAATGAAAGTGTTGCCAGAAATAGTTATGAAAAACGGTCTAAACGTAGACCGTTTTTTAGGCACTCTTTAAATGCTTGTCTAATTTACACGATGTTAAGTAATGTTATCGTCGGTAACTTTCACCGAATGTAGAGTTTATAAATAATTATTGATTGTTTCCCAAATAATAAGTTGTCTAATTAATTCACAACTGTATTGGTCGGAATCCACAAACAATTAAATAATCATATCAAACACTACATACAGTTTACAATACTAAAGAAGATTCAAAAATTGTTCACTATTTTCTGGGCATTGTTTTCATGTTTAACTACTAGATAAAATGTGAATCTCGTAAATTTTAGCGCATAACGATAAAATACTACTTATTTATCTTACTGTTGTTAGTAATGTATCAGTGTAATTTAGATTCAATACGCAAAAATATTGTATAACCATACGAAAATCAACCTTTGATTGTGTAACAACAGCCTAAACGGCTTGAATGATTTTGATGTGCTAATTGTCGTCTGCGAGGAAAACCGCGATTTTCTCGATATTGTTAATACTATATGACTTGTTCTTAGTATAAAATACACAATAAAAGAATACATTTACATACTATTATCATCCATAGACAATACTCTGATATCGGCAAAAATGTGAAAAAGTGTAAACAATTTAACACACTAAATACAATAATTATCTTCAGCTTTTATTAAAATGACCTTTATGAAGAATATAATATATATATATATATATATATATATATATATATATATATTATTATTGTAACTCTCCCAACATTATCTTGAAACAGATAACAAAATAACACACTTAAGCCCATCGATGATATCAACAAAAATATGAAAGATGCTCACCGTAACAGTATTTATATTTTTAGAGATTTATTGATTTGACATTTAGAGATAAAACTGTTCAGTTTGTAGTCTTATTTGTACAGTCTTCAATAATTAGCTTCAAAGCGCCTAGTTGGCCATCCACTGGCATCACCAAGCAGCGAAGTGACTTGTCGCTCAAAAGTACACGTCAGTTTAATTTTTTGACAGGTCCACAGATAATTGTGCTGATAAAGCATCAAGGGTGATAAAACTTACACTAGATAGTACATAAATTACATTATTATTTTGACTTTATTCTCTCAACTTTCCCACTTAAATAAAATTACATTCAATAGTCAATAAAAATAAATTAAATTGTATACCAAAAAGATAACTCTGCGTGCGACCTGCCCCCGTATTCTGAACCCATTCGGTTTCGGAATCGATTCGATTTGAATATCTCCGTCTCTGTCATTTTCATAGAGAATAACAGAGATGGAGATATACAAATCGAATCGATTCCGAAACCGAATGAGTTCAGAATACGGCGGCAGTTGTAGACGAATTAATGCTGCCAGCTTTAACCTTTCACCAACAGCGGGAAATTCAAACTAATTATATATGTATATATATTTCTTGTCTTGGACGATTAGGATGGTATTTATCAGTTTTTTAGGGTTCCGTACCTAAAGGGTAAAACGGAACCCTATTACTGAGACTTCGCTGTCTGTCTGTCTGTCCGTCCGTCCGTCTGTCACCAGGCTGTATCTCATGAACCGTGATAGTAAGAGAGTTGAAATTTTCACAGATGATGTATTTCTGTTGCCGCTGTAACAACAAATATTAAAAAACAGAATAAAATAAATATTTAAGGGGGCTCTCATACAACAAACGTGATATTTTGCTCGTTTTTGCTCGATATTGATAACGGCAACAGATAGAGACGCTTGATATATTCACAGAATATTTAAATTTTAATATTTTATTCCTATACAACAGACATTATTTTTTTGCCGTTTTTATAGATAATGGTACGGAACCCTTCGTGCGCGAGTCTGACTCGCACTTGGCCGGTTTTATTTTTAATTGGATTTGTACCCGCTTAGAGCATTTGCCAGTGTCAAGTATAAATATTTCTTCAAGTTTCTTGAATAAAACAAGTTATAAATGTTCTAGTCACAATCAAAATCATATAAACAGTCATTTTCAAATTCGATTCGTGCTTCAGTAAAGTGGTTGCGACTTTACTGAAAGCTTCCGAGGAAAATAAAACAGAGCAACATGTCTGTTTTTTTTTAAATCCATGGGGGAGGCCTATGTCCAGCAGTGGACTTCTTATGGCCGAGATTATGATGATGATGATGATGAACATGTCTCAAGGACGTTCCCGCCAAAACTCATTTATTAGTATAATGCGCCGTATTACATATTCTTCTGTGGTATTACATAAAAGTCAGTAAACTTACTTTAAAAATCAAAATCATTATTATTATTTTAAAATGTTTAACATAGTACTAAAACTAAGAAAACTAAGAGTAAGTAGGCGTATTCCTACATGATGTAAATTTGCATTTTTCGACATCGATCAAAATAATTTAAAAATAATCTCTGCCTAATCTATGTATAAACAAAATTTGAAGGAAAATGAATAGAACAATGGTATCAATTCTGAAGGCACCATTAAACTATGAGTATTATAATTAAAATTAAAATTACTTAATTATCATCATTTATAGGGCAGCGAATTACGTGATTATCATAATTAAATTTACTAAAATATTTAAAATCAAAAAACAATTTAGTTCGTTTTTTGTTCTCATACAATTATCATCTCTAATGAAATTACTTTATTGATGCCTTCAGAATAATTCCTAATAACGTCGTATTGTATTTTATTGAAAATATTTATTTGGTGTAATATAGTCTTCTAATGGTAAATTCCATCTATTTGAACATCTTCATCAGAACACCATGCTAAAGTCCTTCATCGGAAGATTTTAATATGTCACCTATTTATCATTTTTCATTAGTACCCATTTTGGTACCCAGTATTATGTACCCAATAGTCTGTCTGATTCGAAATATTTGTGCTAATTTTTTTTCGACGGGTACTTATAAAAAAATTGGACCATTTTTCAGTCTTTGCTGGTATGAGAACTGCATTATTGCTTCTATGTTATTTGTAGCCCATGTACCTACATAGTTTCTTACAACTAGGTACAAGACCCTGAGGGCACCATAAATGAAGGTAAACATTATAATTATATTTTGATATAGTTATTAGCTATACATAACTATGATTAAATAAGAAAACCTAAAGCTACCACTTATCTAGAGTGAATAAATATCTTCTAGATCGACGAGCTCCATCCTCGGCTTAACATCAGGCGAGTTGATGGTCAATCCTAGATCTCCAATGTAAAAAAAAAAAACTAAGTACCTATTATGTACTTGACGCTGTATTACGCTCTCTATATGAATATGGACTTCACCTCCTTTTTTTGCATTGATAGGCGGTACACGCACAACTTCATGATCATTGCTCATATTTATTTAGCATTTTTTTCTGTTTTATACTGCGAATCTCCTGTGACTGATTAATTCAAATAATTTTTCGGTTTCGTCCAACAATCGTCGATTTCAATTCCATTTTTCGTAAGCCACTCTTAAAGCTCTGCTTTTATATTGCCTATCGTAGGTGCCTTATTTATTTATGTGCAGTGTTATAGCGCATTATCCATTACTACATCGCGCATCGTTTGACAAGATCTTTTTTGACGTGATAACGTCTTATAAATCGATGATCGTCGGCTGCACGCACGAAAAAGGATGACTCATTGTTACGTTCCGCCTGAGCCGAGCGTAGGTACAAGTGAGAGCGCAGAACAAGCGATAGAGAGACACGATCAGCCTAAGCGTCTGACTTGTGACGCATCGTTAACACGTAAAATTATCGTCCATAAACTGACTATTTATACAACCATTTTTTTCATCCACTGCATGAAGTTCGCGGAGTTCATTTCATCATGGTACCAGTGCCTATCATTTGGGCAGTCTGTTTTCAATAAACCCACCTTTAGTATGAGTTAAAATTCATCATGTAATAACGCTATTAGAAGTAAGAATGCTAGAAGTAATGCATTTTTTCTATTGATAGCCAGCATTTTTGAAGGTGGTATAAAGCAGCATGTACATATACATGTTTCGTCAAGGAAAATGACAAGTCGATTTTCTTATTCATGTGCAGCCTCAAAATATACATATTTTGTTCTCCAAGCTACTATAACGTTACCTAGATTCTTTATATGCTTTTTTATCATAATACTTTTCATAAAGCATTAAAATATTTTAGTTTTCGGTGGTTCCCTTAAAGTATAATCACGCAGTGGGGGGGTTGCAACAGATTTTACCAATTGTCGTGCGGCCTCCTTATAAGTATTGTCGCCAGCTTGGTATCCCCCTAAAACAAATAAATTTTAAATTAGTTTTGTTGTAAACTCTGATAAACTAAACTAAACTTTCTTTGTAGATATGTGGTTGTATACAGTCGAGGACCAATAAACTATTTCTATGAAACGGCTGATTTTCTTTTTCGCGGCCTTAAGTTTTTTAGTTTGAGTACATAGGTATTTTGGCTTAGTACTCTACATACATATATAGGTAAGTATAGACTTCCAAAATAAACTAGTTGGGTATATTCTGTACACTTATTACAATTCTAAAAAATACGCGTTGTAGTGTAGCGTCAGACCTCCCTGAACTTAGCTTTTTGTTATTATTATCTCTTTATTCAAATGTATACACGGGTCTAAGCCCGGACCTTTGAAAGGCATCAGTGGGGCCGGAACTAACACTTATTATTATTATTATTAATTTTTGAAAAATTTAATAAAAGGAAACTAAAACTGTAAAAATTTCAACATCCTACATATTACCGTCCAAAAAATACTAGGGCCGTTTAAGGGTAGTCTAGAGAGTCTAGACAAACAGACACACCGCAGCTTAGCGAATAGACGCACGTAATATGGTGCACTAGTTAGCGGCGGCGCGCGGAAGCCTAATAAAACTTACAATTTCTCCAAATTGTCTATAGAATGAATCTGTTCAAACTTCGGCTCATCACTGCATCTGCTCAGCCACTGCTTTGTTGGCGCCATAACTCGCAGAATACCTTCTTTCCCCAACGTCTTTGGAGTTGATTTAGACATCTCAAGTTTCTTTCTCTTTTCAACAAATGGCTGTCGATCATTCCTGACTTCATTTTGCGAAGTGCTGTGCACCTGATTATCTTCTGGAATCTTTCTTATGGATCTTCTACTGGATTTCCATTTATCAATTGCACTTTGTTGTTTTGATTTAAGTGATAAATACATTTTAAACCATTGTATATGTGTCATTAAATTTCTCTCATCTATCCCTGAAAAAAAAATATATAAAAATATAGAATTACACCATACAGAAATAAATAAGAGCAAAAGCTTTGTTTTAGGGTTCCGTACCTCAAAACGACAAAACGGAACCAATAAAGGATCACTTTGTTGTCCGTCTGTCAAGACCTGTATCTCGGGAACGCGTAAAGGTATCGAGTTGAAATTAAAACCATTTATATTTAGATCCATAAACTCTTGCTGCAGAGAGAAAAATCAAACTTCTCAGTTTTCATAAAAAAAAGTTGCAGCCAAATATGTTGCAAAAACGCATATTTCGACACTCGCAAGTGAATCAAAACCTATATGGGTATTTCCCGTTGACTTATAACTGTGAAATTTAGCAAGAAGCATTGTCTTATAAAGAAAGGAAAAAATCCAAAACTGTACATTTTTAATTTAATAACAAAAAATTGGGTCTTTATGCAAGCAAGGAGGGTCCAAATTTTATAATGCTTTAACCGTATCATGTGGGGGTATCTTAAGGAAGAACTTAATTAGCACAAGCTAATATAGGTTGTTAAATATTTTAACGATGTATACTTTTCGGTTTATGAAGGAACATATAAAAAATATATAATTTCTTCCTTTCATATCCTACTAGTTTGTACGGAACCCTAGTGGGCGTGTCTGACTAGCACTAGTCCGGTTTAAAAAAATATCAAAAACAGATTTGTGTTTGACCTCTACCAACCGTTGCGGTCTACGATGGAGCGCACCTAAAAGAAACTATTTGTAGACATCCAGATTCCAGATTATATCTAAGTACCTATTCGTAATGTGCGAGATATATGTTTATCTATACCTACTAATATTCTTGTGGTAAAATTATTTTGTTTGTGTGTCCAATACTAGTGCATCGGTATTCATAATTTATAGGATGCGATTTGGAATCTACATATATCTTTCTCACTGAAAGTAAATGATAAAGAGGAAGTGAAGATTTCCAACCTAATAGATTCTAAATACCTACGGGTGCTGGACCGATCCCAAAAAAAAATTGTCTGATAGAAAACTACATGAATTTTATGACAGGTAACTTATTTTTTGGCGCAATATCGTGATATTTGTATATCGGAAAAATTAAGACCTTCGACTGCTTTATCGACTCACGCTGGCTAACGGATTAGTTTATACCGGTAGGTACGGAAAAAAATCTGCAAGACAAGAGTGGGATAGATACGGAAAAGGAGTGTGTAATAAATGTTGATAGAATTCATATTTTTCATTCACAATAATAATAACTTACCTTGTAGTTTTAATAAACAGTCTTTAATAAAATCGTTCGATACAATTTTTTCGACAAATGGATCGCTGACTCCAGTATCAGCCGAATTTCCAAAATGCTTTTGCCAGAGTTTGACAAATATATTATGGTGGTATTCATTCCAGCCTCCATAGCGGTTCGAACTATTTTTCATGAAATCTTGGAACTCTTGAACTTCCTACAATGGTAAGTAACTAAAGTAAAAATAAAATTAGTATAAAATACCATCCTACCCTAAATGTTATCCTCGGCGCGTTCCTCATCGTCTGTTCTGTACTTTCCCTTCCTTCTTGTATTCTGCTACATTAGCTTTCTTTGAATCGTACATATTATATATAATGCAGGTGGCATTAATAAAATATTAGGTACAGCCTAGGTAAGTACTTCAACTTTTATATTTATTAGTTTCAGGGTACATGGTAAATGGTACGTAACCATAAGTAATTACTGAATTAGTACCTATCTACTCTGGTCAATCATGTTACTGATGTTACCAAGTACCTAGTTAGGTCTATGTTCCGGGACATAATTATCTTTTATCATGCTGACTGTGTCCAACAATAGCACTGTCAATATCAAGTACTATGTAAGTAAGCAAGTAAGAATGTAAGAGATATATTAAAATACTACATTATTTTATAAAACTTTGGATATATATTTAGATTGACAAAAGCCTATTATTGATATAGCACAAATTCAAAACTAGGATCAAAATTGCAAAACCTGACTAAGGTCCCTGACTATGTTGGGGCAGAATATTGGTGGAGAAGGACGGCAAAAAAAAAATCAAGTTCTACATAGAAAAATATTTTAGATCACAGTGTTTGATTTAAAAAAAAACTCACGCTGCATTTTAGCGGCAAGGTCATCATCAATTTTACAGGACTGGGAACGGCTTGTTTGAAGCTTAATGAAGATAATTTAGCTCGTTTCTTGATATTTGCCCCTTCAAAATGTAAATTTTCGAGCTAAAAGCAAAGAAAAAAATTGCCTTTACCAATATTATAATTACTACCGATGTAAATCTTAACTAATATTATAAAAGCTAAAATAACTTTGTCTATCAGTCCCTCTATTATTACTATTTTACGATCAAACGGCTGAACCAATTGTTATGAAATTTGGTACAGAGATAGCTGTGTTCATTCTAATATAGCTATTCCGATGACACATGTCGTATGGACCAAGTGATTAATTCGGGAATTATGAATAATACACAGTCAAATCGGGCAAGTGTAAAATAGTTATTAATCACAGAATCTGGCCATTATGAATATTATTCGGTTATTGTTGGCAATGCGATAATTTAAGATCAAGAAAAAAGAAAGATGTGAGACTGATAGCCCACCAGTGTAATATAACCAAAAATGTAATCTAAGTACAGATTACTAATTTAGTTATTTTTAAGAGAATAATCTTATAGTAAGTAGAATCACGCTGTAATATTAAAAATATTGATGTGTCGCGAATGTCACGATCTTTTGCTAGCCTTATAGCTCAGTTGATAGTAGGTACATAATACTGCTAGGTCGTTGACTTCTTTTCAAAAAAATGTATACATATATGTATAATATAAAAAAAAATATAAAAAAAAAATGTATAAATAAATTTCATTTAATTTAGAGAAATATTTAATTAGCTATCTGGTTCCCATATAAGCTTTGCTTAGTGTGATTAGCCACAAGGTACTGTGTAAAAAAATCCACCAATACATTAAATCATTCATCCACTTGCTACCAGCAACTGTATTTTTCAGTTATATATCGTAGCTACTCTACTTGATTTGAGAGACGACTTTAATTCAGCAACAGCTACGCAGCGCACAAACGTTAAATAAGCTGATGATAGTTATCTTATCACAGCTGATATATTTGTTTTTTCTTTATATGTCTGTTTATCTTACTTTTCCACGATAATTTCTAAAGGTAAACGGATCTGATATTATAGACAATGTATAACTATAAATTATTTTATCTAGGAAGGACACAAAAGCTATATTTCATTACCATCACACAGCTTGTCATTTGATTCATTCGGCGCATGCCGAACAGTACGGTCGAGTGCAATGTTATCTTATCTAAGCCGTGTGGTCCAAGTGAAAAGTGATGGCGAAAGTTATTATCAATGAATTTTTGACATTTGTCCAGAACAAAATCGATGTTTTAGATGAAACTAGTATTATTAAAATATGTAGTGATAATTACTCTGACGCGGACATAGAAACTGGAAAGACTGTTCTGTTCAACTCATGTGGTGACGGGATTAAGATCGTACAAAGAAAAGGAGATGACAAGAAGAAAAAGAACATAAAAGATGTTATTAAAGTCTTAAAGGAAATTGTCGATCCAGACGTGCAACCAACTTTTGTTGCTAAAGACTTAAATCGGCTTCCGCCGATCACATTTGATTATGTCGATGTAACTCGGCTGCTGAAGGACTTGACCGTGATGAGGTCTGAACTGACGGATTTTCGGTCAAAAATCAGTACAGAAATAACTGATTTGCGTAGCTCCATTGACACACAATCTTGCAAGAAACGTAAGTCAAACATTATGTTGACCCCAAAAAGGACGGAGACTCTCAGCCCGCTACCGCTTGTGTCTGGGACAGAGCGCGATCACGCCACTTCGGAACGAAGCGAGCCGGACCATACGCCGACTTACCGAGATATAATGCATAAAGAGCAGCGGACGCGCCAAGCTGTAATGACACGTACGCGCCCCGTACGGATAGGCCTGAATAGCGACAGCATAACAGCGAGTGCAAAACCGTCGACAACGTGTGCTGTGAACGGGCCGCCGCCGCTGCCTACTAGTGTTTTGCATGACGACAATGAATCTTTTACGTTAGTACAGAAAAAACGTAAGCCTAAAATAGTAAATATGCGCGGTACTCGTAAGGAAAATGGGACGATTCAGGTAGTAGAATCACAATGTTCTATCTATGTTTCCCGAGCTAAGAAATGCGTTACCGAGGCGAATATACGGGAGCATATTAGTGAGCGAGGCGAAGAATGTCTGAGTGTCCATCTCCTCAAACAGAATTATGAGACGTCATTTAACTCGTTTAAAGTAGTTATACTGGCTAGTAAATTAAATACTTTCCTGGATACGAGTTTCTGGCCTAGTGGGCTAGTGTACCGTAGATATCGAGAACGACAAGTACGAAAAACGCCTATAGAAAATCACCATGGATAGTACACCCATAAAAGAAAAAATAGTCATGGCTACTTTTAATTGTAAGTCTTTAAAAAGATCAGTGGGTCATGTTAGAAGGCTCTGTGTTGACGCCGACATAATTGCGCTCCAGGAAACCTGGCTGATGCCGCATGATCTCGGCTTCGTGAATGAAATCGATGATGATTTTAGCTGTACTGCGAAATCGTCAGTGATTACGTCTGCGGGCATACTGCGAGGTAGACCCTATGGTGGAACAGCGCTGATCTGGAGAAAATCTAAACTGCCCAACGTGTCAGTTATTGAGTGCGGCAGCGATAGGCTCGCCGCAGTACGTATTGAAGTAGATAATCGATCTTTTTTGGTGTTTAGCGTGTACTTGCCCACTGACAAGGAAGATAATCTTCCTGATTTTACTGACTGCCTCGGCAGAATACATTCGATTGTTGAGGATAACAACATATCAGCTGCGTATATCTTGGGCGACTTCAATGCGCATCCTGATGCTAGGTTCGGGCACGAACTCATGAATTTCTGTCATGAACACAGTCTGAAATGTGCGGATATCGAAACGCTCGGAGTTAACTCTGATAGCTACACCTTTATCAGCGATGCGCACGGTTGTCGAAGATGGCTCGACCACTGTGTCGTCACTGAAGCGGCATGGAGTACCATATCGTCGCAAGAAAGGCAGAATTACTGAAGCGCCAAAATAGGCATATTGAGTTATATAGATATTCGGAATCAGCGTTTTTTTCTGCGTCGATCAGTCTGGGTCCCATAGCGATACTAGAACTATTTTGGCGTTTCAGTAAATGGAAAAAAAGGGGATTTTTCATCAGCCAGAGTCCTTAAACGACACTTTTTTGGCATTTTATTCGTGTCTGTCACCTAAGTAATTTTGTTTTCCTGCAATAAATTACAAGTAAATTTTAAGTAAATTTGGCATCCGGCAATTTAAAAGCTAATATTTTATAAGCATTTTTGGACTACTCGAAACAAACATAAAGGTTGGTATAAGTAATTTTGAATTGAAGTATTTATAATAAGTAAGGCTTGTAAGAATATTAGTCTTTCCATTTTTATGCAGGAAGTGGCGTATAAGTAATTTTGCCTTACTGTTATTGAGCAAGTTTTTGACTTTGAGTATCTTTACTATGAAGTAATATTTTAGCAAAAGTTATAGAAGTAAAAATAGAAAGCTGATCAATACGTCATTTACCACACAAAAAATGAAATCTCACAATCACACACAATACACACTACAAAAATGAAAAATGTACACAATATGAGAATAATAAGAGTTTTGATGAAGAAGAAAAACGGAAACACTTAATTGACAAAGAAGAATCTGCTGAAAGGTTTAAAGCACATCAAAGTATTTATAATAAAGACAACAGTGTTTTATGCGCATCATTTGACCTTCAAAAGGTGTTGAACACGCTCCACGGTGAAAACATGATGCTGTATTATTCGCGCAAAGTGGCTGTCTATAATTTAACATTCTATGAATCAGGCACTAGAAACGGGTTCTGCTACACATGGTCAGAAAATAATGGAAAAAGGGGTGCCAATGAGATATCATCAATTTTAGAGAAGTACATCAATAATGTGGATCTAAGGGGTACAGTGAAACATTTATTACTATATTGTGACTCATGTCCGGGCCAAATTAAAAATAAGATAGTATTAACATGTTTAAATGAAATACTTAAGAAGTGTAACACTCTTCTATCAATTCAAATAAATTATTTGCTCCCGGGGCATACCTATATGCTGGTCGACTCTATGCACTCCATTATAGATAAAAGCTACACTACCACACTAAGAGGCATTATAGTGTGGGCACCGTCACAGTGGAGCACAATTTTTACTATGTCTAGGAAGTCACCAAGACCATATGAAGTAGAGGTCCTTAATTATGTTGATTTTAACAAATGGGACACAGTTGCTGAAAAATATTTCAAAGGTAATTTAACCGGAAAAATTAGCAATTTGAGGACAGTAACATTTAAGAAATCGGTGGCAAATATGGCTTTTGTGAAATACTCTATGAATCCGGATGCGCAAACAGAACAAATCGAGATAGTGAAGAAAGATAACCTACAGCTTAAACCATGCTACAAAGCAATGCTGCCCATTTGCAAAAAGAAATACACGGATCTGAACAAATTGTGCTCGAATAATGTGATACCAACTGTGTATCATACGGAATATCGAAGTATGAATAATGATCCCAAAGTTCAAAACTGCTTGGCTGAAACAGACGAGGAGGATGAAGTATTGGCCTAAGATTGAAATAGATCCAACTCACCTTTTGCTATTTTATACTCGTTTTTTTTTTAAATACCATCGAAAAAGTTTATTAGTTAATGAAGATTGTTTTGATTAGAAATTAATTTCATTTTATTTTTAAATGTCAAAGACTGAAAGAAACGTTGATTCTCATTTTTTTTATTTCAGTAGTTGATAATTTTTTGTAATAGGTAGGTACTTAGATATCAATCTCTAAGATTCTAAATATTTTTAAGTAATTGATTATTGCCAAAGAAGTTAAAGGCTCTGTTACTCAATGTAAGTTTATTATTTTTGCCGAAGAGGTAAACGGCTTTTTGTTTAAAAGGAGTAAAATTATAAAGTTAATTACTTAATAATAAGAATAAGGGTAAAAACCAAACAATTCACAGATTAAAAAAAATACGAATTAACAGCTGTATTTTAATTTATTTCTCAAAACTATTTCCCTCTTAACTCAAATAGGAGGCCTTTGCCCAGAGCTGAGCTCTTATCAGAGGAGGCAGCCCAGCTCAAGCCCATCTCAATGCCCTACTAATTTACGTAAGATTATTAAAAAAAGATAGGAATTTTCATAATCATAAGCAATTAAGACTTTACATTAGTAATGGAGTATACGTTATCATTTATGGTTCAAGTAACTTTAATTTTGGTACTACAGTATTTAAGTAGCTCTTATTATGTATTAACTGAAGTTATAAGTAGTTTTAAAGGTGTGATTAGACAAATGTAATTATCTCTTACGTCTTTTTACTCGAAAAAACTAAAACAATAACCTACCTTTCAGGATTTTTAGTGATTCAACATAATGAGCCGATCACTTTTTAAGTTATTTTAACATGATGAAACCAGACTTGTAAAAGTCCTTTCAGTAATTTAAGATTACGAACATTAAATTATTGTTATAGTTCCAGAAAATATGTCGTTTTCCAATTTATATACGTAAGAGTTATAAGTAATTTTGATTGCTATAAATATTTGAATCAAATGGCGGTTAAAAAATTTTGCTTTACTGTAAATTGAAGTCATTTTTACTTAAGCGCCACTATATCACAAACCAGCAGTCCAATTATTATGTTTTGTACTTCTGGACATAGAAAATGACAAATTAATAAAAGTTTACCTTGACGTCATCAAAATTCGTGTGCCGGGAAAAATGTTATGAATTAAAAACGAAAAAAAAATAATTAAAACGGCTTTTTCTCGAAATGGTCATTTGGAGCTTCAGTAAATTTGCCTTTCCTGCGACGATATCATCCATCAGCATACTTTACGACACGTACACGTCGGACCATTTCCCTATGCGTATAGAGTATAACTTTGGTGGTGTGTCAGCCATTAGATCGATCGAGAATGATAGTAACATAAACAAAGCATGTGATAACAAAGTGAAGTGGGGTAATCGAGATGCTAGTCAAATAGATCACTATTTTAAATATTGTAATTCTAAGCTATGTGATATTAATGATGTTTTATGTTGTTGTACATGTGAGAAGAATGTTAGATGTGACCGAATGAATGAACATTTTATTTTTATTGACAAATTATACACAGATATAGTTAATGTTTTACAATCAGGTGCAATCAGAAGTGCTGTTCAGCGTCCCGGTGGTCGTAAGAAAGCGAAGATGGTTACGGGTTGGAATATGCATGTTCGAGACAGTCATGAAGAGGCACGAATGTATTTTAATTGTTGGTCGGTTGCCGGCAAGCCGTCCACAGGTAAATTTTTTGAAAATATGTGTAATAGTCGGAAGAAATTTAAAAATAAATTACGTTGGTGTCAAAACAATTAAGAAATGATAAAATTAGACATATTAACAGAATGTAGGAAGGATAAAAACTTTACGAAATTTTGGAACGCAACGAAAAAATTAAATTATAAACAAAATTTACCTGTTTCTGTGGACGGAGTGCAAAACACGGGTGGGATAGCCGAAATGTTTGCTAAAAGATTTAAGCCAGAGCCGATGCCGATAAGTAAGCGTGTTAGTAGCGAATATGTGGAGGAACCTAATCTGAAGATTGATTCACCCACCATACAGTTTTCTTTAAATGACGTGAAGTTGGCCGTTAGACAAATGAAGCGAGGCAGGTCGCCCGGACATGACGACTTAAGTATTGAACATATTGTTTGTGCGGGTGAGATACTATGTTTCAAACTATGTGCACTGTACAATTTATGCATGAAGTACTCTTACTTACCAACCGACATAATGAGATCTGTAGTGGTTCCGGTAGTAAAAAATAAAACGGGTGACCTAAGCTCTGCCAGCAATTATCGGCCTATCTCTCTGGGGACTGTCTTAGGTAAGATATTAGAAAGACTGATGCAACCACTGCTGCAAAAAGCTATACAGATAGACGACGCACAGTTTGGTTTTCGTCCCGGTCTCTCAACAGACTCGGCGATAGTCAGTCTGAAACATACAGTCAGCCACTACACCAGGCGTGACACATCTGTGTATGCATGTTTCCTGGACTTGAGTCGCGCATTTGATCTAGTGAATTATGATATTCTCTGGAGAAAATTGCGCGACTCAAGTGTACCTAGTGAGCTTATACGTCTGTTGAGATTCTGGTACGGAAACCAAATAAATAATGTTAGATGGGGCGATGCGACATCTAGTGACTATATACTAGACTGCGGAGTTCGCCAGGGGGGGTTAACTTCTCCGGACCTATTTAATTTGTATGTAAATGAGCTGATCGAGGAGCTGAGAAGCACCAAAGTCGGATGTCATCTAGGGAGTGTGTGTGTAAACAATCTTAGTTATGCTGATGACATGGTGCTTCTCAGCCCATCGATCAGTGGGTTAAGGAAATTGCTTTCAGTCTGTGAGCGATATGCTAGCGCTCACGGACTGAAATACAATGTGTCAAAAACGGAGATGATGGTCTTCCGGTCAGGAAAGGGCCCGGAGAAGATATTTGACGTCTATTTGGGTAATGCGCCGATTAGAGTGGTGCAGAAGTTCAAATACTTGGGACATATTCTTACATGTGACGCTCGGGATGATAGCGACATAGAAAGAGAAAGGCGGGCGCTCGCGGTGAGGTGTAACATGCTCGCACGGAGGTTCGCCAAGTGCAGCGCAGACGTAAAAGTAACGTTATTTAAGGCATATTGCCAATGTTTTTATACCTGCCAGCTGTGGGTGAACTTCCGCAGAGCCTCTATAAGCACCATGAGGGTGCAGTACAATGACGCGTTCCGTATCCTCATGAAACACCCGCGCTACTGCAGCGCGTCGAGCATGTTTGCCGAGGCGCGAGTACCCGACTTTTTCGCTGTCATGAGAGGTCGCGTTGCTTCCTTTTGGAACAGCCTGCGATTATCTCGCAACACTATACTCCAAGCTATTTGTGAGGACTATTACGTGTCCAATAGCTAAATACTGGCTATCAGTTCACCGGGACGCCAACCGCAAGTAGGTAACTACTTTTAATTTTTATTTTTAATCTACAATTTGTATTGTTCTTTACACATACAATTGTCTTTATATTATATTATGTTCTATTTTAACTAAATTAATATGTAATGGGACTTGTACCTGAATAAAGAAATTATTATTATTCACATTTATTTATTTCGATTCTTAATTTTAAATTTTTTACAATACAAATATAAACATATAAAAATAACATAAATATTGTAAAAAACTTAAAACTAGTGTGCCGCCGGCAGCGGGGCAAGGCTCAAGCTGTCGACGGTAAGGGCTACAAGCTGAGGAATCTCCTGACAATGCGCGCCGTGTCTAGGATGACTGCCTTTTGTATCCGACCCTTGATCCAACTATCAAGCGAGAGCTTCTTGAGATGTTGGTCGAGGCTCTTCGCAATTAAACCGTTTACCGATACGACTATCGGAACAATGATCGTCGAATCAACATCCCACATGGCGGTTATCTCGTGAGCCAAGTCAAGGTACTTGCTGAGCTTGTCCTTCTCAGCCTTCACGAGATTCTCATCATGTGGGATGGTGACATCGACGAGCACTGCCCGGCGCTGGGAACGATCTACGATCACAATATCAGGCTTATTGGCAACAATAGTCCTATCTGTGATAATAGAACGGTCCCAATAGAGCAAAGCACGGCCATTCTCAAGAACCGGCGATTTATTATTATTATTATTACAACGCAAGTAAAACCGTGGAACAAAGCTAGTAAAATAATATAATGATAGTGTGACTCGCCTGTTTTGTTAGCTCTTGTTC
Organism: Lycia hirtaria; assembly: GCA_947563715.1. Taxonomy (NCBI): domain Eukaryota; kingdom Metazoa; phylum Arthropoda; class Insecta; order Lepidoptera; family Geometridae; genus Lycia; species Lycia hirtaria. The sequence goes on from OX387384.1 coordinate 9,377,074, forward strand.
AGCATTTTTTAACGTGCTTAGTTCATTGTTAAGGTAAAATTTAAATGACTTCATTTGTTTTTCTAATTCCAAAACTTTCTGTTTAATTTCTTCAATCTCTGAAACAATGATTTTGTAAAAAGTAACTTACATAGAAAACGGGCCTTACCGAAAAACGTTACTTAACTTTAACCAGCGTCTTAAATTCTCTGTCTTCTTTCCGCACATGTCATTACGTGTCAGCGGTGTCAGCGAGAAGTTGACAAAATATGTTAATTATCGCTTAAAGTTAAGTAACGTTTTTCGGTAAGTCCGTTAATTAACAAGTCTCTCACGTGTATGAGAAGGAATTGCAAGCCTAGATAGAGCAGCACCGACTGACAACTTGAATTTACATACAAATTCTTCGCTGACATTCTTGTAAGCAGTGCTTGTAGAATAATAAGTACCTATAACCTATGCGATACGACTAGCTATTTTTTTTAATAGAAGTGATGTAATAGAAGTCAGGGTTTTGAATAGAGGTGAAGCCCACAATAGGCACCTACACCGTGTATATCTCCTTATACACGAAGGTGATTAGTGAAGGTGCGAATTGTGGGATTGACAAAAATAAATAAAAAAACCGGACAAGTGCGAGTCAGACTCGCCCACCGAGGGTTCCGTACAAACTAGTAGATAAAAGGAGGAAATTAAATTATATATTTTTTTACATTTTCCTTCCTAAACCGAAAAATATGATACGGTTAAAGCACTTTAAAATTTGGACCCTCCTACTTTAAGGGTTCCGTTTTTTCCTTTTGAGGTACGGAACCCTAAAAATATAACATTCTTAAAAAAAGAACGAAAATTGTATGAGAATTTCGTTCCTTATTTCCTATTTCAAAATTTGGTTTAGAGGTACCTTGAGAATTGCTCCCATTCAGGTTTTTGTCAATATATTATATAGTAGTAGGTACCTTAATTACCTAGGTATTTTAGTTAAAATAAGGTTATATTTGCGCGTAGGCATAATATATGTACGTAGGTAGTTCTTTATGAAAATTAGGTTTATTTTATTTATTAACTCAATTTTAGTTCAACCAACTTATGACTTCGTCTTTTCTTCACGTAGCTAATTACCTACACTTACATACTTATTTGTTTAGGTACATGAATTATATGTATATATATATTCAAGACCGTAGGCAGGGGGGGGTTTGGGGGGTTCAACCCCCCCCCCCCCCCCCCCGAAATCCTGGTCATTATCAAAAATCCTTCCAGGCTTCAGTAATTTTATAAAATGCTTCAAAAGTGATTGTTTCATATTGATCTTTATTTGTATTGATCATTAAAGTGCCGTGAACTTTCTAATACGAGCAAATAATTCACTAAAAATAGCCACTAACCAAACATTTTTGCGCGTATCTTGTGGGTTGTTTGTAATTTTCTGTAAAGTCATATGTTTATATTTAAGAATATTAAATTGGCAATCAATGCATTCAAATGGTTGTATTTATAATTTTTGATAGCGTTAAAGTAGCTATTTACCAGTCGGGTATTTCCTTTTAACACAGTTACTTGTTTGATTACTATTTTGACATAGAAGTAGGTACTGTGAGTTTACAAATACGAGAAATTTCGCACATTACTATAAAACACTACTAAAAAAATTTCGCGCTCGCTTCGCTCGCGCATTCATATTATTTTGACATGAAAGTACTATGAATTCACTAATACGAGAAATAAAGCATATTACTATAAAACACCACTAAATTTTTACTTTTAATTTAAATTTATTACTATTTTTACAGAAAAGTACCGTGGGTTCACAAATACGAGAAACAAAGCATATTACTATAAAAGTATTACTAAATTTTGGCGGTCGCTTCGCTCGCGCATTCATATTATTTTGACATGGAAGTACTATGGATTCACTAATACGAGAAATAAAGCATATTACTATAAAACACCACAAAAAATTTCGCGCTCGCTACGCTCGCGCTTTATTACTATTTTGACAGAGAAGTACTGTGGGTTCACTAATACGAAAAACAAAGAATATTACTATAAAAACACTAATAAAATTTTCGCGCTCGCTTCGCTCGCGCATACTTATTACGTATGTTTTTGTTTATTTAGATCATGATAAGCCCTCGTTAAAAAATTATTATATTACTACCAAAAATAATTGAAAATTTTGTTATGACAAACTTGACGTTATACAGCATATTACAAACTGCTACGCTCGCACATCATAAGACATGGGCCGCAGAATGAGAAAGCTATAAGCTATGCCCATGTCCATTGACGAGTCCTGGCTACGGCCCTGTATATATTAAAAAATTCCCAAGCACTTACCTAATTCTGCAAGTAATTCTTTAGAACTAGTTACTACTTTTATGTCATCAAATAAAATTTTAATTTTTACGTATGAGTCTTTTACGTTTCTTATCATATTCTCACAGTCGACATTATTATTTGTATCTGATTCAGATACTTCGTAATCCCGTTTATGTTCATGTTTTTTTAGATTTTGCAAGAGAAGGTTCTCCTCAATTTTTAATCGTCGTAGTTTGGACGTAACGTTATTGTTATGTTTGGTTTCGTTTGAAATCGTTGCTTTTGAAGATGATGGCTTACTATTCATTATTAAATTATTATTTTAATTTACTTTTATAGGTATATAAAGGACTAAGTTGTTAACAACTAGTCAAAAAGAAACAATTCTAACTAGGTACGTACGTACGTAAACTACAACATATCGATTAAACAAAATCAAGATACAATTTTGAACCTCGCGCTTTTATTGCCAGCAAAGAGAAAGCTATCGTCAAGCAGAAAAAAATAAACAAATATAATCGAAATGTCACAATTCAGAATCATTATCGACTATTTTGGAGTAATTACTAATTATATTATGATCTATAAGTAGCTTGAAAAATCAATAATGCAATAATGAATCAATAATGCAATATTAATTTCAGTCTAAGCACTGATGATGCAATGTCAATTTCTATCTTCAGATTATCTCTGTAACAAATTTCACAATGATTAGCCCAGCTGTTTAATTATGAGGCTTTTATAATACAAGGATTGTTCCATAGAATTCAATGTTTTAATAAAATTACAATTTTATACTTAATACAAATACACCAATAGCAAATTTTTATTTTCCATTAAATAATTTTGCTACTGATACTACATACAAGTTGGCTTGTGGTAATGCATTTTAGTTTAATAATATATTTCAAGAGCTTAACATCCTAGAATACTAAAATATTAAATGTTGTGCAATCTAATGGCTTGCCAGTTGCAAGTGTGTTATTTTCAATTGCTTTTAGCTGATGCAATTTAAGTTATCATGGTACTTTTTCTTTCATTTGATTGAGAGTAGATAACTCTTTTATGGAAGGAGCTGATTATCTCAAAACATTATTTTTTAATTTAATTCCATTAAAATGTGTACATGAAGCAACACCAAAAATTTGTATGTGTACACAAATATATTTAGATTAAATTCTTATTTTAACCGACTTCCAAAAAGAAAGAGGTTATCAATTTGGTCTGTATGTTTATTTTTGTATGTTTGTTCACCGATTACTCAGCCAATTCTGCATTGATTTTGATGTTTTATTATTTGGTAGATCATATTTCAGAGAATACTTACTAATAGATAATTATACTTTAGAAAAGTGAACAGCTAACCTACATATGTATTGCATTGCGTATTTTGAAGTTGGTTTTTTCAGTTTTTTAAACTATAATTATTATTGAAGTAAAAACTACTTTAGACATGCTGAGCACTTTATTTAGTGGGTATTGAATAAGACTGTGCCGTCACACTTGGCTATGTAAAACTTGTTTGTGTATAGTCGGCTAGATTCGACTATGGGTGCGAGAGGGATATAGTTAGAGCAACTGCTATTTCGTATTATTAATGTCGCCTTGACGAAGACCACTTCTGTAGTGTTGTGAACACACATTTTTTTTGTCCTGCATTTTGGTTACTCTTGGGCTACATTATGCATTTATCCCTGTGAGCATCTACCCGGACTAACTTAGTTGTTTGGATTTAAGCATAGTTTCTTTATGATTCTAGCATCATATGGTGTTGAAGACCCGGAATTCGCTATCACCCAGTTAGCACAGACCACTATGCGATCAGAACTTGGTCAGATATCCCTCGACAAAGTGTTTAGGGAGAGAGAATCTCTGAACATATCCATAGTTGAAGCAATCAATAAGGCGAGTGAAGCGTGGGGCATCACGTGTCTGCGTTATGAAATTCGTAAGTATTTATCTCACTCTGGTTTGTTTTAGACTTAAAGTCGATTTTCGTATTGTAACTTATGCTTGATATGCTGTTGAGTGTACGTTTTGTGAGAAAGTAGATGCAAAGCTACTGTATAATTTATTTAAATGAACATTCTTTAGGATAGTTTTTAACTCGACTACGGCGAAGCAAAAGAGAGAGAAACGAACTTTTTCATAATAAATTTTCTTATTTATTATAAAAAGTTCATTAAAGTTTGGAAAACCACATATTTTTATTTTTGCGAGAGTTGTATTATTATTCAATTTAAATCTGGGGTCGCAGCCCGGTTCTTTAATGGGCATCAGTGGAGCCAAAGCCAACACTGAGAGGCCCTTTACATAAGATAATATAAAAATACAGTTGTTTGTATGTAAATAGATGATGGAACTATTGTACAATATGGAATTAGATAAATCGGGGCTACTGAGATGAAATGGTTATGACTTATAAGACTAGTTCATTGGCTGATGCTCCCACACAGTGAGTAAGATAAGGTACTTCTGTGTGGGAACATCAGGATGAGATAAGATAGGTATTATTATTATTATTACAAACAAATATAGCCTATGACATTCGGGGAGTGAAAACAAATCCAACACCTAGCACATCAAAATCGGTCTACCCTCTTTCTTGCGCAGTCGGGTATAAACATGCTTGATTTTATGTCTTATAGCTTATAGGCATATATTATGTAATTGTTGTAAAAAGCTTAAGTTTTGTGTAAGATACGCAGTGAACAGGAATATAAACAAGTAGAATAATATTGTCCAGGTGATATAAAGCTGCCGTCGCGAGTTCACGAAGCGATGCAGATGCAAGTGGAAGCCGAGCGCAAGAAGCGCGCCGCCATCTTGGAATCTGAGGGCGTGCGCGCCGCCGACATCAACGTAGCGGAGGGCAAGCGGCAGGCCAGAATACTCGCCTCAGGTTTGTATAAGCAGGATTACAAATCACACCGTATGAAAAATAAAGACATGATTTTAAAATTGAGAAAATATTGTCAGAAAAAAATCTCGGTGCTGGACATAGGCCTCCCCTATGGATTTCCAAAAACTGATTGGAAGCGACTTCCATCCAGTGTCTTCCTGCCACCTTTATGAGGTTATCTGTCCATCTCGTGGCTGGTCTCCATACGCTGCGCTTGCCGGTGGGTGGTCTCCACCCATGGTCGTTGTCTTTATTACCGATTACATAAAGGAGGTTAACAATAAGGCTGTATTTTTTTTTATATTAAATTTGTTAACGCATAATTCCGTCATTTATAAACCGACTTGAAATATTATTTTTATTTGAAAGGATGCTTACTTTCTGATTGGTCCCATGCAAATAAAACAATGCCGACATATATATATTTATTTTAATAAATATTTATCAAGACCATAATTTATATTAGGGATTGTCATCATCCTTCTCTATCCCACTGCTGGGTATAGGCCTCTTGTCATGCCATACATATGCATCTGTCCTATGCTAATCGAGTCTAGGTTCGACCCGCGATAGACACAATCGGCCTTACCGAAAAACGTTACTTAACTATAAACAATGCTTAACATATTATGTCAACTTTTTGGACACGTAATGCCACTTGCGGAAAGAAGACAGACGATTTCATCTTGCAATGTGATATTATATTCGTACAGAGGCTGAGAAACAGGAGCAGATCAACAAGGCATCAGGAGAGGCGAACGCAATGCTGGCCGTGGCTGAAGCACGCGCTAAAGGACTCCGGCTCGTCGGCAGCGCTCTGGCACACGTGGTACGTATAGAGCACAGAATTCGAGACCCTATTTACATAGAGTTAAGAGCATAGTTGTCGCGGAAATTTTCGCCAGTAAATTACGCGTATTTTCATACAACAGAAGAAAACCATTTTCTACCCCTAAATATTCATCAAATATCGATAACTCTTTATTGTATGATTGGAACCATTAATGGTTAAATCTGTAAGGTATCCTTTTTTCAAAATATTTTCCTATTTTTAGGGTTCCGTACCTCAATAAGAAAAAACGGAACCCTTATAGGATCACTTTGTTGTCCGTCTGGCCGTCTGTCTGTCCGTCTGTCTGTCCGTCCGTCCGGGTGTCAAGACCTTTATCTCGGGAACACGTGAAGGTATCGAGTTGAAATTAAAACCATATACGAAGATCCATAGTATCTTGCTGCAGAAAGAAAAATAAAGTTTCTAAGCTTTCGTGAAAAAAAAGTTACAGCCGAATATATCGTAAAAAAACGCACATTTCGACACTCACAAGGGAATCAAAACCTATGGGGTACTTCCTGTTGACCTATAACAATGAAATTTGGCAAGAAGCATTGTGTTAGAGTACACATATAGGAAAAAATCCGAAAACTGGACATTTTTAATTTAATCCCAAAAAAATAGTGTCTTTATGCAAGGAATGAAATTTGAAATTTTTAAATACTGTATTAGTGACTGAGAGTACAATTTCATCTTTGTTTGTATTCTCTTTGATCTTTATGTTAGGTATTTTATGTTATTACTATTTTTGCATGCCTAAGGTCAGATATGGAGCTCTGTTATTTATACGACATTTCAACTGTTTCTTTTTTTGTACACCCATATGCGCAAATAAACATATTATAAATTATGAATTATGAATGAAGGTCCAAATTTTAAAGTGAATTAACCGTATCATGTGGGGTATCATATGAAAGAGCTTCAGTAGCATAAGCTAAAACAGGTTTTTAAATATTTTTACGATGTATATTTTTAAATATATGAAGGAAAATATAAAAAAATATATATGATTTCCCCCTTTTATCTACTAGTTTGTACGGTACCCTCGGTGGGCGAGTCTGACTCGCACTTGTCCGGTTTTTTATCTTTACAGATATAATAAATATGGAAAAAGTGAACCGTAGAGCCATTTATAATTCCAATCAGATGAAAAAAGTGATGTCATTTGTATTGAGTGGCAAGAGCACTGCAAGCCTAAAATAAAGTATATCATAGCTTTGATGTATTTAAATGAACATTCTTTATAATAGTTTTGTAAAATCACTTATTTGTTACGAATAAGTTCGTTGGACGTTATTTTTTGAATTTTTTTTTTATTTTGTTTTATTACGGAGTTTTGTCGATATTCGACTATGCCACTCCCATTAATCCTAATTACAAATATCTAACTTATCTTTACGTAACACTATATATTATTATAAATCCAAATCTACCCACATGTTCCCCCGAAGAGGAACAAGTAAATTCGAATTAGACTCTTGAATTTCTCTGAAAATGGTGATGCCAACAGACTATTACAAGTCCCCACATTGCTATCATTTGTTATAAGTAAACTCCGGCGTATCGCTTCGTTCCGGATACATTCCATCAGAACATGTTGAACATCTTCGACTACATCACACTCTATACAATTAGGTATCTCTATCATGCCTATCATGTTCTTAAAAGAGTTCGACGGAATAGAAAAGTGCATTTTTTTAATTCTTACGTAGTCGGCTAAAAACTGTTTGAAATAGGAAATATACATGATTTATTTTTATTTGTTTATAAAAAGCTAACCATACATATATTCATTCCACAAAACAAAATTAAAATACCTTCAAAAATAAGAAAGTTATTTTAATTTCATGTTAGACAGAGAGCACATGATAGCAAACGATGACGTCATGGTTCAAGTTCGTCGTACAAATTCAATAGAAACTGATGTTTCGCAAGAGAGGGACAGAGGTTCCCTCCCCTAAAACTTTAAAATGTTTATTTCTTGGAAGTTTATCAACTAATTGAGATATTTTATTATCAATTATCAATTAAAACTATTATCCCTATGAAATAAAATTCATGCATATTCCATTCCCGTCTTCCCGTCGCATGCGTTATCGTACCACGTTAAGCCTGCTTGTGTCCGTTGTTGTTCCGTATTTAATGCGTGTCGTGTTGCAGGACAACAAGCACGCGGCGTCGCTGACGCTCGCGGAACAGTACGTGTCGGCGTTCAACAAGCTGGCGCGCACCAACAACACTCTCATACTGCCTGCCAATGCAGGGGACGTCTCCAACTTAGTCGCGCAGGTATACTTATATACAAGCTGCATATACTGATTCGCATAAACTCTCATGTCATACATTAGCATAACTTCAACTGTTCTAATTATGTATTACCATAAAAATATTTATTATATTTTTTTATCATAAATCATTATTATACTTATATTGATTCATATAAAGTTTAATGTCATATATTAGCATAATTACAACTATCCTAGTGACGTATTAGCCTAAGAATCATTATTATACTGACATACATGCTTTAATATTGATTCACATAAAGTTAAATGTCTTACATTACCATATCTTCAACTATCCTAATGATGTATTAGCATAAGAATAATTACTATACTTACATACATGCTTTAAGGATTCACTCAAAGCTCGCAGCTATCTTTCTCGAGCTTTACAACATTTTTATTCTTATAAAATCATTGAGTAGGGATATTAGAAAAGTGAGAGACGAATTTGTTTATTTTGATAGAAGAAATACAATAACCATAACCTACTGTTCTTCTATCACTGTTTTTTTTTTATCTGTAACTGAAAGACTGGTTCGCCATAAAAAAAATATGCATTGACCTACTTTTTTCTATAACAGAAATTATTTTTAATAATAAAAAATAATTTATTTATTTTCTATAATTTTATGCGACTCATATACAATACGAAAAGTATTATTATGACAATAACTATGCCAAAATCATTATACCAAAGTAAATTAGGAATTCAAACATTATGCGAAGCAACACATCGATTGTTTCTATTATTTCGTATTGGATCCGCACGATTAGCGCTTGCTAGTGTCCAGGATTCCCAGTATATCCAAAAAATATGAATACCTACATATATTCTCACAACAATTTACACACATTCTTAGTTGTAATTAGGTACCTACCTATGTATTGTATATGTATATAAAAATATATATTATAGATAGAAATGTAATAATGTAAACGTGTAGGCAAACTATTGACTGCACCTTCATAGGGAATTTTATACTGAGTGCCATCTAACAGCAGTATGTGAACTAGTTAATTTTTTTAAAGCCCTCATTGTACAGAACCAATTAATTAGGTAAAATGTAAATTTTTCCTGTGTCATTCTTAATAATTAAATCAATCACAAGCATTGCACACATTTTGCTTTTCTCATGTTCAGTTGCAAGATTATATACCTACCAAGATCGAAATGATGCTTATGAAATGCAACAAATTTACGGGCTTATCGCGTATATTTTACTTATTTCAATGACCTGACGTTTCGAACACTTTGCAGCGTCCATGGTCACAGGTGAGATTAGATGACAGTTGTATTTTTTTGTTATGAAAATATTAATTACTACCGCCTACTATTTTTATGAAAAACAATCTTCTATGCATGTAGAAGTCACTATTTTTTTTAAATTACAAGTTCCTGCTATTTTATATGTTTTGCCTTTTTTCAATGCGTTAGTTTCAACTTCAACTTTTAGTTTGTAGATCTTCGTATTAACGACTCCGCCAATGTCACGTAGTACAACCATCTTCTTCTTCTTTTTTGTATTGGACCCGCATTAAAGCATTTGCCAGTGTCAAGTATGTATTAGGATTTTTTCAAGTTTCTTGAACAAAACAAGTTTAAAAGTTCTAGTCACAATCTTAGTCACGTATACAGTCAATTTACAAGTTGAGTCCTGCTTCAGTAAAGTGGTGGCGACTTTACTAGAAGCTTATATGGAGTTTTTTCGACAACGTGATATCACTCGTTTTACTGCTTTATTTCACTTGCCCACACTCACGCACTTTATCGAACACTTAATGAATAAAACACCACCATTTTCATAGCATTTATGTTCAAAATAACACAAGTTTAGGAAAATAAAACAAAGCAACAACACGTTACTAAGACGTTCCCGCCAAAAAACCAACAACAATCAAACATAGAGAGTTGGCACGGTGATTTAATTTTGGTCGATGATGATCTGTAGAGTATTTGCTTTGCCACCACCTGTGAACCCAAAATACATTACCTATTCTAACTGCCAACTACAATAAAATTAACTACAAATTACTAGCATAATATATTTACAACCCTAAATAATGCGTTAGGTTTGTAAACTGCACGTTTATCCATTACTCCATTAGGTCGCCAAATATCGTGTCAGGAATTATTAATGTTATTTCTCAGGTCTCAGCCAGTGATGTTCCTGATACGGCTATTGCCGTAATATACGGCTTTTAGGCATGCTAAGTATCTAAAATACGGCATACGGCAGCCATCCCAAAGCCGTATAACATTTGTATGAAAGTATACGGCTGATATCGTAAGTATCGACGAATAATAATTTCTTCGTATAACGGAACGCATCAACGCGGAAACGGTTTCAGGTTTGGGAGTTCCCCTGTACTTAGCGTATGAATAATACGGTAAAATTAAGATGTTACGAAAGTAGAGCATAAACAATATATATCTTTGTTCACCGAGTGACTTTAGAATTTTGTCTGCTAAATCAAAAATAGCATCTTAAATTTTTGGATTGTTTTGAATAACATACAAACAAAATAAACTAATAACCTCCACTATCAATGCAGCTTTGAGCAAAGCAAGCCGTGCGAAACAAAGGCAATTGCACGCAATTTGAAGTACCAGAAGAAATGATGAAAAAAATGAAGGAGAAGAAAACAAGAGACCTCTCACCAACTGAATCTGAAGTATTAAATACCATTCAAAACTTATACGGAGATTAGTTATAAGTAAATAATTAGTGTAATTAAGTCATATAGTACCCATAATTTGTAAAACTAAATAAAATTTTAGTATACGGCCGTTTTTTCCGGTTTTCCCCGAAAATACGGCTATTATAAGGCGGAGATACGGCAACACCAAAATTGACTTGGAACATCACTGGTCTCAGCTTTTGTGTTTCTGTGTGTGTCGCGGATTAAGCATTTTATTTTGTGGTGTAATGATTTAAAAAACTCTCTAATTGTTCAACATGTTTACCCGATCAAGACTATTTATCACTAAAGCGATACCGTTAAAAGTTAGCAATATTTAAAAATGATTAATTTCATTATTCTTGTACATAACCTTAATTTTAGTATAATATTTTTTTCAGAATGTTTTCTTGCCTGACTATCAAAACAATGCTCGTATACTTCTTAATATCACAGCGGCGAGAAGCCGGTCGACCACTCCACTAAACACAATCATAATGTTTGTGCCACAACAAGAGGTTAGTATCTTTCGCACTATGGTACATATTAAATCGATTCGTGTTACTTGTTTACATTATACTTTTATACTATAAGCTAACTTTGGCTAAAAACCTCGTAATCTAAGTAGGTAATACGTAGTCTTCAACTTACAGTACTTAGATTACTTTAACCTGCTACCTACAGTCAATCAAACTGGATATTCTACTCCTGGTCCTACTCACAAAGATATTTCAATCTAATATTAAAAAAACTCTTTGGATAACTCTTCAGCAGCTTTACAGCATCTCTGTAGCAAGTGAGACTAGTTTTTCTGGTTATCTATCCTCTCTGTAACACTAATAATTGCTTACAAAAATCATGCAATTTCACCAGACTTATTACACCCAAAGTATGATTAACATTAAAACTTTTACTATGCTAGTATGTATTCTAGCTAGTTTATCAAAAGATCTAAAATTTGAAAATTTACTTTTGTGTCAATTTTCATATGTAACTTTATACTATTATTGGAATTGTTTTTTTGTTGTGTTTTTGGGTGAAAATCTGGCATAAACATATTTGGGCATTGATTGAAATTAAGTGTCGTTTTTCTATAAGGCTGGCTCTATTGACCTCGATGTAATAAGATTAGTAATGTGCTGGGTATGCTGCCACCTGTTAGTGGGTTTGAGCATTTGGAATGTCATTATAGTCAATTTGCTTCTTGTGTAGTTTGTATTCTGTTTTGTTGTTGTTAATAATGTAATAATTATAAGATTATTAACTACAACAAAACAAAATTCCTACAAACTACACAACAAACAAAATACAAACTTAAAAAAACTGAAAAACCGAGTTCAAAATACCCAATTTGTTTACTTGGATGACATTTATTTTTATTTATTCTTATATTATTTTGTTATAAAAACCAAAGTACTGAACTGATTTATTTGGGACCACCTTCCAAACAAAAAAGAATCATCAAAAGCAATTCATTATTGGCCGTGTAATTTCTGAACAAACATATAAAAAATAACCATACAGTTAAATTGAGAACCTTCTTCTGATTGGTAAATAAACTAGAACTTGCCCCTCTTTAAAAAAAATATTATCTATGTTTTTCTTGAATTATTTTATTTTCTTCACAGGCATGGGTGGTAGAGCGTATGGGGAAATTTCACAGGATACTAGAGCCCGGACTAAACCTACTATGGCCCATCGTAGATAAAATAAAATATGTGCAGAGTTTGAAAGAAATAGCCATAGATGTGCCAAAGCAGAGTGCTATTACATCAGACAATGTGACACTAAGCATTGACGGGGTGCTCTATCTCAGAATTATTGATCCTTATTTAGGTAAGAAGTAAACATAATAAAACTAGTTTTAGATTATTTTATAAGTAATCCTGATCCTGAGAACTCAAATTTTCAAGGCTAGAGAGAATAGATATCTTCTAGATCAACAAGATCCATCCTCAACCACTTGGTTTCGTCTAAGCACTGATGATGCAATGTCAATTTCTATCTTCAGATTATCTCTGTAACAAATTTCACAATGATTAGCCCAGCTGTTTAATTATGAGGCTTTTATAATACAAGGATTGTTCCATAGAATTCAATGTTTTAATAAAATTACAATTTTATACTTAATACAAATACACCAATAGCAAATTTTTATTTTCCATTAAATAATTTTGCTACTGATACTACATACAAGTTGGCTTGTGGTAATGCATTTTAGTTTAATAATATATTTCAAGAGCTTAACATCCTAGAATACTAAAATATTAAATGTTGTGCAATCTAATGGCTTGCCAGTTGCAAGTGTGTTATTTTCAATTGCTTTTAGCTGATGCAATTTAAGTTATCATGGTACTTTTTCTTTCATTTGATTGAGAGTAGATAACTCTTTTATGGAAGGAGCTGATTATCTCAAAACATTATTTTTTAATTTAATTCCATTAAAATGTGTACATGAAGCAACACCAAAAATTTGTATGTGTACACAAATATATTTAGATTAAATTCTTATTTTAACCGACTTCCAAAAAGAAAGAGGTTATCAATTTGGTCTGTATGTTTATTTTTGTATGTTTGTTCACCGATTACTCAGCCAATTCTGCATTGATTTTGATGTTTTATTATTTGGTAGATCATATTTCAGAGAATACTTACTAATAGATAATTATACTTTAGAAAAGTGAACAGCTAAACTACATATGTATTGCATTGCGTATTTTGAAGTTGGTTTTTTCAGTTTTTTAAACTATAATTATTATTGAAGTAAAAACTACTTTAGACATGCTGAGCACTTTATTTAGTGGGTATTGAATAAGACTGTGCCGTCACACTTGGCTATGTAAAACTTGTTTGTGTATAGTCGGCTAGATTCGACTATGGGTGCGAGAGGGATATAGTTAGAGCAACTGCTATTTCGTATTATTAATGTCGCCTTGACGAAGACCACTTCTGTAGTGTTGTGAACACACATTTTTTTTGTCCTGCATTTTGGTTACTCTTGGGCTACATTATGCATTTATCCCTGTGAGCATCTACCCGGACTAACTTAGTTGTTTGGATTTAAGCATAGTTTCTTTATGATTCTAGCATCATATGGTGTTGAAGACCCGGAATTCGCTATCACCCAGTTAGCACAGACCACTATGCGATCAGAACTTGGTCAGATATCCCTCGACAAAGTGTTTAGGGAGAGAGAATCTCTGAACATATCCATAGTTGAAGCAATCAATAAGGCGAGTGAAGCGTGGGGCATCACGTGTCTGCGTTATGAAATTCGTAAGTATTTATCTCACTCTGGTTTGTTTTAGACTTAAAGTCGATTTTCGTATTGTAACTTATGCTTGATATGCTGTTGAGTGTACGTTTTGTGAGAAAGTAGATGCAAAGCTACTGTATAATTTATTTAAATGAACATTCTTTAGGATAGTTTTTAACTCGACTACGGCGAAGCAAAAGAGAGAGAAACGAACTTTTTCATAATAAATTTTCTTATTTATTATAAAAAGTTCATTAAAGTTTGGAAAACCACATATTTTTATTTTTGCGAGAGTTGTATTATTATTCAATTTAAATCTGGGGTCGCAGCCCGGTTCTTTAATGGGCATCAGTGGAGCCAAAGCCAACACTGAGAGGCCCTTTACATAAGATAATATAAAAATACAGTTGTTTGTATGTAAATAGATGATGGAACTATTGTACAATATGGAATTAGATAAATCGGGGCTACTGAGATGAAATGGTTATGACTTATAAGACTAGTTCATTGGCTGATGCTCCCACACAGTGAGTAAGATAAGGTACTTCTGTGTGGGAACATCAGGATGAGATAAGATAGGTATTATTATTATTATTACAAACAAATATAGCCTATGACATTCGGGGAGTGAAAACAAATCCAACACCTAGCACATCAAAATCGGTCTACCCTCTTTCTTGCGCAGTCGGGTATAAACATGCTTGATTTTATGTCTTATAGCTTATAGGCATATATTATGTAATTGTTGTAAAAAGCTTAAGTTTTGTGTAAGATACGCAGTGAACAGGAATATAAACAAGTAGAATAATATTGTCCAGGTGATATAAAGCTGCCGTCGCGAGTTCACGAAGCGATGCAGATGCAAGTGGAAGCCGAGCGCAAGAAGCGCGCCGCCATCTTGGAATCTGAGGGCGTGCGCGCCGCCGACATCAACGTAGCGGAGGGCAAGCGGCAGGCCAGAATACTCGCCTCAGGTTTGTATAAGCAGGATTACAAATCACACCGTATGAAAAATAAAGACATGATTTTAAAATTGAGAAAATATTGTCAGAAAAAAATCTCGGTGCTGGACATAGGCCTCCCCTATGGATTTCCAAAAACTGATTGGAAGCGACTTCCATCCAGTGTCTTCCTGCCACCTTTATGAGGTTATCTGTCCATCTCGTGGCTGGTCTCCATACGCTGCGCTTGCCGGTGGGTGGTCTCCACCCATGGTCGTTGTCTTTATTACCGATTACATAAAGGAGGTTAACAATAAGGCTGTATTTTTTTTTATATTAAATTTGTTAACGCATAATTCCGTCATTTATAAACCGACTTGAAATATTATTTTTATTTGAAAGGATGCTTACTTTCTGATTGGTCCCATGCAAATAAAACAATGCCGACATATATATATTTATTTTAATAAATATTTATCAAGACCATAATTTATATTAGGGATTGTCATCATCCTTCTCTATCCCACTGCTGGGTATAGGCCTCTTGTCATGCCATACATATGCATCTGTCCTATGCTAATCGAGTCTAGGTTCGACCCGCGATAGACACAATCGGCCTTACCGAAAAACGTTACTTAACTATAAACAATGCTTAACATATTATGTCAACTTTTTGGACACGTAATGCCACTTGCGGAAAGAAGACAGACGATTTCATCTTGCAATGTGATATTATATTCGTACAGAGGCTGAGAAACAGGAGCAGATCAACAAGGCATCAGGAGAGGCGAACGCAATGCTGGCCGTGGCTGAAGCACGCGCTAAAGGACTCCGGCTCGTCGGCAGCGCTCTGGCACACGTGGTACGTATAGAGCACAGAATTCGAGACCCTATTTACATAGAGTTAAGAGCATAGTTGTCGCGGAAATTTTCGCCAGTAAATTACGCGTATTTTCATACAACAGAAGAAAACCATTTTCTACCCCTAAATATTCATCAAATATCGATAACTCTTTATTGTATGATTGGAACCATTAATGGTTAAATCTGTAAGGTATCCTTTTTTCAAAATATTTTCCTATTTTTAGGGTTCCGTACCTCAATAAGAAAAAACGGAACCCTTATAGGATCACTTTGTTGTCCGTCTGGCCGTCTGTCTGTCCGTCTGTCTGTCCGTCCGTCCGGGTGTCAAGACCTTTATCTCGGGAACACGTGAAGGTATCGAGTTGAAATTAAAACCATATACGAAGATCCATAGTATCTTGCTGCAGAAAGAAAAATAAAGTTTCTAAGCTTTCGTGAAAAAAAAGTTACAGCCGAATATATCGTAAAAAAACGCACATTTCGACACTCACAAGGGAATCAAAACCTATGGGGTACTTCCTGTTGACCTATAACAATGAAATTTGGCAAGAAGCATTGTGTTAGAGTACACATATAGGAAAAAATCCGAAAACTGGACATTTTTAATTTAATCCCAAAAAAATAGTGTCTTTATGCAAGGAATGAAATTTGAAATTTTTAAATACTGTATTAGTGACTGAGAGTACAATTTCATCTTTGTTTGTATTCTCTTTGATCTTTATGTTAGGTATTTTATGTTATTACTATTTTTGCATGCCTAAGGTCAGATATGGAGCTCTGTTATTTATACGACATTTCAACTGTTTCTTTTTTTGTACACCCATATGCGCAAATAAACATATTATAAATTATGAATTATGAATGAAGGTCCAAATTTTAAAGTGAATTAACCGTATCATGTGGGGTATCATATGAAAGAGCTTCAGTAGCATAAGCTAAAACAGGTTTTTAAATATTTTTACGATGTATATTTTTAAATATATGAAGGAAAATATAAAAAAATATATATGATTTCCCCCTTTTATCTACTAGTTTGTACGGTACCCTCGGTGGGCGAGTCTGACTCGCACTTGTCCGGTTTTTTATCTTTACAGATATAATAAATATGGAAAAAGTGAACCGTAGAGCCATTTATAATTCCAATCAGATGAAAAAAGTGATGTCATTTGTATTGAGTGGCAAGAGCACTGCAAGCCTAAAATAAAGTATATCATAGCTTTGATGTATTTAAATGAACATTCTTTATAATAGTTTTGTAAAATCACTTATTTGTTACGAATAAGTTCGTTGGACGTTATTTTTTGAATTTTTTTTTTATTTTGTTTTATTACGGAGTTTTGTCGATATTCGACTATGCCACTCCCATTAATCCTAATTACAAATATCTAACTTATCTTTACGTAACACTATATATTATTATAAATCCAAATCTACCCACATGTTCCCCCGAAGAGGAACAAGTAAATTCGAATTAGACTCTTGAATTTCTCTGAAAATGGTGATGCCAACAGACTATTACAAGTCCCCACATTGCTATCATTTGTTATAAGTAAACTCCGGCGTATCGCTTCGTTCCGGATACATTCCATCAGAACATGTTGAACATCTTCGACTACATCACACTCTATACAATTAGGTATCTCTATCATGCCTATCATGTTCTTAAAAGAGTTCGACGGAATAGAAAAGTGCATTTTTTTAATTCTTACGTAGTCGGCTAAAAACTGTTTGAAATAGGAAATATACATGATTTATTTTTATTTGTTTATAAAAAGCTAACCATACATATATTCATTCCACAAAACAAAATTAAAATACCTTCAAAAATAAGAAAGTTATTTTAATTTCATGTTAGACAGAGAGCACATGATAGCAAACGATGACGTCATGGTTCAAGTTCGTCGTACAAATTCAATAGAAACTGATGTTTCGCAAGAGAGGGACAGAGGTTCCCTCCCCTAAAACTTTAAAATGTTTATTTCTTGGAAGTTTATCAACTAATTGAGATATTTTATTATCAATTATCAATTAAAACTATTATCCCTATGAAATAAAATTCATGCATATTCCATTCCCGTCTTCCCGTCGCATGCGTTATCGTACCACGTTAAGCCTGCTTGTGTCCGTTGTTGTTCCGTATTTAATGCGTGTCGTGTTGCAGGACAACAAGCACGCGGCGTCGCTGACGCTCGCGGAACAGTACGTGTCGGCGTTCAACAAGCTGGCGCGCACCAACAACACTCTCATACTGCCTGCCAATGCAGGGGACGTCTCCAACTTAGTCGCGCAGGTATACTTATATACAAGCTGCATATACTGATTCGCATAAACTCTCATGTCATACATTAGCATAACTTCAACTGTTCTAATTATGTATTACCATAAAAATATTTATTATATTTTTTTATCATAAATCATTATTATACTTATATTGATTCATATAAAGTTTAATGTCATATATTAGCATAATTACAACTATCCTAGTGACGTATTAGCCTAAGAATCATTATTATACTGACATACATGCTTTAATATTGATTCACATAAAGTTAAATGTCTTACATTACCATATCTTCAACTATCCTAATGATGTATTAGCATAAGAATAATTACTATACTTACATACATGCTTTAAGGATTCACTCAAAGCTCGCAGCTATCTTTCTCGAGCTTTACAACATTTTTATTCTTATAAAATCATTGAGTAGGGATATTAGAAAAGTGAGAGACGAATTTGTTTATTTTGATAGAAGAAATACAATAACCATAACCTACTGTTCTTCTATCACTGTTTTTTTTTTATCTGTAACTGAAAGACTGGTTCGCCATAAAAAAAATATGCATTGACCTACTTTTTTCTATAACAGAAATTATTTTTAATAATAAAAAATAATTTATTTATTTTCTATAATTTTATGCGACTCATATACAATACGAAAAGTATTATTATGACAATAACTATGCCAAAATCATTATACCAAAGTAAATTAGGAATTCAAACATTATGCGAAGCAACACATCGATTGTTTCTATTATTTCGTATTGGATCCGCACGATTAGCGCTTGCTAGTGTCCAGGATTCCCAGTATATCCAAAAAATATGAATACCTACATATATTCTCACAACAATTTACACACATTCTTAGTTGTAATTAGGTACCTACCTATGTATTGTATATGTATATAAAAATATATATTTAACTTTACAGGCCATGTCAATATACTCCACTGTAACGGCGCACAATACGCAACCAATTCAAAACCAGCCCGAGTTGGACTCCACACCTTTCGAAGAGCCTCTAGTCAAAATCAACGCTCTAACCGAAAAAGGGTCAACTTTTGCTGGTCAACCCATCCCGGAAAGCGATAGTCTAGCAGAATACTTCTCAGATGATGAAGAGCGAGAGAAAGCGTTGCAAGCACAAAAAGAAAAGAAGGAGCAACAGCTCAATAAGATAGAAAGAGATACATAGATGTTCCGTAGTGTCTGTTGTTAAATAAAATGTATTTAAGAATTTATTTTGAGTGTTGATTTTGGTTTATGTATTATTATGATGTTGGATTTGTGTTGTTGAGCGTCAGATAGATAGTAATATTGCTGAAAGAGAATAAAATAGATTAGGTCTCAATTCCATTAAATATAAATCTCCTAAAAGTGATGACTGACATGTATTCGTCGCGAGCAGTTTGTCGCAAACCGGAGGTCAGTCACCAACTTCTTATAAAACAAATGACATAAAAAAAACTTTGCCATTTGCAGATGTGGACGGGTGTTGGTTTTAACACAGTACACAGTACCACAGTATACTGTGTACTTTAGTGTACTGTGTTAAAACCAACACTCGTCCACATCTGCAAAGGGCAAGGTTTTTTTTAAGTACAGTGAAAAAGATTATAGATAAAATATTGTTTTAAAAAAGTAAACGTACGCCTCATAATTCTTAAAAAAATCCTGAAATTTATAGTTAACCTAGAATTCCGTAACAACTGTAATGTCGCATTAAATGCAAATGGTTCTTCGCAATTCGGTTATTTATATGTAGTGAAGTTATCGTATTTTCTTGTACGATCTTAAATATTGGTTTAACGTACAAAACAAATATTCTATAAAATCAAAATACAATCTTGATTTATACAGACATAATACAATCTTGCTGTACTGTAGGTACAGTTCCTCCAATCCCACCTACCAGTGTTTCCACCGGATCTATCCACTCATGGCGCCACAACTCCTGGAGTAAGGCACTATCCACACAAATTAGAATCCGGGTTCCCGTCCCGGACGGAAAGAAAAAGTTTCTATACCTTTTATATTATACCTGTTCTCACATGTCTATGTCGGATGTGTCCTCTACTACCTACTACCTCAATAGTATAATAGCACAGTTTTTAAAGTAGCTGGAAATAGGTGGACACTGCACTAAACCACTTTACAAATAGTTTCAGTGAGTGAATAAATTAATCAAATTTCACTACTGCATATTTATATATATATATTTATTTACAACGAAGCTGGCTTCATAGTCTAATGGTCCTTTTATGATTTTCGTTATATCATTATATTATATAAGAGAAAAAGAAAAGACATTGTTATTATAATATAATTCAATGTATTTTTAGATAATTCTTATTTCTTACAACTCAAGCCATAATATCAATATAAAATTTACAGAAACTTATTGCTATTTTGGAATTTTTTAAACAGTCTCATAGCGTTCGCCTACAATTTATTGTTAGTCATTATCATAGTTTATGATAAGGCATGGGTTAATGTTAATAAAAAATTTAATGCAAGCAACATTCAGTTTTTTTTTAATTTATCGACTAATTTGGACTAGCGCTCAACAAGCGATAAATTCATAGTAGGTATCTTAACAATGAAAACAAAACATCCATTGCTTTCAGCAAAGGCACACATATTATCTATTAGTCTAAAGAGTAATAAGGTCTGATAAAATCCGAGTAACTCCAGTGAATACAATAATAATATAATAGAATATTATTTATTGTCATAAAGTATAGAAATGTTTATCAAGTACTTGTTTCCTGTTTGGACAAGTACTTTATAAACATTTCTATACTTTATAATATAATAGAATATTATTTATTGTCATAAAGTATAGAAATGTTTATCAAGTACTTGTCCAAAGAGAGAAACTGTTTCCTGTCTGTTCGATCATCAAATATCTACATATATAGGTAATGTTATTTTTTTTTAACAGATTTCAATATTTGAAAAAAGTAAAGCCAGGTTAGACAAGGTCTTAAGATTATTTTAAATATTTACAATAAATAAGTAAAAAATTATTTAATTTCAATGAGAACACGTAAATTTGAAAATGACTAACTCTTTCAAACAAAAAAAAACTGGATCTAAATCGGTCCATCCGTTTGAGAGCTACGATGCCACCAACACGATACACACGTCAAAATTATAACATCGCTCTCTTAGGGTCCGTTATTTCGTATATAAAACATATATCACGTAACTAGTTGATATTCAAGCAACCACCAACGTAAAATTAAAATGGTGACGTCACGTATGACATTACGTCACTTCCCAGGTGCCATACCTTAGTTATCTTTTTACCATGACTATACCTACACAATTCTACAAACCTAATAGTCTCTTAACTGCCTTATTTAGATTAGACTTCCAAAGCCTTGAGCATCGTTGCAATGTTGCTAGTCTATCAGATTTTATCCAACTGTGCAATGAGGGTAGGTAATGATTAGTTATTCTCTACTAGAAATCTGTATATATACTCACATTTTTGAAGATATAAAATCACTGCATGAACTTGTAAAAATCGTCGTTTATAAAACTAGAAAACGACATTCTATAAATTAGACAAAAATTTCAATTTGATCGAAGTTAATTTTCATGCATAAAATCATTTATGCATTTATCATTTGCGCGAGCAAGACGGACTGTGGTCGAACTACGGGCACTTAATGTTAAGGATGTATCATACAAAATTAATTTCGTTCAGATATATTTTTCATATGTACAACATAAATAAATTTAGGAAAACATATTTTATTATTCTGTATACAACTTCATTTCATTCAAAATTGCATTTTGTGTGAAACACGTGTTACCTATTATTGTTTTCCTTTATATCTTAACTAGCGGCCAAGTGCGTGTCGTGCCACGCGGAGGTAGGGTTCCGTAGTTGCACATAATAATTTATGTGAACTTAAAACAGGGTCTTCTAAATTATACTATGAACATACGAATTAACTTATGTTAGTTTAAATAATATTTGCACGAAATTTTCATTTTTTACTTCTCTAAGTACATTGTTTTAAGCTGATCAACTATAACTTATTAGGAAGACTATTACGTCCACTTAGCCGTGATAGTCTTCCTTTTAATTTCATCATATATGCTACTAGTATGATTTTTTTCATATCTCCAAAGCCAACCGTTTAGCCGGTAGAGAGGACTTTGACTTTGACATTTGACTCCAACAAAAATTATCATTTTAAAGCTTAACATTTTGTAAATGGATTCCTAAATTGGAAAACGGGTTTCGTACATCCCCAGTGTTTTTTGATTACGATACTCCAGAAATTGAAACAGTATGCCATAAACATCTACCTCTTAGTAGGTACCTAGCTACATCATGAGAAACATGTAGAGTCTTTATCAACATTTTGTTACTAGGTTTACTGATAAACTTACAAAATATACGAGGTCACTGACTTACATCCACATCCAGTCTATGTATAAAGAAGACATTTCACAATATAACTGGTTTTAAATTGACGAACAACCAACACGCCTATAATGCAGAACCTTTTCTAAATAGCGAATGTACTTCGCATCTTGAAGAATTAAGGTAAATATCGAATAATATTTATTTAGACAACGTTCTATCGAATTTCTAGTGTATATTAGTTTAAACGTGTTATAAAATTACAAGAGAACTGGAATGCTCATCGCCAGTACATGATACTTTAAAAAATGTATGATAAGAGAAAAATACTTTCTATCCCTAATATTTCAAAATTACAACAATAAAAAAAAATTAAGAACACAAGGACAACAAAGTTCACAAAAGTTCCAAAATGTTTTAGAAAGTTTTTTAACCCCTGACAGTTGTCAGGGAGTTAGGAGGGAGGGAGGACAATGTATGAGAACAGTTGATTTTTTCACGAATTCGAATTGTATCAATAATAATAATTGTTTATTAATCCCGCGCAAGCGCAGCGTAGAGGCCAGTAACAAGATAGACAGAAGACATTTTGGATACCTATATGCAGCTGTGGGCTTCTTATTGTGGCTGGGATAATAATGACAAGTTCAATGACCTCCTTTCGGCTAAATACGGGTCACCATAATAATCCTGTATAAGATTCTGTTGTACATATAAACTACATTATTGTTAGAAAATTCGTTTAAAAATACTTCTAGTGACTAACTACTTACTCTTCTAATATATTATTCTATCGCAATATCTTATTTTTTTAATGTTTAAAAATCATATAGAAATTCAATTCTTTTCACAATGATAAGATGGTCCGTGCCTAGCAGTGGGATAGTTTGTACAAACAGGACTGATAAAAAAATAGAAATGAACTTACAACAAAAGCAAAATTTGCTCATGAATGTGTTGAACAACTTGAACACTGGCCTGTTTGCTTTTGTTTCTTTTTCGATTCTATTGTACATTTCTGCGAGAAAGTGTGTGAAAACGCTTCATTTGATCACTTATCTGATTAGCTTAATTTAATTTTATAGCGCGTCATAATTAATTTTATAGAAAAAGGAGATAGGGAGTGTCTAACTTGTCTACGTATAGGATGAGAGTGAGTTACCCTGCGTGATGACAAACGGTCACCACCGCTTATTTGATTTCAGCCTATAGAAAAAAAAAAACAGAAAACTCTGATGATGACTTCTGTGATTTACGTTAAACTTTTAGAGGAACAAACGGTTAAACTATTCTACATTTTTTGATATAAAAACTTAAGGCGCCGGGGTGGGTGCCGTGGTAATTTAGCTCGCGCACGACTTCATATTTGAGATATCTAGACACGAGGTAGCGTGTCAAGCCAGGTTCAAGCATAAATTTATTTCATGCGAACGTGCGCCTAATAAGAAATTAATTAGGTAACTTTAATAATAACCGCCAAAGTCGTCTATACGAGTATTTAACAAACCCTAACGGGTTCTGTGCGCCAGCGTCATTTATAGACTGGAAAAGTAACGCACTATATTAAAATATTAAATAAAAAATATCATATCAAATCAATTATGTCCATACGCTAAAATCATTCATAGTTTACCGCTAGAAACATGATACATTAGGCACATATGGAGACTGCTCGAAAATTATTTAAAAAAACTCTAGATCGCGATATTTTGTTTTTGTCAAAAATTTATATTGAAATATAATCAATAAGTAACAAAACTGTAAGTATAAATACATAAATATTTACAACACAGTAAAAATGTGATCAACTTCAGATGATCTGAAATCTCAACTCTGGCGCACCCATATCGGCCATCATTAATCAGTACACTGGGTCAAGTATAGACGACACGCTGATGATGTCGCAAACGAAGATCATGTGTGAGCGAGACAGCTGCAACCCTGCAACCCTGGCGCCTTAAAATAAGACGTTACATTTGCTACCTTAATAACGTACTGCTTATAATATAGTCCATAAAGTACAGAGATTGTAGTAAAAAAAATCTAAGTAATTTTGACGTATTTTTCCTGTTGGTTGAAGTAGCTGACCGTACCTTCCTCCGGGTTGCTGTTAGAACGCGCCGGCATCTTGTGGAGGCTTAGATACGAGGGCGAAAGCTCTGTGTCTTCGAACTGCCGGAGGTGGATCTGTCAAAGATACGAAGAGGTAAAGCTTATTTACACTGGGTTATTAGGATACACTATACTAAGCCCAAAAGGAGGTTATTGTAAAAAGGAATACACCACCGTTTGAGAGCTACATAACAGCTACAGACACACAGATATACAGATACAAACGTCAATATTATAACACCCCTCTTTTTGGATGTCAATAGAGCTTAATGTCGCAACACTTACAGGTGAAGTCAGCATGCATTAATATTGAGTGAAAAATTAAATAATTATAGTTTAAAAAACTGAAGCAACCGACTTCTCAAGGATGCCCTTGTCAGAACTGGACCAAATTGAAATGGGACCACACGGGAAGCATTCAAATAAAAAAATATCATCAAAATCGGTTCACCCAGTCGAAAGTTCTGAGGTAAAAAACATAAAAAAATACAGTCAAATTGAGAACCTCCTCCTTTTTTGAAGTCGGTTGAAAAATATATGTATATCATCATAATCTCAGCCACAAGAACTCCACTGAAGTATATAGGCCTGTACTCGCAAAAACGTACACTCAACATCACATCATGTATAACGTAAGCTACGTTAGACTACGGAAGTCGCTCTTATGCACTCGAGTATTTTTTTATCCCCGACCCAAAAAGAGGGTCGTTATAAGTTTGACGTGTGTATCTGTACACATATAATTATGTGTGTGTCTGGGGCATCGTAGATGGACCGATTTTGATCTAGTTTTTTGTTTGATAGAAGATGTTTCTTCAAAACCGGTTCAGACATTTTTTGTCGGGGAGTTTTGAGTTTTCTAAACTTATGCTTGTTCATTTAACATAAATACCTACTTTTTAGTGTTTTAAACTATACAATTTTATTTTTGTAACACAAATGTAATTCAAATTTACTGTAAGGTATTATATAAAAATGATTGTACTGTCAAAGTGGGTAGCTGCACCATTTGCTTGTCGCGAAATAAATATCTTTCTGTGTGGACGTACTGTGCTGTTTTTATTAATATCCTCGAGATACTCTTCAGATACCATAATTAGAATTAAATCGATTACATAATTTTATTTATCATACGTGTAATTCTGACTTACCTGTAACATAAATGTTATTCAAAGTTAATGAATATTCTTATTCTATATTATTGTTTATTACAGTATCTGACATATGTGACGAGTTATGTTTCTCATCCATTAACATGATATAACGATATTGATAAATCCGATCCTGCATTATAATGTGAGATCCGTGTAGAGATAACAGTTAGAACATTCGTAGAGGTCAAATAAATATATAAATGTTATTATAATATACTTATATAATATACTTATATAACACAATCATCATCATCATCATCTCAGCCATAAGAAGTCCACTGCTGGACATAGGCCTCCTCCATGGATTTCCAAAAAGACCGATTGGCGCGCGGCTTGCATCCAGCGTTTTCCCGCCACTTGTATGAGATCATCTGTCCATCTCGTGGCTGGTCTTCCTACGCTGCGCTTGCCGGTACGTGGTCTATATATAACACAATATTATATTCTAAGAAGGTGATCGAAAAAATGTGTGATATTTTCCCCCTTTTTTAGCAAAAACAAAAGCGACGCAGAAAAGCGGTTTTTGCAGCCTTACTTGCGATTTCGTTACGCTTGATATGCTGTTGAGTATATTTTATGTGAGAAAATATTAGTAAAATCGTTGTAACAGGTTATAAATGAGCATTCTTTAGAATAATTCTAGAAAATTCGCTTATGTATTACAAAAGTTCATTGGAGGTTACGAAAAAGCGTATTATTTTATTCGTTTAAAGAGTCGTATTATTATTATGACTGATTTTGTTGTGCGAGTGTGTGTATGTGTGTCTGAGTGTTATGACACTGGATGTGGGTATGTATGTTTCTATCTTTTAATATAGATTCTTTGTTGATTGATTGTCCTTTCATTATTACAAAGAATCCCCCAAATTGCATTTATTGCGATCTGCTCCATACAAACGGATTTATATATGTATAACCCCCTACCCAAAAAGAGGGTTTAAAGTGTGTATTACGTGTCTGTCTATGGGATCCGGGACAAAATAGTCTAGTAAAAATATCGAACCCATAACCAACAGCTAAGAAGGCAGACTTACCTATCTGCACAAATAATAAGTTGATCACTGCCGTTGATAATTTACAACTATTGCAATTCAGTAACGACAAATAACCAGCTGCAGATATCACGATAATATATTCCTTTTTTTACCCCATTCAGATCCGGTTGGAGGTAGATTTAAATAGTAAAACCAGTATTATGACTAGACGAAAAAAGACTAATAGACAAGAGAAACTGTCGTATACATGTTTAGCAACTAATGGTCTATACCAATGGTTAGATAGCGGCCACGTGCGTGTCGCTTCACGCCCAAAGTAGGGTTCTGTAGCACTGTTAGGGTTTCATAGTTTAATAGTTGTACATTGCATAAGTCTGTAGCATAACAGTCACTGGCCCAAACATTTATAAAACTTTAAACATTTTCGCTCTCACTTTTCTCGCGTAAAAAGATGTTATTTGTTTGGGACATAGAAGTGCTGAAGACACACGAAAAGAAAAAGAAAATACTTAATAGCAATAAATTTAATTTCTTCAAATTTCCAACCTCGCTGCGATCGCGTTTTTTAACTTTCTGTTTTCTTTTCAAATCATGAAAGTGGTGGGAGCTCGCTAACATGAGTTAAAAAAAATGCGCTCGCTTCGTTCGCGCATTGTTATTCACGATCTTGTGTTCGTTTATAGTTTAGATTGTCAAGGTGTCGTTAACACGCGTAAATAGGTAGATATAATATTACTATCCAAAAATTCATAAATCATTGTATTCATTCATTGTAAAAACTTTCCAATGTAAGATATTGTAACGCATTTTATAGGGTGTAGTAAAACTCTTAGCGATCTTAGAGGCCAGACCCCTCACCCTACAAAATATCACTAGATACGCCCATGATACTAAAACACTTAGTTCATCAGAAAATAAGTAACGTCTGGGGGCCCTGAGATCTTGAACTATATTTAACTAAATTTAGTGGCTGAGGCCTTACCAGCAAATGTAAATTGACTTCATCACTCCTGCTCAGATAGGGGAAGTTGCCCCCACTCTTGAGATGCGCTAGTTTCGCGTGGGGGTAAGACTTGTAGAGGTCTTCTCTGACGCGGGAGCTCAGGGCGCTCTCATCCCATACATCCATGACGGTGATGGGAAGGTTGCTCAGCAGCTGGGGTTGGACGTAGCATGGGCTGCAGTTTAGGGTCAGTCGAGACGCCAGCTCGGATTGGGTTAGAGATTCGAGCTGGAGGAAATATTGAACAGTTACAAATAACTTATATTAATCAGCAGAAACATGCCCATGCAGACATGTTTCTGATAGGTTGGCAACACTCTTTCTTGGCCTCCAGCTTAATCATCGTTCAAGGTCTTAAATTCATATAAAAATAGCACTGGAAAAATTTTAGGTTTTCCCAATTGTTTAATTTATTCCCTATTTTGCCAGAAAACTTTAGGTCTCTAACGTCCCGGGTCACAATAAACATAAAAAATGTCAAATTGGTTCATTCATTCTTAAGTCAAATGGCTACCAATAAAAATATTTAGATTTTTTAAATATACTGTAACTAAAGAAATCTGAATAAATTGGTTTCCATGAGCAGGCAAATATACAAAATATTCATAAATAAAGATGCTGATAAAAACTAGCGAATGAAAATTATGAATTGTTAAAAGTAGAAATCTAGTAAATAAAAAATATACATAGCCAATGTCTTAAAAAAATCTCAAATATGCGTCAACTTGCTTTTTATCTTCATATAACTGTTTACAAGATAAAAGCAAATTATGTAATCAAGATATTCATTGCCAATAACAAAATAATAAGGCTTGCTGAACAATAATAGTAGATAAGTAATTTATTAGTAGAATGAATATGATAAATATTCTTGTCTTCTTCTATGAGGACTGGCAGAAAATGGTACATAAGCACTAAGTCATCCTAGTGTCCAGCTTGTTACTGTGTACTTATACATATGCAATAAAGTTATAAATAAATTGATATTTATTATCCAATTGCAAATTACTTACATTCATCATCATTCTGTCATATAATCATCATTCATCATTATCACAATTATCAGAATATGGAGCGAATAAAATATACAATAATTATCCATGAAACTTACCCTTTCAACCATGAAGTCAATGGCCTCTGTCATTCTACGGTCAACCTTGTCTGTAGTAAAGTTGCCCATCAACATTCTCTTCAACACCAGTGAAGGTAGAAGCCAGAATAATGCAGAGGAATCGTGGTATTCAAACACTGATGTATCAGTAAATGTGTTGCAGAGGACTAAGGATACTACTCGTGGACAATTTTTTGTTACTTCTGTAAATTTCTGTGCTATAAAACCACCTGAAATAGGTTCAATGGTTATTTTAAACACAGATGTTAGTTAAAGGGGTGGGATTGCTTTTTAAAATAGACTTTAAAGAGTATAAACAAATTTCATTCAAGAGTGTAAAAAACATTATGGTTTATTTCAGAGTTAATAATGTGACTCAAAACTATCACTTATTGCTTTAATTCATGAAAAATAAATCCTCAAATAAATATTGGTGGACATTTCACACCTTATGGGGCAGGTATCAAACATGAGACTCTTTTAAGAGAGTAATATATAAATAGATGTGATTTTTCTATTGCAATATTTTGATAACTATTTGAAGAAAACTCCAAACCGCATATCTATTTTCCAAAAACATCCATAATTTTATCCAATACACATAATCTAGGATTATAAAAAGCCAGTGATAATTACCTAAGGAAGCTCCAAAAAGGTGAACCCTATCAAGCTCCAGATAATCTATGAGTCGTTTGAAGCCATCGCACCACTCCTTCATGTTCCAGTACGGTGGGGGCTCCGCCGCTATGACCCTGACTCCTCGACATGAGAGGCCCATCACTTGATTGAAAAATACGTCGGCAGTTCCCGACACTGGCGGGAGGCATATCAGCGGGCAGCTTACTGACTTCGGCCCCGAGTCAAATATTCGCCAAGCCTGTACATTGACGTGTAAAGATTTCTTTTTAATAAATTGAACACAATATTAAAAGTAAATAGAAAATAATCAATAGTTTATAGTATGAATATTTTTTAATTAAGCACTTCATGTTACTTAAGCAATAAAAACATATAGGTATCCTTATGTTTTTATTGTTTATGTCTGTAAGAAATAATATATTAATTCTGTTTACCTTGGTACCATCTGAGTCAACAACTATTTTCCTCAGAGGAATACTACTTCTGAAGCTTAGATATTCGTTGGACTGAGCCAAATCACTAACGCAACTCATTATTTCAATAAATTGGTCAATGATTTGTAATAAACCACTTTAAAATATAAAATTCAACAAAATATCACAACCTACCCGTCGTGTTTACTTTCAAAAATCAGACATTCTTTTTGTTTTGACGTGATGTAAACGTCACGTGACATTGACAGCTAGGGTAATCTAGCTTTAGTGATGTCATAAATAATCGACTAAAATGTACAATAAAAAATAAATCCCATGCACTAGATGCTACCATATGCTAAGTATCTTGCTTTTGATATACTAATTTTTGCCACTAATTTACTTGAAGTCTCTGTGCCAAGCCATACTTGACAGAGTATTCTAAAATAATAATATATAATAATAATATACCCTTCTGTCTATACAAAAAAAAAAACAACGGGTTTGTCTCCGGGAGTGCCGGCAGAAGTGAAAACTCGACTTACGAATTTTTGATCAGGTCACGTGTCCTGACGCGAGTTTAATATTATTTACCCATCCCAATAGTGCATGCACAACGCCGCTAAAGAAGTTTTCACTTAAAAAATCTGGCTATAAGTAATTAAACCTTTTTTTATTGCTTAAGGTGAGCTGCACGTTATAAGTTATGGTTTAAGCAGATCAGCACCCTTATTCTGATTATATTCGATTCGATGCAATCTTCGATATGGAGAGAGATCTCGAATGATTTCACACGGTTTCCGGAATTAGTGATTCAGCCCCTGTATTCTGCCCCCGTATTCTGAACCCATTCGGTTTCGGAATCGATTCGATTTGTATATCTCCGTCTCTGTCATTATCTATGGAAATGACAGAGACGGAGATATACAAATCGAATCGATTCCGAAACCGAATGGGTTCAGAATACGGGGGCTGAACCCATTCGGTTTCGGAACCGATTCGATTTGTATATCTCCGTCTCTGTCATTATCTATGGAAATGACAGAGGCAGAAATATACAAATCGAATCGATTTCGAAACCAAATGGGTTCAGAATACGGGGGCAGGTTTCTCGAATATCGAATAATTTTGACATTTCCATTCCGGCATCAGCTGATCATCCCAAACGGTGCCATTGATTGAAAGTGGCATGTGATATGTCGATTATCAAACGATTAATCGGAAATTGTTTTTTTGAGTTGGAAAAACCGATTTTTAGATCGATCTCATGCTGCATGTATTTTTAGTGAAAGTGTAATTTTCGTCACGTTATTGTATTTTTACTACTGTAGTACCTACTTTTAAGACATCACAGTTATTAATGTTTGATGTAATTTACATAATATATATATAGTATACCTACTATTATCAATTCTAATTTAATATTATTTATGTCATATTGATTCACTATCTAATATTTGCACTTGAGAAATGATCGAATGTAATGGAAAATTGTAATTAATTTCTAAGACCTTATTTACCTACATTCTTGCAAATAAATTTCATTTCATAAGTAAATTCTAACCAAAATTTATTCATTTGTTTGCCAAATGAGCAACGTAAAGACAAACATGAAACCACACACAGTTGTTTTAAACAAGCACTAAAGTGACGTAATGTTACACAATTCAAATAATATAACTTAGTATTTGCTAGGATGATGTACGATAGTTAGTATGATTTGGATTACTGTGAACGTCCACCGGACAAAGGAATACGAGAGACAGTGTAGGTCGAAAGCGAGAAGGAGGAATGACACCGGATGCTCCTCTAGTAACAACAAAAAAAAACATTTTTTTACAAGCTATCACTGCTATCACAGAACATCAAATTTATTTATCTATGGAGTCGATAGATCGGTGTAGAATTTATAATATTGTCAACAAAAAAAAACATACACTTGAATTAAGAACCTCATTCTTTTTGAAATCGGTTAGAAATATAAATGTGTGCTACTTCAGCCCCAGCAAAATATAATAGACTTTCTTTACTAGCTCGCATTATTGACTGATCCCTATTTGAACTGTAAAAAAATACGATTTTCTTACTTTTATTTTAATATGAAAATTTTTTAACGCAAAAGAATCGTACTTTAATCGATTTTTTTTAACAGTTAATCGAAATCCTTAGCGGTATCAAATCACTAAAAAAAGTTTGTAAATTTGACAGTTGCAGCCGTCAAATTTTTTTTTCTTTTATTGGCCACGATTGGCTCATTTGCCAAAATAATATGTTAAAAGTTTCATGAAAAATACAAATAATATAAGTTTTAGTCACAATCTCAAGTTACTTGGCTAAGATTATGACGAGATACTCGGTTGATAGTGAATCAAGTTCATGTCATGTCTTGGTTATTTTACTAGGAGCTGTTAAGGACTTTGTAAGTTACAACGTGAAGAAGTATGTTTCATCACTCTCATTTCAAACTCGTGCGCGTAAACGAACACTAATAGATTAAAAAAACATCATCTTTACAAAATCTTTATTTGAAATAACACAAGTTTAGAATAATAAAAGAAAACTGTGACATTTTTTAATTAAGTTCCCGCGAAAAACCTACCGAATCGAATGGATAACCTTCGATAACCCTATTCACAAATTCGAATGGCACCAGTCGGTACCAAATCGGTAATGACCTCGTGTTACCGATAGGAACATAGACAAGCTAGTTTTCAGAGTCAGTTTCATGTTTTTAGATAGGTGATTCGTGATAGAAGTAAAAAAATGCTTAATTATGACCAGCGACTGACAAAATATGTAATTTATTGCATATTATACATATAACTTGATCCATCATATTAATTATGGCATATAATTCTTTAGTAAATTTGTAGCTTCAATAAGTGAAGCATGCATCGAAAATACCTTGTTGGTTGTGTGTGTGTGTGTGATTTCAAAGTTCTTCTATTTTCTCACTGTACTTGTGCATTTAATGTATTTGCCATTTATTAGTAACAAGTATAAAATATTTAATATATTTAGAGCGCCATGCGTGTAATCTGACTAAGCTCTTCAACTATAAAATATTACATTTTGAAACTTTGGAAATCGTAATTAGGGGAATTTTAAAACCCGTAAAATCGGTACATTTCACTATTAGGTGAATATATTATGTCAAATTATGGAAAATGGTAATTGAAAATATCAAAAAAGTGCTCTTATATTCTTAAAATGTATTCGATATCACTCCCGACAGGACTGTCGGGAGCGATATCGATTTAGCCATCGAATTTATATGTCAAACTCCTTCGGATTCGAGTATGTGAGTCGGTCTACCCGAATCCCGGCAGATCCAGTTGAGGATGAGTGGAGATTGTCTTTGGTTTCTCGAGATATTTATACTAAAAATGGGACCGACGGGCATAAATTCGAATTCGTGAATACCCATTGGAGTCGAATGGAGCTTTATTCGGTAGCCGGCTCATTACCGACAAAATTGACAAACCGACAACCGATTAGAACTAGAATAAGGGTACAGGATTCTAGGGCTTTTATCATATTCAGAGCCTGGTAAAAAAAAGACACTCAATAGTTTGTAATAAAATAAAACAGAAATCTTTTTCAAACACATCTTTTATTATTTATATTAAACAGATAGGTACTGTCATTAAGTAATTAACATGCTCCTCACAATTTTTTCTACACGGATTTTCAAAACCACTTACGTAACTTAAGATCTAATTATCATTGTAAGTTTTGGACGATTTTAGCCGAATTTAATGAGAACACGCACGTCTGCGCGACTTCAACTAGGTACTTGATGTCTTGACCAAGTTATATGAAGGCAAAAATAGAAGCTAAAATCGTAAATGTAATCTAAATCTTTGCCTCATTTACATTCAGCTACTGCTTGTTGGTCCTCGCTGCCGTTTATACCACTTGAAATATTTCTAACAGTATCGAAGGCATAGGGATTATTTACACAGTGCTTCAATTCTTACTTCGTATCTGGCAACTCAGCGAAAGAGCAGTCTATCGCATTTGCGTAGCTCACTTGGATATCCACCCGAACAAGAACGCGGTTCGATTGCTACGCGTGTAGACTTAGAGTACGAAAATGTAGGCAGATTAGTCCACAGCGATCCATTGCTAGATGACTGCGTGACTTTATGATATTACCAACAAACACATATGACCTGCTCGGAAACATCAACCACAAAAACCAAAAATGTAGGTATAAAATGTAATTAACAAAAACACACGACGGTATCGATCATTAGCGTGCTGCGTGAGCCAATATCTGTGCGCCGCATGTGCTGTAGTGGTAAAGTAAACACACGCAGGCAGACTATTGGACCACCACCACCTAATATGTTCAGCCTTTGTGTGCAAATCCTACGTAGTAATGGAACCGATTAATCACTAATTTGGTAGTAGCGATAGTGTACAAGTGATTTGTTTTTTGTACTCGTGTTTAATTTTTCTGCTCTCCACCTCAAAATAGAGCTGAATGTAAATAGGGTATTACATACAAATACTATATTTTCACGTTATCTATATATAATTTTAACTTAGTGCACACTAACCGTAATAATTCACTTCTGTGTATCATTCAAATACAATGAATTTCGTTCGCGCGCGTTTTTCTATAATTTTAGCTTATGAATAGATACGCACAAAATTTTTATTATCGTATTATGATTTGAGCATGATCCTCTAATCTTTCGTTAAAGTTAAACTCTGTACATTTCAATTTTGAATAATGTTAGAGGCTGTCAGTACATTATTATTATTATAAATGTATTTTTTTTACATTTTACTAAAATTAAAGATAAGTAATTATATTTTACATTTTTAATAAAAAATATAGCAGATATCATGAACATTCACATTGAAATGGATAATTAAAATTCTACAAAATAAAAATTGATTCTAATTAAGATATCTAAATAGAAAGCTAACAAGTAGCATTATTAAAAGACAAACAAAATACCCGAATGCAAAATGTAGCTAAACAATTAGGAGGTAAAAGAGAATCTAGCAACACCTTTCATATCAAAATTGGTCAAAGTTTAGACTACACAAAGTAATACAGAAAACATACATATTTACTTACTCCCGTAAAACATTACTATTCTTTTTGACAGTCGGATTAAAAGCAATAAAAATCAAAGGCGACAATGTATTTATAATCACAGAAATCTTATTAGTAAAAAAAACTACGTATATTTAAATTGACAAAACCTAACATTTACATATTGAGAACATGAAGGTTATTTCTACATATACGTGCAGTATGTAGCAGTGAACGACGGACATACTCTTAGGTGTCAATGTGTTCAACATTATCAACAACGTAATTACGAAAAGTTACAAAGAGTCCAGCTGTGCCTTATGAAAATTGATTGACTTTCCACAAAATGCAGAAAAGCAGATTTCTTTAGGTTTCGTACTTGGAGTAAAAATAACACAGTGAGAACAACAACCTCCTATAGTATGTCGGTCGGTTACTGATACTTACTCGGTATATTAGTTGGCATATAAAAGAAGCATGACTAATTGTCTACTACTATAATAATAATAACTAAGTGATTTTATTAATAACTTATGTATCCAGTTCAGGCAAGAGATACCTATGGAGAATATATCGATGAAAAGGACTTAAGATAATTGTGTAACGCGAATTTGTATCCAATACACTTTTCCATACAACCAGAGAAAATTCTTTAATAACTGTAAAAATTGTGTTAACGTTTTAATAACGTAAACATCACGTGGCATTCATTCTTTAGTGTTGCTCTCGAATAATAAATAATCGACTAAAATTGTTTCAAACAATTTAGTCTGCTAATAAACAACATTTATTAGCAGACTATTGATTTCAATTGAGAAAGCCATCGTCAACTTTGCAATATAATATTTGATTATAAAATCAAAATTATCCAATTTATATGATTGGATAAAACAATGAATGGAGAGATCAGTTTTTTTTTTTAATTTTATACATTTAAATTAGATACTTATGTACTTCAAAGTAATAATGTAACCACAGAATTCGCCCTATTTACAGTAAGTATTTGAATGTAACTTACGAAAAAAGTGAAATCATAAAAATCAGAAAAATATAGGTAAAGGTAATCAATTTTCTTGTTTTGTATATACATAATCATTTTGCATTGAATAAACTAACGCTTACACAATTCTAAAAAACTTATCCAGCTATTGTCAATATCTGTACCTATAATGACTACAAAGTTGACTTCCGGTCGAAAGGCCCTTAAAATTAATAAATAATAATAACCACTGCATGGGTAGTATTTTCGAAAAAAAAATCAAAGTCACTTTAAAAAATCTGCAAAAACAAGCAAAAACTAACTCACAAATTCACTAAAGTTATATAAAGAAAGCATTAAGAGTGTTGTGAAACGCGAAGTTGTCTATACAACGAGAGAAAATTTATTACCAGCCTTAAACCTTATGTCATTCTCTATTTTACAAAAGATTGAATTTTTTTTGTAAGATTGGCGCCCTTATTGGCTAGAATTTAGTTTTATAATCCAAAATTTATTGTAACTGAAGTACATATTACAAAATAATTAGAAATAAAAACATAATCATAGCAATATTCATGGTATCAATCCGTAGCTCTATTATCGATATCTATATATTTTATATATCGATTTATCGATAAAAAATAATGCTTAGGACCAGAAATCAGTTTTCTCCTGTTTTTTTTTTTCGCTCGCGCCTTTTTTCGCTAATCTAAATAAAACGCTATGTTTTAGATTAGCGAAAAAAGGCGCGCGTAAATAATCTTAACAGAAACATGGATTTGGATTTGTCTTTGACTTCAATGATTCGTGAAACACACATCCTAAGACAATGGGGGCTATTCTAAAGGCTAAATACTTAACCACTATACTAATGAAAATTCCTAAAATAACTCACAATTAAAAAAAAAAGAACGAAATTCTCATACAACTTTCGTTCGTTTTTTGGATTCATTTAAATGTTAAGAATTTAAATTAGTTTAATGGTGCCATAAGAATTGACCCCACTGAGCCCTCAAATTCTAATATTCAAATGCGAAGTATGAACAAGAAATGTTTCATACATATTTTTTTTATTATATATCTAGTTCACTAACTAAACCTGTTTATTGCTTTTGAATACTATTGATTTTCCATTGCATTATCTCATTTACGTCACACGTTAACCGTTTTGGAACCAACCAAAGTAAAAGTACTGACAGACGGCGGACCAACGCGAGAGAAAGAGCACAATGAGATCTTTTTCTCTTTCATACGGTGGTTCGCCTGCACCATATTCTAGTATCTGTTAGTACTTTAAATTTAAAAAGTTTTAATTGAGAACTAATATTCCATCAACACACATCTTTCCAATGTCAGTGAAAGTTATATTTTTTCATAAATTTCTCATGGCTACACTCGATTTTTTATTTGATTATTGATATTTTCCTCAAAATGACTCATATCACTAGGAAAATCGATAAAGAATGAGAACAGGCAAATTTAGGTGGAAAAGTGGAAAAAATTGTCGCCGCGTTATAATGTTATATTAATTTCGTGTCAATCAAGCCCGTGAATTATTTTATTTGGATTAGAACTTAATTAACTTTATAACTCAATTGTTATTTCAAAATGGCTTATGCGCAAATCGCGCGAGTCTAATGTTCCCCTATGAATGAATATGGCGTTGTAAGCACTATGTTCGATTACAACAATGAGACATAACGGCCATACAATTATAGTCAGTATCATAGATGTGAAGTACTTGTTGTCACTGACTAGTTCAAAAGGTGCATTGAGAAATGCTCAAAACTATAGATACTTTCACTGACACTGTACGAAACCGTCACATGATAGCTGATGCGTGTGGAAATACCATAAAATATAGCTGTTTCTGTTTATTTACATTGCAATGACAAAGACAGCTATATTTTTGAAAGTTCCAATTAAAACAAAATCTACGTGATTGTTCAAGCAAACCATTTACATTCATATTATGTACAATAGAACATACACCGAAGCCCATTATGCGTCTAATTCAAATAATACGTCGGCAAACACGTTTTTTAAGAGCGCTTGAAATTGACCAAGCGCCAGGCAAATACTATCGGAAATACATTTTCAACTACCCTTTTAAATATTTTTTAGATTTTAGAATATACCAAAATACTGAATAAAGCCGTTTTAGCAATGTTTGCTATGTCACATCAGCCGCCAACTGCTATCATTAAGCAAACCACTTTCTTAAATCTTATTCTTTACTAGATGCGTTTAACGTCCTATATCTGATATTATGGAGTCCTATACTCCGCGTCTAAAGTATAAATGCGGTCTAGTGCATCTAGTGCGTTTTCATGCGCCGTGAGCTGTTAGAGCAAATAGAGCTTTTCTTTCCGGTAATGCGTACGAAAGCCAGGCAGTGAAGCCGCAACCAGCGGATATAAATTTTGAATTGACATTTGAATTTTACGCGATTTTTGTGAGATACGCATATGGCAGTTTCTTTTCTTTTACATTCAGCTGCATGCTTGGCCAAAATATGTTTCAGCGGTCGAATATAGATATAGGCACGTGGATCTGGAAAATGAGGTTTCAGAGCAAACGTTCTTCATCTATTGCTTCTATTCCAATAGTTCACATTCAGAAATGTTTGAAGTATAGAAAGTGATTTATGGACACAAGGTCTCCAAATTCAGTAATTCACCTGTACTACGGCAGTGCAGTAGTACACGAGCACACACGGAGGGCCTCAGCACAGTCATTCACGAGTTCACAGATCCGCCGACAATGGTTGTAGAGTGATTCACAAAATTGATCCCTAATGCAGCGGTTTAGAGAAGTTCACCTTCTACAGAAGATCAAATCAGCGGTTGTCTAGTGGTTCACCTTCCGTAGAAGCCCTAATGCAGCGGATGTCAAGTTATTAACCTTACGTAGTGGTTTAATGCAGGTGTTGTCCAGTGGTTCACCTCCTATAGAGCTCTCATGAAGCGGTTATCGAGTGGTTCACCTTCCGTAGAAGCCTCAATGCAGTGGTTCTCAAGTGATTCACCTTACGCAGTGGTTTAATGCAGGCGTTGTCGAGTGGAGTCACCTCCCGTGGAGCCCCCGGCGCTGGAGTGGGCGGGCGGTCGCGGCTCACGACTCGCCGTTACCGCTGTCGTCGGCATCGCCCTCGCCGCCCTCCATCTCCTCATCGGACTCCGTGTCCAGATCGTCGTAATCATCGTCGTAGAAGTCT
Source organism: Lycia hirtaria (assembly GCA_947563715.1). Classification (NCBI taxonomy): domain Eukaryota; kingdom Metazoa; phylum Arthropoda; class Insecta; order Lepidoptera; family Geometridae; genus Lycia; species Lycia hirtaria. Next base: position 9,416,472 of record OX387384.1, read on the forward strand.
GTCATGTCCAGCTGGAATGTAACGAGAAACATGTACAAATATGTTACAAGCAAGATAGATCTACGATTGACCACCAACTCGCCTGATGTTAAGCGACGGTATGGCCGAGGATGGAGCTCGTCGATCTGGAAGATATCTATTCACTCTAGCCTTGAAAATTTCAAGATTGTAGGTCTCAGGAAACAGAGATGGCGGCAAAGAATTCCAGTCTTGTGCAGTACGCAACAAGAATTTGGATCGATATCGCTGAGTACTGATTTTTGGCATTTCAACGAGAAATGGGTGGTAATTCGCCGACTTTCTGCTAGTCCTGTAGTGAAATGGGGACGGTTGTGCACCATATTTTACACTTTTCTGTTGAATTTTTTAACCCTACCAGTATGACAATTATTTAAACGTCAGCAGTGCGTTAAAAATACTGTTTTTTAGACTAAGGTATTTTCTAGGCATAGAGAGTAGTCGCTATATTTCAGCAAAATCTGTGTACCATTAAAAATGTACTACAGAAGGCGTAGATCACTAATATTATGAAGTATTTATTGTAATAAAAGTCTGCTACTTTGAAATAAGCGTAAAATAATTGGATTAACTTTATAGTGGTTTTTAAGGATTAGCGTTGTTAGCTTAGTTCTTTTTCTCAACAGACTCTACCTTATACCACGATAGTAAATAGACAAACCTGTGGCTCCTGCGTCGTCGACTTGACTTGAGTCTTGATACAATAGTCTTCTAACGTGAGCGGTACCACGATACCTTCCTTCTCGGCGTCTATGCGCGCCACCTGGGCCTGCTTCCTGGAATACGAGAATAAATACTATGAGTATCAATATATTAAGGACCGATGGGAAATTCCAATTTCAAACAGTTTTATTGTCAGTCTTATGGCCAGGTGAGGTAACTACTATCATTATCATCACCATCATCTCAGCCACAAGTCCACTGCTGGTCATAGACATGGATTTCCAAAAAGATCTGATCGTCTTCCTGCCACTAACTACTTCTACTGTAATTACTAGAAGTGACTATAGCGTCTGCTGCAATCTAGAAAATAATTCTTTATATAATCAAGTCAATTTATTTACCAACATTCACCAATATTACTTACATCAATCTAGAAATCCAATTTTACAAATGTAAGCAGCTTCTAGGATGAGGCAGGCATTGAGGTGCATTATTGTAGGTAAAATTGATGCGATAATATAAATAATAATCTTAGGTTGTTACAAAAACATTGTGATCAGACATACAAAAGTTACCTGAGCTAGCTACAAGGCCAAAAAAAAACCAGTGTTTTTACTATACGAGTCGCTGGGAGGACTATAGAAAAGAGCTCCGACAATAAGCATGGCACTATTATCGTCATTTTTTTTTAAATATTTTTCTTTATTCGAAACTTAGGGGGCCAAACGGGCTTTGTCAGCCTTGGCGAGTCACTGCTATCTTTGCAGATCTATTGTGACATCCCCTGCCGCGTTACAGCACCTCCCCAAGACCTATAGTCAGTGATGGATTTAGGGGAGGTTTTAATCCCATCAGGTGAGATTAAGCGGTCTCCAAGGTGCCGGCTTCTGTCTTGGTGCAGAGGCTCACATTCGCACAGGCATAATGTGCAAGTGTGCTCGCCTAGGTCCATAGTATTTAGATGTTTATTGAGCTTGCAGTGTCCACTGAGGGTTCTAGCCAAAACTCTTAAGCGAGACCTGCTGAGCCGTAATGCTACACTCGAAAAACAACCTTCATTATGAAATCGGGTAAAAATAGCTATTATTTTTGTACCGTTAGGTACATAGTTAAACAATGAACTAGGTATTATATTAGTATTAACTTTTTATAGCAGTATTTCATAATTAACCGTGTGTTAGGAATACAATGCATTGAATTCGAGTGTTGAATTAATGAATTGTGCTTGGCATTGTCTGCGTTGTCAATTATACTTAGACCATTTTATAACCTTTTACAGCGATTTTACGAATACTTTCTCAAAAAAATGTATATTCAACTGTGTACTAAGCGTACCGAAGTCGTAAGTTATACTGCATAAAAACAGCTTTTATGCAATCGTACATTTTGTTTTTCTTTTAATATAAATATTTAGTTTGTGTGTCTATCTAAACGTTTAGCATTTGCCGCATAAGCCGCATTGCTTACCTCAGCAGTTTCTCAGCCTGACAATCACTTTCCTCGGTTCCGATAACGGACCACTTTCTCCTTCATGCACTTGGTAATAAATAATATCTCATTTCACTTCAGCCAGTCCGGTTTACACTAAGATCTAATAAATATTCTAGTACAATTTATGGCAGGCTTCACTGACAAATTCTCCACGGAAAGCATTGAGGCTAAATAGGGCTCGCCTAAGAGTCCTAGTCTAGAACCCTCAGCGGGCACTGCAAGCTTATCACCTGTATGGTCCTGTCACGTAAAAAGAACGCTGGATTGTTCGTAAACGCGAACAAATCATTGTTCCTTTTACGTAATAGGAACTATACACTGTATGAGTCTAGTAGTAGTAGTATTTGGAGAAAAGTAAAAAATTCATACACGATTTAAGGAGAATAAAACAGCCCTTAGATAGCAGGAAAGATCAGGAAGAATAATTATACATATATATATAAAAAAAAAACGACTGCAGAAAAGAGGTTTTTGCAGTCTAACTTACGATTTCGTTACGCTTAATACCTACACTGTTGAGAGTAAGACTTTTGTGAAAAAGTATGGGTAAAATCGTTGTAAAAGATTATAAATGCTCATTAATTAGAATAATTCTAGTAAAATCACTTGTTTATTACGAAAAAGTTCGTTGGAAGTTACGAAAAAACGCATTTTTTTTTATTTTTGCGACATGTATTATTTTTACTATTACAAAAAAAATATAGCCTACGATTGGCTATGACACTCAGGGAGTGAATACGAATCTAACGACACCTCGCACATCGAAAGGCTACAGACGATCATACAGAAACACAAATATATACATACTCACATACATACATACATATATACGAGTATATACACTCGAAAAACATAACCCTCCTTCTTACGCAGTCGTGTAAAACAGAAGGAAGAAAGAAGAGGAATATCCGCGTCTAAACTGCCAAGAATAATCCATACCTGATGATGTTCTCGTATTCCTTGTCCTTGCCTTTGGAGTCGCGCCAGCGGCGGTACATCACGCTGGCGTCCACGTTGGCTGGACTGAACGTATTCGGCTCGTTGAGGAGGGAGATCACGGAGAGCAGCACGGTGCGGACAGACTGTGTCGGGTTCCAGCGCTCGCATGGCAGCTCGCCTGATTGTGGGTCGTCTACTGGCGGGTGCAGGATCGATATGCATAGGTCACCGTTCTGGAATACAACATACACACGGTCAGACAACGAAGAGATTGAAAAGTTCGGACAGCGTAAGTCGAACTCGAGAAGTTGGGAGACCTTTGCTGGTGATTTGCAGGTACTTTCCACTGAGAACGGATATTTGGATATGTCAAAATTCATAAAACAGCGAAATACCTACGAGGCTACAAATAGCATATACACGACTAGGTAAATGGTAGGGTATTTTCTACTTCCTGGTTGACTAACATTGCTTTCTAATTTTTCCGCTTCTTTAGGGTTGTTCCCATAGTATTCTTTTTACGGATGTCTTTTTTCCAGACTGCGCAAAAAGGTGGGTTATGTTTTTGGGTGTATTTATGCTTGTATGTATATTTTGATCCGCGATCTTTAGATTCGTCTTTACTTCCCGAGTGTCATAGGCTGCATTGTTTTCTAGTGGTTTTGCAAGTTTTTTTCTAAGAAATACGCATTTGAATTAATTTTACAGACTTTTTCTTTCAAAATGTACACTTAACGCCATATCAAGCTAACGCAAAGCATAAATTACCACTATGATAGTCGCTTTTATGCAGTCGAGTATTTTGTTTTTCTTTTAATAGAGAGAGAGATACTTGTTGGTTTACCTTTCTATGCAAACTCGTATATTTCTATTTCTATATTGAGTAAAAATCGTCTAACAATCGGTGCGTGTACGATAAGACATATTTTTGTATGTAAGTACTAAAAATTAGTCAAGTATTTACCAAGAAAATTACTTACGAAAATGAATACGAGAATTCTTGGAATTATGATAAATCTTAGCCTCATTGAAATGCTGTGTTTTCATCTCAACATTTCGGAGAATAATACACCTACATTACACATTTTGAGGGGATAATAGATAGATCCTATAGCCGGTTGTGGCATGGAATTCCGTACCAGAGGCTTAGAGATTCAATACCAACAATACCTGAGCAAGTATCTTTATCAAAAGAAAAACAAAATACCCGACTGCATAAGAGCGATTACCGCAGTGCAGGTTACTCATGTCGATTGTAAATTTTCACCAAAAAGTATGCGCAATGACTCTAAAATGTATTTAAATGAGTATTATTCAGATTAATCCTTGTAAAATAACTTATTTGTTGCGAAAATGAATAGAGTCAGTAATCTACTCGGCAAAACCAACTTCATTTCTTTGTATTATATTAACTTTTGTAAGTGCGCACATTATTCTTTCAGTTAGTCCGAAAGTGAATTAGTAGACGATAAAAAATAATAGATATGATAGCATAATCTGAGAACTAATGTCGCGTTGAAAGTATGCGCAATGACTAAAATGTATTTAAATGAGCATTATTTGAGATAATTCTTGTAAAATCACTTATTTGTTGCGAAAATGAATAGAGTCAGTAATCTACTCGGCAAAACCAACTTCATTTCTTTGTAGTATATCGTATATTAACTTTTGTAAATGCGCACATTCTTCTTCAATGCGTTAGTGCGAAAGTGAATTAGTAGACGATAAAATAAAAACAGATATGATAGCATAATCTGTTCACCTAGAGAACTAATCGCGTTGAGGGCGCTGCTGTTCTTATTTCATTATTTTGTTCAGTCGAGACCACAGAATACCATAGTAGTACATGCTGCCAGACATTAATTCCCGTGTTTTGCCACGATAGTTCTATAAATAATTAAACAAACTACCTATTATTCGATATTTATAACTATACTCTTACGCGTGCTCTCAAATTATTTCCACGCACTGACAACAAATAACTACTCGAGAGGCAGGTTGTTTGTTATTTGGCCAGACGGTGGAAGAGTCTGGGAAAGTGCCCACAGTCTGGCCGTAAGCGCTAAAGGTTTCCACCTTTAGCGCTTACGGCCAGACTGTGGGGTTTTAGTCTGTAGGGGCACCACTCTGGTGTCGAGTCCGACATAATCCGCCGCTCCCCCCCCGGGGCGGATGGGTATGCGTAAATGCATTTCCTCACGTTAAAAAAAAAAAGGTTGTTTGTTATTGCTTAATATTACTTTGTTGATATGATGCTTATTATTTATATATGATTGCTTATTGATATTGTTGTTGTTAGCTTGAAGTGTCCTACAAATGCCTGACCCCGTCTTTTAATATTTACTTATTCCAAAATATATTAACAGAGTATTACCACCACAATTATCGAAAACAATACTATAAAGCAGGCGGCAACTGAAGATAAATATAAAATTATGGACTAAATATAATATGCCGGTTTCAACTATGCCTAAGCCCGTACTTGGTTGGTCCATAAATAGAGCCGCTATTGCCGAACGGCGAACGCTCTGCATTATCATTATAATAGGTATTACAAACGCTGATGATTTACATGCTGAGTGTATAGATAGATCTATCCTGTGGACCTATCTATTCTATATACCTTATAAGTATATAAAAGTTGTTTTAATACGTCTTCTAGTTTCCCAAAGACACCCAAGCTGTACATTCAGTTCTCATAATTATTACGCTAACAAAAGATACACCAATTATATTGCCACAGATTATTTCTAAGTCAGTTTATATTGAATACGCATAATATACAATACTGCCAGCAGGAAGTTCTTTTTTGCGGCACGTAAGGTCTGACCTTCCGTCAGACTGCCTGAGGTCAGTGCAGACCGTCTGCTAGGTTTTTTATTGCCAAAGACTTGATCGAGATTAGTAAAGGAGATTAGAGCAATGTTGAGTTGTAAAGAAAGGAATGGCCGTCGAGAAGGTTGTTGGCAAATGTTGGCAAACCGCCGCTGACAATGACCAGACGATGCGACGTCATCGAGACAGGAAGCTATCTGATATCCATGTGTGGTTCTCATGATACCGATTGTATTGAATTCGCATTGTGCATGTTAAGGTGGAGCTCAACGCTCGCAACTCTCTGTCGCGTAACACAAAATTTTTAAACAGTTTCAGCCTTACCGAAAAACGTTACTTAACTTTAAGCAATGCTTAACATATTTTGTCATCTTCTCGCTGACATGTAATGACACTTGCGGAAAAAAGACAGAGAATTTAAGACGTTGGTTAAAGTTAAGCAACGTTTCTCGGTAAGGTCCATAAAAGCATTGATTAGTGATAATAGAAAAATAAGAAATGAATTTGTTTATTTAGATAGGAGAAATATTAAAAAAAAAGTTTTATCAGATACCTGTGTTGATGTTTTATCACTTACCAGTGTAAGTGAAAAAACATATATTTTCCTACTCTTCAGCCAATTAAATCTAAGAAAAACTTTTTTTTTATATATATTTCTCTTCTATGGACATAGTCATCATAGTCAGGACATAGTCATCATTCATTTTCATAAAAACTAAAGTGAGAGTGTGGGACGACTGAAATCGTGATAAGGACATTCTAAGCCAGAAGCTATGTAATAAGTGCATTTAATTCTGTAGACAGGCGATATCGAAACAATATCAGAACATGTTTGCATGCGAAAAACAGCTCAACAGCAGCATTTTGCTTATGACAACTAAATCGTAAAACTCATGATTGCACTCGTAAAAATGCTTTCAAATTCTGCAGTAGGTCACTAGGGCAATTCAATAGCAATTGAATTGAGCGCGAATGGTATTTTTAAGTGTCATCTACCAAAAAAAATAAACTTTCAAGGAAGTGTAATCAAATTCGGAGCAAGCCAGAGCGACTAACGAGTTATCAAAACTCGTTTTAATTAGCAACTTTCCCTAATTCCGAGTATTGAATTATCGATATTTACTTTACAAATCAATTATATTACAATTCGAGAAGAAAACCGACAAACTCCTTTCGCAAATGAAACCCTTATTCCTTGTGAAAGTTATGAAGGAGTTCCTAAGTTACAAAACCTCACGGTGGAAGTTTTGACAACGAATACAATAAAGGGCCATTCTGTGGTTTCTTTGTTCCTTTTGTACAAATTCTGCGTTGTTATAATCTGTGAAATCGTACATGGAAAACATCAAAATATTCTATATTCATAGACAACAATAAAATATAAACATTCCTTAACAATGCAATAACAATAGAACAAATAATTATATGAAGATTTTACCTCAATATTCAAATTAATATGCATTTATTATAAATATTATATTTAATATAGAACCAATCTGAAATCGCGACAAAATTACACGTTTATGCGAAGGTTATTAAACTCTATATGTACTGAACAACAAAAATATCTTTATTTCTATTATTATATGGTCCCATACAACGATATTTATTTACTTTGAGAAATCTATGTAAGACTAACTTATCAGTTTTTTACTTTATTTTTATTTAGATAGATGTACGATGATAATGATGACCACCAACTTGCATGATGTTACGAGACGGTGTGGTCGAGAATGGAAAATATTTCATCGTCAGCTTCAGTGCATTAGACTCATAGGGGTACTATTATAATATACTACGGTCTCCTTCTACGATAGGACTATATGTCCAGATGATAGACAATACAAACATTGATTGCCTTGGCTTGCATAACGATCTCCGAAGGTCGCTGTTATTAAATCTTCGTACGGCTGAATGGTTATGAAGCCAGGCAGGCAGGTATAATATACGCAGATTTCGTTTTCGTTCGTAACACATAAGTTACATAAAATCTATTGTTTTTACCTTCCCCGGTAGCAGATTACTAAACGGGCTCATCATAACGCGTGTTCGTAACGCTTTGAGGAAATTGAATTTTATTTGTTTTAGAAGCCTGGAGGTAATATTTTGTTATGTATGTATTGATCTTTTGATATTTCACGTGAATGGGTTTTGTTTCAAATCGATTTGAAGTCTCATATGTTTTTTTTAAATCTACAGCGAGGATGTTCACGGAGCATGCTTGTCTAAATTATGTTTTTTTTTTTAGATTTAAAGATACCAAGTTTATGTACACATAGAGACCGAGCCTCGGGAAAGGAAATTATCTTATGGTCTCCACTTAGGATATTGCTCTCTGCATCCCTATTCACAACAAATTTGGTAGGGTAGACATTCGGATCGGAAATTATATTTCCATATCTGTCATTTCCATACAGAATGATATAGATAGTTTCCGATCGGAATCGTTTCCGCATGAGCAGTACTACTTGTAGAGCTGGTCTCGATCTTCGATCGCGGTCTCGTTATGGTAAGTTACATAAAGAAGCGAATTCACTTTACGGCGCGGAATCAGCTGGAGTTAGACAGAAAAACACTTGTTTCCGCTCAATTAGTATTCCGAGCGAAAAAGACGTAATAATATGGTATTTTTTACTTATTGTGATATTTTTTGTACCCAGACCAGCTGGCTCTACCCACCCTTAAGTTGATACTGTCAAGTACGTGACATGTCCCAGTATCATCAGTTAAATCAGGACCCATTTGAAATTAGGTGTCCTAACCATATTGTGCCACACCGACACTTAGCATTCGGTAAGCTAAAGTAAAATGCCAAGCCTGCCAATTATAAAAAGACGTGGTTAGGCTCGGACGACGCGACTCGACGCCTGCCTCTAGTAAGTGTACATTACATCTTTTTTTCATACAACAGGAGAAAGCTGTTTCATACCCCTAAATATTATCAGAGTTCGATAATTATTTCTTATATGATTGTAACCAGTAATGGCTACGCGTCTACGGTTTAATTGTTTCCAAATTTTAAATGTTTTTTTTTAAATTCGGAATGAAAAAAATACGTTTCTCTTAAAACGTAACGGTTCCCGATTTCCGCATCTTGAAGTGTCATTACCCTAATGTAGAAGACCAACTCTGACAACGTATTCCGCGGGTCGATCGGCTAATTTTTATGACACTGGACATGGTCATCATGACTACTGCCAGACAATCAGACAGCCAATTAGCATTCGTGAACTTCATCGAATCAATCAATTAAACCTTATACAAGTTAGCCGATTAGCCTGTTCGTCTAGATATTCACACGATATAGACACAGAATAATTGCGCTAGCTCTGCTGCTAGTATTTGAATGCAAAAGGAAGCAATAAAGATTTAGTGCAAATTAGGAAGCAAATTACGAAACGTACTCGTACGCGGCGAGCGTAAAATATTGTGATAAGCTCGCACACAACTTCAAGGTGTTGCACATGTGCTGAATACAAATAAGTGGCCAAGACCGTGTCGAGACACGCATACGGTAGGATTCTGTAGCTACTGCTGTAATCTAAAAGAAACCTACTCGGCAAGCATTGTTTGCTTAGACGACATTGCAAAAAGGTCAATGACCTCTGTACGACGAACACATACCGGAGGCTTCAGCACTGTATGCAGTTCCTTCTCAGCCTGCTAGGCGTTTCCACCGCTTGACCCACTCTGCGCGTCCATCCCGGGCCCGAAAGTCTCTTTTTAGTAGGCTCTATATTTTAAGAGACCTACATAACGATGCCCCACACGATAGTGGGGTTGAAAACAAAATTCATCCCTTCTTTATATGTATAGAGTGCCACCCCTATTTTTGAAAATTTGCATCTTGTAGCGGTTTATAGAACACAGCTACCTGCCAAATTTCGTTTATGTAGGGCTGAGTGTCTGGGTAAAATTGCTGTGATATACGTAGAAACAGACAGACACACGATCAAAAAAGCAAACGAGCAAATTTATAAGGGTTTCCCGTAGTTATTATGAATCCCTAAAAAACTTGAAGTGCATAATTTACTTGCATTACCTTATAGTTTTTATAAATAGCCCCTATACCTATAATCGAATCGAAACGTAAATTCCCATTTTTGGCACCATAATTCTCTATCCAAACAGACTTTAATTCATATGACTGTGATGGATAACCCAATGAAATAAGAGTATAATATTATGTCAAATTCTACTTGGATTAATTTAAGCGAAAAAATATTTTCTATAGTTTATATCTTTTGAGATGCTTCAAAACTCCGCCAATGTTAGGAGAGGCCATCAAAAGCAAAGAGGTTCGATTCTATACTCTATTGTTCGGTAAGTCAATCTCTTAGATTATTTTAGTACACCAAGGAAATAGGTATATTAATGTTTTATGTCACGGGCGACATATTGAATCCCGAGTATAACGTAGAATAATAATAATTCTATGCTATTTTGAGAGTGGATAGATCGTATATGAATGGTAGCCTAACCACACCTTTCTCATATATCGGTACTCTAACATAACGATTTTTAATTTATCGGTGATCGATTTATAATGAGCTTTGTATTTGGTTTTTATATTTATAATTGGTTTAGGAAATATCTGTTGCTTTAACAGATAGCAGAATTCTGATTGTCAGTATACGATACACTATACAGTGAGGCTATTGTTTATCAAACGGAACTCCCCACTGGCCAGATACACTATATTATTAGGATTACTTGTGCTTGTTATTACAATAATTAAAATGAGGGTAGTTACAAATGTTTTTTTTTTTTTAAGTTTATGGAAATAAATGTATTTGTATTGTTTATAAAAACAAGCGACTTCAAAATTCGCGATTTCGGCTTACTTGGATGACATCTTTTTTCCAGTTATTTTTTTAAAACCAAACTACTGAACAGATTTTGATGAAATTTCTATGGGACCAATATGATTATATCCTTTAAAATAAAGTTTTTTTTTTTAATTGGCTATTAAGCGACGGAGTTATGAGGTAACAATGAACAAAATAAAACCGGACAAGTGCGAGTCAGACTCGCCCTCGCCCACCGAGGGTTCCGTACAAACTAAATAAAAGGGGGAAATCATTTTTTTTATATATTCCTTCATAAACCGAAAAATATACATCGTAAAAATATTTAAAAACCTGTTTTAGCTTATGCTAATGAAGCTTTTTCGTATGATACACATGATACGGTTAATTCACTTTAAAATGTGGGCCCTCATTCCTTGCATAAAGATACTATAATATAACTTTTTTTTTACGAAAACTGAGAAATTTTATTTTTCTTTCTGCAGCAAGAGACTATAGATCTGCGTATATGGTTTTAATTTCAACTCGATGCCTTCACGCGTTCCCGAGATAAAGGTCTTGACACCCGGATAGACAGACAGAGAGACAGATAGACAGACAGACAGACAGACGGACAACAAAGTGATCCTATAAGGGTTCCGTTTTTTCCTTTTGAGGTACGGAACCCAAAAAAATTAGAACTTCCTCCTTTTTTGAAGTCGGTTGAGAATGTAGACTATGCTATTAATTAAATTGTATATTAAGTATTTGTCTCTCAAAGGAGATGGCGGAAGAGCGAGTCGGAAAGACAAGTATGACTTCCGCAAGTAACCAGCCTTGTACCGTATATAGCAAGCAGTAAAGCATGTTTGCTGTTGGCACACGAATGTATGTAATAAACAGGGTGCAATTAGAAATGTACTGCCTGAATTAGTATCCCTGGGGAAGGTCATCGTTTAGTTTTATTGTGTTCAATTTACTTCCGTAGACCTAAAGAAACTCACATCTAACAAGTATCTATGTTAAAAGAAAAACAAAATACCCGACTGCAGGTAAGTAGTTTTTGCTAGACTGCAAAAACGATTTCGATACGCTTGATATCCTATTGTACATTTATTGTGAGAAAGTATGCGTAAAATCACTTATTGCAAAAAAAAAAACGCACATTCTTTAGAATTCTAGTAAAACCACTTGTTTATTACGAAAAAGCTTGTTGGAGATTATGAAAAAACTATATTTCTTATTTTTACGAAAAATTTATGATTATTATTACAAAATATGTAGCCTATGACACTCTGGAAGTGAAGACGAATCTTACGACACTTCGCACATCATAATCGATCAAGCCGTTTAGGCTGTAGGCGATCAGAAACATACATACATACATACACTCGAAAAACATAACCCTCCTTCTTACGCAGTCGGGTAAAAATATACTTTTTAGACATCCTAAGATTTGATTAATGTGGTGGCATGTGTTCAAGATGAAACAACTACACATGTATCTTACAAAAGAAAAACAAAATACTCGACTGCATATGAGTTACTTTCGTGATGTAACTGGCACACTTGATATGTTTCTGAGTGTACATGGCATTACTAAAATCACTCTTTTGCCGCAGGAAGTTATAAAAAATGCATTTCTTATTTTTTCTGATTTATATTTTTGTTAAATAACAAAAAATTAAGCCTATGACACTCCATGAGACGAGGGACGTATCTAAATGACGCCCTTGCACATCGAAATTGGTCTGTTTACAATACATACGTACAAACATACTTCTTTCATACCTTCTTTCTTGTGCAGTCGGGAAAAAAGTTCATGGTAAAGTCCTTGTCTTTGCCGGAAGAACAAACAAACGTCAGAGAACAGAAAATGCGACTGATTTAATACGATTCCATATATACATAAAATCACGCCTGTTTCTCTTACGAGGTAGGTATAAAAGACCATGAGTCCGTTTGACGCATGGAAGGGAACTCTCTAATACCCTCTTATTAGAGGGTTAACGGCCAAAATACTAGATAGATAGACTCTTTATTAAATAAATTACTAAATAAAACAATATTAAATAAAAACAAACAGAGAAACTTACAAAACTAGTGTGACAACCGGCGGCCTTATCGCTAAAAGCAACTACTACTACTACTACTATTGTATTTTACGTAGATGATCTACGATTAGATACAATACGATGTAGATGTAGGATTGCTAGGTGAATTCTCAACAGATATCACGCATACTAACTAAAGTAACTTAGAAAAAAAAAAAAAGCATGGTTTCAAATTAACTTGAGAAGTTTCTAATGTTAATTATTTCAAAAACACCTAAGACATTTAAGTTAGTTAGTATAGAAATATTTCAGACTGTTATCTCATTATTTTTTTTTTTTGTAAGTTGCCGTTTATCTACTAATTTCTTTTTTATGTAACCATTAGTACCCTAGTAACATTGTTTTTCGTTATAAGGAAGGCACTGCATTCCACGACACAGGACTCTCCTAGTGTGGGATGCAGGGTTCACAAAATTTATGTACCTAAATAATTTTGTTCAAATAAACGTTTATTATTATTATTATTATAAACCACAGACATCTATATAGGTATACTAACTAAAGTAACTTAGTCTGTTTCTAAATTTTCGCAATCAAATAGCTGTGTTCATAATCATCATCATAGTCTTTTTTAATCTATTATTTATTAAATAATATCTATTATTTATTTATTCCCCACAAAACATTTTGACCTAGAATGCTTCCGCCACGTTTGGCGATCAGATCATATTGGAAGAACAAATTGCGTATCGACAGAGTAAAGGAAGAAACAAGTACATAACTTTATTGTTAAAATAACAACAAGATATCGGACCGCATAGAAGCGCAGATTTTTGTAGTGTAACTTACGCTTGATATGCTTTTGAATGTACGTTTTACGCAAATCCTCTGTAAAATGCATCTTTTTTTTGTAAAACCACTCGTTTGAAAAACTTGGTTGGAGGTTACAAAGTGTATTTGTTAATTTTTGCGAATTATATAATTTTTATAACGAAAAAAAAAAAAAAAAAAATTGCCTATGACACTCGGGAAATAAAGACGAATCTAACGATGCACACGCAAAATCTGAGGAGGAGGTTAAATGGGAATATACACACATTGCAGATTCCTGATAAACGATAAAAATCCGAGAAGAATCGTCGCCGGTCGCGGAGATGCGAATCATAATTAAACATATTAAAAGTGAAGGTTACATGAAATGTAGACGTTTTAGAAAACAATTGAAACATTTTGTAACCTGCCCGAGTCGGTGGCCTACTCCGGTTTCCAAATGACCTAGATGAGAGGCTATAGAGCGCGATAGTCGACTTACTAGCATGTACTAGGTTACCAGATGCTGAGCCCACGTCGAAATGACTAGGTAGATACAAGATACAAGATTTCTAATATTATTATTACCGATAATCCATATTCGTCGGCCTTGTGGCTCAGTTGGTAGTGTGTTTACGTCTACCTGCTGAACTGAAAGGTCGTGGGTTCGATCCCCACCCAGGGCAAACATTTGTGTGATGAGCATGGATGTTTGTTCTGTGTCTGGGTGTTTCTATGTATCATATGTATATATTTACAAAAAAAAAGTATATATATGTATTCTATCAGCCATCTAGTTCCATAGTACAAGCTTTGCTTAGTTTGGGCTAGATGGTGTTGTGTGAAATGACCACAAATATTTATTTATTTATTTATATGCAACAATACACGTTAATTCACAGTATACAATATAAGTACGTGTAGCAAGGGCGGATCCAGGGTTCATGGGGGTCATGACCCCCCCTGGGCTGGGTCTTTTGTATTTTTGAGCCTTGTCAGTACTGTGACACAATTAACAGCAAATTAGCATATGAATACCTAAAATTTAAAAAAAAGTTTCAACAATTTTCGCGCTCGCTTCACTCGCGCATATAATTACCTATGTTTATTTACTGGGGCCAAACACTCCCCCCCCCCCCCCCGCGCTACCCCACTATGAAAAAACTCATATACTACCCATGGTCTACCCAACTACCCAAGCTGGATCCGCTCTTGACGTGTGGTCTGTTTGGATAGAAAACTAGGAACTAATGTCTCGAATGGACAAAGTGATTAAGTAAGGACAGCAGCGACCTTGTTCTCGAACAAAATAATGAAATAAGGACATTTCAGCGCCCTCGATGCCACATTAGTTTTATTTCCGGACATACAATAATTAGTTTTGTCAGTTTATCAAAACAGCGTAGTGCTAGATGTTTTCTATATGGATATAGAGTAATCCACAAGAAATAGAATATCTTATGACATGAAATACACGGGAAAGTTTACCAATTTCTGTGATTAGATAAGCTAAGTTTTTCTGTTTGCCAAAGATTAGTTAGAACTAAGAACTAACTTTTTCGATAATATAATTTCGTACACAATAAAACCAGAAGATTCAGAATTAGAAGAAAAAGTTTTTTTCTGGTTTAAATAAAAAAAAAAACACGTTTGTTGCATGGGAGTAAGCCCCTTCAAATATTTATTTTATCCTGTTTTTTAGTATTTGTTGTTATAGCGGCAACAGAAATACATCATCTGTGAAAATTTCAACTGTCTAACTATCACGGTTCAGGAGATACAGCCTGGTCACGGACGGGCGGACAGACAGCGGAGTCTTAGTAATAGGGTCCCGTTTTTACCCTTTGGGTACGGAACCCTAAAAACGAGACGGAGAACGGAGCGCGGGCACCTGTCTTGGTTTGGTGGC
The DNA here is from genome assembly GCA_947563715.1 of Lycia hirtaria. Lineage (NCBI taxonomy): Eukaryota > Metazoa > Arthropoda > Insecta > Lepidoptera > Geometridae > Lycia > Lycia hirtaria. The sequence continues at coordinate 9,431,978 of OX387384.1, forward strand.
TTTGGCTTGCAAGAGCGCACGGTATTTCCGATTTCGTCTCCGAAGAAAGGAACGAGCCTTTTGCGTTCCTCGTTCCAAAAAAAAAAAAGGAACGCGTTCAAGTTCGCGTTCCTTTCGTGAAAAACGAATTGCGTTCCGTTCCCGTTCCGGCAGAAATCGGAACGCGTTCCTTCCAGTCCTTGGAAAAATTACATATTTTTGTCACCATCATCTAAAGTACGTTTGGTACATTAGATCGCACCATACATTTTTCTATTCCACATTCGAGACAAAGCGTAATATTTAGTAGGTTAGAATCCAATAGTCCAATTCAACTAGAATTGGAATACGAGGATGAATATTGTACATTTGAGTTTTGGAAACATACTCGTACCTAGTGCTCAACTGAGACATTCTATCACCAACAACATGCGCAAACATCGTCAGCGCAGTGAAAGTGGCAGGCGTCTAACGGTCCTTTCAGTCGCTCATCAAACCAGTCCGTACTGACGAGGAAGCCAACAATTTTAAAATTTTAAAAGCCACCGCTTTTCTCGCAAACTTAGTATTGCATGCGACTTTATTTTTGCACCTGCGTCTCATGCGTCTGTTAGTTTTGGAGTTGGACATGTAGGGACGGTACATACATATATGTATATGGCGCGTGTCGACGAACCCTGCCAAATTGGACAGCAAAGGTAAACAAAACGAAAATAATGCACAGGAACTTTTGAAAGAAAGAGTTTTTTTTTATACAACGTACGATTTGGGCCATTTACTAAGATATCGATCGAAAGACAGCCGTTGAACGATGAAGGGCAAGCAAGAACATGGCACTGAAAATACTTTCATTCTAGACGTTTTAAATAAGCAAGGACAATCTAGTACTAGATACTTTGCCGTAGAGTCTGCTTAATTTTTATGCGTATCTTCTCGGTGAATAGGTATATATAAATGTGTAAGTTGTTTTTTTTTTACAGTTTTGATGTCACGATGATAGCGCAAAAGAGGCGAGCGTCTCCGCCGAGTACGCGGTAGAGCGACGCCCCCAGCTAAAAATATGCCACCGGTTCACCGAGCGATTCTTCACAAAGAAAACGCGTGGTGCGTCTGACAGGAGTGACTCTGACCTCTAAATCGGGAACTGTGGAGTACGGGAATAACGCGTTTACATTGCGATCTAGAAATTACGAACTGCTGATGTTAGTATTATGTCAAGGCACGGTCACGGCCACAAATTGTTCACAATCGACGAAGCCGATAAAATCTTTTCTATTGGAGAATTAACACCTACAAATAGAGGAATTAACACGATAAATTACACCAAATCAGATTCAAGTGCGAGCGTAAAACTGTCGATTTAGAACAACACTTTTAGTGAAGGTCTGAGTCCATCTTATTCTTATTGAGTCACTCATGAAAAGATGCACTCTTTGATGCGCTATAAATGACCATTGTACGAGATGTGCGTGTTCGCTCTATCTTTTCCTTAAACGTATGTCGTACCAACTCTGGTCTTCTTTCATCGATTCGTCGCATGGTTGAGTCATTTAACAAAACTTTTGGAGATTGATATATTTCAATTGACATATTATAAATTCAAAAACAATATAATTTCAACAATTCAATAAATTTTCCAGGAAAATACCAATTCAGGCACTAACTAAATTTAAATTTAAGCAACATCTTTTGTATTGCTTTAACATTAAATATTGTTTAATTGCCCGTCTAGCGTAAGAGTATCAATATGTATAAACTTAATCTGTGGATAACGTAGTTGACTATTTATTAAGTTACCACAACTAAGTTTCATATTAGGTACTGTAAAAGATGTATATATGTATAGTTGTTTGTTGTTCCCTAATAAAAAAAAACTTAAGGGTTGCTTCTAGAAATAGTAAGAACAAAAACAATAATTTTATTTGTATAGCTGCTCTTTATTCAGTTGTAATTAATTGTCATTGTTACATTACAGCGAGAGGTGACGTCAAATATGCGCAGCTAAGTTCTCGTGTGCTCGCTTGTTATCTAGGTATTTGTAAATATCGTGCGGAATATTGTTGTAACGGAATTACAGAGCTGAGATTAATCGATTTGTCGAGGATAAAGTAGGGAGGCCTTGGAAGCCTAGGCGAATCACTGGTGTTATATCGGAAGTCATGTAACGACAATGCCTGCCTAAAGGTACATATTATGTATGTCCACGAAATAGAATCAGTTTGATGAGTAAAGGGTATCATGGCCATTTCAAATAGAATAGGCTTGAAGACCTTGAAGTTTACTAAATGTATTCTAGCCTTACGAAATGGTTCGGGTTGATCGCAATAGTCAGAGTTCAAAATCAAAATAAAGTAACAAATTCTATAATTTCTACATCAATGTTTCGAGATGTCTTCGAACTAGAGTTTGCACAGTTAGTTTTTTGTTTCGAACTGCGAATACAGACACGTGCCCACTGCCTAATAGACGAAGTGTCCAATTGAAATGTTGGCACGGGCTTTGAACGTTGTGATGAGATCGTGTCTCTGGGGCGTTATTTAAAGAAGATCGTGTGAATGTAGCACAAGTTCAAAGCGGCCACAATCTCTGCTCGCGAATAAGGTTAATTACCCCCAAGGCCGGGGAGTGCCAACCGGAGCCGCCCCCGATGAAAAGTCGTGATTCCTATAAGGAAATCATAATAAGTAGTTTGATATTGCGCCAAGCTGATTCTATTGAAACTTGTATTTTGATTGCGTCTCATTGACGGCCGCCCATCGCTACAATAAACGACTATACTATCTGTAACGATATCACAAATGTAAATAAAGTGCGAGTAAATTCATTTCCATTATCCGACCCTACCACTTACGAGTGCTTGCCAGTGTTCAATTACAACTATATCTGAATTTAGCTCTACAAAATGATTCATGATGCGTTTTAATATGATGCCGCCGGTTGCCATTGCTTCATGTAGTTGTAGGTCGTTCAACCACGTTGTACATCCTGTTTTATGTCGCTAGTCTAGTGTAAATGTGGTTAACAGGCTGCCAATGGCAGATAACTTCTATGGTATCAGTAGATTTATATCGGATTATATTGAAAATTTAATGTATTTTAATTCAAAGCAGTTAAGAGATATAACTATAGAAAGCAGGAAAGTAAGACTTTCACTAAATGCGTCAAAAACAAAAATCATGACAAACGGGAAAAAAGAAGTTATAACAGTAGAAGGGGAAAAGATAGAATATGTGACTGAGTATACTTACCTTGGGCTATCCATAGCTTTTGGAGACCATACAGCAAAAGAAATAGATCGAAGGATTGCGATAGCATGGAAGAAATACTGGGGAATGAAGGAAATAATGAATAATAAAAATGTAGATATAAACATAAGAAAAGAGGATGAATATAAACTAGCGGTATGCTAAAGAAAAATGGAAAGAAGTATGTTAGGAATAAGATTATCTAACCAAATAAATAACAGAAAAATAAGATAAAAAACTAAAATAAGAGATATAACGGGAACAATAAGGACATTAAAATGGAGTTGGGCAGGTCATGTATGTCGAATGGACAACGATAGATGTAGTAAGAAAATAATAGAATGGATACCAAGAGAGGAAAAGCGAAAAAGAGGAAGATCAAGTAGACGTTGGGAAGACATTTTTACTAAAAGACATGGAAACGAATGGATGAGACTAGCTAGGGATAGAAAATATTGGAAAAAACTGGGGGAGGCCTACGCCAAAGATGCGACATCTACACAAGAACAACAATAGATATATGTAGAAGAAAATTCATGACACAGATACAATATCAATATTGGACATCTAAGTGAAATTGACGAAGAAGATTGCATTAATATGAAATAATAATAATAATATTGACATTAAAAAGAGAATTAATTATTGTAATTATTGAAAACTGATATTTTTGACATTTGTATTGATTTTATTTAATAGTGTAGATGAAATAAAGGCTTTTTTATTTTATTTTATTTTATAATTCAAAGCAGTATGTCCGAGCTAATCGGATAATTATTATGTTATTTTGTTTTTACACAATGCTTTCTCAGTAATTGCCTACACATCACAAATAGCATACCCTTCTTTTACGTCTATAGCACCAGAGACGTAGACTGCTTTGATATAAGCCAGTGATTAATCAGGACTCGAAATGAACGGTTTATGCTTCCCACACATTTATTAAAAGAATAGATACAAATTTTACATTCACGTGTTCAGATTTTTTGTTTATGCTATTGTTGCCTTGTCTATTATTCTATGGTTTCAATGATTCACGAAGAGCTATTCGGTAGACATTTCTGTTTCAATTTCAACAATCCAACCTGCATTACTCAGCACTTTTCTATAGCCCAATTCGAGCCTACGACTGCGTTGAAACGAGTGTAAAAAGTTTCCAGGAAGCTCGCAGAGGCGACAGGGACGGTCGAGCGAGCACGTCATTCCGTGAATCAGACACTTAGTAGGTCTGATGACCCCGGTGCACACTACACTGTACATTATTTCGTGTCGGCGAATGCGAGCTCTTCTATAAGCTAACTGTTATTAGAATAACACAGTGGTGGCCTAGCAGTAAGAAAACGGTAGTTATACTGGAAATGCCGAATTGCCAGTCATGTCTCAGGGGACACGTAAGGGTTCTTACCACGACCGGGCGAAATGTCAGTTCATAAGTATGGACTGACTAAATCTTATAGTTATTATTATTGCGTGAGTCAAGTATTTAACTAAACCTTTGCAAGTGGGCCGGCAACATGGGGGTACACTACCGAACTAAGCACTAACTAAGTATAATAATACTAAGCATAATAACTAAGTAACTAATTATAATAATACTAAGCTGCAGGCTTGAAGATATAACTTTAACATTGATAGTAGTGATAGCAATGTGTCTAGCGCATTTGAATTACAATCCCTAGTTTGTGAGTCAAATGCCAAATCTCAACAACTTGATCTGCCTGTGAAAGATAACATGAGCAAACTATGGCACAAACAGAATCCTAATCCGAACTAATATTATAAAAGCGCAATTAGCTCTTGTCTGTTTGTTACATTTTCACCGACCAACGGTTGAATAGATTGTTATGAAATTTTGTACAGCAATAGCTATGAACCCGGAGACGAGCATAGGTTATATTTATGTCATCACCACCATAGTTTTTCATAACTACGCGGGTGTAACCGCGGGACACACGCAGCTAGTAAGTAACAGTACTACGACCTCATCTTGGTAGGATACATTCTAGAATCCGGCTGGCTTGTTGCCACCAAGTTTAAAATCTATTATCAATAATTTAGCGGTGTATTCAGTCCGTCTTACTCGAGAATCGGTTCTGAACCTAAGCATACTTATAGGTTATCATCTTCAAGAAAACAAGAGCTCTGGCGACTGGTGAACTATTAACTTGTGAACTATGTGTATTCTAAGTATGACGGTATGCCGTGCCGTGACGTCATCGGCCGCGATAGGACGTTTATCATGAACAGATTGCCAGTGATGATTCCGCGTAGGTCACGCTAGGTCCGCCCACGAGCCATCATGCGAGAATAAAATCGGGCCTCCCTAACGAAGTACCTCGATCAAAGTATAAAAGAGAATGTACAGAATACATTTCCCACCTCATGCTGACCACGCGGTTCACTACCGCAGGAAGACAAACTTCATGAACATCAACCACAAATCATTACTCTGTGGAATCTGCGTAAGTATTATGAGTTTCACGAGACCATTTTATAAAAAAACTATAGATAACCATAGATAAAAAAATGCGAAATGCGAAACGAGCTAAGAAACTCATAGGCAAGTAAAAGCTTGGAGCACCGCCGCAAAGTTGCTAGTTGCGAAGTTGATTCATTTCGGTGAATATGCATCTGATATGCATCGTCTAATTTCCCCTTGCCCTTTTTACTATCAGACAGTTAGATACACGAATAAGCATGATCGTTTCATGGTGGATGTTCCAAAAACCTAAATGAAATAATAAGTTCAGACTGCTAAATTGAAGAATAGACTGCCTGAATGGGTCTTCTCCGATATATATAATTTGGGTATCTTTAATGTGTGTTTTATATGAGTGATATGGTTTCTTCTAGGTAAGCCCGCTCCATCGTGGATAGTGAGTTGGCGGTCAAGCGCAAACAAAAATCCAAAAGAACGAGAAACCTGTAGACCTGAAGTGTATTTAGACTGAAAGATCTCTACCACAGTAAAATACGTAATAATTGATAGTTTTTTTTCGAAACAAAATTGATTTCTTCTCCCTTTGGTCACTTCTTACAGTTTAACTGCACTACGACTGGTCAGAGTCGAGTTTCAAGAGCTGCCAACTCCAGACATGACGACTTTATTGAATAATGCAAACGTCTTGATATTACAAACAGTCTGCTCATATCTAGATGTAAATGATTGCTGAGAGCCTGTTGACGATATCATAACGGGACTGTTTCTCTACAATACATGTTTGGCTGTACAAAGTTATCAACGTGTTTTTAAACGATTTTCCAGATGAGAGACGCATTTTCGAGTCTTCGCCTTTGGAGCTGGAACACTAATATGGGTGTCGTGCCACGCGCAAAGTAGGGTTCCGTAGTTGCACATCATAATTTATATGAAATTAAAATGGGGCACTATGAATATATATAGTCCCCCTTCCCCCCTCCCTTCTACCGGCTAAACGGTTTACTTTGGACATATGAAAAAAAATCATTTATGATTAAGTGAACAGTAAATTTCAGTAAGAGGAAAGTTTCTGTTTAAGCTAAATTGAACAAGTGGGTCAAACCGACGACATCAAGAAATGTCTTCAAGCGCGGGTCAAAGACGTCGAATAGACGAGAGTGTGGCGCAACTACCTACCTTTACACTAAACAGCTAGAGGCGTTTAAATACTTACACCTACTGTACTATTTTATAATATCTGATTCAATTTGGTTTATAACAGGATCGGTACTTCCCACCAATAAGTAATTAAGTCAACTCTCTATATTAAAAGAACAAGTATCTATGTTAAAAGAAAAACAAAATACCCGACTGCAGAAAAAAAGTTGCGATCATATAGAAACATACATTACATACATACACTCGAAAATCATAACCCTCCTTACGCAGTCGGGTAATAACAAAATACCTGGCTGCATAAGAGCGGCGAGCGCTATTTCGTGGTGTAGCTTACGCTTGATTTTTTTTTTGGTCAAAACGCTTGTTGGCTCTTGACCGCCATTTTGCATGGTGGTCTACGATGGAGCGCGCTGGCCTAGACGAAACCTATTCACTCGCGATTTGAAGACTCCCAGATTTCAACTATTCAGAAAGACCCATTCATAACGTGTATTTCACATTTTGGCGGTACGCACAATAAGAGTGGAACTAAAGCGTATTGTTCGAGTTTTTGGAATATCCACCATGAAACTACAGTATAATATGAAACGATATCGGTTTTTCGTACTTCTTGCCGTCTGATAGAAGAAAAGACAGAAGCAGAATAAGATCATGCGCATCGATGTACACTCACCGAAATGTATTCGATAAAAAGCCTATCAACTAATTTGCGACGACACTCCAGACTGTAGTTTAGCCAAGATATAATGTTGAGTGTACGTTTACGCAGGAAAGTATGCGCAGTGCCGGTAAACAATTAAATTATTATTACAAAAACTGTAGCCTATGTAGGTATGTACATTCAGGAAGTAATGACAAATCTAATATATCTTGCTCGTCCGAATAGGTCATGCCTTGTAGGCTGTACGAGGAAATATAGAAACATTACAATAAACATACATTCATAATTACATACATTCCTTGCATAGTCGGCTAAAATGGCTATAATATAAAAACAGACAGACAGACAAGACGTATTTATTTAAGTGTCCCTACGGAACTTTCAAAATGTAGTCTATCCTATTATAGCATACCGGATGTATAAATAAACGAATATAATAGAAACTAGCATATAACAAGTATCTATGTTAAAACAAGTTATCTAGTAGAAGTACTAGAAGTATCTATGTTAAGAAAAACAAAATACTCGACTGCAAAAAAGCAGTTTTTATAGTCTAACTATACATATATTATATAGTTATAGTTATGTGCGTATTGTTGATTGCCGCCAACTTCAAATGGTGAAGGAAAAGATCGCGAGGAAATCTACATGTCTGAGAGTTCTCAATGATCTTGAAGATGTGTGAAGTCTGCCAACCCGCACTAGGCCAGCGTGACAGACTATGGCCTAACCCTTCTCACAATGAGAAGATGGCCCGTTCACAGCAGTGGGCCAGTTTATATAAACAGGGCTGATAAAAAAAAAAAAAAAAAACTAAAAAAAAAAGTCTACTTAACTTACGATCTTGATATGTTGTTGAGTGTACGTTTTTTGTGAGAAAGTATGCGTAAAATCACTGTAACAGATTATAAATGCGTATTCTTTAGAGTAATTCTAGTAAAACCACTTGTTTATTACGAAAAAGTCCGTTGGAGATTGCGAAAAACGCATTTTTTTATTTTTGCGAAAAATGTACTATTATCATTACAAGTTATGACACTCTGGAAGTGAAGACGAATCTAACGACACCTGGCACATCAAAATCGGTCAAGCCGTTTGTGTAGGCTGTAGGCGATTATATAGAAACATACATACATACATATATACAAACATACATACACTCGAATAAAATAACCCTTCTTACGCAAAAAAAAGACAAGTAGTTTAGATAATAAAACATACAGCCCAACACATAAACTTACTTATTTTCATAGGCTGTACTGTACGTATGAAGGTACACAGTATCCTAATTAGTATACATATTATCAAGCCATGATCGTAGCGTCATCGTCATTTGTCCGTCATAGTCAATAACCGACAAGGAACGGTAGGTACTAATACAACTTACACCAGCAATCGCCATTGTGCGATGTTTTTCCTCTATTCACAGTGTATAAAAGCCATTGTCGTTGACTTTATCCGGATGTGAATCGGACATTCTTCACGGAAATTCAGTTTGCAGGTAGTATATTTTTTTTATCATGAGCAGGTAGATATCGTTGCAATGTCGCATATATTGCGTATAGTCGACTTATCAACCGTCTTCAAAAAAGGAGGAGGTTCTCAATTCGACTGTATTTTTTTAATGTTTGTTACCACATAAGTTTCGACCGGGTGAACCGATTTTGATGATTAATTTTTAGGGTTCCGTACCCAAAGGGTAAAAACGGGACCCTATTACTAAGACTCCGCTGTCTGTCCGTCCGTCTGTCACCAGGCTGTATCTCATGAACCATAATAGTTAAATAGTTGAAATTTTCACAGATGATGTATTTCTGATGCCGCTATAACAACAAATACAAAAAAATATAATAAAATAAATATTTAAGGGGGCTCCCATACAACAAACGTGATTCTGCTCGTTTTTGTTCGATATTGATAACGGCAACAGGTAGACGCTTGAAATATTCACAGAATATTGAGTTATATTATTCACTTTAATAAAATTAAAATAAAATTAATATTTAATAATATTTTTTTTTTTAATTTTTTTTTAATATTTATTTTTACTTATATACATATATATATTTTTTGTTTTTTTTTTATATTTTTTTCCCCATACAATAAACGTGTTTTTTTCCAATTTTTTAAAGATAACGGTATGGAACCCTTCGTGCGCGAGTCCGACTCGCACTTGGCCGGTTTTATTTATTTAAAAGCTGATGCTTTCCGTGTGATCCCATTTCAATTTGGCCCGAGTTCTGACAATGGCATCCATGAGAAGTCAGTTGCTTCAGTTTTTTAAACTATAATTATTTTTAGATAGAATAGCTAATACGTTTGACCACCAGCTTGCTTGATGGAAAACGACGCTTTGAACGGTAATAGATACAAGACTTAAAATTGGCAAGATTGTTGAGTTTACTGTGATATAAATCAACAAATACTAAAAACTGGTCCAGTGGGAGACAAGATTGAGTAAATAATTTTAGAAAAAAAAACGAGACATTATTTTGCGTGATAAAACCTCCACTAATTCCACAAAAAAAGAAACGAAAAATGACAAGTGAACGTTTGTTTGACAGTTGGTGTCATGTGACAAACTTAAAATAGAGTAAATGGTAATTAATTTATTTATTTATTTAATTAACTAAAACGGTATTCACCAATTACATTAGTTAATATACATTGCATACATGATAAAAATATGTCCATGTTCATGTATTGTCATGCATAAATATACGGAAGCCTCGGTGTGCGAGTGAAACTCGTACTTTGCCAGATTTGTTTACTTTAATACATGTGTAACATTGTTGACACATGTTTTACAGGGCATTTTATTTATCAATGCCCAATTTGTATATCCATTTTCCTTGAATTCTTTATCGGCTGTATTATGGATGTAATGTTAATATCAGGGTTCTTGGGAATACCAAAATTAATTATTTATTGTTATCACTTACCTCATACACATTTGGATGCCATACTTTTGTTAAAAACCTAATGGTTGGTGGCGAGTATGGATAGTCTGGAGGGAATTTCATATGTGCCTGAAAAGAAGAAAAAACCATATGTCAGTAACATTAATTTACTTTACTATTGCACATATTATGCTTTTTTGTAACATTTTACAAGTAAATTCAAATTGGCAGGACAATGTCTGTCAGCTTTTGCTAGTTTTAGGTACATTTTAACCACATAGAAATATATTTTTACATTTTTACCACCTATTTCTCATTGAAATGCCAAAAATCTGTACTGGATAGGAATGGAATTCTTTGTCATCTCTGTTTCCTGAGAACTACAATCTTGGAATTTTCAAGGCTAGAGTGAATAGATATACTTACCTAAAATACTTAATATAAAAAACAAAACATTTCAAATTGACTTGTAAATGTAGGTACTGGTATGAATTGTTATAGAATTCCCTTCACAATGTTTTATTCTACTTTGTGAATCTGCTTGTCAATTATATTCATATTAAAACAGTGTGTTTGTTTCAATTTTGTTGTTGTTGTTAATTTAGATAAAGATAATTTATTTGCATACAACACGAGAATTTTATACACAACAAGTGCATAAAAGATGTTACACTAAATTTAGTCGCTTAAAATCATGTTGTGCCAATTACAAATGTCAGGTAGACAGCATCATGCACAAGTGAAAAATTAAAAAAAAAAAAAATATTGTTATTAGATTAAAACAAAAACCAAAAATATATAAAATATGACAAAGCAGAAGCAATAAAAGATATACATAATGTCAATAAAATTAAAAAAATTCATTTAAAAAAATCATTGATAGAATAATAACACTTCTGCAATAACAATGCCTTCAACTTTTTTCTAAATAAATTACTATTCTGGTCTCTTATTGACTTAGGAATCTTATTGTAGATTTTAGGACCCATGCTATTTTGCATCAGGGCTGTCTTTCCTTCATGTACGCACCGTTTGTCTTGGTCGCGCCTATTTCTTACAGTACTATCAGATAGTGTGGCGAATCGCTCCCACTATCTGATACTACTATCTCTATCTCTTCTCTTTTTTTGAGTTTAAACATTAAATAAATAAATAAATATTTCTGGACATTTCACACAACACCATCTAGCCCAAACTAAGCAAAGCTTGTACTATGGAACTAGATGGCTGATAGAATACATATATGCTTTTTTTTGTAAATATATATATATATATATATATGATACATAGAAACACCCAGACACAGAACAAACATCCATGCTCATCACACAAATGTTTGCCCTGGGTGGGGATCGAACCCATGACCAACGGCACAGCAGGCAGACAGACATACTACCAACTGACCCACAAGGCCAGTCACGAACGAATACAGCGTTTCTGCCTTTTAAAAATAATAATTTCATCTGTTGAATTTCCCCAAAAAATAATCCCGTACCTCAAAATTGATTCAACTAACCCATAGTAGGCTTTAAATAAAGATTCTATATTTAGAGTACGAGCTAGTTTGGCGATGGCATATGTTTGTCTACTTATTCTTTTCGAAAGGTGCTCTATTTGTGATTTCAAATTCTCAATTTTCGGTCAATACATAATCCACGAAATTTTGAACTTTCTACTTCATTTATAATGTTATTGTCATATGCTACATTAATATTACCTTTGTTTGTTCCTCTTTGTTTAAAATGCATTACATTTGTTTCATTTAGGTTAATTTTTAAGTTATTGTTGTCAAGCCAAGATATAACTGAGGTCAAAGATTTAACAATATCGTTTTCATAAGAGTCAAGTGTCTTACATGCTACGGTGATAGTGCTATCATCTGCAAATAATGTCATAGGTTGAGATGTAGCATTAGGTAAGTCATTTATGTATGCTATGAATGAAAGTGGTCCCAGGACACTACCTTGTGGAACTCCGTACGCCACTTTGCGTTCATACGATCTATATATTTCTTCTGCTTTCGTGTTAAGATTGACTCAACTGATTTCCGTGATTTGTATTCTATCTGCTAGGTAAGACTCTATCAAATCTAAAACGTTGCCACGTATTCCATACGCTTCTAATTTACTAGCTAAGATTCTGTGATCTACGTAATCGAACGTCTGCGTCATATCACAGAATATGGCGCATACCGGAGTGCTTTTATCCATACATATTAAGACGCTTTTAATGAAATCGTATATGGCTATATTAATACTTGTATTTTTTCTGAAACCCTTTTGTTCATTGCATAGAATATTATTTTTCTCTAAATAATCATTTAACTCATTATAAACATACTTCTCGTATTTTTTTTTAAATATCGATATAAGTGCAATGGGCCTATGGCATTCCATTTTCTTTCTATTGTCTTTTTTAAATAAAGGTTTAATAATGGTCGTTTTCAGAGAATTCGGAAATGTGCCTGTGGATATACACAAATTAATAATATAGCTTAGAGGGGTACATACATACTCACTTACTGATTTTATTATGAAAGTTGAGATTTCATCATCACCAACACTTTTAGTGTTTTTATGGTTTTGTATTATTTTGCTTATTTCTTGTGGCGCGCTTAGAAACCTTTAATTTCATTTGATTGAATTCTTATAATAATAATCAACAAAATTTTACCTTCAGCTAGGTACATACATCATTTTGAATTTAATCTTCATTATAACAAATATCAGTTAAAATGTTATTGTCCCCTTTAGTTCTGAGGTCAAAATCTAGGGATAATTTTGACAACACTCTGTCATGGAATCCTCAACTCTAATTCGTCAAGCATCTATGCCTCAGCAGCATCATTAAGAAGGCTTAGAAATTTCTTAGCAACAGCTACCAAAGTTTTGCTAGCACAATCCTTGGGTCTCCCTATCCTAGACTATGCTGATGCCTGCTATTTAGATTTGACCCAGGAGCAATTTGATCTACTTGAGCATCTTCAGAATCTTTGTTATTTCGTTTGTTTCAGTTTATTTTTGATCTTCAAATATATATCAAGTTTCACATTTTTTAAATAAGCTCAAGTGGCTCCCTATTCGTCTTCACAGGGATACTCATTTGCTTTTTATTTTATTTTATTGTTTAATTATGATCAACAAACAGTACACAACAAAGTTTAGGGTTAATACAGTAATCGTTAAGAAATATAGTTTGATGATGTACCAGCAACTTTGACCACGGATTAAGATTTTCTCTTCTCTATAAAACTCTTTAACACCCTTCTTCACCCTCATACTTAAGTTCTCGTTTTTCCTTCACCTGCAACACTCACTAACAAATCTAATATGTAAACTTAGGTCATCCATCAATTTAGCTCTCTCTATTCCAACCCATTCTACTCTGTTTTATGGATCTTTGTTCTCAGTACAGGCTGTTGCTCTTTGGAATGCTCTTCTGGTGGACATCAGGCATGCCCGGAACATAGAATCATTCAGAGCACAGATAGAAACCATTATATTTCCCTAACTCATTGATTCAGTTATCTATCATTTCACAATATTCGCATATTTATGTATTTTCTATCTATGTTTATCTAAATTATTATGTACATATATAATTTATGTACTTAAGTAATTATTTGTATGTAGTGCAGTTTATAGTGTAGTATTGTTTGTAGTGTAGTTTGTATAAATAGGTATTTGGTTCATAGATTTCATACATATGTAATCTCATCACTGTCAGTGTTTAACTTATATGTCTATCCTTGTTGATTTAAAGCTTGTCTAGAAGAGATTGCTATTAGCTATAAGGCAGTCTTTTGTACCTTTCTAACACTTTATCATGTACCTAGGTATGTTATGTTTTTATAGTGTCAATAAAGTGTTTTTGTATTGTATCAGATAAGATTAGGATAGCTAAGTCACATCTAAGTATGGATGAAGAGTCATTTCCATTGTGCGGAGTTTGATAATCTTGACTACAACTTTCCAAAAATGTAAGCACAATAACATGCTTTGAATAGTTTTTGTTTATTGTGCAAAGCAAATTACATAAAAAACACTATTTATAACAGAGTTTTCACTACTAAATCCATAGTTTATTTCTATAATAGTTAATACACAAAGTCTTTTAAGGATAGGGAACCTCAGAAAAACTTGTAAACTGCCAAAATTCTACCCTCAAATGATGTGATTGAAACAATAAGTGTAAAAGAGTGAAAATCAAACAAAAATATGATCAAGGTTCCATGTATTTTAGACATTTTCTTTTGTTGTATTATAGAGATATCTTTGAAAAGTCGTAATGACTTTTCAAAGATATCATTACCTTAAAATATCCTTACCTTAAAATATCCACCCTGGTACAATGTGTCAGGGGGTCCAAATATTGCCACTTCCCATTCAAACAAATTGTCCTCTCCCAACAACTTCACTCGGAAGCCTTCCACAGGCTCTTCCTGTAGACTCTTATACTCTAGGGCCAGAGCCCTCAGAGCGGAACTACTAGGGACCGTATTAGACATTGTCAATAACTAAATATTATAAAATCACTATCTAAACGAGATTCTATTCACATAACACTGTCGAACTCTCCTCGCACTCCACGTATTCACGAGGCATTTCAACCTGAATCACAATAACAACGAATGTTTTTTGGTAAACATAGCCACGAATGCTGGTAACGGATTAATGATTCACACACTTCAAACGCCAATACTACTTCTCGCACTTAGTAATAAACGTTTGAAAAATGGAAAAGAACAGTGTAGACCACACGGAGAGCTGTACAACAATGAGAATTGAAAAAGCACAGCGAGTTGAGCAAGTCCAAACAATCGTACTCCAAGGAAAACGTCTACGGGCGCGTCAGGAATACAGCTGCTGCTTGCTTGCCTGAGTTGCCCGAACGAATATTGTAGAACAGCTGTTTATTTCCGTTCTCGATTGCGCAGCGTGCGACGCACGCGGACATACTTTATCGACTTCAGTCGCGTATTCAAAACTAGTAGCGCCATCTGTTTATTTCTTCTGCTTAGTGGCTTGAAGTTGAATCGTAGTCAAATACTCCTCGATGATCGTATTTTGGAGATTTGACAGACATAATGCTATCATCTATTATCGCCAGATGTCGCTTATTTACGTTAAAAGTTCACACGACGTTAAGTCTAGAGGGCGCTATTAAAAATATAGTTTGCTAACATTTTAGGCCGTGTCTACGAGGAGGCGCTAGCAGTTTAATGATAATTAACTTTTTAAGAGTATTTACTCTTTAAGAGTATTGTACTAATGACCCAGACCCAGAGTACTGTTGTTGGTCTAAATTATGTTGTGTTAAGTTAGTTTATTAGCTAATCGACTGACAGCTTCTTTTTTACCTGACTACGCAAGGATGGTAATGTTTTTTTGCATGTTTTTCATGTTTTTATCACAGAAAAGAGATTCTCTCTTCTGTAGTTTTGTGTATATATATAATTATCTATATATTTGTGAGAATATTTATAAGTATATTGTATTACCTCATTCATACAACCTAAACAGCTTGACCAATTTTGATGTGCGAGGTAACATTTAGATTCGTCTGACTTGACAAATGTTCATAGTTTATAATTATAATTTACCTGGGCGATAGCTCCGCTTCGCTCGGATGTTTTTCTATAGTAATGCTATTACAGCGATGCCCCTTTTTATTTTGCTTTTTCTGTAATTAAGAGTGTACTTTACTATCAGAAGGTGATCTAAGCTCTTCACATATTGGAGCCCAGTGGACGCCGCTGCCGACGCGTTTCAGTGGTTTCTACCACAAGTCTCTACGATGTAGTTGATAGACGCTAAAACTAAGATTTGAACGATATTTAGCAGTTGTTACTCATAGGTTTCTTCTAGGCAAGCGCGTTCCATCGTAGACCGTAACTGTCGTTTAACACCAGGTGAGCCACCAAGCGCAAGCCTATTTTCGAATAAAAAAATAATTAAATGAAACAAATTTTAAATTTTATTTCAAGCCGTACAAGAAGATAAACCAGTTTCTTAAGACCTAGTCGAATATGGGGATATTCGACTTGACAGGTCTTGCAAGGGGTTGCAGGATCAGGGAGTGTGGATTATCATATCATATTGGGCAGACAAAGATAAGTATCGAGACTCGAGTGAAGGAACATACTACGAATATGAAAAATAGATGCTCTAATCTAACACAATGGTGTAAAATAAAATCTCTTGACTCTACCAGGTCTGCAGTGTCAGCAGCGTGTGAGCATGCACGCGAGGCTATTGAATTTAAGAAATACCCGAATATTAATAGAAAAGATGGTTGGCAAGTGCCATTACTATAGTGGTGGTGGTGGTGGTATGGTGGTGGTGGTATGGTGGTGGTGGTGGTAAAGCAGAAAGAGGGTCATTGTAATCTTATCATGAACACTTTTTACTGCGGGCATATTATTATAATTTTATTTTTTGAGTTTGAGTACATTTACATTTACAAGTACAGTACAGTACATTTTGAGTTGTGTGTAATAATATTTGTTCACAACGATGAGTAAAATGACCTCCTTTCGGCTTAGTAACCCTGTATAGATTATTTCGGGGATTTGGGGTAATCGAGTAGACCTTGGCCCGTAGAGCGCGCTGCACCCGGCACGTGCGCCTGTGCGGAAGAGATAGGATGGTCGAAGATGGTGGCAGGTGGTACGGACGCACTGCGCCACCACGAGACATGACGATCACCGACACGCACGACAGTGTGCTGACTCCGTGCTGCCAGTGGTGGTCTGGTTGCACTGGGAGTCACGCGTGAACATTGAACACTGAAACGAAATTGTAAGTACCTACTTTACATCTAGTACCTACAGTCAATGCATATAGTCCGTTCATAGATAAATTACCTCTGACATTTCTTGATTCATTCTAAGACCGAGCCCACCTTTTTTTCTTAATGTTGGCAAATTTGGCATCATGCGACTTGCACATCTGATAATTAATAAGAGTGGTGAAATCACTTGACATATCTCGGACAGTCTCAGATCATTTTTGTCCCTCCTCAAGTTTTTTTTTTCACAGCGTCTCACGTCTTGTGGAATTGTCAGTAACGAGTGTTATAGTTTACAGTACAAATTTTTGTTTAGAACTAAGCAAAACGAGATGCGCTTTATTAATTTGAGAATAGTAGCTATGGATAACGAGGATGTATGTTTGGGAGATTAAATAATATTACTTAATCACATAAGTTCTCAAGTGGAGACCACGCACCGGCAAGCGCATCGTAGGAAGACCAGCCAGGAGATGGACAGATGATGAGATGACCTTATACCTACAAGTAGTGGGAAGACGCTGGATGCAAGCCGCTTCCAATCGGTGTTTTTGGAAGTCCATCGGGGAAGTCTATGTCCTTGAGTAGACTTCTTATGGCTGAGATGATGATGATGAATCACAAATAACACTATTAATCAGATTTTGATATAATGGGCATACTTCAAAATAACGCATAGGCTATTTGGCAATGGGTTATTTTGATTTCCTTGTAATGTAAGTACATACATGTTTTGTTCTTTTCGTAGAATTTCTCAGCATTCTCTGAGAACTTCATAGAGATCAAGAATCTTGTGAAGAGTCAAGCGATAGTTAAAAATGTCACATCCAAGAGCAAAAAGTCACGTTTGGCTGCATTTCACCGACATAAACTCAGAGAAGAAAGTCCAGTGTCTTTACTGCCCTCAGATATTGTCCGTAACGAACAAGTCTACTTATAGTCTCATACGGCATCTGACTAAGAAACACCCGCATATACTTATAAAGCAACCTGGTGTCTGTTGTTTGGACCTGGAACCGGTGAGTAGAGATAAGTTTAAGCGTCTGGTGATAGGTTGGGAGGAATCCCTCAAAATCTGGGGAGATTTCACAGTCATGGTAAAAATTTGGGGAACAGATTTTGTCCGATATTGGAAGGAGAATAAAATCAGATATTTTTGAATCCCGGGATTTTAATAACAAAAACTGTACCTAATCTAGTTTTTTATTGTTTTGTGAATTTGCGAAGCAAATGATAGTCTGTAAGATGACGTGTGTGTGTGAAACCAATAAATGAATAAATTTACTATTCGTGTGTGGGTAGACGTCCGAGCTTCACCCGCAGGAAACTAGAAGCGAGTATATAATGAACTAATATAACATTGACCAAGGCTGCTGTATTTATTAGTGTATAGATATACAGCAGGTGTGCAGGTGACTATCCACACACCGCTAGGTATAGGATTCCTCTCGTACACGCCATCCTTTTCGGGCCTGTTAAAAAATATTAAGAAAAGTTTCTTATCCTTAGCACACCATTTCATTTGATACCGATATGTCGCGAGGATGCATAAAAATAATCCTTTTTGGTCCATCTTTGGGAGTTGTCATTTTACCAACGATGTTTTTTTTTTTTTTTTTATCAGCCCTGTTTTTGTACAAACTGTCCCACTGCTGGGAACGGGCCATCTTCTCATTGTGAGAAGGGTTAGGCCATAGTCTGCCACGCTGGCCAAGTGCGGGTTGGCAGACTTCACACATCTTCAAGATCATTGTGAACTCTCAGACATGTAGGTTTCCTCACGATGTTTTCCTTCACCGTTTGAAGTTGGTGGCAATCAACAATACGCACATAACTTCGAAAAGACAGAGGTGCGTGCCGTGGGATTCGAACCCAGGACCTGCGGATCGCAAGTCAGACGGTCTCACCACTAGGCTGCCGGAAACTTCATTAATATGTATGTGTATATATGTATGTATCATTAGGATGTATTAATTACGTTACATTTATAGTTATCGTATTCTCTGAAGATAATACATGAGTGTACCTACTCTTATTTCAGCTATCACCAGATTCTGATGACACATGTCTGGGATGCGAGATAGAGGAAATCAAAGAAATATTAGAAGCTAACGACGAACACGAACCTGTTGATGACCCAGAACACAAGGCACTAGTGCCTAGACCGAGGCGCTTGCACACTATTTTAGTTAAAAAACCCGAAAAACGTGTACTGACATCCATAAGCGAAGCAAAAAAACATATAAACGAAGCACTAGTGTCAATGAAGTCACTTACAATCAAACGGCAGCTAGAAGAGTTGGATGAGTACGACCACTTCGCTCACATGATTGCGGTTAAGATACGGAAAATTCAAGATATAGAGGAGAGAGAAACCGTGATGAATTCCATACATAACGTTGTCTATCAAGCTTTAAAACACAATGTACCTTAATTTTTTTATATTTAGAATTTGCGAGTGATATGGGTACCTTTGCACCAGGAACAGTTAGGGGCGGGCTATTTGACTAATTTAGTTTTAGATTATTGACAATGTATATATATAAATTTTGAATAAAATATTTAGAATAGCTCTACGCTTAACCACTAGCACGTCGGATGGAAAGCAGACTTAATTTGGACTTAAAGCATCTGTACTTGTTGTTAGTAGGTCTTGTAGTTGTCTTTATAAATATTTTCATACGTACTATTTGAAATAGCATTTAGAGAAATGTAATAGCTTTGGGTTGGCTTAATATCGTTACCCATCACAGCTATGGTAATGTAAAGAAACTAATACAAGTTCTATAATATAAATTCATTTATCTGAGATAAATTAATAGGTGGGTAAAGTGATTAGATTGAATATTAAATATTTTTGGAATTATAAGTCAGTATTTTTTTTTAACTTTTATCTTGAATCGCAGAGAGGATTTTTACATTGTTTCATTACCTACCTGTTTTCTGTCGAGTATCCATTAATATTTATCAAGCTGATTTTCAAGTTTACACTATCGCGAAAGAAGTCGCATTACAGCCAAGGGCGTCACCCAGGGAGGTGTGGGGAGGGGGGGGGGGGGGCAAGGGGCAGCTGCCCCCCCCCCCCCCAGAGATTAAAAAAATGTAGCCAACTGCAAAGCAACCAAAGGTACAATTCATATTTTTCTCATCCTCCATAATATTAAGGTGCCCCCCCCTGGGCCATGGGCTGGCGACGCCCTTACAGCTGTATAGGGCAGGGTACAGGTTACAGCTGTATAGGGCGACGGCGAGTAGACCGCCTTTACATAGACTGTAAAAAAAACCGGACAAGTGCGAGACAGACTCGCCCACCGAGGGTTCCGTACAAACTAGTATATAAAAGGGGGAAATCATATATTTTTTTATATTTTCCTTCATAAACCGAAAAATATACATCGTAAAATTATTTAAAAACCAGTTAGCTTATGCTAATGAAGCTCTTTCATATGATACCCCACATGATACGGTTAACTCACTTTAAAATGTGGGCCCTCATTCCTTGCATAAAGATACAATTTTTTGTGATTAAATGAAAAATGACACAATCCTTCTTGCCAAATTTCATAGTTCTAGGTCAACGGGAAGTACCCCATAGGTTTTGATTCCCTTGTGAGTGTCGAAATGTGCGTTTTTTCGACATATTCGGCTGTAACTTTTTTTAATGAAAACTGAGAAATTTTATTTTTCTTTCTGCAGCAATATACTATAGATCTGCGTATATGGTTTTAATTTCAACATTATACCTTTACGCGTTCCCGAGATAAAGGTCTTGACACCCTGACAGACGGACGGATGGACATACGGACAGACGGACAACAAAGTGATCCTATAAGGGTTCCGTTTTTTTTTGAGTACGGAATCCTAAAAAACAAATAAAGTATATAATGTATTCTATCAATCATCTAGTTTCTATAGTACATGTTTTGCTTAGTTTGGGCTAGATGTTGTTGTGGGGAATGTCCACAAATGTTTATTACCTACTTATTATTTATTAAACCAAAATTCGCTATCTCTAATCTATCTCTCTTTCATTCGACAAAATGTGTATACATTTTGTCGAATGAAAGAGAGATAGATTAATGGGAAACCATAATCTTTTCATGTTCTCGCACAACAAAAATAGTGTAGAAATGTTTGTCGCGGCGCGTTTCAGGCCTCGTAGATGGAGCGGACCCGTAGAGCGGCCAGACCCGTTATCCATCCAGCAACATCTCATCTCAACCCGTTCATTTAACATTATAAAAAATAATTGTTATGATACATAACGGTGTAAAATCGGTGATTAATGGACTTATCTGGGCTGCAGGCAGACAATCGGTCGTGGGCGCGTGATTCAATGGTCGCCCACCGGCCTACCAGTGCCTTGTATAGTCAAACAACCGCCAGCCTTGCGCAGCCTACGCAAGGAGCCTTCGCATTTGGCACTCTTGATATACGTTATATTGGTTTTGGTGGATTATGGAATTGCAGATATTGGTACATTCTACTGTAATAAGCTGTAATAAGCCTACTTCCATTAATGCCTCGCAGTTATGGATAGCCCACGCATTTAGTTACAAAATTGCGCCACAAGTACATTACATTAGTTAGTGTAGTTGTATGGCATGGCAATGAGTTGGCTGATGAACTGGCCAGAATGGGGTCTGCGCGAGCACTGCATGGACCAGAACCAGGCATAGGACTTCCCCTATGCATTATAAACGATGCTATCAGAGCTGCAGCCAGGGAGACACACTGGAATGAGTGGATAACCACAGAAGGGCTCCATCACTCCAAGGCCTTCATTGGCAAAAACACTGCTACCACTGCAAAGTTTATCTTGCGTGGGAGCAGACGCCGGGCAAGGGCACTTACAGGCGCCCTGACGGGGCACTTTACCACAGCAAAACAACTATGCAGACTAGGACTAAGTCTAGATGACAGATGCAGAGCCTGTGGGAATGAAGTGGAAACGATGTCACACCTATTATGTGACTGTGATGTCCTTGCTGGTAAAAGGATGAGCATCCTCGGAATAGCTTATCCTAAGCCGGAGGACTACAGACATACTCTTTTGCACGGTGTATTCGACTTAATCGAGTACATTTTCCGCTAAGGGTGTGGTAGGGTCTAGGGGTGTACACAAAAGATCCCCATGGGTCGAAGTGTCGCCAACCAGTTTGTTGGCCCCCGCTGTGACTATACAAGATAAGATAAGATAGTGTAGTTGTATTGTTTTTATTTGTGCGAGATATGTACAGTAAAGCGTTTAAAACTAAGGTACATTTAAGACTACAATACTGTTAAGACTATTTAATACTAACATATATAAATAATGAGTGTATTACTGTATAAAATATATTTAATTTAATCTGACGTACTTACCTACATAATTCAGAATCTGTCCTTAGGAAAAATATGTGCTCCCGAAGACGACCAGCCAACCATAGCTATTAGGTATTCCAGCAGCAAACGTCGGTCTTTCCCGATAAACAAACCATTTGGGAATTCGAATGTAAATATTATTTTGTTCAACAAAGAGAAATTATAAAGCCAAGATCTAATTTAAGAAATAAAATAAATCTCGCCGTCATACAAGTATGAATAAACTAATTTCCAAAACTTCCATAACTGAAGATTCAGTATAACGTTAAAATTCTGCGCCTCCTGTGCGAAACGGTACATCAGTCGAAAACTTTTCAGGAGAGCATAAAAATATCATTAATCACAAAATATTTTTATTTATTTATTTTTTATTATTTAGATGAAAAAAAAACCAATGTGTTATGTTGTAAAATGCCGCTTATTTGTGAAATATTATTTTTAAAGTTTGTTTTTGCTCTACTAAATAGATTTCTAAACTGTTTAACGTTGGTCCAACGTTAAACAGTTTAAAAACCCAACTTTTCGGTATGTGGGCTTCACTCGAGAGATTTTTGACCCCATCGGCTATATGCCCTGTCTACTCCTACTCCAACATGCTATAATCCGCTATGCTATGTCTCTTCTCTCATTGGCCATTCTCTCTCTCTTCTCTCTGATCTCTTCATTGGTCGGTTAGGAGCCCTTGATTAGTCGTACACAATTCATATCTTTCAATTCATAATAAGTTAATAATAAAGATGACTTCTGTGCGAATGACCTACTTAGCACGCCCTTCAGATTATTTCACACAAACAGATCTCAATACCAAGTAGGTAACCATCACAAGTTTATTTAGGTGAGGAAAATGGACCAATAAATAATTATTTTATCCTCATACTTATTGAATCATTCATGAACCACAAAACATGAGTACTTAATTATAATATTACAAAAAATCTACAGTCTAGAAAATCGACCCAAATCGCTGTATTGTGTTGTTGCATCGGTTGTACAACCTAATAAGGTACATTGTACCTATCTGAATGATCAAGAATTCTACTTATCTCTGTTTTCTATCGGATGGCTAGAAACACGAAAAAGCGACGTCGTTTATGGTAGATGTACCGATAACTATTAATTAAACGATGCCAATCATCAGAGAAACACCATTTATCCCTTTCATCTACTTGAAATTAGTATGTAGGAATCATTCGGCGATAGAAAAAAGTTTAGGTTCTTTTCGCTACGATTCATTTTAGCTAAGGTTTACTTATTTGATTAACAGAAACATTTTTAAAAGGCCTGTTATTTCCAGATAGCCAAAATTAAGCGGTCGGTTATTTCCAGATAGCCAAAGTTAACGGCTAGGCCGACAGCCGTCCTGTATGGCGACGTTTAATTAAAAGCCTAGCTCTCCAATATCCAAAATATAAAAACAAACGCGATAAACATCGGGCGGTGCAATATCCACTGTCAGATGATAATGACGAGTCACAACCTGCCACCTACTCCGAATGCCCATATAAAATAGCCTTCTACGAATTCCACGAATCCATAAGGTAAACAGCATACCATTATCTATAAAAACGGCAAAAAATCACGTTTGTATGGGAACACATAAATTTTATTTCAATTTAATTATTTATTTGTAAAGTAAATAATATAACTCAACATTGTGAATATTTCAAGCGTCTACCTGTTGCCGTTATCAATATCGAGTAAAAACGAGCAAAAAAATGTTTGTTGTATGGGAGCCCCCTTAAATATTTATTTTATTCTGTTTTTTTGTATTTTTTGTTGTTATAGCGGCAACAGAAATACATAATCTGTGAAAATTTCAACTGTCTAGCTATCATGGTTCATGAGATACAGCCTGGTGACAAACGGACGGACGGACAGACAGACAGCGGAGTCTCAGTAATAGGGTCCCGTTTTACCCTTTGGGTACGGAACCCTAAAAAAGCTTGACTACTTTGCAAACTTGATTAAACTCAGTTGTGTTGCGTCCGCTGTTTAAATAAGTTACTCTATGGCGTCCGCCAGTCGCCATATCAAGTTGCGGAGAGCAGAAAAAAATTTGATCAATGTCGAGAGTAGAAAGTAAAGTAGAGTCAATGACGTTGATACTTTATAACAGCATACCGCCATAAAAATATCCTCTGCGTCTACTGAGGTATAGGCAAGTCAAAAATGGAACATTTTGTTTAAACATACATATAAAATAGTGTTTAGCACTAAAACTAGGAAAAAACTGATAAGAATATTTTGGTAAATATAAGTATACCCACTACTAGCTGAGCTCCACGGTTTCACCCGTGTATAGTGACGGAAAATGGAGATTATTATGATGATTATGAAACATCTATGTCTATGTCTGTTTCCGGGTTCCAGATAGACAGGGTCCCGATGGATAGGGTCTGAGAAATCAGGTAGTGTGATAGGCCTTTTACCACCTACATAACTCGCTCTACTGAAGGTGGTAAATCTTGTTTTCCGTGTTTGCATTTATTTACAAGTGATCGTATTCAGGTAGCCTTCGTCATTAGGAAAGGGTATCTATGATTTAGCAATAATTATCCTTCCTGTTTCTACGTCAAATACTACTTGGCTACGTCAAACGCCACGCACTGATTTATTATTTCATACATAATCTCAACGAGTCTCAACATTGATACATACACGAACACATCCAAGTGTAATTTTATACAAAAGCTATAAAAATACACTTGGAATAATTCAACGTTATAATATAATATACACGTCAAAAATAAAATCAAAAAAATAAAAATTGGGTATGTAAAGTTTTTTTTTGGTATTTTTTTTATATTTTTATATGATAGAATGGATCATTTAGAAAAACTAATTTCAATATTTTTTTATTCTGTTCAGTACTTATTTTTTAATATTTTTTTAAAGATAAAATCGTCCGTAGGAAAGATGACGTCATCGTACCTACTGAATAAGATGTTGTGATAGCCAACATGAACTAAAAAATACATATAAGTCAACTTGACAGTGACATGTACCTATATTCGTTTTTGTCTCTGACTGATACAAGAGATCATCGGTTTTTGTTGTGTTTTGAAAAAACAAATACGTTGTGAAAACATAAAGAATGAAAAAAGAATAATTAATCATTAATATTGAGCTCGTTGTAATTAATTAATGTTTTCTAAGGTCTTCGCGATTGTGTTTGCGCATTGAAATGAAACAAATTCACAATATTATTCAGAAACTACAACTGTGAAATGTTTCGACTTTCGTGCCAAAAATCCTAATAAACTGTTTTTTTCAAGTAAAGGAAACCTTTAAAAGACTGGTGTGAACAAGTTAACGTAGACTAAGTTCCTGGGCGAAGCATTGATGCTGCAGTACAATGAACCAGAAAAAGGAACCAGAATAAAATAAATAATGTATAAATGTAAATAAAATAATCTCTTATATGATTACAATGAAATTGGTATATAATTAAACACAATAAAATCATTTCAAAAAAGAAGTTATGTACTGTCAATCACTTTTATTTCATATCCTGGCATTGCTCATAAGTTTTATCTCTTTAGCTCCTCGGATTTTTGCGATGTTGTTCTTGCCGCTAGTTGAGATGAACTCCAGAATGATAAGATTCTCAACCTTAGGTAAGTTAGCAGAGTCGGCACGTACAAAATTATCCATAATTTATCCAATCAGTAGGCAAACAGTTCCTTATAACAAAGCAGTGGTCAACGTAAATGCAGTATCAATCAAAACGGTAGGAAAGCAAGGTCGTCGTAAAGATAATGAACAGAATTAATTTAATACAAATGAATAGAGTAGCAGAGCACCAAACACACAAAATAATTCTTTTCTTTGTTTATTTATTTTGGTATGACAGTTGTCATAGAGATATTGTCTCTCTTGTCAATGCCAATGCTGTCAGTTTCATCTTTTTTACTAACTAAACTACATTTTATTTTACAACATTTTAGAGGTCGACTGAAGGTCAAATATTTTTTATATTTTCGCAAAAATTTGCGCGATCTCATCATTTTATGTGCCCTAAATAAAAAAATATGGTTTATAGACATATAATCTCGAAATGGTTTTGGAATCAGCATATGTTACATTTTTCTTTACATACCCAAAGTAAAAATAAAATATAATAAATGTAAATAAAAATCATTGAGATTTATCTCAATGATAAATAAAACCGGACAAGTGCGAGTCAGACTCGCCCACCGAGGGTTCCGTACAAACTAGTAGATAAAAGGGGCATATATCGTATTTTTAGGGTTCCGTACCTCAAAAGGAAAAAACGGAACCCTTATAGGATCACTTTGTTGTCCGTCTGTCCGTCTGTCCGTCTGTCCGGGTGTCAAGACCTTTATCTCGGGTATGCGTGAAGGTATCGAGTTGAAATTAAAACCATATATGCAAATCCATAGTATCTTGCTGCAGAAAGAAAAATAAAATTTTAGAAAAAAATAAAAATAAAAGTTATAGCCGAATATGTCGTAAAAAACGCGCATTTCAACACACAAGGGAATCAAACCTATGGGGTACTTCCCGTTGACCTAGAACTATGAAACTTGGCAAGAAGCATTGTGTTAGAGTACACATATAGGAAAAAATCCGAAAACCGGACATTTTTAATTTAATCACAAAAAAACAGTGTCTCTATGCAAGGAATGAGGGCCCAAATTTTAAAGTGAATTAACCGTATCATGTGGGGTATCATATGAAAGAGCCTCATTAGCATAAGCTAAAACAGGTTTTTAAATATTTTTACGATGTATATTTTTCGGTTTATGAAGGAAAATATAAAAAAATATATGACTATGACTTATGACTTTATGAATTAGGACTTTTATTTAGTTTGTACGGAACCCTCGGTGGGCGAGTCTGACTCGCACTTGTCCGGTTTTTTTTCATATTTTCCTTCATAAACCGAAAAATATACATCGTAAAAATATTTAAAAACCTGTTTTAGCTTATGCTAATGAAGCTCTTTCATATGATACCCCACATGATACGGTTAATTCACTTTAAAATTTGGGCCCTCATTCCTTGCATACATTTTTAATTTAATTACAATTTTTCTTAACGTAGTACAATTGGTTCCGCATTGTAAAAACTATGATCGGATGAAGTCGTAAAGTTTTGAACACGTAAATTAACCCAATTTAGTGGTGGACAAACCCAAGTGGAAAAGCTTGTAGTGTTCATTATTTCCAGATAAATAATAATGAATGAAAAGAAAAAAGAATAATGAGTTGAGAACGTAAATACTGCTGGGTGGGTAAATACCAAACTTAATTGTATACATCGTGGAACTAAAAAAATATTTGTGAATTTAATTACAAAAAAATAGTGTCAATTTTTTTTTTGTGATTAAATTAAAAATTTCCAGTTTTCGTTTTTTTTCCTATATGTGTACTCTAACACAATGCTTCTTGCCAAATTTCATAGTTCTAGGTCAACGGGAAGTACCCCATAGGTTTTGATTCCCCTGTGAAGCTGTGAGTGTCGAAATGTGCGTTTTTTACGACATATTTGGCTGTAACTTTTTAATACGAAAACTGAGAAATTTGATTTTTCTTTCTGCAGCAAGAGACTATGGATCTGCGTATATGATTTTAATTTCAACGCGATACATTCACGCGTTCCTGAGATAAAGGACTTGACACCCGGACGGACGGACAGACGCTAGACGGACAGACGGACAACAAAGTGATCCTGTAATGGTTCCGTTTTTTCCTTTTGAGGTACGGAACTCTAATTGACGACCATTTACAGATACTTGTCGGTAAATAATGCAAATCATAAGTTAAAGTTTGAGTTACCTTGTACAGAGTCTGGTAAGTTGACTGAGCTAGAGTACCTAGGTTCGGCCTACCGTGGCCTCATGAGCAGGACTGGTTCGCTCAGGAGGTTGCAGTTCGCCAAAACTCTATGCAAATCTGAAATCTGTGCCACTTGCATGGCGGTATAATCAGTAATCAGTGAACACATTCATCCGGCTTGAAGCTGCTGAGAACATAGACACGGCACAAAGCCTATTATTTTACTAGCCATGCCGTCCGTTTTTACCCGTTTCGTCAGTCTTCAGGTTCTCAGCTATCTCTGTACTAAATTTCATAAGAATTGGTTCAGCTGTTTGATCGTGAAAAACTGACCGAATGCCATCCGTTTTTACCCGTTTCGTCAGTCTTCAGGTTCTCACCTATCTCTGTACTAAATTTCATAAGAATTGGTTCGGCTCTGTTTGATGTGAACTGTTTGATCGTGAAAAACTGACCGAGAAAGAGAGAAATTGACATAGTTGCTTTCGTTGTACAAAAGGTACGTTTGGTTTAGGTTTTACGTAAAGGTTACCTGTATTAGGTATCTCCTGTACGTTCCTGCGACATTTTTCTAGTCAATAATTAATATTTAGAAAATGTGGGCAAGTAAGTAAATATGAGATTGATGTTGCAATGAATTCTTGAAATATGGGTAATTATAGTTGAAAAACTGAGTAAACCGACTTCAAAATACCCAATTCGTTTATTTGGATGATATTTTTTCAGTTATTTTGTTATAAACACCAAAGTACTGTGATTTAGATAAAATTTATATGGGGCCACCTCTAAGGTATTATGTACCTACTAAATAAAAAAATCATCATAAAGAATCCATAATTGGCGGAGTAATCGCTGAATGAACATACAAAAAACCATATAGTTGAATTGAGAGCCTCCTTCTTTTTGGAAGTCGGTTAAAAGAGAACAATAATCGCTTGCTGTTAGATACCTGTCAGCTCGCCTGTTGGCGAACGATGCTGCAATATACGATGGAGTGCGCTAGCCTAGAAGAAACATATGATAGACTTATGATTTCTTCAAAATCTTAGAAAAATTCAGCTGTGTTGGGAATCCGGCTGGGTTATGTGAGATTATACCTACTAAAACACTCCCAGTTGACCAGACTTAGGGCTAATCCATTTAAACTTTTTTCTACTTGGAGGACCTCGATCTTTTCAGAGGAGCAATTAACTTACCTACTACTGCGACAAAACTCCTCCCGGAGTAGCTCCCATATTATCATCTGACTTCTCGGCCTAAGCAAATACAAAGAAAACTGTAATTCTATATTATCTATTCACAAAATATGTGCAAATTATTAAATTGCTGCTCTAACTCAAACGGGGTGTCTTGCGGGCTAGGTTAGTTCTTCTCGGTATATGCTACTTCAACCTTACATCAACTCTACGCACAACTCTACGTCTACTGCTATCGCGATTATATATTTATTGACAAATTCAAACTTCTCATATTGCTGTCTCTCTTTTCATAGTTCAGTTTGTTGGTGTCCAGCCGACCGCCGATCCTGTAAACGGACGTCTTTTACTTATTATTTATTCACGTTCAATATTACTTTTCACCACAATTGAGTAGCTACGCTACATAGTTAATGATTCATGGAACTGTGTTTTCTCTGATGTGGAGAATAACTCCGATATCAGCTAGGCAAATGAAATATATTTTTCGTACAGATTCTGTTCTAATAAAAATGTCAAGTGCCTGAGTTGGCAATTATTATTATTATTTATTTAAGGATTGTGTAATGTGTACAAATTTAAAAAGCTCAAATTTTCTTGGTAACAATTACAGAGTTCTTTTGTTTGTTAGAAGTTCTGAGACGTCGTTGGAGCCGACGATGACTAAATTTTAGCAGTAATGCGACTCAATAAGGTTAAGTTTAATCCATTTTTGGTATGAGTCCAACAGCGCGTTGAGGTGAGAGATGTGATTACGTGTCTTGAAGGTTGGTGGGCGGCCGCCGGCACACGAGGGGGGCTGCGCCGGCGCACGCTCAGACTCCGCGAGCCAGTCGCGAACAGCGCGCGCGCATCGCGACTATCGACACGAACGACTCTCGCGACCATTTATTTATCTTTTCGTTACATGGCAATTGTTTGACTTTACCGTTGTGATAAATTTTAATTTAAGAATATTTAATCGTGCTTATTTAAGACTAAGAATCTCGTATATTTATTAGTTTTACGTTAAATAGTGGGACCAAAATGACGATAAAAAATAAAAAGACTAAACAATCAAAATCCTCCGCGGTGTCTTCGACTAGTGCGTCGACCAGTGTTCAGAAGACCAGCACAAGTTCATCGGTGCAGAGCAGTAACACCCTGCAGAAGGTCTCCTCCGGTAAGAAGATACGCTACATCGATGTCAAGGTCGAGGAAGATGATCCGTTGATGATAACCGATGTGACCGACCACGCTTCGATAAGTGGCTCTACCATCTCTGAACACTACAACAGTCATCCGCACTACATCATCACGGAAGCGCCGTCGATGAGTGACCTTTCGCAAATAAGATCTCACGAACACAACGCAAGTGACATGGCACAGTCAACAACTGGTGAGTTTGTGTCCAATTCTGTGATACAAGAATCTACTTCACACCAGCAGAGTTCTAAAAATGAAACATTCCAGAGTTCTTCGACTTCCGTCCAGCATTCTGGGTCAAGTCACAGTCAATCATTTGACAGAACTGCCGACTCTTCTGCTCCTAATCAAACTTTGAACACGGGCTTCATTGATAACTCTGCAGGTAACGTTCCGGGCTCTACTACAACTTTTACGACTCGATCACGCAATGCAAATGCTTCAAACAACTTCTTACAGACCGAAAGAGAGAATCTGGTGTCACAGACTCAAACTGGGTACTCAACCAACACTCAAGACTCTAGAGACACGAAAAATGTTAGACAACGCGAGAATGTAACTTACAGAAACTCACCACAGCCATCACAGAGAAATCAGACGGTTAAATCTGATACATCCAATTTCTATGGAGGTGAAGGGAGCCTAGACAAAAATCCTAGGGCTAAGGAGTTTACTAGTACTTCTCAGACTAGTGAATCTAAAAGCAGCAACATCGCAAAATCTTCATCGTCTTCGTATGTGGTTGAGATTGTCGACGGAAAAGAAAGAATTATTGATAGCTCACACAGAGAATGGGGAGACGCTCAAGAACATTCCACTAAAGATGATTATGCTAGTGTTAGTGGAACTGGCATAAAACCACAATCAGTGCATAGCATTCAGAACCGTGATATGCAATCAAATTACGATACGGGAAAAGATGGTCAAAAACCAACTAGTGGAAAGGTTCTGAAACAAGATTCAAAACTTATAAAAGACGGCAAAGAAGTTACTAAGCATGCCACTATGATTACGGAAAAGGATGACCCTCGTCATCAGCAATATATTCGAGAGCAGCTCACTTCTGGAGATGATCCAAAGCATAGGAGAATAATTTCTGATGTAAACCAGCAACAGTACATTCAAGACCAGTTAACTACAGGAAATGACCAGGTGTACTCACAATATGTTTCTGATAATACAAACATTAATCAGACGAACAGAAGTAAATTGACAACAAGTAATGAAACTATTACTGATCAAAGACGTAATGTGAGCAGCACAGATTCATACGAAAATGTCACTACTAACAATCAACTTGTTCAAGATAGAAGGAGAAATGTTAACCAAACAGATTCTTCTAACTTCTACGGCTATGATTCTACCATTCAAAATGAACTTAAGAAAGTAGGAGACATTTTGCAAGTAAAAAATTTAGACAACGTTAATTACTCTACAAAAATTATGAAGAGCAACACAAGTAGTGCTCAACAAGCTACGACCTCGTCATATGTCGTAGAAATTATTGATGGCAAAGAAGTGATTGTGGATCGCTCTCACCGAGAATGGGGAGACAGCAAAGAACATGGTACTCATGAAAAGAGTCACAATATTAGTGGTACTGGAATAAAGCCTCAACATGAATATTCACGTCATGTTTTGGATAAAGAATCTCATTACGACACTGGCAAAAAAGGACAACAACCAACAAGTGGAACATTAGTCTCAGAAGATTCTGTATTGTACAAAGATGGGAAAGAAATAGCTTCTACCAGTAATACTTACATTGGCGACTTCACTAAAAAGAAGGCGATCACTGAACATATCCCAGATACAGATGATATACACAACCAGCGTATTCAGGATACTACCAACAAAGATGTCCATTCAACTACATATCAGTCAACATCTACAGACACTCAAGCCACGACTAAAGATACAAAGGATGTGACCAAAACAACTGAGCTTATAACAACTGAGAAACAGAATTTAACTAAAGAAACAACTGACTCACAAACGAAAGATACTCTGACTACTTATGAGAGAAGCACCGGTACTTGGAATGGAAAGTTTGTTTATGAAACAGATGACGACAGACCCAAAAGGCCTAAAGAAATGTCACCATTTGGAAAGCCTGAACAGCCTAGGCATCATCTGAAACGTCAAGATACACAAGAAAACATTATTTTATCTTCAAGAGATATAAAAGATTTCACCTCTATAAGTGATTTGCGTAAAATTATTGAAAGTTCTCAGTACAAAAAAGATGTAAAAGTGAGCAACAAAAACATCGTAATCAATCGAAACATCGATGACCGAATCCTTAAAGAAATCATTGATACTGTGAAGAAATATCCTTTCAAACGTATCGAGAAAGTAACGTTTGGAACGAAGATCAATGAAGATGTTAAAGATCTTTACGAAGGAATTGACACAGAAGAAACCACTGTTTTAACAACAACCACTGGTGAAACTACAAGAAAAGCTTTTGAAATAGAAAAAAATAGAAGCCAAGTAGAAGTTACTAGGTATATAACCGAAAATGGCATCACTAGAAAAATTACGACCTACGAAGATGCAAAGGAAGATGACAAAGTTAAGACTGACGTTTTCGTCGACAAGAGTGCGGTAGACTTCAAAAACCTGGTAAGTTTAATTTATCTTACAGCTAAAATCTAATTTAATGAAAAAACTACTTGTATTTAAACGTATAATTTTTTTAATTATTTTAGCGCGATGTCCAAACGACTGAAGACGTCATCCGGGAATACGACGTAGTAGACCGTGCAATCACGGACACTACAAGGGAAGAAGTCGTCAGCACCGTTTACGACAAGACCATCATCGATGATAGGAAAACAGTGCGTGACGACCGAACCACGATTGAGGAGACTGTCTACATTGACGAGACCAGGCCACGGCACGGTGGCCCCAAGAAACCTGAACCGAAGGAGCAATGCATCTGCGAAATGTGTACTTGTGGGTGAGTAACTTTCATTGATAATAAATCTTTCTTCCTGATCGATTTTGACACGATAATAATAGTTTCGTGCATTCTAATGAAAGCATTAGCATGCTCAACATGCATCAATCGTTCGTGTAATTTGCAAGCGTCCATTGAGTGACCATATTTGACCGTCGTCTAATCGACACTATTGTGTACTTCTGCCCCATTGCGGACTGTTACAAATTGATGACAATATTTTGTACCTATTTAGCATGTGAATTTATTACAATTGGTAAAATTTGTTTTAATTACCGGGGTAGTATCATCAATTTTATTTTTATAGAAATAATGGAGTCACCTTGGTTTTGGATGGTCGCGAATTTTTATGTTATTGAATGCAAACTACGTAAACTTTATGTGCTTCATACGTGAGTAACAGTTGGTAGGTACAATTCGAATTATGCGCCAACACGTCGGAGGCAAATAACAGTAGTCACGATTCCTACATGCTTAAATGATTCAGAGATTTAAATAAGTTTTACATCATTTGCATGAAAGGTACTAACTACTAAATCATTTGTGCCAACAACGTCGAAGAATTCCGAGCAGTAGAGTTGATGAACACAACAATAGTCATACGTTATGACCAATAGTTCAATGTATGCTCACTAGATGGCAAGTGAAGCTTGGCCGTGTATCACTCCACATACACGAAAAGAAAATTCAATATTATCGGTTCCATAAAATAAGTTTTATAGAGACTTGTTTGCCTCGCTCTCTCAGTCAATTATTTGGTCAGGTCAGTTTATTTTATATTTTATATCAAACACAAAGATCAGGCAGGTGATATAGTGTAGTGCGCGTAATTATAAAACCATAAATACGCACCCTCGGTTTAGTAAAAAAATGCACAATCGTAATCATGTAGTGCGACTAAAGATAACATCTTCAGGGAGTGGTGAAATTGATAATCAAAGTTGTAAAATAATTTGGCTTACCTTTAATACTGCACTTTTACAACAACAATAACGATTGTAATTTTTGTTTATTTTAATGTGTTTATATTATGTTGTGGTTGTTTTTGTCGCAAATAAAAATATGTCTGTCTGTATAAAAAAAAAGTTCTTCAAAATGTATTAGAATTTATGAAAAAAAATACCTATGACACTTTTAAAATATGAACAGAATGACGCCTTTCACATAAAATTAATTACAGTATTTGAGGCACAGAAATAACATAGAAACATACATTTAATCACTTTTAAAAACATTATTCTCATTCTTGGGAAGACAGATTAAGAGATCTATAACGAACCAGAGCGACGAACTTCTAAATGAGGCGTTGCTTACGTAATACGAGTTCTAACAAATCCTATTCGTGCCTCAGCAACTAGTGATATTACCTCGTCTAGAATATTTTAACCGAACCCGTTGAATCTTTTTGTATTGCTTTTGTTTCTATTATTTATCATTTGACTGAAAGCCTCCACTTCAGCCTTACAGGTCTACGGATAGGAATAGATACGACAATAGTTCATTGAACTTCGAGTATTCATGACTATTCATTTGTTGTTCATTGAACATGGATGTTTGTTCTGTGTCTGGGTGTTTCTATGTATCATATGTATATATTTACAAAACAAAGTATATATGTATTCTATCAGCCATCTAGTTCCATAGTACAAGCTTTCCTTAGTTTGGACTAGATGGTGTTGTGTGAAATGTCCACAAATATTTATTTATTTATTAGAATAGCTCTGTCAATAGAGGTTATAGAGGTGTAGTCAAGATATCGTTTTCCCGCAAGTCACTTTTGACTTAGGCAACAGATTTCAATTATGATTTACATTTTACGATATATTTATAAGGTGGGTTGCAAAGAGAGATCACCAACCTACGCAGGCCTATTTACTGACACGTTTTGAAGCATTCTCACTTATTTATTACTTCATTTGTCAGATAATTTTTCTTCCATTGCAGCATTTAAACCTGAATCATTGTTTTTCGAACTTTAAGATTCCGACCTATTCTGACATTGTTGTTTTTTTTTATAATCTGGCAATTTGCCACCCCTGTTTCTTACATTTTATTGAGTTTTTCACCAATGTCATGGTCATTACAATGACTAACGCGCGATAGGAACGTTGTTTACAAGACAAGTAGTTTACTTTGAAGTACTTGAGTTGTTGTTGTTGTTATTGTTTTAAAAATTATTTAAATTTTAAGTATTTATTTTGTATATTTATTAAATTTACTTACCCATACATCAATTATTATAGGTATTTAAGTTACGATGCTATTGCCGTCACTGTGCCGTCACTCGTAGTTAAATTCTCGTGCCTCACTTAATGCTTATTAACCATATTAAAATTAATTAATTAGTCAAGTCACAACAAACAATCTGTTCCACAAAGACAAGAAAGGTCGATCATTTTCAAAAAAATTGTGATTTTATAAATGTGATATTATTTTGTTCTTGTACCATACGTAAGCTCAATTTACAAATATATTTTGACGAATGACTAATTCTTTTTCAAACGATCTCAAGAAACGATTTCAAGGAATATCATGATACTTATTATACCTATATCTAAGTCAATATACATCATTGCATACTGTTTTATATTTTCTAGAAATTCTAGTTGTCTTTACCGTATTGAGCAAGGACACATGGTGTTTGTGAGTCAGCGGCTTACCAAGAGCCTTTTATTGATTGCCTCACTCGCGTGGGTGCCAGAACAGAGCTGCATTCAGCTCTGTTCTCAATAATACTTGTTTGGATTCAGCAATTAGCTCTTATAGTTTAGTATTTGTGTACTTATTTAGTATTTTATGCCTTTGTTTAATTTGAATAGGTTGAATAAATAGATTATAATATAAGGCTCCTGCTTTGTCTTATAGCTCTTCATCCAAAACTCTACCAATTTCAACGCTTTACTCATTTTACTGATAAGCTTGTTTACCTAAAGCTTAAAATTGTGATACTACTGATGGATAGGTGTTAATGCAATCAGGCTATTTAGAATGTACATAGTCTTAAAATTTTATAGTTCTAGAGACGCAAATAGCTAGAAACACACAAGTCAAAAAAAAAACTATTAACTTTTTTCGAAAACTTATAAATAATATTATTAATATAATAATAAACGATTTTGAACTTTGATATTATCTGATATATAGCTACCAATATTTTGATGCAATAATAAATATCCAGTCTCAAATATTATATCACGGTTGTTGATATTATTAACGGTATATTTATTTTTATATTTGTTGGAGATGCGATGGAACGAATAAAATTATTTGGAAATACCTACCTACGTAGAATACGCAGAACACCAATTCGATCAACGCGCAACGACTGTGTCAATTGACCCAGTCCATCTGATGCTAAATTAACGTTCATTGATACTAATTGATGGTCTAAGTATTACGAAACAACGTTTTAACGTTTTAGCTTTTCAATATTTTAAGCGCAAATTATATTGCAACTAAATTTGAGAATAATTAACGAAGCTAGCGCCCATACGATGTATAAAAGCAAAAATTGTATAAAGCGAATTGTGTATGTGGGTTGGTAGACGTAGACGTAAATTTAAGAGACCTGGGACCGCAATATTCAGCGGTAAAATTTAGGCATTTTCATTCAACAGATTATATATTTCATTCAATAATCATTTACAGTTTTTATAATATTATACAGATTTATTTTTCATTCAAATTTAAACCGTTTCTACCTGATGTATTATTCGATTTCGTTAATCGTTTTTATATGGTTAGAACCTTAAATAGGTTTTTGTGTTTTGATTTCTTTTAACATTTATAATGTAATTTGGAAAAGAGCAACACGTAGAAGCCTAGCTATTTATGATCCCAGACGTATAAAAAAACATCTAAAAAGAAGTTTAGTATTTAAAGTAGAAAACAATTTACTCCTGTTTTACGAAAAAAAGGCTGGCAATGTACTGACAAAGATTACGATCTCAGGACGTCTGATGTTCATACCTATTGCAGACCTGTGCTGACGGAGAGTACTCCACGCAGAGTCATTTTAAATCAGGATTAGTATTTGCAAGGACATTTCGACAATAATAATTTGCCAGAAGCGCTTTGCTTACGTCACTTTGACGACGTAAATCGTCATGATAAAATCAGCTGACCAAAAAAGCATTATGATGAAACAGCCGCAAACAAACATTATAATATGTACATTCATATTGATGACTAGTATACCGTAGGTCACGCATGAAGGTTTTCTTCATAATTTAGCTCTGTTTGTTCGATGGAAGCTGTTTCCTCGTTTGGTTGTTCGTACTTATCATCGACGAAACAGGTGCTAACGTTCTTCTAAACAACTGATTAAATACGTTTTTATGGAAGGAATTTTGAGTTCTACAGTTGAATTTCCTCTATAGTCTGTTTATGTGGCAAACATCTTGAGCTATGTTACATCATGCTCTCTCTTTTGTTTCCAACAACAACAAAAGAGACGACATGATGGAACATGGCTCAAGATGTTAGCCGCTAATTGCACCCTTTATTTTTATAATCCACCATAATGAGTACCATGTTGATATGTGGTTTATACAAATTATAACCTGGGTGCTCAAGAACATAAAAGGTTTCTACTACGAGTATAAGAAACTTTTTGATAAGCTTTACTTTCTCTTCAACCGCAACGTCGTTTCCCATCTGGTGATATTATAGGCAAACATGTCCTTATCCCGATTTATGAGAAGACATGGATCAAAACATATTTAATTTTGTAAATCAAATAATGATCAAGACGACACACGAATAATGATTTGATGCAAAAATGATCATAATTTTTTGAATTTTCTATTACTTACAATCAAAATAAACAAGTTTGTTAAATGTTCCTTCTTTTTATATCTAACTGTATAAATATAATACTTAATAATGACACGTATATAACTATCATCACAAATATATAAAATTAAATATTAAGTCTCATTCTCTCATTAGTTTGAATTCTGAATACAAATTTAAATGCATAAAAAATCTCTGTCAACATTTGTCATTGATTCTTTCATAATGACACAGTTACCGATTTTTACAATTTCAGCAAATACCTTATCTGTGCTACCTTTACTGCATCGCATCACGCTATGGCGTGCAGTCGACAATGCGCTGCTAGGCACTACATATTACAAAACAAAGATTTAAAAATCTTATTTCGTAAATAAATCAGAACTTTTAGTACGTATTGATAATTCCACTGTTAAGAGAAATGATACTTTGTTTTGTAAGTATATTCACCCGTAATACGACATGTAAGTTTATCATTTGACTTTGGGTATATTGCGTACTTACCTCCTAAATAGCTATACAGATTTTGAGGAGTACTAGTATACAACGGAGTATCTATCGTCTAATAATACAATTGGGTTTTCGTTTTTAAATTAAACAGTATCGCAATTTGTTTTTATGTGAAACCATAATTACTGTTTCAAGGTAGTCTTAAAACGCAACTTCACATAATAACATCAACTTTTGATTATGAAGGTCGTTACAGCCAATGTCGAAACCGATATCTGCAACTTAATACCGAAATATTACTGTTCCAATTTAGTTTTCAGCATTGATTGCGAAACTTTATTCCGTGACTGGCAAACTTTCATAGACCACACATGTGAATGTAGATCAGTTTTCAAGGCAGTATAGATAATAGTTGATATTACAAGGGTCTAAATCATGTCGTCGTACCTTACTGTACCAGGCACCTTATTTTGCATGTGGATTAGACGTCTCAAATCTTGAATGAACATCTATTTTGTAACTAATGTTAGCGAATTTCATATATAATCAGAATTAATTATTACTTACCGTGTTATTTATTAACAATATCACATTTTTTGTCTTATTTCGGTTGCCTTGAATAGATTACCTACGTATTTTATTTATACAAAAAAAAAATTATAGAATATAGATCAATGTTTGACTACCAATTCTCTTGATGGAATTACTTAATGGGATATATCTATAAATTCTAACTAGTGTTTTTTTTGTATTTTTGTGTTGCTGTGTCCAAAAGATCGTTATATTAAATCCGATTACAAAGCTCGATTTATAAATACACAAACTAATGGACTTACACTAATGGATGACCACCTCTGACGGAAGTATTAAAATTCCTCGACAAAGCCCTTCTTAACCTAATTACGTCATGTGTCATGTGTAAAGTCCGTTGTTTACTATCGGTATATCGGCCCTCATCGAATCTAGGGCCTTACCCAAAAACGTTACTTAACTTTAAGCAACGTCTTAGGTTTTCTGTCTTCTTTCCCCAAGTGTCATTACGTGTCAGCCAGAAGTTGATAAAATATGGCATTGCTTAAAGTTAAGTAACGTTTTTCGGTATGGCAGCTAGTGTTCACATTTGTAGGATTTATTTTATTGAATGGATGATTTATAGGAAAGTAGGAAGAAATCAGAACAAGCTCCGTACAGACCGAGAGAAAGCGGTTTATTTTCTTCCTTATTCTGAAAACCTGATATATAACTATGCGACCGGAATAGACTGAAACAGATTTGACGAAAGAGCTGGTATCATAGTTGATAACACAGATAAATCTTGCACGGACCGAGGCCTTTTGTATGTTCATGATAATATTGGAGATAACGCTGGCTTGCTAAATATTTTGAAAGCATACCATGCATTTCTTAAGTGCCATATGAACGGTTACATTATTTTCAACTACCAAATAACAAATATACTGAATATACAAAAATAAGGGATTAGAATATTACGTATATAATTCAGGTAATCTAGTTATGATACGAGTTAAGTAATCTATCGATATTTGATAATATTTTATTGATAAGATGTGCAGTTGTTTTTATTAGAGTATAAGTCATATCTTTAAAATATTTTTGATAAGATAAGTATTCGTTTCAGGTGTAATTTGGGCGTTGAATGTTAATGAAACCAAACCTAATATTCAAATATATTTTTACTCCTCTTGATCTAAAAGTCCGTCATTGTAGCGTAGTTAAGCGGGGAAAATAGCATTTTAAGCTCTAGGGGAAAAAGTTTTTTTTTTAATTTGTATCTGTTACCAAAGAGCCTACATACACGAAACAGTCTTTATTCAAAAGTAGAATAATCTCTTTGGAATATATTTACATTCTCTTTGCAAACATCTCGTTATATATCCAGAATTGTACAAATTGTACATTTCATTTTTAATAAAATAAACTTTGAATTATTGTATTGGATTATTTTATTTTCTCGCAATCGTAGTGAAAAGTAGAGTGTAACACACAGCGCTAAAACCCATTGTAACTCGGTTTCTAATTACTAAAAAAATCTACCTCGATACAATCGGTCTTTTTAGCCCCTTGTATAACAATCTACTAGTATATAGAGCTGTTTGCGATACTATAGGTTTCTAGGTAGTTTATGTTTATTAGCTGCACTAGCCGTGGCCTTCTATCAGCTGACCTTTACTCACAGACAGATGATTATACTTACCGACAATGACAGTTATAAGCAATCTCATGTGCGTTTATTTACATGTGATCGTTGAATTATCTGGTGTGAAGTGTTGCACACACATGAGCTGGATCTATATTCGGACATGATTCGACACAAGTATCGATTACTCGTGCACGTCACTAACTCATTAACCTCTTATGACATTTGGTACCTATTGTAAGCAACAACATACCTACATCATTATTGAGTTGAGATAAATAAAAAAACTAATTAACGTTCTCAGAATATACCTATATTAAAAATATGTATAGAGAACACTGCGTTAGCTATAAATTATACGAGTATGTAGGTATATGTAGAGCAGGCGAATGAGTTGTATATCAAAAGTAAAATTTAAATTTATAAAACAACAGCCTAACATTTTTCACCCAACTGCGCAAAAAGGGTTGTGGTTTTCGAGTGTATGTATGTATTTTATTCTATACCTACAGCTTAAACTGCTTGACTGATTTTGATGTACGAAATGTCGTTAGATTAATTTTCACTCCCTGATTGTCATAGGCTATATTTTTTGTAATAATAATGTAATTGTCATAAAAATAAAAATAAAAACAGTTTTGTCTTAACCTCCAACGCTTTGTCATAACAAATGTGATTTTACAAAAACTAGTCTGAAGAATGTTCATTTAAATAAATTACATATAATTATACCAGTTTTGCGCATATTTTCTCACAAAAACATACACTCATAATTCGTCTGTATGTTTATTTTTATGTGTTTGTTCACCGATTTTTTAAATTATTATAATTACTTTTTAGGTCATGCTTCAGAGGTGGTCCCATATAAATTTTATCGAAATCGACTCAGTACTTTGGTTTTTATAACGAAATAACTGGAAAAACCGCACTTGGCCAGCGTGGTAGACTATGGCCTAACCCTTCTCACAATGAGAAAATGGCCCGCACCCAGCAGTGGGACAGTTTGTACAAACAGGGCTGATAAAAAAAAACTGGAAAAATATCATCCAAGTAAACAAATTGCGTATTTTGAAGTCGTTTTTTTTAGTTTTTTAAACTATAATTATTAATTGCATAGTCGCTTTTTTCAGTTAAACTTTTAACTAGTAATTCTTTGAAATTTGGTACATTATATACTTATTATCACAGTATTTACATACTTAGTTAATGGTTATTATATACTTTTTATCTAACCGTATCATATAAATAACTTGCCAGTAATCTAAGTAGGTACTTATAGATGCATTTGGCCTAGAGTCTATAAAAACTCAAAGTATAATGTTCGTATATACGTTTCAGCGTTTGAGTCATATACATTTCAAAAGCTAAGGAATATCCGTCACAGTTATTGATTCCAAGCCTTAATAAAAGCCGTAGGTTGACTTGTGAGACAACTTAATTATGTGTATCGCCCAATGCCTTACTGAATATAGGTCGATCAATTATTCAGTGTTTGATCTACTTTTACTGTCTCCCTCAGTCAAATATCGTAAAGCCTGCTTTAGACATTCAGTCTGCTCGTTATTCTATTAGAAAACCGAAAGTAATTCTCTCTCTCTCTCTCTCTCTCTCTCTTTGTCTACCTCTATATCTATAGCTGTATACCTTTCGGCACAGATCGAACACTACATTTCTTATTTTCGTTGGTGGGTGTTCCGAAGCTATTATTCCTATTATTGTGTTTGTAATCATTCCTATTATTGTTTATGTATTCACTACTAAACGAATCTTGATGAAATTTTGTATAGATATATCTAAATTATCGGAGAAAGTCATAAACAATATGCCATTATTATCGTCACCGTTTTTCATCAATACGATCAAGTAATATAGTGAAGTTATAGCAATTAATGTTTATATCTTGTCATCAACCATGATACTAAAAAGTTATTGTGTGGTTTTAAATTTTAAAACACCGCCAGTGTCTTCTTGTTTATCATAAATGGGGTGGATGATACTTGACCTTCGTTTTGCACTGAAGTTAATTAATGTACCTACCTCTACCTCATTCAATAATATTCAAGTAGGTAATGTAAAGTTAGTTCGCTGATCGTAAAGTGCTTTTAATGTTTTTCTGAACACTGCGATGATGTCATTTCCGCCTCTGCATGATGCAAATCTTAAGGCTGCAATATCGAAACCTTGCTAAAAAATGATTTACAATGTATATTTTTGATCATTCAAAAACTTAAACGATTGAGTTGTTATAATTCACGCATCGCTGGGGCTTAAAGCGTGTCGAGATTAACTTAGATAACTTCTATAATACAATTTGCGTCCTAAATTCGAGAAAGCCGGCGGCAACACCGACCAGCAGATTCACTTGAGCAGATTACTCGACTGTGACACGAGTCCACTGTGACTGTGACTGCATCTGTGCTCACGTGCCCACACCGTGACCGAGTGTTTTGTTATGGTTTGCAACACGATGGTAGCTCTGAAAAGGGCTTTGTACTTCAGCTATTCGATTACGTTGAGAAACATCTGGTGAATGACTGGCAGCAGTATAAATCTAGTATCTAAAGCACGAAGCAGGACGATATAAGCAAATGCGTTCATTGCACTAAAATCAATCAATGCTATCTTTGTTTGTATATATCCTGTTGAATACTTGGTAGCGTTTGCTACTGACTATATATCATTTGATGCTGAGAAACATCTGCGTGTAAGCAAGATGATACGATACACATCTTGTTTGAAAGCGGAGCCGAGTTTACGATAATGTGATGATGAATTTATGTAAACTAGCGCTCACACTTCTATTTAAAGTGACATAAGATGGTGCCGAAGCGAGAGACTTCATTGATCACAAACTATTTTTGATACCTACAAGACAACAAATTGGATGACAAACACAAACCTACTTTGATGAATAAACGCTTAGCTCATCTTAAAGTTCATAAAGAATTTCTCAATAACACGTGATTCATAGAATAAAATGATTTCTTGCCTATAATAGTACATATACTGATGATAAATCATAACCTAAGCGTCTCAGTAATAAGTAATAACAAACATATCAGTAAAAATAATATCAGAAGAGTACAAACGAACGGGACATCGACGCTTTGATTTTTTTAATGTTTGCTGCAGCTCTACATGCATGACACGTCTATAACAACACTCCGACATGTAGGATAGCTTTAAATGGCAACTCCGATGTATCACTGCCATATAAAATAACAAAACGCTCCAAGGAGAACTTGGGCGGTTTGGCGTAGATAATTGCACGCTCCTTTGGCAAGACTCGTTTGAAACAAGTTTTTAGAATAGTTGTTTTGGATGTTTGTGTACAATGGCCATTCTGGAGGCTGAAATAAACCGAACCTCATACCAAACTAACGACTTTGGAAGATGTAGAAGGCATACATTTTTAGTTGTAGAGTCGTTCTATGAATTTTAGCCAAAATGTATTATCCTCACGATTGTTGCT
Organism: Lycia hirtaria; assembly: GCA_947563715.1. Lineage (NCBI taxonomy): Eukaryota > Metazoa > Arthropoda > Insecta > Lepidoptera > Geometridae > Lycia > Lycia hirtaria. The sequence continues at coordinate 9,476,532 of OX387384.1, forward strand.
TAATCTGATAAACTTTTATGTACGTATATGTAAGTACTAGATGAACATTTAAAAGTCTATTGTATGTAAATCCCAGTTCGCTCCGGGACAGGCGAAGCCTGACGTGACGACCATAAAATTTGCACTAATTTTGTTAGCAAAACCGACACGGTTCTAAACATTCTTTCACGATTTGGAAACGAAACTAATTTAGATGGTCAATTCTTAGAAGTCGAATTGTCATAAATACTATGTAAATGCTGCATTCGAATGTATCGTTATCTAAGAATTCAATTGTGACGTAAAGTGAGATAGAGCCACTATCATATGCAAATATCTGAGATAAGTTTTGTTTCTTGATTTTGATTGCAGTTTTATGATCACCTGTCGCTTGCAAAGTGAGTGATAGCATCACTGAAGCTAACAAGAGCAAATGAGTAAAGTGTCCAATAGAGTATTACTCGCCCACTTGTCCTGCTCAATTGAAAAATGTTCAGCCATCTTTGAATTGACCTTACAGCGTCCTACTGTCCAGCGTATAAATACTAAGTATATATGAAAGACTACGTAGACTTTGTATTTATGCCCCAGGTATCAACCGCTCACTAATCTCGATAACATCTGAATTCACAATTTGTTGCTAAGTTGTTTTGTTAAGTTGGATTTTATGCTCAAACCAATTTTGGCGAATTTGTGGGCTTACATTATGGTTTTCTAATTATAACTTTGGAAGTATCATATAACTTATCTCTTTTTAACCAATTGACTATAAAGACATTATTCAACTACGTGTTTGTGTATATTTGTCCGGTATCTGTCCTATAGCTTTTTAACCACTTCGCGGAATTTGGTCCGCGAGTTTTTCTTTTACGAAATGTTAGTATTAAGCTATTAGGCATATTTTACCATCGTATTTTGTAATTCTTTCAAAACCTTATTTGTACGTTTCGTTTAACCTTGAGTAGAAAGTTTCAGTTAATTTGTTTTTCTTTGCAAAGCATCGGTATTTCTCATGGACTCGTCGCGTGTGAGCCATGGAAAGCATTCATTGTAAACAAAATCGGCACGGCAATTAGAAAGATACGTGACGTGCAAAGTGGTGCAGGCTGCGACCTCAGGCGTCTCTGCCTCTATTCGAGGCGGTGATCTCACCACCGCCGCCGCCGTCGTGAGCCCACGTCCTCGCTCAAACTCGTTTGTTGTTTACTTGCCTCGATGTAAGAACTTAACGTTTTCGAACACAGGACGTATTATATGCCGTGGCCTTACGTCACTTGTCGCTCTGTCGAATTTCTTCACTAACCAATCTCACCAGGTAACTTTAGTATGCTTATAAGTCATAACGTAATCACAATTGAATAATTTATGTAGCCTACGTTTTGAAAGTAAAAATGTTTACCATGGTAACCTCCTTTGTTTGAAGTCTGTTAAAAATAAAAATAAGGTTAAGGAAGAAAGATAAATTTTCAGAAAGTAACGCTTCATTCAATTAAGATCACTACTAAATTACACAAAAACCCCTTTTTGTGTAATTTAGTAGTAGTAAGGTCTCCTCTATAACGATTTGGCGTTCTGCAACAAGACACCAACCTCGTTGAGTTGGAATGCCGGCCGTAACCGGATTCTGAACTTTAGATGAGATCTATTTTTTGCGTATTTCAACTAGAGAGGAAGTTAACAAAGCAAACCATTGGTGGATTTTCAAGATCAAATCAATTTGTGGCAGGAAACTAAACAATAAATTGGACCCGATGCAATTAGGCTTTTATAGTCTATCTCGTAGAGGTCACTACAAATATGGCGGGTCTTATATTGCAATCACCGGTGAACAATTGCATAATTTCAGAGTATTATTTGCGTGATCCAGGCTGGCTCACAGACAGGTACGCCATATGGTCGACGACCTTGTCTAGCTGCGCAAGTGACTGTAGAACTGTTCCTACACCCACATGCCTTAATATTTCCGAATCTTCACACCCGTAACTTGCACGACAAAAAACAAGCCTTTATGTACTTTGTAATTCAAAACGACACTCCTTCACGTACGAGTATAAGGCGATACATTATGTTTATATATCTTATCTATGCCGGTTTAAATAACAATGACCTTTTTAAAACAAATGCGAAGACTCGGGTGTATGTAGATAGGTGTTTCACATGTGAGTTCTTTCATTTGCATTGATAAATTTTATATCTGCGGTTACGAGTGCTCGCGTGTTATTATTATGTATGTATGTAATGACTAGTTATAATACAACGGTTGGGGTCTGTGGTTTCTGCACCGTCTGACATCAGGTACCATGCGAAATACACGACCCGTTTGGTTTGGCGTCGAGCCGTTTTTGGATGGATTCTCGAGACAACTTTCAACTCCTGCGCATTGAGGTCGTGCTTTTTTTGATCACCATAAACTTATGCTAAAGATTCTGACGAATTCGAATTGAAATTTATATATATGGTATGGCATATGGGAACACCATTCCAAGAATATTTTTTTTGCACAAATGCGATTATTTATGTTTATTTATTTTGTGAATGGATACAATTGTATTACATCTTTCTTTAATTTCAATTACAATGAGATAGAGGTTAATACCATTCGACTTTTAATTTTCGAATGCCTAATTTAATTATTTAAACTTTTTTTTCTCTGAACTAATTTTAATTTATATATTCATCATAATCATTTAAATTAATCAAAACAAACTTAGGTACCTATTAGCATTTAGTCAGATTCTAGCTTTATTTTCACATTAGAGCCAAATGTGATATGTTGAGTAATCTTCAGATATAGCATAGCTTCCATCCGTAATATGATACTTTCACAATGACTCAGGAGTAAAAACAGATGCTGAATGCGTTTACGCATCCTTGCATTGGCGCCTTTGTCATAAAAGCCCCCCCCCCCCCCCCCCCCTCCACCCCCCTAACTGCTACCCACTTATACCTCCTGTTAGCACTCAAGCAATATGACATGAAAGCGTTACTTCATTTATATTTTTTATTTTCATTAATTGAAAACTGTGCACTGGAACTGAACCTTTCCAGGATAGACAGTGGTTAAGAAATTTAAAAAGCCCTACCCAAAGCTAACTATATTTGTTCTATATTTATGTCTAAATTTTTCTATCGGATGTTAGCCCTAAGTTATAAATATTAATTAATTGTTAATTTTATGGTGTGTACAATAAAGAGTTTATCTATCTATCTATCTATTAATGAATAGGTCCCTATTTTTTTCTTTTCTGATCTACATTCAGGGTATTTACTGTAATCATATTATTTACTAGTCACATTTGGTTCTACCACGGTACATTATATACACTTCCTTTTATGTTTATATGCAGTTTATACATCATCGATATCTATATAGTTTCCGTCCTACGTAACTCAGATTGTTTTCATCTACATCGCTTCCTATATATACACATTTATTTATACATACCTCCTCGTATGTTTCCCTTAAAAATGTCTTGACAATGTTATTTTATCGATATCTACAATTTTCTGTAGGAATTTGAGATGTCTCCTTGTATTGTTTTCTGTTATTATCCATTTCACTCATGTACATCCAGTTGAAAAATGAAAAAATGTTTCGAGTCCTGGTCTTGGTACGAGTCCTGATGTTGAGTATCACCTCTAATTGAAAAGATACACTATATAAATGATATGGTACAATTAACTATAATCTACATTGTATAATAAGATATATAAATGTTATAGTTATATGTGAAAAAACAACTGTTATATACATACATAACTACACACGTACCCCTACAAGTTACAATGCAATTTATGATTCCATCGATGTATTTATTTGTATTTGCACGGGGTACGGACACAATAGGCAATTTCCCAATACCTAGCCCATAACTGACTTTCTATTTTGTTATGTAATTATTTAAATGTTTATAATAGGATATAAGCATTGCGAAGATGGATGAGGTCATAAAACGTAGCCTTAAAGTTACAAGAGAACTTTCTAGTATTTACTCATCATATTAGACAAATGTAAATCTTTTAAATCAAATCTCTAAAGGCGTAATAGTAGCTGGAAGTATTACATACGTCTATCAATTTAGATAATTGTTATATAAGTATATATATTTTATCAGCCCTGTTTGTACAAACTGTCCCACTGCTGGGCGCGGGCCATCTTCTCATTGTGAGAAGGGTAAGGCCATAGTCTACCACGCTGGCCAAGTGCGGGTTGGCAGACTTCACATATCTTCAAGATCATTGAGAACTCTCAGATATGTAGGTTTCCTCATGATGTTTTCCTTCACCGTTTGAAGTTGGCGGCAATCAACAATTCGCACATAACTTCGAAAAGACAGAGGTGCGTGCCGCGGGATTCGAACCCAGGACCTGCTTATCGGAAGATTCGCAAGTCAGACGGTCTCCCGACTAGGCTGCCGGAAACTTAATTTTGCCGGATTGTTTTATATAAGTACTTACATTGTTTTATATAGTTTATACACCCAGGAAGTCGTTAGCACCCGAGCCGAGACACAGAATTTATAGTTCGGGTGCTAACACACTTTTAATTAAAATATTGTAAAGTTCATCATTTTCTTGCCCTTTTCCCACTAGGTGGGGTCGGCACAGCATGTTTCCCTTCGCCACTTCACTCTATCAGACGTCATCTCTACACTTACACTTTTCACACGCATATCATTTTTCACACAGTCCATCCACACTTTCTTAGGTCTCCCTCTTCCGGCCCTACCGCTTACCATCATGTTTAGGGCCCTCTTGCATACATTGCCCTCCTCCCGTCTCATGACATGCCCATACCAGGACAGCCTTCCACTTCTTAACTTTTCGGTGACTGGTGCTAGTTTCAGGCTTCCTCTAACATACTCAAAATATTGTAAAGTTAACAAAAAAAAAAAGTTTTTCTGGGGTGATACGAAATAAGTAAGAATTTGAGTTTTCGCATCTTTAGAAGATTAAAGATTAGTAAACTGCATAGTTGCATGTAAAGACGTTAACTAACGCTTCGTCTAAATGACATCACAAGCTAAGAATGCACGCAAATAGGAAGCTACCAGGAAACCTAACCTCGATAGAGTGGAGTTGAATACTATTAATAGCGATGTCTCACCGTTTAGAGATTGTAATTAAACAACTTCATTAATAGTGTAAGTTAGTATAGGTCTCACATTTTTTTCTTCTTAAACGTTTTAATTATAATTTATTTTTCATATCACTAATTTTTAGAAAGAGAGGTTTCCCATTGTGAAACTTCATGGGAAACATATTTTTATCCTTAGAGATTGGGGACGGATTATTTATGAAATTCGGACATGGCGAATGTACCTACATTTTTAGCATTTAAACTTTCTAATCTCTTTTTATAACATTTTCGTAAAATGAATGCAAATGTATATTATTAGATCATCATCATCATCATCATCTCAGCCATAAAAAGTCCACTGCTGGACATAGGCCTCCCCTATGGATTTCCAAAAAGACCGATTGGAAGCGGCTTGCATCCAGCGTCTTCCTGCCACTTGTATGAGGTCATCTGCCCATCTCGTGGCTGGTCTTCCTACGCTGCGCTTGCCGGTGCGTGGTCTCCACTCGAGAACCTTTCGGCCCCATCGGCCATCAGTTCTACGTGCTATGTGGCCTGCCCACTGCCACTTCAACTTGCTAATCCTCTGTGCTATATCGGCTATTATTAGATACTTAGTTTCAATTCAACAAAATTCCTAAATTTATTATGAACCATTCGTATTATTATTTGTAACTAATAAAAAAAAACGACTTGCCTAGTATAGCGATTTTGTTATAAGGCCAATAAACTATTTGAATTTGAAAAAAAATTAGGACCGGTATAGTTTTTTTAATCAACTTAAAAAAAGGAGATTATTAATTGACTTGATTGAATTTTATTCTATTAGAGAAAACGCGTGAACTAAGTATTTTCATCGCTAAAGTTCAGTGACAAAAATATGTTTTGTTCATCTACAACGTTATCTGAGTTGTGTGCCCATTGCTATGCTCAAGATTCAACTGTTAGGCACTAGCGGCAAAAAAAGAAAAACAATTAACTGTTAAGTACAAGGGCCTTACCGAAAAACGTTAACTTTAACCAAGCAACGTCTTAAATTCTCTGTCTTCTTTCCGCATATATGATCATTCATTACGTGTTAGCGAGAAGTTGACAAGTCTTAAAGTTAAGTAACGATAATAATTTTTGGTAAGGCCGCAAATGTTTAGTAAAACAAATATCTCTTTTAAGAGAATTGAGATAGGACTGTGTTAAAACAATTGTCAATCAAGTGTATAAATAAATATTAATGAGTCCCGTCTTTAGTCATGAATATTTCAAGCTGTGCGCTCTCATGTTATGTTCCTTTCGCAGAATAACTCATTGCCACTCGGATTCATTACTTACTCATTGTGGTTATTTTTGAGGCGAGAGGTTATCGCAATGTCATGTTATTGCAAAACTTTAAGTAACAGCTGTTTCATATTTAAAATTAAACAGTATTATTTTTAATTTTTGAACAAAACGAATGCGTTGAAAGTAAAGGAATTTACACGTGAAAATAATGATAAAACCAGTAGGTATGTTGGTATTGGTAGCGTTGAACACGTCACATTTAGATACATAAATAACATAAATTATTAAGTTTGTAATATGATTTCTGTATGTTATTTTATTTTATTAAGACTAGGATTGAAAAGTAAAAAAGAATTTTAGTGTCATTTAGCGAGAAGTACCTACCAATATTATGTCAAACCCCGATTATGTCCATTGACACATAAAATGACGTCACATCCATTCCTCTGTGCAAGCAACAGCTGTTTCATGTTGAATAACAACATGCAGCTTTAGCTTTCTTGTCTCTTATTCATACATAGACCTAGCTTAGGCACAACTTAGGCATTTATTTATTTGGGACTTATTTAATAAATTCATTAGAAAAGATGATGAATGTAAGGCAAGTAGGTAGCTGCATTGGCTTGGGAAAAGAATAAAGTATGTGTTGCAACCATAGTTGAACAATTTATAGTGGCAACTGTTTTCGAGTTTCCAGTCAATGCAGTTTGGAATAGTCTGTAAATCAGGAATGATTACTTTTGCTTGTCAAAATTATATAGGGTTCTACTCTCCAGGGATCCCCTTGCTGCATGTTATCACAGATATCTGTAGCTTTGTTACAAGCTTTAACTGGCATTGTCACCCGATAGCCGCCACGCATGGTGGCTTCGTAATCACGAAGTCGAATAACTGTTATGTTATTGTTATCTACGGTATGACGTTCTTTATCCGTTGTTACCGGTATATTGCATTCAGAAGCCACTCGTAACTGTCTCGTACCTTTATATTTCTCTTTTTCACCATTGAATACTTTGCCAGTATTGTGGTGGAGCCAACTATCTATTTGCGAGATGGTGCTATTTCTCAGGTAAATTAATTAGTTTTCTATTGGATTTAAAATAATGTTTCTGAACCTTTTGTTCAGATTTACAGCGTACCCACTGCTTGCCAGTAGTGCTTCTAATATTTTCGTGATTGTTAATAAACAATTTATAACGGATAAAATTGTTTAAAATGTACGCGATAAATCCGTTAAAAATTGTTTAATTTCAATATCCAAGCTTCTGTTGAGCACTTTGCAGCGAGATCTTCGGCTTCCTACTTCTAATTACTATCAACTGTCTTAAGTATGTCCTCACTCCATAGTGTTTCAATGTCCCACCTATGTTTGCATACATTCTTGATGCCGTTTATGTGCTCAAAAGATGTAGGTAGATCATATACTTACTTGATAGGTAATTCACTTTTACAGAAGACCTTTCTTCTGATACCAGTAAACTGCCGTTAACTCCTATTAGTTCTTTGCGCTCATCAAATCTATTGTTCATAGCCACCGACTGATTGACTAGGCAGGTCTATAAATTACATTTTAGTGTCGTATCATGTCTGTGTATGATCAAGAAATGATCGCGATGACCTTTTCAAGTCTAATAATAATTTTATATAAAAACTACGGGTCACTCACGTCTGTTTTGGGTCGAAAAATTCGACTATAGTTTCCCGTGAGTGACCCGTAGTTTTTATTTAAAATGTGTGAAAACCACGTTAGTTTCCAAACTAATAATAATTATTTCGAGATATCGATCGACATTCATTAGGCTGTATGGATTTAGGACATGTTTGCCCTCCATCGCTAGGCGACAGCTCAGAACAGCTACATTTCACTATTAAATAACAATCAAATAGACCTATGTTCTACTTACGCATCTAGTATGAGACCTAGAATGTGTAGCTACAGCTGACACGTTTAACGGTTTGCTGCATCTACCTTTTGACTATCTATGGGGCTAACTTTTTATTAGATGATACATGTCAAAGAATTTAGATCACAGAGTTGTTTTTTTTACAGCTAGGTAGGACTTTGGTTAATGTGATTGAATAATTTATTTTTATAACACGTATTAAAAATTAAGTAATTGTCTGGCTTCACAGCTCAGTTGGTAGTATGCCTGTAGGTCATTTTTTAATTCATATTTATTATTGGGACTTTTAATATTTAAACATGACAGTCCCATTGTATATTCTTAATCTATTGAGATGACTTACACAGTGAAACAGACCTTTAGCTGCATAGAGTTAGGATCCGCTAAAATTCAGCTAAATTAAATCGGCTCACGTTCAGTTTGTTCAACTTGTAAGTCACCTCAAGTGGCCTGCAGGTCGTGGGATCGATCCCTACCCAGGACAAACGTTTGTGTGTCAAATATCATATGTATAAGTATGTATTTACAACAAAAAAATATGTATTCTACAAGCAGTTTTCATAGTACAAACTTTGCTTAGTTTGGGCTAGATGGTGTTGTATAAAATGTTCACCAATACTTAATAACTTATTTTCAATGTAAAATGGGCTTAGTAGCTGAATCTCCAAATCTTCGTATTCAATACATTATTTTTGTTTGCTCAAAAGCAGCAGTTCTAAACTAAAACTAAAATTAGTTACTTTTGAATTAGAAGTTACTTCTTAGTTAGTTGAAGCTATAATATACCAGTACCTTTCTTGCCTTGCAATAGTCTGCAAATAAAGCACTTTGTGCTCGAAAGTGTTTAAATGACTCACTGTTATATCTGGTTTGGTTCTTGCTAACTGTAGCCCACATCTGCCCTCTGTGCCGCCTCTCAGATAAATCTGAATTAAAATCACATTCCATATGATTTACAGTATAGCTCTGAAAGTCTGGACGATAAAACGTGAAGCGTGAAGTAAGCATGCCTAATACGCTTGTCTTAAGACTTGGATGACGTCGGCGAAGCCAAAAGAGGCGACAGATTAAGCGCTAGCAGTGTGACTGTAATGCTTTAGGCATGATTTAAGTCCAAGTACTGGATATTGAAGACTTTGTTCTTGATGATTCAATATAATAAGTAAAAATAATATAAGAGGCTCTGTTAGTAGTACAGCGAGACTATCAGTAGCTTAGCCATCAGGCATACGCCAATGTGCATTTCTAATTAGGTCATTTAGAATTTTGAATCACATATTATTGCTGAAGTTCTTCTAAACCTAATCTGACACCTTAAGTAAATAAACACATCATAATACCTACGTATTAAATAGTAATGTAATGTAAATGTGTACCTATGCTAGAATTTTTGAACGCCAAAGTCACACAATAAATTATAATAAATTTGAACCTACATTTGTCAGTTTCATAATGTCATCAAATATGTAACTTTTATAAAAGCGAACAGAACTCTGTCTCTCTGTCTGCTTGTTACCTTTTCACAAATAAGCGTCTGAACGATCGCAATGATATTTGATGTTAAGCGACTGTTGGGGTGGAGCGCGCTTACCTAGAAAGTACCTACCTATTCAATAAAGACATCGATTTAAAGACAACTAGATTATGATCTGTACTAACCTGTATTCAAGCAAATAAATGGTTTTAAATTTGCATCAGGCGAGTTAGCGAAAAAAATGTAAGACCTAAAAAATCAAAGTAACTAAACTACCTCTAAATCCAAAATTCAAGTCAAACCTACGTATTCTAACAATTAAAGTAAAATAGAAGAATAAAATAATTGCTCGCGTATAAACTATAACGTAGGCTAAGGGAGGAGGGAGGAGGGAGGGGGGAGGGAGGGGGGGGGGGAAGCTTTTACTGTCTCAATTTATCAATCGCTGAAAGACACATGTAAAGATTGAATAACATTCGATTCACTTTCACCTCATTCAGTCTGATAAAAAATTCAGTCCCTATCATTACTGTTGTCATAGCAACCGTTGTACCTACTAGGACACGCTACGCTTGTTTTCAGCAGGTACTTACGTAGAGCATTGAACTAAGCTTAGGTAAGAAAGTAGGTATGCGTCTACGCGTATATATTAATATTTTTTTATGTAGAAATTGGTTTGCGCTTGACCGCCATCTCGGCTGATGTTAAGCGACATTGCGGTCTACCATGGAGCGCACTTACCTAGAAGAAACCAATTCACTCGTGATTTAAAGACACCCAGATTATATTTATCGGAAAACACCCACTAAGGAAGCGTATTCCACAATCTAGCAGTTTGCACGATGAAAGTGGAATTAAAGCGTTTCGTTCGGGTTTATGGAATATCCACCTTGAAACGGTGACGCTTTTTCGTGATTCTGACTGTCCGATAGTAAAAAGGGCAAGGGGGAATTAGATGATGCAGACTAGATGCACAATCACCGATTTGAATCCGATAAAAAACTGATAAGCTAGCAACTTTGCGGCGGAGCTCCAAGCTTTGGAGTTACATTTCTCAACATAATATAAACTTTATTTCATCATCATCATCATCATCTCAGCCATAAGAAGTCCACTGCTGGACATAGGCCTCCCCTATGGATTTCCAAAAAGACCGATTGGAAGCGGCTTGCATCCAGCGTCTTCCTGCCACTTGTATGAGGTCATCTGCCCATCTCGTGGCTGGTCTTCCTACGCTGCGCTTGCCGGTGCGTGGTCTCCACTCGAGAACCTTTCGGCCCCATCGGCCATCAGTTCTACGTGCTATGTGGCCTGCCCACTGCCACTTCAACTTGCTAATCCTCTGTGCTATATCGGTGACTTTCGTACGTCTACGTATCTCTTTATTCCTTATTCGATCTCGTAGAGTGACTCCGAGAATAGCCCTCTCCATAGCTCGTTGTGTGACCTTGAGCTTTCTTAAACTTTATTTACCTACTTATTACTCGCAAGATTGGACACTCAAGATCGGATAGGTCTCTCGGAAAAAATCGTACAGCAAAAATACTATTAAAAGTTACTGATAAATAGGCATATATTATCTGCGCCCCACGGTGAAAAAAATTACCTACGTATATCATTCTTCAAGTCCTAAAGAATATCTGTGCTAAATTTCATAACGATTGGTTCAGCCGTTTGGTTTTACATTTAGGTACTTACCTACAAAAATTACATTACATTACCACATATTTTATATTTATATAACCTTCTAAATTCTCTCACAAAAGACATGATACTAAATTTTGTTTAAAAATTCTAATCAAACTAGTTAAGTACCTATAAGTATTTTGAGCGTAGTAGGGTTTCATAAAGTATCACCGGATGTAGCGTCAACCCTCAAAAACCTCCGAGCTCAATGAGGTCTAATTAGACCCGATTAAAATAATTTCGATTTTCAAAATAATTCGAAGCGGCAAAATAGACGTCTCTAGACTTCTCAATCTAAATTAGGCTTTAGCGCGGCGACGAAAGTCTTTAAATCAAAATCTTTAAGTTCGTCATTCACGTTGGTATATGAGTATCAGTCAAATCAGGACACTATATTCGTGAATTTTGTTTTAGACTTTACGTCCATGTGATGGAAAGTCATTGGTAGTTATGATTACAGACAATATATTCGATAAAAAAAGTTAGCCGTCTAAGATCAGTAGGTATATTCAGTATATTTACATATACAGGCTAAGTATTGATAGGTACATACGTCTGTAACTTGTTGAAGTAGCACGAAAGCGTTTCAGGCAGCCGGAGACGCACAGCGATGCGGCAGTACGCGCCGCGGTGAAACGCCGCCCGGTCACGGAACCGGCCTGAACTAAAACATTTCACACATTTAATGAGTTTTACCGGGCTATAGCATTATCGGTCGGACAAAATAGAGCTACAACAGACGTGATCGGAAACAATACTAAGACATATAAAATATTATTAAACCAGAATTAATAAATTAATATGTATAGACATGTATACTTACTTATTTCCCTTTGGCAAAATACATTCTTTCCTTGAAATTTATATCAACCCAAAATGACTATGATCGTTTGTGATAGGACTGTGTGCAAAACGTGCGATTGTTAGAGAAACAGCTGTGTAGTGCTTCGAGCACCATTGCATTGTGACTCGTATCTATGTCTACTGGACGGTCGAGGTGATCGCAATGGACGCGTGCGATGGCCGAGCCTCTGACGCTGCCGCCGTTGCCTCTGCCTCGAACATTCCCGCTCATCCTACACCCTTATCGTGTCAAAAGGTGTCAATATACTCGTGTATTCCATCGTTAACGTTACTAAAGATATGGATTATTTATAAACGTGTCGTAATTGTCAACAGGCGCCACCGTTGCCCACACAACGATGTCCCGGAGCCATTGTTCGATGTGGAGCACACGACGAGCGTGGTCTCCGCGTACCAACGCGACTACGACGAGAAGCATGTCAGCCGCACCACCGCCGTGCATCACGAGGATCACCTGCGCCTCGAGGGAGACTTCCAGGAACCCGAGCGGCCTCAGTGGCAGCCCGCTGAAAGGCCTAAACAGAAAAAACCCGAAGATAACTTAAAACCTGAGGGTGATTTTGAAAAGAGACGTCCTGAGGAATGGCGACCAGGTGAGAGGGCTCCCGTCCGTAGGCCAGAAGACAACCTGCGTCCCGAGGGAGATTTCACTACTCCGGATAAAGAGCAATGGCGTCCTGCCGATAGACAGAAACCTATTAAACCGGAAGACAATCTTAAGCCTGAAGGTGAATTCGATAAACGTCGACCAGATGAATGGCGTCCCGCTGATAGACAGAAACCCATAAAACCGGAAGACAATTTAAGACCCGAAGGTGACTTTGACAGACGTCAACCTGAAGAATGGCGCCCAGGTGACAGGGCGCCCGTGAGGCGTCCAGAAGATAACCTTAGACCAGAGGGTGATTTCACTTCTCCCGAAAAAGAGCGTTGGCGTCCAGCTGAGCGACCAGTTCAAAAACGACCTGAAGATAATCTTAAGCCCGAAGGAGAATTTGAACAACCAAAACATGAAGAATGGCGACCAGCAGATCGTCCAAAACAAAAACGACCTCAAGATAACTTGAAACCAGAAGGTGACTTCGAACAGCCAAAACATGACGAATGGCGCCCTGCTGAAAGAGTTACGCAAAAGAAGCCGAAAGATAATCTCAGGCCAGAAGGCGATTTCGAGCAACCCAAACATGATGAATGGCGTCCGGCTGAAAGACCAACACAAAAAAGACCCGAAGATAATTTGAGGCCAGAAGGTGACTTTGAGACACCGAAAAAAGATCAATGGCGCCCTGCTGAAAGAGTTACGCAAAAGAAGCCGAAAGATAATCTCAGGCCAGAAGGCGATTTCGAGCAACCCAAACATGACGAATGGCGTCCGGCTGAAAGACCAACACAAAAAAGACCCGAAGATAATTTGAGACCAGAAGGTGACTTTGAGACACCGAAAAAAGATCAATGGCGCCCTGCTGACAAGCGAGAAATAGTTAAGCCTAAAGATAATCTAAAGCCTGAAGGCGAATTTGAACAGCCCAAACATGAAGAATGGCGACCAGCAGATCGTCCGAAACAAAAGAAACCACAAGACAACTTGAAACCGGAAGGCGAATTCGAACAGCCGAAACACGATGAATGGCGCCCTGCTGAAAAAGTCACACAAAAGAAACCGAAGGATAATCTCAAACCAGAAGGCGATTTCGAGCAACCTAAACAAGATGAATGGCGTCCGGCCGATAGACCAACACAAAAGAGGCCTGAAGATAATTTAAAACCTGAAGGTGAATTCGAAACACCCAAAAAAGATCAATGGCGCCCAGCTGATAAACGTGAACCGGTTAAGCCGAAAGATAATCTGAAACCCGAGGGAGAATTTGAACAACCGAAACATGATGAGTGGCGTCCTGCTGAACGTCCTGTCCAAAAGAAACCAGAGGATAATTTGAAACCAGAAGGTGAATTCGAAACACCTAAAAAAGATCAGTGGCGTCCAGCTGATCGACGTGAAATTATTCGTCACACAGACAATATAATTACAGAAGGAGAATTTACAGGTAATATTCTGTAATTTATATAAGAAGTAATAAGCAGTTTTAAGATATCATTTCGTTATAAGTTCTGACTGACCACCAGCTCGTCAGATGTTAAGTGATATATAAGATATAAACATTATTACATGTCATGTTCCATTCGTGGTTACAACCAAGGATGGGGAACAAATGAATTAATATGTATGCCGTATGTGACATATAGTATAATAGATTATATATTTTTTAATTTAATTTCAGATACAACAACGAGCCGTACGGAGTATACTGTGAAGCCAGTGGAAAGACCAAAACAAGTGCGCCGTAATACTTGGACCAAGGTTGAGGGAGAAATGATAACTGAGACAACTAATAAATCAGAGTACATTGATTATACGGACGTAGTAGAAAGGACAACTAAGGTCGCGCGGAGAACAGACAACATAATTCGAGAAGGTGAAATTGAATTCGTTACGTCCAATCAAGAAGATTTTCCTGAAAAACAAGCACCGGTTGAACGGCCTCAGCGACGCCGCACTTGGACCAAAGAAGATTTTGAAAAGTTTTACTCTACAGATGACTTACAGAAAGTTACCACAACTCAGGAAGAATATAGAACCTATGAAGAGACGGATGTAAGACAGCAACAAATTATACGAAAAGACAATTTGCATATGGAAGGCACTTTTGAAAGTCACACTGTATCACAAGACACCTACCAACCCAAGCTTACTGAGAGACCAAAACAAAAGAAGCCCGTCGATAATTTGAAGCCTGAAGGTGATTTCGAACAACCTAAGCACGACGAATGGCGACCAGCCGAACGACCAACTCAAAAGAAACCAGAAGATAATTTGAAACCAGAAGGTGATTTTGAAACTCCGAAGAAAGATAAGTGGCAGCCTGCTGATCGCCGCGAAGCTGTTAAACCAAAAGATAATTTAAAACCCGAAGGAGACTTTGAACAGCCAAAACACGACGAATGGCGCCCTGCTGAAAAAGTTACCCAAAAGAAGCCAAAAGATAATCTCAAACCAGAAGGCGACTTCGAACAACCTAAGCATGACGAATGGCGTCCAGCTGAGCGGCCAGTTCAAAAAAAGCCTGAGGACAATCTAAAACCAGAAGGCGAGTTTGATACTCCTAAAAAAGATAAATGGCGCCCTGCTGATAGACGAGAACCTGTAAAGCCTAAAGACAATCTCAAACCTGAGGGAGAATTCGAACAGCCAAAACATGATGAGTGGCGTCCTGCTGAGAGACCTACTCAAAAGCGGCCTGAGGATAATTTAAGACCAGAAGGTGAGTTTGAAACACCTAAAAAAGACAGATGGCAACCAGCTGACAGGCGTGAGCCTGTAAAGCCTAAAGACAATCTCAAGCCTGAAGGTGAATTTGAACAACCGAAACATGACGAATGGCGTCCCGCTGAGCGTCCTACTCAAAAGAGACCCGAAGATAATTTGAGGCCAGAAGGCGAATTTGAAACTCCCAAAAAAGACAGATGGCGTCCAGCGGACCGACCCGAAGCCGTGAAACCTAAAGATAATTTGAAGCCGGAAGGCGAGTTTGAACAACCGAAACACGATGAATGGCGACCAGCGGAGCGACCTACTCAAAAGCGGCCTGAGGATAATTTAAGACCAGAAGGTGAGTTTGAAACACCTAAAAAAGACAGATGGCAACCAGCTGACAGGCGTGAGCCTGTAAAGCCTAAAGACAATCTCAAGCCTGAAGGTGAATTTGAACAACCGAAACATGACGAATGGCGTCCCGCTGAGCGTCCTACTCAAAAGAGACCTGAAGATAATTTGAGGCCAGAGGGTGATTTTGAACAGCCTAAACATGATGAATGGCGCCCAGCTGAAAGAGTTACTCAAAAGAAACCTAAAGATAATCTCAAACCAGAAGGAGATTTCGAACAACCAAAACATGAAGAGTGGCGACCGGCTGAAAGACAAACTCCTAAGAAACCTAGAGACAATCTCAAACCTGAGGGAGAGTTTGAACAACCTAAACATGAAGAATGGCGTCCCGCTGAAAGGCCAAAGCAAAAACGTCCTGAGGATAACTTAAAACCGGAAGGTGACTTTGAAACTCCCAAAAAAGACAAGTGGCGACCTGCTGATAGACCAGAAGCAGTTAAGCCGAAGGATAATTTGAAGCCTGAAGGAGAATTCGAACAACCGAAACATGATGAGTGGCGGCCAGCTGAACGTGTAACACAAAGAAAACCTAAAGATAATCTCAAACCTGAAGGTGAATTCGAACAACCTAAACATGATGAATGGCGTCCAGCGGAACGACCAATTCAAAAACGCCCTGAAGACAATTTAAGACCAGAAGGTGACTTTGAAGCTCCCAAAAAAGACAGATGGCGTCCTGCTGATAGACCTGAAGCTGTCAAACCAAAGGATAATTTGAAGCCAGAAGGAGAATTCGAACAACCTAAACATGACGAGTGGCGGCCAGCCGAAAGAGTAACGCAAAAGAAACCTAAGGACAACCTTAAGCCAGAAGGCGATTTTGAACAACCTAGACATGAAGAATGGCGCCCAGCTGAAAGGCCTCAGCAAAAGAGGCCTGAAGACAACTTGAGACCAGAAGGTGAGTTTGAGACTCCTAAAAAAGATAAGTGGCGACCTGCTGATAGACCAGATGCAGTTAAACCGAAGGATAATTTAAGACCCGAAGGAGATTTTGAACAACCTAAACACGAGGAGTGGCGGCCAGCCGAACGACCAACGCAAAAACGCCCTGAAGATAATTTGAGGCCTGAAGGTGAATTCGAAACACCCAAAAAAGATAGATGGCGTCCTGCTGATAGACCTGAAGCTGTTAAACCTAAAGATAATTTGAAACCCGAAGGAGAATTTGAACAACCCAAGCACGACGAGTGGCGGCCAGCTGAACGCGTGACACAGAAGAAACCTAAAGATAACCTTAAGCCAGAAGGAGATTTCGAACAACCAAAACATGACGAATGGCGCCCTGCTGAAAGACCAACTCAAAAACGTCCTGAAGATAATTTGAGACCGGAAGGCGACTTTGAAACGCCTAAAAAAGATAGGTGGCGCCCTGCCGATAGACCTGAAGCTGTTAGGCCAAAAGACAATTTGAAACCCGAAGGAGAATTTGAACAACCCAAACATGACGAGTGGCAGCCAGCTGAACGTGTGACGCAGAAAAAACCCAAAGACAATCTTAAGCCTGAAGGTGAATTTGAAAAACCAAAACATGATGAATGGCGCCCAGCTGAAAGACCAACTCAAAAGCGTCCTGAAGATAATTTGAGACCAGAAGGCGACTTTGAAACTCCCAAAAAAGACAGATGGCGCCCCGCTGACAGACCCGAAGCCATTAAGCCCAAAGATAACTTAAAACCCGAGGGAGAATTCGAACAACCTAAACAGGACCAATGGCGTCCAGCTGAACGTGTTACACAAAAGAAACCTAAGGATAATTTGAAACCCGAAGGTGAATTTGAACAACCTAAACATGATAAATGGCGTCCAGCCGAGCGACCAACTCAAAAACGGCCAGAGGATAATTTACGACCAGAAGGCGAATTCGAAACACCGAAAAAGGATAAATGGCGTCCAGCTGAGAGGCCTGAAGTTGTCAAGCCCAAGGATAATCTTAAACCAGAAGGGAAATTCGAACAACCTAAACATGATGAATGGCGTCCAGCTGAAAGACCAACTCAAAAGCGACCTGAAGATAACTTGAGACCTGAAGGTGAATTCGAAACTCCTAAAAAAGACAGATGGCGTCCAGCTGACAGACCTGATGCTGTTAAACCAAAAGATAACTTAAAACCAGAGGGTGAATTCGAGCAACCTAAACATGATAAATGGCGTCCCGCTGAAAAAGTAACACAGAAGAAACCGAAAGACAATCTTAAGCCCGAAGGTGAGTTTGAGAAACCAAAACAAGATGAATGGCGTCCAGCTGAAAGACAAACTCCTAAAAAGCCTGAGGATAATTTGAAGCCTGAAGGCCAATTTGAACGCCCGGAAAAGCCCAAACCATTGGCACCTGGTGAAAGACCAGTTCAAAAGAGACCTGAAGACAATTTGAAACCGGAAGGTGATATGGAAGTTATTAGACGTACTGATTACACAGCAACTCGTGGAGATAGAGTAGATGTAGTTAAACATGAAGATCACCTCAGGATGGAAGGAGTTATAGATATACATCGCTCTCGTGACGACTATAAGCGAATAGATAAAACTGAAAGAGTTGTAATACAAAGACATGAAGATAACTTACGAACAGAGGGTGAATTTATTGATCTCGAAGTAAGAAATGATTACAGTGCTACAAAAGGAGAAAGAGCCCCAGTAGTCAAACCTCAAGATAACTTAAAACCTGACGGCAAATTTTACAAACCTGATGTTGTTCCATCACAGCCAGCAGAGAAACGACGACCGTTTAAACAAGTTGACAATATAACTATTGAACGTGATACGGATATACGTCGTAAGCAGAAGATAGAACGTCTGGATATTATTCGAAGGGAAGACAACTTAAAGATAGAAGGAGAATTTATAGATATGAAACAAAGAAATGATTACAGCACTGTAACAGGAGAAAGAACAGCTGTTGTGAAACATGAAGATAACTTGAAAATGGAAGGAAAAATGGAAAATATCAGAACGTCCGACACTTATCGTGTAGTCAAAGGACAACGAGTTAAATTGACACGTCGCGAAGATAACCTGAAAATTGAAGGAGTATTTGAAGATCATACACGTAGGGATGATTACAAAGTCACAAAAGGTGAAAGATCAGCTATTATTTATCATCCTGACAATTTAAAACCTGAAGGTGACTTCGAACGGAGGCCAACACAAGAGCCAGTTACTGGAGAAAAACGGAAGCCTATTAAGCAAACGGATAGTTTAAAGCCTGATGGAGAATTTGACCGTCCAGTGAAACCGACTTGGAAACCAGCTGACCGCCCTGATCAGAAAAAACCTGAAGACAATTTACGACCGGATGGAGAATTCGAAAAGCGGCCTAAAGATCACTGGCAGCCGGGTGACACACCGGATCAAGTACGTCCTAAGGATAATCTTAGGCCTGAAGGTACTTTTGACAGACCTTCTCAACAAAAATGGACACCTGCTGATAGACCTGAACAAACTAAGCCTAAAGATAATTTGCACCCTGAAGGAGACTTTGAAAAACGTCCGACACAGAAATGGCAACCTGGCGAAACACCTGCTCAAGTGCGCCATAAAGACAACTTAAAGCCTGAAGGAGAATTCGACAGACCATCTAGGCCGAAATGGCCATCTGGGGAGAGACCAGATCAAGTAAGACCTAAAGATAATCTTCATCCGGATGGTGACTTCCAAGATAGACCCAAGTCTCAATGGCAACCAGGAGACACACCAGCCCAAGTTCGACCAAAAGACAATCTTAGACCAGAAGGTGATTTTGATCACCCACAAAAGCCTAAATGGGCTCCAGGAGAGAAACCTTCGCAGGTACGACCAAAGGATAATCTAAGGTCAGAAGGAGATTTTGACCATCCACAAAAACCTAAATGGCAACCAGGTGATAAATCGACTCCCATCAAACCAAAAGATAATCTTTATCCCGAAGGAAACATGGATTCACGTAAGCCTACTAAGTGGGCTCCCGGAGAAACACCTTCCCAGGTTCGACCAAAAGACAATCTTAAACCAGAAGGTGACTTTGAACAACCACAGAGACCGAAATGGGCACCTGGGGAAACACCCGCTCAAGTAAGGCCAAAAGATAATTTAAAACCAGAAGGAGAATTTGACAGACCTGGGCCGCAGAAATGGTCTCCAGGAGAAAAACCAGGACCGATAAGACCTAAAGACAATCTTTATACCAACGGAGATGTAACTAAACAAGATACAACCAAATCAAGCGATATAACTAGAAAGACTGTGGAGACTCATTCTGTGACTGGACGAGATGATAGCGATGTGAAATCGCACGTTACTAGAGTAGTGAAAAACGGAGTTGAACATCATGATGATGATAAAACACATGTAACTCGCAGTGAAACGCATGTAAAACAGTCACATTCACAAACATCTGCTGAGCATACCACCACCTCAAAACATATACATACAGGTACTGTCATTAAGCACTCTACTTCTTCACAAGACGTAGATGATCGTGGTACTGTTAAATATATTGATCAACCGTCCGCTCAAGATATCGCTAAAGATCGCACGCAAGTAAAGAATGTCACTGATCGTTCTGTAACAAAAGGCACGATCGACAAGAACGCCATTACCAGAAGCGACACAAAGAATGTAAAACATGTCACATCTACAACTTCAACTACTAAAACTGTTAAGCAGATAACTGAAAAGAAACTTAGAGGAGGAAAATGGGTCATGGTCACGCGAAATGTTGAAGTTGATGTAGTTAGTGGTGGAGACACAGGCCCGTCTACTCCACAGCGACCCTCACCCCGTGGAGAACCAGATGATCGTTCCCCGTACAACAGACAGATTGTTGGCGGAGATAACAGGCAAAGAGTGGTTTCCTCCGACCATGTAACTTCATCGACCAATCAAGAAATACACCGCGTATCTTCGACTGATATTAGCAATCAAAGGAACGTAAGTCATGTTACTAACGTCACAAAAGGTACACACGTCGACCAAAACGTATCTCGTTCGCACCAACATATTACTGGTGAAAGTACCCAACGAATACTTACATCAGACCAGCCATTATCACCTTCTACAAATCAAGGTATAAGCACCACCCAACGACACCAGACAGCTGATAATCACTCACAGAAACATTTTGGCTCCACCACTTCTACAAGTTCTACGACCACGAGTCGCGCTGATCACAACAGATCGACGCAACAACATTTGATCTCTGACAGCCATCAAACTAGACAAATTGTTGGAGGCGACACTACACAGAGAATAGTATCATCTGACCAGCGTCATGTCACCGAAGGAAATAATCAGAGAATCGTATCATCTGATCATTCAGGCGTCAACATTAATCAACGCCAAATAACCGATAATCAGAATCAGAGAATTACTGGCTCGACAACATATATCACTAAAGGAAGTCACGCGGAACAAAGTTCAACATCGAGGTCTTCACAACATGCGACTACAAGGAATCAATTAAGTGACAATGTCACGAAGACCAGCATCGAGTTCCAGAAGGCAATGCACGGCGGTAACGATACAACATACATTGTAGATAACTCATCCCGTGGAGGACATCACAAGCGCACATCAGATCTAGTGTCCGATGCGACAACTGCAAATTCAGTGTTACATCGCAAAGGAGTTACTTCAACTACTGAAGCACACCACTCCATCAGCTCCACTGCTGCAGCCCAGAGAAAGAGTATTGGAAACCTTTGTGACCGCGGCGAGTATATCACAAATTCTTCCCAAAGCGCTGATAGGAAGAGCATCAGTTCTATGCACAGGTCCACCCGTGATAATACGGCTGTAATCTCACAGCATTCTGACACAGTCGACTCACGCCGCAGTCAAGTGCGTGACGGCCAGTCGACGATGGCGATTGAGCGTCAACAGCGCGCTAACGCGAGAGACAACCTTCGAGTCGGCGGTGAGTTGTACGGCCATTCGGAGTCACGATCTTATGGGAATTTCTCTCGGTCGGACACCCAACGAGCCGAGAGAACTGACCGTGTGGAGCGCGTGGAACGTGTCGTGCGGCGCGGCAATACCTCCAGCTTCGTCTTGGGGGACGGGAGCACCAGTTACAAACGCGAGTTCACGTCTCATGTCCATGGCACTTGCCCCGCTACCTTGATAGAAGCTCCACGTACACCATATAAGCACACGCGAGACACTCGCGAGCACAAGTTTTATGCGCCGAAAGTCAATCAAAAATAAATTCTAAGATTTGCCTTATTTTATCATTCCTTTATTTTATTATGTTAAGCTTTTGAATTTTAAAGGTGTTATAAAATCGAGCTAACTTCTTGCTAGTCTTAATACTATTAACCGATTCTATTTTCTTTTACAATTATTTTTTATGTAACTTGATACGTATTTCAATTGTAATGAATGCATTATTTTAACGTTTTAATTTAATATTTTATTTTGTCAAACTTTGCCATGTAATAAAAATTTATTGTAAAAATGTTGTTTAAATTGTCCCCTCCTTCTCTTTCTACCTACTAGAAAAGAATATGGAAACAATTTTTTTTCAAATATTTTAGTATATTAAATAAAAAATTATAATAAGTACAGCTAAGAAACAAAAACAATAATAAGTACATAGTAAGTACAGCACAGTTTTTATAGTAGGTACATATAGTGCTCTAGCCACAAGTACACTAGAATATCCCTAGAAATAAAACATTACTTAATGAGAAAAACCTAGAAAGTGACTCTAAAATCAAAGTAAGTAGACTGATACTAAAATGAAACAAATTTATAAACATTCATCATGAGTAGTTTCCGCATTCAAATAGGTATATTGTACTAAGTATAGGGAAAATTAGGGGTAGTCGTTAACAATAATCTTTTCTAAATCAGTTTTATTTTGAGCAGTTGTAAATATTTAACCACGAAAATCACTTGTGTTGAGCTTTGCACTAAATTATTTAACATGACCAATATAGAGTAAACTAATACAAATAAATAAATTATGAGCTTGAAGGAGTCTCTGGGATGTGTGATTGTTTGACTCTCCTTATTCTTTTATATCTACCTAAATCACTTTCGTAGCTGCGTGGAAAACCTCCGAAAGAATCATTTTCTTGATAAATTGGAATATTTACATCGTTGTTAGAGATAGATTTTGTCTCGCTGTTAAGCGCTTTGTTCTGCTCAGATGGCACAAGGCTGTTAGAATCCACACGTTCAACAAAACTTCCTTCTGTTTTGCGCCGGTTTCGCAACCCACTGTTATACATTAAATTTTCATCTACACCTTCAACACCAGAAAGAACATTGTCTGTATCTGATCCCAAATTTATTGTTCCATCATTAATTAATGATTTCGATTGATCTACTGCATTTAGCTTAGAGTTATTTTCTTTTCCAGCTTGCTGGGGATTGTTATCAATATTTTTGTTGTCACTACTCACTAAATTTGGAGCCGGATCATAAAATCCCTCGTCATCAAATTCATTACTTTCATTGGAGTCATCGTCGTTATTATCAGATTTATAAGGATAATACCCAACTTTGGCTTCTGGTAATACTGCAGCTGATCGTTTCTTCATAGTTTGCTCAGTATTCTTTCTTTTAACTCTAATTAAAGGACCAGAGTAAGGCCCAGATTCATCATACATAACTGTATTTGGGAAAGATTCTTCTAAAGACTTTAGTTTAGAATCAAGTTCAGCCTGATCGTATACGTCTCGCTTATAGATTTTTGAACTGTCATAAGATCGTGACTGTTCCACATCATCTAAAAATTGAGACATATCCTCATCTTGAGGGAAAAAATAATTATTATCAGCATGAAAATCTTTCGTATCTTCTCTTCCCATTTTAGAATCTTCAAGGGAATCTGCGACAGTTTCGGTATTCGTTTCTCTTTTATTTTCAGTTTTTGATATCGCCTGTTGATTTGATGCAATTTCCGCGCAGTTTTTCTTGAGATTGGTATCAGAGGTAAATGAGCTATCTGATTTTTCCATTTTTTTTTCCATATTGGCGCTCAAGTCAGCCTTACTTTCGGAATTTGTCTCTTGTGAGGATTTTTGTTGATTAGTTAGTATTGTGCTATCTGGTGTATTTTCAGTTTGTTTGGTAGTTGTCGGTTCGGAGGCTAGTACTGAAGGATATGAAGGCGTGACATCGACACCAGAAAATTCACCTTGGAGTTTATTGGATTCCAGCGGACCACTTTCTATGTAACCGTTATCTTCAACAGCCCCAGCTTTTTTAGTGATTTCTCTTTTATTAACATTATCGTATGATTTTTCTGACACGTCATCGTCTTCTATAATTTTTTTCAGTAAAGCCCTTTTTTCTTCAGACAAAGAGTTCAAAAGTTGTTCTAACTCATCTCCTGACATTTTTTTAATATGCCTCTTTATTGCCATTTCTTCATTTTCACCATTAGATTTTTCCATGCTTTCCTTTCCGTTATCAACGCTTGAAATAGTTTCAGCCTCACCTTGGTTAGACTTTTTAGCTTCACGTCTTTCCCGGTTATAGTAGAAATCATTATCCCGGCTGTTGACATCTGATATAGCTCTATCAGGTTTTATTGGATTGTAGTATTGCTTTGCGTATGACGGCCGTTCGTTTATGTCAACCGGTTCATTGAAATACTCACTTTTGACTACTTTGCTTGTTTGGTCACGATTATTTTCAAATAACAAATCGCCCTCTTCAGTTTGTGCTTTCTTAGAATTAAAAGTTCTTTTACTGAGCGGACTTTCTATCAGCATCTCATTGTGCAAACGATTGTTTTTATAGTTATTGTCATGATTGCTATAATGCTGTATTGCTTCTCCCTGTTCGTTGGCATCATTGTTTCCTGTGTATCTACGTCGCTTGCTGTAAATTTGAAAATCATCGTTGTTATTCGTTGCTTCGTAAAATTTATCATTCCTAACATCTCTGCTCCGTGTCGGTTTGTAGTCAGGCATCTGAAATTTTCAAAGAAATGTTACAATCAAGTTGTATAATCATGTAAATGAGAAAATTAATGACTGTAATTACTCACATCTAAATTAGTCCGAGGCAGTTGATCCTCTGCTAAGTTTTTTTGTAGATAATTATTTCTATTTAGCTCCAGCAATCGTCGGCTCTGGTCTGTGTCATTTGAGTCCTCAAATCACAAAAAGTATAGTTATTACAAAAATATTTAAAAAAAAACGTGTGAGAATCGAAATTTATAACGATCATAGCTAAAATGTACCTTTTTTAGTTATGTTTTTTATTGTAAGCAAGGTATAGGTACCTATAGATAGTTTACAGAATACCCGACTGCATAAGAGCTATTTTGTAACTGATCACTGTTACGATTTATATGATGTTGAATGTACGTTTGTAGGTATACGTAAGTATGTGTAATATTTCACTCTAAAACTGTGCCATCAAACTGCCTCCATGCCTACAAAATTTTCTCTCTCATTCCATCTTCCAGAACTCTGAAAGTGTTGACTTTATACCCGACTGCGTAAGGAGGGTTATGTTTTTCTTGTGTATGTAGGTATATAAGTAAGATTGTGGTTAACCCCCGACCTAAAAAGAAGGGTGCTAAGTAAGTTTGACGTGTGTCTGTGTGTCTATTTACTGTAGCATTGTAGCTCTCAAACGGATGGATCGATTTTTATCTAGTTTTTTTTAGTTTGAAAGAGTATTTCATAGTGTTCTGTGCCATGTTTCATCAAAATCGGTTCAGCCGTTTTTTATATCGGGTTTTTTAAGCATACATTTTAGCATTGAAAAGTCCAATCAGTTTTATGTTAGTGCTTAAGGGAAGTATCGATTACCTCGTCTCCGAACCGTGAGTCGTCCGTATTGTCTTCAGCAGAAGGTGCGTTGTCTTCTTCGTACTCTAATTCCTCTTGGCTGTACAATAAATAAAAATAAATTAGCTTATTGGGACTTGACGGCCACGAGGCTAGGTATGTGACCACAGTTCACTTTGCTGACAAATATGGTATGAAACGAAATTTTATTTTCTAAAGTCAAATCAGATAGTAAAAACTGAATGAGATCAGCGCAGGACCGGAAATAATGGTGTAAGTAATAAAAGATGCCTATGTCCAGCGGTAGATCCATAATGGCTGTTATGAGCATCAGACTTCGGATACATTCGCGTTTTCTGTAAGATCAGCTGCCTTATCAGTTAACTTTTGTAACACTGGAAACAGTCTTCATGACAATTGCTAGATAAAAGACAGCCAATTAGCATTGGTGAACTTCAGCGCATCCACCAATCAAAATTATCGTTATCGAAGCCCAGAGTAATGAATCGGTCATGGTCATAAAGAGCATGTCAGTGTTTTTTTTTTTTTAATTTATTTATTCTTCAATCATCATCATTCATTATTTATTTTCATCATGAAAATTTATGAGATAATTCTGCCAAATTGCTTAACAGTTTGTAGGCAGATAATACAATCTCATCCACAATAACAATTCTTTCGTTTGTATGAGTTAGCCGATTGGTAAGGTAGCAGATCTGTGTACACACCTTTCGTTGTTCTCTTCAAGTTGTGGTCTGCAGTTAATTAGCACCACAGAAAATTCAAGTAAAACCAATAAAAATATATAGCGCATTTTGTTATTTCCTTTAAAATCTTTGAAAATTGATGTGTAGCGTGTGCCAAGAATTTCGTTTGTTTTTTAATTTCAAATATTAAAATAGGTTGGTGTCACAAATGCCAGTTGGTCATACATCGATAAATACTTTTTTACTAGTTATTATTTTGTACTGGCCGCAATGAAATCCTGGTCTGTTCAGCTAGCGAGCTATTGTGGCATTGAGAGTGCTACTGTCCTTATTTCATTATTTTGTTCATTCAAGATCACACAATACCAATAGTATATATTTCAGACGTTAGCTCCCGTGTTTTGCCACGATAGTTCTATATTTAAACAGGCTCTACGTACCTACGAAAATGATTTGAAAGTACCTCCAACTATGAATATAGTACTAACTATAGATATTTATTAGAAGCTGCGTCCCGCGCTTTTACATGCACAGTGATGTATCCTATGATCGCCTCCAGCAAAATTTCATAACAATCAGTTCAGCCGTTTGGTTGCGAAAAGGTAACAAACAGACAGAGCCATAGTACTTTCGCTTCTATTAACTATCACTTTGCGCCATGCCTTCCTGCGCAATGCGAAGCGAGAACTTGTGATTGTGTGATCACGCACGCAAGTACCCTGATTAAGACCACCATACGTTTGACCGAAACTGTAATTTCGAAAAAAAAAACAACATGAGCATCATCTTGTCATCACACTTATCCCATTAGGCGGGGTCGGCACAGCATGAGAATAAATATCATAAAATAAAATAACTGCGTTACTTACAACAACTTTATTTTAAATGAGACCGATTCATCTCTATCACACTTATGTACATTTGGTTTAAATAAAACAAACCTTACACATTTCATTGCAAAATCCTCAAGTTTGTGCATGTTTGAAATAATGAACATTTAGGTCTTACATTTACACTTCGTATAAATTGATCTGATCAAATAGACTTATATTCATTTTTTAAGTTTTTTTTTACAAATATTCGATCACAAGATTTGGTGTTACGTTGCTTTCAATGTCATCGAAAGCATCTTTGTCCTGTACACAGGTACTTTATGATCTACACCATTATTATAAACAGTATGGGTAGTTCTAAAACACTTCAGATTAGCCTTGCGTGATTATTATTTTTTGTTTTATATACAAAAAAAAAGGTTGGAAATTAAATTTTCTTAACAACTGAGACTAGAGAAAAAGGCAGACGGGGCGTACAGAATTCCAACGCTGATTTATACAAAGGTTATGGAATCGTATTATTAAATGATAGAACTGTTCAATTTATTTTTACATCTTGATAACAACACGTTCTGGCATTGCAATTTTTTTTGTTATGAAAACCGGTACAACAGCAGAACTTCCAAACTGAATGGCACTTTTTTAATGTAGATTCTATTAAAAACTTTCAACAAAATAGCATTAATATATATACTCTAGCCCGTTTCAATTTGGTTTGGACTAAATATTATTTTGTAACCATTCATATTTCCTTACAAAAGTGGACATCTCTTTTGAGATCTGTGCGCAGTCATACTTTTTTTCTCCAGTCTAAATTCAAAAGGGGTTTTAGCTTTCTTTTCATACAAATGTCTACAATCTGATCATTTAAGTAAACTGCCCATACTGCCTTAAGTCACTCTTAACTATTCGTATCTTATTTCCAAAATGCAAAAGGTAGAGAATAAAAAACAGATTTTCGATACAAGAGTAATAATAAAATTTAGACATTTACAACTACACCACCCTCTTTGGGGGGGGACGTACTGAGTGCCACCGCGTATATGAAATCCTAAGCGTGGTTCAATACAAGAAGAAATCCGCGATTTGTACTTTTGAAAATGAAAATGAACTTAAAAATTTCAAATAATAACATCGAATCACATGTAGATCCCAACATCACACAATATTGCACCTGATTCAGACTCAAAATCTAACCCAAATTACATTTTTTTTAAATGGTAATTTCTGCGTAAAACAGATATTATATTACAATACATAACATGTACATAATGTATCTCTAATTTATTTTTATTTTATATAGAAAAAACACTATTTAGAATTTTAATAAGAAAAAGAGAAACTTAATTTTAACGTCAGATTAGGCTTCACTATTAATTATCTTGTGCTTTTTTTCCTTTATCACAATAACAGTACAATAACTATTTATACAGCAATAGGTAATCTCTCCCGCTTTGAGGTGCCCACATTTAGCTTGTAACACGTACATAGAACTGCGTCCTGCTCGCACGCAGAACGCGCGTAAGTTTGTGTTATCCCTGTCACACACGGGCTCTTCCGTTCTGCTCGCACAACTTACTCGACCCATGCGTGCAAGCGAGGCAACGCTACAAAATTTTCATATTATAGGCAAAGCGTTTGAGTACCCTTACAGGGCATACCCTCATAGCAGAGAATATGAAATATAACTTGGAACTATTATGATCGATACAATCGGTACTGCGTAAAAGAACACTGTACAGAACAACACAAACACAGCTATGACATCGCAAACGAAGAGAGTACAGTATATTTGGAAACTATCGATAGCTAATTTACTCAACACTGAATTATTATGACACCAATATTATTCTTCTTTTGTTTTGGACCCGCGGGATTAGTACATTTAGCATTGTCAAGCGTAGAGATTTCTTCAAATTTCTAGAATAGTACAAATTATAAATGTTCTAGTCATGTATATAGTAATTTTCGAATTCGAGTAATGCCTCAGTAAAAAGTGGTGGTAACTTTGCTGAAAGCTTGTATGGAGTTTTGCAGCCGTGAAAATACACGATTCACTGCTTTATTTCACGCCCAGACTCAAGCACTTGATTAAACACTTAATGAATAAAAAAAACATCATTTTCATACCATTAACGAGTGTAGGAAAATAAAACAAAGCGACAACACGTTTCTATGACGTTTCCAACAAAATCCCCAACAATATTATACAGTATGCGATACACTTTGTTAGGAAGCTTACTCTTATCTTTTGTAGCGGTGCAAAGTTGGCTCGCGCACGTTTATATCTTGCTTTATCGGCAATTAAGAGTGAGAAAAAAGTTTAAATAAGCCAACTTGGAATCGTGATATTTTTAATAATCGCTTAACATTTGCGTCACACTCCTAATTGCTGAAAAAGCAAGATAAAAACGGACGCTAGCGAACCTTGCACCGTTATACTTATAAGAGATGAGAGCAATCACCCTGTTCTTGTTTAGTTATCTCAAGATATTGTTGTATGGTCCTTCTATATCAAGATGTATTTGAGAGACACGCGAGACGCAATAGAGAGCGCGACAAATAAAAAAAAATGTTCCATATACGAAAGACTTAAATTGATTTTAAGAGCAAGAGCAAGCTTATTTACGAATTAAAAAAATTGGTTATCTGTAAAGTCGGTTTACGGACGATAATTTTACATGATAACGATGCGTCACAAGCCGAACGCTTAGGCCGCTTGCACGCTCGGCTCAGGCGGAACGTGACAATGAGTCATGCTTTTTCGTGCGTGCAGCCGCCGTTCATCGATTTATAAGACAATATCACGTCAAAAATTAAACGGTCTTAGTATCCCAAGTATGTAAGTATCTTAGAATGTCTAAGAAAAATAATAATAATAGACATTGCGTCTAGTGATCATTGGCCGCCACATTCTAAATCTCTCTCGAAGAAAACGGGTAAGTCTAGCTTCAATCTTTCTCTATTACTACATGTCTAGTTGACAAACATTGCCGGATAGAAATTAACGGTTCCGATAACATCATTGTGCTCATTTAACCACAATACTGTTGACTATCAATAGTTTCCAATAGTTACAGTAAAATTTACAAACATTTGTCGAAGCGCGCCCAAATATTGGCGCAAGTGATTTTATGCTCATTTCTCGGAATTGACGAATATTTGTCATGGCTTAGCACTAGCAAGCTCAAAATCTAGAAGATGAACTCTTAGAAAGTCTTATCTATGGCATGCCGTTGCACTTTGCTTAATTTATTTCAAATGTAAAATATTGAATAATAAGTACTTAGTTCAAAATGGTTGACTAATCGGCGAATCACTAAGTTTGCCATAAAAAGTGCAGCTTGACGGCAAACTTTGGATACGACGATTTCGGTTTTTAAACCTAAAGAGGTTTAAAAACAGCAGCGAAGCATTTTTAATACAAAGTTACCCGAACAAAGTCCTATATTAATAAAAACTTGTGCCAATATATGGGGTGAACTATCACTGAACCATTCCGTATAACCACACGAATATTCCCCCGCACACATCTGTATTGGAATGGTATATAAGCTGTACCGACAAACAGTACGAAGTAAATGGTTCTATGCCGTCTGATATTCATAACTTGTTGACTAGACTCTTAAAACATAATAATGAGCATTTACAAAAAAAAAACATGTCTATTGGTATGTCGATACGCTCGCAAAATTCATTTGTTTTTTCGTTTCTTTGCTACATCGTATAGGCTGCATTATAGAAATTAAGTTCAAGAATGCATCGAGACATTGCTTCAGTGAGTGGTTTGCAAAGCATCTCTTAGTGAATATTCTTAAAAATAGAAAGAAAAAAATAAAGGAAAGAAAAATAAAAATGCTTTGTTACTTAATTACAGTATATACAATGTACAAACACGTGTATATAAAATTACATCCAGAGATGTTACAACCAACAAAAAATACTCAGGATTCCAATTTCAGGATATTATTTATCATATATTGTTAATACGGATAAATAAATGAATATTGCGAATGTATCGAAGGTATAACAACTAAATACGCGTAGAAACTTAACTATTTAAATTAAAGTTTAACTTCAGATAGTCACTACCCTAACAAGGTGAAAATGCAGACAGATTCTGTTGTGTCGAGTATTTGTCGAAAACATTCTGTCCGGGATCAGAGTACACGTTAGGGAATGGCGATACAAGTTGCATTAAAATACTAGTACCTTAAAATAACATTTAAAGGCACGAAAGAAGCATCCATTAAATCTTTTATGTTACAAATTTACTTTACATACAATCACATATACTCAAGTGATAGTGAGCCCCGGGCCTCAAGTCTGCTATTTGAACTATCACTAGTTCGCCACTCGCTGATACGATTTAGCGACAATTGTGACAAATCGTTGGTTTATTACTATGTAATAGACTAGCGATTTATCACAATTGTCGCTAAGTCGTATCAGCGAGTGGCGAACAAGTGATAGTTGAAATAGCAGCCTTGAAGCCCTATAAAAGTCAATCTATACCCATAAATGGTTTTCTCCTGAATGAGGGACTGGTTGTCTGGCAAACAATATACAGCCACACGTAGAACACTCCGTACAACAGCGCGCTAATCAGTTACACATACGCATGTTGACGTCTGTATATAAAACACACGCATGTATAAAGTTATGGTCTTCATTTGATTGCCGATAGTTCGTGAAGTCAATTGGGATTCGAGCACTTAAAGCCCGCAACGAGTCTCGACTGACAAATGAATGTGTCTTGGACCAAACTCGGGCTAAAGACGCGGCGAGCGCGGGGAGCGGGTGTAGAACCCGAGATTGGCGGGAGGCAGAGTGTCCGTTCTGTATGTTAAAAAATGTCCATTGTGTAAATGTCTTCTGTGGTACAGTCTAAGCAGTTAGTCATAACGACATACAATATGGAGGTTAGAGTGCTTTCCTTGTGATGTGTAGGTATCCTATCTTATATCTGGCCTTGTGGCTCAGTTGGTAGTATGTCTGCCTGCTGTGCCATAAGTCGTGGGTTCGATCCCCACCCAGGGCAAACATTTGTGTGATGACCATGGATGTTTGTTCTGTGTCTGGGTGTTTCTATGTATCATATGTATATATTTACAAAAAAAAAAGTATATAAGTATTTTATCAGCCATCTAGTTCTATAGTACAAGCTTTGCTTAGTTTGGTCTAGATGGTGTTGTGTGAAATGTCCACAAATATTTATTTTTTTATTTATCAAATATTTATTATCTAAGTACACTAAGGGTTTATAGAGCGCACGTAAAACCGCCCGCTGCCTACGGAACTAAAAATAGATCCATTTTTTGAAAAAAATATTAAGAAATGAGAAAAAAAGAAAAATTCCTGGAACGCAAGACATCGTGGAACACTTCTTTTCTAGACGGTAATGTAGTAGTAATGTATTAAGAAACATATTGAAAAGTTTAAGGCTACATGTTTTTGAAAATAATGTCCAAAATAGACTCGGGAGTAATTGACATGGGGATGATTCCTTCAGTCTTTAAGGGAATGAAGAGAAATCTAGAATATAGATTAATTACAGAATAAATGATCCATAGATTCAATAACTCTAAACAATGGCTCTAGCAAATACGATACTATCTGAATAATCAAGACGTATGGAAAATGAAACAGCGATCTTGGCAAGCGTCAAAACTGCGTTTTTTCATATAATACCGTTGCGACACCATTTAACATCGCAAGAGTTTGCTAGACCTATCATAACTTTATTATGCACGATGAAAAGGAAAAGAAAGGGATTAGAAAAGAAAAATGTAATCCAAGACAAGACAATTCAGACAACTAGAATCTGACTTGTGGATTATAGTCCAGTGAATGTATTATTATCATGTTTGTAGTATTGTTTACATATAAGAGTTATTGCAGCTAAAGTGTGGACAGAAAAACGTCAAAAAGAATGGTCAAGTTGTCGAATAGAACATAAATACTATTCGCCATTCCCTAATTAAAGAGCTTGCTCCATTTTTATGGCACGACGCAGACACAATTTAACCAGCGCCGTATTACGGCGCTGTCACTGTTTTCCGGCGTCGTCACGTCGTGCCTTAAAAATATGGCCGAGCCTACATAGACTAAAATTATAATGAGAGACGTCCCAAATAATAACTAACCACAACACAGTAACCGTCTCGAACCACGTACGCACATACACATAGATATGTTTGCGACAAAAAGCTTAATAATCTTTCGATAACAATTCGTTCCCTATTTACAATGCACTAACAGGTATATCTATAGAATTATAAACATTTAGAAAGGAATTGGGGCGTGCGACACGACCGAGTTATACATACAGTCGAGGGGTCTATATTACATTAATATTGAGATCGATGTGTACAAAATTCTTATACCCCTCACTTGGATAATTTGTACCGATAATTTTTATGGGCCCAAGTGAGGTAAGTCCTGAAAATAATGAATTGGAATCTCGTTAAAGCGCTGGTCGGGTTTCGCAGATGTTCCACTTGTGACACTTTTGTAGAGTCTGTTCAGTTAGAGAATTAATGCGGCATTGTGGGCGCTGCTGTCCTTATATCTTTATGTTGTTAAATCGAAACGTTAGTTCCAATTTTTTGCCACGATAATTCTTAATCCAGACTCTATTAAATTATTTCATGTATTTCCGATACACATGTGCACGGCAACCGCATATAAACAATATTAAATAAAACACATTCAGGATATATTCTCTTCTAATAATTATGAAAGATACAAAAAATAAACGTTCAACCGTAAAAACTTCCACGTTTGGACGTTTATTTCGGTAGTAAAAACAGATATCATTATACGAAATATTCTGGAAGCATTGCAATAGTGATAGTATTAAGTTGACGTTGGCACATTTACAAAAAGTACATTAAATAATTGTATATCTAAGGAAAAGTGTTGAGCGCAAGAGACACAGCCGCTGCTCTTACCCCGGAGCTTTAATTAAAGCCTCAACTGTACATATAGCTCGGTCGTACCGTAAAGATGCTGAATATAACGTATCAAAAGCGAGTGCCGAACGTTCTGGTAAACGTTAAAAGGATGGACGCGATTAAAGCTAAAAAACATCGGTACGATATCATTTCAAAGAGTTCAATATTCAGTCACCGCTTGAGCAATCGCTGAACGACATTATATAAAAAAAAAAGAGTCAAAGATCAAGACGGCGCACGAAGTACAGGGAAAAATGACGCGTGTCTCATAACACATAAGGCGTAAAATAGCACAGACACAAAAAATGATACTTACGCCTTAATGTTTACAAATTGCGTCAATCGATCACGCACGTCGGCTTAAATGCATAATCGTCAAAGTGAACACTTTCGAGTTTTATTTACAAAAAGAATCGACCGCGACGGTCGCGCGTAGATAAAAAACGTCATTAGATCCGAATTATATTTAATGATATTCGAGTGTACATTTAGGGTCGATTCACAACGAGACGGCAGCGAACTCGTCTGACATTCATACAAGGTGTAATAAGGATTTGTGTCCGATTCCTTAGACAATTGCCGTGAAATACATAATACACAATTAATAAAGTTACCTAATTAATAGTTGCAAATGGAGCTATATATGTGACCCAATGACGTCACCTATGAAACAAAAGCTGCTGAGCGCAGCATTTGCAGCGTTTTTTAGCTTCTAAAATTGACAGTTATGCACACATTCCCATTTTGAATTCATTTTAAGATTCATGTACATATTATAACTTTTTAGACTCTTAAACTACTGACAGATATATTATTTTACGGCATACTGGTTCAACTTTATCGAAACGAACAATTCCCGTTACACCCTGTACACTAAAACACCACGCAAGGGACACCACTAACCAAAAAAAAAACATGACAAAAAAAATGCATCTACATTTAGTCGCACAAAAATTTACCTATCCGTTTCGCACGAAAAAATGTTTACGCAAAACTTTTACACGTAATCAGGTCTCCCCCCACAAATACGAAACTTTACCTCCGCAACGTGGTCGTCGGATCGCCGCCGTCTTCGTCCTAACCCACATCGTCCATGTACTACAAGCGGTCTAGCCTAAACTCGTGTTCGACACTAGAGTCCGGTATTAGCGATGACGGCTCTTCCAGCAAGCTGAGGTCGTCCAAGTCGAGGCCGGCGCGTAGTTGCGCCTCTTCCCCGAGGAACATGCCGCTTTCTAGTTCGCTCGAATACTCTGTAACACGATCGAAGTCTACACACAGCGTGTTGATATGTTCTCGATATAGTGGCCGTGGTACAGAAGGTTTGGTGCTACACGTACAATATATATCACGATCCATGTGGAAATCCCGTGATCTGTATTAATATATATCAATACATACTCAGTAAATATTATAATAAGGAATAAAGAGCCGCGGATCATAATATTCATTGAATGTAGCCTTCGCCTTTTAGCCGAGAATGTGCACTTTTGAAGTGCGCAATTTGAGGTGGAATTATTACTGATTTTTTGCGTTATAAAAATGAAAACGGAGTTAAAATCTATGAATGGATAAGTTACAAGCACTCTCAAGAAAGAAGGTCTCTTTCATCATCATCATCTCAGCCATAAGAAGTCCACTGCTGGGCATAGGCTTAGATTTCCAAACCGGTTCCATTCGGTACGTGGTCTCCACTAGTCGAATTGAGAACCTCTTTTTTTTTTGAAGTCGGTTAAAAATAAAGCAACGCTCACCAGTGAGTATGATGTCCGGTATACTGGCGGGCGTGGCAGGCGTGGGCGGGGCGGAGGGCGAGGCGAGCGGGGGGAACCCGCCCCCGCCCGGCACGGGGTCGCGCGCCCGCGTCCGCGAGTCACTCGTGCCACTCGCGCTGCTGCACGCTTCACTCGTCTGAACACACGTTTTATAACATCTTAAATTTCATAAAATGTATATCACGGATCGATAGTACGAAGCGGCAGCCATATGAACTAGCATTAAGAGTATAGTTGTCGCGGTAATTTTGGATTCACGCGTTTTTTTCATATTACAGGAGAAGACTGTTTTCTAACCCTAAATATTGTCAATCTTCGATAATTAATTTTTATGTAGTTGGAACCATTAATGGTTCTCCTTTACAGTGTGATTTTATCAAAACTTCAACTTTTAATTTATTAATTTGGGAATTATAATGACATATATGATTCTAATCAAATAAAAAAAGATTCTTCGAAATTGGATAATACTTAGGAACAGAAAATAGTTTTCACTTTGCTGCAAGGAAGAGCGCGCGACATTATCTCTTAACATATAATAGGAAAAAAAAATATGAACCACTACCAAAGAACGGTTATTATAAAATAAGCTTTTGTAATAAGATGTTCTGGATTATACTTAGTATTGTAGTATACTTTTTTGATAAAGGTAAAGTCGCAAAAGACTAAAAATCAGATATCATATTGACCTATTGACGTGACGTAAAGTGCTAGCGAGGGCCACGATCATGTAAGCACATGTACCCTGGAATAGGGAACAGTTCTCAAGTGAAGCTGCCGGAACACTTGTACTTGATCTAGTTACTTGTTACTTGTAAAATCAAACTAACCTGTGGGTAGGTGTGCGCTGAAGTACTCGTTTGCGGCGAGTGCGGTGAATTGTGGTTCATATACGTCGTGTTATACGTCGTTACTGGATGATCCAACTGTACAAACAAACACACACTTCAAAACTAGTCCTAATGAGTTCATACAGAACGTGCAATTTACCTTGGTAGTAATATTTTTTTATAAATACAATCATTTAAACTCCTTATAACCTTCATACACATGGTATAAGCAGCAGTTAGAGCGCGATTAAGACTGAAATGACAGCCAAGAAATATTGCTGACGATAGCTGTCAATGGAAATAGCATCATCTCTTGTATATCTTGTCAAAGGTGATAAATTGATAATGTATTTACGGTTCCGAATAGTACAATTGATGAGGATGATCTTTATAATCGAATATAATTAGTTTTATCATAGTGATGGTGAAACATTTTGTTTTTGCCAAAGAAAACTGCACGTACTGCACTGTAAGTAAGCGAAAGAAAGAATAACGCAGTAACTGCTTCGAAGAATATCACTATGACTACCAGTCTATCGGAAAAAATACTTAAGGGTCGACGCCAGACATGCAGCGGGAAATTCAAATATCAAAGAGTTTTTGTCCTACCTCTGATAACTATTATGGTTAATCACAATATTTGCAATAATCTAAGATTATTCTTTACATTATCACGTCAATTTAAGTACCAATAATGCACTTTACTTTAATTAAATGCTTACATAACCCCACAACCAGCTTGAATTAGTAAGAATAGACTTCTAGACATAAGTAACACAGTGTATTATTGGTAAATTTATTGACATGATAATATATATAAAGAATAAACACATTATCACCTATGATAACAATCTGGCCTAGTTACGAGGACGAAAAAAAAAAGAATTTCTCGCAGCACGCGTGACGCGCCACCTTAAAGCTAAGAAACAAGATCGATGTAAGCACGACTTTCAAATTCTTAAACGTACAATGTAACGTAAAAGGGTGCTAAACAACAAACTGACGCTCAGATATTTGCTTAATAGTTATAAAAAATATGCAATATAAAAAAAAAACATGAATAATAGAAATGTACAAAACAAGTACAATTGGTTATGAGTAACGTTTCCAAGTAAAACCATGCTTTACATGCGGTTTCAACAATATCGTGATAAATTTTAAAAACATATTATAAATTCATAATGATTTATCTGTTACAAAGTTAAATTTCAAATGATGATAAATTTATATTCAGATAGCAGAGAGGTTGAATTCAAAAGAGGTAACAGTATTACAAAACAATAAGTCCGTAAATAAACTATGAACTTCTAAATGGATAACAAAGACTGATCCATAGATATGATTGGAATGTCTGTCACCAATGAGACAATACAGAAATAACGTATCATAGATCTTTATACTCATGTTTTTGTTTACATCGTAAGACATGTAAATAAACACAGACTTTAAAATAATATTTTGTTGTAGTATCAACAAAACGACTTTTAACGTCAAATTGACTTTTGGCAGTTACATGGATTAGTCTCATTTAACCAGCAAATAGTAGTGCATACCTATAGTAATGTAGACCATGCCTATTGAACTACTCTGTGGTATAATTACTAAGTTTAATTTAAAACGAAGCTTCAAAATAAGGTCAGCATGTAACAAAATTATAGAGAAACTTATAAATTATGATACAAAAAGAAATGAACTTCAAAATAAAAGCTCAAGTTCATTCCAATTTGAGTGTATGTTAAAAATATTAACAATTGTTACCGCACAATGCATTACCACAAAAAAATATATGAATAAAAATACCTTTACAATTGAGGAGTAATAATAAAGAAAAATAAAATTAAATACCCTAATGGCAGTAAGTGGACATGGTGTTTTATTTGAAATCAGCCAATCAAATACTACAATTTCTCTCAATGCAGAAGTTGTCAACTCATCAAGTTAAATAAGAACCCAACTACCTCTTTCATGATTTTTATGTGTTTGCACACAACATCCACGCGTCTAGATCTATTCGCAGATGTAACTACAATGTGAAGTGACGTCACGTTGTTTCGGTCCACTTATCGCCCTCGGGCGCTAATGCAATGTGTAATAATGTCGTACATTATCGGCCACTTGGACGTGCGCGGTCCAACCCGACTCCACGAGACTCTGCACCAACTGCGCCCAGTCCTTGGCCAACATCCACCAACGTTATACAGGTTACCACAAGGAATGTTGTGAGGGCTGACATTACCACTATTGAATGGCCAACATGGGATATTAACATAAATAATGGGAAAACCTTTACACCGAAACCGAAAGGAATGACCAATATTAGGATCAAGCTCGTTAAGGTGGTAACAGCGAAATGACTTTTAGGGCCTGTAAACGCATATATTTTTTTAATTAATAAATAAATAATAATTAATAAATAATTAATAAACCATGGATTTTTTGATAGATATTCAATCAAGTTTCCGGCAGCCTAGTCGGGACACCATCCGACTTGCGATCCGCAGGTCGTGGGTTCGAATCCCGCGGTACGCACCTCTGTCTTTTCGAAGTTATGTGAGTATTGTTGATTGCCACCGACTTCAAACGGTGAAGGTAAACATAGTGAGGAAACCTACATGTCTGAGAGTTCTTAATGATCTTGAAAGATGTGTGAAGTCTGCCAAACCGCACTTGGCCAGCGTGGTAGACTATGGCCTTACCCTTCTCACAATGAGAAGATGGCCCGCGCCCAGCAGTGAGACAGTTTATATAAATAGGGCTCATAAAAAAAAACAAGAAAACCTAATAATTCTCTTCTCATCACTTTGCACGTTTCTTTGTTCTTTGAGCGATGCCTTACTTTTCAATCGAAACTAAGTTTTAATATCGATAATGCCGCGCATCCGTCGATCCAAGCGCTCCAAGCATTTAAATATATATTTATTATTGTTTAGGCTTATTTCGTGTGTATAAGTATGCAATATTGATATAAATTTAAAAATATTGACAAGACTTTTCGGAAATCCATGGAAAAGTTCAGCAGTGGACTTCTTGTGGTTGAGACGATGATGATGATGATGATTGACAATTGCATAAAGGTCTTTCTGATAGACTCAAACCTATTTCGGACCAGAATATATAGGACCTGTATTGAAAGACCATTTTAGTGAATTTGATACAAAGTTTAGACCAAATCCATTAAAAGTATTTTTATTTAAATTTAGACTTAGCTTTTTCCGAGCACAGAACATTTCCTAAAATAGTCAACTGACTGCTGATATCGATAGCTTTATGATGTTTGGTGATCAAAATAACAATAAATCACGTATTTCTTCATTACAATCTAAAGGATTACTAAAGATAATATTTGTTTCCTTTGAATATTCCGATAAGAAACTATATTATAGTTGCCCTAGAATGTGAGCCCTCACGGTTTAAAAAACATAGGATGCAGACGTTTATAATGTTTCACAATAAGTTTTTTAATATAAATTACTATTGAAATCTGTATTAATCAGTAGGTACTTGTCTTTATCCCAATCCTATATTTCTTTTAATAAATAGATTCTGCCAAAGTAACCATACATAATTGTTTTTTTAAGAGAGAAGCACGCAAAAAGGCTTTGGCAAAATGTATTAAAAGATTATACTTAGAATAAAAAAATAAAAACAATTGTGTCCAATAGCAATGCAAATTATAAAACAGGATGTCATTAAATTTCTATATTTGTGAAAACTAAGAACAATTTTGTTGCCTTTGCGTTTTGTTTTATATGTGCGATTATTTAAATTTCTCAATTTCATTTGCTATTTATGTTTTGAATAAATGCAATATGGCGTCTAATTTCAATATATCAATATATTAGTGCAAATAGATAGAAGCCTCAGCGCAAGTCGCGGTGTGACTCGTTAATATAGTTAAAATAGTACTTACAACTCCTTGCTAAGTATCCCAATGATGCATAGGAACATTATAAATGATTCACATAGAAAAACGGCACATAATGACATACAGGCTTATTGTTAAAATACGTGTAGATGATGACATACAAAATTATTATAAGCATAAATTAAAATATAATGAGGTTCATACATGCATATATTCTAAGTAAACGCAAAGTAGCTGTGTGTATACAATGACTTATATTATTTCTATTCTTTATTTTTACTTTTTAGTTTTTTTTAAGCGCGATCGCTTTGAGTTCTTATTACATGACGTCAAAATATGGTATACTCACCCATATTACGTAAGTACGTGAGCACTGACACGTGAGCGAGCTATGACTACGCCATTATGGCATAATGCTGTTTCACTTGCATCTCTTTGGCAATCGTTTTTGCATGTATAACTTATTGCATTATCAATTACTGCAAATTTGTGTTTTTTTTTTAAATGGACATGAACCTCATTATTTATTCAGTGGTTAGAAGGCACACACATTTTGGGAGGGTACTCCGAACACAATTCAGAACCGAAATAATGTAAAAAAAAAACAGATGAATTTGATAGAAGTACTGGCAGTATTACCGTCCCGAATAGATGGCAGAAGCAGTCAATAATGGTGTCAAAATTGCTCTGAATGGCTTCGAGAAAAGGATGATACGGCGTGGCCTTGCCGCTCGACTTGGCCGGGGCCACTGCCATGCCCCCTATTTACCTACGTCTCCGCGGATCATTTTTCATGTACGGCACAGAGTATATTCACACATTTAATAGCGCTTATAGATATTTATAATGTAAATGTTTGTAATACACAAAACTTCAACCAACTATTTCTTTTAGATTTTACGCAAATATCGTTTACTACATTTTTACAATTTGTGCAAGTCTTAAATCATCATATCCTCGTCATTATACATGTTCGTCATCTATCCGAACACCCAGTATAGCACGGAAATAAACGTCGATAATACTCACCATTGTAATTTGTTCGAAGGGCTGCAATAACGCTTGATGTAAATTACTATAGTCGTTTTGTGGTGATTCTACCGGACTGCCTGGACTGTTTACCATCTGAAAAATAATTTAGTCTATGCATAAAGAAGCATTAACAATGGCGATATTATAAGACACTGAGCACATTTAATTTACATTGAGAAAAGGATAAATTTGTGTATATTTTGCTTTTTCCATTTGCAAATACATTTTAAAAAGTAAACTGGTTACCTAGAATCCTACATCGGTTTGGAAGATTAACTAGATTTTAGCAGCAGAAATAAAAATAAACAAAAAAATAGGCGTACAGAGTTACTCTCAACTCTTATATCGATGCAAAGTTTACTCAGCGCCCGTTTTTATCTTGATTTTTCTGTAATTAAGGGTATGAGACAAAAAATAAAATGAGCCTACTTTAAACTGTGATATTTTTAATAATGGCTTGAACTTTTGTGGCACTCTCTTAATAGCAGAAAAAGCAAATTAATTAATTTAAAAAGGTATACATACCGTTGGTGAGGGTATATTTATATTAGACGTTGAGGAATATTGCGAGGGCGGACTACAGTGCGACTGGTACCCTGACGTCATCCAATTATGGTCCAGAGGCGACATGTTCTGGAAACAGCGAGAAACGTACACTTGACTACGAATACAACTGATATTTGTTATTTATGAGTTATGTGCGAAAATTGTGTGATTGACAAATTCGATAGAAAAACATAGAGACCAAAACAGACCATAATAATAATGCTTGTTTTAGAAACAATGAACTATTATAAGAAACTAATTTCAAAATTTTGAGGATTGTTTACAGCTCTGTGACGTCTAAATGTCGCCTCGTCTTTTTGCCTAATTCTCATTTAGTTCCTACTCTTTTCATACTCGTACCTTGCATAACTTGCAATTTAGTATTTAAGACTAGTACATGGTTTACTAGTACTGGTTTCTTCTAACCAATGTAAGTACTTCTATAAATACTTAAAATACTATGTTAAAATTATTATGTAAACGGGCATAGACTCCATCGTAGACCGCAACAGTCGCTTAACATCAGGCGAGTTAGCGGTCGAGCGCAATTTACTTTTTGTTTTTTTTTTCGAATCGAAAATTTATCAAAAAAATCTAAGCGAGAATTTGACGTCACAGCGTTCCATGTTTCAAAACTGAAAAATTACTAAAAATTAAAAACAGCAATTTCATTTCAATTGCTTTCACGCAAATGAATTAGTCGAACTAAGTTTTTTTTTATCTTCTTCTATAATTATCAATCACACTGACAAAAGCCAGCAGAACCATGCAGTTAATATAAAATTAGTAAAACTATATTATTATGCGTCGATACAAACCGTCCTTTTCTGTGATACATTTTAAATCCCATGATGAAGTATGATGGAAGTGCTAAGATCCTGTCAGA
Organism: Lycia hirtaria; assembly: GCA_947563715.1. Lineage (NCBI taxonomy): Eukaryota > Metazoa > Arthropoda > Insecta > Lepidoptera > Geometridae > Lycia > Lycia hirtaria. The sequence goes on from OX387384.1 coordinate 9,519,679, forward strand.
CTAGTTTTTTTTTTCAATTTCCGCAATTTGTTTATATTAGGAATATAAATACACAATTTATACACAATTTTGAATAAACATGTTGATGCTACTGCTGATACAATTTCTAATATTAGTTATAAGTATACATAATATTAAGCCCGGCTGTGAATTATAGTAAATATAGCATTATCTAAAAACACCTCGTACTACAAAATCTGTCAAGTTACAAGCCTATACAATACAAATCAATTGCCTGATTTTTAGGGTTCCGTATTTCAAAAGGAAAAAATTGAAAATCCTACGGATTCATTGTTGTCTGTCTATAAGTCTGTTTTTCATGCATCTTCCGACTTTTCCAGTCATGTCCCAGTCCAACTTCACACAGGTTTTGTTCTAAAATTAATGTCAACGAACTCGGAATGTCAATGAACTTTTATATGGAATAGAGAACACCTTTTTCAGGATTAGTCCCATAATAAAACTTATAACGATGAGTGTAATGACCACATAGTGTATGTCCGTCATCAACATATTCTAACCCTCATAGATATAAATTAACATCCAAAAAACAGGCCGTTGAGGCTGCTTTCTAATTGTTAATCAATCTTCAATCGCTGGCAAAAGTTTGCGCAACTTTTACGCAATAGCAGTCTTAAATTTATAAACAAAAAAAAAAGACGTGTGGCACTCGGAGACTGCCGCGGTAAAGCTATTGCATAGCATTTTTTATCAACTTATGTAATTATAATTATTTATTTATTTTATTTATGCACCTAGAGGCTATGCCACCTAGAGGCGATTTGCAGAACTAAAGAGACAAGCGTGATATTTCAAAAAGTCATTAAAAGTTCTGCTATTCATTGATAGATGGCAAAACTAAAAACTAAAAAGTACCACCGCTGTGCCGGTCGGAGTGGGGGGTGTTAGGTTATTTTCATTACGGAATTTCTGGATTCGGTCTCCACGCTCAAGGCCCGCGATAGAAGCTATGCAATAGCTTAAAAACTGCTATTGGACAACATTTACCAGCGATTGAAGTAGGTTAACGATTAAAATAGCATACTCGACGCCCGGTACTCTTCTTCTGGGTAGGCAGGTAAGATACGTCTGAATGTTATAAACTTACTGTTTCGAACTGGGATTTTTTTGCAGTTTTCAGTACAAAACACAGCATCAAACAAGCAGACGGTTCGTCTGATGGTAAACGACGGGCGTCGCCTATCTCGTGGTGAATTTAATCTAGATAATATTAAGTACGTTAGTCTGACAGGAGCACTGTTTGCACTAAACAATGGTAATTTAAAATGTGAAACGTGATTTTTAGGACATTTCATACGAAATGTGTGTTTTCCATGCTTTGACTGAAGTGACTGTTGCGAAAGCTCTCCGTGTGTTGCTACGTTTCAGTTTTACAGTGATGTTAGTAAAATATGAATTGCGTCTCAAAAAACTACCAAGTTTACAAATAAATAAAAAATGTTGTCTGTAAAGTCGGTTTACGGACGTTTTTTACTAACACGAATAAGTCCGCGTTTGACCACAAACTCGCCTGTAGGAAAGCGAAGATGTGGTTGGAGATGAAGCTCGCAGACTTAGAAGATACCTATTCACTCTGACCTTGAAAATACCAATGTTGTAACTCTCAGGGAACAAAGAAGCCGGCGATTTATTCCACTCTTTCGCTGTTCCGATAAGAAACGTAGAATTAAACCATTTAGAACCGATAATTTAGTTTTCGTTAACTGATAATTTTACGTGATAACGATGCGTCACAAGCCGAACGCTTAGGCCGATTGTGCTTCTCTATCGCTTGTTCCGCGCTCTCGCTTGCACGCTCGGCTCAGGCGGAACGTGACACTTTTTCGTGCAGCCGGCGTTCATCGATTTATAAAGAAGTTATCACGTCAAAAAATATGATGAGAATATGATTCATTAAAAACAACTTACTTATTTTCAGCACCGATCTGATTCAAGTGAGGTCAAGGAGCTAATTTACGCTTTGACGCTGTATCGCTCATACTAATATTCTAGCGAATATATCTATCCTTGTCACGAACGACAACAAAGATATTTAATAACAAAATTGAAATTTACGTTTATCTTCGTTTAAAAATATCACGGATGTTAAAAACAATTTGAACATATCTTGGTAGTTCTTTAATTCATAGCAGATAATGCTTATACAAGTAAAATACATTTTTATAGTACATATACAAAAGTTTTAGTCATTATTATACATATCTAAATAATAATAAAAAATAAATATATGAATAAAAACGTTAATTCTGAAGCTAAGAAAATATATACAAATTTTATTTAGTTGGGACATGTTAGTAGAAAATCCTGATAGAAGGGAACCAAACACTGGTAATTTTTGTGCGATAATAAAAAAAAATCACGTACAGCAATCGATTATCTTCGTACAGTTTCCATTAGTGCCATAAAAACTTTTAAAGCAAATGACTTAGAATTTTGAATCATGCAGATATTCGCCAATCGAAGCTCCAATGAGAAATGTCCAACTTTAAAAACAATGAATAACTGTAAAAATGAATAAAAAATTCAAATGTTAGACAAAAAAAAATGTGATTTCGACCGCGTCATAGCGTCGTAAGACCGACCACAGACAGCGTTGTTAAAGCGCACAAGCGATCGGCGGCGACATGGATGAATCGGAAAATTTTAGAGGAGGTTAAAAAAGAAAACGAACCTTATTACGATGAAGATAATTATTTGTGTTTGGTACAGATAAGTGATTCTGAAATAAACAAAAAAAAATAATGATTTGTGTTGAAAGCAAATAAAACACAAACAGAACAGAACAACGGAAATGTTAAGTTCTCCCCTAGTGGGAGCACGGCTGACTTGAAACGGACATGTTATCATTTCGAAGCCAGTGTTAGATTGACATTTACTACTGCTAACATCTAGATCAGCAAGTCTATGGTCACTGAAGCGCTACCGAAAAAATTGCAACGCATTATACAAACAAAACTATTATATTTTAGTTTTTTAATTATTTCTGCATCTTTAGCCTTGAAACTATGAAAGGAAATAAGCCATATCACGCCTTTATACTCATTTCACATACGCAAAAATACGATTGCTGAGAACCAATACTTCTGCGCGCAAAATTTTCTTTAGCCCTACACTGTTCTTTAATTTTTTCAATACAGAAATTTCACTAGCTCCGTTTTTCATTATTTTCACAAATTAAGCAACTAATGAGTTTGCATTTGTAGTGGTTAATTATGGTACATCCTCTAATTTTATAAATTAAAAGAAAAGGTCCCTTAGTGATTTAACTAAAATTTAAATTTAACCCAAAACAAACAATCGCTGATTCGCTAACTCGAGGGACGTTTCTTCTAGTATGGGGACTATCGTCGAAACCTTAAAGGCTCTACTTTTTTGCGACTTAAAATACACAACAAAAGTTAAAAAAAACTGATATCACCAACGCTTGTGTGCATACTTTTGCAAGTTAGCCGCATACTAGTGTGGCGCAGCCGTCTCGATAGCTTTTATACATTTATCATTTTCAAATCTATTTGAAATAAACAAGCACTTTTTTATCTTTATAGCATATTTTTTATATATATACATCATCTTAACCGAAATAAATGTCAAATCGTGAAAATTTATACATATATCACGGTTATCAAAAGAAACATGTTTCTAAATATTTTGTATTATTTTGTAAAAGGCGTTATATGCGAGATTGCTGCACCACCTGACTGATCCCTTTAATTGAAAATATCTGCTAGTGACCATGTCTGTTGACAGAGGGGACATCTGAGGGACATTAGGCAGAGGTATAACATTGTCCTGCGTTATAATTGAGTTGACCGTCAAGCACAAGCCTATTTAGAATTAAAAAAAAAAATATCACAGCTCTACAAAAAAATATTTTTGTTGCCCTGGATATCTTTGCAAAATTGTATGTTTTCAAGTGCCCAGCTTACGAATATATTCATGAAAGTACTGAATGTGCTCTTGTTTTTAATGATTTTTACATATCTTATACTTTGTACAATTATCGGCTTGTTAGTAATAAAATTTATTTTCCCAGTTATGATTAGGCTTCTAAAGAAAAGCTCATAAAAGACGTTTTATGGAAATATAACATATGTTTTCGACATTTTGCTCTCTATTTACTTCGATGTATCCTATTTTTTCAATCTGTTATTTTGTTTCTTGTTTTTCGATCTTTGTAATGTAAAATGATAATAAAGTTTTTTTTTAAAACCAGAGCAAATCTTACAAAATCATTGATAGTTTCATGAATTGTGAGCATAAATATATCCAAAATAAATCTTATATCTAGGGCAACAAAACCACTGTAAACCAGTGTTATTAGAGATGATAATTATTAAAGAACAATGTCTATGTACCTGTGTGTCGTATAATGCGGAGTTGTGTTCGTGTGGGTGGTGTAACGCTGAGTGTGGTACCGTGGCGCCCACCGGTGACCCCGACGCGGGGGACAGGCCCCCTGTCGCGGGGGACACGCTACCGCCGGGGGAACTAGGACTCTGGAATCAGGGGGGCACATTTTGTATTTACTACGATTACTACTAATGTAGTCTGTTCACCGTGTGACTGGACTTCCTACGCTGCGCTTGCCAGTTCGTGATCACCATTAGATAACTTTCGGCCACTTCAACTTGTTAATCCGCTGTGCTATATCAGTGACAAGAAGACGCTGGATGCAGCCCCCTTCCAACCGGTCGTTTTGGAAATCCATGGGGGATGCCTATGTTTAGCAGCGGACTTCTTGTGGCTGAGATGATGATGATGACTTCTGCTAAAGTGGCGCGATGACTCCAAAGTAGGTATTGGCCTAAAAAAACCCAGTCTCTGCGGCTACTGCGAATTCACGTCAATTGTATTTAGCTATGCTTTTTTTAATTATGACTGAAATGTATGAATTACAATGCTTAGCTATTGGAGCAAAGTTAATTTTCATGGAACTAAATCTGAAGAGATACCGGTGAACAAACAAATTGGAGAGTGGTATTAGTTGTTGCAAATCAAACCCAGAATGCATGATTCATAGATCGCAACGCGCATGTGTTTAGTGTACAAATGCAGCACTCACACTAACGCGCGAGAATGGCATATTCGCGCGGGAGACCACACGGTGACTTCTCCCAATCGCAATTAACACTTCTAATATACTTCAAACATGTGTACTGCGCAGCCAAATGCGCTAGAGTCTGTCTGTTTAACTATAGTGGCGAAAATTGAGTACTAACATCTCGATCATACAAAATAATGAAATAAGGACAGTAGCGCCCTCAATGCCACATTGGTTTTCGAGTAGCATACATACATATCGTGGTTGGTAGTCTGGCGAGGCGCGGTAGTGCGGCTGAGGGAAGTGAACTGAGGTGAGGTCTGGCAGAGAGCCGCCAGGCACTTGCAGCTCGCCGCACGCTAGCGACCCTCCCCCTCCGCCGCCTGCCCCGCTCTCGTACACACTGGAAACATACGTAACCGTTCTCTTTGACTTGACTGACTTTGAAAAAGAAACAAATTAAAAAAAAAAAAACGTTTAATTTGTTTCATTTCAATGAGTAAGAATCGCAAAAAACTTAGAAAAAATTTATTGACTTTACAGCACCCTTGCCTTCCAAAATGTATATTATGGGTTCGATCAACTTCGATCCCCACACAGGACAAACATTTGAGTGTGATAGAATATGGATGTGTTCTGTGTCTGGTTATTTCTATGCATCACAAAAAATATATAAACAAGTAATGTATCAGCTATCTGGTTCGTATAGTATAAGCTTTGTTTTGTTAATGTATACAATATTTATAATTTATTTATTATTTACTGTCTAACACAAAACGGCCAATTACGAATTTCTTTCGTACGAGTTTTCAAGTTCATAAACCTCGAAAACATGACTCTAACGAAAAAACAAATTTAACTTTGTAGTAACAATTTTCGGCCATACATTCAAAATAGATAGATAGATAGATAGATAAACTCTTTATTGTACACACCTTAGAAATTTACAATCAAGATAAGTTATTTAAAAACTAGTGTAACAACTGGCGGCCTTATCGCTAAAAGCGATCTCTTCCAGGCAACCTTAGGATGGAGAGGAGTGAAACTATAGTAATATGGCGGGGCGTGCAGTATAGGAGAGGAAATTATCTAAATATAATAATCTGAATATGTATATTATGAATGTATACATATATATATATATATATATATATATATATCCCTTATGACGTTGCACGCCATCTAGGTACTTGTTAAACGAAACGTCAAGTGCATGCGCAATTTTTTTTGATTTTTGCAAAAAATATGAAAAAATAAATCAAAAATAAAATTTGTATGAAAATTATATATAAAATTTATATCACTGTAATCGTACTGAAAAAAGCTAACTGAATATCAAACGCATATGTCTTTTATTGAAATCAAAGTATCCCCTGTCTAGGCTTAAAGTTGAGCATGCGATTTTTTTCGCCATTTTTTACGAAAAAATTCATATAAAAAAATATTAAAAACATTTCATACATATTATTGTTTTATTTACTTTAAAAAACAACAGTAAATCGATATCCGAGAAAAGATAACACCTCACAATACAATGTTTACATTATCAAAGACCGTCATTAGCTCGCGCCATTCAAGTGCTCATAAAAACAGCCATAAAAAAAAGGTCATTGTAAACAATTCGAAGACGATAAATTTTAAGTTGAAGTGCCTTGATTTTTTGTTTAAACGATCCTGTGATTTATAGCTTAACGTTTGTTACGGTTTATTTGACTCAGATTAGAATTTTTTTTTTCTTTTAGAGACCATAAAAAAAACTTAGTTACGGCTTAGATGATGATGATGGAATTTTGAAAAAATACGGTAAGTCAATTAGGATGTTATTGAGCAAAATGGGTTGCTTTATTTCAAAATATTTTTATATATTCTTATTCTAATTGAATTTACCTACAAAAATAATTAAAGTACTTATCTGTTATAATAAAAAAAATATTCTAAAATCACCAATAATTTCGCGGCACGGCATTCCGGATACTTCGACATGTATGCATTTAGACACTATTTATGAGAAATATACACAGTACATTGTTAATTTAACACTTGTGTCGTATCATTGGATATATAAGGGTTACTTACATATTGAATTTTTGCCGTTTTTAGTGAAAATTTAATTTTTAATTAATTTGTAGAAAAAAAATTTTACTTACCAATCACCCAGGTAACGGTTCACCGACATCGGATCAAGTAAAATTTTTTGTGTAAACACAACACAAGCACTTAATTAACACTGTAGTTCACTTTGTTATTGTTTTTTCTATGTCTACAACACAAAAACTAAAGTATCTAATAGAAATAAACACAAATTATTTTCGTTTGAAATATGATCCAAACCACTTCAGAAAATGACGTCATGGCGGGCGCGCATGCGCGACAGACTGAAGCAAATTACTAAAAAAATATTTATTGGGGATGTCATTCTAACGATTTCTATTCATTCTTTTACTTTTTTTCTTGTCTCTGACACAAGGCATAGCCATGGAACTGGGGCCTTAGCGTCGAAATCGACCTTTTTGTATGAAAAAAATGAGCGGACGTTTCCGGTCCGCTGACGGTCCTGGTTATTTTTTCGCGGACGTTTGCGGTCCGTCAGACGATATAGGGGATATAATTAATTCCCTATATATACCTATGGAGTAGACATACATTCTATTCTGCTACACACTAATACTTACGATACAAATACTATATATATACTAATAAATACCATGAACATAAAATAAATAAGTAATACTAATACTGATATACTAGAGAAAGTGATAGAATAACATTTAACTAAGAAAGGAAACAAATTAATAGGAAAGACAATTTTGGGTAAACATGGACAGCAGCGTTATTGAGACAATTTAGAGAGATAATGCTTCTTAACTTGTTCCTTGAAAACAGCGAGAGATTGAGCTTGTCGAATAGGAACAGGTAGTGCATTCCACAGCTGAACAGCTAGAAATGCAAAGGACTTTCCATAAAAAGTAATGCAACGTGTGGAAGGAGTTTTAAGGGAGAGGGTGTCTTTCGACCTAAGAGGTAGAGAATGTGACGAATGCCAGTAGTTAAAATGTTCTTTTAAGTACTGGGGGGTGGAAGGGTTAAAAAGAATATTGTAGAGAAGATAGAGGATATGAGCATTCCGACGAAGGCGAATTGGCAACCACTTGAGCTTTGCACGAAACTGGGATACGTGATCATATTTGCGCAAACCAAATATGAATCTTATACAGTAATTTTGGAGTCGCTCAAGTTTATCAAGGTGGTTTTCAGTGAGATCAAGGTAGCTGGCATCAGCATAATCTAGGATGGGAAGAAGAAGAGACTGTGCAAGTGCGACTTTAGTGGCAGTTGGCAAGAAATTGCGAAGACGTCTTAACGATCCACCAGATGCAAACAGTTTACAACTGATAGATTTTATGTGATGGTCCCAACTTAATGTGCGATCGAAGATTAAGCCCAGGTTTCTAACAGATTCGCTATAGGGCACAACAATACCATCAAAGATTACGCTAGGGATTTCGTCCCAATCAACTCTGGAGATCATGTAGGAACTGCCTATGACAATAGCTTGTGTTTTTGACGGATTAACAGTTAGGCCATAAGACTTACTCCATTGTATGATTTGACGTAAATCGGCATTAATGGTAGCAATGGCCACGTCTAAATTATCAATTTTAGCTTGAGCATAAATTTGGAGATCGTCTGCGTAAAGGTGGTAGGATGAAGTGAGACACTGAGATATTGAATTTATGAAAATAGCGAAGAGAAGTGGAGATAAAACGCCGCCTTGTGGTACACCAGCTATAATATTACACCAAGAAGAAAAAATATCTTCAAGACGAATACGTTGCCGGCGCCCAAACAAGTAACTGTGAAACCAATCGATCACCAATGGAGATATGTTAAGGGACCGTAGTACAGCTTTTAAAATATCGAAGTTGACGGCATTGAATGCATTACTGAAGTCTAACAGAGCTAGAACAGTAAGCATACCGTCATCCATCCCCAAGCGTATATGTCGGTGATTTTAATAAGAGCAGTCACAGTGCTATGCCCGGGACGGAAACCGGATTGGAGAGGATTAAGGAGATTATGCTTGGTAAGGAAGTCATTGAGCTGTCTATGAACAAGACGCTCAAGAACTTTGGATAAGAAAGGAAGTATAGAAATGGGACGGTATTCGGAAAAGGTTTTGGGGTTTGGTTTCTTAGGTAAGGGAATGATCTGCGCATCTTTCCAGATAGTAGGGAATACTCCACTTGAAACAGACTTGTTAAAAATGTCGCAGAGGATAGGAAGAATGATGTCAAGGATAGGTATGAGCATGTTCCGACTTATACTATCACCGCCCACTGCATTGGAGGAGATCGATAATACACTTTTCTTAACATCACATTCGGTGAAACGATTAAATTCAAAAGGAGATAAGTTGGGTGGTACAATGGCAGAAAGATAACTGATGGTTGAGTTTTTATCCACATCTGGCATAACAGATGGAGAAGAAAAATGTTGATTGAGAGCATTAATGTCAATATTATTAGAAATCGAATTTTGACGTGATTTGCCAATACCCAAGGACTTTAGAAACTTCCAGACTTTAGCTGGATTGTCATCATTAACAGAATCGTGAACATAGCGACGCATTGCATCCCTACACACCTTGTTACAACAATTTCGGGCCTGGACATATTTGGATTGATTAATGGCAGTAGGGCGCGATTTATAGCGAGTTTTAGATGCAGCTTTCTTATGCATTAAGTTTTTAATATCATTAGTGAGCCACGGAGCAGGGAGATGTTTAATCTTAATAGTGCGCAACGGGGCATGCACATCGTATAATTTGGTAATTAGGGTATTAAAAATTGCAACTTTATCGTCGACTGTTTCAGCTTCAGTAATGGGACTCCAATCAATCTTGCTAGCATCTGTAAGGAGAGCTTCGCGATTAATACCACTAAAGTTGCGCTGCACAATTATTTGGGGCTTAGGTTTCGGCGGGCGAATTTTATAGGAAAGAAAAACCAAGTCGTGGTAGGAAAATTCGTCAGCAGGATATTGACCGTGTTTAGCAACATTATTTAGGGAAGAGACAATTATCAAGTCAAGAAGAGATGGGACACTGTTGGGAAAGTGATGCGTAGCATTAAGAGGGAGAATATGCATGTTACAGGAATTTACAATAGACTCAAGTGATAAAGTACGATGGTCTTTCTTAAGTAGACATGTATTAAAATCACCCATAATAATGCAGTGATTATAAGAGGGTATAAGATCATGTAAGATATTTTCAAAGGACGAGAAGTAGTTAACATTTTTCGATGGACTGTAGTAGACTCCGAGAAGAAGCTTAGTGTGAGAAAGAGTTACCTCGATAAAAAGGTGCTCGCCAGCATCCGCGGGAGATGGCTGTGGAGATTGACTAATAACAGAGAAGGGTATATTAGCTTTCAAGTAAATAGCCACACCACCACCACCACGAGGAATGCGATCATTTCTAACGAGAATAAAACCAGGAAGACTATAAGAGGTAGTTGGAAGGCAGGGACGAAGCCACGTTTCGGAGACTAATACAGCGTGAATGTTGCTATGGTCAAGAGATGCCAGCATGTCAGGATAGCTAGACGGAATGCTCTGTGCATTTATGTGTACTATATTGAAATTTTTAGGAACATCAGAAAAACTGCTGTCTAGGAAGTCTGATAGTGGGAGCAAGCTCTCAAAAGTATCATCACAGCTACTTGATGAGTCATTAGAGGATGCTGATGCATATACATCGTTGCAATTATTGTCATCTTTACCAAAAATATTAAGCATCATTAAATACTGATATACACAAAATAAATAAATAAATATGTTATAAAATAAATATTATAATAAAAAAAATAAAAAATATATATATAAATGATAATAAAAAATAAAAAAAAATTAAAAAAGTTTCTCTGAACATTAATTCACCTGTCGGTTGTGCATGAAAGAGATAACTAATAAGTATTTAACGCAGCGTTCAAACAACTAATACCTAGTAATTACTTATGGCAATAGCCTATAATATTCTATACCTGTAATAGTAAAGTATTGATAGTACAAACACGTTATAAAATAATAAAAAAATAATTAATTGGTAATGCAAAGTACAAGTACTAGTGACACCTAGTCAGCAGTATAAAAAGTAAGGATATATTTCTTCAAAAACCACTTACTGCCGAAAGATGGCACAATACATTAAAACTGTGAAGCCAAGTTGGGAAAAAAAAGAAGAATATTTAACAGTCAAAATAATAATGTCTGTGACAGTCGTCAAACGTCATTTCACGAAACAAAGTTTTAGTTGAAAATATTGAAATAATCATTGAAAATGTTGAAGGTGATATTTAAAAATTATTACCCTGTTCAGTGTGTTGACTGAAAATAACATTGTTAGATAAACTTTGACACATTTTACCCTGCATTACTAAGAAACAACAGAGAAGAAAAAAAACATTATAGTTACATGGTTAAAGTGTTCGACAATAACATGTTTAGAATATTATAAAGACCTATGAATCGCAATTTAATAATGTTGTAACACGGCTCATTGCTTCGTAGGAGGTCTACGAGTGGCCCTCGGAGCTCTCTTTTCCAATTCAGCTTCGGGCCTTTTGGGCTTCGGAGCCGGTGCCTCAATCCGATCCAGTTCAGCGAGACTAGATAAACGATTGCGTTTACCGTCACACCCAAGCACGAAGATATACCCATCACGCGTCCAACATTTATTTATACCGAAGCGTTGACGAGCTAACATGAATGTTTCATGCCTGGGTCGCGTCAGGAACTCGGACACAGTTATACCGCTTCCTTTGAGTGCTGTTTTTGCTTGCCAAAGATTCAGACGCATTGACATGTCACGCACCTTCAACAAGATTGGTCTAGGTCTGTCAGCAGAGGAACGGCCCATACGGTGACAGCGGCTAACATCAGATGAAGTAAAATCCGCTACCTTCATTTTCTTGCACACCACTTCTATTGCACTTGCTGCTGTGTCCTCGTCCTTCAATTCAGCCACACCATGAAGAAGTACGATCTTCCGCCTCGCTCTCATTTCTTGGTTGTCAACCTCTTGTGCGAGCAGTGTTATCTGAACCTGGAGAGACTTGATGGCTAACATGATGTACTCTCGGAATGAAGTAAATTCCTCCTCCAGCTTTGGCTTTGCAGAAGAGGAGAACTGCAGTTCAGACTGGAAGGCGTCCATTTTTTGTAAGAAAAGAGCTTGCAGTTGTTCCTGTGTCTCCAAAATAGCTTCCATTTGTGCTAAGGGTGGTGGCTCACAAAGAAATATAAGAAGTTTAGCGAGAAAACTGCGTATATTTAAGGAAATCACACTCCCTGACAGGTATCTTAAATTGTTGTATCAATTACACATATTAAAAAGTTCAAAACTGTTTGTTATAATTATTTTAGAAATTTAAAATGAGAGCTTATTAAAAAGCGTGTGACTTCGGCGACTACCCACGTCGGAAATTTTTTGAAATAACATAACTAATAAAATAACTATTATACCTACCATAAACAGTTTTATGACCTTTTCCTTTGTACTATTTTGTTTCTTCCCTTATTTTATGATATTAAGTTTAGTCTTTACCCATTTGTCTTGATAAAAATTATCAAGACAAATGGGTAAAGACGTGATCTTTTATGAGTTCCATTTTTCTTTTTGATGTACAGAATGGAAATAATCATTCAAAACATAAATTACAATTGGAAAAAACTCACGATATTATTCGGTCAAATTTGTACGACATTTATTTTATCTAAAATACGTGTCTTTATTATAATTTCACAAGAATAACCAAATGCAATATCATTATTCACACTAGCGAAAACATAAGGTTAGGCGTGCTAGCGGTCAAGAGCAAGCCTATTTTCGAATAAATAAAAAACTAGTTGAGTTTAACTTTTGTAAAAATTATAGCGATTCCAAAAATTATAGTCTTGAAAAAAAAACACATAAAATTGCTAATTTAATTCGTTAGCTAAAATTAATCTTGTAAAAATTAATTACAAGGTACGCATAAATATATTTTTTGCACCTTTTTAAAAATCACACGATGAATTGAGGCTATGACGTCAAACAACGACTAACTTTCGTATTATAGGTACTCAAGACTGTCTTCGGAGTTATCTTTTGCGTCAATGGCAACTGAAAACAACATTATTAAAAGGAAAACAAAATACTAGACAGAGAAATGTAGACTGACACTCCGTAGTAAGTGCGATTATAACGAAACCGTACACCTCAAAATGAGTTAACCGTTTAGGGTGTAGGTCTAGGTGTTAGAGTAGTGACTGATCTTAGCCGGGAGTGATTTGAATTTGGTGTGAATCAGTTTACAAACGGGCGCCAGATTTGCTGATCAGTGATAACAATTAGTAATCTGTTTATGTCAAAGAGGTTCAAACATTTTTATATGGTAGTTGGCTATCCACTTTATTTCATTATGAGCCGTGATTGTCCTAGTGCAGTAGATGGACCTCTCTTCCCTCTTTCCATTTCTCTCAGTTGAGAGTATCATTCGACTGGTCCAGTTATTGCAATGAAAAAAACTAACTATTCACCCGAAAAAAATGGCGACATTTTATTTTTTACTATGGAAACTAACGTGGTTTTCACACATTTTTTACTATAGTCGGATTTTTAGGCTTAAAACAGACGTGAGTGACCCGTAGGTTTTATTTAAAAAAATGCTTCTTCCCTTGTACACACGATGAAAGACACACTCGTAGTGCACTTTGATGATTTTCATTGCTATATATTTGGAGGTAAAATATACTTACCAAGAACTGAGAATAATTTAGGGTTGATATTATTTGTAAATTTTTATTTGAATAGGTCATCGTTCTATAGAAACTAACGTAATTCAACGTAACAGTTCTGTTTGAGTCAAACAATTCGACTATAGTTTCAACCGCGTTCGGCGTTCTTTTTCAAAGGAGCAGCGCAAACGTTACTCTCGGTCATCGCACTGCGACTGAAAAATGCCATCGTTCGCGATAACTTTGCAGCCGGTCGATATGTATCTAAGGTTCTCTTTGCCGCAATTAGCTCAGTCAATTAGTCACCGCCCATGATTTTGTAAATCATTAAAAAATATTATATTATTTCATGTGATTACATGGTGCAGGTGATACAAGATGATGCTTACAACCATCATCTTGTTTCACCTGTGTAAGATAAGATGGTTCAGTTAGTAAATTTTGTAAATATCAGTAAAACATTTTGGATGATCCTGCAAACTTATTTAAGTTTAGCTAGCCATAATAATTGGTAAAAGTATGTATGGAAAACGTACCATCTCATAAGGTTCTATAGGTCGCAAATTATTCACCTCGTTCGCGCATACCAATATTTTTGAAGCTTTAAAATGATTGAAATGATTTTCGAAAACTTAGTAGCACCGCCGTAAAGGAGCATATTTGTCTATATTGTATAATATTCATTTCGGGGAGTCTGCGCAAGAGCTTCATGACCTAATTCCACCTTCCCCATTTTACTACAGGATTAGCAGAAAGTCGGCGCATTACCCACCTATTTCTCATTGAACTTACAAAAATCCGTACTCAGCTATATCGGTCCACGTTCTTGATGCGTACTGCACAAGAATGGAATTCTTACCGCCATCTCTAAAACTACAATCTTGGATTTTTCAAGGCTAGACTGAATAGATACCTTCTATATCGAGCTATACGAGCTCCATCCTCCGTCACACCGTTGCTTAACTTCAGGCGAGTTGGTGACCAATCGTAGATCTTTCTTGCATAAAAAAATATGACAAATCTTCGACAAAAAATTATTTTGATCCAAACAATCGTATGAAAATATATTTGGATACAAATGCAATATTTGCCGAACATTTGTGATGTTACTTTCTAGGTCTAACTAAGATGTCACGTTTTCTTCTGTAAATCAATTCAGTCATTCTATATCTTCAAAAACATAGTTATGCGCGAACGAGACGGACCATTTGCAACTTATAGTATCAATATATAGTCTATAGTGCGCGTAAACATACGACTAGACTTCAACTAATGGTTTATTAACGTATGTCAGTTCAGTCAGTTGCATGGGACGTCACTGTCAGTTACACAGTGTGACAGCTGCGTTGACATTCTGTGATATTTTTTTTTCTCTATAAAAAGACAATGTTTGTCAAATTAATGTATATCTACTCAGCATCGCGTAAAAGTAATACCAGGTTTCAGCTGGGAAATATTTTAATGTAGGACTAGAAATAATACTATGTATCAGAACTTCGATTGATTAATGACGAGAAAAGAACACTTCCCTAGAAATGTTTTTTTATTCGTATTTATGGCTAAAATAAACAAATAAAACTCACTTATTATTGTTTGGTATCCTGGGTATTTCGCACGAGGAGCGCGGCCGGTTGTTCGGATTCATGCCCATTGTGTTCAACACGTCTAGATGTATGTCAGCTGAAATAGAATAGGGGACAGATATGAGCAATCTATATTTTCACACTTTGATAAATTGATAAATATAAATTATAAATAACAATCGGATTACACAAGTTCAAACCTATTTAGATATTACATAATAAAAAAACAATGCTTTGTTGTAATCTTTTCAAGGCTAAATGGTATCATTACAAAAATGAGCGAGGTAGCAGTCCGCAATTACGAGGATAGAAGTATGATTATTATCTAGTACTTTAATAAAATAGAAGGACATTGGAAAGATGGCCAATATCACTACAAATTAGCGTCCCAGCTTGGCGCGTCGAGTGACAGCGTTACTGGTTGGGAATTTTCATATAAAATTATTCCTATCGAGTAACAGTGTTACATATAAGGTTTTACTCGTTGGGAACAAACGATAAACTTGATACCGTTGACAAATACTGGTACACCAATACACAAAACCGCCGACATTGGGAAAGTTGGAGGGAGGCCTTTGTCAGTGGGACATAACAGGTTAACAACAACAAATGGATAATTATGGATAAATTTATGTACCCTTCAAATCATTCTATGAATGATTTTCATCGACGGATTAATGGTAGCAATTGTAATTGAATACGTAAACAGTACAGCCACCATAGTAAAACTCAGTAGCCCATCCCCGCTCGCTTACGTTTGTGTGTGAGAGAAGAGAGAGGCGGGATAGGGTGTTCCCGCCCTTACGCCCCAATTGCATTCAACTCGCGCGCAGATTAATTGATGAAAAAAAGCAGTTTGTATTTAGGTCCGTAAGCGGAGTTATTCCATTTTTCATAAAAAAATGGAGCTTTGTGGAGCAAGTTATTTTATTTTTAATCATATTAATTTTGATTTTTGCGCCCCCGGAAAATGCCGCCCGGGGCGAGTGCCCCAGTTTCGGGGCTGACCTTGCCACATATTATTATTGAACCACGCTTTCCTCCCTTCTCCTGTTCATAAAAGCAGACAAGCCACTACGCTATCAATCGTAGACTTTAGTTTAAGATGTTAATAGTCGGGACCATTATCCAACCATACAAGTTCTGGCGTACTCTTCACTGAGTACGCAGATTTTTTCTCTCGTTCAATTATTCTACGTAGAAATCCGACGTAAAACTCGACGAAAACGGTTGCTCTAATAATGTTAAAACACCTACAGATTTGGTTGGCGCTAAACTCCGCCTAATCAACAAGAGAAAAAGAGATAGAGATGTTTTTTTATTCAATCGTAGGTTATCAATATGAAATTTGTACGTCTGTAAAACCTAGAAGAGTACATCCTGCGATTGCTTAGTAAGCGGATACTTAATCGGCACGGAAGTCTCAATATTAGCTTTGAACGACTGTATCTATATAAAACAGGTTTGGCAGACTGTGGTATGTTTGAATAACATTATTTACATACGTCATCGATGGTGAATATTAATTTTCAACATATTTATGCTACGGTGATTGTTGCGGGGAAATATGACACAGTCACCGAGGTAAAAAGCTTTTACGTCATTGATGTCAAATTAAAACTGTATTTACCTGGCTTTTGTTCATAGACTAGCAGAACCCGTATTCACGATTTATCAGATTCGATTTCGATACTGAATCTACATCTACCTTTTTGTCATTTTGAAAGTAAATGACAGAGAGGAAGACAGATTCCGTTTAGAATCAAGATTCGATGAATTATTTATTAATGTGTTCTGGAAGACATGGAAATATTTATTCTCAGAATTTGAATATAGATTTATATATATTTAGTCCTAGGTATCACACTTCAATTATTCAACTCTAAATAGTTATGTACTTACACATTACTGCTTTTGATTTACATAAAATATTTCCAGTGAAATTTCTGTGACGTCAGTTATTTGTCTCAAAAATTACAAGGAACCATTATGACGCCATCAACGCAATCTTAACGGGATACAAGTGCTTTTTGGAAACACACATGTGCTAATAACACTATATATGAGAACAACAAAAAAATAGCTGCTGTTATTCTTAATTTTCCCGAGTTTCCACACATAAAAACATATCATAAAGGTAAGAAACAGATAGAGACAGGGTTACATTCGTTAGGATTGAGTCTACTTCGTATATGTTATGCAGTTTTAAATAAACTTTAGTAGAATATGATTTCTGGCCATGATTGAAGGACAAACGTTTGGTGGGAGAAGTTATTTTATAAGAATTGTTTTATAACCCCGATATCATCTTTAAATTATGCGTTGTAAACTCGAAATTGGACAATTTGGGTAAGGGTCACGCATAAATCACGTTTTTCATTTCATTGTGTAACACTTTTGTATACTGTAATTTTTTTAATGGATTTTGTAATACTTGCTCAAGCACAGAGCGCACAATTATCTACGAATATATTAAAAGATAAACAATATACCCGACTGCATAAGAGCTATTTTTGAATGTAACTATTATGCTGGATATGATGTTTAGTTTACGGTTTTTGGAGAAAGTGTAAGGAGAGCTCATGAAAAAATAAATAAAGGAACATTCTTCATATTTTAAGCTATTGCATAGTTTCTATCGCGGGCCTTGAGCGTGGAGACCGAATCCAGAAATTCCGTAACGAAAATAACCTAACACACCGCGCGTAAAGCTATTATGCATTAGCTTTACCGAGGCAGTCTCCGAGTGCCACACGTCTTTTTTTTTTTTTGTAAAATCATTAATTTGTCCTAGGAGTGAGGATCCGTAATAGGAGATATTTTTTGCGACGCTTATGTCTCTCGGGAAGTAAAGACAAATCTCACACATCAATAGCGGTCAAGCCGTATAGGCCGCAGGAGATAATAATATAGAAATATATTACTCCTTGCGCATTCTTAGCTCTTGAAGCCTTTTTTTTAATTTTTAGTTTTATAAAATCTTATTAAATAATGATTGGTTTTTGGTTTGATTTGTAATTTATAGGACAATGAATAGAAAATCAACTCTTATTAATCGGACACTGGACTTTATGGCCCAGTGGCATTGATAAAAAAAACCCGGTCATTTTATCACTACTCGAGTGAAACCGCAGGATGTAGCTAGTCTAGTTCCAAATGCGCCTGCAAAATTCCAAAACTAAAAATTCTAAACTTAGATCTATTCTAGGTACATAAAAAGAAAAGTAAGTGGTAGAACAGTGTCATACCGTGAGATTGTTGACTCATGCGCAGTATGCGATACAGATTGCATCGATTGCGGATATCACTAGATATCGGATAAGGTGGTCGCTCACATGTCTGCATTGAAAGCCTCACAACAGATTTTGAACAACTATCTACATATTATATCAAAAGTATAACAAAACATCCGACTGTTTAAAAGCTGATTTTGATAATAGTATTTACTACATACAGACACCATTCCCTGCATCCCGTCAATCTGAGGTTCCTCACACTCCCCCCGCGCTCGGCTCTCGCGTTGACTAAACGACAAACGCTGTAAAGTCGATGAAAGCGCTGCGTACTTGAAGCGCTCTTCCTAAGTGACGTCACGAGCGAGCGGCAGTCAGACGACGACCCTAACTTCATGAATGTGCAATTAATAAATAATAGTACCTGGGCGACTGAGCTCCACTCGGATTTTTTATGACTGAAAATACGAGCACACCCGGGTTCACTAAAAATGAAACCTAGCAAGATCGATTTATCGTCCCCTAATCTACCTACAAACCAAATTTCGTTAAAATCGTTGGAGCCGTTTCCGAGATTCAGATTATATATATACATACAAGAATTGCTCGTTTACAAGATTTGCTCATTTAAAGGTATTAGATTAGATATAAACCAAATTTCATTAAAATCGTTGGAGCCGTTTCCAAGATTCAGATTATATATATATACATATATACATACAAGAATTGCTCGTTTAAAGGTATTAGATAGAGGCGCCAACTTGCGTATGTGTCACTGAATAGCACGACGTTGTATGGAGTGTGACGCGTGCTGTTAAACTTGATATGATTTGGAGTGTACGTTTTCACATGAAAGTTTATGAATATAACATATATAACACTTATTTGTCACAGGTTGCGAAAAGTTTTTTTTTTTACTTTTGCTAGTGTTGTATTATTCTTGTTATCAACAAATATATACTATGACACTCAGGAAGTAAAATCTTATTCAACAAATAAAAATCAGTCAAGCCGTTTAGGATGATAGAGCTGAATAATTATAGTTTAAAAAACTGAAGCAACCGACTTCTCATGGATGCCATTGTCAGAACTGGACCAAATTGAAATGGGACCATACGGGAAGCACCAGCTTTCAAATATAAAAACGAATCGTCAAAATCGGTTCACCCAGTCGAAAGTTTTGAGGTAAACAAACATAAAAAATATATAATAATACAGTCGAATTGAGAACCTCCTCATTTTTTGAAGTCGGTTGAAAACCATCATTCTTCCTTGCGCGGTCGGGTAATAAATATTACTAATTATTGAATAAACAGTTGTAAATTGATTCATTGACACAGACAATGAAGTAGTTAGCATCGTAGGTATGTAGCTGTACTCGTAGTATAGTAAAACTGCGTTGATTCACACACAAAATGCGATACGAATCAATATCGCATGATTCGACATAATTATATCGATATCACTCGGCTATCGCGGGTGAGCCTCGGCGTATACGCACCGCACGGACGACATGCAACGATTAAAAAAAAATGTGGTCAACACTCGACTCGTACAAAAAATATCACTTCAAAGCTTAATATTTCCTTAAATGTTTTAATCTTTGAACTCAATATTTTTGCGGTTAAGCTGGGAGTCTTATGTTTTCATATAATAACGCCTATTTTCCCTTACGGAGTTGGCAGAGCTCAAAAGCAGTTTGACGTCACATTTATTGATGTGTATTGCATTAATGTATGTCTTTATGTTTTCAACTAGCTGCAGGAGATACAGCATTCGAGCGTAAATCGTGACTTTAAAATCCGATTTTCATATGGTAAGTTCCTTTGATTTTCAAGTAAATTTATGAATCATTTTTTACACATAACTTTTGGTATATAAATTATATGCTAGATCCTTCCACATATTATAAGTAATAATTCTGTCAAAAACCCTTTCGCCCATATTACACCGCGTACGGTGTGACGAAATTTGACAGAATACAGACAGACAACAATATATCCGCCCATTTTATTAGAAATTATTAAGATAGACCTATTAATGGCTAATTTTATTAATTAAGTATTTTTGTTCCAAAAATGTAAATAAGCTGTTGGTCTTAAATTAAATAAATAAAAAAAAAAAAAAAAAAAAAAAAAAAAAAACTTAATGTGCAGTTTTTGACGCGTTCGTGGTTCGTGGTTTCGTTGACGCCACATCTGACCATGGTTATAGGGTTCAATATGGGAAGGAGAGGGAATTAGAATAGAATGTTTTGGAGGATGTAATATGGGCTTAAAGCGAAAGCCCATCGTCTACATAAACAACAATGTTCCTCATAACTGACTTTTACAGTATAGCCGGGAAGAGAAGCAGCTGTTATAGTCTTTTTTCTTTCTCCCTGTTTAGCATAGAAGAATAATAATATCTTCTAGATCGACAAGCTCCATCCTCATGGTCTAAGATCCCGCTATAGGACGACCTTCACCGAGCTGGTTAATGCATGAAAAGTATTTTATATTCAATTAAATATGTCAATAAATATATTGCAAATGGGGTTGTCTAAAAAATTTCAGTTCAGAATGTTTTTTTTTTTTTTTTTTTTTAACTTTTCACTGGTTTTTGTTAATATACAAATTCCATACCAATCGACAGTATGAAGCCCATAGAATATGCAAACGTTAGGTTGACTATTTTTTTCCCGTCACAACTCTTGGGTAGGCAGGTATAAACAGGTAAATCGATACTAGTAACTTGCACCAGTCTGGTTAGTAAATTTAAGTTAAATTAAAATATATAAAATAAAAAAATTATTTACACATAAATATATTGAATTTGTCTAGTGAAATGTTAATAAAAAAAAAAAAAAACATATTCTGGACTGAAAGTTTTTAGACAACCCATTTGCAATATATTTAATTGAATATAAAATACTTTCATCCATTAACCAGCTCGGTGAAGGTCGTCCTATAGCGGGATCTTAGACTATCAGCCACACCGTCGCTTAACATCAGGCGAGTTGGTGGTCAATTGAAGATCTATTAATGTACAAAAATAAATAAAAAACGGTTAAGCCGTTTAGCCGTAAAAAAGTAACAAACAGACAGACAGAGTTACTTTCGCTTATAACATTAGTTAGTATCAGGATAACGTGTGTCCGCTCACATCTGTGTTGGTTCTGCTGGGGCACAGGTGGTAGTGCGGCAAGAGCGGCTGCAACGCAGCCGGCTGCTCACCGGGGTACAATTGGTGCAGCGCCGCGTCGCTGTGGGTCACCCCCCAGTTGCTGTATTAGTTAGTATCAGAATAACATGTGTCGGGTCACCTCTGTGGTGGTTCTGGTGTGGCACGAGGTGGTGGTGCGGGTGGTGGTGGTGGTGCGGTGAGAGCGGCTGTGCCGTAGCCGGCTGCTCGCCGCCGCACGACTGGTGCAGCGCCGAGTCGCTGTGCGTCCGCCGCCAGTTGCTGTCTGCCGGCGGACTGTACCAAACGGACACAAACATTTTACAACTATAAAAGCCGTCGCAAACGATAAACATACTATAGTATTAATATTACTACGTATAGTCATAAAAGAATTATACAATATATAGTCGCTATTTCATCTGCATAAGATGATAAAATTAACCTATGTCCATCTACAGGTTGTAAGTTATATCTGTACCAAATTTCAGTCCAGCGGTTTTGTCGTGAAACGGTAACAAAGAGAGGCTAAGTTCCTTTCACTTATATATACAAAATATTCTATCAGCAAGGATTCGATTCGAATATCGAAAGTTGTAACAGAACATCGATCATAAAACTTCGACCAACTTGTCCGTTTCAAATTGCAACTGAGTAATGACTTTGCACTCGTGCCTTATATGGGCATCTCGCGTATACTAACAGAATTTCTAGCGTCATCCTTCTTCCGCGAAGGAGAAGACGAAAGAAAGTTTGTTACCGATTGATCTGAAATTGGTACAAAAATACCTTAGAACCTCGAGATGGAAATAGGCAACGCATCATAACCGCTCATTATCACCATCGTTTTTCATCTCCAGGCAAGTAAAACCGCGGGACACAGCTATTATAAATATAACACATCAAATATCACTCTATTTCAACGAAAATATATTTTAAAAAAAATTATTAACGATTCTGAACAAATGCAGAAAGGTGTTGGATGTTAGCCACTTCGAACCGATCTTTTTGGAAATCCATGGGGGTCTATATTCAACAGTGGACTTCTTGAGGCTGAAATGATGACAACGCTTCTATCTCTAATCAAAATCTAAAAAATACTGGATATAGCCCGGACTTTCCTTTACTAATGTACCAGATTCAAAATGTAAAAAGAGACGTATTTCTACTTATGACTCAAAACCAACAATAATGTGGTACCTAACTAGCACATCAGGATAATTATGACGTATACACACCTAGTTTCCCGTTTGCCGGTTACTCTACTTTACAGGATATTTCCCCCCACACTCGCCATACGAGTTTGTTTACATCAATAAAAACCGACATATGAAATTCCCATTATTGGAATATTAGGCATGGAATGTCAGAAGGAAATAATTGACTACTTAGTAATGATCTCATGAAGTTCAAGAATGCAATTTAATGTGAAGTACAGGTGAATTACCGGTGACTTTTGAACCTTAAGGTAACGGACTCTCGAGAATCATAGTATAAATATATATATATATATATACATATATATATAGTTATTATATATAAGAAAGGCTTTTCAATCGGTCTTTTTTGAAAATCCACGGGGAAGGCTATGTCCAGTAGTGGACTTCTTGTGGTTGACAAGATAATGATGGTGATGAGACGTAAGACAGTTGCCTAAAAGAGCTAGGTATGCTCGGCGTTTCTCCGAGAGATCGTATCCGAAACAAAGTAATTCACCAGATAACTAGAGTTATGGACATAGCGCAGCGTATTGACAAGTTAAAAAGTGACAGTGGACCGGCTATATTTGTCGCAGAATCAACAACCCGTGGGGTAAAAGCCTTCCAGAGTGGAGTCCGCGAATCGGCAAACGTAGCATAGGACACCTTGCAGTGGACAAAAGTAGGCTGATGATGAAGGAGAGGCAGCATCTGGAGTAGAAAAGCTGAAGATCGGGCTGAGAGGCGTTCAATGGAAGACACTCCAAGAGTAAAGTGGATGGATAACGATACTAGTATTTCGTTACTTTTAAAAATAACTAATGCTAATACGAAGTAGAATCTGCGTAAAAAATCAAAATCCTTACTGGTTATTCTCATCATTGACTAATATAGATAGCACAGTCTTGTCAGACATAAAATTGGAGAGTGTATTGTATATCCAGAGAGAACAAAGCTCGGAAAATAATGTAAACCCTGGGATAATACAGTAGTTATAAACGTACACTCAACATCATATCATGCGCAGATCGTAAGCGTAAGTTGCACTACGAAAGTAGCTCTTATGCAGCTGGGTATTTTGTTTTTCTTTTAACATGGATACTTGTTTCGTAAATAGTCTCTCATTACAAAAAGATTAAGTATACATTATATTATAAGACTCAACAGAAGGTCACCCGAACATGTTCGGATATGAGTAGTTTAACTTGATATCTCAGAATACAGAAAAACCTGAAATTACTGAAATAAACTAAGTTGGGCAGGACATGTAGCTGATGTTGGCAGGTGGGACGAAATGTTGACGGATCGGTGGGCGCGGACCGGGAAGAGGTGACGACATCACAATGTCTACCACTTTTATGATTAAATGAGCCAACGTTAGACCACAACATACCGTCGGGCCTTTTTGACGAGGGGGAAACTTTCCAAATTTACCTGGCAGCGCGTTGTACGTTGGGGATGCAACCGGGTTATGTGGGATAGAGATTTTTATCAGGCGAATTACTGGTCAATCGTAGATCTATCATAGCATAGGTTAAAAAAAATAAGAAAAATATAAATAGCAATTCTGTAAATATAAGAGAGAGGTGAAAAATCACTACATAGTTGCAAATTGAAATGTAGAAATTGGTTGGGTTTTATGATCAATGTTCTTTTAAATCTATCGATATTTTGGAGTACAAAAATCACTGTCCAATTCTTACTGATATTATAAAAGCGAAAGTAAAACGGTCTCTCATCCCTCTGGGTCTTTATTACAATTTCAAGACTAAACGGATTGTTATGAAATTTGAAAACCTGGAGAAGGACATGGGCTTCATTTTATCATCACTGTTTCATCACTGCGCGGGTGGAACTGCGATTCAAAGCTAATAATAATACTAAATCGCTATAGAACCTGAAAAAATTGCCAATAATCAATAGAGTCCAAATGTCTTGTTAAAAGCAGAAAATGATGGCGATGCCTTTATCTCTGGCTCTTATGATTCAGTAATTCGGTGCTGCTTAACTTTTGCAGTTAAAGTAAGTTCGTATAGACTGAGAGTGACCAGCCCTAGTTTCAGAGTTATTAAGCTGCCGAAAGGCTTCTGAGCTGAGCTTCGACACTCGCAAGGGAATCAAAACCTATGGGGTACTTCCCGTTGACCTAGAACTATGAAATTTGGCAAGAAACATTTAGTTATAGTACACACACATATATGAAAAAATCCGAAACTGGGCATTTTTAATTTAATCACGGAAAAATATGCAAGGAAGGAGGGTCCAAATTTTAAGTGCTTTAACTATATCATGTGAAACATCATATGAAACAGCTTCATTAGCACAAGCTAAAACAGGTTTCTAATATTTTTACGATGTATATTTTTCGATTTATGAAAGAAAATATCTATTATCTATTAGTTTGTACGGAACCCACAGAGGGGCGAGTCTGACTCGCACTTGTCCGGTCTTTTTAAATAGAATAACAAACAAAAAGGCGGCTCGTCTGATAGTATACGATAACCGTCACGTGATGCACGAGTGCTCTATCTATCAGTCGCTTTGATGGCGACACAGCGAGTGCCACAGCCTTAACACTTATCTATATTAAAAGAAAAACAAAATAACCGACTGCGGAAAAGAGGTTTTTGCAGTTACACTTACGATTTCGTTGATACGCTGGTAACGTTTTTTGGGAGAAAGTATGCGTAAAATCGCTGTAAAATATTATAAATGCGCATTCTTTAGTTTAGGCTGAAAGCGGTCATATATTTAGAAACACAAACATAAATACTCTCGAAAAATATAACCTTTCTTACGCAGTCGAGTAAAAAGAGAGTACTTAGCACCTTTGTCAACTGTTTTACGCTTATTGTGTCGAAGCAAAAATCACAATATATTTAAATGTGTTTGCGGAATCTTCTACATTGTACTACTTATAAAGCATTCTGCTCTTGAAATCTGTTATAATACCTATAGCTCAGGACGAAATAAAAAAAAAACACATAGGGATAAACGCTAACATAAACCACTCAACGCTCGGACCTACTAGTGTTTTCGTAATTGATTCCGTGTCAGCATAATTTTCCTGTACAAAATAAGCCACTACCAAACATAAAACAATTATTTATTAATAATGAATGAGATTTCTTAGAACACACAATGGAGCTTGAATTAATACCAGTGTGACTCACTCAGTGTAGTTTGTTCGGATAAAGAAATATCGCGGAAAAAACGGGAACTAACGTTGCGATTTAACATAATTATAGTTTAAAAAACTGAAGCAACCGATTTCTCATGGATGCCATTGTCAGAACTGGACCAAATTGAAATGGCACCACACGGGAAGCACCAGCTTTCAAATAGAAAAAGAATCATCAAAATCGGTTCACCCAGTCGAAAGTAATGAGGTAACAAACATAAAAAAAAACTTTAAAAAAAATACAGTCGAATTAAGAACATCCTCCTTTTTTGAAGTCGGTTAAAAATAAAGAAGCAAGGACAGCAGCGCGCTTGTTCTCGAACAAAATAACGAAATAAGAACAGTAGCGCCATCGATCCCGTATTAGTTCTCAAACTGAACAGACTATAAATTCCTTGAGCGTATAGTGGACAAGTATCTTTAAGTTTTTTTTTTTTACATTTGATAGATACGATCGACCACCAAGTCGCTTGATGTTATGCGACTGTGTGGCCGAGGATGGAGCTCGTCAATATAGAAGATATCTAAGATATCTATTTACTAGCCTTTTTTTAGGGTTCCGTACCTCAATAGGAAAAAACGGAACCCTTATAGGATCACTTTGTTGTCCGTCTGTCCGTCCGTCCGGTTGTCAAGACCTTTATCTCGGGAACGCGTGAAGGCATCGAGTTGACATTAAAACCATATACGCATATCCATAGATCCATAGTATCTTGCTGCAGAAAGAAAAATATTTTTTCTAAGTTTTCGTAAAAAAAGTTACAGCCGAATATATCGTAAAAAACGCACATTTCGACACTCACAAGGGAATCAAAACCTATGGGGTACTTCCCGTTGACCTAGAACAATGAAATTTGGCAATAAGCATTGTGTTAGAGTACACATATAGGAAAAAAATCCGAAAACTGGTCATTTTTAATATAATCACAAAAAAATTGTGTCTTTATTTATGCAAGGAATGAAGGTCCAAATTTTAAAGTGAATTAACCGTATCATGTGGGGTATCATGTGAAAGAGCCTTCATTAGCATAAGCTAAAACAGGTTTTTAAATATTTTTACGATGTATATTTTTCGGTTTATGAAGGAAAATATAAAAAAAAAAATATCATTTCCCCCTTTTATCTACTAGTTTGTACGGAACCCTCGGAGGGCGAGTCTGACTCGCACTTGTCCGGTTTTTTTTAATTATGCAACACTCTAGCCTTGAAAGTTCCAAGATTACAAGCTCTCAACAACAAGTCTATATTATAAGAAAAAAAAATATACGACTGCGCAAGCGCGATAATAATCATATACATAGATTAATTATTTATTGTAGTATAAGAGTTGCGCTTGCGATGCGCTTGATGTGATGAGTGTACGTTTTCGTAAGAAATTATGGACAACACCACCGTAAAATGTATTTAAATAAGTATTATTTAGGATAATTGTTGTAAAATCAGTTATTTTATAAAGTTTTCGCCATTGTTACTCCTTGAAACACTTTTAACGGATTTATCGCGTTCTCGTATATTTTACATAATTTTATGTCCTGACGTTTCGAACACTTTATTTCTTTATTTATTTGGCACTCATTACAGATTACACGACCACATCAATTACAAATACAAATAATTTTATTTTTCTCACAAGACGAAATTTTACATATTACTGCAGTTAACGGTGGACCTCAAACTCGGCAAAGTCTGTATCTTGAGGCCCTATGCTGAATAATTACTAAGTAGAATGCGCACGCTACAGTCACTTAACTTTTTACTGAGAAATCTGAGAATTTAAAATATTGATTATAAGATTAAATTACATGATATTATATTAATTAGCAGTTATGATATTGCGATATATTATGATATATTATTGAATTGCATGTTATATTGCGTTTAATAACATGCTATTGATGTGGTCGATCCCGTAATCCACTTTAGAGCGCACAGCATGGGATTAAACAGTGTATTTACATATTTAACTTAACATAAAAGTAGATGAATAATACATGTAGCTTACCTGTATACTTAATTAAGATGAAAGTGAGACAAGAAACAAGTATAAAATCGCACAATCATGTAGCTTCCGTGTGTTTCCGCGTGTGTTTTTGTCCGTGACACAGGTAATGTGTAAATAAAACCGGCCAAGTGCGAGTCTGACTCGCGAACGAAGGGTTACGTACCATTATCTATAAAAACGGCAAAAAAATCACGTTTGTTTTATGGGAGCTCCCTTAAATATTTATTTTATTCTGTTTTTTAGTATTTGTTGTTATAGTGGCAACATAAATACATCATCTGTGAAAGCTTCAACTGTCTAACTATCATGGTTCATGAGACAGACGGTCGGACGGACAGACAGCGAAGTGTTAGTAACAGGGTCCCGTTTTTACCCTTTGGGTACGGAGCCCTAAAAACATGCGAGATAAATCCGTTAAAAGTTGTTTAATTTAAATCCGTCACTTGTTGCGCAAACAATCGTTGGAGGATACAAAAATTGCGTTTTTTATTCATTTCATTCAAGAGTTGATTTTTTATTTATACAAAAATAAAATACGAAAGCAGGAAGCAAATACGAATATGACGACATCTCGCACATCAAAATCGGTCAAGCCTTTTGGGCTATATAATATACATAGAAACATACATATCCGAGAAACAAAACTCCCCTTCTGCGGAGTCGAGTAAAATATTATTTAAACAAATATTGTACTAACTTTCATTATCATATATAACATGTATTGTATTTAAGGGAGCTCGTATATAATTAGCATAATTAACACGTAATATGTTTATCTTCAAAATCAAGGAAGTCGAATATTATGTAAGGTATAATTTGCTAGTTTTTTTTTCTTGTGAAAAATGTATGTTTATTTATATTCGTTGAGTAAACAAGTATTTGTGTATATATATATATATATATATACATATAACATCGATTGCAAATGAGCTATTTACGTAGCGTAACTGTTACGCTTGATATGATGTCGAGTGCACGATTCACGAGAAAGTATGCGTAGATCCAATTTTACGTTTCTGTAGAACAACTATTGTAAAATAAGACAGAAATGAAAAAAATTAAGAAGACAGAATTTAAGACCATGGTTAAAGTTAGGTAACGTTTCTCACCGTACGTACGTGAGCCTTACGGGTTTCCCTAATCGACTCACCATGGTTACCAAACATCCACGCTGGATTGAGAGAAAAAGAAAAACAGAATGTGCCAGCTGCTCATCTTCCCGGGCAAACCGTAAAAGTCAGTTAAGGGACTTGAGGGAAATTGGCATTTATGTAGGCGGTTGTCACCCCTGTCACTGCAAAAGCCAACATTTCATCTTAACCATAATGTTTTCTAAGGTTTTCGCATTGAACTCAACAATTGGCTCATTGAATTGCAACAAATTTAAACTGATTTATCGCGTATATTACATAATTTTATGCCCTAATAAAATAGGTAGTAAAATTATGTAAAAATATACGCGTTAAATCCGTTAAAACATTTGACATGTAAATTGGCTTTAGGAAATATATGAATATGAATAAAATTTGTTCAATTTAACCCATTTAACTTTCTAACCACGGTCAAATGTGGCGTCGAACAGTATCATAGTCCTCGATGCTCTGCTTACCCCGAACGGTAAAACAGGCGTGATTTTATGTATGTATGTATGGATACAAGTTAGTAATAAATAAATATAAAACATTGTTCATCCATATTTATCTTAGTTTTCGTAGACCGCTTCACTTCCGGACCCTGAGGTGCGTATTATTAATTATTTGGTAGATACATACGGTGAAAACAACGTCATGGAACATACATATCTAACAATTGCCATTGATCTCTAAAATTTAGGCACATCACACGTTATGACACTCGAAAGAAACGATAGTTCAGTCGCGTACCTGCCGAATACTTGTTCGCTACTCAACGACTAAGCGTGAGGTCCAGCTTTGAATCTGTTTCGTTCTATACTTGAAACTCTCGTTGACCAGAATAATTTATCATAACGTAAAAAGATAATTACTTAATCATCGACTATCCACACCCTAAAGGTATCACTCACTGCTATGTATCATATCATGACCGTACTATGAACGTATCAGACACGTCACGACGCTACTCCGCTCACTGTTGACTACGACACGGTACCAATTCGTTGCTGGACCGTGCATAGCACGCTACGGTCTTGGTCGGTGCCGGAACGGTCTAGTGGACGTAGTCTTATACTAATTCGTACAATAGTTATTTGTTATGCAAGGCTGCAAAGTTGGTTTTTGGGGCGAGTACTTGTACTGAAACTTGAGCAAGCGAAGGATTCTAGGATCAAATATATAAGCGTAGCGAGGGTTTCAAAAGTACGAGATGCAAAATAACTTTGCTGCCGAGTGAAACCCAAAATTTTTCACCTCACTACAGCGAGGAAAACGCTAGTCCAGTGCTGCCACCTGTGGCTGGTCAGTGCAATTATTCAAAGAAATGAGGTTGGCGCACTGACATGAAATAAGTATTTAATGCATTTTCAGTGGACTTGCGGTATAGAAAAGTATGGAATAGAGAGGTTCGATTTTTAAAAACTCTTTCCACGCTAGCGGATAAAATGCACTTTTCCACTCAGATTTCTAATGACAAACAGAATCTTTCTGAGCTTGTGAGGTGAAAACTATATTTTTTGCACGTGTCGGTAAATGTGACAAGAATTCCTGTTAAGTTAAAGGGTTATTTGACCTATAAGACAAGCCCTTATGTATGGCAGTGAAACGTGGATCGTAACCAAGAAACATGTTCATACACTTCATACCATCCAAATTGCTTAAATTAAAATGCTAAGGTGGATGTGTGGCGTAATCAGGCCTATAAAATGACCCAAAACAACGTAGAAAGCTGTAGTGCTAAATGACAAGGAACAATGTGAATTGACCGATAACGGTGTCGAGGATCAAGCGAAGTGGAGAAGCAAAAGCCAGAAGGCTTATCCCACCACCATGTGGGATGAATAGCATGGAAAACAGAGCAGCCTTTCCAATCCTTGACAGAAAAGTTACGAATAAACTACTGAAATTGCAACGGGGAGTTTGTTCAAAGTGGGAGACACGGACAGCCCTCTGTGTGGGAAAATTAAACCGTAGAACACGTGCTGTTGCATTACAAACCCATAGAAGACATTAGAAATCCACAGGGTTGCGTGTAGCCTCAGCCTTAACTTCAGTCTCATCATTGCTTTTGTCACAGTCACTACAGCGTGCTTCCTCATCATCGTTCATTCAGGAGCTGGGATGGCTCTGTTAAGACTGGTAGGAGGAAATACACAATACACCCCAAGGGGGACGTCTGTGCAGGATTCCCCCCCCCCCCCCATTCCCCTTAAATAAGAACGGAAAACAGAGACGGTGAGATGTCGTTACGGTTACGGCCACAGTCCAGTGGGCGTCCGCCTTTAATATACACAAAAGTATAACGTTTAATACATTTCCAAGTAAAAGTCGACGTTGACCGATCCATTGTATGTGATAGTCGCATAGCAGACAAGTTTTTAATTCATTTACTGTCGGCGCGACCTTGTATTATAAATGATATAAATTAACTATTCGAATCATTAATATGTGACCGTATCGAATTTTATGTCTACTATATTACTCACTATTCAATAAAGGTAATTAACAAAGTTTTTTTTCTTACCTGCCTGTCCAAGGAGGAGGTTAATTTGTATATTTCGTTAAATAACTTTCTGTAGCCTAAGCTACTTTGAATAAGGTGGTATAAGGCAACATTTATTCAGCAAAAATCTAATCGCTTGCGGGAAAAAGCTTAATTTGTACACGACTGCTTAAGAAAGAGGTTATGTTTTTCGAGTGTATGTATGTTTCTATATGATCGCCTAGCTAGAGTACAAACGGCTTGACAGATTTTGATGTGCGCGGTTTCGATTTTACTCCTTTAGTATCATAAGCATTTTTTTTTTGTAACAATGATAATAAAACTCTCGTAAAAATTAAAATGCTCTTTTTTGTATCCTCCAGCGAACTTTTCCGTAATAAATAAGTGAGATTTCCAGTATTATTTTAAAGAATACGCATTTATAACTTTTAACAGCAACTTTGCGAATACTTTCTCGCAAACAACGTACACTATACAGCGTAACGACATCAAGTTAGACTGCAAAACTCGCTCTTCTGCAGTCGGGCATTTTGTTTTTCTTTTAATGTGGATATTTGTTGAGTAGGTATGATTATTATAAGTTGAACCGTACTGCAGCTAATCGAAAGAGAGTTCGACACAATTCGCTACTTATAATCTTAGTTCTATGATTTCTAAATTAATTGTACGTTTTTTTGTGGCAAGCGCCTTTATTTACTACAACACAACAATATACAGACTCAACTACTACACAAAAAGCACATCGATCACCCCAGACCGATAAAGGTCTAAAGATAATCCAAATGCTCAAACCCACTACCAGTTGGCAGCGTACCCAGCATTGTACTTTTATTCGTTTACGGTTAATAACTTAGGCCCTAGGCATTTCACTCGCCACACTCACCTAGGCTAGTATGAGAATTGATTTGTATTCGGTGTGGAAGTTAATCGCACAACCGCCTGAGCTATCTTCGATTTCAAATTATGGAAAAGTTCAGAGCACCTTGTCCCTCACACATAATATTTTTAATGAGTTTCCTGTCTGTCTGTCTGTGACATCGAGACCGATTTTAACTAGTTTTTTTTTTTTTTTTATTGAATTACGTTGAAATGAGATTAAGTTCGAAGTAAATGTTACAAAATTCGGTTTAGTAGTTATTTTTATTTTTTTTAAAGAGGATTTCACGAGTGTCCTTCGCCATGTTTCATCATCATCGGTTCAGCCGTTTTTTTTTTAGTTTTCTAAACTTATATATTGTTAGATACAAAATATATATATTATGCAATGACATACCATTTCATTGTTAGAGACACTATAATATGACGTTCAGCGCTTGTTTTCCCTACTAGCTCATTTCGTTGAACAGAGTTCACGAGATATTGTTTTTATTCCAAGAACCCACTCTAGGGGTAGAAAACAGTACTCTCCTTTTTGTCTGGAAGATCGCGCGCAATTTCTCTTAAAGCTTTCTCGGAAGCAGTAATATTCCCTCAATCTTCAAAAATAAGTGCCTCTTGGAATGTAGATAATCGATATTATAATGGGTACAATACCTATTTTATTTCACATTATTAGGGGTTCGATCTCTGTAAGATAGGTGCTCTTTATCTTGTTTATCACTGTACTCCACTTCCTGGAGTTGCCTTACATCAAGATATTTATGAGGTATATTGTTTAGTATCGTATTATCGAACAGCTGAGGGAATCGATTTCTTTCAAGAGTGTTACATCGTAGACCGCCAACTTTGATGAATTGGCGGTCTAGCGTATGTCTATATAAAACATAGTTCACATAATGTACTAAAAAGTGCTATGAATATAAGAACTACTTAAAATCGACTAGGACCGCGGGGTTGCGTACTTAAGGTGTATCACCTTAAGTACGTTGGCCGTAAGGTTCTCTAGTGGAGACCACGTACCGGCAAGCGCAGCGTAGGAAGACCAGCCACGAGATGGACAGGTGACGTCATACAAGTGGCGGGAAGACGCTGAATGCAAGCCGCTTCCAATCGGTCTTTTTGGAATCCTATGTCCAGCAGTGGACTTCTTATGGCTGAGATGATGATGATGACCTTAAGTACGTAATCCTGTCATATGCGTAAAGCTCACAATTACTTCATTGTAAAACATAATTGATAAAATAATTTTCTGTGGAAATCGAACCGCCATTTTGTATCATGTTCAAATACCGAAAACGAATTTTTAACACATAAAACGTAGAACTGATGGCCGATGAGGCCGAGAAGTTCTCGAGTGGGACCACGCACCGGCAAGCGCAGCGTAGAAAGACAAGCCACAAGGTGGACAGAAGACCTCATACAATCGGCAGGAAGAAGCTGGACACAAGCTTCTTCCAACAGGTGTTTCTAGAAATCCATGGGAGAGACTTATGTCCAGCAGGGGACTTGTACTCGTAGCTAAGATGATGGTGATGATGTCATATCGTCACCTAGTGTAGTAATTTTCTAAGCTACAGTGTAGCAATTATGAAAATAATTGAGGATAATGACCTTTCGCTATAAAACTGTGCGCACCTCCACCTCTCCAATGGAATTTTTCCATATCTCATAACATCGAAAGCGTTATAATACTCTTCTTTGACTAGAAGTGCAAGATCTCTAGATCTATAATAGACTATTGTATTGTTTTTGTGCTACCAGCCAGCCGTTACACTTCATCATCATCATCATCTCAGCCATAAGAAGTCCACTGCTGGAGATAGGCCTCCCCCATGGATTTCCAAAAAGACCGATTAGAAGCGGCTTGCATCCAGCGTCTTCCCGCCACTTGCATGATGTCATCTGCCCATCTCGTGGCTGGTCTTCCTACGCTGCGCTTGCCGGTGCGTGGTCTCCACTCGAGAACTTTTCGGTCCCATCGGCCATCAGTTCTACGTGCTATGTGCCCTGCCCACTGCCACTTCAACTTGCTAATCCGTTGTGCTATATCGGTGACTTTTGTACGTATACGTATCTCTTCATTTCTTATTCGATCTTGTAGAGTGACACCTAGTAGTGACATAGCCGTTTCACTTACAATGATCCTATTAAAAGTTCGGCAGACACGCCATCAGTTCATCATAATCATTTTCAGCCTGTTATCGCCTACTTCTGAGCATAGGCCTCTCTTGTACTCCACTCATCTCGGTCCTGTGCCAATCTTGTCCAAATTGCCGACAGGGCATAAGTTGCCTCCGTCTTTATAATATTTATTAACCGACTGCAGATAGGGGTCATATTTTTCAGGTGTTTGTATATGTAAGTTACAAGATGAAAATCTCTCTTATGCTATCGGTTGTTTGTTTTTCTTTAGAAACCTTTTAAAATATATATGCGTATGAATGCCACTTACCTTAAGTAGACTGTACTTCCATAGGGGCTAGTGTCATGTTTTCTGTCAGCGGGCCGGCGCATGGGCCCCACTGAGGAAGAGGTCCTGCCCCGCTGGCCCGGCGAGCGCGAGGGCGAAGCGCCACCGCTGCGCCCGCCGCCGCCCCCGCCAAGACCGTACTGTGTCGCTAGCGTGGTCTCCTCCGGCTACGGACAATACATCACACACAAATATATATGGACATACATTACTACACATTGATCATTGAGCTACAATACCTATAGAGTCACAATTTCTATGTAGCAGAGTAAAAATGTCCGTTATACATAGGTACTTAAATGTCAATAGGGAACGAACATGTATGGTTATTTTACTCATAATATCCTAATCACAAATAAACCGTTCTACAAAAACAAAATCGAAACACATATTTTCAAAACTAAATGAATTATAAGCATTTCAATTTCATGTTAGGCAGAGAACACACCGTCATGTACGATAACGTCATCAGTCACATGTGCCATACATATTCTACAGAATCAGTCATTCTCCCCAAAGGAAAGGGACTTACGGGACATAGCATCTCCCACTACAACTTTGGTAAGTATTTATATCCCGGAAATGTATTGGTATAATTTTTTTTTATTTTTTCGTATATTATTCATTTAACCCGTTTTTAGAGTTTCGTAGTAAACAAGGGACCTTTATAGTTTCACCATGTCCGTTTGTCTGTCCGCGGCTATGCATAAAGACTATTAGTACTAGAAAGCGGTAATTTGGCATAAAAATTTACTTAATATACAATTTATTTCTCTTAAGATCGAGACTTAAAGCGCGCAGGTATCTCTCTCGGGCATCACAACCTTTTTAAACATAATAATATAAAATCATTGAATAGGGATATTAGAAAAGTGAGAGCTAAATTTATTTATTTAGAGAGGAGAAACATTTTAAATAAAGTTTTAATCAGATCATTTATACTGGCGACGGAATATAGAAAAAAAGCATACATTTTTCTATTCCTCAACCAATTTAAAAGATATCGAAGGAAAACTTGTTTTTAAATATTTTCTAATAATTTCAATGATTTTTTTATGTTTAAAAAGGTTGTGATGAGACGCGAGAGAGATTACTGCGCGCGTTGAGCGTTTCCTTAATAAACTTCCTTAGTGTAACTTCCATAGTTATCATGACACATTAACTCAAATGTACATAATATGTTATGACTTCAATAGAGTGCAATTTTTTATGCTTTGTCATCGTGTTACGTTGTTATAGGCTCGCGGGTGGCTTGTAAGTAGACTAACTAAAAAGTCGGCGCACTAAGTAGAGTGCGTGTGCGGACTTTTGAAGCAAACATTTTTTATTGTGACTCTGTAGGTATACAGAATTAACTAATATCAGCTACACTGTATTCTCAGCCTAAATGGAATTGTTTATCATTTAATTTTCAACTTAGTATAAGCAAAGTATAAATTTCGAATCCAATTTTTTCATATTGCGTTGAGAATACAGGATTAGGGCAGTGTTGCTCTAAAAACATGCAGAGGGATTCAGAGTTTCGTCAATCTGAAAATCATGTGTGGGGATCGAAATGAAAAGTTTCATTGGCGGATATCAGGATACCTTAGAAGAATATTTTTCTAATATACCAACAGATAACACTGTAACTTGTGTTATTCCCAAATACATATAATATAAGAAATACACTCAATTATATATAGATAACAAACATATAGGTGACGTACCGTGAGTCCCGGACGGAACAACTGCGTCACTACATGTACAGAAGACTCACTCCGCAAACGCATTTAAGGTGGTGCGTCACGCGTGCAACGGGAAATTCTAATTCCAAAAAGTTTTTTTTTATCTTGGCCACGTTGTCAAAGTTACCTGAATTAGTTACAAGTACAAAATAACTAAAATTTGAATTTCCCGCTGAAAGTCTGACTAATTTTAA
The DNA here is from genome assembly GCA_947563715.1 of Lycia hirtaria. Lineage (NCBI taxonomy): Eukaryota > Metazoa > Arthropoda > Insecta > Lepidoptera > Geometridae > Lycia > Lycia hirtaria. Next base: position 9,556,785 of record OX387384.1, read on the forward strand.
AGGCTATCCGTTATTAAATAGTAACTCTATCTACAGTGCAATAGAGCGTAAGTCAGCATAAACGGGCGCGGCCGATAGTAAGTACTTGTAGTATTATACCTAAACTGCAGTGTGTCTGGTCTGGTGACTGATGTGTCTGTGCGTCTGACTAAACTAATGCAAATCAGACTGATACATGCCTGTGAGTCTGAGTCTGACCAGACTAATGCGTGACTGTGCATCTCTAAGAAAGATAACGCCATATGAAAATGTGTGGGTACATATTTCAGTATGTTTAGTATGGTCGCACGCGACAGGCCGCGACCTTCGGAACACCAGCTTTAGCTTACACACAATATTACAAACACGTGTATTTACTAAAGATCGTACGAATACTTATCTAAGTAATATTTACATCTAGCCGCATTCCGCTGTTTTACCGACGATCATGAAATCCTTTCTTAGTCGATACCTACACCACACTACCACAGTCTAAAGAACTACCTACATTTTATTTTTATTTCTTCTATGTTATTATTATACGTCACAAAGAAGCACACTTACAAACTCGTTTCTAGGACCAGCGTTATATGCTATACCAAAGAACACCTTTATAGTATAAGCAGTACGGTCATTCCCTGCCTCCCGTCTTCCTCACCCTCCCCCCGCACTCGCCCACCACTTTGATGGAGTTTGACTGAATGACACAGTTGCTGCAGTTAGTCGATGAAAGCGCTGCATGCTTGAAGCGCTCGATCTAATCCCAACTGACAATACGAGCGAGCGACGACCCTAACTAATGCGAGCTTTGTGTTATAAAAAGACGTCAACTTACATATGTGTCACAGAACAGCACGACGTTGTATGGAGTGTCCAATGTGTAGCTGTACGTTATTGTATGTAAGTTAGTCACTGAGCGCTTTAAATGTAGATATTAATATAAGCCACAATGAGTTTAGCTTGCTGTTCAATTTCGGTTTATGATTTCAAATAACTGCGTTTTTTTTATAATTGCAATCCAATAATATGTAATATTAATATAATATCTTAAAAATAAAGTTAAGACTGCAATTTTAACTAGTACGATTACCTTATGCAGTTTTTTATACTTAAGGAGGAAACTATTTTCTACCCCTAAATATTGTCCAATTTCGATTTTTTTATTTCATATGGTTGAACCCATAAAGAGCTATCATATATTTTTTTCAAATTTTTAAGTTATTTACTTCGAAGCTGTAACGAAATTTGAAAAAAAAGAATGAATACACAAGTCAAGCTATAATGCTTTAAATCACATAGAAAAAAACACACGGAAATCGAATAATAAGATATCAGTTTTCTCCGTTTGTACGGACCAGTGCGCGGTAATATTTTCTAGGGCCGCCCATTAAGCACAACTTTAGGTCTTTTTAGCAACTTTTTAGTCATCGAATGATTAATAGATGGCCCCTCAAGGGTATCTATGTAAGTTTTATAATGCTATCTACACTACCAGTAGTACCAGTACACACTACAAATATTCAACATGCAAACATGACATAATGGCACATACATACAGCCCATGAATATTAATAAAATTTAACAAACTCACGTTTTAGTACCAAAAAAAAAAAAATAAGGAAACATAACAATCCTATTTATAGAAATCAGGTTGTTGACTTAAATCTAATTTTAAGCTAAATATATACTACGGACTACAAAGGTGACTTTTGGGAGGTTATAAGATATACCTTCAATTAAACTTAATTTATTGTTATGACTATGCTTGGACATGCTGCTACAGTACAAGTTAAGGACTAGGCCACACGATGCGTTGCGAGATATGGTAGACAATTGCGACAATGCAACAGCTATTATACCAAATTTCAGTACAACAACGTAGAGTTGTATACCAAGGTAGAGTCGGAGAGGTGCAGCCGTCCCGCTCGCACGCGGCACCTTTTTTACAGGTATTGTATTTTTATTTGTTATAAAAAAAAATGTGTCTGAATATTTTGTAATACGAATTTCATGATAACATTTGCATATGTATTACAATTATTATAGTGTAAACAACTGAAACACGTAATTTCATTTACAAACCAAACTGCTGAACCAATTTTGATAAAACTTATATGGGACATTTACAAATATGACCTATCAAATAAAATGAGAACCATCGAAATCAATTCATGATAGGCGAAGTAATCGCGTAACAAATAAAAATTTATCAACTAGTTTGTACGGAACCCTCGGTGGGCGAGTCTGACTCGCTCTTGTCCGGTTTTTTACCAAGGAAAATGGTGACATGCGGTCTACGATCGTACGGATCACCACCACCCGACTCTGCATCTAAGTCTATATTTCCCTACACGCCATGTAATGCGGGCTGGTTTACAATGAATTATGAGTATTAAAGTTAAATTTCCGGCAGTCTAGTCGGGAGACCGTCTGACTTGCGATCCGCAGGTCCTGAGTTCTAATCCCACGGCACCTCTGTCTTTTCGAAGTTATCTGCGTATCGTTGATTGCCGCCAACTTCAAACGGTGAAGGAAAACATCGTGAGGAAACCTACATGTCTGAGAGTTCTCAATGATCTTGAAGATGTGTGAAGTCTGCCAACCCGCACTTGGCCAGCGTGGCAGACTATGGCCTAACCCTTCTCACAATGAGAAGATGGCCCGTTCCCAGCAGTGGGACAGTTTGTTAAAACAGGGCTGATAAAAAAAATATGTATTAATTGTACACCAGCCCGCTATTTTTGTTTAATTGCTTACTTATTACATAGAAAATAGACTTAACATGTGTGCACGTGTATTTTAAACAATGAAGCCACCTTCATTGTTCAAACATTGTATCCACTACTATATAGGATATTTACTTTTCGTTTTAAAAGTAACTATTGTCAATAAAATAAATTTGTTCCATATAATACCACAATATGGCGTGGTTTTATACATTTGTTTGCTGCACTGCCGCCGCTAAACATAGTGTGGCCTGACTCTTAGCTTAATGATGACTTGCTAAAATTGCATGCCTATATTTAAGGTCTAAAATGAACAAACAGGTACATATTTTCCGTTTACAAGATAAAATACTCTATTGTTCAATTTAACATGTCACTTCTCACAAATCTTAGCATTATAATAAAAGTACCTGGGCGACCGAGCTACACTCGGATTTTTTTATGACTGAAAATACGAGTAAGCCCGGGTTCATTGAAAATGAAACCTAGCAAGATCGAAGCGGATTTATCGTCCCCTAATCTACTTACTAACCAAATTTCAATAAAATCATTGGAGCCGTTTCAGAGATTCAGATTATATATCCGGGTTGTGATACTAATCAGTCATGGTCAAAAAACTAGTACTACAACCTATTGTGTTTGGTTTTTAGTGCATATCAATTCAATCTAACAGCAAAATTTAGAAAATATTAGATGTTATAAAAGATAATTACATATCAGAAATTCAAACATTCAAGCTCGAGTATAATGCCCCGTACAGACTCACGCCGACAAGTCTCGGCAAGAAGTCTCGTCGAGATTTCTACCGAGACTTAATAAACTGTCCACTCACTATGTTCTTAGTTACTGTTCTCGCTCCCACCCGCTATGGACGACTGTACAGCACCCTTGATAATTTGTGCAATAGGCTATTATAACTTTGTTAAAACTAAACAAAAAGCAAAGAAAAGACGTGTGGCACTCGGAGACTGCCGCGGTAAAGCTATTGCATAGCATTTTTTATCAACTTATGTAATTATAATTATTTATTTATTTTATTTATGCAGTATTCCTAACGACCCCCACTCCGACCGGCACAGCGGTGATATTTTTTAGTTTTGCCATCTATCGATGAATAGCAGAACTTTTAATGACTTTTTGAAATATCACGCTTGTCTCTTTAGTTCTGCAAATCGCCTCTAGGTGGCATTGGTTGTATCGGCGTTACTGCGTTAGGTTATTTTCGTAAAAGAATGTGATAGTCTTCTCTTTTCTCGCCCAAGACACCCTTTGAAGCGGGCAAAGATACCGACACCGATCGGAGAACAGGCGAGCACGAGAAAGAGACTTAAAGTAACCTCTCACATTCACGCTTCTCGGGCGTTCTCAGGCTTTCTCGGCGTGAGTCTGTATGGGCTATAACACTTTTCATCCTAATTTCTCAAACAATGCCAGAGAGATGTTTATTCAAATGTTGACTGAGACAGCCAGTTTATAAAAATTCAAATGAACTGAAACAGTTTATGATAAACAAGTATCTATATTAAAAGGAAAACAAAATACCCGACTGCAGAAAAACAGTTTTTGCAGTCGTAACTTACGATTTCGTTAAACTTGATACACTGTTGAGTATACCTACGTTTTTAGTGATAAAGTATGCGTAAAATCGCTGTACAAGATTATAAATGCGCATTCTGTAGAATAATACTAGTAAAATTACCTGTTTATTACGAAAAGGTTCGATGGCGGTTAACTTGAAAAACATATCCCTTCTTAGACTGTGTAAGAAGGTAAGCGTAGAAGGTTAAAAAAGATCACACACTCAATAATCCATCTCAATTGTTCAATAAAGTGAACAGATGATGGTACTGATAATTAACAAGAATAACTTTAGGAACACATGTTTTAATGTAAATATAAGTTAACGCTCAACACAGCCCAGTAACACAACTCGGATGTATATTATGACATGAATTAGATCCTATTTAGTAACACTTATGTGTGATAACATTATTAGCACCTAGTATTTGATGCATTAATACACTTTAAGACTACTTCTTTGGGTAATTTGACGTTTTGTTGAATATATTATTACTGTTTACTAGTTTTATATTACGTACAAGCATTCACTAGGATTGAGGTACACAGGGTATAACAAAGAACATTGGATATAATCTAACAAGTATCCAAGTTAAAAACAAAATAATTGACTGCATAAGAATGACTTTCATAGTGCAACTTATGCTTATTTTACAATTATTATGATGTTGAGTTTATATTTTTAAGAGAAAGAATGTGCAAAATCACTGATTAAATATATTTCATGAGCATTCTTCAGAGTATAATTCTTGTATGGTTGAATTCCTACAAATAGTTTACTGGAAGTTATTTTTTATTTTGTGATAGTTTTATTCATATACAAAAAAGTAGGCTATGAAACTCAGATGACATAGTGAAAACAAAACTAATCACATTTTGCACACAAAATCGGTCAAGCCAATTAGGTTATAGGGAGATAGAAACATACATAAATACACCCTAAAAACTTAAACCTTGTCTTGTGCAAGTTAAAAGGTAAATTACACTGTGGATTGTAATTAATTTTTATTATCGAAACATTCAATAGAAATCAGTTGAAAGATATAAAAATTTCAATGATCTTTAATTAAATATATGGACGGATTGTTTTTTTTTTCTTAGAAAAATTTTGGTTCTATAGTAACATGACATACGTAAATATGATTACAATGACCCCATAAAGTGTATTATTCATTATTACACCCTGTATAAAACAATGGGAAAACTAAAAGGGCACTTTACAGCCACATACAACTGCACCACTACAGGAAATAAAAATAGCAAAGTCTACAATTTCACAGGAAACACCATTTTATTCACAGTTTCAAGATAATTGGATTGATTATTCAAAAACGCAGTATTTGCAAATAAGTAAAAAAAGATATTCCAATAGACCCGATATTCTAGTGAGTTTCAAACTTACCTAGATTTGAACAGTTAAATCAAACAAGGTAATAAGTAATGCACTGCATGCATTGCTTATTACCTTGTAATTATGTATATTACGTTATATACAACTTTGTTCATATGTTAAATTTTGTTATACCTACAAATGTCTTTTCTCAACTCACAAATCTTCAAAATTCTAGTCAAGATTTTCTCAGTTCTTATTAGAATCCTTTTTCATTATCTAGTTGGATTCTTAAAGGTATAATATATCACATAAATAATCATAATAAACCACAGTTACGTGGCTTAAAAAAATAACACACACAACTGCAATGTCTGTCACAAAGAGTTAAAGGTCTCAATCTGAGCTCTGATTCACTTAATTAACACAGTCTTGATAACAATGTTTTGATTGATAACATGTGCAAACTGCAAAATTATTAACTAACACTGGTAGTCAACTATTTAATTCTATTCACATTTGCATCCAAGTATCTTGATAATTTTGGTGTCAACAAAAAGTGTAACACTGTGTTAAAAGTGTAACAATACATTACTTAAAACTCTACAGGTGGTTAGGGAGTTATTTGTATTTTTTTTTTGTAAGACATTATATGTGAAAACCACAATGTAAGCAAGTTGTTTTGTTACAATTACTCAAACAAAATATCCAGTAATATAATTTGACACTAATCACACCTGTAAAGCTGTAAGTATGTTTGTTTACTTTATGAAAAGTACAAAGATTCCAAAATAGAGGAACCTTAGTGTTTTCCGTGTGTGTGCTTTCAACCTGTGGTGCAGCCACATTTGGCAGGGAGCCACTCCTGAAAGTGCCCAAGCCTGGCTGACTCTGTGTGGGCCGCAATGTCGTCTCAACAATCTCTACCTCAGGCTCGGGAGGTTTGGCTCTTGCACATCTGCTACTTGAATTTACCTGCAATCACGTCTCTCTAACATCTCACACAACACTGCACGTTTGATTATATTTGGCATATCATTTATCAATTTGGAATAAGATTATTTATGTTTACAAAATTATCTTTAAGTATATATCTGTGAGCATGTATAAAATTGTGAAGAATAATGAGCACTTTTAGTGATGCAAAACAATTGTTATCACACTTTACGGAGATACAAAACATATAGAGTTATGTTTCCTTAGATGTAACATTAATAAACAACTAACTAGCTATTGTGTAGAATCTAAATAGACCTGAAACACATTTGACAATGACAATTGGAACTATACACAGAACATGGGTCACAATATTTTGTTGGTGTATTGAAACAATATCGCGGGCAGACCGAATCGCAATACGCATTTTGTAATGATTATTGTTTACGTCGGCGAGCACATTTGACGGCCAGGAAGCGATTGCCTGAGTAAATAGGCGACAGACCTACCTTGTTGGTTGCGTCGGAAACTTCGCGCATAATCTTCTCAAAAGCAGCTGTTTCTTCGGCCTGCTTTTGATTGTGGAGCGCAATTTTTTCACTGAATTTTCTTGGATTCGCCATGATGGCCAGAAAACATTTATTTTGCTCTTTTTACATCACAATTCTCAGCGCTCCAAGAAATAAACGCGCTTGTCTGAGCTGTCAAGCAAGTGGCAAATCACCACAGAGTAAATATTTTCGGTGCTGCCAATGATAAAAAATGATTTACTGAGTTTTGACTCGAAGATTTTGACTTTGGCATTACAATAACTACTGACGGTAAGTTTTAAAGAGAATTCAATGCCTCAAGTGCTCAATCATGTGTCTATAGTGTGGTAAAGCGAAATAAAGCGGTGAAATGTGTGAACGTGAATTTTACTAGTATTAAACGAAACTCCAAACGAGCTTACAGTAAAGTCTCCATCTCTCTATTGAGACATGATTTGAACTTAAAAATTATTATTTGTAAGAACATATTATGATAAAACTTGTACTATTGAAAAAAATATCAATACTTGACACAGACCAATGCGCTAATCGCGCGGATACAATACAAAAGAAGAAAAAAACTACTGACAGTGATTACATCACTTTTGTGTAAATATCACTGTCACTTTTTAAATACCCTTCTCTGATTCGTTTGTGGATGCCAGGTATAGTTTTTTAAAAGGAGATCTACAGAATTATTGACCTGCCTACGTAAAACTAAACAACAAGGTTTTATTTCAATGGTTCTCATCAGGTGGTGCTGGATGGTCAGCTTTTTACCCGACTGCGTAAGAAGGAAGGTTTGAGTATTGTATTGTATGTATTTTGAGTACATATATGTATGTTTGAATGTATGTATGTTGGTATGTATGAAACATACATACATGTTTCTACATGACCACATACAACCTAAGCATCTTGAACTTTTCTGATGTGCGAAATGTGTCGTTAGATTTGTCTTCACTTCCTGGGTGTCATGGGCTACATTTTTTTGTAATAACAATAATACATCTCTTGCAAAAATAAAAATAATGCATATTTTCTTAACTTCCAACGAACTATTTCATAACAAACAATTGATTTTACAAGAATTATTCAAAAGAATGCACATTATATTATAATCTTGACCAGCAAATTTTAACCATACTTTCTCACAAAAAACGTACACTCAAGAGCGTATCAAGTGTAACGAAATCGCAAGTTAAACTGCAAAAACTACTTCTCTATAATCGGGTAATTTGTTTTTCTTTTATTATGGATACTTGTTATTCAAAATATATACATAAACAGAGGAAGCGAAAAGTTCGTCATAGAAGATGGTGGATGTTAAAAATACATAGAAACTGTAACAGGTGTTTTCGAGCAATGGAGGAACTTTTCTTCTTCGAGGAGCCTTTTTTTTTGTATTGGACCCCGCAGTCATAGCTTCACCATTTCCTCATCCAATTTTATATTTTAATTATTTAGAAGCCTATCATGTTTAGTTATACAGCCGCTGTCAACATCCGTTCGGTGCGAGCTCGTGCGCGACACTAAACTAGCCGTGTCTCGTTCATGAACGAGTCGATCAATTAGAATACTTTACATATTTCCTTTCTTCTTTCTCTAGTTGAGTTAGTTGTAACTCATCTAGTTCATTTAGTCCAGTAACTCTGCGAATGATTTAGGGACACGTGAACGAGAGAAAACGAGTTGAGCCGAACATAGCTGAAAAACTTATTTCCAAATATAGTTCATTTCGTAGAGTGTAGAACAAGACGCGACCCGCCTTTGTAGAATTGAAATAATTTTCTGTTTTACATACTTGAACTCTGACTCGGTAAAATGGAGAGTGATTTTATGATTCATCTAATTTTCGTTTTCACTGCTTGTTTAATAGAGAACGAATAAATTACAAATATATATATACTGTACTTTATAGAAGCAATAATTTTTTATAAATATATTTATTCAACTTAAACAATTTTGATTACATTTGGTATGTAAGTAGGTTCGGGGGGATAAATTAATCTAATTTAGTTAAATTTTTAGCAAACCTGGGTTTGCCCGTATTTTTAGGCATAAAAAAATTTGAATGGAGCTTGGTGGCCCAAGTACTACGAATTTTATGATTCGATAAGAATAATAGAACTACAGAACTAAAAGAAAGATATAGTTCACAATGAGAAAAATATACATATCAGTCTTTTCTTTTAAGTGACAAATTTTGCGCATGACTACTAAACACGAGATTAACGAGTCATCGTCAACGTGTAAATACGTTGTAAAGAGTTTAAAACGTATTTACACGTAGATGCCAAAAGCTCCCTTTGATCTGTGTTCAAAAACTGACGCTAGCCCAGATCAACGACTAGCTCACGCAAACCAAGCGAAGCCAAACAAACACCCCGTTTACACGCTTGTGTTTGTGGATGCTTGCCGCGAATTGTCAAGCGCGTAAACGTAGCATACTTATTTTGTTCTTATATATGGTATCACAGATCACCAGCGTAGTATTTTATTCTCTTTGCTAGTAGCCTCTAGTTTTTAATTTAGCTAGGTGGTTTGTGATTCTGGGTTTGTGATTGTCTTATTACATTCTCTTTGGTTAGTTGTTAAATTGTGTTTATGGGTGGTTGTTGTATTTTTTGATTAAAATTTCGCACAAATTAAAATAAACTGAATTAAGATTAGCGTGGATAAAATAAAGTTGAATGTAGTTGCTCTATACCTATAAAATATAGGTTATCGTCGTATATTACCAGAATAATGGAAGAACACTATATTTTAACTCTCGATATAGGAACTACAACAATTCGCTCCTACATCTATAATTCCAGAACTGAAACTGTGGCAAAGGCTGTTGATCAGGTAGGTAAATAAAATTTCAATAATAACACAAAAACCCGACTGCTAAATGTAGCCTATCACTAATAGTGATTTTAACATCATTTTGCAGTCATGCTGTATTAAATAGGCACAAACAATCACAAATACATCCCAAACATTGTCTACCTTAGGCAGGTCAGAAGACTAGGTTTTATTATTTGTACAGTCATACTACTGAAATTTACAAAATGTTTGCAGTATTCAAAGGTTTAGGAAACATTGTTCATATATGTAATTAGTCAATATTCTTATTCTATTTCTGTATATCTACAGGTGATCCTACACTATGCTAAACCAGGTTATGTTGAAATAGATCCAGATGAACTATGGGAGTCTGTTGTGAGAGTTGTCCAAAAATCTCTGAGGAGTAAGTATTTATTGATTATAACACTTTTCTCTCAATACCTTAAATGCAAGTTTATGTTTGTTCCTATAGCAACCCAGTGATAGGTCAACATGGATTTTTCTGTCGATGGTGATTCTAAAACTTTTAACCAACTTCAAAAAAAGGAGGTTCTCAATTTGATCTGCTGGCCTAGCATGGAAGGTAGATAAACCATATTTATCCACGCTGTTACATCAGTTGTCAATGTTAGTCCATACTTTATTTTCTCTGAGAGGTGGATAAAATGGTGGAAAGACTATTTGTCTACCTTCCAAGCTAGCCCCGCTGTATGTATGTAATATTGTCAGAACTGCACAGTTTTTGTATATGTTAGTTTAGACCAGCTTCTAAACATGTGTGCTAAATTTCATAAGTGCATGTATGTTTGTCCATGTATTACACAGAAACTAGAATCGTATTGCAAAAATTATTTTTTTTGTTGAATAAAGTATCTCTCAACTTAGGAGTCACTGTAAGTTTTATCAAAATTGGTTCAGTAGTTTTTAAGATATGGACTTTTTAAAAATATGAGCGTTTCAACGACGCTATATTCAAACTCTTGGGCGAATTTGAACGAAATTCGGTAAGTTTATCACTTATACTATGTAAAAAGATATATAGCATACTTTATAACAAAAAAAATTGGCGTTATAATAGTAGTGAAGTGTGTTTGAAAATTAAACAAACTTACCCAGTGAAGTTATGTAAATTCAATTTTTTATTTCAAACAAAACAAGTAAATTCTATTAAAAATTAATAAATAAATAAAAAATAAAAAATCAACTGGGCATCTATGTAGACGCCCAGTTTTGTTTTTTTCCTATTTCTTCAGTTTCAGTTAATTACATTGTTTTGAAGTTTTTTTTTTTTTTTATTACTTATATTTTATATTTCGCTCCACAGACACTAGTGTCTGAGGAGCTAAGCTGTAAGACCATGATCTATGTAAAATTCACAAACTTATTATTTCAAATGAATACAGAAAGAGCTATAAGTATTATAACAGGTTATTTATTTGATTGCTAATCTAATTGCTGTGTTGTGTGTACATGCCATGAGTAGATCAGTGACCTTAGACTAAAAATTAGCATGATTAAAACTGAAGTAAAAAACTAAGTGTGTTACAGAAAAAGGTGCAGGTAAAAAACCTTAAAATGGACAAGTTCATTTACAAGATTAATTTACTGAATAATAAATGAATTTCATTCTAATTCTATCATTTATTCTATCTTAAATAAAAATTCAAATAGCTATAACAGCTTCACCACACAAGTGATTTATCTAAAATGTGCAGACTGAGATTTCAGTAGTTTTATACTTGCTAAGGGCTGATGACATAAATAGATTGCAAAAAAGTACAAGTGCCTGAGTAAAAGCATTAAAAGTGATCTGAATTTATATTAACTATTAAGAATTTTGATAGTTTTTCTATTTTTATTTTTTCACTAATTCATTGCAACATTGGAAATAGATATGCTTTATGAGTTTGTTTGTTTGAATAAATGCACTTTGACAGATGCAAGTCTATCAGCTGGTCAGATGACTGGAATGGGTATATCAACCCAGAGGAGTACCTTCATCACATGGTCCAAAAGGAGTGGGAAGCCGTTCCACAGATTCATTACATGGAAGGACATGAGAGCAGACAGTCTGGTCCAACAATGGAACACAAGTCTTACTTTTAGGGTGAGTAATAGAAATTTAATCTGTGATGTTCCAAGTCCAATAATTTCTCATTTTTTCCTGAACCATTTTTTCTTTTATTTCACCCTAAAATTATATTGAAACAAACTTGTTGTTTTCTAAATTTCATAGTGATATTTTGACAAGAATCTTAATTTTGCTTGGCAGTTACCTTTTCTTTTATGCAAGATAGATCTACGATTGACCACCAACTCGCCTGATGTTAAGCGACGGTGGGGCCGAGGATGGAGCTCGTCGATCTAGAAGATATATATTCACTCTAGCCTTGAAAATACCAAGATTGTAGGTCTCAGGAAACAGAGATGTCGGCAAAGAATACCATTCCTGCAGAATCACAGCAGAAGTAGACACAATATACTGTATCTGTCTTCTCTACTGTTGGATGGAAAGAAACACACACAGGCCACAGGCTATGTTTCATGGTGGATATACCAAAATCACATATAAAAAGCTTTCTTTCTACTTATTAATAATACACTAACACCGAAACTGGATTGTAAGTTGGTGTTCACATAAAAAATACTACCATCATGGCTCCATTATCATATGAGTGTGGCAAAGGTGGTAGATAGATAGATAACTTTTTATTAAAAGACCTCACATACAGAAAAATGAATACAGTGAAAATATAATTATGCCCATAATTGGTGGCCTCCTCGCTTAAAGCGATTTCGTTCAATAACCATGTATTAATAGGAAAGATATAAGTTACAGATAGTGGCCTTTAAAAGTACTTATTTCCCTTATTTCTTCTCGGTATGTTATCCATATATACCGAGGGACTAGATACATATATAAAAAAAAAACTATTATTTTATCTGTACAATAGGAGAATATTGATTTCTACCCCAAAACGCATAATACGCTTTCAAAAGTTCCTTTGAACAGGAACTGTTGTTTTTTATACAATGACCTCTTTTTACCTGACTGCGTAAGAAGGAGGATTATGTTTTTCGAGCGTATGTATGTATGTATGTTTCTTTCTATATGTTCGCTTACAGCCTAAACGGCTTGACGATTTTGATGTGCGTGGTGTCGTTAGATTCGTTTTCACTCCCTGATTGTCATGGGCTATATTTTTTTGTAATAATAATAATGAATTTCTCGCAAATATAAAAAAAATGCGTATTTTTCGTAACTAGAATTATTCTAAAGAATGCGCATTTATAATCTTCTACAGCGATTTTTCGCTTACTTTCTCACAAAAAACTTACACTCAACAGCGTATCAAGCATCATGAATCATGAGCAAATCATGAGTTAGACTGCGAAAACCTCTTTTCTGCAGTCTGGTATTTTTTTTATAGATACTTGTTGATATAGTATAGGGTATGCTGCCCAATGGTGTGTTGAGTGTGAGGGATGAGTGGACAGATAGATGATGAAAAGAAATGAAATTAATGAAATTTGATGAAGCTTTTATCTTTGTTGCAGTTCATAAAAGTAAGCTCCTACATCCTCTATTTATTGAGTAGAAGTAGACGATTTAAAGCTGGTAGTGCCTTCAAATTTATGAACACACAGGTATGCATAGTAAGCCTGTTTACTAATTTTCGATGTAGGTACATATGTAAATATATGCTTATTTATTTATTTTATATTTAATTTTTATCTCTACAGACACCAGGGTCCGTGACCTTAGTCATAATTACAAACTATTGCTCACTATTAAAACACTATTATTATTAACGGGATATTTACCGTAGTTCGCATTAATTTTGAGCTCCCTATATTTTGGCACAGTTACATGCACCATGTTCACGAGCGACTAAAAAATGCAGGTGGATGATATGGTTAAGAGCAGACAAATCTGCTGCAAACGCGAACCACGGTAAATATCCCGTTAATAATAGTAGTGTTTTAATGGATGACCGTCATAGTTTAAAAAGTGCTTAAATATTGTTTTATTGTTATTGTTTACTTATCGTTACGGGAAAATTATTTTGTTGTACATATATGTTTTATGTATCGCGCGAGCGCTGATTCTCAGATCGCACCGTACGTGTGTTTCCTATACAAATATTAACATTCATATTAACACATTCGCATTTTCTCCCCCCTTTGGGAACCGCGGGGTGGGGGGTGCCTTCCCCCTCCCTATAAAACCTAAACCTAACCTAGGGTGCCTAAACCCCCGGCTTAGGTTAAAATTCAGGTAAATGTTTAAAGTATCACAGAAACAGAAACGTAAATATATAAAGCCCGCGATTTCCGTCAGTACATTGTTTGTTTTTTAATACAACCTCTGGAAACCCTGGATTTGAGTACTTTGCATTGGTATACCAGAAGAGCAACTGGTATTTATACTTTTATACTAATTTAACTTTCCTCAGACATCCTTAAAATTGTGCTGGGCAATGCAGCATGTGGCTGCCCTGAACACAGCCATTCAAAACAACGACGCGTTGTTCGGGACGGTGGATTCTTGGCTCTTATATAAACTAACAGGCGAGTGTTCTTTTTATATGCGTTATGGTGGTGATTGACTAAAAAATTGATTTGCTGATTAAAAACTGTCAATGCAACGCAACGTTCTTGGAAAACTTTTCATATCCTACCAGTCAGTCACCTCCTTTACACATTATTTTTACTTTCATATAAAACCTGACACCAGGGGTGGGGGGGTAATTTTTATAGCGATGCAAACTTGGCTCGCGCTCATTTTTATCTTGCTTTTCCTGTAATTAACAGTGTGATACAAACGCTCAAATGATCTACTTTAAATTGTGGTATTTTTAACAGTCTTGATTTTTGAGACACACTCTCAATTGCAGAAAAAAAGATAAAAACGGGTGCGAGCCAACTTTGCATCGCTAAAAGAGTTGAGCGTATTCGGTAAAACTAACACCATGTTTTTATCTGGGTCCGTACCACAATTGTTCAAGCTGTCTCATTTCAATATTACTTTGACTTTTGTCTCGCCTTTTCTACAGTTGAGAGAGCAAGAGAAAGGCCAAAGTCAAAGTAATATTGAAATAAATTTCTATTATGGGAACCCCCTGCTGTATATCACGTTTTGTAACCGCACTTTACTATTAAGTTACTCCAAAGCCATACTGCTAAGCCGAAAAAATAATAATTAAAGAACTTTAGTGTGAGCTTGAATGGAAATGATATATATAATAAGTAAAACATTTAAGTCGTTATAGTACACAGGTTATTTACCTTTTTGCAATGCGCTCTAAAGAAACAAAAAGTACTCGCCAAGTAGATAATAGCATTAGCTGCAGAACCCTACTATACGTGTGTATCTTTATTTTTCCATTAGGTATTTTGTATGTAGTAGGTACGAAAGTCACCAACATAACGCAGCAGGTTAGCAAGTTCAAGTGGCAGTGGGTAGTGCACATAGCGGAACTGATGACCGACGAGATTGAAAGTTTCGAGTAGAGCACGCATCCCAAGCGCAGTATAGGAAGACCAGCCACAAAATGGACAACGACCTCCTCGTATAAGTGGCAGGAAGACGCTGGATGCAAGCCACTTCCAACCGGTCATTTTGGAAATCCACAGGAGAGGCATATCTATGTCTGGCAGTGGTCTTCTTATGGCTAAGTTGATGATGTAGGTATGTACACGATACGAGTAGCTACTTATAATTGGCTAATCTGGTTTGACAAGTAGGTACTTATTCGTTGCTTTTACATTTTTGTTTGAGTCCTTACATATTTTAAATTAAATTTTCGTTGAAGCGTAACTACATGCGTATGTATTTTTTTTTGTTGCCAACCTATTGTTGAAACGTTACGAGTGAACAAGTTTTTATAACAATTTTAAATATTCAAAATATTAATTTTAAAGAGTCGAGTTGCGCATAATGTGTAATTATGTATACATCGAGAACCCACGTTTCTTTTCGAGTCGAAATTTCCGACTGTAGTTTTAACCTCCTAACTTTAACTCCTTTCGTTCACGCCATCCTTTTCGGTCCTGTGCGGCCATCCATTGTCATCTAACTTGTTTTACGATGTCGTTTGATCATAGAGCTGGTGATTTGCCTCGTTGTCGTTGTGCCACAGACTCATACCGTTTGGAATATGTGGGCGAATATTGCTTTTTATTTAAAAAAAAAAACGGTTTATTTTATTTAAAGACATGTTTCATGTTTTCACGAACCGGCAAGTGCAGCATAGGACGACCGGCCACTAGGTGGACAGACAGTTCCAACCAATCCTTTATGAAATCTTTGGTCCAAGTCCTATGTCCAGCTGTGGACTTCTTGTGGCTGAGGAGACAATGATGATGATATTTTCATGATTTATGAACTTAAGTAGGCGTTGAGGAGTAGAGGGAGGTACGGAGCCCTTAGTGTACGAAATCTGTTTTAGGCCGGTTTTCTAATCAGTAGTCCTAATAATTTATCCGCCCCAATATTTTGTCACTGACGTGCGAACAAAGTCCGTATATCCTACGAAGATATAAATTGGTATAACGCGTTGATTTTATTCAATCTTCTATGGTATAACGATACGTTAATTAATCGTTTCCGTTTGTAACAACTCGGAGATTCATTAATCCTAACATTACTAGTACGCTAGTACTATTAAGTATTCTGTGTCACAAGTTATATCTTTGTCCTTGATGTGTCTGGTAACGGTGAACCTGAACTTCGCGAGCTCGTATATGGCAAGCGAAGCCAAACTTGCTTAGGGCTGTGTATTAATCAGGAAGCTAGTTGAACGGCGCCGTTTAGTAAAATGGCTCGGTTGTTAATAGAACGCCTAATTGAGCTAGTTTGGCTGCGACATATGCATATTTTCCTTTTCTCAGCTGAGAAAAGGAAAATATGCATATCAGCTGTCGCTATCTGTTGGGCATTAAAATATTGGTTCACGGTAATAGCAATATACATATTCAAATAATCGCAATATACATATTTTAGACTCTGACAAACTATTAATTTCTCTGAGATTTTAGAACGCCCAGGGTCAGGGTCGAAACCTCGAGCAAGTTTTGCTGGTTTATTTCGCTTTGCGTTTGAACTTTGACCCACGTCACTGTCATTCGCCGAAAATAAAATTTGGTATTTTTTGAGTGGAAATATGGTTCTTTTAGATAAGTGGGCGTCATAGATTAGTTCCGGCAGGATGTAGCCAAACGTAGCCATTATTGCCGGAAAAGAAAAACTGCAGTGTGAGTAAATGTGAAACTTAAAAACTCAAACTGTGCAACGCAGCTCAAACTATTATTGAAAAAAAAATCATCCCTTTATATGTATGGAGTGCCACCCCTATTTTTACCTCCTGTATTTTGTAGCGGTTCATGGAACTTCAAATTTCGGGAAATTACTCAGAGACCATCTGCCCGACTGTCTGCCTGTCTGTCTCTATGACTGTGACAAACGTACAGACAGACAGACGCACATGGTAAAATTATAAGGGTTCCTCGTAGTTATTACGGAACCCTAAATGTCATCATCATAATTTTTCCATCGACAGGCGGCAAAGTTCACATGACTGACGTGTCATCAGCATCAGCGACCGGTTTCTACGACCCGTTCACCATGCAGTGGGCCGACTGGGGCAAGATGTTACTTAAGATACCGGCAGCCATGCTCCCCGTGGTCGTCGACACTGCTGGCGACCATTTCACCTCAACTGCACCCGAGATATGGGGCCATCCGATACCTATACGGAGTTGTGTAAGTATAGTTTATAAATACGTTAGAATGAACGACCGGTTTCTATGACCCCTACAACATTCAGTGGGCTGACTGGGGCAAGATGTTACTTAAGGCCACGCTTACAAGCAAAAGCAGCAAAAAATCAGCTTTTGAAAATTTACAAAAAATACTTGTACTATTAGTTCAAGCTCAAATTTTTAGTATATAAAATGTTGGTCTGTTGGCTAGGCTTCTCCTAGTACAAAAACACCACTACTGAAAAAAGTCTCGATACTTTTTTTTTTAAATGCCTTTTTTTTATTGATCTCCAAGTTGCTTAAAGCCACCAACACCAAAATTACCATGTTAAGTAGTTATTACATAATTTTATACAACAAATTTACAATAATTTTGCTTGCGAGCAGCCGTCCTGCGGCGCGCGGCGCAGTGGCGTCGTACGTGCTTCTGTGCTACGTACATGAAAACATCGCGCTCAAGAAGTGCGGGCTGAGGAAGCGTAAAATACCTAAAGTTCTGGGGAATGTTCGCCTTAAGATAAGTCGACGATGCTGGCGATCATTTCACCTCTAATGCACCCAAGATATGGGCCTTGCTACATATATGAAGCTGTGTGGTTATGTGGGATTGTACCCACTAAAACCCCCCGGTGGCCAGCCTTAGTGCTAAATGGAAGACTCCGGGTTCTCGTGACGAATACATACCGGAGCCCTCAGCACTGTGGCACAGTTCCTACTCAGCTAGCTAGGCCTACGACCGCTTGAACTACTCTGCGTGCCCACCTCGGGCCCGTTTGGGTAGTAGGTCAGGGTCCCACTCCGAACTACAGGCAGGGAATACCGATGCCGTATTCTAGTGTCCCGGCACCAGGGCACCTAGATTATATCCTTCAGAAAATATATTACATAAGTGTGTAAAACTTTATGTATTTACAAGAGTACAAGAGTCGTCGTCACGAGAAACTGCGATTTGTCCATTAATCCGGACAAAACTCTCTCCTTCTAGACGGTTGGGTAAATATAAACGCAGATGACAGGCACTTCATGTTTATGACTGCGTCATTCGTTTAGTAGTTATATTGTTATGAACCTTTCAAGGGTATCAAGAAACTGTATTTTTTTTTATGAAATACATTGGAATGTTGTTTTTATTATTGCTAGTATGGGTATGCGTAGTAAAGTATACAATATTTTTATACATTTGCCAATGTTTTCGAGTGTATGTACATTCATATGTTTTTAGGGTTCCGTAGTAAACAAGGAACAAATATAATTCTTCCATGTCCGTCGGTCTGTCTGTCTGTGTGCTACTTTGCGCAGACTTAGTACTAGAAAGATATAATTTGGCATTGATAAAACCAAGAAAGTCAGAATAAAATTAAAAAAATAAATTTTGGGGTACCTGCCCTTCACGTAAAGTGGGAGGTTTTTAGGGTTCCGTACCCAAAGGGTAAAGACGGGACCCTATTACTAAGACTTCGCTGTCTGTCTGTCTGTCTGTCTGTCTGTCTGTCTGTCTGTCTGTCTGTCTGTCTGTCTGTCTGTCTGTCTGTCTGTCTCCAGGCTGTATCTCATAAACCGTGATAGCTAGAAAGCTGAAATTTTCACAAATGATGTATTTCCGTTGCCGCTATAACAACAAATACTAAAAATTAAAAAAAAATTAAATATTAGGGGGGTCCCCATACAATAAACGTGTTTTTTTCGTATTTTTTGCTCAATATTAAAAACGGTAACAGGTAGACGCTTCAAATTTTCACAGAATACTTACTTGTATATTACCTTTCAAAATAAATAATTAAATAACAATAAAGTAAATATTAAAGGGGGGCTCCCATACAACAAACGTAATTTTTAAGCAATTTTTACTCGATCTTAATTAACAGGTAGAAACTTGAATATTTGTAAGTAAATATTTAGAAATATATTAACTATAAAAAATAATACCTAATCTAATACATAAAAACTCACAAAATGAAAATAATCCGTGCATCTAAACGCGGTGCGAGCGCCGCGCCGCGGTGTGGTGGTGGCGCGAACGCGCGGGTAGCGGGAGAGGTAACATCACGGAGCGAGCCATAACCGCGCGTATTCGCGCGAGCGTCGTCATGCTGCCTGGATGTGTATCGAAAACCTACCTATAAGTTTGCAATTTACTACTTGGAATTTCGTTGATTTCTCGTTATTTTATAAACAGAACTAAACTTTGTATTATTATAGATGATAGTACGGAACCCTTCGTGCGCGAGTCCGACTCGCACTTGGCCGATTATTTTTTATTGACCCCATCGCGTGGGGCATCGTTGGATAGGTAGGTAATCAAAAAACATTGGGGGGTGTCCGAAAACTATTTTTCAATTTTGGGGATAAGGATTGAATAAATAGGAATAATATAATATATATCATCATCATCATTATCTCAGCCACAAGAAGTCCACTGCTGGACATAGGCCTCCCCCATGGATTTCCAAAAAGACCGATTGGAAGCGGCTTGCATCCAGCGTCTTCCCGCCACTTGTATGAGGTCATCTGTCCATCTCGTGGCTGGTCTTCCTACGCTGCGCTTGCCGGTACGTGGTCTCCACTCGAGAACCTTTCGGCCTCATCGGCCATCAGTTCTACGTGCTATGTGCCCTGCCCACTGCCATTTCAACTTGCTAATCCGCTGTGCTATATCGGTGACTTTTGTACGTCTACGTATATCTTCATTTCTGATTCGATCTCGTAGAGAGACTCCGAACATAGCCCTCTCCATAGCTCATTGTGTGACTTTGAGCTTTCTTATAAGGCCCATAGTTAGGGACCACGTTTCAGTGCCGTATGTCATCACTGGTTGTAAACTTTCGACTTGAGGGACTGGGGAATATTGGACGAGAAGACGCTTTTAAGTTTCCCGAACGCTGCCCAGCCGAGTTGGATACGACGATTGACCTCCCTCGTAAAGTTGGACCTGCCTAATCAGATCGTTTGTCCTAGGTAGACGTATTCGTCAACAACTTCAAGAGTGAAGTTAGTTCCCCACAGATATTGCATTTATTTTTGCATTGTATTGGGGTGGGCACTACAGGGGCGTTCGACATAACCCTCGTTTTGTCCATGTTCATTTTGAGGCCCATAATATTGTATAGTTACAAATATTAAGCTTTGAAAGGGTATATTTCATCATCACCACGGTAATAAAATACGCTCAGCTAGTAAGTAATACAACGTAATCATGGTAAACTTTCTAATGGCCTGATTTCGTAATTTATAAGTCGACGACCTTTGAATCATTTAATTTAATCACCAAGAAAACACAAAAACAAAATTATTGACATCTACTAATCTACTTTTATCTGATAAGAAAAAAGATACCAGTTGATGTATGTATACAAATATTACTTGACAAAAAAACTATTTAAAGCACTAACACGATCGGATCTGTATGGAGTGGACATAAAAAAATATCGGACAAGTGCGAGTCAGACTCGCCCACCAAGGGTTCCGTACAAACTAGTAGATAAAAGGGGAAAATTATATATTTTTTATATTTTACTTCGTAAACCGAAAAATATACATCTTAATAGTTATTTATTGTACTAGGCTGGAAAGTTGTATTTTACCGTAGAGTGTCTGACAGTTGAATCCAGAGCAAGCGAAGGATTCAAGAAGACACGAGATAATAGTACATTGTTACCCTAGGGGTGAAAGTAACTTATTTAGTCCCGAGACGGGGTTTAGCGCACGAACGAAGTGAGGGCGCCAATAGTTCGAGGGACTAAATAAGTCTTTAACCCGAGGTAAACACTGTGCTTTTCATTACGAATACAAGGAAAGTAAAAATAAAAACACGAATTAGCTACAGAAAAAATGAGTAAATTTTATTTTACACAGATCAAAAACTATGTTATTTCAATTTTACATCGCGCTGTAATTGAGTGGTTTTAAAGAAAGTTGGACATTTCTCAATAGAAACGTGAAATAGAACTAGTTTTTTTTTTTTATTTGACAACTGGCAGTTGAAAGCGATTCTCCCTAGGGCTGAAAGTATTACTTTCAACCCGTTCCTCAGGCAACTTCAGACCTACTTTCAGAGTATGAGTAATGAAAAATAACTTTACAGCCGAGTGCAATACACAATTTTTCATCTTAACGTAGCGAGGCATTTTTTAAGTTCATCTATTTTCTCGAGTAGAAAAATCTGCTTGGCATTATGCAACTTTACTGGTCCTAAAGTTACATTATAATCACGTGAGTTCACATACATGTACACATTTAATTAATTTTGAACATTATTTACAACAAAATTACGTAGTACAAAGTTTTTTTTACTCTATTTTTTTTCTTCTATTAGGCTCTTGACACAACTCGCATAGGTCGCATTCTTCTTCACTCATCCAAACCTTTTTTGTGTAAATGGTTCTAAAAACTCAAAACACTGTTAAGAGAAAGTACATTTTTATTTACATTTTACGTAAATATACAAAATGTCTAAGTTATTTTAATATAATATTAAAATAACTTAGATATTAACAAATAATATAATACTTAGTGTTTCTTTAAGCTAAGATAGCAACCTCCTTGAATCGAACTATTTTTCTTAATTTTGTGAAGGTATTATACAAAGAGGTTGGAAAACTTTGCATTGAAAATGTAGAGCTCCGTCGTGTTCGAATTTTGAAATTACTTTCCACCCTAGGGAGCAAAATGAACTTTTCCACGCTAATATTAGCCTTGGAAACGTAACTTTACGAGCTAGTAAGATGAAAAAATATTTAAAAAGCTGTTTTAGCTTGTGCTAATAAAGCTCTTTCATATAGGTGTTGTACGTTGCGCAACATAACAAGTAGAGAAATTAGTCAACTCGAGCCCACTTTACTCGAACGAGCGTTACATAGTAAAGCGTGACGGCTCAGGTTCATTCAATTCTCGCAAAATAAAGTGCTCAGCGCGCCTTAAGAAGTTTTCACTTCAACAAGTAAGCTTAGACAACACAGAAACCCCCGCCAAAAAATGACTGAACCGATTTTGATAATACGTAGCTAAGGGCACTATAAAATAATAAAAACTAGATCAAAATAGGTCCATCTGTTTCAGAGTTACGATACCACTGACAGACATACATATGTAGGTACAGATACACACGTCAAACTTATAACACCCCTCTTTTTGGGTCGGGGGTTAAAAACAAACTAGATTCTGTTCAGATAGAGATAACACTGGAACTAACATATGGAAGTATACTACTGTGATATGTGGTCTCGACTGAACAAAATAATGAAATTGGAACAGCAGCGCCCTCGATGCCACATGTTCTCTATCTAAACTAGTAGTTTTTGTAAAGTTGTTTCTGCGATGGTCCATCTCTATTTTCAGATGGCTGACCAGACAGCCTCAATGTGGGGCTCGTGCTGTTTCGACGTTGGAGACGTGAAGCTTACAATGGGCACCGGGACTTTCTTTAACATTAACACCGGATCACAGCCTCACGCCAGCGTTTCGGGCCTCTACCCTGTGGTGGGGTGGCGGCTTGGAGACGAACTGGTCTATTCTGCAGAGGGAGCTAATAACGATACGGCATCAATCATTAAATGGGCACAGAATTTAGGTAAGTGTAAAGACTCACCCTGTTGCTACTGCTTCTCTTCATTCATCAATTCAATTAAGAGAATTGAGGCGATAGGCTTACCACCTGACACCACAAGCTAATTTTACATCTTACTCTCTAATTCCCTTGAACCCTTTAATACCCTCTCCCTTCCATCTGACCTTCTAACAACAGTCAAATGTGGCGTCAAAAGGCCAAAAAAAGGAAAATCCGTAAAGGAAAATAGGCGTGATTGAATGTATGTATGTATTTAAAATACTCATTCAATGCACACTGGAGCGTTAGGTTCTCTTATTAGATTCTATTGGTCGTTCTTATAGTGGAACAGGATTTGTATTTGCCGAACGTGGTATTTGTAATACTGGCATATGAAACCACGTGGGCGTAACCGAATGTAAGATTGGCGGACGTGAATGTACTCACGTTTCCTTTAGACATTTTTACGGCGGAGTTATCACGGCATCTGTAGGGCTATTCATAACTTGTCGAATAGGGAATCGTTTCCGAAACTATATCTCCATCTCTGTCATTTAGGTGTTAGAAAATAAAACAACAATAAAACCGGACAAGTGTGAGTCAGACTCGCCCACCGAGGGTTCCGTACAAACAATAAGATAAAAGGGGGAAATCATATATTTTTTATATTTTTCTTCATAAACGGAAAAATATACATCGTAAAAATATTGAAAAACCTGTTTTAGCTTATGCTAATGAAGCTCTTTCATATGATACCCCACATGATACGGTTAAAGAACTTTAAAATTTGGACTCTTGCATAAAGACACCATTTTTTTGTGATTAAATTAAAAATATCTTGTTTTCGGATGATTGACTATATGTGTACTCTAACACAATACTTTTTGCCAAATTTCAAAGTTCTAGGTCAACGGGAAGTACTCCATAGGTTTTGATTCCCTTGTGAGTGTCGAAATGTGCGTTTTTTACGACATATTCGGCTGTAACTTTTTTTTTACGAATACTAAGAAATTTGATTTTTCTTTCTGCAGCAAGAGACCATGGATTTGCGTATATGGTTTAATTTCAACCCGGACGGACGGACGGACAGACGGACAACAAAGTGATCGTATAAGGGTTCCGTTTTTTCCTTTTGTGATACGGAACTCTAAATAAAATAATCGGTCAAGTGCGAGTCGGACTCGCGTACGAAGGGTTCCGTACTATCATCTATAATACTACAAAGTTTAGTTCTGTTTATAAAATAACGAGAAATCAACGAAATTCCAAGTAGTAAATTGCAAACTTATAGGTAGGTTTTCGATACACATCCGGGCAGCATGACGACGCTCGCGCGAATACGCGCGGCTATGGCTCGCTCCGTGATGTTACCTCCCCCGCTACCCGCGCGGCCGTTGCTTAGCAACCGCCTCGCGCTCGCGCCACCACCACACCGCGGCGCGGCGCTCGCACTGCGTTTAGATGCACGGATTATTTTCATTTTGTGAGTTTTTATGTATTAGATTAGGTATTTATTTTTATAGTTAATATATTTCTAAATATTTACTTACAAATATTCAAGTTTCTACCTGTTAATTAAGATCGAGTAAAAATTGCTTAAAAATTACGTTTGTTGTATGGGAGCCCCCCTTTAATATTTACTTTATTGTTATTTAATTATTTATTTTAAAAGGTAATATACAAGTAAATATTCTGTGAAAATTTGAAGCGTCTACCTGTTACCGTTTTTAATATTGAGCAAAAAAATACGAAAAAAACACGTTTATTGTATGGGGACCCCCCTTAATATTTTTTATTTTTTTTATTTTTAGTATTTGTTGTTATAGCGGCAGCGGAAATACATCATTTGTGAAAATTTCAGCTTTCTAGCTATCACGGTTTATGAGATACAGCCTGGAGACAGACAGACAGACAGACAGACAGCGAAGTCTTAGTAATAGGGTCCCGTTTTTACCCTTTGGGTACGGAACCCTAAAAAACTAAGAAAACCTTGGTTATTTTTTTTCCCAAGATTCGAGATTTAGACACGCGTAGCGTTACATACCGAGAAGGCGCAAGCCACATAACTACGTAGGTACGTTGCGCAGTGACCGCGTGACTTGCATGTCGCTCTCGGCACGCGTGATTTGAATGACCGTAGTTTTTTGTTTTCTCAGGGTAATTAGGTCAAATATTAATCACCTATTTTGTTTGATTATTGAGAACGAGAATCGAGTACTGAACACCCTGTATCAATATTGTTAGTGTTTAAATGTCATACTGTATATAAAAGCATAACATAAAGGCGAAAGTAACTCTGTCTGTTTGTTACCTTTCCACGATCAAACAGTTGAGTATGTTAGATCCTGAAGAAGAAAGAAAAAAAATGTAATAATAAATATCACCGATTTTCATTACTATATGTCATACATACTCGTAACTTTAGTCTATATGTCTGCCTTTTAAGCTGTAGGTCGTGGGTTCGATCGCCTCCCAAGGCAAACATTTGTGCGATGAACTTGGATGTTTGTTCTGTGTCTGGGTGTTTCTTTGTATCATAAGTATGTACTGAAAAAAGTATATAAATATTCTGTCAGCTTATCTAGTTCCATAGTACAAGCTTTGCTTAGTTCGGGATTATATAGTGCTCTGTGTAAATGTTTACCAATATTTATTTATTAATTAAATGTATAGAACTATAGATACATCTCGTTCTAACTCGTAGCTCTTATTCCTTCAGGCGCTACAATGTAGACACCGGCCGACTCGTATATTCTTGTACGCATTATCTCAAATGTAAATTCCTAATGAATCTGTCAAGCTAGTACAGAGTTCAGGGGGAAAAATAAACATGTAGGTACAGATAACAATATGGCCTAGTCAAATTAATTTATTACTTGTGCATTCTAATTATGCAGTGTTATTAACAAATTCTGTACAAAACTAAGCATATGTACATACATATATACAATCACGCCTGTTTTACCTTTCGGGGTAGGCAGAGCATCAAAGACCATGAGATTGTTTGACACCGCATTTGACCATGGTCAGAGGGTTAGGTGGAAGGGAGAGGGTATTAAAGGATTAGTGGGTTAGAGGGGATTAGAGGTTAAGAGATAATACTGGTTTGCAGTGACAGGGGGTCAGCCTATCGCCTACATAAATGCCGAAATCTAAACTAAGCAGTTTTAGGTAATATCATTGGTTTCAGGCCTATTCGACAACCCCGAGGAGACGGCAGATATAGCGACTTCGGTTCCCGATACGGATGGCGTCTACTTCATACCAGCATTCAGCGGGTTAGGGGTAAGCATGAAGTGGCGCCTCTCTATTGGTCTTTTAAAGAAACTCACAGCTATGGAAAGAGCTATACTTGCTTTTAGCGACAAGGTCGCCCGTTGTTACACTACTGTTAATTTATTTTCTTTTGTACTTTGTTTTGTTAATTTTAAGGTGTGTCAATAAAGGGTTTATCTACATATCTGTACTTGCAATCTCTCTGCGAGATCTAATTGAAATGAAGAGATTCGTAGATAAGCTAAAGTGGAGTGACATTCTCAGAATCAGAATTATTTATTGAACTACTGTCAATGAATTATTATGCTAGGTGGTATTGCAATATTTAGCTTACAGTTTACGCACATCGGGCATCGGACATTCTAGGATCTATTAAACTCTTCGTTAGTGGAAGTGTAAATCTATTGTTTAAATGACATCTGTCCCCCTTAGCTAATTCCCGTATATTATATATTTGCGATGAAAACAGCTGCCTGATCGGCTAACTTGTTGGCACTAAACATGGTCTGATGACCATGATTGCCAGACAACAGGCAACCAATACCATTGGTGAATTGTATCAACCAACCAATCAAACCGGTTATTGAAGCTCATAGTAATTAATGGTCATGATAGGTTTTTTATTGGGCTCACAGCTTAGTTGGTAGTACGCCTGCCTTCTGAGCTGTAGGTTGTGGGATCGATTTCCACTTCTGACAAACATTTGTGTGAGCAGTTAGAGTTAAGTGGCATTCTAATTTCGTGAACGCCAATAGAATAGGAAAGTAAACGTATGGAGTTGACGCATGCTACGTGACGGCACGCCACAGTTTCTTACTATTTCGAAGCGTAAGCGTTTGTAGAAATAGAAATGTTTGCCTCTTGCCTATATAAGCTTGCTGGTACTGATATTTTCCAGCCCCCGTACAACGACGGCTCGGCGGCGTCGGGATTCGTCGGCATAAAGCCGTCGACCACGAAGGCGCATCTAGTGCGCGCTATCCTGGAGTCCCTCGCGTTCCGGACGGCCCAGCTGTATGCGTGCGTGCGCGCCGAAAGCGACTATGAATTCACCAGTATTAAGTGAGTATTATTCTACAACATTGAAATGCTTTCTAGAGCGCAGACCGCGAGTAGGCAAACATAATGTAGGTCAACCTAAGACACGATCACAGAAGACTTCGCTTGCCGTTGCGTCATCACTCGAGAACTTTTCAGCACCATCGACCATTAGAGTTCGCCAACGGGTTCGGAATACGGCAGTAGACATGGGTTGATTGTGTACATTTCTGTGTCCAGGTTGGACGGAGGTGTATCGAATAATGATTTCATCGGGCAACTGATCGCGGACCTCACGGGGTTGAAAGTGGAGCGTCCTCTACAGGTCGAGATGTCTTCGCTGGGATGCGCACATATTGTGGGACTTATACTAGGTGAGGGTTTTTACGTCATATAGATTATCAACTCATTTGATGTTAAAGGGCGGCGTGGCCGAGGATGGAGCTCATCGATCTCTAGATCGATCACTCACTCACTCACTCACTCACTCACTCACTCACTCTATTGACTCTTGCCTGAACTATATTACTCTATTGACTATTATCTATTTACTCTACTCTATTGACTAGTTTTGAAGTGAAAATTTCTTTAGGTGCGCTGAGTGTACTTGTATTTTGTGGGCACTGAATGAGATTGAGCCGTCACGCTTTGAAAATCACGTACGGTTGAAGTCGGCTCGAGTCGACTAAGGAGCGAAACAGATAGTCAACGCTGCATTGCTTGCACGTATTTCATATTATTAACGTCGCATGGATGAAGTTTTTTACTTTGATTTTGTCGGAACATCAACAAAAAAGTTTTACAATAAACTATATTAAAACTAGTGGCTTTAAACAGCACGGTCGGTCGGAAAGGTTATAAAAGAACTACCTTTTTAACATTTCAGGTATATGGAAAGCCAAAGGAGAACTCAAATTACTTCGCAAAATCGGCTGCGTGTTTCATCCTCGACCATACATAAAAAAAGCATACGAGCACACATTACAGCAATGGGAAGACGCGGCCAAAAGAATGTGCGGCTGGTACTCCGCTCCCAGCTCTACCAAATCACTCTCTATAGCGAACTCTAGTAATAATTCCACTTCCCGGTTCTCTTTCAAGATGAACGACAGACAAAATGGCAAGTCTAAATAGCGGTGGCTTTTCTATCTGCTCGCATTTCTACTGGCGTGGATGGCTAGCAGGTGATATAGAACTAAACCAACTTACCTGTGAATTACTAACATGATTTTTGTGTGAATTTTGACGGCCGTCGTTGAATTTTCTGGAGGTTATAGTGTAAAACACGATGTGTGATGATAATGTAAAGAACATAAATATACATACCTATTTACATTTACATACATCTCATTTGTCTAGTCTAGGTGTTTGATTGAATGGCTGAACATCATTCAGGAAGCTAGTTGAACGGCGTCGTTTGGTAAACAGGCCAGGTATTAATGAAAATGGAATAAATTTGCTGAATTTTATTAAAGGTTTTGGTTATTTCACAGGTAAGTTGGTGTATAGGTATTTTGTAAATTCAGGTACGTCTTCTCGAGGGCGGTATGGTGACAGTTTAAATAGGTTATTGATTCAGTGAATGACTTTAGGGTAGATATAAAATATTTGGAATTCCTATAATCTTAAATACATAGTTCAATAGTTAGAAAACAGTTACATCAGGTCTCAATATGTCGTTAATTCTTACCTCATTCAATATTTACGTTCTACTGGAGTTTGTTCAAGTTTCTCCCGTGGAATTTTGAGGAACTAATATTCTGTTATGCAATATTTTCCAGAAGTATATGGAATAGTCGACAGCAGCGCCACGTCTATGAGACTGGTAAATTTGAACAAATTCGAGATTTTATATATAAATATATATATATATGTAGTTATGTATGTAAGTCCATGACTTTAGCTATTTAGACACCGCATTAAATGCGTAGATAATAATACTGTTATGTATATAAAAAGTCTGTTTTTCTATATGTCCAATCATGTAAACAGAAATATCAGGCGGACGACCAATGAGAGAACTCTAATTTACGAACTCATTAGCTGTAGTTAGTAGTGTGAATACGGTGAGTACGCTATATTGTTTACAATTTTGGACTAGTAAAAAATACACTTTACATATTTATATCTATAGATTGCTATGTATAATGCTCAGGTAAAAGCACTATGATTCAAAGACAAGGGATCAAATTGCTCAAAAAGTTATATTATTGTTTCTGTGAGAAACTAATGAGTGTTATCAATCTATGTCATTGTGTTGTGGGTAGAAAGAGACAGCTGTATAATTACTTCTATGTGTTAACGCGACAGCGTGACGTTCGCATTAGATTATTTTTTCATTCCAATTTTTCAAATTTAATTTGTTACTGCCTTATGTATAAAGTTTTAAGAGAAACGCGCGTATTCTTCCATACAAAAAGGAGAAAACTGTTTTCTCACGTTTTGTATGAAAAAAAAAAACGTAATTAAATTGCCGCGAAAATTGTTATACTCAAATGATATGTACAAATGTTTTTGTCTTCTCTTGCGTTGTATTGACAACCGAGAACACCACAATCCTTATAAAATAATAATAAAAGTCGACTCATCGATCGTCACGCCACATCTCATTTGCTAAAATGCATATCTACATAAACTGACTGGCCTTGTGGCTCAGTTGGTAGTGTGTTTACGTCTACCTGCTGAACTGAAAGGTCGTGGGTTCGATCCCCACCCAGGGCAAACATTTGTGTGATGAGCATGGATGTTTTTTCTGTGTCCGGGTGTTTCTATGTATCATATGTATATATTTACAACAAAAAAAAGTATATATGTATTCTATCAGCCATCTAGTTCCATAGTACAAGCTTTGCTTAGTCTGGGCTAGATGGTGTTGTGTGAAATGTCCACAAATATTTATTTATTTATATTTATACTTATATGAATAATATTTTAGCGTCTGCATACACCTGCTGTTTGTGAATGTATTTCCATAAGTAGGTAGTCATTACTATGAAATAGTAGGTTTTTTATTATGTAGTAGTAAGTAGCTTTGGAGAAGGTATAATTATTATTCTATTTTTAGCTTAAGTAGATAGACGACGTTTAAGTGAAATAAAAAAAAGATATATACATATTAAGGAAACACAGATATAACTATGATAAATGTCTGTAAAATATTTTTTCCGTTAATTTTATTTATTAGCTGTGAGGTTAATCGGTGACGATAAACTAGCTGCCAAGAAGCTACTTAGTCTCGAGCACCGCCGTAAAGTAGCATGTCTGTCTATTTTATACAGGATTCATTTCGGGGAATGTGCGCAAGAGCTTCACGACCTAATTCCACCCTCCCCATTTCACTACAGGACTAGCAGAAAGTCGGCGAATTACCACCCATTTCTCGTTCTAAATGCCAAAAATCCGTACTCAGCGATATCGATCCACATTCCTGTTGCGTACTGCACAAGAATGGAATTCGTTGCCGCCATCTCTGTTTCCTGAGACCTACAATCTTGGAATTTTCAAGGCTAGAGTGAATAGATATCTTCTAGATCGACGAGCTCCATCCTTGGCCACACCGTCGCTTAACATCAGGCGAGTTGGTGGTCAATCGTAGATCTATCTTCTATAAAAATAAAAAAAATGTTCCAAGGTATGATGTTCTTACTAAGGCGAATTCGAGTTTTACTGAATATCATCCGCTTACTTTTCGTGCAGAAATTACTATTATGTTTCTATGAAG
The DNA here is from genome assembly GCA_947563715.1 of Lycia hirtaria. NCBI lineage: Eukaryota > Metazoa > Arthropoda > Insecta > Lepidoptera > Geometridae > Lycia > Lycia hirtaria. Next base: position 9,588,037 of record OX387384.1, read on the forward strand.
CCGCGTCAATTATGCGTGGCTTGTGTCTGCGTCGTTTTTGTTCACAGAATGTAGATCATTTGCCGTGCTAGCCAAAATCCTGGCAAGTGTATTGGTTTCTTCTAGGTAAGCGCGCTCCATCGTAGACCGCAGCCTCGCTTAACATCAGGCGAGTTGGCGGTCAAGCGGAAACCTATTTGAGAATTAAAAAAAATATCTATAATATATAAATATTCTTGTAAAGCGACCATAGACATAGACATTTCATCATCAATAATTTATTTTTAACCCCCGACCCAAAAAGAGGGGTGTTATAAGTTTGACGTGTGTATATGTATATGTGTATCCGTCTGTGGCATTGTAGCTCTCAAACGAATGGATCGATTTTGATCTTTTTGTTTGAAAGATTTCATCGAGAGTGTTTCTAGCTAGTTCACCAAAAAAGCTGTTTTTTTTTGTCGGGGGGGTTTTTGAGTTTTCTAAAATTATACTTGTTCTGATTTGATGCATTTTTCGTTATATACATATGTTGACAAGTCGTTTGATCGGTTAGTTGGTAATGCCAATAGCCAACTAACTGGGCAAACATCTTGCCGCAGTTGGCCCAATGTGTACAGCGGACTTTGGCGTGGCGGCTGCCGCATACGCAGCTTCACTCTGGTAATGTTTTATCGATATACTTATTAGAGTGTACCGTGTGTGGTGGCCCTTATGGTAGCTCTCTATGTTATTTTAATAAAATATTTTATTTATGTAAAAAAAATTTTACTTGTATAAATTTAAGCAATAATCTTGCCAACTCAAAGAGTAGAAAACATAGTTTAGTGGTGTTTTAAATGAAATTTTATGTAAAAAGGACAATATAGTATTAAATAAATTTATTTATTGTGATTAATTACTATATATTGTAATATTATGGTAATTTAAAATATAATTACAATGATATTAGGACTGATTCAGATTACTACACTCATATAAGTACCTACTACAGCAGGGTTACGCTCAACTCTATAGCGATGTAAAGATGGGTTGCGCCCGTTATTACCCGACTGCGAAAGAACGAGGGCTATGTTTTTAAAATATTTGTATATATCTATCTATATGATCGCCTATAGCCTAAACGGCTTGACAGATTTTGATGTGCGAAGTGTCGTTAGATTCGTTCTTACGAGTGTCGTAGGCTACATTTTTTGTAAAAATAATAATAAAACTCTCGCAATAATAAAAAAAAAGTTTTTTTCTGAACCGCCAATTACCTTTTTCGTAATAAATACGATTTCCAGTATTATGTATTCTAAAGAATGCGCATACTTTCTCACAAAAAAAGTACACTCAACAGCGTATCAAGTGTAACGAAATCGTAAGTTAGACTGCAAAACTCGCTCTTCACCAGTAGGTATTTTGTTTTTCTTTTAATTTGGATACTTGTTATCTTGCTTTTTCTGTAATGATTGTAAGACAAAAGTTCAAATGACTCTACTTTGTGATATTTTTAACAGTCTCTTCAACTTTTGTGTCACTCTCTTAATTGCAAGATAAAAATGGGTGCGGGCCAACTTTGCATCAACAGACATAGTAGATAACGCATGCGACTTCATTTATATGAAATCCTCTCGTGCCACGTTTTTGGTATCGACTGTGACGTCACACAAACGATTTAGTGATGGAATGTTCCATCCGCGCGAAATTGCATCCGCGCGCTTGTACGCTAGTAACTAGTTGACAAAATATCTAATAGAAACTATATATCACCTAAGTAAGTAAGTAAGTTCGTATAGACTGAGTGGCCAGCCCTATTGTCAGAGTTATTAAGCCGCCGAGAGGCCTCTGATTTGGCTTGACGATTGCCGAACAACCGGGACCTACAATATATATATCACCTGAAACTTAATCAATCTTAGGGCGTCAAGTGTGTGTTTTTATCTTCCAGTTGACACGCTAGGTACCATACACATGGGGTATCTATAGAAGTCTATGCTTGCATCGCTGTAAAAGTTGAGCATAACCCTGCAGGACTATTTTATCAAAATCGTTACTAAAAGTGTAGATCGTCGTGTGATATTTAAATGACAGTTATGTATTAATTACGTTTAAATTTGTAAAGTAACTATAGTTTTATCCACCTTTTACATTATTTAAGCTAATAAAATATTATTTCGAGAAAGTTACATTACCACATTTATTATCAGATCGAAATCCATAGACAGATTTAGATTGAAATTAAACAAATTCAAATGTGCAACACGGATTTTTTTTAATTGGTAAAGCAGCTTTAAAATTACACTTCTATTTTAATTACATTTTAAAATTAATTTAGCCTTTTTTTTATTGTAGGTATTTTGTATCATGGTGACTGTTATGAAATTAAATGGTGACAATGTTATAATTTGTTTTTTTTTGTGTTGGAAATAAATAATTGTAAATAGCTCTACATTTTTAAATAAAAACTACGGGTCACTCACGTCTGTTTTGAGCCGAAATATCCGACTATAGTTTCAACCGCGTTCGGCGGTCTTTTTCAAAAGAGCAGCACACACGTCACTCTCGGTCGGTGACGCGCCTTGCAAAACAAAACAGACACGTCACGTCTGTTTTTGTCAAAACAGACGTGAGTGACCCGTAGTTTTTATTTAAAAATGTGTGAAAACCACGTTAGTTTCCATAGTAAAATAGCTCTACATATTGTTTATAATTGCAGTTTTTTTTAATATTCATGCTGACAAATTTCAACTTTACATCTAACTAAACACATACTAATTCATAGGAAATAAAATTCGTACTACATGCTTATTATGGTATCGTTAGAAAAGAGAAGTAAGTTGTGGGATATTAGTGTTTGGAACTTCGGATGGAGAACTAGATACTTAGTTTAAAAATACTGAAAAAAGAAAAAACCGACTTCAAAATACGCAATACAATACATAACGCGACTTGCTGTTCACTTTTCTACAGGCACTTGGATTATATTTTACCAGTTATTTTGGTATAAAAACCAAAGTACTGCATCGATTTTGATAAAATTTATATGGGACCACATCTGAAGTACAACTTACCTAATACAACTTATCACCAAAATCAATGCACAATTGACTGAGCAATCGGTGAACAGCATACAAAAAACATACAGACTGAATTGATGACCTCCTTCTTTTTGAAAGTCGGTAAAAAATTAGGAACTAAGGTCTCGATAAAACAACATAATGAAATAAGGACAGCAGCGCCCTCAATTCCACATTACTTTTGTGTGGCAAATCGGCAATGCGCAGTGTGCATTGATGTGGGATTAAGTGTTATGTAACTTTATATCCAGTTAGTTGGAAACATTGTTTATCAATCTGAGATGCTGTAATGATTGCACACTACTGCTTGGCTGTTGAATAACTGACGAAGATACTTTTCCAGGCTTCCACTTTATAAGAGATCGTGCGACTACTGATCTATGTAAATAACCGTTATTGAAACAGCAAACAATTATTTGCCGGCAAATTCAGACACACTCGGTTATGAAATAATTATACTAAAAATTGTTTTAGTTCATAAATCTAAACTATGTGCCTATGCCTACTAAATAAACTACTATTAATGTCTTCTGTGCTACTATAATACATTTAAATAATTCGCGCCGCATGTGTATCATACTACCTTAAGTATAGTTGTACCTATGTAAGTAAAATTCAAATGTTCCGATACATTTACGCTCATTAGTACTTACAAGTTTTTAAGAAGAAACGCGGCGATGAAAGTCTTCTTACGCCTCCATACATTTTTTATGTTTCTCTTCGTAATCCATAGAGGGCGCTTTCAAAAAATTTATAGAGGCGTACGAAAACTTTCATCATCGCGTTTCTTCATAAAAACTTGTACTGGGTGACCTGTAACTCAGCAGCTGTAATGACATTTCATTCGATCATAACGGAGATATTCCTCAGCAGAATCACAGTTATTATACATTTCATACCTATTAATTTACAGGCATATTATTTATTTTAGTTTCTTATTCCAGATGACTTGATTGCGTACTTTTTCTTCGAGTTGCTCTTATAAAGTTCTACAATAAAAATCAAGGTAGAGAAGAGAGACCCCATCGCTAGAAGTATAAAGGCGACCCTCATATCACGCATGGTGGTTTGTTTCGTCGGTCGTGGCTCCGCGCCTTTCTTTGTGGATGTGTCTCCTAGTTTCAAGGTGCGCCTTGTCCAAATGTAGTACATCTTGGGGAGCCCTGTTTCTAGCAAACGCATCATGAAGCGTATTGATTCATCGGTAAATAGAAAACCTGCAACAAACGATTTTGTGATTGTTATAAAAATCTCGCTTTCATCATCATCATCTCAGCCATAAGAAGTCGACTGCTGGACATGATTTCCTAAAAAAATGGTTTTTTTTAAATGTAGAAATAGGTTTGCGCTTGACCGCCAACTCGCGATTTAAATACACCCAGATTATATCTATCGGGAAAGACCCACTCAGGAAGAGTATTCCACATTCTAGCAGTCCGCACGATGAAAGTGGCTTGGATCGAATATATTCCTGCCTTTTGTATAAGGTAATATGTCCATCTCGTGGCTTGTCTTCTTACGCTGTGCTTGCCGGTGTGTGCTTACTTTAGGAATTAGGATTAGGTCGTTGTAAAGGTTGATCTCGAAATTCTTGTATTTTTATGGTTTCGGACTAATATTAAAGCGTGGTTTTGTATTAGTAAGGCAACTTTATAATTTCATGGTTTGACCATGTCCATCTGCCACTCTGTATTATCCAAGGTACGTTTAACTGGGAGACTACCTACTATCTGTAATTTAGCATGGGTATCAAAAATTTACATTATGTCCAACATTAGCCTCATCAAAAATAAACTCAAGTTAGGCAGTTTAATTCCATATCTATCTTTAGCTGTCACATAGTACATTAACCATGCGGACAAAGTGGTAAAATAAAACATTGATAACAAGTATCTATAGGTATTTAAAAAAAAAATACACCCGACTGCAAAAAGCAGTTTTTGTAGTTTAACTTAATTTCGTTTCGCTTGATACGCTGTTGAGTATACGTTTTTTGTGAGAAAGTATGCGTAAAATCGCTGTAAAAAATTATAAATGCACATTCTTTAGAATAATTCTAGTAAAATCACTTGTATATTACGAAAACTTTCTTTGGAAGTTACGAAAAAACGATTTTTTTTTTAAATTTTGCGATAGATGTATTATTATTATTACAAAAAATATAACCTATGACACTCAGGAAATGAAGACGAATATAACGACACCTCGCACATCAAAATCGGTCCAGCCGTTTAGGCTGTAGGTGATCATATAGAAACATACATCCATACATACATATTTACATACATACAAACGTACATACACTCGAAAAACATATCCGAATTCTTACGCATTCGGGTAGGTACAAATGTAAAATAATCAACTACTTACGCCATAGGGGAGGTGACATCTCTGACAAATAAGCTATTTTATGAAATTTGTTCTAAATAATGCTATAACTTTCTCAACAAAGCGTACACTCTTCATCGTATCAGGCGTAACACTTACACAACGAAAATCACTTACGTAGGGTTTTTTTTTAAATGTATGAGGCAGTTATCCTTTAGCCTTTTAACACGATATAAAAAATGTTCATACCTACCAGTTCTGCAGATGTAAGATATGTAGTAGGTATGGAAGGGCTCTTCGAGGATGTACATAAGAGGCGAACCGGCTTCATCCGTGAAGTTCACCAGCATTTGGATGATGACGTCTTCGCTTCGTGCAGTCGTCACTGCGTGATCGTTCTCAAGTACATAGTCTGTAAAAAATCCTGTTTAATGCCTAGATTTGGAATATTATTAGTTTGTATTTTGATCTCATATAAGTGGCTGGAAGGCGCTGGATGTACCTATGCCACTTCCAATCGGTCTTTTTGAAAATCCATGGGGGAGGCCTATTACCAGCAGTGGATTTCTTATGGCTGAGATGGATGATAATATTTGGGCATCATCATGATAGCATCGATCACAAATCGAGATATTGTCACGGCAATTTTTCGAAAAATCGGAATGCCAGTGCCACCTCATGGTCATGGTCAATGGTCAATGGTGTCTACGACATGATAAGACGACAGTCCGACAGTCGGTGGTGTCCGACAGTTTTACGGCGATCATCCAATAAAAACTAGCAACGCAATGCAATTCTTATTTCCAGTCTCTAGACACATTGTAATTTTTTTTCAAAGGGTTCCATAATTTTCACTGTTTCCCAATTTTCATATGCAAAAATTAATAATTGACCGAGCGAGCGAAGCGTCTCTGCATCCACTGGCCAAATTTTCTTTCGTGTGTCAGTTTGTAATTGCGTACAGGGCGTAATTTTGAACCAATTTTGATGAAACTTGGCGTATAGGTTCTATGGATTATTTAAAAAAAATATCGTCGGCGATTTTTGATAGGAGGGATGGTTCTCATGAAAGGGGGGGGGGGGGAGGGGGAGTTTATTGCGGTGCTAATTACCAACCGATTGATATTTGGTAGGTAGATTAAGTACACAATGATTACAACTTGACGTAATTGGTCAAGTGGTTGTCGAGATATGACAACCAACTTGAGATTGCGTGTGGGGAGCGTGGATGTGCTTGATGCATTTTAGCGCTGAATAATTTTCTTGATTTTACGTTTTCTGCATATTTAAAGTTATTTGATGATCGAGCGAGCAAAGCGTCTCTGCATAAATTGGCCAAATTTTCTTTCGTTTTTAATACGGCTTCATAAGCCAACTTTATGTAGGTATTATGTACAGATGACCCACGGTAAGCTGCAAATAAGCTCTCTCGCGAGGTCTACTGTTCTTAGAACTACTAGTTATGATATTATGTTATTATTATAAAAGCGAAAGCAATCCTTGTCTCTGCCTGTATCGATTTTTATAAAAAGTGGCAGGTACTGACATAGCTGAGAGCCTGCAGACTGACATATATTTCATCATCATCACCGTTTTTCATCACTATGCAAACTGCAGATCTCAGATAGTATGTTATACCATTGAATGCCAATTATTTTATTTTATTTACTCACTGATTCCCAAAGATTCTTTTTTCAACTGCGCATGATTTATATATGCTCCCATTTCCTTGTCCTGTTCATTTATATTATTAACCAGTAGATTTTTAATCGACGGGGATACATACAGCCTATTTTCGGAACGGTACAACTGGTTTAGAGTCTTTATTTCTTTGTGGCGCGTTCTTGTGGTGAATTGATAGTTGACGTTACCCTGAAAAATAAAACGATTTAAGGTAATTGCCAAGTCATCCCGGTTTAAGCAAAGAAACTCTACCGAGAGGGTGAGTCTTGTAGAATTGAGTAGAAATAATTCTACTTAGAATACATATCTAATTAATGTTGAATTCTTCACGAGGCATCTTCAGGACTTCTTGACTCTTCGAGCTTCGAGCGCAAGAGCTCGAAGAGTCAAGAAGTCCTGAAGATGCCTGGTAAAGAGGTGTCGACAAGAGTACCAGCTTGAAGACAACGAAGCCGTCAAGAGTACCAGCTAGAAGACACCACCGAAGTAGAAGAGTACCAGCTTGAAGACTTCGAAGTAGGCAAGAGTACCAGCTTGAAGACGTTGAAGCGGAAACACTAGATATAAGTTAGATTTAAGTTTTTGAAATATAATGAAAATAATTATAGTAACACCAGATTCAATAAATTTTCTAAATCAGTTTGTTATTTACCCGACTGCGTAAGAAGGAGGGTTATGTTTTTCGAGTGTATGTATGTTTGTAAGTATGTAAGGGTGTATGTATGTATGTCCCTATATGACAGCCTACAACCTAAACGGCTTGACCGATTTTGATATGCATGGTGTCTTTAGATTTGTCTTCGCTTCCAGAGTGTCATGGGCTATATTTTTTATAATAAAATAAATCTCTTGAAAAAATGCGTTTTTTCGTAACCTCCAATCAACTATTTCGTAATGAACAAGTGATTTTCCTAGAATTATTTAAAAGAATGTGCAAATATAATCTTTTACAGCGGTTTTACGCATACTTTCTCACAAAAAACGTACACTCAATATCGTATATCAAGCGCAATGAAATCGTAATTAAGTTACGACTGCAAAAACTGCTTTTCTCATACTCATACTCATATATTTATGGCGTCATATGTACATTACAAATGTCTATATAAATATCACAATGAAAATACATATGGCCCTATAAGGGCATGGCAACATGAGGTTCGGAGCGCTCTTTTGTTATTCTTTTAGTATACCTATATAATTGTTCGCACAGAATTCGCCCTATTTATTTGCTTGTTCGTTTTAACTCTTACCTGGTAAATTCCCAATAAAATTATTGAGCAAAAAAGAGATGCCCCTCTTAGAACCCGAAATCTCTGGCTTCGCTTTATAGGAAATCCAAACATCGTACACGTCACAGCATTGAGAATATAAATAAACAGAGGTTGCGGTTCTTCATTATCCATTTCCCTTTTTAACCAAGCCATTGCCCACGTAAATACACCCGTGATTGTTATCAAAATAAATAAAATAAACACTGTTCTAGCGCTAAAACAGTTGTAAGGGTACTGCCAAAGCGGTATTTCATCTGGTTTCTTCAGAACGGCAGCCAATGAATCTGTTGAGATGTAGTGCAAATAGAAGAAATGTTTCGTTGTGTACTGTACCATAAATCTTGAATTGAAGGACAAGTCAATTGTTCCATCTATTATACAACGGAGACTTCCTGACATCTGTTTTGTATCGGGATGTACAAATCCGTAAGTATTGCACGTTTGGTCTTTTGGTATTGACAAATTGAATCGATAGTGGTTTACGTAGTTATTCATCACTAATCCATCTAATCCGCAGTAACCGTCATTATAGGTCAAATTTACGCTCGTGTAGATATCTATGTAGTTGCAATATTTTATAGATGTTGGGAATCTGTCAAAAATATTCGCTCTTAATGGGTAATCTTCAGTGAGTTCTTGAAATTTACTGTTTTCCATAACAGCCGTCTCTAATTCAGATTCGTCCTTCGCCATTATTATCTTTATTGTTCTGTCGTACAAGTCCGTGTTGGATTTCTTCTTTTTACCATAAATAATATAATGGTATGGGCAGGTGTAAGGGAATGATACAATCACTCGAACGACTCTGTGCGTATGCCATATGTAATTCAAACAAGTTTCAATTTCTATGAGAAATGATTTGTTAAATTCTCCATCGTCACATGTAAGGGTCCCGTTTTTTAATGTAATAATTAGATACAAAGGAGACCAATGACTTTTTAGTATAACAGCAAAATGCTTTGAAGTAATCTGACTCATAGTTATACGTACGTTAGATAGTATTATGACATTGGGATCTCTATTCATCAGACCCTTACGTGCATTGACATAACTTGCACCTCTTGATATAATTACAGTTTGATCGGCATAGAGTCTTACTATTAGAGCGCTAAGTGCTAAATCATCAGTATTATTATCAGTTAAAAAAACAATCGATGCATTGATTTCTCTAAAATTTACTATAGGTATGTAATACTGTGGTAATGTTGCATTAGGGAACTGGTAACACTTGGACACCACCACACAATTAATGGCGAAAATAATGAGCAATTTTTTCATTATGTCCACTTTTTCTCTAAGATACTATTACTATTCACAAAGAAAAGAGAGAAATTCTGTGACTATTAACTAATCGAGATTTTTTTGATGACTGCGGAACTGTGCGTGGGTTCACCCTAAAATAGGGTTGAATGTGACAGGTCCGGGTGAGATTACATCGACAGCTTTGCCTATCATTAAATATTTGACATGTCATAACGACACGCACACAATAATTTCTGTAATTTTGTCGAAATGGTAGACTCTAGATTTATATGTTAAAAAAGCGGACATTGTAATGTTTATCAAAACATCAATTACTTTAGCTATAAAATGATTAAATCCGGGTAGCACCTACTTTCAATAAGGTGTCAATCACTCAAAATATCTATTCGAAATTGTTATAAGGACTTAGATTCTAACGATTTGGGACGATGTTTCTTTATCCTATTATAGAACAAAAATAAATTAGCGTGCGTGTTATTCATTTTTACCTATTCATATTGCGTCTATAAGTGATTTAGAAAGATACTTAAGTACCTATTATGTTCAACTCTGCTCAATAATCGCAACACTCCATGCAAACATTTATCTATTTCATTTAAACTTCACTGAGCAAATCCTATTATAAATTAGCACCTTCATGGAACTATATAAAAAGTTAACAATACGATGAAAATGAATAATTGTTCAGCGGAAGTCAAGAATGGCTAATCTATCATTATTTTTAGTACTTTATATATTTTTGAGACTTGCAAGTGGTCGATTATTGGACGGATTGTTCTTGAGTCCTGAAGTACTGAAGGTGAAGACTACTACAGAAATACACACTGGAAACGACTACATAGATTATAACCCAGATCGCGTTGTTCGTCAAATCACAATTATAGATATTCCTGCGATAGACTCTAATGGAGTGGAAGAGATAATAGAAATTATAGAAGATGATATCTTTGTGGAACAAGATGAACAGCAGTTACAGTGGCAGGATGTACTTGATTGATAAGCAGATTTCAGAATTTAATGGTACAATAATTGATTATATGTAAAACATGTAATTAAGTAAACAGAATAAAATGTATAGTATAGATCGAGACACGCTATTTAACCCTTTTATGTTACTGTTGGGGGTAATTCGCAGACACCACCAAACTTATTAAAAAAAATTAAAATAAATTTATCCAAAAAAAGATAAAATTCGCACACAGTTTTCGTTCTTTTTAATTCAGACTTTCAAATGTAGTTATCATAAAAATATTGATTAGGTCGATAGTTAATTTAGTGGTGCCTTGAGAATTGCCCTGACTGTATCAATAATAAAGGCACTGTTCATGTTGAAAGTTGTATTTAATTTTATAATAATTTTTTGTTTTGACCTTTATGGGATTGTGAGATACAAAAAAAAAAAAAAATTGTGGACATTTCACACAACACCATCTAGCCCAAACTAAGCAAAGCTTGTACTATGGAACTAGATGGCTGATAGAATACATATATACTTTTTTTTGTAAATATATACATATGATACATAGAAACACCCACCCAGACACAGAACAAACATCCGTGCTCATCACACAAATGTTTTGATCACATCACACTGGGTGGGGATTGAACCCACGACCTACAGCACAGCAGTCAGGCATACTACCAACTAAGCCACAAGGCCAGTTTCACGATTCGTCAAGATTCACTAAAATCCCTTCCGGCACTGTTTTGACTGGTGCTGGTAACGTAACAAGCAAAGGAACCAGGCTGTTTTAAGATCTATTTGAAATTCCGTACCTGCCCGTTAACATTCCTTGGATGCTACTCCTCTTTTTCTCTCTAATTTTTACCCGACTGCGAAAGAAGGAGGGTTATGTTTTTTAAGTAGGTTCCTACTACATCATTGTCTATTGCTTTTATCCCACTAGGTGGAGTCAGCTCAGCATGTTTTTCTTCGCCACTACACTCTATCAGGCGCCATCTCTACATTTTTTATATATACTCGTATTTAAAATAAGTTTGCGCTTGACCGTTAACTCGCCTAATACTATGTTGTCTATATAACGATGTTGCGGCCTACGATGGAACACGCTTACCCAGAAGAAACCAGTTTACTCGTGATTTAAAGACACCGAGATTGTATGCATCGGAAAAGATCAACCCAGGAAGTGTATTTCATAATTTAGCAGTCCGTACGATAAATGTAAGATTTAAATGTTTCGTTCGGCCTTTTGGAATATCCACCATGAAACGATGATGCTTTATTACATTTACATATTTCACACAGTTAATCTATACTTTCTTAGGTTTCCCTCTCCCGGCCCTTACTTTAACCATTATAATTAGGACTCTCTTGCATACCTCCCTTAATTTTTATTAAGTACCTACTTGTCGAAATAATAATAAATAATTGTAATTGAAAATATTTTATTTATAAAAAAACATACACGTCAATTTACTTATTTTTGGTAAAAAAAAACATTCATAGGTCCAGACACCCTGACCTCCCTACATAGGGACTCTAGAAGTTACAAACACTTACATAACAATTAAATGAGTTACATACTTAAATATTAAAAATATTGCACTTAAAACACCGGAAGGTGAGTCTTAATTCTGACTCCGTGAGGCTTAATTCACAAATTACATATTAAAAATATACTAAGGTCTCTTATTGTTATTTGCCTACCCATGTAGGCAGGGTCTTGATTCTGCGTCCCGCTAGACCTGTTAATCCGTTGTCATAACTGAGACCATCGAAGTCACTAAGCAAGTCATTGCTCGGATTGTCTCCTCTAAGCGATCTCTTCGCCACTTTATGTGAAGGTTCTGCCGGTGCTTCCGTTGTAGTAGCTTCTACGAATGCGATAACCTCTGGTACTTCCTCGACGACTTCCACAACTGCGTACAGTGGAACAACTTCATCATATTCAGCTGTAGTAGTCGTTTCTGTTCCTTCTAGAACAGGCGCTGCGATGGCGTACGCGACTAGCGCAAGCGAGAGAAGGACGCACAACGTGGAAGCCATGTTCTTCAGGGGCTTCGAGTTACTTCTCCACGATACGATGGGAACTGCTCCCAAAAAATTAAGTGCGAGTGCACGGTCTTCCGTTTATTTGGATTCTAATCAAACCCTCGACATGCATTAGTTTTTATACTACGTCGCTTCCACGGTGCTAATAAGACATCTCCAGAATTGGTATTCATTGACGCATTGTATACCTGTGATATACTAATAATTTCAGTAAATATTCTCAATAACATAATGACCATGAATGTGTTTTGTCGTAGATTATATTGAAAAACGGTGATAAATAAGTTTACTTTAGCGATTGTTAGTGTGGAAAACGCAGTTGAGTTAAGCGTGACACATATATCCTTCCGATTATCGATGAGTAAGGTTATGTACATCTCCGAGCATATTTAACTCCAAATTTTTAGGATCATGGTGTCTGTTACTAGTGAACTGTTTTATCATGTCGTCTATTTGTGGCGCAATTTTTCTATAGTCCATAATATTAGTATGTGTCATGGTTAAAATAACAAGTTTTTATGTTTTGACATGTTATTCTCACTGGTTCCACTTTTGTTGATTGACTTGTTTGTGCCAATACTGCCTATATTGTTATTCTTTTCTATCGCGTCTATGATCAATACAATATTACTAACAGCTACCTGATTTTATCCATGACCGAGGAATGTTTTATTGTGGACACAAGTCCACAAGGAAGGCACCCCCTAAATTTCTCCATGATGTAAATTGTTTATCAATAAGCATTTTATGGATATAAAATCACTCTTGCTGTTTGATCACCTGTAAATATAACTAGGTATATAGAAACAGTTGCACTAATGTTGTGGTTTTTACTAGACTGCTGAGTTTGTTAAAAATAATTAAATACGATTGCTTTTGTGATTACCCAGTTTGTTAGTAGGTATTTGTTATAGGCACATAATACATAATGTCGGTTAAGTATTTACATTATAAATTGATTGCCAAATTTCGTCAAAATTAATTGAGTATTACAATATCTACGTGTGTACCAGCTTACAAACCTCAGGACAGATGAAGGCACATTTTGCCACATCAATTGTTTCAATCTGACTTCGGTGGAATGATTATTTATTGACAATAACTCATTCCACCAAAGTCAGATTATTTATTTTGTGACAAAGTGAATTTCCAAGCAATAACGCTCCTGCGTTAGTGACGCATCTATAATGATGCATTAGTAAATAGATATCAAGTAAGTATATAGGTAGGAACCCTATGCACTATGCATATCACTTAATCGTGAAACAGTAACAAACGGACACAGAGTTAATTTCGCTCCTATTATAAGCATTCCAACCACCAATCATAGTTATCGCTTGGAAGTACTTGGTAGAGCTCACTAGAGATTCCCTCAATCGATTTCAGGTTCCCTATAGTTTAGAAAATTCATCACAGTTTAGAAATGCTGCAAACGATGTACGTCCCAGATAGACAAGTAAAAAATAATTATTATATTAATTTAGAAAACTCAAACAACCGACTTCAAAATGTAGTTTCATTTACTTGTATGACATTTTTTCCAATGATTTTCTTTTAAAAACCAAATTACTGAATTGATTTTGATAAAATTTCATGTTTCAATTTCAATTAAAATTTCATTTCATTCATTCTATGGGATCAATCTGAAAGTATATTCTTTCAAACAATAAAAAATACAACCAAATTTAGAACCTCCTCCTTTTTTCAAGTGGGTTAATAAATATGTTTTTCGTACAACGCCATCTTAGGTATTGCACTCGCAAAATATAATAAAATAAAATGCTCAATTTACGTATGTACCTACATTATTTACGTAACCATACACACATATCACCACTATTTTTACCCGACTGCGTAAGAGGAGGGTTGTTTTTAACCGACTTCCAAAAAAAAGGAGGTTATCAATTCGACCTGTATGTTTTTAATATTGTCAGAATTGCACAATTTTTGTATATGTTAGTCTATACCAGCTTCTAAACATGTGTGCCAAATTTCATAAGTGTATATATGTTTGTATATTTGTCCACGTATTACGCAGAAACTAAAAGTCGTATTTCAAAAATTCTATTTATTATTTTTATTTTATTTTATTGAATAAAGTATCTTTAGGAGTCACTGTAAGTTTTATCAAAATCGGTTCAGTAGTTTTCAAGATATGGGCTTTTGAACACTCACTTCGTTCATCGCAACTGTGTCGAGCAGTGTTTACACCTAATTGTTTGATAGAAAGTGACATGAGCGGTGATGAGCTTTGACGACTGTTTTTAACCGACTTTAAAATGAATAAATAAAAGTAATTTAAAATAAAAGTAATTAAAAAAAAAAAACTACTCGAGGACATAAGCTGTCATCAACTAAGTCCTATACAGACATCGACCTCAAAAATAGTTGGTTTACGTACCTACTTAGGTAGACGCCCAGTATTGATTTTCTTGGTGTTATTTCTCTCTTTTCAGTTTGAAGTCGGTTTAACTTTTTTTAATTACTTTTATTCGTGTTTATGTATAAATGTGTGTAAGTAATTTGTATGTGGGTATGTTTCTATAAGAACGCCTACAACCTAAAAGGCTTGACCAACTTTGATGTGCGAGGTGTCGTTAGATTCGTCCTTATTCCCTGAGAGTCCTATGCTCATAGCATGTATCTATGTACATATATTGCAAAAAAAACTATTGACTATTGGCTATATTTTTTTGTAATACTAATAACGTCTCGCAAAAATAAAAATAAATGTTTTTTCGTAACCTCAATTTTTTTCTTTAAAACAAGTGATTGTACTAGAATTCTAAAAAATGCGCATTTACAGCGATTTTACGCATACAAAACACGCACTCCCAACAACGTATCAACCGTAACGAATTCGTAAGTAAGACTGTAAAAACCTCTTTTCTGCAGTTGGGTATTTTGATTTTCTTGTAATATAGGTACTTGCCCCTTAGGGGGTAGGTAGAGCGTCAAAGACTATGAGGCCGTTTGACGCAACATTTGACCGTGACAATAGAGAGTTGGATGGGAAGGAGAGGGTGTTATAGGTTTAGGTATAAAGGGTAAGGTGCAATAGTGACAGGGGGTCAGTCCATCGCCTATATAAACAAAAATTCCCTCGTCTCTGACCTGAATTACAGTATGCCCGGGAAGAGAAGCAGCTGGTACCTATTTTATCTTTTTCTCTCAGTCCGGGATGAAAGCAAAGTAACTATTACTTTCGGTTTTGTAATATTAAGTAGTTAGGATTTTTCCGTTAATGAGTTAACTGTAGTTATGAAAAGTTGGTAGGTAAATTCATTAGCATGTCCTATAAAAGGCCATTATGAATTAGATAACTAAAGTAGGAAGCAAGAAGGTAAATATTGGAATATGTTATTAATTTTCGAGTTGACTTTTTTCGATGATCAAATCAAAGGTAGAGTGAGTAATTCATTATCATGTGCTGTCAAAACGAAGTTCCAATTTGTCGAAGACATTGTTATGATATGGGGCCATTCAATTATTACGTAAGACGATTTAGGGGGTGGAGGATTTAGGGGGGTCGACCATGTCTAGTTTTTTCTTACAAGGGAGTCTTGATAGTTCTTACTTAAGATCACAAAAATGCGCAAAGGAGTGCCGAAGTGCGCTCGGATGTGTAATAAAAATAAGGTACTTGTTCCTTTGTAAGTAAAAATAAAACATTCCTAAAAATCGTTACTTTGAAAAATAAACATTACAATAAACCAAACGTGTATTCATTTTTTCCTTTAGATTCTTATGTAATAAATATTACGTAGGAGGGGGGGGGGGGGGCGCTATTCTTATTTTTTCTTATTTATGCAAAAAATATGCTACCGAGGTCTACTGGTTTCTAAATATATGCTTTGTTTTTACGCTCGTTATATGTAGAACTACTCTATGCCTATGTGTTGATTGAATCAATAGAATATTATTGTTAGTTCACAACCACAGCCATACAATAATGATACAGATACGACTTTTGCATCATAATGAGGAGGTGCTAACCGGCGCTTTGTTGCCTTTTATCTTTATCAGTTCGCTCTACCGCATTTGGCGCTTGATTAGCGTCTCCACCCAGAGTCAAGGTTTGTAATGAAATGGTCACACCCTCGCTGTTTACAGAATTTTCTGTACAGCACTACGTGCGTCAAATTTACTCGACAAATAATAATGCGCATTATACTTATGTGCTGTTTCAATGATCTATAGGTAATTCTTTGTGTCAGCACTGGTTTCCGATATATAAGCCCGATGGACTACCGATGTCGATATCAGTTTGAGAATTGTTTAGTGAAGCAACATTGGATCAATCGGGAATGCATTTAACGTTATTGGTCGTCGGGTCGCTGGCGCTGCTCGCGGTATGCGCCTGCGCTCCTTCTGGGGAGGAAGTGATCCAGCACATACCGGCAAAGCAAGAAACACCATCAGCTATAGGAAAAGAAGATGTGGAATCTGGTGCTTCGGGAAAGGTTGCTGGTGCCTCTGAGAACAAGGGCAGGGCTCGTCGTGACATCGGTGGAGAAGAGAGCGACTTGCTGCCTTCAGTAGACGATGTGGATTCTTCTCCGTTTGGTGATGCTCGCCCCCTGGCTGGCCGCAGTCGCATACGAGTTTTGCCTGCTTTCCTCGGTTAAAATGTGAAGATCTAAGCTAACCATACAGGACCTATGCCTCGCCCACAGATAAAGATATAGAATAAGGATTTATATGACATTGATTTAGCTTTTTCATATTGTACAAAATTGTTTATCTTCAGTGTATACTTATTTTAAGAATTTTGATGTAGTAGAAATACATCTATAAAATGTTTTTTTTTCTCTCTTATTTTCAATTCTCGATCCAAAAAGAAAGGTGCTATAAGTTTAATGTGTGTAACTGTTTATTTGTATGTCTGTCTGTAGCCACGTAGACCTAACCAAAAACGGGCAATTTTTAAATTTTCTAAAATTATTTTATCCGTAGATTATTATTAACCTCTAAGAAGTAATATAATGAGGAAGGAGATAGAAGCAAGGCAGGCCAGGTGCGTAATTGCCTGATTGTAAACGTAAATCATTGCTCGTCTCGTCATTAAAGTTACTGATACATTTGCTATTTAAAAAATCGGCCAAGTGCGAGTCGGACTCGCGCACTAAGGGTTCCGTACCATCATTTATAATACTACAAAGTTTAGTTCTGTTTATAAAATAACGAGAAATCAACGAAATTCCAAGTAGTAAATTGCAAACTTATAGGTAGGTTTTCGATACACATCCGGGCAGCATGACGACGTTCGCGCGAATACGCGCGGCTATGGCTCGCTCCGTGATGTTACCTCCCCCGCTACCCGCGCGGCCGTTGCTTAGCAACCGCCTCGCGCTCGCGCCACCACCACACCGCGGCGCGGCGCTCGCACCGCGTTTAGATGCACGGATTATTTTAATTTTGTGAGTTTTTATGTATTAGATTACCGGTATTTATTTTTATAGTTAATATATTTCTAAATATTTACTTACAAATATTCAAGTTTCTACCTGTTAATTAAGATCGAGTAAAAATTGCTTAAAAATTACGTTTGTTGTATAGGAGCCCCCCTTTAATATTTACTCTATTGTTATTTAATTATTTATTTTGAAAGGTAATATACAAGTAAATATTCTGTGAACATTTGAAGCGTCTACCTGTTACCGTTTTTAATATTGAGCAAAAAAATACGAAAAAAACACCAATATTGTATGGGGGGGGGGTCCCCGTACAATATTGGTGTTTGGGGGGTCCCTTAATATATATATTTTTTTTAATTTTTAGTATTTGTTGTTATAGCGGCAACGGAAATACATAATTTGTGAAAATTTCAGCTTTCTAGATATCACGGTTTATGAGATACAGCCTGGAGACAGACAGACAGACAGACAGCGAAGTCTTAGTAATAGGGTCCCGTTTTTACCCTTTGGGTACGGAACCCTAAAAAGTATGCTTATTAGCAAGCGTAAGAAATACATACTAGAAATGAGCTTGCTTATTTCTAGCAATGCTTTGACACAATGCTACTAAGTAGCAATTGCTCAATAATGGCATGCTTTTGTGCTAATAATGAGCATGTGTATCAGTACCTTTATTTGCACGAAGCATGCTCATGTTCTCGTGGTTTTTGCTCGATAATAGCATGCTCTCTTGCAACAAATGAGCATATATGTCGTAATATGTCTGCCTAAATAATATCTATAACTATACAGTATACATATCTAACTAAATAATATCTACAACAAAATAATATATAAACTGCACATATTAACTAAGTAATTAACTACTATACAAAAAGCAAATCGATTACCCCAGACCGATAAAGGTCTAAAGACAATCCAATTGCTCAAATCATTTTGGGAATTATATATCTATGGGTAGACTATCATCAGCAAGCGTGAAGCTCGACATCACATTTTCGACTTTCTTAAATGAAAGATTCATCGTTTTTTTAATATATAGAATAGCTCTACGTTTACACGTTTGCACGCCTGATGGAAAGCGATACTGTGGTCGAAGATGAAGCACGTAGACCTAGAAGATACTTATTCACTCTAGACTTGAAGACACCCAAGTTATTAAGTAGCTTTCAGGAAACAAGGACAGCGGCAAGGCATTCCATTCCCGAGCGGTTCGCATTAGGAAGGTGGAAGCAGAACGGATAATATTTATTTAATTTGCACGAAAATAGCATGCTTTCTTTTATTCTCATGTAAGTATGTAATTGTTACATGTATACCTTGAAGGTTTACATCTCGTACTTAATACTGATTATGTCAAATCTCTATTACTGTCTTTGTGTATATTTACGATGCATATGTACAGTAATAGAGATTTCACGTATTCATGCTAACATCATTAGCCACTGTTAATTTGAAAAGGATGAAGATTAGAGCTCGTTATTATCATAGACAATAATTAGCTCTGTTTCTCTATAAATAAGCGAGTGTTGCTAGTTTCTGTTTACAATATTAAGTAAATTAAACATGGCTGCAGTGCTCCACATAGTTGTTTTCGCAATTGTTATATTTGGTAGTGTTTGTTTAAATATGCCTCAAAAATTTTCTCCAGAATCTGCGACAGTACATATTCCTGACGATGGTTACTATTTTAGGGCAAAATCTAAAAATTTTGAAAAATTTAAGAACAGCTATTTAACTTCACAAGATACAGGCAGCAAAAGACAAAAGTCTCTAGTAAAAAAGAGGGAGATAACATCAAGTGAAAATTTAGATTTGGACATTGGAGCAAGTCGAAATAACTACGTTTATCGACCATTATACGTGTATAGAAGAATAGAACACAGTAAAAGAAGAATTACTATGTACAATGCCTTTGCCGGATAGAATATGATAGACACAAGTAAGTAATTACAGTCGTTGCATACTTTGATAAATGTATATAGGTACATGGATCAGCCCTGATTATGTATAAAACTATCCCCCACTGGATGCGAACTACCTTCTCATTAATAATCTACCACATTAGCCAAGTGCGCACCCGCACTTGGCTAATGTGGTAGATTCATTCCAGACTTTAGAATTCAGACATCTTCACGAGGTTTACGTGCGTAGGGATTGAAATTGATTTGAACTCAGTACATGCGGTTTTAGAACTCTTCACTTTTTATTTTTCCTGCTCCTTGCGTGTTTCTTTTATATTTTTTATACAAGATAGATCTACGATTGACCAACTCGCCTGATGTTAAGCGACGGTGTGGCCGAAGATGGAGTTCGACGATCTATAAGATATCTATTCACTCTAGCCTTGAAAATTCCAAGATTGTAGGTCTCAGGAAACAGAGATGGTGACAAAGAATTCCATTCTTCTGCAGTACGAAACATGAATCGTGGATCGATTCGCCGGCTTTCTGCTAGTCCTGTAGTGAAATGGGGAGGGTGGAATTAGGTCGTGAAACTCTTGCGCATATTTCCGGAAATGAATCCTGTAGAAAATAGACAGACATGCCACTTTAGGTTTTTAGGGTTCCGGAGTAAACAAGGAACCCTTATAATTTTGGCATGTCCATTTGCGGCTTTTCTAGTAACTACTAGAAAGCTGTAATTTGGCAAAGATAAGTAATAATATAACGCCAAATAAAAGATATTATATACTTCAGCGAATTTGACGTACCTACACCTTCCCTACATACGTAAAGTGGGGATGTTTTTTTCTCAACTCCTCCATCGTGTGTAGTATTGTTGGATAGGAAAATCTACAAATATTGGGAATGGGCGCAAAACCCATATTTCAATTTAGGGGTCTGTTTTTTTTAATGTAAAAATAGGTTTGCGCTTGCCCCCAACTCGCCTGATGTTAAGCGACGTTGCGGTCTACGATGGAGCGTGCTTACCTAAAAGAAACCTATTCAGTCACGATTTAAAGACACCCAGATTATATCTATCGGGAAACACCCACTCAGGAAGTGTATTCTACAATCATGCAGTCCGCATGATGAAAGTGGAATTAAAGCGTTTCGTTCGGGTTTTTGGAATATCCACCATGAAACTGTGACGCTTTATCGTGTTGACTGTCCGATTGTAAAAAGGGCAAGGATTTGCGAAATATTTAGCTTTAAGTGCTCATTTTTTGCTAGAGTCATGTGTCTCATCCCCCCTCCTAAAAATAAAACTATCACGGCTAAGTAGGTTTTACAAGCTAACGATAAATAACGACCAACTTAAAAATATTACAGAAGTAAGAATTGCAAATTGTATGCAAAAGTTAAGGCAATATGCCAAGGCATATATAACAAGGCATTCACAGAATAAAAAAAAAAAAACAAATAAGAAACCCAAAATTATAACGTGCAACTGGCTCCGTAGTTTTTTTTTACTTTGTTTGTGGCCCGACACGCACTTGCCTGTTATAAATAGTTACTTTTTTATCTAACTTTTTTATTGTGAATATATATAACGTATATATTTTACCGACTCTAAAAGTTGCAATCTAATCTCCAATATGTTAACAAGAGCTCGTTTAAAAGTTAACATAACAATCAATTAAAACTCAAGTTTTAAAATGTAGATTCGGTTGTGAGACCGCGAACTGCGTGACCGTATTTGGTAAAATGGATTTCCGAATTTTAAAGATTTTAATTCCTTTCGTAAGCGTTAATATTATTTTTTACAAGATTTCATTTACTTTCACCTGTCTCATTGTCTGTCTATAATCAAATCTTGCAAGTTAAATTTAATCAATTTCCCGGTTTCCGATTTAGCTGAAATTTTGCAAGCATACCTAATGCATTTTTTTATACAAGATAGATCTACGATTGACCACCAACTCGCCTGATGTTAAGCGACGGTGTGGCCGAGGATGGAGCTCGTCGATCTAGAAGATATTTATTCACTGTAGCCTCGAAAATTCTAAGATTGTAGGTCTCAGGAAACAGAGATGGCGGCAAAGAATTCCATTCTTGTGCAGTACGCAACAGGAATGTGGATCGATATCGCTGAGTACGGATTTTAGGCATTTCAATCAAACCATACCTATATCATATATTTCATATGTACCTAGATCGGATGAAAATGCAATATTTTTATATTAAGGCTAATCAGATCATGTAACCAACTCTAGAACGGAACTAACTCACTTTTTTGATGGAAAGTGCTGAGTTAGTTGAGTTTGAGTTTGAGTTTTCAGTCATCGTAAACATTTTGTATTGCATTAATGTATTAAATTAAAACGCAAGTAGAGTTTCTTAAAATGATCTTGATAATATTTACATTGATGGTCTATCGATATATTTGTGCTTTCGTCTTATTTTCAGATAACACTTGTTACTGCTGGCATATCGCCCGTTCATGATTTTAAAGACAAACTAAATTCTAAAGTTGTCGGTGAAAAATATACGATGACTTCACCACATAAGGTTCTCAAACAATTGGATGATAAAATAGAAAAGGGAACTAAAAGCGTAACGCAAAATCCAGCTATGGAAGAAAGTCTTTACCAAATGTCTAAGGATTTAGTTTCCGCTATATTATCCAAACTTGAAATCCAGGACAAGATAACAAGAATCACTAGGGAAGCTTTAGAGGCTCCAGGAAAAAGTGAAGGAGTCACAGCGATAGAGACAAGGCGAATCCTAGACTACATATCGAGAACTTTATCTGGTCATATATTGACGTTAACGAGGGCATCTACAGAACCGGAACTTCACCGATTAGTATATGGACTAGCTCAAATAGCAGCCGAAGTATCGATAGTATCTGCACTTAAAGACATCACTTATGCTACAGCGCTATCTAAAAAGCAATCAGTTGACTTATCATTACGAAAGAAGCGATCGATTGAAACCCGTTCTAAAACGACTACTCATACTCCTGTTACTATTAAATCTACTACGGTTTATAGCATCATACTGAACAAAACTGTTGGATCTACTTTGAAACATAACAATAGTACCGTCATTCATAAGTCAAATAATCTAACACCGTTCTCTGTAATTCCTAGAAGCAGCCAAAAATCAGTTCTTGTTCTCGATAGCAAGCACGAAGTTATTCCACTAAAAGGATTTTTAAATCAAACTGCACTAGACATAGAAAACAATCGATCGCTAAACGATTCTGATCCGATAGTGTTAGAAAAGTTCATAAATAGCACAAACTATGCTAGAGTTGATTCCCTGGGTCTAGATACTCAAGAGATGAATAATCCTGAGTTGATCGATGATTGGTCAGATCCCAAAGATAATATATTCAAAGCAGCTCCAAATTCCGATATTTTGGCTGATATGGAATTAGATAAGCCCGAAGTCGAAGACCAAGCAGCAAATGAAATGAAAAAGAAATTGAAATTAGAGAAACTTGAAGTAAAAGCAAAGAAAGCTATTCTTTATGCTGGAGATGTAGCTTATTTGACAGCGGCTACTGTTGTAGCTTTGAGAAGATCCTTGACTGCATTAATTGAGGTGCAAATGTCTGTAAAATATGCTAAAAATGGCAAGTTGAATCACCAAGACTTAATGGCGAATTTGGCGAAAACAGCGGCGCAGCAAGCAGCTAAGGAAGCTAAAAGTGCAACATCGAAGTCTCTCGCCTGCGAGCGAGTCACTAAATTGGCGTTGAAATATACAGCACAGTCACGCGGAGCTATGTTGAATCATGTTGCTAATAGAATAGTAATGGACACGTTGTCACTATCAACGTTGGCTAAATCTATGGCTTTTGTGGCATCGGATATAGCAATTAATTCTTTGTACTTATCTAATGACGTGAGGTCACCTCAAAATCTTTAAGCTCTTATAAATGTAAAAATAAGCAAATTTCATTAGTCAATTAATACATACAATAATAGTACTTCCGAAGCTATGTACTCGTAAATAGGGTCACGAATTCTGTTCTGAGCATTGTTTTACTAATTACAACTAATATTTTTAATAATTATATGTACATCTGTTTTGAAAACTCTTGTTTGCCCAGTAGAATAGTCTACAAATTTAACATCAGAAATAAGTACTTAGGTATTAAGCTTTACGAAGAGTATATTTTTCACATTAACGAAAAAGTAGCGAAGTACGAGGTTATTTGTAAATATTCAAGTCATAAGTCACGAGAGCAGCAACTATGGCTATAATAATAGGATTAAAGACAAATATTAACTTTGTAGTTGCAAAGAATGTTCGTACACACATTTCAACAGCAAAATACATCGTTTCTTTAGTTTCTTTTGGACTGTTTTTCGATAGCATATTTAAGGTAAATATTTAGACATTACATAAATTATTTAAGGCTGATGTTATTTTAATTTTCTAGATTTCACTATAGAATTCTGTTGCAAGTAGGAATTATTACACCTCTCTAACATAGTATACATTTTATGTGGATTAATGGTAGATACCTGATGATATTTCTAAATAAATATCAGCAGCGAGCTTAGAATTGAAAGTATTAAGTACGGGCGTACTTACTCTAACCTCTCTTTGTACCAATTGGTAATATTTGCTTTCATCTGTTCGGATGTTTGTTTGGATGTTGGTACTCGAGTACAGGTCGTATTTTAATTAATTTCGACGAAGCCTAAGACGAATTGTCTACACTATACACAAATTTCTTAAAATACGTTTAGAAAACTTAAAAAAACCTGATATAAAAAATGAGAAATATGATAAGGATGATTGGTATGGTCACACAGAGACACAAATCCACAGACACACGTCAAACTTATAAAACCCTTCTTTCTGCGTCGTGACCGGTTGACTGCGGCAATATTTGGCTGAAACATATAGGTACCTACTCAACTCCTAAGGTGCGGAGTTGGTCGGGAGTGGGACCCTGACCTACTACCCAAACGGGCCCGAGGTGGCCCAATTCATCTGAGCCTCAGGCCTCAGGGCCCTGTGCCACAGTGCTGAGGGCTCCGGTATGTGTTTGTCACGAGAACCCAGAGTCCTCCGTTTAGCACTAAGGCTGCCCACCGGGGGGTTTAAGCAACACAGCCTTTTTTGGAAGATTTAGGGGCCAAAGTTCTTATGTCAAAAAAAAAAATGGGTATTCAATCTCTATTTTAAATATGAGCGAAATCGGTTGTTATCGAAGATTGTCAAGACAAGGAGTTGTAAGGGAAGAAGTTTCCTATGAAGCCATTTATCGGCTGGTTTTGATAATATATGACAACCTTTCAGTAAGTACTGAACTCCAAATAAAAATAAAATGCATATATGCTAGGAAAAGTAAAAAATAAGTACCTAAGTAGATACTTATATCAATCAAAACCTCAAACCTATAAAACATTAATACCCAGCCTAAAATACGTGGCAACTGAGTTCTTGCAAATTCTGAACACAATTGATGTAAAAAATGAAAACGCTTGCAAGTTCTACTGCTCATAGAAATACTAGTACTAACTAAGTATAATGAACCCCGCTGTTTCACCTGCTTTCCATCAAAAGACCTTTAATTTTTCCGGATAACAGGTATTCTTCGCCATTATTTACCGAGAAACTTTGATCAATGTCTCAATTTTTCTATTTTATTTCCACTATTGATCAAGTTTGAGTAACGTTTTTCGGAAAGCCCGCTATGTTCTGATGTATGAGCTTTGACGTTTATTAAAGTTTTATCAAAATCCGCTCAGTAGTTTTATGCGTGATTAAATAAACATTCACCTTCATAAATTTTCACGTTTTTATTTCGACTTCCCAAAATGGAGGTTAATTTTTTTAATCTAAGTATAAATAATTTGTCAAATAATTAATTAATAAATAATTTAATTTTACTTTTTGCAGCCTAAATTGCTGTTTGGTTCCACTACCTTAATGGGCCTATCTCTGAGTACTTTAAAATATTGTAGGACCAATAGTGGAACCTAGCAGTAGTGGGACCAATAGTCCGAAAGAACAAATCAATGGTAATGATGGTACTGCTGATCCTAAATAATTGTCACTAGTACCATTAATGGTACTAAGGATACAACGTTGTGTCAATTGTACCATCAATGTTACAAATCAATGGTACTACTGACAATAAGGCATTTTGACGTGCAAGGTATTGTTTGGAAACATTACCTTTCTTGGTGCACGATGAACCTCGGCTCAGCAGAGATTCATGCTGCGCCATCTAATATAAATGTGTAAAACTATCACAATTAAGGCTTAGCTGCGTGCGCGACACTCGTATGAAAAGTTGAAACAATGTGATGGAAATACAGGTACTTAAACGTTGTATTAGTTCAAGAAAATATCGGAAGATGGCGCTAAGCTAACTTCATGAAAAACCTTTACTGATTTGTTACATTGGTTATTGAAAGTTGTAAAAATGCACATTTTTTTTATTTTTGCGAGAGTTTTATTATTAAGTAACCTATCACACCAAAATTGGCCAAGAAGTAAAGGCTGTTGCAGCTGGCAGCTTGTTATGTGATTGGAATATAAGTAGTACTTATATTCCAATCACATAACAAGCTGTCAGTATTAAGTACTTAGATAAGTTTTGAAACTTGGATATTTTGCTTATTTTAAATTTTATCAGGATAACACCATACTGTTGTTTCTTAAAAATATATATCCGTTACCTAACGAAAGTTTATATTTTAGAGACTCGACACTGTTGGTATATAAACCAGCACTTTTTGCTATATCTTTCAGGGATTGAATTTATCTGGCCTTTCGAAACAAAAGTCAAAGCGGGGTAACTTTGCTTTTTAGGGTAGCGTAGTAACTACGAGGAAACCTTACAAATTCGCCATGTCCGTCTGTCTGTTTGTCTGTCCGTCTCTAAGTCACAGCTATTTTATTCAGAGACTATTTACCTTTAAACTAACGAAATTTTGCATGTAGATGTGTAGAATGAATCCCTAGAATATGCCATAATAAAATTTCCAAAAAAGCGAAAATCAGGGATATTACTCTCTCTCACTCACTCTCTCACAAAGAAGGAAAGATTTTTTTTCAACACCATCCTTTTTTCTCTTACAATAAAATTCTCTTATAATAATAATAGTTCTATTATAATAATAGAACAGATCTCTTATAATAAAATTATGGTTTTATTTAACATTTTGGCAAGCTTGAACAGTCACGGTTCCATCATCAGATCAGCGACAAGTCATAATGATGATGTCTCGGAGAAAGCTATTGGGTCCTGAAAAATAGTTTTTACTAATTTGGGAGCATAATCTGTGTACAATAATTGTGCCATAAACATTTTGTATTGTTAGCCGACTGCCGAGGAACGGATAAGTTTTTCTTGCGTGTTTTTTTTATGTTACATAGATCTATGATTGACCACTAACTCGCCCGATGTTAAGCGACGAATTGGCAAACAATGCATTCTTTTATGCAGTCGGGTATTTTTTCTTTTAATATAATAATGTACTTGTTGTATAATGCTATTGTCATCATGGGCCAAAAACTTTTCAATATTTGATTACAGTCATCGGGACGGGTAAAACTAAATAAAAGCTTGTATTTGAATATAAGAGTTCATATTCGCTCCTAGCACGGAAGTACAACACACATCCAAAAGAGCTATACTTAAGTAATTGCTTTAACCGCCAATCATTTGCATTTCAATTAAAACGTACTAATTTTACAATTTAAATAATCACACTAAGTATATAATAAATATCACTCATTTCAATTACTTAATATGATTGTTTTAATTGGAAAACGTGTCAGTAGAACCGTGGTCGTTAATAATAGACCTACGTAGAACTGACCTACGTGAGATAGACAAATCTTGTACAAAAAATATGATGAGATTATTGCTTGCTTATCAATTATCGTTATCATCATCAACTGAAAATGGATGGAGCACGGTATGTTTTTAAAACAATAGGTTTCGGTGTAATCTCAACCATTAAATCACAAAAATCTAGGTAATTTTCCTCATTTGTCGTACGACACTCATTCTAGACTCGTGTTCTATATAATTATTTTAGTTTAAAAAACTGAAACAACTAACTTCATAAAAACTTTTTACAAAAAAATTTAACCTCCGAAGAAACTGAAAAGCATAAAATAATAAACCTTTTTTATTTAACTTTATTATAGTAATGTAAGTGTATACCTAAGTAATTTTGAGTCGGCGCCAGCGTGATACGTTGCGTTGCGAATGGTCGTGCGGAGAGCGCATTTTTTGGAATGTCAATATAAAACATATATATTTTGGGTTTTAAAAAGGGTATCTACAAGCACCTTTCCGGGTTAGCAGAGCAACAGTAATGTCAGTGATGTTGCAGTTGTCCATAGGCGACGGTTATAGCTTACCATCAGGCGAGCCGTCTGCCTTTTTGCTTCACCTATTTTATAAAAAAAAAATGCTGGAGATTTCATTGTTAATTTGATTTGGTTATTTCTTTAAATTTAAGGTAATATTTGGCGCCGCCTCAAAATTACTTAGATATACTTACATTACTTTAAGGACTTAGTTATTAAAGTTAAATAAAAAAGGTTTATTATTTTATGCTTTTCAGTTTTTTCGGAGGTTATTTTTTATGTATAAAGTTTTATTTTATATTTTTTGTAGCTTTAGTCTACTAATTACTACATGCTTAATTTTTGATTACTTTTAAAATAGCTACTATCTTATAATACACAACTCGGCATTAAAATCAGCGAGTGAACAATAAGCCATCCCTATTTTCCCATCCTTAGGGTAGGATTTTTTTTCCAAATTTTATATGGAACAAACTTTGAGGTAATAAAAAAAGAATTATCAAAATCGGACTGCTCTGTAAAAAGTTATGCGTGCTCATACATTACAATCAGTGAGTGTTCAATCATCCCCTGTTTTCTTACCCTTAGGGTAGGATTTTTTTTCCAAATTTATATGGGACCAATTTCGATGTATACCTTCTCCAATAAAAAAAGAATTATCAAAATCGGACTACTCTGTAAAAAGTTATGCGTGATCATACCAAAAAAAAATATACGCGTCGACTTGAGAATCTTCTCCGTTTTTTCGTTGTTTAAAAATATGTAATTTTGTTTTAAAAACTAAACTACTGAATCGATTTTGATGTTATTTCTATTGAACCAATCTGAAAGTATATCCTTTAAAATAAAATACTTAAAATAAATCCAAATTGCTTTATAAACGACAAAGTTATACGGTAACATACAAAAATACAACCGAACTGAGCACCTTACTTCCTTTTTTGAAGTTGGTGAAAATAGTTGTTTTGTTTTGACCAATGGGACGGAATACCTATGTAACTTCTTTGAACTAAAATTATTTTTTTAGCATACGTTTACTGATAACACTGTTCTATAATGTTTTCATGGTCTCTTTCATGGATTTTCCGAAAGACAATTCTTTATTTTTTTATTAGCTGAACTGCCATTAAACGTGTTTATTTCATTAACAAGAAACATGTTTTTTACGTAATATACATAGATCTACGATCGACCACCAACTCGCCTGATGTTAAGCGACGGTGTGGCCGAGGATGGAGCTCGTCGATCTAGAAGATATCTATTCACTCTAGCCTTGAAAATTCCAAGGTTGTTGTTCTCAGGAAACAGTGATGGCGGCAAATAATTCCATTTCTGTGCAGTACGCATCAAGAACGTGAATTGCTGAGTATGGATTTTTGGCATTTCAACGAGAAATGAGTGTTAATTTACCGACTTTCTGCTAGTCCTGTAGTGTACCTGAAATGGGGAGGTTGGTTACTAAATAATACAGTTATTGTAGAACTTTAAAAATATTCGCAAGATAGATAGAGGAGTTTCCATCTACAGTGCCTTAACCGCATAAATATAAACGTAGTAAACCAAAATAGAAAGATTAAATTTTCTAGCTTTGAAGCACGTTTCGAAAGGCGATCTTGAAGTGGCCTCTGCGTCGAGCGGGCAAAGTCCACAAGCAACGGTCATGCATACATAATATATCGTTAGCGGTCAACGAATTACTCCTAATATAGGTATTCTATCTGCGTCAAACGATCTGTGTCCGTAATTTTCCATTTTACTGCCTTTTTACCCAACGGCGTAAGAAGGAGGGTTATGTTTTTTGAGTGTATGCATGTGTGTATGTATGTATGTTTTTATTTTGAACAAACGGGTTACTCACGTCTATTTTTGAGCCGAATTCTCCGACTTATAGTTTCAACCGCATACGGCATATTTTGTTCAAAATAAAAATGTGTAACAACCACGCTATTTTTCATAATAAAAATGTATGTATGTTTTATATGAGCGCCTACAGCCTAAACGGCATGACCAATGTTGATGTGCGAGGTGTCGTTAGATTTGTCTTCACTCCCTAAGTGTTATAGGCTGTATTTATTTGTAATAATAATAATAATACAACTCTAGCAATAAATACAAAAACCACACAAGAGCGAGTCAGACTCGCCCACCGAGGGTTCTGTACAAACTAGTAGATAAAAGGGGGAATTTATATTTAGTTTTATATTTTCCTTCATAAATCGAAAAATATATATCGCAAAAATATTTAAAAACCTGTTTTAGCTTGCGCTAATTAAGCTCTTTCATACGATACTCCACATGATACGGTTAAAGCCATTTAAAATTTGGACCTTCCTTCCTTGCATAAAGACTCAAATTTTTGTGATTAAATAAAACATGTCCAGTTTTCGGATTTTTTCCTATATGTGTACTCTAACAACGCTTCTTGCCAAATTTCATAGTTCTAGGTCAACGGGAAGTACCCCATAGGTTTGATTCCCTTGTGAGTGTTGAAATGTGAGTTTTTACGACATATTTGGCTGTAACATTTTTTTTACGAAAACTGAGAAATTTGATTTTTCTTTCTGCAGCAAGGAACTAAAGATTTGCTTATATGGTTTTAATTTCAACTCGATACCTTAACGCGTTCCCGAGATACAGGTCTTGACACCCGGACAGACGGACAACAAAGTGATCCTATAAGGGTTCCGTTTTTTTCCTTTTGAGGTACGGAACCCTAAAAATGCGTTTTTTCGTAACCTCCAACGAAGTTTTTCGTAATAAACAAATGATTTTACTAGAATTGTTCTAAAGAATGCTCATTTATGATCTTTTACAGCGATTTTATGCATACTTTCTCATAGAAAACGTAAAAGTTTGAATCTTTGTGAGTGTCCTTAAATCAAGCTAATTGTTTGCAAATGCAAATATCTCGAAATAACTAGAACATGTATAAAATTAGAATTATTAAATAAATTTAACAGGTACATAACAAGACATAAAATAAATATGAATTTCACGGATGAAGTCGTACTTAAATAGAAATAGTCGAAAATAGAATTTATTTATAATAGCCATTATTCTGGCACTCGTCGAACTTGGCTCGATGTCGTTCGTCGGAACATAGCTTGGTAAAAAGGTCTTAAATAGCAGTTTTATTATATACCGTATGTTTGAGAGAGTAGGTACTAGGGATATTTGAAAGGCGTGTAGAAGACTTTCATCAACAGGTTACCTCCATATCGGGATACCCTACCCCATTTTGGAATGGAATTCTTGTTTTTGTATAAAAAATGTTGACACGTCTATAAATACAAGGTATTACTTTGAAATTAGAGGCTCCACGGTCATGAAAGTAAAGTAAAGTAAATATTTATTTTCAGAGCAGAATTCATAGTACAATGCTTTCTCAATGGGCTCCAAACTCGGCTAGGCCGGTATCTTGGAAGCCTTGAAAGAATCGAAAGGTCAACAAATAATAAAATATTAATACGGTATGTTTTGTAATGTAAATATAGAAAAAAGTAATGCTATGCCTAAAAATCCACCTATCTTTTTACATTATATTTTCTACTCTATTTGCCAAGATGTACTTGCTAAGGTGACAGTTACTGCTGGCCAACCTTCGTCTAATGCAGCGATGGGTGTGTCGTTGACGCAACGCAATCGTTGCGGTGTCCTTGTGCCGCATTTTGCACTTTATAACACCGAAATAAATTGTATAGGCAGCGGCTCAGCAGCCGTACTCTTAACTTTTGTAGAGATACAAAGTTCGCTCAGCGCTCGTTTTTATTTTGCTTTTTCTGCCATTGAGAGACTGACACAAAAGTTGAAGAGATTATTAAAAATATCACAATTTAAAGTAGGCTCATTTGAACTTTTGTCTCATACTCTTAATTACAAAAAAGCAAGATAAAACAGGCGCTGAGTGAACTTTGCATCGCTATTTGAGCTTGAGAGTAACCCCGTCCCATACTTTCTCGTGAAACCGTACAAATGTACACTAAACATCATATCAAGCGCAATTAAAAGTTACACTATAATAACTGTAGTTTAAAAAACTAAGACTTCATAATCCACAATTTTGTTTTAAAAATCTAAACATTAATTGGGATCAATCTATTTAAGCTATATCCTTTCAAACTGTCTATATCTAAAGAGTTCTCTTTAGTTATCTTGTATAACAGATAAATTACCCAACATTCTGTTTGTCGTGTCAATGAACCTCGTTGGAGTAGTTTTCGTCTATTTCTATGCAATTGCGTAAGTAAATTAGGTACATACGAGTACATAAGCACAATATCGGGCAATATGCTGAACTAAGCTTAGAGGAAAGTATATAATCATCATGATACATTAGGAGCTGAAATTACAAAAATAGCTGATTTATGTTTGACACAAACATTAAAAGGTATTCGAATATATTTCTATGCAAGCTGGTATAGTTACCCATCGCCATTTTGTTTTAAAACTGTCTTACCAGAATAATGAATATAATTAAAAATGCAGTAAAAAGTACGTTTTTTTCTATTGAGTGTTCTTGAGAATAACAATTTGTTATTAGTTTTGGCAAAGCCAAAAATTTTGAATATGCAGTTTTTATAAGTACATTTATTTCATTCCATACATCATTCATATGAATCTATAGGTATATCAAAATCCAATCCAATACTCTATGAATCGTTTATTTACAATTATTTATATCGTAATATTGTTCCAAATCAGGCAGTTTTCATAGCCATAGGTTTATCGACATCTTGCTACTTTTTCGACAATGGCGGGATTGGCGTTCACGACGTATCAAATCATAGCCCTTGTGATTGGCGTTCACGATGTGTCAAACCATAGCCCTCGTGATTGGCGTTCACGACGTATCAAACCATAGCCCTCGTGATTGGCGTTCACGACGTGTCAAACCATAGCCCTCGTGATTTTCTGGAAGTAATATTGGAACATTAATACGAATTAGTTATCCGTATGTAAAAAGAAAACAAATTTGCGATACATCATTGCAAATTTAACGATATTTTACAAATAAAGATACTAAATGATTATAACTGAATCATATTTTACTCGAATAAGGAAGTTAACAGATATGTTGATTATTTATTATATGCTTACAGTTAGTTGCTTAAGTTTCCGGCAGCCTAGTCGGGAGACCGTCTAACTTCCGCATCCGCAGGTCCTGGGTTCGAATCCCACGGCACGCACCTCTGTCTTTTCGAAGTTATGTGCGTGTTGTTGATTGTCGCCATCTTCAAACGGTGAAGGAAAACATCGTGAGGAAACCTAGGTACATGTCTGAGAGTTCTCAATGATCTTGAAGATGTGTGAAGTCTGCCAACCCGTACTTGGCCAGCGTGGCAGACTATGGCCTAACCCTTCTTACAATGAGAAGATGGCCCGTTCCCAGCAGTGAGACAGTTTGTAGCAACAGGGCTGATAAAAAAAAATATGCCGTCTATAACCTAACAGTGCAGTAGTGTCCCTATACTATCCATTTAAACTACTTCCATATAATATATTTGTGCGCATTTTTTTTTAAATAAGTAGATACCTTTAATATAGTTTAACCAATTATAATCAGCACTTTCTTGAATAAAACATCATTATTATAATCGGCGACGGTTACCAAACTATTAAAAAGCAAAATTGAAAGAAAAAAGTTTATGTTACCAACACCATGGACCGCCTAAATAAAATCCAACATAAGTAGACTTTTTCATAGTCGGTGCACAACCGATGGAGAAATCGATAAATCGAGGTGTTGTGCTGCTCACCAATCTTTTTAACTGTGCGTTATTCTCTTCTAAAATGCCAGAGGCATGGAGATTGAGTACCATAGTTCCAATTTATAAGGGAAAGGGGAGTAAGTACGAGTGTAATAACTACCGCGGAATCAAGCTTCTGAGCCACACCATGAAGATATATGAGAGAGTGATTGACAGCCGCCTAAGATCTGAGTGCTCACTGTCTAAAAATCATTATGGCTTCGTGCCTGGGTTATCGACCACCGATCCAATGTTCGCTCTAAACACGATTGCTGAGGAATACCGCGCTAAAAACCAACCATTGTACGTAGCATTTTTAGACATGGAAAAGGCATTTGATCGGGTCCCAAGGGATACGATCTGGTGGAGCCTTCGTAAGAAAAATGTCCCCGAGCAATATGTTAACATCGTTGCCGACATGTATAAAGATGCGAGGTCTATGGTACGGACAGTGGTGGGTGAGACTAAAACAATAGCGGTCACAGAAGGCGTGCACCAAGGCTCAGTACTGAGTCCCTTCCTGTTTTGCCTGATTTTAGACTCACTCACTGAGATGTCGCAGAACTTAGCAACGTGGACTTTTATTTACGCTGACGATGTAGCTATCTGTACAGAGAGCCGCGTCGAACTGCAGCAGGCGCTCTTGTCGTGGAAATATCAGTTACAGGCCGGTGGCCTAGTGCTGAGTGTTGCAAAGTCTCAGTTTATGTGCTTCAACGAACCAGATACTAAAAATACATGTCCAATTACCATTGATGGACAACTGGTCACTTTCTGTGATCAATACAAATATCTGGGAAATGTAATGCACTATTCTGGGAAGTTGGAATACAATATTCAGCACCGAATAGCCGCAGGATGGCTAAAGTGGCGAGAAGTGACTGGTGTTACATGTGACAAGAGGATGCCTGTTAAGCTGAAGGGTTTGATTTATAAGACCATAATAAGGCCAGTCCTTATGTACGGCAGTGAGACGTGGGCTGTAACTCAAAAGAATGTGCATGCCATCCAAGTTGCCGAAATGAAAATGCTGAGGTGGATGTGTGGCGTAACCAGGCTCGACAAAATCCGCAACGAGTACGTGCGAGGTAGCCTGGGTGTGCGCGACATCCCGATAAGATGCAGGAGAGTAGGCTGCGATGGTATGGCCACGTAAAGAGAAGACCACCCGAATACGTAGGAAATTTAGCACTACAACTTTCCAACCCCGGTCAAAGATCTAGAGGCAGGCCCAAAACTACTTGGAAAGCTGTAGTGCTAAAGGACATGAGAGAATGCGAGTTGACCAACGACGACGTCGAAGATCGAGCGAAGTGGAGAAACAAAAGCAGGAAAGCTGACCCCACTACCATATGGGATGAATAGCTAGGAAGAGAGAGAGGTGCACAACCGATGGAGAAATCGATAAAATAAAATCAAAAATACAGTCTTCCATAATAACCTTCTCCATATTTTTTATTTCTTTTAATCAAAATGACGCTTCATTATGCCACAAAAGTTCTCCTTTGTACCTATACCTATTTACAGTATTTACATTGTTAAGATTCCGTAGTAAATAAGGAACCTCTATAGTTTCTCCATGTCCGTCTGTCTGTATATCTGTCCGCGGCTTTGCTCAAAAACAATAAGTACTAGAAAGCTATAATTTGGTATAGATATGTATTTCTATATTAATAATTCCAAGAAAATCGTAGAATAAAATTTAAAAAAAAAAAAATATGGGTACCTCCCCTATATAAATATATATAAGGTGTATGTGTATGGTGAATTACATATTTTTCTCATCTATCCCATCGTGTGGGGTATGGTTGGATAGGTGATCAAAAAAACATTGGGGGCCTGCGAAACCATTTTTCAATTTAGGAATCCGCTTGCGAAATATTAAGCTTTGAAGATAATTTTTGTTAGAGTCCCTCTACCGGCTAAGCGGTTGATTTTGGAGATATGAAAAAATCTATACTAGTGGAATATACGATGAAATTAAAAGGAAAACTATCACGGCTAAGTAGGCTTTACAAGTTATTGAGTTATAGTCGATCAACTTAAAATAATTACTTAGAGAAGTCAAAAATGAATATTTTATTTAAATTAACAAAAGTTAACTCAAATGAATGTACTTATTCTCAAACAAGACACCCTGTTTTAACGTCACATAAATTATGATATGTAACTACGGAACCCTACATTGCCCGTGATACGACACGCACTTGGCCATTGATAATGTACATTGCCCAATGATTTATTTCCACTACAGGATTCCCCTACCAGATACGTACATATAGGTATACGGCATGAGTCTAGTAAATGATATATTATGTTTATGACACCTATTAGACATAGTTGTAATTACTTAACGTCATCGTAGGTAGTAAGTATCCTGTCACAGTCACATTTTCCGAGATGTTTGAAAGATAATTAGGTTGATAAGTATGGAATTACTGAATAGACCAAGACTGGACAATAAACAGAAATTAATTTAACAAAAGTTCAATTTGTGTTTAATTTTTATTGACCCAAAAAAAAAACATAATGTTAATGCGGGTGCAAGGGCTCAGAACTGCTTGGACACAGTAAATAGAATAAATAACTCAAAAAAATATATTTTAAAGTGGCTGAGTTTCAATATATTTACTTATTTATTATTATTATTTTCAAAACGCCGTCGCCAGAATAAATTATATCCGAATACATATTATTCTTTAATATATTTCTCGTATAAACGAAATCATATTTAACTTGTATATATTCCCACTAATTTATTTTATATCTGTATATTTATAGCTGATGTAGTTAGAAGTATTGGCTTAGTACCTGCACTAACAGTGAATGACGTAACGTATGACCGGACTTCTTTTAACGATCAAAGGTTAGTACTATTTTCTCAATACGTTTCAGGAAAAGGTAGGCCACTGGAAAATAATCGGAAATCAAACTTCTTATAATCCTGATAATTTATCTAGTTCGGCACTAGCAACTGATACTGATTTTATTTCTGTAATTTTCCATACCTAGATTAAAAGTAAGCAATGTAGTGAATGATCATGAATATTCGCGTCTTGGCAATGTTAATGACTGATACAAAAAAGGAATAAGACCAGTGTTGAAGGAAATATCCAGAATACCAACGTCATAACATTACAATGTTGTAAACATGCAAATGCAACTACTGACGTCCGACTGCGCTGCGCCGTTCGAAAACTTCTAGAATGGTGGAGGGTCATTGGCCTTGCAGTTGCTCTATACCTATAATAATGAGTTATTCTAGATTAAGATAGCTTTGGCTTTTAACCGACTTCAAAAAGGAGTAGTTTTATGTTCGTATATATTATAATTTATATTATTTCTTTGTTTTTTTGGAATCATTATAAAGAGCAAGTTACTGAGGTGGTCCTTATATAGGAATAGATATGATTTTTTATTTGGATGCCTCAATGAATTGATGCATATTCTAGAGTCGCAAATGTTATACATTTCTCTTTGCATTATTGTCACATTAACCATGCGATGTTTTTTTAAATTGGATTTGGCCCCAGCAGATAGTATTTGCTAGTGTCAAGTTTTTTGAATAAAACCAGTCATAAATGTTCTAGTCACAATCTAATCACGTATACAGTCATTTTCAAATTCAAGTCCAGCTTCAGTAAAGTGGTGGCGACTTTATTGGAAGTTTCTATGGAGTTTTGCCGACAACGTGAAAAAACACGTTTCACCGCTTTATTTCACTTGCCTACACTCACCCGCTTGATCAAATACTTAATGAATAAAACACCACCAACCTTAGGAAAATAAAATGAAACGACAATATGTTTTAATGACGTTTCCAACAAAACTCCATTTTTGTTAAAATGTGATTTTATATTATTTGGCAAATATAAGTATAGTTAATGCCTCAGTTTCAGTGGTAGTATGTCTGCCTTCTGAGCTATAGGTCGTGGGTTCGATCCCTATTCAGCGCAAACATATGTGATGAGCATGGATGTTTGTTCTGCGTCTGGGTGTCTATATGTATGTATTTATAAAAGAACCTGTCTGGGAACCTTTGCGCCAGGAACAATACGGGGCGGGCTTTTTTTTTACCAGTTTTATATAATAATTATTAATATTTTGTTTTTCCTTGCTTATTTAATTAGTTTTTAAGTTAGTTATACTTTATTGTGAATTTTTAGCTAAGGAATATTTCGCTAGTTGTTCTTATAAAAGAAAGTATAAATTCTATCAGCCACCTGGGATCCCAAGCTTTGTTTAGTTTGGGGCTATATAGATGGTATTAAAGTACTAGTTTAATAAAATAGTTTAAAATACCAAATAAAGACATTAAAAACCTAATAAATTACTTTACATTCCACTGCTGCAAAGTAGTTTGTGTACGCGTGGTCTACTGTTCGCAGAGCTACTAGTTACCTAGTTATTTAGAAAAAAAAATGCACAAGGCCGCAAACAGTAATGCACGAATAATCTCAAATTTGAGTGATTTCAAACAGGATGCCAGTAATTATAATTACAATTAATGATATAACCTTGATTTATATGCAAGTATACGAATGGAAATTAACGTGGTTTTCACACATTTTTAAATAAAAAAGTATACGAATGGTTGAAAAATTTGGCCTCACAGATCACTTAGTATTACCTATTCGATACATCTGCCTTCTGTGTTCTGTAGGTCGTGGGTTCGATCCTCGGGCTCACTCAGGACAAACTTAGAGTGGGTCACTTAGCATGGAGTAATCAATGATGAATCATTACTGCGTGGCAAGCTTAAAGTAAGGTAATTGCCTGACTCGTCTTCAGTCGCGACACGTCGGGCAACGCTGTTAGACTCGTGTTGTGGCTTGTGAACAGTGACAAATCTATCCTTTGTGTGTTTTTTAAACAAAATTAATCTCACAGACTCCGGAGTGCCTTTTATAAACTAATATAAGCATTTGTAACTACTTACATATTTTTTTTGTTATGCAAGAGGAAGACAAAAATCTAATTTATACTACGCCCAGCAGTCTTGCTCCCGCAAGCAGCACCCATCCACGAGTGGACTTGAAGCATGTGCCAGCCATCGCTCTCAACCATATTTTAGGGAAGAGAGCGACCCGCCACACGTCGCCGCCGCATCCTGTGTGTTTAGAAAGTGCAATACTAAGATATATAAGGTCAAGATACTAAAAGGCTTTAAAGGTGTGGTTTTATTCTCGAAAGTGCTGAGAACTGAGATTGGTATTGTTCTGTAGATTTGCCATGCTTTTATACTTAATATTCAATGAGTACAACCTCTATAGATAGATTCTCATTGGGAGTAATAGGTACTATTAAATGTTTTCTCTAGTATGGAGAAAAGAAAGTTGTTTTTCTTTCAACTTGCTATTGCTATGTATTAATTTCATACCAAGGTAGTATAGAAAAACCCGAGAAAACGGGTCGTGAGTGATCCGTAGTTTTTACTTAAAAATGTGTGAAAACCACGTTAATTTCCTTAGTAAAAAGGTAGTATAAGTATATACCTCCACCACATAACATGAAATAATACAAAAGTCTATTCTATACTATATCTACTATATTAATTACTCCTTAATTTAAATAGGTACAGCTGCTGAAAAACTGAAACCGTGCTTACTTACGAATTCAGTGTACTGTATAAATTATTTAACATGGAAAACAATACAATTTTTGTTAACAGAATTGATACATGGTCTTGGTCCATTATCCTTTGTATTCACAGCCGGTATATACCTGCCATATGTAAATTTTTCATTATAATGTACTACCACAGTATTTACAAATTATCGCTTGTGTGGTATTACTTAATAAGTCTACTTTTGATACACCTAGGCTTCCAATTTATCAGCCTATCTCTCTATTAAAATCGGTATTTGCGGGACTGAAAATGTTCAATTCCGCGGGATCCCATGTATTATCAGAATCCCGCAAGATTACAACAAATACAATTAGTTTACCCGTATTATTATAGACATCTTAAAGTAATAAAAATAACCTTGCATACTGATTTAGCGATTGTATCTTTCCAAATTGTATTGTATAATATTTATATACCTACTTACTTAAAGTAAATAATGCCATTAATTAATCGACAAAGTATCACTTATATATAAGTTGTCCAATTAGCAATATATCAATAAGTTTTTCTTAAGAAAATAAAAAACTAATTTTACAATTAGAGCACAAACTAAAAAAAAATGGACACAATGTTGACCGACTAATTAAGACTACATAAATCACAAGGCACGGCCGTGCCCCCAGATACATAAAATTACGCCTGTTTTCCCTTAAAAGTTAGGCAGAGCATCAAATACCAATAAAGCCATGATAATAATATCTTTAACTGTGTTTTAGTAGGTTAGATGGAAGGGACAGGGCATTACAGGGTTAGAGAGGATAAAAGGGTAGAATGTAATGTTGGCTCGCAGTGATAGGGGTCAGCCTATCGCCTATATAAATGCCAATTTCCCTCAAGTCCTTGAACTTACTTTACAGTATGCCCGGGAAGAGAAGCAGCTGGTACATTTTATGTTTTTTTTACTCCTAGTCCAGCATGGAAGAGTAATTAACGCTAAAGATAACCTATCTCTAATCCGAAATACATTTGTTTGAATTTTACTTGCCCGAATCAGTTTCATAGTTCCTGGTTCCAAATGTTTTATTTAATTTCTGATTCTATAAAAGTTTCTCAGCCATCTATTTCATTTGATCGAACAGTTGTTAGGTTAGATTTCTGTTATATTATATTTAGAAGCCTTCTTATTTACAAGGGTTCGGTAATCGAATATATATGAATTATTAGGTTAGTTTCGTTAGATATCTTTTTATTATACACATAAACTTTCGTATTACTATGATTCGGTTATTAGACGAGTTGTCACATAATCTTTCGGGTTTTTTTTTAGTGTCTTTTGAAAAAAATAAAATCGGGAAAATGATATTCGATATTTAACCATTCGGATTATGGATAGGTAACCCTGATTAATTTAACAGTTAAAGATGACGTCAATAAAGCATACTTAACTATTCTATAAAATAAACTAAGATCTAAATTTTCGTCACCTGTTGGTTTGATTACTTTTATATACATACATACCTAATAAGATACCAAGTGTATGTATGTTGAAGACGATTGACGTATGTATAAATAGGTATTTTTGCTTGGACTTTGCCCCGGTCGACCTTGATTTTAGCTCGAGAGAGCGTCTAAAATCCGGTTTTTCAATATTGTGCGCTTTTCGTTGTCATATTCGTATTTAGTACATATGCATAATTTTATATTTGTCTCGCGACGGACACGAAGATTTTAATTTTGCTTAGCAAAACGGTGAATTCGTTGCAAACATCCGGGTTCACTTATCAATACAATTTTGATATGATTATCTTTATAAACTAGAATTAATTTACCTCCAGTAATGTATCCTATACCTTAAGGATTAATAATGATAAATCAGCATTATCATTCTTATCAGGTACTAATAAACTTTCTTTCTATGCCTCGTGCCTAATTGTCGAAGATAAGTCTAGGTGGGCTACGATTGTAATTTTATCGAGTAATGTGTACTTAACACTCTTTCTCATAATCATAATGATGTGACAACTGATACCCTTCATATAATAACTTTATTACCCAACTGCGTAATGAGTGTATGTGTGTATGTTTCTATATAAGTACTTACCTCTTACAACTAAAACGGCTTGACCATGCGAGAAAGATTGTGTTAGAGTACACATATAGAAAAACACGGAACCCTTATAGGATCACTTTGTTGTCCGTCTGTCCGTCCGTCCGGGTATCAAGACTTCATTCAAAACGATATACGCAGATCCATAGTCTCTTGCTGCAGAGAGAAAATCAAACTTCCCAGTTTTCTTAAAAAAGTTACCGCCCAATATGTCGCAAAAACGCATATTTCGACACTTGCAAGGGAATCAAAACCTATGGAGTACTTCCCGTTGATCTATAACTGTGAAATTGGGAAAAAACATTGTCATATCATAAAGGAAAAAATCCGAAAACTGAGGTAAAGAAAAAGTTTTTTTTTAAATATTTCCTAGAGTATTAATATTACAAAAACCGGATAAGTGCGAGTCAGACTCGCCCACCAAGGGTTCCGTACAAACTAGTAGATAAAAGGGGGAAATTATATATATTTTTAATATTTTCTTTCATAAACCGAAAAATATACATCGTAAAAATATTTAAAAACCTATTTTAGCTATGTGCTAATAAAGCTCTTTCATATGACAACCCACATGATACGGTTAAAGCACTTTAAAATTTGGACCCTCCTTCCTTGCATAAAGACACAATTTTTTTGTGATTAAATTAAAAATGTCCAGTTTCCAGATTTTTTCGTATACGTGAACTCTAACACAATGCTTCTTGGAAAATTTCATAGTTCTAGGTTAACGGGAAATAAGTTTTAATTCCTTGTGAGTGTCGAAATGTGCGTTTTTACGACATATTCGGCTGTAACTTTTTTTACGAAAACTGAGAAATTCGATTTTTCTTTCTGCAGCAATAGATTATGAATCTGCGTATATTTAAGGTTTTAGGCGAGTACCCCATAGGTTTTGATTCCCTTGTGAGTGACAAAATATGCCTTTTTTGCGACATATTCGGTTGTAACTTTTTTTTTTATGAAAACTGAGAACTTTGATTTTTCTCTCTGCAGCAAGAGACTATGGATCTGCGTATACGGTTTTAATTTCAATACGATACCTTCACGCGTTCCCGAGATACAGGTCTTGACACCCGGACGGACGGACAGACAGACGGACAACAAAGTGATCCTAGAAGGGCTCCGTTTTTAAGGTTCCGTACACAAAGGGTAAAACGGGACCCTATAACTGAGACTTCGCTGTCTGTCTGTCCGTCTGTGACCAGGCTGTATCTCATGAACCGTGATAGTTATTTAAGGGGGCTCCCATATAACAAACGTGATTTTTTGCTCGTTTTTGCTCGATATTGACAACGGCAACAGGTAGATAGACGCTTGATATTTTCACAGAATATTGAGTTATATTATTCACTTTAAAATAAATAAATAATTTAAAATAAAATTAATATTTAAGGGGGGCTCCCATACAACAAACATGATTTTTTTGCCGTTTTTATACATAATTGTACCTTCGTGCCCTTCGAACCCTTCGTGCGCGAGTCCGACTCGCACTTGGCCGGTTTTTTTCCTTTTCAGGTATGAACTCTAAAAAATAAGGGGGTTTCTACATGGACCCCTATTAGAAGTTAGTAGTGGTTGGTTTTGCATACATGAAGAGTGATGGTCGGAAATTAACATTACAGCCATAGAAAGGTCATATTACTTTGATTATATTAATAGAACTTCAGTAAATTTTCTCTTAATAACGTGTTTACATCGAAGTCTTCAATAAACATATACATAAACATACTTTATCATAACACAAATATTAGGAACAAAAAATGAATTAGTACTTTGAAGTGATTGGCCGCTATAAGGATAAACAGAGCGGAAAATTGGTATTGTTCATGGACATAGCGTACTTGAACAATTAAATAATACATTTCAATTAAGTCCAAGTTTTAGTCGTCCAGACAGCAATTTTCGTTACTACATAACGCAATGCACGTTTCCTTACAACAAGAGAAAATTGTTTTGGTTCGATCTATATCCCAAAGCAAAAGAAATGTTTTGCTATTTTTAAAACACACCCTCTCAGCTTGTCTAACCTTATGCCGGACACCCTGTTACACAGTACACAACTACATTTATAAGTATATGTACCTAATGCGAAAAAACGCAGTCGCTGTGCTCGCGCATTTATGATTTTAAATAAATAAATATTTGTGGACATTTCACACAACACCATCTAGCCCAAACTAAGCAAAGCTTATACTAAGGAACTAGATGGCTGATAGAACACATATATGCTTTTTTTGTAAATATATACATATGATACACAGAAACACCCAGACACAGAACAAATATTCATGCTCGTCACACAATTATTTGCCCTGGGTGGGGATCGAACCCACGACCTTCAGCTCAGCAGGCAGACTACCAACTGAGCCACAAGGCCAGGCAAGGTTATAAAGTTTATACATACATGCATAGCTGAGATGTAAAGTTTTATAATCTCTGAAATATAGTTTTTCAAATACTTACACACATAAAAATTATGTAAACAAATGATATCAACAAAAAAAAAAAAAATATACACATCGCCGATTTCTCCCAGTAGGTATACCTAAACCAAAGCAGGAATCGCCCAACAAAAAAAAAAGAAAAGAAGGTGAAAGTCACGAGCGAAGCGAGCGCATATAATTTGGTTGCTTTTGTACCGTGAATTACTCGTATCGCTTCCTAATGTGCTTCCTGGGGCCATGCCCTCTTCTTCAGTTTTTAAAACAATGCTAGTAGGAGGTAGTATCTATTTTTAACCTACTTTCAAAAGGAAGAGGTTCTCAATTCGTCGGAATCTTTTTTTAACTTTTTTATGTATGTTCCCCGACTACTCAAAGACCCCTGGGCCGATTCGAAAAATTCTTCGTTTTTGTTTGAAAGGGTATACTTTCTGAGTGATCCCATAGAAATTTTATCAAAATCGATTCAGTATTTTGGTTTTTATAACAAAATAACTGGAAAATTATGTCAGCCAAGTAAAAAAAATTGCGTATTGAAGTCGGTTTTTTACAGGATTACTTGTGTTAATAGGCAAAATAGTGTATTTGCCTACATACTATACAGTGCTTGACATACATTCGCCGATAAGAGCGTCTAGACATAGTAACAAAGTAGGAAGGACTGTGCCGAGCCCTCTTTGTACATAACCTTATC
The DNA here is from genome assembly GCA_947563715.1 of Lycia hirtaria. Classification (NCBI taxonomy): domain Eukaryota; kingdom Metazoa; phylum Arthropoda; class Insecta; order Lepidoptera; family Geometridae; genus Lycia; species Lycia hirtaria. Next base: position 9,632,852 of record OX387384.1, read on the forward strand.
TGACCATTATCTGGTGTTTCAACATACTTATTTGATTAGGCAGCTTACTGATAACAGAATTTGCATAACGTCACGATTTGAGTACCATATTAACGAGTAGGTAGTTAAATACCGCTTGCAGTTATAGGTATGTATATTTAGGTAGGTTTGTATCTACTAGTTTGCAGTTAATTAAACAGTTTATTAATTACTTAAAAGAATTTACCGTATACTCGGTCAGACAGTATAGTTATAGTTTAATAACAGGCCAAGTGCGTGTTGTGCCATGCGCAAAGTAGTAATGAAATTTGCAGGAAATTTTATCCGTGTTGTGTGAAATGTCCACCAATATTTATTTAAGTATCCTCTACCCAAATAATTTTGTGTAGTTCAAACTTTTTTGCAAAATTTACTTTCTACAAATATGTTTCACAATATATTTTTATTTAACTAGCTAGAAAATTATATGAAAAATTAAAAATATATTTATACAAATCAACGTGCCGCGTCATCTGTCAAAAAATGGGTGCGGGCGGACTCCCTAACCTCCCCTTATATACGCCTATGATAGCATACAATATCCATAATAATATTCAATACGCTCATAAAACACACCCACCCAGAAATATACCCACGTATGTATAAGCAGGAACAAAGCCGAGAATTTTTCTGCGTCCTATTACGTGGTACGAGCCGTACGAGTATATAATATATTATACCTTAAAGTAATCTAAAACATCGCAGCAACATAATATAATTAACTAAAAATAGAGGTCGAATAACAAGTTCTAATTTTGGATATAAGTTTAACGTATTTACAAATAAATCAATTAATACTATGTCGACCTTCATGTGGTTGCAATGATAATTTAAACAAGAGAGTATAATTATAGATTTAAAGCAGATAACCTGCCCCTTTAAGCATACCTATATATGTCATTATTATATAATTTACCAATAATTATTGTTTCCGACGGATTTCTTTTTAACCTACTTTCAAAAAGATGGACGTTCTCAATTCGACTATATTTTTTTTTGTATGATTGTTCAGCAATTTTATTGGTGGTGCCATTATCTCAATGGGTGCCATATAAATTTTATCAAAATCCTTTTAGTAATTTGGTGTTTATAACAAAATAAGTGGAAAAATTAAAAACTTATAAAGTAAATGAATTGCGTATTTTGAAGTCGTTTTTTTTTCAGTTTTTTAAGCTATAATTATTTGTATGTTTGTTTAGCGATTACTCCACCATTTATGAATTGTTTTTTGTTTGGAAGGTAATAGAGGTCAGAGGTCTAGTGGTCCCATATATCTCTATATATATAAAAATCTGTTCAGTACTTTAGTTGGTTTAATAACAAAATAACTAAAAAATATAATCCAAGTAAACGAATTGCCTATTTTGTACATCGTGTGTTCGTATAAGTACCTATGGTTTTGCATGTAAGTACGTGTTTTTGCATGTTTCTATATTGTATCTTCTATTATTTTAAAATGTTTCTATAATACAACTCCCACAAAAAATACTTTTACGTAGCCCTCTATGACAAATAAATAGTTGTACAAGGTTGTACAAGAATTGTTCTAAAGAATGCTTATTGAAATAAATTGTATTAGCTAAGAAGTTATTATCGCCAAGTGCGTATCGTGCCTCGCACAAAGTAGGGTTCCGTAGTTGCACATCATAATTAAGGGTTTCCTGTTGGACATGAACACGCGAGTTAATTTAAATATGATGTTTAAATATGTACGTTCATTTTAGGTTATTTTTTCAAATGAAAAAAAAGCCAAATGGGTCTAAACATGGCGGAGTTATGCGGTAACAAAAATAAAAAAAACATAAACGGAAGTCATTAATTTGAAGTCGGAAAATTCCGATGCAATTTTTGAAGTCGATTAAAAATTGTAGTTAATACAAATAAAAATATTAAATACGTCGGATAAACAAAGTTTTCTTATTGGAATATTGTTTTCTAATTGAATTATACTTACTTAATTCTTTATTAAAAACTACAAAAGAAACAGGAAAAATACAGGCTAGATTATTGATACCCACTTATTGCTAGGTTCCTAATTGGCGGCCTTATCGCTTTCTCGCAACCATCATTCTGACATTAATTCCTACGTTAATTTTAGAGTCATAAATATGTGTTAAAGTTAGCTATTAGTTGATGTAGTGCTAATGTACGTACTAACCCGTGTAATGAGCTTGCGCTTATTTCTAGAAAAGTCTGAATGTTTGAATGATTTGTACCGATTATGCGTCTGCTGAGTAATTAGGGCACTGTAGGAGGTGTGTACTTACAGTGCATTATAAATAACCAATAACCAGAGAGTGACGTTTGGCATAGGCAGCAAACGTCTACGTCGCCGCGTTTATCAAAGGTGGGTGTGTGTGCGCTATTATAGCACTGACGGTACAAAAAGGATTGCATCTTAATTTCGTTGTACTGAAAATCTTTATTTGGAACAATATGGTTTGTACAACTTAAATTAGTCGCGTAACAATTCAAGGTTTCGTATACAGCGCGCCCGTTGTTTTGAATGCGGTCAAACACTACAAGTCAGTGCTATTGGTCGAACGTATTTCCCGCGTCTGTTTTCACATAGTTTTTTCTTTTTTTCATAAACGAGAAACAAAAAGAAAATGTACACTATCGCTGAAGCCACTTTAGCTTTTATTGTTCTTTACCTGTTTTCTTTATTATTTGAAGTTGTAACTGGCCTGTACGCGTAAAATAAAAATGTTATAATTATATAATTTAAAATGTGATATATTAGATATAGATTCAGTTTAAGTTAGATTTAAGATTTGAAGTCAATCATAACAATGCAATTATTTTTATTTTTATAAATTTATTTAAATTAAATCATATCTCGAGGCGTACAATCCTTCGAAATCTGGCGTTTTACTGACATCTATCTACACATTCGGTAAGTAAATTTTAATATTTTTAGTGCATAAAATCGTGTGAATTATTTAGATTGAATTCTTTTCGTATTGTATTTTGAACTGTCTTTGATTTTACTATTAGATGAAAAAAGAAAAAATACAATTATATACCTACCCACATATTTTTAATTAAATCTTAATCTACTGGGTTTTTACTAACTCCTGACTTTCTGTATTATTTATATTTCACCATCCATTACTATAAGTTAATTTATCTGAAAAATACCTATTTACATATTTTTTTATCGATTGATAGTTTTTTCAAATATTATTTGAAAGAACATTTTCTTCAGTTTTTACAAAAAAAAAAACGAACTTATTTTACGTCTTTTTGTGCGTAGGTACGTGACGTCAGAGCATGTTGATTAGTGATGTTCCGAACCACGTCAGTAACGCTTCTTGTTCACCAATTTAAAGTCATTCCGACTTGAGCCACAAACAAGTTCTATCGGGTCATTACCCGTGGTCCGGTTCGGTTGTCCGGTCAACCGGACCACGGGAAAAATATATTTCCATGGTACTGTGACCGTACCACTGGAGATTTATTCTTTTCCATGGTCCAGTTAACCGGACCACGGAAGATTTACGGTATACTACTAAGCTATTCTGTGGCCTCGATAGAACAAAATAATGAAATAAGAACAGCAGTGCCCTCAATGCCGCATTAGTACTTTGATTGAATAGATTCTAAATACAGAGCAATCGTTCACAGTTTTGTAGGATAATATCGTTATTTTGAGTCAAGATAACGATATATCAGCATAGTGCACCAATAGTAGCGCTGTATTAATGATCATCACAAAGTATTATGAATGATGGACCTACAAACCTGAATTTGTAGTGTTAACTACATTCGGAACTCACATCACTCAACGATACAAAACTTCAAATTTCAATCAATGTCAAAAACAGCTGTTCAATTGACATGATTTGATTGTGAGTGTGAGTGAGTGAAGTTGAGTGAACTCTGTTTTGATTTTATACATTAATGTAATAAATATAATGAGATTCCTAAAAGTAATACGGCTCAGAAGCCACAGAGAAATGAAATATTTCGGCCGGAGTTACTCTTATGTGTCCGACAAGCAGTGGGAAAGTGTAGTAGGGTTAGAAGTACACGCGCAACTAAACACAGATTCTAAACTATTTTCTGGTGCCGAGAACACTTTTGGTGGTGTTGTGAATAATTGTGTATCATTATTCGACGCTGCTATACCTGGAACATTGCCTGTGCTCAATCGGCGTTGCGTAGAATTGGGTATTAAGACGGCCTTAGCACTGTCTTGTAAAGTGAACGAAGTTTCAAGTTTTGATAGAAAACACTATTTTTATGCCGATCTGCCTGCTGGGTATCAAATAACACAACAACGAGCACCTTTAGCAAGAGAAGGAGCTATACATTTTCAGGTACACTCAAAATCATCAGTCTTTGCTAGGTATACCTATTGTCCCATTAAGTACTACATAGGGATTCCTTAAATGTTTTTTTCTTAAAATCATAAATAAAGCAAGACTCAAGCCTGCCTTTTCTCCGCCAAAAAGAGTGAGTTTATTTTGTCTCCTACTTTCCAAAATGTATCCTTATCATTGACAGACCATCTTGAACTGCTTGGACTCACATTAACCCCAACAATGAAGTTTAAGGGCTACCTTGAATCTAAGGCTAAACTGGCTAGTAAAAGCTTGGCATCATTAATAAGGTTAGGCGATACTTCTCACTGGGACAACTGCTTCATCTGTATCAAGCACAGGTCCGATCGTGTTTGGAGTACTGCTGCCACTTTTTTTATGGATCAGCCAAGTATCAGCTGGAAGTTTTGGAATCAGTGAACCGGCGAGCTGGGAGGTTATTCGGTGACGATAAACTAGCTGCCTAGAAGCTACTTTGTCTCTAGCACTGTTGTAAAGTAGTATGTCTGTCTATTTTCTACAGGATTCATTTCGGGGAGTGTGCGCAAGAGCTTCACAACCTAATTCCACCCTCCCCATTTCACTAAAGGACTAGCAGAAAGTCGGCGTATTACCACCCATTTCTCGTTGAAATGCCAAAAATCCATACTCAGCTATATCAATCCACATTCCTGTTGCATACTGCTCAAGAATGGAATAGGAACAGGAAGTTTAATAACTTACAAAGGTGTGATACTTCCCTAGCTGAACTTTTCAAGAGTACAGTAAGAGTACACTACATTAGTACATCTTAAGTATTTTAAAAATCAATTGCTGTTTGTTAGTCTCACTAAAACATCAAAATAGATTGACTGATTTGAATATTGTTTTTGATATGTTTGTGATTGTCAGGACAAGGTATGCATGAAAGAAAATTATCATCATCATCACGATTTTTCATCATAACATGGGTACACGGGTGGAACCGTAGGGCACAACTAGTTGTCGATATATTTAGAAATAAATATTTATTACTAGAATTGATTTAAATACAATAGGTTCTTAAGTTATTTAGTAATTCCTACACAGACTGTTGAAGTGACCCAAATTCCACCTTTGTTTGTCTAATTAATTAATGTTTATTTTGTCCTTTAGGTATTCACACCGGGTGTCCACAACAAACCATATAAGAAGAGTTCAAAGATTAAGCAGATTCAACTAGAGCAGGACAGCGGCAAGTCTTTGCATGATAATGAACTCAAACGCAGCTTGGTTGATTTGAACAGAGCTGGAGCACCGCTTATTGAACTTGTGTTCGAACCTGATTTGGAGGTAAAACACTTAATACATTATTTATCTTTTAAAGCAATAGTAGGACAAAAGTTACCTTAACCAACAAATGCTTGTTCATTTCTTTTACTACCATACATGCGTATGGTAGTAAAAGAAATGAAGAATATGTGAAAAAATTTGCAAATGGAATCATAGTTTTTGTCAGTGCCATTGTAAAGGTGTAATTGTTTGTTTTGTATGATTGATTTAAAGTCCAAATAAAAGTAGCTATGAAAATCAAAGGCAGAAGACTTCAAATGACAAAGTACACATTGCTCTTTTTACCCGACTGCGTAAGAAGGAGGGTTATGTTTTTAGAGTGTTTGTATGTATGTATATTATATATATAAGGGTATTTATGTTTATATATAGCCTACAGCCTAAACGGCTTGACCTATTCTGATGTGCGAGGTGACGTTAGATTCGTCTTCACTTCCAGAGTGTCATAGGCTATATTCTTTTGTAATAATACGTCTCTCGCAAAAATAAAAAAATGCGTTCTTTCGTAACCTCTAACGAACTTTTTCATAATAAACAAGTGGTTTTACTAGAAATATTCCAAAAAATGCACATTTATAATCTTTTACAGCGATTTTATGCATAATTTCTCACAAGAAACGAAAACTCAACAGCATATCAAATGTAACGAATTCGTAAGTTAGACTTGCAATAATTGCTTTTCTCTAGTTGGGTATTTTGTTTTTCTTTTAACATAGATACTTGTTAATGGAATTTAGTTTAACGTCATTAAAATTCCATGAATCATAATTAGTCCCTTATTACAAGAGTAATTAATAATAAAAGAGTAGATTAATAGTTATGTACTATGTAGGATTCGTTGACTTACTCTGTATTATTGCCTTATCATTGATAAAGTTGTTGTATAGAAATGTAGAATTTGCCATTGATGTCAGATTACAAGTAGGTAAGTAGGTACACCAGTAGGTACACCAGATTTCAAGTTTAATACAAAATGACAACAAATAAATATGAGGAAGTGAGGGCCTCAATTAATTTAAATTTTATGTGGAATGACAATAAAAAAATAAAATGGATTACGTGCTTCGGTTTTGTCCTTCTCATGCTCCACTGAAATGTCACGTTCTTCAATCACGTCAAAAGGTTTTCCACCAAAATATATGCGCTAAATCGTAACTTTAAAACGAACTTTTTCTTAAAAAGTAAGTGATTTTACTAGAATTATTTAAAGAATGGCACATTTATTTAACTTTCTCATAATAATAGCGTACTTTTATTTTGAGAAAGTTCTCAAAATAAAAGTACACTCAACAGCGTATCAAGCTTAATGAAATCGTAATTTAGATTGCAAAAGTCCCTTTTCTGTAGTCGAGTATTTTATTTTACTTTTAATATAGGCACTTGTTTATAATCATGTTCAACAGGCTAGGCAATTTGACCATAGCTCTTCCGACGATAGACGAATCATCGAAATCTGATTCATTCGAATATTCAGGCGTAGAAATTAATTTCTTTGATTGTTTAAAAAAAAAAAATAGGCGCTGGCGAGTATTGGCAACAAATACATAGTGTACGATCCTCTTAAGGGCGCATTTGTCGTTTGTCATTCTTCAATGAATATGTACCTAATAAAGCAGCCTTTGTTCATTAATTAAACCAGTTTTCTATTGTGTGATAAACCATGCTGTTCTTACAATGTACTTACTGGGTAAATTACCTACATTCAAAAGGTATTACAATGTTGTATTCACATGTAGTAGGTATATATGTATATGGAAAATGTGACATTATCTATTTTTAGTACCAATTGACTTGCATATCAGCAGACGTGATTCTGGCATTACCGATACTTCTCAGGTTAGCCAGCAGTCTTATATAAAAGTCCCATGTAAAAAAAAACGAATTTTCCAAACACTTGCAATATTTTAACCGTACGTGGTGCGGTTGTTGAAATCGAGTCAATTGAATAATTTATTTATGTATAGTAAGTACATATATGCAGTCTCATGAGATCTTTGTAAAAATCCATGTGGTCCCGATATATCCCGTGATATTGCCTGAAAAGAAAATTTTACTGGTCATGACTCACCGTCGTTTCTTATTGTAAAAGCTAAAAAATACAAACACATAATTTACAGGATGGCGAAGAAGCCGCGGCACTTGTCAAAGAGCTGGTGCTGATAGTGCAGCGGCTCGGGGCATGCACGGGCCGAATGGAGGAAGGGGCTCTCCGAGTCGACGCCAACGTGTCTCTGAGACGACCCGGCGACCCCCTGTCTACAAGAACTGAAGTAAGTACACACAAACAACTAGCAATGCCTTGTCATTCAAGATGTGGTGCTTGTAGTGTTGACGTTTGGGACATACTTCGTCACTTTAAAAGCGGGCCTTCAAACGATATTTTGTCTACAGAGGTAATAGTAGTGTAGTTTTTTTTATATTCGATAGGCTTGCGCTTAACCACAAACTTGCCTGATATTGAACGTAGTTGTGGTCTATGATGAAGCGTGCTTGCCTGATTCACTCGTGGTCTGTTTATTGTTGGTGTTTTTAGATCCGGTCTAAGTTGCCTTATTAAATATATTCTACCAAAAATTGAAAAGTAAACTTTACATTTTTGTATTCACATACATAGTTATGAAAGTATTTCGTGATTCGAAAACTTATAGAGTAATAGAATAATACGTAGCTAATAGATTACTAATAAATTATTCGAATTCCAAACAAGTATGGAAAATGAATAAACTGAACTTCGAATTCTATATACCATATAAAGCATATTGTTGTATTATGACATAACACAAGTGGTAATTAGAGAACACATAAAGAAGTTAGTCGAAATATTGTAGTCAACGGGGGTATGTACTTATGTTCTACATGCAAGTAAATAAGAATATGTAGTACATACTATTAAAGTATTGTATTTGTGTGACATCAAGCTACATATTTCGAGTCTCAGCTGAAAACAAACCAATTCTGTAACTAAACAACTTATTTCTATCAGTACCAAAATTCGTAACGACCGGTTCAGCTGTTTGATCCTGAAAACAACAAATATTACAGCTCAGACATAGTTCGATTTTATAATATTTGTTAGGATTAGCGGGTTCACAGGGGTTTACTTGTCGTCGCTTATAATAAAATATAACAAACTACTAGCGTACATTTTTATATGATGTCGGTTGTCGTAACAAATATTACAGCTCAGACATAGTTCGATTTTATAATATTTGTTAGGATTAGCGAGCTCACAGGGGTTTACTTGTCGTCGCTTACTTTTAATAAAATATAACAAACTACTAGCGTACATTTTTATATGATGTCGGTTGTCGTAACAAATATTACAGCTCAGACATAGTTCGATTTTATAATATTTGTTAGGATTAGCGGGTTCACAGGGGTTTACTGGTCGTTGCTTACTTTTAATAAAATATAACAAACTACTAGCGTACATTTTTATATGATGTCGGTTGTCGTAACAAATATTACAGCTCAGACATAGTTCGATTTTATAATATTTGTTAGGATTAGCGGGTTCACAGGGGTTTACTGGTCGTTGCTTACTTTTAATAAAATATAACAAACTACTAGCGTACATTTTTATATAATGTCGGTTGTCGTAACAAATATTACAACTCGGACATAGTTCGATTTTATAATATTTGTTAGGATTAGCGGGTTCACAGGGGTTTACTGATCATCGCTTATAATAAAATCTAACAAAATACTAGCTTACATTATTATATAATACATTATTATATATGATGTCGGTCTCTTTTCCTTACATTATTAGCATACGAATCGATATTTATATCTCTTTCTCGCTCTATGTTGTTTGTTAAACAAAGTTAATGTTCTTAGCTAGATCTGTGGGAAAAATGTTTCGTTTGATTTGACTGATTGATGCAAAACAAGTGATGTTATTAGTTTATCTGTTTGTTTGTTGAATCGTACCTCCCAAACGAGTGAACCGATTTGGATCTAGTTTGTTTGTTTGAAAGAGAATTTAATCGATAGTGTTTTTAGCTAAAGTTAAAGTTTTCTAATCTTGAAAATTGACTTTTGGAAGTCACACAAGAGGTATTAGGCACTAGTTATAAATCTTTATAAAATAACAATAAAAATAAATAATTCCTCAATATATATTTAAATATTCACAAATGAAATAAATTCCAAAGTCACAAAATAATGTCACAAAATAATTTAAATATTTCCGTGTCGTCAATAGATAAACAAACTGGTTTACGTAATTGTACCAGTTTGTCGATTGCTTAAATTAATTATCTAAATCATATTACCTTCATATAGATATCCTACTGACAGCGTCCAATGATTTTACCGGATACTCTTTGAAACCCAAATTAAATATGTGGAGGGTCATGAGACTAATGTATATTGAAATTCCAAACAGTTGAATAATAATGGAAATTCACGTATTGTCGATACGTTACTTAAAATTAACATTTAAACTGTATAACTAAATTGCACATTTTATGTGTTTAATGATATCAGATAAAAATATTAAATATTTAAATAACAATAAATGTCTTTAGTTTCATGGTTATGTACAAATCAATACTGGACTGGTATAAATACTTACTAGTGGTATAAATACGGATGTTTCTTTGTAAGATTTAGAGCATATTTTATTTATTTTCCTTGTGAGTGTTTCTGAAAACCATTATGGTATATAAAATACGGTCGCAAAAGTTGTTAATTCGGGAGCGTGTTTCCTCTCTACGCTTGGGATTCTGCTTTAGAATCCTTGTTTGCGCTCTGGATCCAATTACCCTCGCTGGAAAAAGACTGTTTTGCTATACAATCTAATATTTCATGTCGGTGACTTCATAAAAACTTCCAGTAATTATTTATGGTAATACACAGAATAGTCAAAGTGGTAAGACATAATTTAACTGAGACATGACTTGACTTTAACCTATTTTGTTGGACTCTGACCGTGACTATGACTTGTTTGACGGTTCATATTTATTTATGACTTCAAACTTCGAATAAAATACAATATTTGATACTAATGCAAAATATTGCACAATATGTGCCATGCTCTATGCCTCCCAGGAGTTAAAAAAAGTTACGCGCGCCTTAACTGCTAATTCATAAAAATAATATTTACGTCACTGACATTTCAGTAAGTAATTTAGTATCTAATTATAGCGGATCCGTCTTGGTGATTTCCAATGATACAAGATAAACACGCAGTCACCTACGTAAATAAAGCACAAAATAAGTTAATGGCTCGGAGTGCGTCTGTAAAAACTCAAACAATCTACGTAATAAGTACCTACGTAGGTACTGCCTTTTTGCGATCAGATCCATAACTGGAGAATAAGTAAACACATCTGTAGGTACCTACTACATAATACATTTACTCGCTCCATAGGTATACCCAATATACGGAGTGTTATTTATTTATCAACCGACTTCAAAAAAGGAGGAGGTTCTCAATTCGGCTGTTTTTTAAATTTTTATTACCTCGTAACTTTCGACTGGGTGAACCGATTTTGATGATTCTTTTTTTATTTGAAAGCTGGTGCTTCCCGTGTGGTCCCATTTCTAGTGGTCCAGTTCTGACAATGGCATCCATGAGAAGTCGGTTGCTTCATTTTTATAAACTATAATTATTTTGAACAGCAAACATATTGAATAAGCTGCGTCCTGCGATTTTACCTGTGTAGTGATGAAAAACAATAATGATGATGATGATAATAAAATGTAGTCTATATCCTTCTTCAGGCTCGCAAGAATCTCTGTGCCAAGCATAAGGATTGGATTAGCCATTTATCCGTGAAGGGGTAACAGAGATAGGCAGAGTTACTTTTGTTTTTACCAGACTGCGTAAGAAGGAGGGTTATATTTTTATAATATTAAGTAGGATGACCCGCTGTAGTCTTCTAACCTGTAGAACATGGGTTCGATGCTTACCCAGGACAAAGAATTGTGTGACGCCCACGGTTGTTTGTTTTGTGTCTCTCTATTTATCGTACGTTTTACGTTTACTTTCTTCATCATAAACAAGTATGTATTTTTTTAATAAAATAGTATATAACATGTGTATAAAAGTATTATATCGGCTAGCTGGTTCCCATAGAACAATCTTTGCTTAATTCATAGCTTGACTATATAAAAACAACTCATTCAAGTTTTTCTGTCGTTAACTGTTACACCCTGTAGATCGATCAATTGATGTTCTTTTTTCATACCAAAGCTTTTATTTTGTTGGACTTTAAACCCACATAGCCTGTTTGCACAGTTGATTCTCGAAACGTCCACGACTCTCACTTTTAATTTAAACTTAACCCAAACGAGTTTAGGTTTACTTTAGCGAAACATTGGAATATCTACCAGGGTTATTTGAGATAACGTCGCATTTAGCTGTGCGGTTTGGTAACTCTTGCAGCAGCAGACATTGACATTTCAAATATATACAACTTTGTTTGTCTAACAACCGCTTTAAATATTCATAGCGAATATTCTGGAAACCTAGATAATTCGTTGTTACTGCGGTTCATTATTTTACAACAATGTTGTTGAGGTATGTTGCAAGGTTGATTTCAAAATATAAGGAGAAAATATGCATGTATGATTATCATAAGTATATGCATAGGTACTTATTATACTCAAATGTGCACATTTAGTTGTATCCTAACAAAAAATCTAAATCTGATAAGATATTTATATATCTTATCAGATTTAGATTTTTTTTAGGGTTCCGTACCTCAATAGGAAAAAATGGAACCCTTATAAGATCACTCTGTTGTCCGTCTGTCCGTCCGTCTGGTGTCAAGACCTTTATCTCGGGAACGCGTGAAGGTATCGAGTTAAAATTAAAACCATATACGCAGATCCATAGTATCTTACTGCAGAAAGAAAAATAGAGTTTCTAAGTTTTCGTAAAAAAAGTTACAGTCGAATATATCGTTAAAAATGCACATTTCGACACTCACAAGGGAATCAAAACCTATGAGGTAATTCTCGTTGACCTAGAACAATGAAATTTGGCAAGAAGCATTGTGTTAGAATACACATATAGGAAAAAAAACCGAAAACTGGTCATTTTTTATTTAATCACAAAAAAATTGTGTCTTTACGCAAGGAATGAGGGTCCAAATTTTAAAGTTCTTTAATCGTATCATGTAGGGTATCATATGAAAGAGCTTAATTAGTATAAGTTAAAACAGGTTTTTTAAATATTTTTACGATGTACCTGTACTTTTCGGTATAAGATGGAAAATATAAAAAAAAATATGATTTTCCCCCTTTTATCTTCTAGTTTGTACGTATCCTTCGGTGGGCGAGTCTGACTCGCATTTGTCCGGTTTTTTATGGTTGGAACCATTAATCGATATGCCTCTACGGTTGGTTTTTTTTTTTTAAATTTACACTTTGAATTTTTGAACTTCAGAACTATGAGTATAACGAATTAAAAAAAAAGAACTAAAAAAAACCGCAGAGACATAGACATTTATGATTTTAATCAAATAAAAAAAGAATCATCGAAATCGGCTAATGTTTAGGGGTAAAAACAGTTTTCTACTATTTGTATGGGAGATCGTGCGACAACAGAGATAAACAAAAGAGGAAACATCGAGCAAATCGTCAAGTAATCATGAAATGTCGTCTAAGTTTCGTATCAATATTGCTGGAGAAAGCAACATAATTATAGTTAAAAAAACTGAAGCAACCGACTTCTCATGGGTGCCATTGTCAGAACTGGACCAAATTGAAATGGGACCACACGGGAAGCACCAGCTTTCAAATAAAAAAAAGAATCATCAAAATCAGTTCACCCAGTCGAAAGTTATGAGGTAACAAACATAAAAAAAATACAGTCGAATTGAGAACCTTTGAAGTCGGTTGAAAACCCTACGTCCATTTCACAATCGACTGTGCTGTTGATTAAGATGTCATTTGCCCACGTTCGCTCGCTGACGAAAGCAAACCTTTCCCTTTTCTCCCTAGATTCGAGAGTTTAGAAAAGGTCAACTGTATCTCTATTTAAATGCACGTCGATTTGTATTCAAGCGACCTTTTATTCGAGCAAGGTTAAAAACAGAGAAATAGGTTAGTGCCAAGTAGGTATAACTTCGACTCTATCGAAATTTGACTCTATTAGTTTCACTACACAATAAGTGGCTTACTTATTTAACACTTATTTTGGCGTCAATGTAACGCCAAATTAGGATTTCTGGGGTTGTGGTTTTCCATACAACCGTATTCCCGTAGTTGCCTCATGGATTTTGGAACAACACTTTAAGTAGTAGTGCGTATCGGATATGCAACTCATGGCCCAGAGAACTTCACAACGCATGCACCGATTTTGCTCAATTTAATTCTTAAAAATTCTGTTAAAACTAACGTACTGACGTACATGAGCATCGGATTTCCGGTTCTCAAGTTTTGTTGAACAAACAAATATGGAAATGCCGATCCATCTTAGTAGTCTAATTACATAATTCCGTCCATAAATGGCCTTACTCTTGACTGTCAACCCGCCTGATGGGCATTCACGGTTACGATCTAGGTGTAATAGGCGAGACACCTCAATTAGCTTTGACGATGTACATACTGATATATTTTGACATTATTATTATACCTCTTTATTTTGATGTAACTGTAAAATTGTTGTGATTGACATTAAATTTATTTTACTCTCTACGTATACCTATGTATATTTTTTCTTTGTGACATAAATATAAATGTATATAGTTAATATGACAATAAATAATTTGAATTTTGAATTTGAAGAGCTCGTAAGAACCTATGTATATCATGGATGTAACAAGTATCATCTATATCTATATATACATATTTATTCACGAATGATATAGGTCCTCTTGGTGGCTCAACTCTATGGAGAAAACTCATTCGGGATGCATATTCCACATTTTAGTGGCACGCACAATAAAACTGTAACTGAAGTGTTCGGTCCGTGTCGTTATTAAATGGTTATTATATTATTTTCCAGATAAAGAACATCGGTTCCATCCGCGGCGTGGCCGGCGCCGTGAAGCACGAGATCGAGCGTCAGCGGAGCGTGCTGGAAGGAGGGGGGAGGATTATCAACGAGACACGGTCGTGGGACGCGGCTGCCAAGGCCACCGTACCCATGCGGGACAAGGAAGTCGTACAGGATTACAGGTACATAATAATATAAGCGAAATACTACTCACTGATTAATCACAAAATCTCAAAAACTACATAAGCTACGAAGCTGAAATTTGGCATGTATGTTCTTTATGGGGTAAATATGTCGGCTAAGAACGGATTTTGCAAAAGGGCCGAATTAAGGAGGCGAGGGGTGGGTAAGCAAATGTATGAAAGTTCCTGGGTTTTGATGTTAGAGGCATGCAATTTGGACTAGTCATAATAAATGAATACTGCTATTATATTTTAGTAACAGGGATGAATTAAGGAGGTCAAAAGGGGGTTGAAAGTTTGTATGAAACATCCTTGATTTTAGTGTTAGGACCTTGAAATTAAGTATTTGGATTAAAGAAATAAACACAAATTACAACTGTAACAACATTTTTGCAACAGGGATGAATTAAGAAAGTTTGCAGGCGATTGAAATTTTCCACGAAAGTACCACGATTTTTAATGAATAATATAAGTCAACAAATATTCTATAATATTTTACGGCAGAGATGAATTAAGGTGGTTAAATTAGGGTCGAAGTATTCTATGTGATAATAGGTGCGACCTGGGAGCGGAATGTGTGGAATAAGTGCGTGGGCGTGAATAGAATGGAAGTAGGGCTGGAGCGAATAGAAAATGCGACGAGGGATCGAGGTGGGGGCAGGGCGGGAGTAAAGCAGGAGCGGAACTAAAGTAGGGTGGGAGCGAGATGAGAGTGCGTCGGGAGCAAGGTAGGAGTGAGACAGAAGCTAGATTTGAACCGTGTGAGTGCGAGACGGTAGTGGAGTGCGAATGAGGTGAAAAGTATCTAGAGCGGAATGGGACTTGGGTTGGGAACGAACGTGCGATGGGAGCAAGGTGGGAGGTTATAGGGCACATGTAAAGCAGAAATGCAGTGAATATAGGATGGGAGGGGAGTGGAGTGAAAACAAGGTGGCAGCGCAATAGAAGTACGGCAGGTGCGGAGTAGGAATGGGACAAGTGCGACGTGGAGCAGAATGAGTGTGGGGCAGGAACGGAATGGAGCGGGGATGGATTGAGATGGGAGTACGGCAAAGGATCTAGATGGGTGCGGGATGTGAGTGGTGGGAGAGGTGGATCGGAATGGGAGTTGGATGGGATCGAGACGAAAAGTGAGGTAGTAGAGTGGGACCGAGGTGGGAATAGGACAGAAGCGGGACAGGACTGGAGTGGGAGTGGGTGACATCAAAACGGGAGTGCGACGGGAGCAAGGTGGATGTAGGATTGATGTGAGGTAGGAGCGGAATAATTGCAGGGTGGGAGTGGAGTAGAAGCGAGGTGGGTTCGGGACAGGAGCTGAACGGGAGCAGGTTAGGAGCGGGGCGAAAAAAGGAACAGGAGTTTATTTTTCATTGAAATAGATCTACGTTTGACCACATACTCGACACAAACAGATTGGGTCGGCAGTTAAGTTGGAGCGCAGCGGGTGTGTTTTCTTACGCGTACAAAGTCGCGGGTAACAGCTAGTATTCGATATATAATACACAATATACAATATATCAACATATATATGATTTCTCTATTTCTAATTGTCACATTAATCTATGTGGCTCTGTTTAGGAAAGTCAGTTAAAACTCAGGTAACAAAACAGTCATGTTAATTAACTAAATAGTAACCAAGATCCAAGTAGTTGCGCATACGTAAATTGCAACCCTAAAAAAGGGAGCCCAAGATACAGCCTTCGCCCACTAATAACAACTTAGATATTTTATCAGCAGTGGCATATACACATGCTTATTAAAAATGTTGTACGGAAATGTAATTTGGTAAATAAATCAGTATCTTATCTAATATAGAAAGAGAAAAAAAAGTCTACACTTCACAATGAAGACGGTCACCGAATGGGTTAGATCACTCACAGAGTAGTGACACTTACAGTGATAGTTTCATTCAAAATTCCGTTCACTGTTAAAACTGAACCCCTAAAGGTCAATCACAATGTGTGCGTGACCATCTCGTAATTACTCTTTTCGACACGCACACTAGCGTTCGGATGGGTAACGTATCTATAATCCGAAATCCATTTCGTTTGACACTTACTTGCCCGAATCCCTTTTATAGAAGTGATTCCAGATGTTTTCTGATTCCATAAGTTCGTTAGCCAACAGTTTCATTTGCACGAACGGTTACTTGGTTGGATTAGTTAAGTTTCTGTATAATTATTTCCAGAAACCTACATATTTACAAAGGTTCGGTTATCATATATATCAATTATTAGGTTAGGTTCGTTAGGTTTCTTTGTATTAAACACATAAACTTTCGTATAACAAAAAATCGATTATCAGACCAGTTGTAAAATGAGCTTTCGGCATTTTGATAAAATGTCTATTGAAAAAAAAAAAACGTTTTCGGAGATTATACACCTACTCCAAAGCGCACCACACCCCCCTCTCCTTCACATACATACACACGCGCACACGCACACATACACGTACACACACACACATGCACCAACACACCTCTACACGCACACACACGAACACTCTTACCATGATAAATATATATATATATATATTTTTTAAATGTTGTACTTATACCGATACTAGCAATAATTTATAATGTATCTGAACTTCAACCACTAAATAAGTAAGATATGGATATGAAAGAGAGGGGTCTTCTGACACAAGTATCTAAATACTTAATAGAAGGCCCCAACCTTAAGTTAAGTAAGTAGTTGTAGTTATCGAAATAAAATATTTTTTATTTTCATTTTCATGTATGTATACATGGATACGTATACATGTATACATAGACGTTTGGATGATGTTTCGAGTAAACGTAGACGTTTACGTCAACAGCACAACAAAACGAGCTTTATTGACAAGCGGAGCGGAGTGACATGACGTACATATTCTTAAATGGCTTACTAAAAATTGATGTGCTTCTATGGGACCTATAATTTTTCTATATAAACTGGAATATCCACTCGCCACCAATCCATGCTTTATTTTGGAAGTGCTCGCGCACGATGAATGTAGTATAGTGTCTTTCAGTAAAATGTGTCTACAAAAGTTTCTCTCTCGCGTTTCAGAACTATGAAAGCGCTATTTCTTTTCTCCTTTGTTCTGTATGTACCTAATACTATCAATGCCTTCTGTGATATAGGTAAATAGATCATTATTATGAGCAATGGCCGCAAGGTGACTTACGGGTCGAGGCTTATGACTTGTTTAATTATTCTACAATGTTAAACACGTTGAATAATGAAGTATTGGTTACTACATTATCTATTTGTTAATGATTCTATCATTAGGTAATAACTGTTTTTATTTATTCAAACACTGAAGTAAACTGGAGCGGTATAAAGAATTGGTGAATTAATTTTGTTTTTTGATGTTTTAAAGTTGTGTCGAAAATTCCATAGCATTAATTAATTAGTCTAATTTAATCTTTGGGTTACTGACTGACTGATAGACATTGTACCTAAACCGATGTTATTTTTATGTAGTAATAAGTTTTCGCTTGACCGCCAACTCACCTGATGCTAAGCGACGTTGTGGTTCACGATGGAGCGCGCTTACCTAGAAAAAACCGGACAAGTGCGAGTCAGACTCGCTCACCGAGGGTTCTGTTCAAACTAGTAGATAAAAGAGGGAAATCATATATTTTTTTTATATTTTCCTTCATAAACCGAAAAATATACATCGTAAAAATATTTAAAAACCTGTTTTAGCTTATGCTAATGAAGTTCTTTCATATGATACCCCACATGATACGGTTAAAGAACTTTAAAATTTGGACCCTCATTCCTTGCATATGGACACAATTTTTTGTGATTAAGTGTGAGTTTTCGGTTTTTTTCCTATATGTGTACTCTAACACAATGCTTCTCGCCAAATTTCATAGTTCTAGGTCAACGGAAAGTACCCCATAGGTTTTGATCTCTTGTGAGTGTCGAAATTTGCGTTTTTTTACGACATATTAGGCTGTAACTTTTTTTTACGAAAACTGAGAAATTGTATTTTTCTTTCTGCAGCAAGAGAATATGAATCTGCGTATATGGTTTTAATTTCAACACGATACCTTTATGCGTTCCTGAGATAAAGGTCTTGATACCCGGACAGACAGACGGACAGACAGACGGACAACAAAGTGATCCTATAAGGGTTCCGTTTTTTCTTTTGAGGTACGGAACCCTAAAAACCAATTCACTCGCGATTTAAAGACACCCAGATGCAGTCTGCACGATAAAAGTGAAATTAAAGTGCTTCATTAGGGTTTTTGGAATATACATCATCGATCGAAACGGTCATGTTTGTTCGTGTTTCTGTCTGATAGTAAAAAGGACCAAGGGGACCGAAAGGAATTCGATAAAAAAATATTGCCGATAATCTACCAACTTTGCGAGCTCTGCGAGCGTGCTCCAAGCTTTTGAGTTTCGCACGAACAAATGTTTCTTAGCACGTTTTTCAACAGATTCCAAGTATGTAGTATTCCAACGCTTCAAGTTGGTACTTAGCGCTGTCCAGTCCCCTGCCCTATAGAGCTGAGTCTAAATGGAGGGTTAAAGACATTATATTTTTAGGATCCTTCTTTGAGACGTGTAGCTAGAGTCTGTTCTGTTAGGGAACTAATGCAGCATTGAAGGCGTTGCTTTCTTTATTTTGTTATTTTATTCGAGAACGAGGGCGCTGCTGTCCTTATTCCATTATTTACGTTTAAATAGAATCGTTAGTTCCCATTTTTTGCCTGCGATAGTTCTTTATCCAAACATACATTATCTACTACGAGAGGATTTCTCGATAATGGATAAAACCGCAAGATGCGATTATTAGGATTATAATTTAATACAATGTTGACATCGATTCTGTTACATACTAACTAAAACATACATTAAATTGAAGAACTAAAACACAGACCGACTTTTTCCAACCGTGGTAGAACGTCTTTAAACGATCTGTCTATATTGTTTACGTTTTAGTCGGCTTGCAAAAGAATTAATCCCAATCAGATCTAGGGGCTAATTATTATATATTAAAAGTGAAAATATAGGCACCTACTTCAGAAATTAACTACATCGAATAATATTTTTCTTGTACAGCAATCTTGTGGTCTAAAATCGCAAGCACGCCTATTATAGCCTAAAATGAAAAATGGATTGGCGCCTTTTTATCGGCGAGGCTTCCAGAACACATTTGTTAGGTGCTTCATATATTTTATATTTGAGAACGGCAACTAGCCAGCAACGCCTTAGAAACTTTCATCGTAAAAGTTTTTAAGTTAAGGTATTAACATTATATTATAGTTTCGCCACAATGTTTTAAGGTAAAACTCATCTATCTATTCGAAGTAGGGTGGCAGGCCATGAGCTTCCCTTTCACTGCGACCATCACGGATCTATTGTAACTTCCCTTCTAGGAATTACAATACCTCTCCCAGTCCCAGATGTGACAATCTCACTAGGGACTTTGGGGCGGAGGCCTTCACGTCCTCAGGGTTGAGGACAGGCCCTCCCAGGAGCTGGCTCCTCTGGTGGTGAAGCGCCACACATTCACAGACGGCATGGGTGGTTGTTTCATCCTCTTCGAGGCAAAACCTACACTCTGGGTTCTCACCCAGCCCCATTCTGTGCAGGTGATTGTTCATTTGACAATGTCCCGTTAAGAGTAAAACTTATATTGTTATTCGTAATTGGGACTCAAACTCATATCCTTCGCCATGAAATCCATCGCAAAGCCACTGAGCTACCATGTTTGTGAGTTACTTTGTTTAATATGAATTATTATTAGTCGTTGCGTAAAAGCGTCGTAAAGGCCGCGAGTTTACCAAAGTATCCAGAGGTCGTATATTCCGGAAGGTACAGTATCACCTCGAATTATTTGTCAATTATAGAACGTGTTTTTGCCGGAAATTAAGTCATAGTTCAATATATGCGCATAATTAATGATTAACAAAGTCATTGCACTTCCGATCTGTAAAAATAACTCCAATACTACAATAAAAAATAGGATAATAAATTTTGGATAGTGACAGCGTTTTTTTTTTTATTGTAAAACCTTTTTGGAGATGTTACGAAGAAGGCTGAAATACTGATATTCACCAGTGCTACACTACGTTTAAATATAGAACTATCATCACAAAACATGGGAACTAACGTCTGGAAGAATTCGCTACTCTTTACTCTTTATGGTATTCTGTGGTCTTGAATAAACAAAATAATCAAATAAAAACAGTTGCGCCCTCAAATTCATATTACTTCTCTAGCTGAACAGACTCCACATTAGTACTATACTCGTAAATGTATGGGATTGACATTAGTTAACGAAAAGTCACGTGACGGCATGTCAGTTTCCTAACATTTCGCAGCGTAAGCGTTTGTATTAGATAGTATCGCCTGTCTAAGCCTGCCGTGCTGTAGTTATTTATGAAGAGGTTATTGACTTTAAAAAATATATTTTGAGTGAGCATTTAATGTAGTATTCTAAGGTTAATTTTAGTATGCAACTTTTTCTACGTTATGCAGTTAATAGACATAAATGAAAGAACGTGATACATTTGCATTTCTCTTGTTTAATCAGACATAAACGTTGTAGGTATACTTTTGAAATCTGCATAGCTTCAAAACGATAGTTCTATTTTTGTAAAGACCCATGCAAGAAGGCTACAAGAAATATATACATATATTGAAACGAATGGAAAGGGTATATATTGAACCCCCCCCTCTATACCGTACCGTGATGTTGATATAAACTAGGGAGTGGGGAGTTACCACGGACCCCGTATCAATATCAATTCGGCCTTTACATACTTCAATTATTTTCTCAACTTTTTCTCATTAATGCTGCGTGATAGGCACTAGCTCGATCATTATGAGCCATCTTAACATAATTATCCTAAAGGTAACTATTTTGAATAGTACGTAAATCTAATAATCTTATGGTTTTGTTCGCAGATACATGCCGGAACCGAATCTTCCCCCTCTACGCGTCAACCTGAAAACAAAAACCGCCCACCAGGACATTATCAGCGTGCCACTGTTAAGAGAGAACCTTCCAGAACTCCCTGACGTCACTAGATCAAGACTCATCACATACTATCAACTACGACCAGAGGCAGCCATCCAACTAGTCAACGAACCAGTCTTGCTAGACTATTTCCAAGAACTAAATCCCAACTCTAAAATTGCTGCAAAAATCGCCAATCTCCTCTTAAATGAACTCTTAACTGTACTTAATAAGAAAAGACTAGATGTTGAAGACTGCCCAATAACTATAAGACAAATGAAAGAACTAATAGACTTATATTTGGACACGAAAATCAATTTAGAAATATGTAAAAAAGTATTTGACGAACTCGTTAATTTATCCGACGGTAATGTAAAAGTAGCGGAACTGATTAAAGAGAAAGATTTTTCGCTTATATCTGATTCAGATTTTATTGTAAAACAATGTGAAATTGTAATAGAAAATAATCCAATGTTGGTAAAACAGTTTAAAGAAGGTAAAACTAAGGTATTTAAAGCGTTGTTAGGCATATTGTATAAGAATTCTCATAATAAGATCGATATGTCTGTAGCGTCTAAGGTATTGGAAAGATTGTTGAAACAGTAATAAATATATTTAATAATTTTATTGAATAATGCATTTTTTATGAATCCTTGCTTTGTATTGAACAAGAATGGTACAAAGAAGAGATCAGAATGGTACAAAGAGATTAATTCTTATTATAGCGGTCGTAAGTGATCTCGATCCTGATATATACGACCTGCGGGGTTACTCTCAGCTCTATAGCGATGCAAAGTTCGCTCAGCGCCCGTTTTATCTTGATTTTTCTGTAATTAAGAGTGTGAGACAAAAGTTCAAATGATCCTACTTTAAATTGTGATATTTTTAATAATAGCTTCAACTTTGACATTTTCAAAATCTTTTTATTTTATTTTAATTAAGTATAACTGTTAATAGTAAACTTAACTTTTGTGTCACTCTCAAGCAAGATAAAATTAAGCGCGAACTTTGCATCGCTATTAAAGTTGAAAGTACGGCTGCTGTCCTCTCGATCGGACTGATCAAGTGGGCTACCTCAAAACATTTAATTAGCACGCTAAAAATAACAAGTTAGTAATATAATTGAAACAAAATAAAAAAAAAAAACTATTACGTCTAAACAAAAGTATAAATATACTTATCGATCAAGGTCGGTCGGTAAGAAATGTCGAGACTTCTAGGTACCTACTAAATTTAGCAGACTTCTGCTTCTAAGTACCTACTAAATTTAGCAGACTTCTGCTTCTAAGTACCTACTAAATTTAGCAGACTACTGCTTCTAGGTACCTACTAAATTTAGCAGACTACTGCTAAATTTAGTAGGTACCTAGAAGTCTCGACATTTCTTACCGACCGACCTTGATCGATAAGTCTATTTATACTTTTGTTTAGATGAAATAGATCTAGTACGAATGACCACCAACTGACCAGATCGTAGATATCTATTCACTCTAGCCTTGAAACTTCCAAGATTTTAACATCCAGGAAACGGAAGGCAGCAGGGACACTTATAGATATATATAGAAGACACTGTTAACTTATAGACCGTTCAAAAATGTCCCATCAGATGTACAATTTTTGAACTGCCTTGTAGGCAGTTGTAGATATTTAAGTGTGGAAAAACACTTCAAAAATATCTAATCTCTCTCTCGAAAATCGAAGATAAGTATCTTAGACATTATTAGTATCAATTTTGACTGGCCGGGACGGGACGGGATTGACTGGCCTTGTGGCTCAGTAGGTAGTGTGTCTACGTCTACCTGCTGAACTAAAAGGTCGTGGGTTCGATCCCCACTCAGGGCAAACATTTGTGTGATGCGCATGGATGTTTCTTCTGTGTCTGGGTGTTTCTACGTATCATATGTATATATTTAAATATTATAATAATTTATATATATATATATATATATATATATATATATATATATGTATTCTATCAGCCATCTAGTTCCATAGTACAAGCTTTGCTTAGTTTGGGCTAGATGGTTATGTGTGAAATGTCCACAAATATTAATTTATTTATTTAATTTGGACTCTACTTATATATTCTGTTGATTTGTCGGTTAACAGACAAACATCTAAATAATATATAAAACTGAGATAAATCGAGAGTAACTCACTCTGTAGGTACTAACTAGACTGTAAGTACTACGAATCATCTAAACGGTCAAGTTAGGTCGACAGCCGGTAAGCAAGAGTCGAGACTTCCTAACTAACTTGACTAACGCTGAAAATTGATATCTACTCATTGACAACATCGTTTGGGGTTTTCCAAAAACCATTGATATCCTAAAAATAATAGCAAACGCAATGACACTATTCTTTAATAGTGTCATAAATTAATTACAGTCACAATCGAAACTTGTAAGTGTACCATATTAAGCCGTGTAGCAACTGCTCTAAGATAAATATTTGTGCTGCAGTTGCTACTTGCCTTCCAATAATCCATAGCCGAGGTACAATCTGGTGTCCTTACATTGAATCAGAAAAGTAAAAGTATCAACGGGATGTAGCGTCAGTCCTCAAAAACGGCCGAGCTCAATGAGATCTAATTAGATGTAAGGGGTCTTACACGATTAAAATAATTTCGATTCTCAAAATAACTCGAAGCGGACGTAAATAATTCGAAATAGACGTCTCTACTCTAGACTTCTCAATCTTAATTATAGTATAGCGCGGCGACATAGAGTCTTTATATCAAAATCTTTAAGTTCGTCATTGTTGGTTTGAGTATCGGTCAACCCAAGACATTTATTTATTTTATTCATGAATTTTGTTTTCGACTACGTCCACGTGATGGAAAGTCATTGGTACCAGCTAAGAAAAATATGACCCGTGGAATGAAGATCGGTTTAGGCGGGCATCGACGGTGCACGTAGTTTTAGTGCACACGAGTTATGTCTTAAGATAATTTTCGATTGACGTAATAGATATTTAATTTTGGAAATCATTGTAACGTATAACCATTGGTTCATCATCATCATCATAATCTCAGCCATAAGAAGTCCACTGTTGGACATAGGCCTCCCCCATGGATTTCCAAAAAGACCGATTGGAAGCGGCTTGCATTCAGCGTCTTCCTGCCACTTGTATGTAACCATTGGTTGATAATAAATAATTACAAGTGTAGGTATTAAATCTCGTTATTTCCGGAAATGCTGACGACACAGTAACTACTTAGCGTTTGAACAGTTGTATTAACTGTGTGTAAGCTAATATTATGTAACATTAACATTGATAAAACCAAAGACCTTGCTAAAATGTTCGGTGTCTAGGCATAATACCCTTGTCTAGTTAACTTGACCTTTAAAAGTTGTATCAAATGGTTAAAAGGAAGATTATAAATTTAGATTTATTAAGATAAATATAGCAGGTTCATAAAACTTAAAGAATAATCAGTATTAGGATTTGGTCACAAAACGCAGCAGGTCTCTTATTTTGTTTGACTAATAATTGTATTTGTAGGTATTTGTGTAACGCGTAGGAATTGTTGGAAACATTGGGACTAAATTGGGGTTAAAAATTGTAAACATGACATAGGCTACTTATTTATCGTCATCATAGTTTTTCATCGCTAAGCGGGTAAAACCCAGGGTGCTAAATACGCAGTTATAAGTAGCCAAGATCCTGTCATGAAGTTTAAAGTGGGCGAATTAGGAAGTAAAAAGAGAAGTTTTCTGTGGGGCCATTAATATCGAATTTTGATAATATTATTTAAAAAAAAACAATACGACATTGTAAAAAAAAAACAGAAAGCGGAAGGTAGTAAATAAAACCGGCCAAGTGCGAGTCGGACTCGCGCACGAAGGGTTCCGTACCATTATCTATAAAAACGGCAAAAAATCACGTTTGTTGTATGGGACCCCCCCTTAAATATTAAATTTATTTTAATATTACCATTTATTTTTAAAGTGAATAATATAACTCAATATTCTGTTAATATTTCAAGTGTCTACCTGTGCCGTTATCAATATCGAGTAAAAACGAGCAAAAAATCACGTTTGTTGTATATTAACCCCCCTTAAATAATTATTTTATTCTGTTTTTAAGTATGTATAGTTATAGCGGTAACAGAAATACATCATCTGTGAAAATTTCAACTGTCTAACTATCACGGTTCATGAGATACAGTCTGGTGACAAACGGACGAACGGACGGACAGACAGCGGAGTCTTAGTAATAGGGATTCGTTTTTACCCTTTGGGTACGGAACTCTAAAAAGGGAGTTATATATTTAAGAGAATCATTAGGTAAGTACTCAATTGTAAAAACAAGATCTCGTGAAATTATTTATTATTGCATAATTATATATCTATCAGTGGCAAAATAAATGGAGACCACTAGTATGGAAGATTGGACAGAGACCATGTAAGGGGAAGTTTCTTTAACTAGAGATATAACATATTTTTAACCGATTTCAAACAGGAGGAATGGAATTCCTCAATTCGACTGTATGTTTTTATCTATGTTGTTACGTCAGTTGTAAATGTCAGTACATACTTTATTTCCTCTGAAAGGTATAACGGTGGAAAGACTATTTTGGTAGTGGGAATGGGGAGTGTGGATTAAAGTCGTAAAGCTCGGGGTGTTAGCATACCAATCGATGGATTATCGATCGACATCGATCAATTACAATCGATTAGTGTGGTAGCTTCGTAGCTGGTAGGTCGACGGATCCTCGTTCGTTCAATCATCGATCGATTGGTGTGGTAGCGTTGGCTGATCGACGGACGCCGATAGATGAAACGTCTAAATATAGTGGCGCGCCGCGCGGGCATGGGTGCGGCGGCGGGTGACAATAGGTCGGGGATCCAGTGGCGTCGACTGTTCCATTCTACCATCGATCGATTGATCTTGTAGAAACTATCGATCGACGTCGACTGTTCCATTCTACCATCGATCGATTGATCTAGTAGAAACTATCGATCGGCGTCGACTGGTCCATTCTACCATCGATCGATTGATCTAGTAGAAACTATCGATCGATGTCGACTGTTCCATTCTACCATCGATCAATTGATCTAGTAGAAACTATCGATCGACGTCGACTGGTCCATTCTACCATCGATCGATTGATGTGGTAACACTCTTACGCACACTCACCGAAATTAATTCTACAGAAGATAAAGAGACAGGTTAAGGCGGTGCTCGAGACTAAGCAACTTTTTGGTTATTTTATTTATTTTGGTTATTTTTTTATCGTCCGAGGCTATAAATAAAATTAATTTAATTGTATAGTTTATTTAACCGCCGGTCACAAGGAAAAAACGCAGTAAAACACCGTGTCATTGGTACGTCAACATTTTTTAATTATGTGCATTTGGTATGCGAATGCGAGCGAAGGTTGTTTATTGATGCCGCACGCGCCCCGAATAACACTGCCAGGTACATGGCAGATGTTAGAAACATTTTATCCCTAACCTAAATATTAAGATCAAAAACATCGGCCAAGTATGAATTTGTTTTGTATACCAAGGGTTCCGCATCCCCTCTACTCAAACTCATAAACAATGAAATTATTTCTCTAATACCTAAATGTACAACTTTATAGTTGAAAACAATGTACGCCCATATATTTCAACAGCTATGGTGTAATTTTGTAATCGCTATTTTTTCCATATGATGTAATTAAAAAAAATCCTTTGAAGACCTTGCTTCTTATTTTGTGATTTTAGGTCAATGGCAAGATTTAACCTGGTAAGATTTGATTTACTCGCGAGTGTCAAAATATTATGAGTGTCATAATTTTTTGACTCATATGAGTCACAATTTGCCATTTTTAAGGGATAATTTTTGTTACATTGATTGAAAATCTTGATTATTTTTACAGCTTAGAGGGATAGTGGACCATACATTCTTGATATTAATTTCAGAAAAGGTGAGAAAAAGGGTCTACACAGACAGATAGATTGACCGATAGATGAATTTTTAAGTTTCCGTTTTCTTCCTTTTGAGGTACGGAATCCTAAAAACAAGCTGTCTTGTCCCTAAATAAGCTAAAAAATAAAGTCAAAACTTTAATGAGACCTATAAAATATGATATGGTCGAGACCATAAGGGGCCACCCATTAACTACGTCACACGAATTTCTTGGTTTTTTGACCCCTCCCTCCCCCTTGTCACAGTTGGCTTAGGACCCTTCCCATCCTTGTCTCACAATGTCACACTTCGTCGATCCCTCCCCTACCCTTAACGTGTGACGTAATTCATGGATGGCCCGTAAGGCGAAACTTTGCCAGTTGATAATCTCTAACTATAAAAGGCGTAGTCGTCCCGTGCGAGTGTCTGGCAGCCTTATCTAATTTCGATGGTATCTTGTTTGAAATGTGTTAAATTCACTAAAAAAGTTTTTTACTTCTCGTTCATAAGTAAAACCACAGAACATAATATGTATTAATACTACGTAGTAAAACTGGGATATTGCTAGTAATTTCTATTGGGGTACCGTACCTCAAATCTTTGTCCACTTTTTGTGTGTCGGACAAGACCCTGTTGATGTCTTTTTTCTCAGGAACGCGTGAAGGAATCAAGTTTAAATTTATATCAACTACCTCTAGTTTGATTGAAGCTGTAAAAATATATCAGCGTTTATCTTAAATTAAGACCTTTAACATTTGTAACATTTGCGAATCAACTCAAGGATCATAAATCTGAGACAAAGCCCTGACATGTTGACAGCTGGCATCAGAAATGAAGATCTCGACGAGAATCACATAACACTTCTGTGAAGAAACTACTCATGACACTAACATTCGCTACGTCAATTGAGCGTAACTCGCTACAGCTGACATTGAAAATTACACTTTATGCCCTTCAAATTTGAAGTCTAATTTGCTATCCCTTCGATAAATTCGAACTATTGCTACAGTTTTTACCCGGCTGCGTAAGAAGGAGGGTTATGTTTTTCGAGTGTATGTATGTGTATTTCTTTGTTGCCCTAGAGCCTAAACGGCTTGACCGATTTTGATGTGAGTGGTGTCAATAGATTCGTCTTAGTTGTGAGAGTGACACTGGGTACATCAAAATTAAAAAAAAACATAAATTAGGCTGCAAAAACCTCTTTTATGCAGTCGGGTATTTTGTTTTTCTTTTAACATTGATACTTGTTATCCAACACCTCACCTAAATCATAACTACACATACTAAATTGGAAAAAAAAACCGGACAAGTGCGAGTCAGACTCGCCCACCAAGGGTTCCGTACAAACTAAATAAAAGGGGGAAATCGGACAGAAGAAGAGGGAAGACGGACAGACGGACAGACAGACGGACAACAAAGTGATCCTATAAGGGTTCCGTTTTTTCCTATTGAGGTACGGAACCCTAAAAAATATGTTGCCCCTTAAATAGTATTAAGAAAGCGTGTGAACCCAGAGCACTCAAGTCTAATTCTTGCGGCGGCGTCATGTGGCGGGTCGCCCTCTTCCCTCAAACATGGTTGAGGAGAGCGATGGTTGGCACTTGCCTCTCGTGAACGGGTGCTGCTTGCGGGAGCTGGACTGCTCGGCGTACACACGCATGCATGTTAGTTGTATAAGTGTTAAAATGTATCACATAATATATCCGCCTTCCTCTTGTATGCTAGATTAAAAAAATAATGTTAATATTAATGTTAACTTAGTTAAGAAGTAAAATGTATTAGTTTATAAAAGGCACGGATCTTCTCGCAAAAACATCATAATTCGTCATGTTAAGGTGCGTTAGTACATGTAAAACATTGAGGTCTAGCGTAAAAGAATCACAACGAAAGTTTACATAAATATACTTCGCTTGTTTTATTCTTAATTTTATTAAATGTTTCATAATTTTAAAGTCTCAGAATATACAGGTATAGTTTATAGTTAGAAAGCTAAATTATTTAATAAACAATTGGTTCAATTAGAGGTGAAAATAGAATTAAGCGAATCGTACTAGATTTCCGCAACAAAGGCTCAGCCAAGTGCGGAAATCACTATGAATTCAATTTGAATGCTTTTACTTTTGGAAATAAATATTTTTCACTTGAATTTTATCTTAATTTTTATAATAATTTTGTAAAATCACTTATTTGACAACAGAAACTACGGAAAATTGATTTATTTTCTTGAAAATTATTTGAAAAATGATTCAACCGTTCTTAAGTTATACAATTATCGACTAACAGAATTAAGTAAGTTTTATTATAGAAATAACAGTAACATAATAATAATTTAATGTGATTAAAAAAGTCCTATCTATTTCAAGCCGAAAGTTTATTGAAATCTTTTTTAAACTATCACGGTTATTCATTAAAGCACTATTATTATTAACGGGATATTTACCGTGGTTCGCGTTATCATCCACCCGCATTCTTCAGTCGCCCGTGAACATGGTGCATGTAACTGTGCCGAAATATCGGGAGCTCAAAATTAACGCGAACCACGGTAAATATCCCGTTAATAATAATAGTGTTTTATTGACATTGTGACCACAGGCTTTCTCGTAAATATTAAGTCAACACGATTTCAACCTTTATCTTAATAAATATTGACCTCCATCTGCCTTTTTATCCGACTGCCCAAGAAGAAGTGTAATATTCGATATTTTTAAGGTAAAAAATTTATAGACAGATAAAAAAAAACTTCAGGACATCTCACGTGACACACCTGTAGCCGAATTAGTAAAGGGTTCCAAGTACTGATTGGGATAATTTGATAGTTCAAGTCCAGTCAGATGTGAAATTTTCGGACTGTCAATAAATTTGAAGAAGAGTAAAGATTTACGGGAGTAGTTATCAGTATAATATATTGCATACCTGTTGTTATCTAATTTTGTTGACAGATTTGTATGAGTAGTAAAAGAGTAAGAGTAATTAAACTAAGAAAAAGAGTTTTTAAGATTCCTACCAAAGGCTAGGTTTATAAATTTGCTGTTCAACCCGCATTGATCTATGGCGCTGAATGTTGCCAGCTCATGAAGAAGCAGACCGATAAAATGCAGACCAGGGAAATTCGGATGCTCAGATAGTCTGCGGGCTTCACGATGCTGGCAATCTACTTCAATGCAAAGCAATATCTTGTATAATACCTCAGATAAAAATGCGCCTGTGATGGTAAAGCCATATCATGCAAAGACCCGAAGAACATTATGCCTTAAGTATTTAATGTTATCTGTCTGATTTTTTTGTTATTATGTAGTTTTTAATAAAGAGTTATCTATCTATCTATCTATCTATTATGACAAAAAAGAGTAAGCAGTGACCAGTGATGCAACTGAAACCAAACTCGAAGAGCTACGGAATACCTCCATTAAGATGAATGTTGTCAAAAAAGACCTCGCCAACATCGACATTCACCACGGAAGACTTAGAAACGTAGTCTCTGAAGAAGGAGTAAAAAAGTCAACCTAATTAAACATGGGAAAGGCTCCTTCTTCTTCCAGAAGAAGTGAAGGCTTCAAAATGGATTGGTTCCTTTTATCACTACAAAAAATATTTCAGAATTAGTGACCATTCCAGTAGTATTCGTCGATCATAAAGTGGAACTTGATGGACCAGACAGTAAAATCCCAGCGTTAATATGCCAAGAAAAATAAAGCGACGTTTCCAATATACTCACAAAGCTCACAAATAGGTATTGTAATTTTATTTACCTATATAATGCGCGTAAATTATTTTGAGATCTCTAAATGTAGAGATGAGTCGCACGATTTGTAGATAACAATGCGGATGAGTTTTATATAAAATACAATATACAAACTATGAGAAGGTTTATAAAAGTAATAAAAAAAAACAATATTATGTAATAAGCACATATCAGCACGTCTAATTTTAAGTCAACCTT
This sequence comes from Lycia hirtaria, assembly GCA_947563715.1. Classification (NCBI taxonomy): domain Eukaryota; kingdom Metazoa; phylum Arthropoda; class Insecta; order Lepidoptera; family Geometridae; genus Lycia; species Lycia hirtaria. The sequence goes on from OX387384.1 coordinate 9,664,442, forward strand.
TTTACCAGAATAGGCTAACTTTATTTTAATCTACTGAATAATTCCATCAGCCATCCACATACGATTACTAAGTTTACTGTATTTTTTAGGGTTCCGTACCTCAAAAGGAAAAAAACTAAAACCTTAAACGCCGATCCATAATCTATTGCTGCAGAAAAAAAACAAATTTCTCAGTTTTCGTAAAAAAAAATTACAGCTGAATATGTCGTAAAAACGCACATTTCACAAAGCTCACAAAAGAATCAAAACCTATACTTTCCGTTGAGCTAGAACTATGAAATTTGGCAAGAAGCATTGTGTATAGTACACAGTACATTTATAGGAAAAAATCCGAAAACTGGTCATTTAATCACAAAAAATTTAGTTCTTTAAGCAAGGAAGGAGGGTCCAAATTTTTAAGTGAATTAACCGTATCATGTGGGGTACCATATGAAAGAACTTAATTAGCACAAGATAAAACAGATTTTCAAATAGTTTTACGATGTATATTTTTCTATTTATGAAGGAAAATATAAAAAAAATATATAATTTCCCCTTTTTATTTACTAGTTTGTACGGAACCCTCGGTGGGCGAGTCTGACTCGCTTTTTGTCCGGTTTCATTTATTTAAACGACCTCTCTGTGTTGACTTCGGCTCCACTGATGCCTACCAAAAGACCGGGTATTACCCGTGTAGTAATTTAAATATTTATTATTCTCTAAGTAGGTATGTAGTTTCCGGCAACCTAGTCGGGAGACCGTCTGACTTGCGATCCGCAGGTCCTGGGTTCGAATCCTGGGCACGCACCTCTGTCTTTTCGAAGTTATGTGCGTATCGTTGATTGCCGCCAACTTCAAACGGTTTAGGAAAACGTCGTGAAGAAACCTATATGTCTGAGAGTTCTAAATGATCTTGAAAGATGTGTGAAGCCTGCCAACCCGCACTTGGCCAGCGTGGTAGACTGTGGCCATATCCTTCTCATAATGAGAAGATGGCCCGCGCCCAGCAGTGGGACAGTTTATACAAACAGGGATAAAAAAAAGATACCTTGACGAATTATGTTTTGCAAGGTATCTTCAGGCAAACTAAAGTATTCTTTTCGCATGCATGAAATATTTTTTTACCTCCGACCCAAAAAGAGGGGTTTTATAAGTTTGACGTGTATCTGTGTTGATTTAATTTTTTTTGCTCCAAAGAGGAATTCATCGAAAATGTTTTGGCCTATGTTTCAACAAAATCGGTCCGGAGTTTTTTTTTTGTCGTGTGCATTTGAGTTTTCTAATCTTATTATTATTTCTGTAACATGTAATAATTTATTATTATTTCTGTAACATGTAATAATTTTAGCTGTGCCACTATAATATTATGGTTTTTATACGTACCTAACGGCAGTGATATTTTATCCTTTGGCAACACCTATCGAAGTTCAGTAATACAGTCCTTTCGGGTTACCTATTTGTTTGTAATGGAACCTATTGGTTATTATTTTCAGGACAATACTATATTAAATTTAATCAAACACACTGAACTTAGACAGCTAGGGATTAAAATTTTAATTATTTTCTTCCTCCTGGACTTTTTTATTAACCATGGTCCCCATGGCCCAAGGCTTAAGAAGCTTAGCTAATGTGTACGACATTTTCAGATCTATTAATATATATTTTTTCTGACTTCAAAAAAAGGAGGTTATAAATTCGACCTGTATGTTTGTAATATTGTCAGAATTACACAATTTTTGTATATGTTAATCTATACCATCTTCTAAACATGTGTGGCAAGTTTCATAAGTGTATGTGTGTTTGTATGTTTGTCCACGCATTTCTTAGAAACTAGAAGTCGTATTTCAAAAATTATTTTTTTATTGAATAAAGTATCTTTCAACTTAGTTACTGTAAGTTTTATCTAAATCGGTTCAGTAGTTTTTAAGATATGGGCTTTTGACCACTCATTTCATTCATCGCAACTGCAGAGCAGTGTCTACACCTTATATTTCAATTGTTTGATAGACAGTGACATGAGCGGTGATGAATACTATTAAAAATAAATAAATAAAAATAATTAAAAAAAAAAAAAACGAAAACCGAAAAGTTAGAAATAACACGAAGAAAACAATACTAGGCGTCTACCTAAGTAGGTACGTAAACCAACTATTTTTGAGGTTGGTGTCTGTATAAGACTTATCTACTTGATGACAGCGTATGTCCTGACACCGACCTCAAAAAATAGTTGGTTACGTACCTACTTAGGTAGACGCCTAGTATTGTTTTTTTCGTGTTACTTCTCTCTTTTCAGTTTGAAGTCGGTTTAATTTTTTTAAATTACTTTTATTTAAATATAATATTGGTGGACATTTCACACAACACCATCTAGCCCAAACTAAGCAAAGCTTGTACTATGGAAACTAGACGGCTGATAGAATACATATTTCTTTTTTTTGTAAATATATACTTATGATACATAGAAACACCCAGACACAGAACAAACATCTATGCTCATCATACGAATGTTTGCCCTGGGTGGGGATCGAACCCACGACCTGCTCGAGGAGGCAGTCGTATTACCACTGAGCCATGAGGTCTGTCTATATTTTATTAATCCATTTTATCACAAGTATTGACTCCGGCAATATGTAGATACCACCCATATAATATTTATTCTATCCATGAAAATACCTAGTAAATACCTACTTTTGACCGAGGGAACGAGACAAATAGGCTAATATCGTTTTAATAATTCAGTAAATAACCTACAACCTACAGTACCTAAGCGTGAATATTTGACAAGTTAATGTATAAATTATAAAAATTTGTCAGCAGTAAACATGTAATTCAAATTATCGAAAAAAAATCGAATAAGACACATTGCACTCACGTGTTTGTCTTAACTACCATGATATGTGTATTGAACATGCCTGCTAACAATTAAATCAGGTTTTCGCTCGTTCTTTTGGAGCCCCTTCCTTGTGGCATTTAAACCGCACTTTAAATTTAAAAGTCGGCGAACTTTGAATCACATTCATATCAGACTTCGTAGACGGCGTTAAAAAGGTTGCTGACACCTGAATCTCTTAATCGTTCACGTTGAATATTCTTGTGTGAATAATTAGTAAACAACACTTGATTACAACACTCGCAGTGGTCAAGAATTTGAGATATTGTATCACAACCATTTCGCCTGACACGTATTGAAGACGTCAAGCAAAATGTGGGCTTTAACGGTGTATTTAGCCGGTCTGTTTTGCATTTCGACTAGTGAATTAGTTGCCCCGGGCTTAGAGAGGACAGTGAATGAAGGCGTTACGAGTAAAGGATTCAACTTGATATATGGAGATGAAGATTTGACGGTGTTCAACGATTTAACTGGAGTTGACAAAAGCAGCACGTTGAAGAGTAAGGTGAATCTGAATGAAGCTCTGCCTCCATTGCCCGCTGAGGACGTCAAGTGTCTCATGTCAGTTGATAGGTACTGTTCTACAAATATGGGCAAAGTTAAAAGTAAGTAGACTCTGAAACTTTAAGTTTTCTTAGATGAATTATTCAAAAATACCAATGATTCAGTGTTGTTTCTAAATACAAATCGATCATTAAGCTTACTATTAAGCTAAGGAAAATTCGCTACAGCCTCTTTTGAGGCTGTAACCATTATTTATATTATTTAATAGCTTTTATTAAAATGGGAAGCTAATATTGTAATGATGTCTACAAAAAAAAAACACTATAAGTAAGGGAAAGTGTAACGATGTGGAAGAAGTGCGGTAAGATGCGACTGAGACAGTATCTCCATATCTCCCGAGCCAAGTGGCATACACCGAACATTAAGGTTTTTCTTTTCATTTTGTCATAATTACGAGTACAAACTATTGTTTACTACTTTATCGTTACGGGAAAATTATTTTGTTTTAATTTAAGTACTTATTACTATGTTAAAAACGAACATTAACGTTCTAGGAAAAGGTTCTAGGGGTCAATTTGCGTAGGTATACAGTCAGATCTTTAAAAATCTAACATTATCAATTTTCATTCTAAGGTATTTCATAAAATAGACTTTATGTTATTTTTTATATGAAACTGAATAACAAGACGAGTAACTCGTTCGCCTGGCTGGTGTCAAGCATATTACTGGATCATTGCAATTTAGTGTCATGCAAACTTTTAAGCAGTTTGAAACCCTGTTTCCCAATATCTCTATCAATTCCAGGTGTACTGATCCAAGCTCTCAAAGACGACTGCAAGTCTTGTACGGAGAAACAGAAAGAGGAAGCCGGAAAGGTAGCTGCTTCTATGATGGCTCATGACCCTGTCGCGTGGAAGATGTTCCTCACCAGGTACGACGGAATGCATAGGGTACAGAAGATACTAGGCTGAATAAAAACTTTACATGGTAGAATTTAGGATAGAACCGCGTAGCATTCAACATAGATTACTCACTATAGGTTACAGTAGAACCCGTTTAATACGACTTCGCTTAAATTAATCGACCACTTTGAACGCCATAGAAGCATGTTCAAGTTAAATTTTCACACTGATTACTACGAAAGTATATAAATCCGTTTGAGGGCTATGTTCAGTAGACTTCTTGTGGCTGAGATGATGATGATGTCAATCTAAATCAACTCCGGTTAGTGTCAAATCACTTTGCACAACGTATTTTCTTTTCCCGCAATGTTCTCGATACACGTTGGTTTCATCCATGAAACTCATTAGTCTCAGGGGATGTTCTTTATAGCCCATTACCGCGTACATCATATCGTCGCTCGCATTACTAACTGTCCAATCTCATTTTAGTCATTTGTTCAGGACAAACGCTTTTCGGTTCTGAGATTAGATTGTATCTGTCAAAAATATAAAAAAATCGGATGTTTTGTTTGTTTAGCTTTCATAGAAATTACTTACATTTTTATTTCACATTGATACTTTTAATGTATTTGCATTCCAAAAATCTGTTTTATCAATTGAAAAATGAGATAGGACAGTTAGTCATGCGAGCGACGATAAATGACGACGGCAAAAATAAGGGGTAGATCAGTTAATATTGCAAATAAGATATACAGAAGTTGCCGCGAATGACTAATAACTAAATCATGTAACTTGACTTTATCTCATTGAAAAAAGAAAATCAAAGTTAAAGCCTAAAATTTTCAATGTTAAGTCTTTACATTACACCTTATGTGGCAAAGATGATAACAAAATTAAGCCCCTTTTAGCAATTACTAGCAAGATCTCGTGATTTTACCCGCTATAGAGAAATCCTTTCTTAGAGGCACACTTCCTAAAAAGGCATCCTCCATGTCTTTAAAACTACTGATTTAGTTTGTTCGCCGTCTATCAGTCAGTCACTTAAGCCTTTTATAAGTATAGGTAGATTACTGATGTTCTTGTCCAAATAAATATTAGTATTAAGTATACTTACCTACTCACTGGTTTGAAACGTAATAGTTGTGTACTGTGTAGTAGCTCACGATGTCATTATTGTAGGTCTGCTCTACAAATTGCTCCGCCAAAGGAAATGCTTAAGCCCAAAGAACTGCAATATATGACCATAGGGGAGCCCGAAACTGTAGTGAGATCAAAAAATCGATATATTAAAGATGGATTTCAAGTTAGAGTGAAACGGTACGCCGCTAAGATTTTGTAGGCTACGATGTATTAATTTAATTAATTTATTATGTTTAGTTAAGGAATAAATTATGAAAATCTATATAGTTGTTTTTTATTATTTCTCCTATTACAAAAAATTAACAATCCAACTTAGCCCACGAGACAATTCAACAACGAATTCAACTCGTTTTGACAGCGATCGGAAAACTCAAATCTTGTTTTCGTCCAATATACCTACCTCCAATTATTATTGTAAATAGGGCGAATTCTGAGCCTACCTCAATGCATCAACCCACAGTATTCGACCAGTATGTATTAGCAGCGATGACATATGGCACTACTATGGATTTTATAAGGAAACTCGCAAAATACACAATAAGAAGGAAAAGGCTCTGCGAGATTGAAACAGAAATGAAAATATATGTAGATGTACGTTTGTACGATGTACATAAGTCTGCAGCATTGTGCTAGTACAATGCTGCAGACTAGCAGGTTAGCAAGTTGAAGTGGCAGTGGGCATGGCACATAGAATTGATGGCTGTTGGTTGGGGTCCAAAAGATCTCGATTAAAGAGCACACACCGGCAAGCGTAGCGTAGGACTACCAGCCACAAGGATGACAGACGACCTCATAAGACTGGCAAAAGACGCTAGACGCAGGTCGCTACCAACAGGTCTTTTTGAAAATCCATGTGGGAGGCCTATGTCCAGCAGTGGACTTGCTGTGATTATGATGATGATTAAAAAATATAATAGAAAATACAGTTTCATAGCCCAGTAATTTTATTAGCGACTTTCGTTATATATCAATGTTTATCGATTGTCCAGAGTCCCAAAGGGTTAATTAAATAGAATTCACTATCTCTCACATCAATTACCTTTTCAAATTCATCATTCATTAAAATTCTATTTTGATTCGAACAAGGTTTAAAAAATAAAGAGATTCTAAATAGACAAACTTTGTTCATTCGAATGTATGCATTTTTATGCATGAATGTATATATATATATAGAATTAAAATGGATTTTTGAGTTAAAGATGTGCAATATTATGTTGGAATGTATAATTTTGAGTTTCCTCATTATCTTCAAAATGTGAGCACGGAATAGCAAACTCTGTTCACATAGCCTTTCAGTTGTTATTATTAAGATATATCTCTATCTAGTTAGAGATAGATCAAATATCTAAGACACAAAGGTCTACTTATACGATGTTCATCAAAGCTAATATTAACCTTAGAGATGAGATAGGTTACGATGACTTGTCTTTCTCTTCAGATTCTGTCTCATCTTCATCCTCGTCATATGTTTCAGTGGAATTGCCTCCTGTGTGCTTGCTGGTTAAGTACTTGCGTTTGTAGCTGCCGTCTTCATTGTATCTGTTGGATAATAATTTATATATTATTATTAAAATATAATATTGTTTAATTGTTTTTTTACTATTTTGTTTACTTGGACGACATTCTTTCCAGATATTTTGTTTCTAAAACCAAACTACTAAACCCACTTTGATAAAAATTCTGTGGGACCTCTGAAGTATGACCTACCAAACAAAATTCATTAATAACTGGCGAAATGATCATGCAACAAACATACAGTCTCTAGTGAAATCTAATTCATGAACATTCTCCGTCATCTCAATACAATATTCATGCTACTGATCACATTGGAAGCAAAACTTATGGAATCAAAATGGTTGATAAAAATTTTATATTGACACCCGAAAATATGATATTTCCCCTAATCATTTGTTTACTATATAAAGTAAAGTGAAATAGTAAGTATTTCTTTATTCTAAATGACCTATTTTGGTTAGTGTGCGAAAAAACTTCACGACCTTATTCCACTATTTCTTATTGAAATGTGATAAATCCGTACTCAACATTCCAGTCCAAGTTTTCGATTTGTACAATACATGAATGAAAATCCCTGCCGCATTTCCTGTTTCTTGAGAATTTTAAAGGCTAGATTGGATAGATCTTCTAGAACGACGACCTTCCATCCTGGGCTTCATTGCTTACCAACAGGCAAGTTTGTACTGACTACTACCTCGTCTTGTAGATCTATTTTATGTGAAATAAAATCTATCATACAATGAGTATGTACATCACGTACAAACGCACCAGACCTATTGCTGCAACATAGTACTTTTTAATGAAGCCATTTGAATATTACACAGATTACCTAACAAGCTATTTGTATGCTAGTCTTTGATTTGTGCATCAAGTCACAGAAGACTAATTGTACTACATAGTCAAGTGTAAAGTTTGTAATTACTTATTTGTATTATTGTATAACATTAAGCAAACAAACTTTGGTATTAATAATTGTGAATTCGAGTGTCGAAATTCGATCATTTTAGTAACATGATTAGCACTTGCACATTGCCATTCAACGTGGCAATGTGGGTAACATGCTGGGTACGCTGCCAACTGGTAGTGGGTTTGAGCATTTGGATTGTTTTTAGACCTTTATCGGTCTGGGTAATCGATATGCTTTTTGTGTAGTAGTTTAGTTCGTTGAGTTTGTTCTGTATATTGTTTTGTTGTAGTTAATAAAGGCACTTGCCCGTTAAAAAGTACTTACACTGTTGTTGATCAAGATAACCTGTAGAAAAAAAAACATCACAATAATAGGTATTGTTGGGCAAGCGCGCTTCATCGTAGCCCGGCAGCGTCGCTTGACAGCGATGCGAGTTGGCTATCAACGCTATCCCATAGGAACGTTTTCTTTTCCTTGGTAGAATATAGCTAAACTTTTGCATTTACAATATTAGTCAAGTGGATTTATTTTTTTATATAAGTTTATTTACATAAAGGAATTTTAACGTGTTTGGGATATTCTCATTGTATTTTTTAAGGCAAACATGACGCAAAAGAATTTTAAGGTTCGTATTATTGTAAGGAACGTTTAAAAGAAGTCTTTACACATCGAACTTGTGAAGCTAATCTGCTATAGGATGTAAGAGTACCTAATATAGAAACAGAGATATTTACATACAAAATATCCTCAAAACATTCCTTCAATTTTAGGCAGAAGGGTAAGAGGTAGGGTGGTAAAAACGGGCCTTTAGTGTGTGGACTTAGGGGTCTGACAACTCATATAGGTCTAGGACTATTCGGGTAGAGAACTATCATGCCAATAAGTATATGTTTAGTAAACTCAAAAATCCCCGACAAAAAAAACAGTTAAACTGGTTTTGATGAAACATAGCTCACTCTCGATAAGATCTTTCAAACAAAAAAAAAAACTAGATTAAAATCGGTCCATCCGTTTAAGAGCTACGATGCCACAGACAGACACACAGATATACACGTCAAACTTATAACACCCTTCGTCTTGGGTCGGGGATTAAAAAATGAGAATTAAGGTCTCAATTGAACAAAATAATGAAATGAGTACAGAAGCGCCCTTGCTCTCGAAGAAAATCATGAAATAAGGAAAGCAGCGCCTTCAATACCATATTATATGTCTAGATACACGAACCCAGAGAAGGTATCGATAGCAGCGTGACCCGTTACGTGACGTGTTACAGAGCGTTACAACGAGAAATAAGATTTGGAGTATCTTTTGTATTTTACCTTTGAAAATTAGTTAAGGAGGCATCGGAGATGTTCTATAAGTAGAGCCCAGTGCTTTCCATCAAGAAGCAGAAGCTGGTGATCAGGAAGACCAGGCAGATGCACCCTAATGCGGTATCTCTCAAAGATTTTTCCTCAACGTTAACAAAAAGGAAGGTATACAATACTTTTGCTCCAGTTTCTCCCAGTCGGCAGGACGGTAGTCGATGATGTGGCGCATGACTTGGTCAGCGCCTACTTTCTGCCGCTCCGTGCACTTCTCACAATCATTCTCTATGGCATCTGGTAGGTTTTCTGCAAGAAATAATAGATCTACGTGATTTTTCTACTGTTTATTTACATCTTTCAGTTCAGTAATCTTTGCTTGCACAGATTGCGATGTCACAGGAAAAGTTAGTAAACAATAATTAGTGAAATGATATCACTAAACAGAATTTTGCCAAATATTAGCAACTGCAGTTTGATCACCAACATCAAGATATTGTATTTCTGGTAAACGTTATTCATGAATATCTGAACAATAAACGACTCAGCAGGCGCCTGAATAAAATATTCTACTAACTGTAGCTGGATAAATATAATTTAACAAGCGTTGCTTTTTTTTAAGGAGAAAGAATAAAATGTTAAGAAAGGTTATAGACAAAACATATTAAAATAAACCGTTCAAATTAATAAAAAAAGTTCTTATATTCCTATTTGGTTTATATATAACACATGTCTCCTCCTCATCTCTCCTCTCCTCACTTATTATCAGGGGAGTTGTTAGTCAAAAGTAAGTCTATTCTTACTATCCGTCTTATTTATAAACGCTTGTTAAATAGTAGATTGTTAAACAAGGGGCTAAAAAGACCCGTTGCAACGAGGTAGATATTTACTCCCGAGCTTTAGCGAGGGAGTAAATAGAAACCGAGTTACAATGGGTTTTAGCGCCGTGTGTTACACTCTAATTTTCACTACGAGTGCGAGAAAATAAAATAATCCAATACAATAATTCAAAGTTTATTTTATTAAAAATGAAATGTACATTTTGTACCTACAATTCTGGATATTTACCGAGATGTGTGCAAAGAGAATCCAAATAATCAAAGAGATTATTCTACTTTTGAATAAAGACTGTTTCGTTTATGTAGGCTCTTTGGTAACAGATAAAAATAAAATACTTTTTCCCCTAGAGCATAATATGCTATTTTTTCCCCGCTCTAGTACGCTACAATGACGGACTTTTTGAGCAAGAGGAGTGAAAATCATATTTACTGAATAAGGACTTGTCACTTTCTGTCAGACGGGAACTGTCAAGCATGAAAACGGAACAAATCACTGCTTAACTAAAATGCGTTTATTCAGCGTTCTTAAGCAAGACAGCAATATATATAATATTTTAAGAAGAAACTCTGTCTGTCGTCATTTTACTATCGCCATCATTCTCACCATCACCGCTTTTCATCACTTCGCAGGTGAAACTTCTATAGCTAGTTAAGTAGCTAGTTTCTTAAAAAAATAGATTAAAAAATAAGTACTAACTCTTAAGTTCCTTAGCGTCAGGCGTACAAGGTCCCAGGTCCAGAAGACAATTCACATAGCTGGTGAGTAGCCGCTCGCTTCCTAGGATCTCTTCCAGATCAACCCCATCGTATTTGTTGGTGTATATCTCCTCACATTCAGTATGCACCAGGAGGAATATTGTGACCAGGTAGACGAGTGACATTGTTGCCTGGAAGTATTGTAGCTATAAACCGCGTCTAAGACAAGAAAATACATTAAATGTTAAGGCGCTAAGTAAGATTTAAATATGACACGGCTTAAGTAAAAATATTTAAAATAAATCTTAAGCTAAAAAATATTCTTAAGCTTGCAAATGAAGCAATTTTTGTCTTATCTAATAGGTTTTTTTTTCTGTACAAAAGACTTCAACGCGCACCCAAATCTCGTACAAATAGAAGCGTTATTTAAAAGTGTCCTACCGTTATTTTTGGTTGACGCAGGATTCATTCGAAAGGTAAACTTGGAAGAATACATTAATGCCAGTTATTCAACTAAAAGCAGTAGTGCGGAAGCATTAGTGTATCTCAGAATGAAAAGGAAATATGGGGGAATTTTCGGGCATATATGAGATTTAAGCCGTATTAAATACGATATAATTTTCTATATAATTTTGAGCCCAATACAATCTATAGTTTATCACATTAAAGCACCTAGTATTTAAAGTAAATAAACAATAAATTATACTTAAATTAATATTAAACTAATAAAATTAATATTTACCAATGTGTAATAATTATGGAAATCTTTGGAAGCAATTAAATGGCAACCAAGAAGAAGAGGTGATGATAAGCTGATAACTAAGAAGTTATTTAGTTTCAAACATCACTGCAAAGTATAATGTCTGGCAATATTCTATAGGATCTATTTCGGCGAGTCTGCGCAAGAGTTTCGTAACCTTATTCCACCTCCCCTATTCCACTATAGGACAAGCAGGAGTTCAGAATTTTACCATCTATTTTTCATTGAAATGTTCCAAATTCACATACAAAAATTTAGGTCCAATGTTTGATCCGCACTACACAGGAGTGGAACTCCCTGTTACCTTTTGTTACTTGAGAACAAAAATCTTGGAATTTTCAAGGCTAGTGTGAATAGATATCTTCTAGATTGACATGTTCCATTCTCGGCCACACCGGCCTCTCTTACCATCAGGTAAGTCGGTGGTCAAATGTAGACCATTTTCATTAAAAGAAAAAAAAAGTACGAAATTTTGACAGCTTTTTGATTTTGCTGCAAATGCAACAATGACATAAATAAATAATCTGTATAACATTATTGATTTTGAAGTCTCAAAAACTTCAAAAACAAGATATTTTTTTTCACTAAGAAAATCTTTTTGCTACGTACTTGGTGTTAGGCGTTGTATCGTTCTCACTCAATACATAGGAAGAAACGAAGAACCGCACACTTTATACGGAGAAAAGTAAATTGGACATGCAATCATCTCGTTACTAGATAAATATGTATAATAGGACAAATGGCTCGATTTTCCGTTATTACCTGAAATCAGCGATTTATATGCATTAAACTTGAATCTTTGCCTGAAATGAACATAATTATTTTACTAGTATAGTTTCAGTGACTATGCTTCCTAAATTCATTTGATATAAGTAATAATTTTTAAAGTTAAAGTTTCCGGCAGCCTAGTGGTGAGACCGTCTGACTTGCGATCCGCAGGTCCTGGGTTCGAATCCCACGGCACGCACCTCTGTCTTTTCGAAGTTATGTGCGTATTGTTGATTGCCGCCAACTTCAAACGGTGAAGGAAAACATCGTGAGGAAACCTACATGTCTGAGAGTTCTCAATGATCTTGAAGATGTGTGAAGTCTGCCAACCCGCACTTGGCCAGCGTGGCAGACTATGGCCTAACCCTTCTCACAATGAGTAGATGGCCCGTTCCCAGCAGTGGGACAGTTTGTACAAACAGGGCTGATAAAAAAAAAAAAAAAAAAAAAAAGTAATAATTAATAGTTTTAAAAAAACTGAAACAACTGGCTTCAAAATTTGCAATTTTGTTTATGAAACTTAAGTACTGGACCGATTTTGATGAAATTTCTATTCTCTTCTATCTATTTTTCTATCTATTATTCGTCTATTTATTTATTTATTCTCCCACATCCCGCTGACAAACAATTAGTCTAGTAAAAATAAAATTTGTGACAACATAAAATACAACTAAGTGTATTGTTATTTAAATGAATGTGTGTTAAAACTGGTGTTTTGAAATACATTTGACACAATTTCATAATGATATTATAAAAGCTACCTTTACACGCTCAAACGGCTGACCCGAGCGTTATGAAAATTAGTATAGAGATAGCTTTGGACCTGGAGACGGACATAAGCTACTTATCATCATCATAATCGTTTTTATAACTACGCGAGTGAAACAGCGGAACGCAGCTAGTCTATAAATCGGGGATTATTGTTGATCTATGATTTTTAGGTATTTTCCTATCATAATTTTACAAAATCCCCCCAGTTGCAAATACTGTGATGTGCTCCATACAAACGGATTTATTTTTACTAGACTAAATAGTTATTTATTGTACTAGGCTGAAAAGTATTTATTTTTATTTTTATTTTTATTTTACTGTCAAGTGCCTAACAGTTGAATCCAGAGCAAGCGAAGGATTCTAGGTTCTAGTGTAGAATCCTGAGCGTATCGATGGATTCAAGAAGGCCCGATACAAAATAACTTTACAGTCGAGTGTAATATAAAGTTCGAGAATAATGTTGTTTAGTTCACGTATTTTTGATAGAAAGATCTGTTCTGCATTATATGCAACTGTACCTACTGGTCTTAATTTTATGAATGTTTTACAATAAAATGTATGAAATTACATCGTACAATATTTTTTTACAGTCCTTTTTCGTGTAGAAATGGATTATAATAAAGTAAAGGATTGTAATATTAAAGCGCAGAAAAGACATGTTTGAGTTTATGCATAGAATCTAGACAAATCATATGCGCGAAAACATTACTCTTTTTTCACAGCCGGTTAAAATAAGAATAACCATACCGTGTGCCGTACCTATCAGCTTTTATTACACGTTTCGCACAAAGAAATAATATATACATTTATTCGTATTACTTTGTACAGACCTAATTAAGTAACTTTTAAAATAGCATACAATTATTCCTGGGAAAACCCCTGCGTTGAAACGAGGACAATTTTATGTAATTACGATTAATTATATGTAATTATTTTGATATAAGCAGTTTTTCAACAAAGTTTAATTCAATTATTTTTGTTATAAATGTAAAACGTAAAAGATGAAAGAAAAGTGCAAATACCTGCGTAACAGAAGCTGAATGAAATATTTTGTAAGGAAGCAACATAAATCAAAATGAAAAATTAAAATGAGTTTTATTTACATAAACACAAACATTACAACATTTTAGGGACCTTACTTATTATTAGGCGAGAAAAGAAAGACTAGTTGAGAGTTGATCATGCAATTTATTTGGAATGTATCAAATATAGGGAATACATTTAACCGACACGTACAATGTTGTGTTGGTTCTAATGCTCATCACTTAAGGCACTAATAGCGGCGTCTCGTTCTCGCGTCGAGTCTCTCTCTCGCACCGCTTAAAGATACTTGCAAGCGCGTGCGCTCACGCATTCTTCGGCGGCCGGCGAGGTATGAGGACGTCGCGCACGCGTTGATGCTGTGCGCTGCTACATGATTCCTAGGGGTAGCGAAAGCGTATCCATCCGCGTCCGCTCCGTGTTGTCTTCAAAATTGTTTGGGTGACACGGTTGCTTGGTGCGGCGAGGTAGGTGGAGGCTTGCTTGTATGTGCAGTACTTGTATGGTTGGAGAGTGGTTGATGTTCCGTTGTTCGATGAATCTTCATTTAGTATGTAGGCCGGCTTGAGACGGTCGATCGATACTGTGGGCGTGCGTCGATCGGGAAACTGAAGTATGAAAGTGTTATCATTTCGCTGTAAGACTTCGTATGGGCGTTCGTAGGGAGCTTGTAACGGTTTCTTGACTGCGTCATTTCTCACGAAAACATGGGAGCATGTTGATAGATCTCGATGCACAAAAATAGGACGGAAGTTACCGTGGGGCGCGGTAAGTAGGCGTGGCTTCACAGATTCGATTGTAGCACGTAGTTGATTGACAAAATCGTAGTTCATGTCTTGCTCGTCTGTTGTTGATCTTGTGAAGAATTCGCTCGGTAGTCGTAGGTTCTATTCCTATATGTCAACTCGGCAGCGCTCACTCCAGTATCGGTGCGAGTTGCGGCGCGTAGTCCAAGTAGCACCGTAGGCAGCTCGGCGATCCACGTTGTCTGCTCAGACAGACGAGCCTTAAGTGCTGCTTTCAGTGATCGGTGCCACCGTTCTACCATTCCGTTTGACTGAGGATGATATGGGGAACTTTGGGTCCCTTTGATTCCCATCGTTCTCATGAGCTTGGTAAATAGCTGTGACATGAAACATCTGCCTTGATCTGTAGTTAGGTTTTCTGGCAGGCCGTAGCGGGCAATCCAGTACTCATAGACAATCCTCGCGACGGACTCTGCTGATACCTCGTCGGTAGGTATTGCCTCTGGCCATCGGTAAGTTAAAATAACCAACTATCAGAAAATTATTATCCCAATGTAGATTACATATTGGTATAATAAATGCCATTTAAAAACTATAAGCTACAAGGGAGCTGAAAAAATAAAATAGGTGCATTATATTTTTACACTTAAAAAACGGAACCCTTATAGGATCACTTTGTTGTCCGTCTGTCCGTCTGTCCGGGTGTCAATACCTTTATCTCGGGAACGCGTGAAGGTATCAAGTTGAAATTAAAACCACGTACGCAGATCTATAGTCTCTTGCTGCAGAGAGAAAAATCAAATTTCTCAGTTTTCGTATAAAAAAGTTACAGCCGAACATATCGTAAAAACTCACATTTCGACACTCACAAGGGAATCAAAACCTATGGGGTACTTCCCGTTGACCTATGAACTATGAAACTACGTAGAACTATGAAATTTGGCAAGAAGCATTGTGTTAGAGTATAGGAAAAAATCCGATAACTGGACATTTTTAATTTAATCACAAAAATGTGGGTATTTATGCAAGGAAGGAAGGTCCAAATTTTAAATGGTTTTAACCGTATCATGTGGGATATTATATGAAAGAACTTAACTAGCACAAGCTAAAACAGGTTTTTAAATATTTTCGTGATGTATATTTTTCGATTTATGAAGGAAAATATAAATCAAATCCACCTTTTATCTACTAGTTTGTACGGAACCCTTGGTGGGCGAATTTGACTCGCTCTTGTACGTTCTTTTACTAATGAACTTACTTCTTAAAAATCAAATAAAGTCAAAAAATTCTACAATCACTTGAGTATTGAACGACATCATTATCAATTATAAGTTCTAAGTGAGTAACATCAAATTTAAAAAAATCACCCCATTCCATGAACTGAATACCTATTGTTTTCTTTATGTTTCTTGAGTTCTCTTTTATTTGGTCCTTAGGAGAAAAGTTTTCAGGTATGTACTAACTAAAAACAATTTAAAAAAAGTCGGCCAAGTGCGTGTCGGGCCATGTGCAGTGTAGGGTTCTGTAGTTCCATTACACCATTTTATGCGGACTTAAAATAGGATTGTTTGATACTAAGGATATTCTAGTTAAGCTAAGTTGATTAACTATTACTCGTTAATTTGTACAAAGTACTTAGTTGTGACAGTTTTCCTTATAATTTTGCTTACGAAATTAATTACTAGAATTTTTCAGCATATTGAAATGAAAATGAAATGTAATGAATTTTTTTCCACTAAAAATAGAGTAGGTATAAGCAAGGTGGTAAAAGCGTTTTAGCTCCAATCTATTTTGCCATTCATTGGCATGTGGAAAAAATATCCTTAATGTCTAAAAGTCAGTCTTAAAATCTAGTTTGTTGCATATTTAATATTATATTTATTCAACAATTCGTCTAATGTGTAAAAAGATTTTTCCAAAAGCTATGTTTTTAGCTTTTTACGAAACATTCCATAAGGGAGTTCTTTTTTTGCCAAGAACCATTTAGATGGCGGAGAGACGCTTGGCCCTAACAAAAAATATCATTTAAAAGCATAATATTTCGCGAAAAGGATCAATCCCAATCTGTACCTTGGGAACCTTTACCATTCCATTTTTTTATGTATTCCATACCATCTGTACCTGGGAAGGTACATATCGGGATAATCGGTACTAGTCCCGTTGGATGTGTGTAATTTTTGAACTGTCTATAAATTTGTGTAAAAATTATGTTTACGAGGTTGATTAACAAGATCTTCATCAGGTCATTAATTTTGATGTATATCATATCATACCCTGAAATTACCATATTTTGCAGTTGTAGGTTTTATTTTGTGTTTTCAACACAAGGCTGGTAAATTACAATGTAAAACAGGGTTTATGACATAACAACCTATTGTTTTTCTTCTTTTTGCAATGTTATAGAGGGTTATCTCGTTATTATAATGGCCATGAATTTTATTGTCTCACGCACGACTCACCTTCCAGTATATTTAAATATTATTATATTTTTCTTTTTTCCTACATCATTTCCTACGATAAATGATCACAGTTGACTTTTCATGGACTCATTAACTAGATTCTTGAAAGAACTGCGGTTTTCTTGACCTCAGTACAGAATGGAGCAAGGGCATGCGTCATTATGCTAGTGTCACATGAAATCACACAATGCGAGATGATAATTTAAAAATATTCTTATTATCATGATCACAAAGTTTCAATTTCCATATCTCAGTTATGGACGACCTTAGCTAGCATAAATATCTTGTGACAATTCCGCGATACATATATTAACATCCAATGATTTTTCCTCGTAAATAGAATAATATAGTAAACATAAATAACTTCACAGAAAACTAAATAAAACAGAATGTTGTGAATCGTAAAAACTAACGATAAAAACAAATAACATTTCTCAGAAGTGTTGGCTTGTTGGAGTTGTTGGGTATCGGAATATTTCGCGTCGTGAATCAGTCTGCAATCAACATTGACGTCAGAGAAGCCGGTTTACCATTCAAGCCTTAATTAAAGCTATCTAGATAGCCTGGAAGATTTTCACCGATTTTTATTTTTGTAACTGACGACAGCAAATTGTACGTCTCATGTAATTTTTTGTTTTTTTTACCTCTCATGTTAAGCTCTCATTTGCCTATAACAGTCCAAGGGCATTACCTTGGACTTAAAGACCGTCACACACGTTGGAGACTCATAATGTAACGCGTTAGCTCCATTCATTTTATGCGTACCTCCAAAATGTAGAATGCACTTCCTGATTGGAATGTTCGAATACTTCCCTGAACTGTGTCATAATATAATATAAAAGTGTCGGAGTTTGAATAGCTCAAAAAACGATCGCTTATGTTCGGAGCGAACATGTAGCAAACCTTCAAAATAGTTTGGAGAGAACTAGATCCTATCTTGTGAGAGCTATTCGCCGAAATTTTTTTTTAATGAAAGATAGATCTACGGTTGACCACCTACTCGCCTGATGTTAAGCGACGGTATGGCCGAAGATGGAGCTCGTCGATCTAGAAGATATCTATTCATTCTAGCCTTGAAAATTCCAAGATTGTAGTTACATGACTGGTACTTCGAATATTCGTTATGACGTCACAACAATTATAAAGGTTCGCTAGAAGAGAGTGTTTTATGATAGAATGAGATGCATTCTGAGTCTATAGGTTAACATACAAGTAGGGACCCATGTAAACTAACCTGCAGTTTATCGCGTCGTAGCAAGATTATTTTATTAAATGTATTTGTAGAATTAATCTTCGGTGTATTATGAAGTAATCAGTGCTCTGGGTTGTGCCAATTTCTGTTTTTTTTATTTAGCAAAATTTACCTCCACAGACTCCGGGGTCCGTGCCTTTTATAAACTAATATATGCATTTTATATACATATTAAACTTACATAAAAAAATATTTTTCACTACTCTAAAAGTCCGTCATTGTAGCGTAGTAAAGCGGGGATAAAATATCATTTTAAGCTCTAGGGGATAAAGTATTTTTTTTTTAAATTTTATCTGTTACCAAAGAACCTACATACACGAAACAGTTATTCAAAAGTAGAATAATCTCTTTGGTATATATTTACATTCTCTTTGCAAACATCTCGTTAAATATCCAGAATTAAATAAATAATAATTGTACAAATTGTACATATCATTTTTAATAAAATATACTTTGAATAATTGTATTGGATTATTTTATTTTCTCGCACTTGTAGTGAAAAGTAGAGTGTAACAAACGATGCTAAAACCCATTGTAACTCGGTTAAATAGAAACCGAGTTACAATCTACCTTGTTACAATGGGTCGTTTTAGTCCCTTGTATAACAATCTACTATTATCTATTGGTAGTTCTCCAACATAATATTCCGAGCTGTGCATTTGAGACTGATTCCTTGCAGATTATTTTGATTATCTCTCCTAGAATCCACGATCATCAACTCTATTTATAACCAACTGACATTGAACTTGTATACTGCTTTTTCAACGAGTGTCTAGGTGTTGAAACCGGTTTGTTTCTAGTAACAGTACATTGTATATCTATTTGTATTCAATGTATAATATCAGTTGAGCAGTTTTGAGACCGGTTGCATTATATATGATTCTTGAATGATTATATATTATATTGATTGATGATTGATTGGTTGTATAATTATGATTCTCGCGACACAGGCTATGCCTAGTGCGGGTATCAAATATATTAGATTTTATTTAAATTCTTTCATAGACGTAATAAAAAAGATGTACTGAGAGTGAATAGTAGCTTATTATGTTTATGTAAATAAATATATTTTCATTTTTAGAGTTCCGTACCTCAAAAGGAAAAAAACGGAACCCTTATAGGATCACTTTGTTTTCCGTCTGTCCGGGTGTTAAGACATTTATCTCGGGAACGCGTGAAAGTATCAAGTTGAAATTAAAACCATATACGCAAATCTACCGTCTCTTGCTGCAGAAAGAAAAATAAAATTTATAAATTTTCGTAAAAAAAAAGTTACAGCCGAATATGTCGTAAAAACGCACATTTCGACACTCACAAGGGAATCAAAACCTATGGGGTATTTCCCGTTGACCTAGAACTATGAAATTTGGCAAGAAACATCGTATATAGTACACATATAGGAAAAAAAAACGAAAACTGGACATTTTTATATTTTTACTATTTTTTTGTGATTAAATACAAAAAAATAGTGTCTTTATGCAAGGGATGAAGGTCCAAATTTTAAAGTGAATTACCCGTATCATGTGGGGTATCATAATTATGAAAGAGCTTCATTAGCATAAGCTAAAACAGGTTTTTAAATATTTTTACGATGTATATTTTTCGGTTTATGAAGGAAAATATAAAAAAAAAATGATTTTACCCTCTTATCTACTAGTTTGTACGTAACCCTCGGTGGGCGTGTCTGGCTCACACTTGTCCGGTTTTTTTTTATTAGATTCGGTTTCAAGAAACTTTGACTCGGGACTCTGGAAGTCTGGGTTCAAATTCGGAGACAGATATGTGTCTTTTAGAAGTTTTTAGCTAGCTCCAAAAGGCCAGACAAACAGTGAGAAAAACCTTCAGTTTACAAATAAATATAATGAAAAAGTCGCCAACTCACACTTGCCAACGTGGTGTGATGGACTTGTCAGACTTATTGACAGTGACAAAAAGTGCACGATTAGAATTCGAATCAGTAATGAAGGGATCCGTAGGCGCACGAAAATCACCAACTTAGCATAGTTGATTACCAAGTTGTTTCTTACGCCCTAATCATGTACATATTGTTATTATACTATGGTGTCAATAAAGTATTTTTGTATTGTATTGTATTGTAAGTTGAAATTGCAGTGAACAGGGCACATAGCACGTAGAACTGATGGCCGATGGGGTCGAAAAGGTCTAGAGTGAAGAGCCCGCACCGACAAGCACAGCGTAGGAAGACTAGTGACGAGATAGACAGAAGACCTCATTCAAGTAGCAGGCAGACGCTGGATACAAGCCGCATCCAACCGTTCCTTTTCGAAATCCACGGAGAAGCCCTGTGTCCAGCAGTGGACTTCTTGTGGCTGAGATGATGATGATGATGAGTTATATTTATAATAAATCCGAAATGTGTTAAAATAATTGAAGTGTTGCATTCTAAAGGGTCCAAGTAAAAAAAAAAACAATATTATTACAAAAATACGCTATGTGCCAAGCCTAATAATATGCAAAAGGAAAAAATAAATAAGATTGGCACTTAGACACTTTAGATTTACAACTCTTCAATTATTTGCAAAAATATAATTAAAACTAACCGACCAGATAAAATGTTTATCGACACCAAAAAATGCATAATCCCGCCGGATGTTGTCCGCGGTGACGTTAACACCGGCAAAAAAATAATAATAATCGAGTCATTGAATACGCCGTATTTTTTCTTACTGTTTAATATGCGAAGAGCTGTCGTCATGCTTGAGATCAAGCAAGAGATCAACATCTTGTATCACCGTATACTCGAAGTTGTCGGGACAGACGAAATTATCACTGACGTACATTCATGGATATTCGAATTTAAAATTGCTAGAGTTTTAACTTTTTATTGTCATTTTTATTTTTAATCATTGGCATTTATAGGTATATATTTTGTTTAAGACTACAATATCATTGCGTAGACCTAGTTATGAGTATGGCTATGGCTTTTAATTGGCGGTTTTACGGTTAAAGCGGAATTTTTTAGACATGCTTGTGGTCGCTTCCAGGCAATTATGTACGGAACAAACAAGTACTCAAAACCCCCAGACAAAAAAAAAAAGACAAAACATAGCTAATAACACTCTCGAAGATAGCATCTTCCAAACAAAAAAAAAGTAGATCAAAATTGGTCCATCCGTTTTAGAGCTACGATGCCACAAATAGACATACATATACACTCGTCAACTTAAAAAATCCCGCTTATTGGGAAGACGGCACAGGTAAAGGCAATTTTAAAGGAATTTTATCGTATGGCCTACCTACGTAAGTGTAAGAAACGAGAAGAAACCTGTAGGTTATTTTATATAAAATGGAACTGGTTAACTACAAACTCGTCTATAATGACGTTTTGACGTTGTCTGAGAATGGAGTACCTTCTTCTTCTTTTTGTATTGGACCCGCATTTGCCAGTCTCAAGTATTAGGATTTACAAGTTTCTTGAATAAAACAAGTTGTAAATCTTCTAGTCACAATCTAAGTCACGTATACAGTCAATTTATAAGTCGAGTCCGTGAAAAGTACTTCAGTAAAGTGGTGGCGACTTTACTAGAAGCTTCTATGGAGTTTTGTCGACAACGTAAAATGACACGTTTCACTTGCCTACACTCATTTACTTGATCGAACACTTAATGAAGCACCACTATTTTTATCGCATTAATATTCAAATAACACAAGTTTAGGAAAATAAAACAAAGCAACATCATGTTTCGATGACGTTCTCGCCAAAAAACCAATGGAGTACCTATACATCTATAAAGAGTTTTTTTTGTTTGACATTTTGACGTTGTGTGAGAATGGAGTACATATACATCTATAAAGAGGATTCACTTCAGTCTTGAATTTCTAAGATTTTAGTAGGTACACAGGAAATAGGAAGGCAGCAGAGAGTTCTTCTCATAAACAGGCATAAACATAGATGGATATCATTGTACGAATTTTTGGTATTTCAATAAAAGATGACAACGTCGTAGGATGCACCGTACAGGGAAAAATATTTTTTGATATTCTCTGAAACGATTTTCCAATAAATAAACTTTTTTAACCCCTGACGAAAAATGAGTATCACAATATTTAAAAGTAGTGCTTAGAATGCGATTCACCTTTAGCTAAGTGAAGTAACTTTTAACAGGTCTTTTAAGGCTTGTAACATTGTTACTCTGCTTGTCGCTACGCACGACAAGACATAAGCAAAATTTGGCACAATTTCACTTCTTAACTCTGTGACTACTTACTTGAAACATCATTCAAACGCTCATGTGCATGTCAAAGAGAGTAGTGTAATTAATGTCTTGCACACATATTCATAGAATTTTGACTTCACTTATAAACGGAATTTTGAGTATAGAGTGCTATGTAATTACTCTAAGATACAATAAGTGAAGTTTTTCAATGTAATTGAAAAGTGAAATATAATGTAATAATAATATAAAGAAATATAATGTAAAAATATAATGTAACAGTGGAAGCTTCCATGAACATTAATGTTTTCTAAGGTATTCGCGATCGTTACTCAATGAAATGAAACAAATTTTATAAACGGATATATCGCGTATATTTTACATATTATTTTAATATTTTTTTATCTGTTAATCTTTGTTTCATATCAATTCCAAATATTTTTTAGATTTGATCGCACAAATCCATCAAAGAAGAAAAATTTGATGAAGAATTCATAGAAGTTGTTCTACAATTCTTTCGCTTATTTTGAGTACCGGCCCGAAATCCATTTTCGTAAATTTATGGATAACTTTGTAATTCAAGGGTAAGGTAGCGAATCAACTCTACTTGGATTAATTAGCCGGGCGATATTTCACAGAAGTATAAGGAAAATAAAATAAATATTAAAAATTTAAGAGCCTTAACCTTTCAGAGTTATGGTTAAAACTGTTGAACTATATGCGACTTTAGTACATTGCAAAACAAGATAAAAATAAAATATCTTCAGCCAGTGACTTGGGAGCAAGTTGATTAAGCCAATGACATGCACGTGGTGATAAACCGTGTACTTGTAGTATGTATACTTCCTTGCTCAGTTGATCGATTTTCATATGTAACTTAACCTTGTTTTTTTTTTGCTATAATAGGTTTGCGCTTGACCGCTAAGCTTAAGCGACGTTGCGGTCTATGAAGGAGCGCGCTTATCCAGAAGAAACCAATTATGTTGAATGTATGTCTTTGTGAGAAAGTATGTATAAATCTGTTGTAAAATTTGTTTAATTGGTTGAAAGCGGCCTGGATCCAGCGTCGTCTTACCAATTGTATGTCACTTTGTGGCTGGTCTTCCTTCGTTGCGCTTGCCAGTGCTTACCTACTAGAGGTTACGTAACTTCAAAAGGTCAATAGCCTAGCTTGATATTGAATTTGAACCGGTTTATAGTTACGCGCATTTCGCCAGTTACTTACAGAGATAGAAATTTCCCATGAGTTTTTTTTTATGCAAGGTAGATCTACGATTGACCACCAACCCGCCTGATGTTAAGCGACGGTGTGGAGCTTGTCGATCTGGAAGATATCTATTCACACTCTAGCCTTGAAAATTCCAAGATTGTAGGTCTCAGGAAACAGAGATGGCGGCAAAGAATTCCATTCCTATGATGATGATGATCTTTATTATGAGCACTTTGATCTTTCTTTAGTGTAAGTTAATAATACTCAGTCTTACATATAAACGCTGAATAAGCGCATATAAGTTAAACAGTGTTTTGTTCCGTTTTCGTGCGTGACAGTTCCCGTATGACAGAAAGTGACAAATGCTTATTCGGTGAATAAGATTTTAATGTGCTTTTATAAGTAAGACCTATTTATAAATAGTGTAATTGTTCTCGTTACGCAACATGAATTCATATTCTTTTATTCATACATTAGTTTATGTCAAATAGAAAAATAGAAAAAAATAATCGCGAGACTGTCAAAACAAACCATAATTTTTGAAATTAATATAACTGGGTATATCTTCTAACTCAACTACAAGAAGTCCACTGCTGGACATAGGCCTCTCCCTTGGAAGCGGCTTGAATCCAGCGTCTTCCTACCACTTGTCTTCTCTTCTTCCTATATTCTATCTTTCTTATCTTCATATCACTCGTCTGTCAACATTGTTGGTGGTCTCTCTACGCTGTGCTGTGCAGTTTTCACTCCACTTCCACTTCGTAACTTGTCTATTTCCAAATCGCACTTACCTAAAAATACTCAACGAGCTATTGTAAGTATATAAATATATCACATAAATAGTTTTGATCATTTACGAAGAATATAATAACGTATTATTTACGTCTTCCGCTTAGAGTGATTATCTCCTACATGTTAATTGAAGTATACATAATGATCAATAGTTCCAATAACGACATGTCAGACGTCAGAGACTATCGCATCAGATACTTGGAAGTGTTTATGTTATTGAGGCAATCATTGTGATGTTTATCTTTGTGTAGCCTATACTTATGTTAGATGAGTAATTGCTTAATTCCCTTCGATATACATAAACAATATGAAATAAGTTTTACTATTTTTATTCTGTATATATATTTAAAGATTGTGTTTTTTTGTATGTAGTACTAAAGTATACTCGTAGATAGTAGAGGTATAGTCATAGTTCTTAGTATAGTTTTTTCTTAGAAGCATGTTCTATTTAATTTATCCGAAATATAATAATTATTTCTGAAATTCACGATTAATTATGATAGTTTTACTATGTATCATCATCAACATTTTTTAGGAGAAGCGTTATTACGCGATCACCCATACAAACAGGAGAAAATTGTGTTTAATCCCTAACTTCACCAATTAACTTTAAGCCGATTTCTATGATATTTTTTAGCTGATTGAAAGCATAAATGCCTATGTCCATTGTTATACTAGTGTTATTTTATTTCCCTTTGTACTTTTTGACGTGATAACGTCTTAAAAATCGATGAACGCCGGCTGAACGCACGAACAAATGTCACTTTCCACCTGAGCCGAGCGTGCAAGCGAGAGCGCGGAACAAGCAATAGGGAGGCACAATCGGCCTAAGCGTTCGGCTTGTGACATATCGTTCTCACGTAAAATTATCGTCCGTAAGCCGACTTTACAGACAACCATTTTATATTTGTTAATTTTAAGGTGTGTCAATTATCTTATTAATAAAAAAATAAAATTAATAAAAATAATAAAATTATCTTAATAAAATAATAGCTTATCTATCTATATATCTTTAAAGATTGCTATTTCAAATTTCTTTATAAGTCAGAAGTTAAAAACTAAAAATTTAAAAGAAGCAAACCTTAGAGGCTTATCTATTAATAGTTTAAATCATAAAAAAAATAATGATAAATCGGATTATATTTAGGGGCAGAAACAGTTCTCTCCTGTTGTATGAAAAACGCATAATTAACTGGCAAAAGATCTCGTGAGGAATTTAAGGAGGAGGAGGAGGAGGAGGCTCTTAAGAATTTAAAAACTTCCGATTGCGCGCCGTCTGCTTGTTTGTTTTAATTTTTTCTTGACCATGGAAACAAAGTCCTTCAGTCGAAATAATAAAGAGTTCTTTTAAAACGTTAGTGAGTCCTCAATAAAGTGATGGCGACTTTACTAGAAGCTTCTATGGAGTTTTGCCGACAACGTAAAATAACAAATTTCACTGCTTTATTTCACTTGCCCACACTCACGCACTTAATCGAACACTAATGAATAAAATACCACCAATTTTATCGCATTAATGTTCAAAATAACACAAGTTTAGGAAAATAAAACAAAGCAACGACATGTTAGTATGACGTTCCCGCCAAAACTCTCCGCCGTCTGCTGTAAGCGTGGTCCTGCCAGTTGTATGAGGTCTTCTGTCCACCTTGTGGTTGGTCTTCCTACGCTGCGCTTACCGGTACAAGTTCTTTACTCGAGAACTTTTCTATCCCAACATCGTCCTGGTAATGGGACATTCAAGAACTATTAGTAATAGCATGTTTTAGTTTTTTTGACGTGCCCATTTTAGGTAATAATTAATTCATTAGGTAATGTATTTTGTTATTGTTATTTTTTATTTTTCAAGATTTTTTATTGTGACCATTTACTACTTATTGAGATTTTATTTATCGTCATGGTCGAGAAAAGCCTACCTACCTTGGTGTCAAAGGGACATTTTGAAGTGAAATGTGCGTTCGGCCTTAATATTCACGTTTTCCTACCGGCTAATGTACATTTTATGTTTTTTTTTTTGTTGTACAAGAAATTAAAAACATTTGTAAATTGTATAGGTAAGTTACGAAATTTAAATGTGTAGAGTTGTTCATTGTATTTAATGGAATGGACACCAAGTTTGTCATAACAAAATTTTCTATTATTTTTGGTAGTAATATAATTTTTTTTAACGAGGGCTTAGCATTTTAGCATTTGCATGATCTAAATAAACAAAAACATAGGTAATAAGTATGCGCGAGCGAAGCGTGCGCGAAAATTTGAGTAGTATTTTTATAGTAATATGCTTTATTTCTCGTATTAGTGAATCTATAGTACTTCCATGTCAAAATAATATGAACGCGCGAGCGAAGTGAGCGCTTTGTTTTTCGTATCAGTGAACCCACAGTACTTCTCTGTTAAAATAGTAATAAAGCGCGAGTGAAGTGAGCGCGAAAATATTAGTAGTGCTTTTATAGTAATGCTTTGTTTCTTGTATTAGTAAACTCTCGGTACTTCTCTGTAAAAATAGTAATAAAGCGCGAGCGAAGCGAGCGCGAAAATTTTTGTGGTATGCTTTATTTATTTCTTTATAGTTATATGCTTTATTTCTTGTATTAGTGAATACATAGTACTTCCATCTCAAAATAATATGAATGCGCGAGCGAAGCGAACACGATTTTTTTTAGTGGTGTTTTATAGTAATATACTTAAATTCTCGTATTTGTGAACTCAGAGTACTTCTATGTCAAAATAGTAATAATGCGCGAGCGCGAAAATTTTAGTGTTGTTTTTATAGTAATATGCTTTATTTCTCGTATTAATGAACTTACTTACACAGTACTTCCACGTCAAAATAAAAGATTTTTTAAGGTTTTTAATATTAAACCATGGAAGTGATTTGATTCATTGATCATGTTAGTGAGTCCTAGATTTTCGTGGACCTGATGAAGCAAACAAGAAACTGTGTTAAAAGGAAATACCCGACTGGTAAAGAGCGACTTTAACGCTATCAAAAATTATTAATACAACCATTTGAATGCATTGATTGCCAATTTAATATTCCTAAATATAAACATATGAATTCATAGAAAATTACAAACATACCTACAAGATACGCGCAAACATTTTTGGTTAGTGGATATTTTTAGTGAATTATTTCCTCGTATTAGAAAGTTCACGGCACTTTAATGATCAATAGAAGTAAAGATCAATAGTAAACAATCATGCGCGAGCGAAGCGAGCGCGAAATTTTGAAGCATTTTATAAAATTATTGAAGGCTGTTTTTTTTTGATAATGGCCTGGATTTCGGGGGGGGGGGGGTTGGACCCCCAAACCCCTCCCCTGCCTACGGCCATGGGTACAACTATATAGAAACTTTCACAGAATATTTGTCATTATGGCTCACAAATCAACAAATAATACAAGTATATGTTTAAAAAACTCAAAAACCCCAGACAAAAAAAGAAGTCTGAACCGATTTTGATGAAACATAGCTAAAAACACTTCCGACTAATTCACCTTTCAAACAAAAAAAAAACAAAATCAAAATCGGTTCATCCGTTCGGGAGCGACGATGTAACAGACACACACACACATACACGTCAAACTTATAACACCCCGTCGTTTTTGCGTCGGGGGTTAAAAAACTGGTCAAATGCGAGACAAGCTTTCGTAAATACATTTATGAAATAAAACCTTGTTGAACTTGTTCGTCACATAAAAAATAAACTAAAATGACAAGCGCACGTTCCGTTGTCAGTTGGTGTCATGTGACATAAATTGAAATTTAGAAACGGTAATGTTACCTGTGGATAGAGAAAATAGGTTACCATATTGTATCAAAGGTTACTATAATCTCTTGTACTGTATCTGTTCGTGGGGCAGTGCTGCAAAGTCCTTTATATATGTAGAAGTGGAGAGAGCACAACGTGCGTTACTCAAAGTTACCATTTAGATATCCAACTACAGATTTATATATATATATATATATGCCAAGTAGCTTCTGTCAGAACAATATTCGCAGAAAAATGTATAAGTAGATACCACAGACATAGTAATCCACTTAATACTAGTAAAAGGCGTGCCAAATATCCTGTACCTAGGTACAGATGCGCCATATCATGGAGACACTATAACCACATTGCTCCCATAATTTACAACATAATTAATTCACAGTTTCATATAAATAAACTAAATCGATATAAACTTAAAATAAAAATAAATGAATGGCTACAGCAATATGATTACGAGTCTTTTGAAAAGCTATTTATAAAAAAATAAGGGCAGAAAGTCACAATTGGATATTAATATAAGCAAATATATATATATATATCTCTTAATAGAAACTTAACATGCTCATAAATAAACACACACACACACACCCCTCCTCCACTCACTCACACATATTACACAATTACACACATGCAAAAACACCACACACACACATACACATTCACATACACATACACACACACTGACACACACACACACACACACACAACTATCCTACTCCCTACACATAAATTCATATCTACATACCTACTCCATCTAAATTTTGTATATTTATTGAAGGTTTTCAAATTGTTTTTGTTGTATATTTTTGGTCAATAAACTATTTAGTATTTTGAGATATGATACGATTTACTGTTTTTTTTTTTGTATTATTCAACTACTGTATCACTATAATTTATTTAAATTTTATATTCTATGTGAACGGCTAGGCATTTCAGACCATTCCTTACTACTGTAAATATTACGTGAAGTTACAAACATTCGTAGATACCTACTTAGCTAATTAGTTTTGGTGTCCATGAAAATGTTGTCTGGGAGTACGGAAGGCTCGGTGGTGTGCGAGTGAAACTCTTACTTTACCGGATTTATTAAATCCTTGTAAGCACTTTTCATTGCATTAGTAAAAGCTTGTGTCTCCTACGTTTTTTACCCGACTGCGTAAGAAGGAGGGTTATGTTTTTAGAGAGTATGTATTTTTCTTTTATGATCACCTACAGCCAAAATGGATTGACCGATTTTGATGTGCGAGTTGTCGTTAAATTCGTCTTCACTCCTTGAGTATCATAGGCTATATTTTTTCGTAATAGTAAAATTATACATCTCTCGTATAAAAAATAAATCGTACAAGGGGCTAAAATTACCCATTATAATGAGGTAGATTTTTACTCCCGAGCTTTAGCGAGGGAGTAAATAGAAACCGAGTTGCAATGGATTTTTAGCACCGTGTGTTACACTCTACTTTTCACTACGATTGAGAGAAAATAAATTAATCCAATACAATACAGTCTACGTGGGTAACATTGACCCTAGCCTTTTAGAAGGTTGTAAATTTTTTTCTCAGCAGATTAGTCAAATTACTTGATTAATTAATTTACAGTCGTTTTGACTACTAATCTCTTGAAAAAATAATCGAGAACCTTCTTAAAAGGCCACGGTCAATGTTTGACGCGGAGTCAAAGTTACCCACGTTGACATTTATTCAAAGTTTATTTTATTAAAAATGATACGTACAATATATTGAAGGAGATGTTTGCAAAGAGAATGTAAATATATTCCAAATAGATTATTCTACTTTTGAATAAAGACTGTTTCGTGTATGTAGGCTCTTTGGTAACAGATAAAAAATTGAAAAAAAAAATACTTTTTCCCTTAGAGCTTAAAATGCTATTTTTCCCCCGCTTTACTACGCTACACGTAGCGTACACGCCAACGGACTTTTAGAGCACGAGGAGTGAAAAATTAATTTAAATAAACTGTCTCTTAAACGTGTAAATATGGAATCGAAAATAAAAGTATTTGAATCCATTTTCTGTGTGAAAACGTGCTTAAATGAAAATAAAAGTTTTAATGAGTATTTGTAACATTTTTTCTAGTTTTTTTTCAAAGCAAATTTTGTCGTAAATAATTTCAGCAATTTCATATTTAAAAAAATGTTGCTATGTGCGAGAAAGACAGACAGATTAGATGAGAGATAAGATGTGATTGTGTACAAAGTTTAAAAACTCGGTTTCCTTATTTAGTACAAAAAATAACACTCGCATGTTTTGCTCGTAATAAAAATAATTGGTTTACTCATCGTTTGACGCAGAACTAACTATATGGTTATTAAAAAATATTCTTGTTTTCCTAGAATTAGGTAAACCGGACGTACACTTCAAAACATGGTTAAAATATCTTGTTAGGCCCATTACGCTTTTTATACAATAAAACATACCATTATTATAATTGAAACATACCATAATTACATCTAAAGGAAATAGGATTGTAATAGGAAGACCAGCCACGAGATGGACAGACGACCTTATATGCAAGTGGCGGGAAGACGCTGGAGGCTGGATGCAAGCCACTTCCAATCGGTCTTTTTGGAAATCCATGGGGAGGCCTATGTCCAGCAGTGGACTTCCTATGGCTGAGATATGATGATAATTGCATCTAAAGTTTTATTAAGGTTTTGTGTAACAACAGGAAACCCTTGTTAAGTAGCTGTTTTACACTTATCTGATTGTGATTTAAAACTCTGATATAATGTACATTCAAATATTGAAAGGAAGTAGGTATATTTAAAGCTAGGAAATATATTTAGATCCTACCATATGCATGAATTATATTATATAATTTACTAGCTGCTCCCTACGGTTTCACCCGTGCATTGGAGTAGGTAGGTGCGGGCGAATTGGGTCCTCACCCACTGCCTCGCACTTAAAGGGGCCTCGTGGTGATGAATACGTAGGCATCTCCAGGTTCTAATGTCATTGTACCAAACTTCATAACGATAGGTTCAGCCGTTTGGTTGTGTAAAGGTAACAATTAGATAGATAGATAGAGATAGAGAGAGAGAGAGTGTAAAGGTAACAAATAGATAGATAGAGAGAGAGACAGTTACGTGCGCTTTTATAATTTTAAAGTTAGCATTCCTAACTCAGTCAGAGCTCAAAAAAGGAAAACAAATCTATGGATAAGTATTGTTATATATGACGTATGCGCTACTTTATCGATATTTCGGCCACCTCACTCGCTATATCTTTTTTTTTAACGAAAAATGTTTGTAATGATTTGATTTTAACAATCAGGTTCTCATTTTAATTACTTGTATAATTAGTATAATTAGCGTCTATTTAAATACTAGCAAATTACTTGATTACATCGACGAAGGTTTTTTCCTATTCAAAAATATTTCGCTAATTGACATGAATCATATTATGCTGATATAATTATCTTACTGAACAATAATAAACATTATTGAGTCACACCGAAATCGGTCAAACCATTTTTACTATAGAAAGTATACTAATGTTTTATTGAATTAATTAAGTAACATAAATTTATAGTTTGAAGTAACATAAATTTATAGTTTGATTTGAAGTTTCCGGCAGCCTAGTCAGGAGACCGTCTTACTTGCGATCCGCAGATCCTGGGTTCGAATCCCGCGGCACGCACCTCTGTCTTTTCGAAGTTATGTGCGCATTGTTGATTGCCGGCAACTTCAAACGGTGAAGGAAAACATCGTGAGGAATCCTACATGTCTGAGAGTTCTCAATGATCTTGAAGATGTGTGAAGTCTGCCAACCCGCACTTGGCCAGCGTAGCAGACTATGGCCTAACCCTTCTCACAATGAGAAGATGGCCCGCGCCCAGCAGTGGGAAAGTTTGTATAAACAGGGCTGATAAAAAAAAAATTATAAAAGAGCTAAAAACGAACTAAATTTAAATCAGTCAAATAACCCGCGCTTAACTGTTCCTGGTGCAAAGGTACCCATAATACTTGCGGCGTTACCCCGCTGAATGGCGATTGCCAGTCTTTGCACCAGAAAGTAATATATATTCATACTTACTTATTAAGCTTATTGGAAGTTAAACACATGAATCAGAAGTGATTATCCAATTAACAAAACACTGAATTCCATGATATTCCACAGTTTTTAGATGTCTATTTCAGCACTCTGCTCTTCAAAATACCTTTATTTAAAGCCCAGGAAACAAGATTACAAATAAAAAAATATTGAACCAGGCGTTACTTTGCGGTAATTTATTTTCAAAAACTTAAATCTAACCTGTCTAGTATGTTTTGTTTCGAGGTCTTCAAGCTATTAATCAAGTTAGTAATCTTGTCTACTTCGAAGTCTTCAAGCTGGTACTCTTCTGCTTCGGTGTCCTTCTAGTTGGTACTCTTGACAGCTTCTATGCCTTCAAGCTGGTACTCTTGTCGATATGTGTTTCACCTCTTCACGAGGCATCTTCAGGATCTTGAAGTGGAAACACACTAGATATATAAGTTACATTTAACTTTTTTGTATATGAATTTCCGCAAAGAAACACCTGATTCTGTATTTTTTTATGAATGAGTATTTCGTTGTTTTTAACCGATATCCAATAATTATAGTTTAAAAAAACTGAAACAACCGACTTCTCATAGATGTTATTATCAGAACTGGACCAAATTGAAATGAGACCACACAGGAAGCACCAGCTTTCTAATAAAAAAAAGAATCATCAAAATCAGTTCACCCAGTCGAAAGTTCTGAGGTAACAAATTAACATTTAAAAAAAACAGTCGAATTGAGAAGCTCCTCCTTTTTTGAAGTAGGTTGAAAAGGAGGAGGTTCTTAATTTGTCGGTGTTTTTTATGTACATACGAGTATGTTTGCGTTAGTTGACAAACGTGACGTACGTACTCCTCGACACTTTGCGCGGCACCTCTCAAATCGCTTAATGAATTCTTAAGTTTCTAGTTAGGATTCATAAATAAGGCCTACTTAGACATAGTACAGGAACCTTAGGCAAATCCACATCGTATGGGTGGCAACGTAGTTTATAAGTAGGTATCTGATTGTATCACATGTTTAGTAAGTATACAAAATACATCGTTCAGGGTCAAAATGCAACGTCCAATGACCCCAAAAGTTCCAGTGACCCATAATAACAAGTCCCAAGATTAAAACGAACAACAGAAGATCGCCGGGACGTACAGTGTACCTTGAC
Source organism: Lycia hirtaria (assembly GCA_947563715.1). Taxonomy (NCBI): domain Eukaryota; kingdom Metazoa; phylum Arthropoda; class Insecta; order Lepidoptera; family Geometridae; genus Lycia; species Lycia hirtaria. The sequence continues at coordinate 9,698,057 of OX387384.1, forward strand.
CTTTAATCCACCAATAAACGTAAGGTTGACTAGTTATGATGATTGAAATAAAATACAATTTTAATAAATAAATAAATAATAATAATGAATATTTGTGGACATTTCACTCAACACCATCTAGCCCAAACTAAGCAATGCTTGTAGTATGGAACTAGAAGGCTGATAGAATACATATACGAGTATATACCTTTTTTTTGTAAATATATACATAGAAATACCCAGACACAGAACAAACATCCATGCTCATCATACAAATGTTTGCCTTGGATGGGGATCCCACATTCTATAGCAGCTCAGCAAGCAGACATACTACCAACTGAGCCACAAGGCCAGTCATTTTAATTTTATTAATCAATACAACCAGTTTTATCAGCAGATGGTAAACAAGATCTTTCCCAAGTAACACAATTTTACTGCATAAAAGCTTTAGAGCCAGTCCGATTATTTCCTAAGGTGCTAAGACCCAAGCGACAGAGCGTGCTCTGCAGGCGTAATGCAGCAACTCTAGCGCCATTTTGGGCACAATTTTATGCAGCTCTTAGCCGCACAGTAGTGGCACAAAGGTGCTACAAGAGCTGCAAGCGCTCTTATGCAGCTACTTTTGTGAACGAGTGAACGAATGAATGTACTTGAATGTCAATAATGTCAATAGAAAACCAGTTCAGTATTTTGAGTGTGTTCGTAAAACATTAATTATAACCATCAGCGCCATTATTAAATTATTATTTGGTAAATTCAAATTACATAATCAATAAAATCTGAAATATTTTTTTTAAATGGAAACGAGTTGTTTCCAAACGTAGTAGCTTAGTGATTAGCGTTACATACTTTGGAATGGAAACTGGTCCAATGTTGGAGTATCTATGAGTTGTGTTTTTTAGTATAAATTTGCCACTCAACAGACATTGGGGTCCGTGACCTTTGTCATTTTTACAAATTATTCTTCGTTATTTCCTTATATTCTACGTTTCTTTCCAATAGATATCTCAAAAATATAAAAAATAACTAAAACAAGAGTGCCGTCGGAAGCGGGATGGGGACATCCCGCTTCCGGCGGCACTCTTGTTTTAAGCTGCCGGTGGTAGAGGCTACAGACTGAGGCACTTCCTGACAATACGTGCCGTGTCCAGGATGACAGCCTTTTGTATCTGACCCATGTATCAACCATTTAACGAGAGCCTTTTTAGATCAAGAGATCTAAACAGAAGATACCGATGACGGTATGAGACCGTTCACCGTAGCGACTGTCGGGAGTCAACATCCCAAATCTCGTGAGCGAAGTCATGCTCTTCACAAATTATTGTTATTAATTATTACGGGAAGATCTTATAGTTGTATGGTTTCGTAGCTAAGGCTATGTGATAGTGAATTTTAAAGACATTTAAACATGATTTACGACGTAACAAATACAATTTAAAACCACCGACATTATAATTGTTCTGTGATAATGCTACAAACAGATATACAGATACATAAGTCAAACTTACGACGCCTTTAGTTTTTTTATCTCGGGTTAGAAATGATGTATGTGATGATAGCTTACTTTAAGTTTTTTACCAGACTGTGGAAGGCTGGCTATGTTTTTTAGGTGCATGAGTGGCAATTCTAAGGCATCACTAAGCTAATCAAAATACAATGACCAAATTCATAATTAGGAACGAAAATTGTACGAGAACTTCGTCCGTTTTTTGAGTTTAGTGATTTTAAGAATTTCAATTAGTTTTGTGGTGCCTTTACCATAGATTTGGTTCCGATTCTATAATACAGCTTGATCCATATCGATGTGCGAGTTATCGTTAAGCCGTGTACGCACGTACGAACAAATTTGTTGCGTTGCATGATACGCAACAACGATGTTAGCACGTGCGTACCACTAACGAACATCGAACACTTTGTTCGTCAAACATATTCGCGAAGATCCTACTAGTATGTTCTGTATGGACGGTGTTTGAAGAACTTTATGAAATGTTACGAAACGAAACTGTTCATAGAACTTGGGGGAGAGCAGGCGGGGCGGCAGAGAGGTTGCTAATCCACCACCACCACAGGATCCGCTTTAGGAAACAACATTTTGTAAATCACTCAGAACACCAAAAAACTTTCCGCTACTTCACAATCGATCACTTCCAACGGCGCCGCCATGGCTATTAAGATAGAGTTCACGACTGTTGTGTGCCCACTCGACTCGAACTATGTTCGCGTTCGTGTTCGAGTATGCCGCCCATACGTACGAACCAAATGTTCAAGTTTGATGTTTGTGTTCGCCACGTTCGTGTTCGTACGTGCGTACACGGCTTTAGTTTGCATTTACTTCCCGAGTGTCTTATGTGTTTAATCCATTGTATCTTACATGATTTTTTTATTAACACTAAGTCAGCTGTGATTTATTCTACACTTATAAACAATACAACTACCAATACGGTGTGCACATTATGTTATGTGTACAGGTACAGTACAAGTATTTTGAAACTTTAATTATAAATCATAAAGCCAAATTAAAAAAAAAAAATGCGAACAAATGTCAATTCACAGGTCCCCAAACAAATATACATAAGTAGCTGATTAAAAAACTACTTAACCAAATTTGATGAGACCTCGGAGTTATAATAAAAATAGTCGTGGTAATTATTTCACAATACATTGCGGAAAACATACTTACCTACACAAAAATTCAGTCCAATTTTCACGTTACATTTTTAAATCTGTTAAAAATGACAAGGTAGATTAGTATCTACTTTATAAATTGACATTAATGCAACCATCAGCGTTTAACACATTATTTAATGACAAAGTGACGAAATGACATTTCGGCGAATTGTGGACTTGTCACAAATGGTAAAACTAGTTTTCGTGCTGAGGAAAAGTGCTAAATGGTATAGTATAAAAACTCGACGAAACATGTTCTCGAAATTAATAAACGCATTGCTGTGTTGTGAATAAGACATCGTGACCCCAGACTTAAAAGGTAGGTCACCATAGTATTCTTAACTTATATTATAAAAGCGCAACTAACTGAGTAAGTAACTTTGTCTCGCTTAAAATTACCCATGTTGATATTTTCTCTAAGTCAAAAGTTAAATCAAGTCAAGTTCATACAGTCATTTCGAGTTAGCTACGAGGTATTTTGAGTTACCTATGCTCAGGAATATTTATATTCTTGAGCTTAATGTATATATTTTGAGTTACCTATGCTCAGGAATATTTATATTCTTGAGCTTAAGGTATATATTTCCTTCTTTCTTTCCTACGATCCTGACGTACGTCTTTCGTATTTTTTTTCTTTTCAATCCACTTCAAAAAAGAGGAGTTCCTCAATTGAGAACCCTAAGAGAAGTCGATTCAAAATACAACCGAATTTAGTTTTTTTTTATCTCCATCACTTACAAACCGATTTGGAAACATTTTTTAGGCTTCCGTACCTCAAAAGGAAAAAAATGGAACCCTTATAAGATCACTTTTTTGACCGTCTGTCTGTCTGTCTGTCCGTCTGTCCGGGTGTCAAGACCTTTATCTCGGGAACGCGTGAAGGTATCGAGTTGAAATTAAAACCATATACGCAGATCCATAGTCTCTTGCTGCAGAAAGAAAAATAAAATTTCTTAGTTTTCGTAACAAAAAAATTACAGCCGAATATGTCGTAAATAACGCACATTTCGACACTCACAAGGGAATCAAAACCTATGGGGTACTGCCAGTTGACCTAGAACTATGAAATTTGGCAAGAAGCATTTTGTTAGAGTACACATATAGGAAAAAATCCGAAAATTGGACTTTTTAAATTAATCACAAAAAATAGTGTCGACTCAAAATTACTAAGGCATACTTACATTACTTTAAGGACGAGGTTATTAAAGTTAAATAAAAAAAGGTTTATTATTTTATGCTTTTCAGTTTTTTTCGGAGGAAATTTTTTTTTGTAAAAAGTTATTATTTTAACTATTGTGAGTAATAATTCATACATGGAATTCATTCCTGTCGATTGCGGGTACTTTTAAGTTGACCTAAACTTGTAATTTTTGTTGATACTTGTTTTGTCTTCATAAATTCGCCTACGTCGTCCCCCTATCAATATGCCCATTCACGATCTTCTTAAACCTGTTTTTTTTTTGTTTCTTTTTCACACGTATATTCTCCACATTATGTCTGAGTCTAAAAAGCAACCTTCTCTCTATACTTTGGGAGATTTTCGATTGTTAAATATTTATATTTGTATTTTACTGCTCACTGACACAGACCCTTTTCCATGATCTTCTTAAACTTTTTACTAATTACTCCAATAAACTTGTACTCCTGCAGACGGTAGACATTACGAATTCTTTATTTAATCAAATCAGTTAGGTTATCAAGCTAAAGAAAGTAGATAAGTCCTAGATTGGGATAAGCTATGATAATAACAAGATATACTTACTGACCCAAGAATGCGCTTACCATAAAACTACTGAGATGATAGAGCAAGATATCAAACAATTTTTGGTTCCATATTTGTTTTTGTAACCAAACTATAATACTTTTTTTCTCAGGCTACACAGGCATTCTGTATCTTCCAAGTTACTTTTTGTAAATTAATTGTTTTATGTCGAAATAACAAAAAAACGTGACGCGGATACAAGACTTCGTGTGATTTTTAGACCACAACAAAAACATTAATTAAATTTGATAGAATCGAGCTAACTTCGTACCTAGCTTCTTATTTTCGTTTCCCCAAACAATGCTAAATAGGTACTGGTGATTAGGTATCGTAAGATAATCCTGACATAAATATAATTAAACTGGTAATTTATGTATCTATGTATGATACGAAATATTTTTCAATATTTTATTTTTCAATTTTTTTCATGTGTCAAGTTAAATAACTTGACACATGTATTTGATTTTTTATATATTTGTTGGCCACAAGTTACATTTTCCCGAACAACTATTAGATATTTTTTTTATATGAACCCAATATCTAACCCCTATTATTCACAAAGGTTTGGTTAGATGAGTTGTTAAATTAACCTTTAGGATTTCGGATCATAATGTAGATAAGTATGTAAGCAGTTATTCTCCCTTAGAACACCCTTAGAACTCCCCCTGTTCGGACTAAACTCCAAAGTCTGGAGCATCGTCGCAAAGTTGCCAGTTTATCGGTTTTTTATCGCATACATTTCGGTGAGTGTGCTTCTGCTTTGCATGATCTCATTCCCCCATGCCCATTTTTCTATCGGACAGTAAGAAGCACGAAAAAGCAACATCGATAAATGGTTGATATTCCGAAAACACGTACGAAACGCTTTGACTCCACTTTCATTGTGCGTACCGCCAAAATGTGGAATGCGCTTCCTGAATGGGTCTTTCCGAATAGATATAATCTAAGTGTCTTCAAATCGCGAGTGAATAGGTTTCTTCTAGGCAAGCGCGCTCCATCGTAGACCGTAACTGTTGCTTAACACCAGGTAAGTTGACGGTCAAGCGCAAGCCTATCGTCGAATTAAAAAAAAAAGTACAATCATTTGTTATCTTCTTTTGCGCTCGCGCAGTTTTCATAATTGTTTTGTATTATTTGACAGTAGATAAGTATGAAAAATTAATGGTTAATCAAATTTACCTTAAGCACAGAAGACATCAATAGTAGTATTACATACCTGAAGTGACGGTTGACAATAATTATATGGGAAGCAATTGCGCGAGATTTAAGAAAATTAGATAGTTCACATGTAATTAATAAGGTCACCATGTCAAAATCATTTAGGCATAAACATGGACCAATAAACATTAAGGATTGAACTACATAGTTTACAAACCTCGACCAAACGGATTTGAATTATAAATAATCGTTATTGGTTTGATTTATTAAAGTAACGGTTAACGGCTGCTAACAAAAGTAACGTAAAAGTCAACAAATATTTGTTAATCTAAAACCGCTTCGTTCCAGATAATGAAGACCGCCGTAGTCCTTTGTTTTCTGGGTCTCGTGGCAATCAGCGTGGCCCGTCCAAACGATAATGCCAAATACACCAGCAAATACGACGGAGTGAACTTAGATGAGATCCTCGGAAATAGAAGGTTGCTGATGCCGTATATCAAGTGTGTGCTGGACCAGGGCAAGTGCACTCAAGACGGCAAGGAGCTGAAATGTAAGTAGGAAACTATTACATTGTTACACTGGCATCTTTATATCTGACTTCCAAAAAGAAGGAGGTTCTCAATTCTTCTGTATGTTTTTTGCGTATTTGTTCAGCGATTGCTCCGCCAATACTGAATTGATTTTGATGATTATTATTTTGTTTGGTAGGTCATACTTCAGAGGTCAAGGTATGTCTGCCCATCTGTTATTGTCAAATGACATCTCAGAGTAGTCTCGCCCAGAAATTATTCAGGTCTTAGTTTAGCGGAAAAATGTAAACTGTAACAACATAATGTCTGGAATAATAAGTACATACTGTGTAAATAATGATCAACAACAACGAATGTGCAAAACTGTCGGTTAAGTTACGTCGTATAAGTTCCAGATCTCGTTTGAAAGTCTAGGAAATGAAACATTTTCCTTATAATATGGCAACGCAAATTCTCTTCCTGGTTGTTCCAGTCCTACATCTACAGTTTTTTCTTTTGTGTTTTTAGTTGACATAAATGACTGAATCATGTTTATTATTACCGACTGAGATTGGTAGTATTTACAAAAACGCTGCGTTTTTAAGATTTTTCTTACAGCCAGTCCACACGGCGCGTTGCGTTGTGTTGCGTCGTCGCAACGCAAATATTTTAACGCATAGACGGCCACACGGGCGCTGCGCCATCGCAGCGTTACTAAAACGCAGTCGTGACGTTGTGGCGTCGCCGCTGCGACGACGGAACGTCACGACTGAAAAAACAAAATGAGCTTGCGTATGTCCTCCCTCCCTATCAACGCACAAACAACTGAGCGCTGCCGTTCCGGCGTCGCAACGACTACACCCCCGCCCGCTTCGTCTCGGGGGCTGCAGTTCAGTCGTGTGTGCGTTGCGTCGACATAACGTGCCGTGTGTACACTATTATTAATAGTATGTAAAACGACGCAGCGACAGCGCTACGTCGACGCAACGCCGACGCAACGCGCCGTGTGGACCGGCTCTTACGCAGCGTTTTTGTACCAATACTATCGAATTTGTAATCGCAGAAGTTGTAACCCATCAGAATTGTGAAGATGATTTTTTTTATTAACATGCATCAATTTCCCTGTATCTGTCTCTTAAGAGAACTGTTGTCGTCCGGTCTCCCGATACAAATAGGAAAAAGCTGTTTTTACCCCTTAACATTAACCGATTTCCGTGATTATTTTTGAATAGCTTGACCGATTTTGATGTGTGAGGTTTCGTTAGATTCGTCTTCAGTTTCTGAGTATAACCCAATACATCTCTCGCAATAATAAAAAAAAAATCGTTTATTTGTAACCTCCAACGAACTTTTGCGTAATAAACAAGTGATTAGCGTCATTCTAAAAAATGCAAATGTATAATCTTTTATAGCGATTTTATGCATACTTTCTCAAGAAAAACGTACACTCAACAGCGTATCAAGCGCAACGAAATCGTAAGTTAGACTGAAAAAACCTCTTTTCTGTAGTCGGGTATTTTGTTTTCTTTTACTTTACATACTTGTTACATTACATAGATCTAAGATTGATAACCAACTCTCCTGAAGTTAAGCTTAACGAACAAGAGAGTTGGTGAGGTGGTTGGAGAACGCAGCTACGCTGTGGATAAAAACAAAACAAATGGGGTGGAGATAAATAACTATATTCTTAAACTATCATCAGATAATCAGTCCCTTACTGGATAATAGTGCCCCCTTCCACTAAACCCAACATTAACTTTCTAAATGAGATTCTAAAAATAATCTTTGTCATTCCTTAGCTCACCTCAAAGAAGCTCTAGAGACCGATTGTCTGAAGTGTACAGACACCCAGCGAAAAGGAGCAGAGAAGGTATTCCGCCACCTCATCAAAAACGAGCAGGAGTCCTGGGAGCAGCTCAAAGCCAAGTACGACCCTACTGGGAAGTACTCCAAGAAATATGAGGCTGAAATTAGAGAGGCCAAGTCTTCTTAAGATGTGATTTGATAAGCACTTGATTCGATATCTTTCGGATTGATGCGAAATGCTCGTTTTACACGAGTTTGTACCTGATTTTTTATTTCATAATTTTTTTAGAGTTTATAATGATATTTATAAAAAAAAAATAAGATGGTGATGATATGAAAGTGTTCAAAAAGTATTTTTTATAGTTGAAAAACAAAATGTTGCACTTAAAGTAGGAGTTGTAAATGTAATCATGAATTAAACTTAACTTTTTTTTTGAATCATGCATCACAAAAACTAAAATAAACGTCTTGTGAATTTCAACCTAGAATATCTGTAATAAATTATAATTTTGAAACCTGTATCTTTTATTTTTATCAACTACGTTCCCTTATGGCTGGCCTTGTGGCTCAGTTGGTAGTATGTCTGCCTGATGTGCCGGAGGTCGTGGGTTCGCCACCCAGGGCAAACATTTGTGTGATGAGCATGGATGTTTGTTCTGTGTCTGGGTGTTTCTATGTATCATATGTATATATTTACAACAACAAAAAAACAAGTATATATGTATTTGAAATGAAATGTATTTGCAATTATGTATTCTATCAGCCATCTAGTTCCATAGTACAAGCTTTGCTTAGTTTGGGCTAGATGGTGTTGTGTGAAATGTCCACAAATATTTATTTATTATTTATTTATAAAATGGCTAGTTTACTTTATCTGTACTAGACCTGAAATAACCCAGGGATATCTTATATGAATGACCATCGTTCAGATTAGAACAGGTACAATACAGTACCCTTACCTGTACCAACCTGACCGATGGTCATTCATATTAATAGCTATACGTTAGTAAACACTTAGTTAATCTAATTAATAATTCGGCTGAGTTGCAAATCGATTCGGATTGGGATCCCTAATTCGTTATTATATAATTTATTCCTGTACAATACATGTTTGGTACATTGAAATATTATTTGATATTCAAATAAACAATAATAATATTTTTATAATCATTTTGTCCATCAACCGTCTTTACGAGTTGAAAGCAATAACAAAAACATAATATTATCTGTTTACTTAATCTTAAGAGTCACTCGAAGTACTTAACATCAGATTTTTGAATAAAATATCATTTAGACATTTTTTACTGGTGCTGCTCCACGTGATGTATCCACTGTCACCAATAAAAATTCTCGGTGGAATTAATGGATTCGAGTAGTGGGCGTCCCCTGATGCAGAGCCTGTGAGAACGAAGTGGAAACGATGTCACACTTATTATGTGACCGTGATGTCCTTGCTGGTAAAAGGATGAGCATCCTCGGAATAGCTTATCCTAAGCCGGAAGACTACAGACACTCCTTTGCACGGCGTATTCGATTTAATCGAGTACATTTTCCGCTAAGGGTGTGGTAGGGTCTAGGGGTGTACACAAAAGATCCTCATGGGTCGAAGTGTCGCCAACCAGCTCATTGGCCCCCGCTGTGACTATATAAGATAAGATAAGTGGGCGTCGCCGACGATTTATGGTTTCATGGATGATTTGACGGGAATTGATGATTTTACTCTTAGAGTAATGACAAGGGTGATAGTTTCATTAAAAATTCCGTTCATACCGGATTTTAAAAAACTACCCACCCAGGGCAAACATTTGTGTGATGAGCATGGATGTTTGTTTTGTCTGGGTGTTTCTATGTGTCATATGTATATATTTACAAAAAAAAAGTATATAGGTATGTATTCTTTCAGCCATCTAGTTCCATAGTACAAGCTTAGCTTAGTTTGGGCTAGATGGTATTGTGTGAAATGTCCACAAATAATTATTTATTTTATTTTTATTTATCTATGTATCTGTAACCATCACATGTGTTCATGTGTACATGAGCGTTCGAATGATGTTTTAAGTGAATAGAAGCATTATATCACATAGATAATAAGTGAAATTGTTACAAATTTCGCTTGTCTGTTGTGTGTTTCGACGGACAGAGTAACATTATAGGCCTTGAAAGGCCTGTTGATAATTGCTTCAGCTAGAAGTGACTCGATATCTAAACTTATGACTTATTAATCTTACTATACAACTATTATAGGCCTCATGGCTCAGTGGTAGTACGACTGCTTCCTGAGCTATAGGTCGTGGGTTCGATCCCCACCCAGGGCAAACATTTGTGTGATGAGCATGGATGTTTGTTCTGTGTCTGGGTGTTTCTATGTATCATAAGTATGTATTTACGAAAAAATAAGTATATATATATTCTATCAACCATCTAGTTTCCATAGTACAAGCTTTGCTTAGTTTGGGCTAGATGGCGTTGTGTGAAATGTCCTCCAATATTTATTTATTATTATTTATTAACTACGCGTCGCGCCACTCTATAGATCCGAAAATGTATTTAAAAGAACACTGTTTAAGATGATTTGATATCACTTACCTATATAATATGAAAAAGTTTGTAGGAGGTTACGGAAAATGCAATTATTTTTTCGAGAAGTTTTTATTATTAAAAAAAAATAGCATTATATTATGACACTACGGAAGTAAAATCGAATCTAAACACCTCGCACACTAAAACCGGGTAAGCCGTAAAAAAGCCGTTCGTAGGAATTAATTTATAAACATATTACTTATGTTTATACACATCTACATAAATACAAACACACACTCGAAAACCATAACTATAAAATAAATAGAATTGAAGTTAGTGGATATTTAAATGTGTATGATAATTTAATAACATGTAGGCAACGATATGATAATGTCATTGCATGTAGGTATATACTAGTTACATCTACCTACGTTGATGTTGACGTCAAACGCCGGTTTACCCCCAGTTTTTCGGCTCTCGCATTATTTTATGTATGTCGTCTTAATGTCGCCGGAAAAATATTGATTGTGTTTTTGATTTTCTTCGTTAATAAAATATAATAATATTCGTCTAATGCTATGCTGCTTTACCTAAAGTTCTAGAATATTACATTTTTCGGGGAAAAAAGTTCGTGCAACTGCGAACTCGGCTGATTTTATGCGATATAACGATGGAAAACATAATCTGCGCTTGAAAGCTTCGAAGAAGACTGCGCTTGGAAGCTTAGAAGAAGACTGCGCTTGGAAGCTTAGAAGAAGACTGCGCTTGGAAGCTTCGTAATAAAAGAATGCTCTTGGAAGATGCGCGATTACATTCTTGTTGTTCGCATAATAACCGTGGAAAATAGTAGATTGTTATACAAGGGGCTAAAATAACCCATTGTAACGAGGTATTTTACTTCCGAGCTTTACCGTTCTCAAGTTTTAGCGAGACAAACGAACAGCAACTGATTTTTATTATATATATATTTAAAGATAGAGATGATATATGTACAATTTGTACAATTCTGGATATTTAACGAGATGTTTGCAAAGAGAATGTAAATATATTCCAAAGAGATTATTCTACTTTTGAACAAAGACTGTTTCGTGTATGTAGGCTTATAGGTAACAGATAAAAATTAAAAAAAAAAACTTTATCCCCTAGAGCTTAAAATGCTATTTTAGTCCCGCTTTACTACACTACAATGACGGATTTTTAGAGCAAGAGTAGTGAAAAAGTATTTTATCCCGGGTTTTACAAAAAATAACGGACTAGACGTTGTTGCCACATCATCATTGTCGTTAATTAAATTTAGTACACGGTGTAAATAAAAGCTTAGTCTAAAAAAGTCTAAGTCTTATGTTTTCTCTATTTATTTCTAACATTTTTATCACCATCTTTATCAACTATTCTCACCATATTATCCATGCCTAGTCGCACCAATCTGTAGGTAGGGAAATCGAAGTCCTGGGTCGCCAAGTTACAGGCATTGCCTAATTTGGGGCCCTACTGATACATAACTTAGACTATGTAATACCTTAATGCCATAGAATAGCTTTACCTTTTTGAACTTCTTCTTCTTCTTACTCTGTTCCCACTTATGTGGGGTCGGTACAGTATGTACGTTTTCTCCATTCATCTCTGTCATTCGTCATATCTGGACTCACTCCCTTTTCCTTCATGTCTTCATTCACGCAATTCATCCATACTTTCTTCGGTCAACCTCTACCACAATTACCATTCACTCTCATATTGATCGCCCGTTTTAAAATGTGATCCTCTTCTCTTCTCATGATGTGTCCGTACCACGATAATCTATTGCTGGATATTTTTTCTGTTATGGGTGCTACTTTTAGGCTCCCCCTAATATATTCATTCCTAATCCTATCCATTCGCGTCACACCACACATCCATCTCAACATTCGCATCTCTGCTACATGCAATCTCCTTTCATCCGATCCTTTCGCAGCCCAACATTCCGATCCATACAAGACGACAGGTCTTATAACCGTTTTGTAAATTTGTCCCTTAAGCTTAAGGGGCATTCTCGGATCACAAGTTGTTGCTGTGACCTGTCGCCATTTCATCCATCCTGCGTTAATTCTGCTCTTTACTTACCTTTTTGTACATAGTATTTTAACAATGTGTTTAGCAAATAATTATTTACTTGACTTACTTACATATATGTATCTACCACACTGCTGGACATAGATATTCTCTTTAGTGCGCTATCCTTCACGGTCCTATGTCAGTCTCATTCACTGTCTTCTTCCTACTGCCTTGTTGCTATTTTTCGACCAAGTAGTTAGAGGTCTATCAGGTGTTCTGGTATCACGGCTACTATTTTATGACTGCTTTGGTGAAGCTTCCGTCATCTTTTCTGACCAAGTGTCACGCCAACCTTTGTTTACCTCTTCAATAGGCTATCAAAAATTCTAGGATACTTGTATATCTCCTTTTCATCTGATGGTTTATCCTTTTCCTTACCCACTACTAACTTGCTGATAGTTTTTGTTGTAGTGATGTCAAAATTGTTAAATTTATCAAGTCTGATTATGCATATGATTGTGTTTGAGTGTTGTACAATTAGGTGTAAATATTTGTTTGCATCGCGAATCTTCGAATTTAGTATTGTCAATTTACTTAACACTTACCTTCTAGAATCTTCTAAAGTTATAGTAAACAAAATTAAAACCTGATTATGCTCTGCATGTTTTTTTTTCCTTTCAGTGTTGTTAAAAGCTATTGTATTTATTAAATGGGTTTTTGATAAGAAACATTTATAGATATTAATGTATGGAATAAACCATAGACGATGTGGGCTTTATTGCGCCTTATTAAAATATATTATTAATTTTATTACTTGGTTTACAGAACAATTGCCTATGGAGACGGGACTTGTTGAAGTGAAAGAGAATGACAATTGAAAAGTTCAACTCGACACATTGGCAGATAGGCTGTCAATATGTCGGCTGTGTAGGTTTTAGGAGAAGGTTCGGATACTACATCTCCCGTCTCACTCCTCTACGATATATATGTTTATCCTGCTAGTCTTGGATGGCTTTTGTAGCCTCCTTATACAAACTTTTCAGCAGTTAAATATAGGTAGAGATTGTCTAATCTAAAAATGAACGCCCCTCCACTAAACTTAATTGTTTCAATGTGTGAGGACAAATAATTATTGAACCACTTTATATGTGTGCGCGCGGCGATTCTACTGCAAACTTTGACTCTCTCGCGCACTGATTTGTCAACTAATCGGGCGATCAGTTCAGGTGCCTAGCATTGTATGGCGGGGAGAGCGCGCTATGTACGGAATGACACGTCCGTACTGTCGTGCATCGCGTCATTTATGCACTAGTTGGCCAACTGGTCCTGTCGTTCGGGCATGTAGAATTTAAAAAGTACCGTTTGCATATAAAAATTAAACTAAACAAATATGCTTTTTGTTGGTATATAATAGGTACCTATTAAATAAAACAGTTCTAAGTTGTTTTCAGATTTATTTATTTGTTAAAAGTAACGAATTATTCTCAAAATACGTTTTATATACCTAATATAATACAGTAATTAATAATTCACTCGTCAAAATAATCGCTTTCATCGGAATCAGACTCAACATTACTAATAAATTCGAAATCCATGTCAAAGTTTTTCATGTATTCTTTTTCTACATCGTTAATATGACGACATGTATTTTCCCACATGGAACTATCAATCATTTCCATACGTTCCTTTATTAGAGCCATTATAGATGTCATGTTTTGTCCAACGTTTTTTTAGCTACATAGTTTTTTAAAATTCTCCATATCTTTTCAATAGGATTAAGCTCTGGATGATAAGGTGGTAAGCGTAAAATTTCATGACCTTTTGACCTGACTAGCTAATCAATTGCAAATCTTTGAAACCTGTCTTTATTCTTTAATATTATATCATAGAGTTCTATTTTCTTCATTGATTCTTCAAACGGAATATTCTTTTCAGTTAGCCATTCTTGCATAATGCTCTTGTTTGAATTCGAATTAGGACATTTTTCAGATACAACGTTATGGTAGGAAGCATTATCCATAACTATGACAGAATTTTTTGGAAGATTAGGTAATAATTGTTTCGTAAGCCATGTTTTATAGTTTTCGAAATTCATATTGTCATGATAATCACCAGTTGTTGAATTTGCTTTATATATTAAGCAAGCATTTGGAACAAATCCTTGGCATCCACCGGCATGAACGATTATGACCCGCATTCCTTTCGATAACTTTTTCTGAAGTGGTGATACCCCTTTCACACTTTTCCAGCATTTATTTTGTACGTGTGTGGTGTGAACATAGCTCTCATCAGTATACACGATGTATCGACCTTCATCACGGTATTTTTTCAGTTGGTTTAAATATTTAAAACGCAACATTTGTATATCATGTTTTTCTATAAGTATTTTACGGTTGTCGTCAGTTGTGGACCATTCAAATCCAGATTTTTGCAAAATTGTACGCAATTTTGATTTTTTCGATTTCGGACACACACGTTTTCTTTTTGAGGGTGACTTAAATATTTTATGTGCCATGTCTGTGGATGTGCTAGCACCGGCTTGTTTTTTTTCTTTTAAGATATTTGATATAGTATGTTCACTGTAACCAACAGCTTGAGCAGTTCGCCATTTGGCATCAGTTAAATTTTCAACTCCATTTTCTGCTTCATATTTCATTCGGTGATAGACCTTTGAAATAATTTCTTTCCCCTGTAAAATGATACATAGGTAAATTATGATTTACAAACGTATACGTTTTAAGTACTGTATAGTTTAGGTCATCGTGGCATAGTCGTTGCTTATTTATATAATAAAGTGACACAGGAAAAATAAATTTAACACATGACATGTGATGTCATTTTTACATTACATAATTAATAATCACCTTATTAATTGGTTAAACTTTGTTTTCCTGTGGGTCAAGTCATATCAATAAATGAGAACGTGACAATAAAAACAAATAATACTCACTTGACTACGAAGATGTTTTTTCGTTGACATGCTGACAGTACTTTTGAGGTGTAATCGACGCGTATTCTCTTGTTTGTGTCTAGCTGGCGACTGAACGACCAATGAGGCAGACCAATTTGTGTGTATTGCGTGTATACACCTACTTTGAATGTAAGCGTAAACACAGTGGAGGGGCGTTCATTTTTAGATTAGACAATCTCTACCTTGGCGATCCTGTAGACTCTAGCCCGTCTCGAAAAATACCTCTTACGCCACTTATCTCTTACCGCTCTATGATCTTCTTAGTGACCGACTATACGGGTTCCGCCGAAACAGGTCTAGTGGAGATCTAGCGTACCTACGTCACTCACATCTGGAGTGAGGCCATCGAGAAGAATGGGGAAGCGCTAACAGTTTCTCTTGATATCTCGAAGGCTTTCGACAGGGTCTGGCATGACAGCCTTATTAGCAAGCTTCCTTCATATGGTGTATCCGCAGGTTTTATCAAATGGATATCTGATTTCTTGAAGGATCGTTGGATACGAGTGGTTATTGATGGCTGCTATATTTTTTTAATATTGGTTTCATATCAAAATTTAAAAAAATGCAAGATCTTTGACTATTTAGTAATCAATATTGTAACACAAAACGTATATATCTCTAATATATTAGTAATAGAAGATCTTTACAAAAAAATCGAACAAGAGCGAGGCAGACTCGCCCACCGAGGGTTCCGTACAAACTAGTAGAATAATAAAAGGGGGAATTAATATTTTTTTAAATATTTCATAAATCGAAAAATATACATCGCAAAAATATTTAAAAACCTGTTTTAGCTTGTGCTAATTAAGTTCTTTCATATGATACCCCACATGATACGGTTAAAGCCATTTAAAATTTGGACCCTTCTTCCTTGCATAAAGACCCAAAATTTTGTGATTAAATTATAAATTCCATCCAAAAAAAAAACGAATTTTTCCTATATGTGTACTCTCACACAATGCTTCTTGCCAAATTTCATAGTTCTAGGTCAACGAGAAGTACCCCATAGGTTTTGATTCCCTTGTGAGTGTCTTGATACCCGGACAGACGGACAGACGGACAACAAAGTGATCCTATAAGGGTTCCGTTTTTGTCCTTTTGAGGTACGGAACCCTAAAAACAGCTTTGCGCGTCATTACCCCTGACCTTGGGTAATGCCCCTCAGGCTAAGGGCTAGACACTCAAACTTTTTTATATATTATTATCATTATTAGAGGTAATCACAATTAGAGACAGTAGGATTTTATCATCAGACACTGATGTATCCATCTGCTGAATCTTATCCAGAACATATAGCATGAGAATACAGCCCACAAGTGGTATAACGATCCGAATTTTTTTTTCTTCAGTTTTGACGAATTCAAGATCTTTTTTGGTCCGTGTTGGTTTAGATGTTGTCCTTTGGTGATTTCAAGGCAAGATAGGCTATAAATGTAGTACATAATATTAGGTCAATAGATTTATCAAAGAAAAAAGTCAACAAGGAGGAATGGCGTTCAGGCGAGCGGCATAATCCCAAAAGTTCGTTTTGAATTTAATTTGAAATTTAAAAACATTCACATGCAATTGTTAAAAATTTATTACGTTATCACAAAACTTAAACTTTCAGTGTCCTAAGAAGATATAACAATAATTAAATAATAATGAAAATACTAAACTTCTGACAAAAACACCGTACCCAAAAATTAGATCAACAAGGCCCGTTACAAAACAATGTACATACATTCTCATGTCGCGAGCTGACTGGCTGTACGCAAAACTGGCTGCAATAGGACCCCTTCCCCCTCTCTTTAAGCGACGTGACATGTTGCTATGCACTATTTTTATAGACTTATAGAGGTGAGCGCCATTCCCCCTGCTTACCCTACATACAAATGTTACTTAAAACATAACCCTTCTATTTGACTTTGCCATAGTTTGGCAAAAACCAGAAATAAAAAACAGTTAGCCAACCAATTAGGTCCCTTAAAAATATATTAATTTAAATTGTGATGTGCTTAAGCAAAAAATGTCATGACACAGGTGTTTTAAACATTTTTTGCAATCGTCATTGAAACAGAAAATTAATCGTTAAGAATATTCCAAGACATTCGATGCCATAACTTTGAGGGTATTACAGAGGTCGTGAAATCTTAAAATAACAACAATTTCATTCTTCGACCTTTAGGTAGATGAATGAAAATCCTTTACGTCCTTATAACGCTGCGGATTTTATCGTAAAAATATTTTTAATGATGTTACAATCACGTAGCAAATATATATTAAAATCGAAGTATGACGGATTTTATAATCCATTATATTAGATTTTACACTGATGTTATTGTCACACCTCATTTGTCAGCATCTGAATAGTAATTTAGGGCGATTGGAGACAAATGTCTTTATTCATACATAAAAATCATAAATTCATAACCTTCATCTTTGTATAGTCGGGTTAAAATAATCTTGAGACGGTGATGAAGATTCTAAGAACACCAAATAAAACTGAATAAAAACATGTTGAGCAATTTCAACCAAAATAACATAATACTTTGCTATAAATAGCATGCAGGTATAATAATCGTTTCCTAAAAATACCATCTCAATTACCTAGATGGTATTTTTTCTTAAAATAAAACAAATGTTTCGTTCGGAGGTTCTTAGAAATGTTACTCCGATAGGTATTAACGGAAAAATACAATCAACAATTAATTAAATACCTTGCAGCTCAGTTGGTATTGATATAGTATTTTTTTTTCACACGTCATCTAGCAAACTAAGCAAAGCTTGAAAAAGACCGCCGAATGCGGTTGAAACTATAGTCGGATTTTTCGACTCAAAACAGACGTGAGTGACCAGTTTTTATTTAAAATAAGCAAAGCTTGTACTATGGGAATCAAATGGCTGATAGAATACACAACTTTGAGGTGTGTGTCTATATACACAACTCAAAGTATAACACCCCTCTTTTTGGGTCGGGGATTGAAAAGGAAAGTTTCACTTCGTAGAGCTTCGTTTCTGTAACCTGTCCTCGTGTTCCGTGTGACACGGATGGAGTTTCACTTCGTAGAGCTTCGTTTCTGTTACCTGTCCTCGTGTTTCGTGTGACACGGATGAAGTTTCACTTCGTAGAGCTTCGTTACTGTCACCTGTCCTCGTGTTTCGTGTGACACGGATGGAGTTTCACTTCGTAGAGCTTCGTTTCTGTCACCTGTCCTCGTCTTTCGTGTGACACGGATGGAGTTTCACTTCTTAGAGCTTCGTTTCTGTGACCTGTCCTCGTGTTTCGTGTGACACGGATGGAGTTTCACTTCGTAGAGCTTCGTTTCTGTCACCTGTCCTCGTGTTTCGTGTGACACGGATGGAGTTTCACTTCGTAGAGCTTCGTTTCTGTCACCTGTCCTCGTGTTTCGTGTGATACGGATGGAGTTTCATTAGTCAAAAGAAAAGAAAAAAACGAGTAAAGAAAACAGTTAAACAGTCAAAGAAGTTTAAAAAGAAACATTTAGAAGAGAAGTTTTAATATACAGTTTTTATATATTAAAATCGAGTTTAAACCTTTACTTTAGTTCATCTATCTATCAATTACATGTAGTCCGAGTACTATTTTTGGAATATTTGGAATATTGTAATACTAGCTACACCCCGCGGTTTCACCCGCATAGTGATGATGTTGATGAGAAAATACCTATATAATTAGGTATAGCCTATGTCAGTCTCTAGGTTTTCGGTTATCTCTGTACCAAAATTTCAATATAATCGATTCATCTGTTTGAGAGTGAAAATAAAACAGACTGAGGGATTTTTTTTAAAGTCACAGATAATAGTAGTTAGATTTGTAGTTTGCTACTTGACCATTAACTAAACCATTGAAAAGAATTCTTAAGCTTCATTTTATCCAGTCTTCTATATGGAAATTTCTCGATTGACGCAAGCTCGTTGTGTTTTTATGGGCCAGTTGACTGATATTCAAGATTAACATGTGATTATGGCTAGATTGTTTATCATCATAGGTATTTCCGATTCCTTATTATACGCGGTATTTTAAGAATCTATTAAAATTCCAACTTCCTACCCATTACAATTCTAAAAACACCGTTTAAGTGTAAGGACAGCCAGCGTGGCAGCGTGACCAGCGTGGCAGACTATGGCCTAACCCTTCTCACAATGAGAAGATGGCCCGTTCCCAGCAGTGGGACAGTTTGTACAAACAGGGCTGATAAAAAAAAAAGTGTAAGGAATCGACAGACAGACATATAATTATGTAGATGGACAACGTTGCCTCACCTAATAATGACATTAATCGCAAAAATATTGAAGTTTGTTTCATAAGTCCAGTGTTTTGAATCAAAGTGTACAATAAATACGTAAACCTTTACTTTATGGACCATACGAATAATAGTTATAGTTTAAAAAAACGAAAAAAAAACACTTTAAAATACTCAATTTGTTTTTATCATCCCGGCTTATACAAACTGTCCCACTGCTGGGCGCGGGCCATCTTCTCATTATGAGAAGGGTAAGGTAATTTACTCGGATGATATTTTCCAGATATTTTGTTATAAAAATCAAAGTACTGAACCGATTTTGATAAAATTTATATGGGTCTACCTCTGAAGTATGTATGATGACCTATGAAATAAAAAGAATCATCAAAATCAATTCACAATTGGCTGAGTAATCGGTGAACAAACATACAAAGAAAAACACAGTGGAATTGAGAACCTCCTTCTTTGGAAGTAGGTTAAAATACAAATAATTTTGTTCGTAGTATATACCCCATTGTGGTGGACACATGATGTGTGAAAACGGTATCCTACGGTATGTTAACAAAGCTCATCAAAACTAAGCCGCAATGAGCGGTATTTAGCAGACTATGTAAGTATAATATGATGTACGTATGTATTTAGGAACTGGTTTCACCATATCACCTGAACTTTACATTATTATTTTTTTAATTTCTAGGAATGAGGTGGTAATAGATTCGTTATCGATTCGGAGAAAATAGGTATCATGATGCCAACAACAGTATATTAAGGCATTCTAGCCCCTATTTTCACTTGTCAATAAAAGTAATTTTGCGGTACATTTGATATTAAAAAAGGGCTCATAATAAGCACATTCTGTATACGTGTATTTACATACGCAAATGCCCTTATGTAATGAACTAGCCGTACCCCGCGGTCTCACTTGCCTAGTGATCAAAAACGATGAATTTGATGAACTAACACAACAAATACCTAATTACCTGAAAATTAATTTAAAGAAGGCATAATTATTTTAAAAAAATAATGAAACCTTGAAACAATTAAGCAGCTTCCAAACTTGCGGTACAAACTTCGCTAAAATGTGCAGGTACTAATGCATTAGCAATTCTAATGTAGGTATTATTTTGTTTTTTCCGTCTGGTCAGATTCATATATAAAACAGCCAAGTGCACGGAGAAGCTACAGTATCTACTTTGCAATCAGTGCATTAGCATTAATAAGGTAAATTAATATTTTAATTTATTAACCAATATTCTATTCTATAAATGTATTTTTAAACCCCGACCTAAAAAGAGGGGTATTATATGTTTGACGTGTGTAGCTGTGTATCTGTGTGTCTGTGTGTCTGCCTGTGGCATTGTAGCTCTCAAACGGATACACCGAATTTTATCTAGTTTTTTGTTTGAAAGAGGATTTCATCGAGAGTGTTCTATTCTAAACTGGTTTTTGAGTTTTGTAAACTTATATACTTGTTCATCATCATCATCATCTCAGCCATAAGAAGTCCACTGTTGGACATAGGCCTCTCCCATGGATTTCCAAAAAGACGGATTGGAAATGGCTTGCGTCCAGCGTCTTCCAGCCACTTGTATGAGGCCATCTGTCCATCTCGTGGCTGGTCTTCCTACGCTGCGCTTGCCGGTACGTGGTCTCCACTCGAGAACCTTTCGGCCATCAGTTCTACGTGCTATGTGCCCTGCCAACTACACTTACATACTACTACACTACACTTACATACTACTACACTACACTTACATACTGCTACACTACACTTACATACTTACACTTATATACTTGTTAGTAATTATAATTTAATATTTTTAGTACTGAAATTTTTCATGACATATAAATTCAAAAATGTATCATAAAGGTCTACCTGGATCTTAGCTAGATTTAGATATAATTTTTATTTTACCCGCCTGCGTAAGAAGAAGGGTTATGTTTTCAGAGTGAATATACATATGTATGTGGGTATGTATGTTTATATATAAGCACTTAGAGCCTAAGCGGTTTGACCAATTTAGATGTGCAAGATTATCTTCAGTTTCTGAGTGTATATGCAAATTTTTTTGTATTAATAATACTGCTCTTGCAAAAATAAAAATAAATGCTCTATCGTAACCTGTAACGAACTTGTTCATAATAAATAAGTGATTTTACTAGAACTATTGTAAAGAATGCGCATTTATAACCTTTTATAGCGATTTTAAGCATACTTTCTCACAAAAAAGTGCACTCAACAGCGCATCAAAAATAACAAAATGGTAAAGTAAAGTGCAAAAATTGCTTTTCTGCAATATTTTGTTTTTCTATGCATACTTGTTCTTTCAACTTTAATATCTGTTGAGTTTTGATGCTTCAAAGCCAAACTAAATATTATTAACCAAGTAAATATTATTTACTTTTAATTTTTTGCAAGTTTGTTTTTGTTCATCTTTTGTCTGAGATTCAAATTACTTCTTATTTCTCACAATCATCTCAATGTAGAACTCATTTGTTTGAGGACAACGGACTCCGAGACTGGTTATAATGTATACAATTTAAATACAACGCTCGATTTTTATTTTTAACCGGATTCAAAAAAGAAGGTTCTCAGTTCGGTTGTTTATTTTTCTTCAATGTTTGTAACAAATAACACCGTCATTTATTAACCGTTTTGATTTTTGAAGTGAAAACTTCTTTAGCGACGTTATGCATTTTTGGGATGGGTAAAAAATGTTAAGCTCGCGTCAGATCGTCAGATTAAAATTCTTAATACGAAAATTTGTAAGACGGAAAATTCGTAAGACGGACGGATTATTTTAGTCAGAAACCTATTCTAACGTTCTGCATTTAAAGTTCATTACTGTACGTACAAGTTTGTTCTTCTAGAATGACGTCATTTCGTTGCGCCGAATGCTTATTTTCGACACATGCACGTAAAACTCGTTAGTTCAGTAGGTTAGAGCACCGATATAAATTTCAATTTGTTCATCGGAGGGCGGAGGTTCAAATCCTTTACGAGTCAGCCTTTTTGCTATTTTATTTTTTTAGTTTTCACTTCTGTCGGCACTCCCGGAGTGCAACCCGTTGTTTTTTTTTTATTGGAATATAAATACTTTCAGATTTGTCCCTGAAAATTTTAGTCAAATTCAGATTCGTAGTTCGGGTTTTAAGACAAAATTGGAAACAATGTCGTCCACGTAAACGAAATTGCATATTTTGGAGTCGGTTGTTTCTGTTTTTTTAAACTAAGTATTAAATTACTACCCGACTGCGTAAGAAGGAAGGCTAAGGTGTTTGGGTGTATGATTAGTACCTGCCTAATCGTAATCGGCTTGACTCATTATGATTTCGGTATAGTTAGATTCGAATAAAAATTGCCTATGCCACTCTGAGAGCGTCTTCGCTTTCCGAGTGTCATATGCAATTATTATTGTAATTAATTCGACACTCGCACTTCGCAAAAAATAAAAATTGTATTAATTTGACCCCTGTAAAAAATCCATTTGAGAAAATGGACGTAGAATGGAATGGAATGAAATGGACTCTTTCTCTTTCTCTCTCTCTTAGTCTAGTAAAAATAAGATTTGTGACAACATAAAATACAACTAAGTATATTGTTATTTAAATGAATGTACTGGTGTTTTGAAATACATTTGACACAATTTCATAATGATATTATAAAAGCTAATTTTGTTACCTTTACACGCTCAAACGGCTGAAACGATCGTTATGGAAATTAGTATATAGAAAGCTTTGGACCTGGAGACGGACATAAGCTACTTATCATCATCATAATCATCACCGTTTTTCATAACTTATTCATAACGCAGCTAGTCTATAAATCGTGAATTATTGTTGATCTATGATTTTTAGCTATTTTCCTATCATAATTTCAAAGAATCCCTTCAGTTGCAAATACTGTGACGTGCTCCATACAAACGGATTTATTTTTACTAGACTATCTCCCTTTCTAAAAGGTCTCTGCATCAACTGGCATTTCTCTGTTCAATGTTTCTTGATACTTGCGTAAACTCGTATTTTTCAGCCGATTATTACGAAACTTGGTTTCTGGACCGAAATACAGGTTTTAAAATTTTATAGATTTTTCTTTATCGACGACATTTTCGTTTCTAAGTAGGGGTATTTCCCTAAACACAGGAAAGTTAGCTGTGGCACCATTCACTAACCGATTTTAATAATATTTGGTAGAAACATTTGATACTATGAATTCTGAAAAAGGATTTTGAAGATAAGCAGTAGATTTCAGGAGCACAGACTTTTTAAAATAACTTATGCTCGCAAGGTTTACTATTTGTAGAAATACTAGTTATTGTTGTTATTTAATAGTTGTTTGTTTAAAAGTATTAATTTATTTGTTTGATGTTTCTAGAAATCACAATGAAGGTTATGATCTGCTTGTGTCTCGCCGCCGTGGTGGTTGTCGTAGTGGCTCGTCCGGATGAAAAATACACCGACAAGTATGATAACTTCAACATTGATGAGATCCTCCATAACGATAAACTGCTGGCAAATTACATCAAGTGTTTGCGTGACTTGGGCAAGTGTACACCTGAGGGCACGGAACTAAAGAGTAAGATTATTATTACATTTCAATCGTAGCGTATATGTCATTTACCGTATGTCATTTCGCGATCCCAAAATATGTCGTTATGCGTCTCCTCAACCAACTAAATGCATCCAAAGGTTTCACTCGACATTAATATTAGTACCTTGGTGACCGAGCTTCACTCGGTTTTTTTATGACTGAAAATACAAGCAAACCCGGGTTCACTAAAAATTAAACCTAGCAAGATCGATTTATCGTCTTCTAATCTACCTACAAACCAAATTTCATTAAAATCGTTGGAGCCGTTTCCGAGATTCAGATTATATTTATATATATACTTATACAAGGATTGCTCGTTTAAAGGTATTAAATAAATGGGAAAAAAAATAAGAGAAAATGCTATCATGGTAATATGAAGTTCACTAAGGAAATTGAATTGGATTTGAACACTTACCCCAATATAACTTTTTTTTTTCCAAAAACTAATATTTTCTATAACTAATTTAATAGAATGCATCTTAGGCACTTTGACGGGGCTCTGAGGGCCTGTAAAGTATGAGAGCTTTTTATATTTCGCTAATAGATATTATTTACCTCAATAACGTCTCGGGCGTGCGCTCAAGACTCTTTGTATTCGAATATATTCTCTGTCTAATTAATATATATACCTATTTTATAACAAATCATTCAATGCTTTCCAGGCCATATGGGGGAGGCTCTCGAAAATGGTTGCGCCAAGTGCAGCGACAAACACAAGGAAATCATTAAGAAAGTTATTTCATTTTTGATAAACAATAAGCCAGAGGAATGGAAACTACTCTGCGACAAGTATGACCCTGATCGCAAATACAGCCAGAAATACGAAAAGGAGCTCAAAGAAGTCCAGGGTTAAGCTCTCTTTCTCTACATATTTTACAGTATAATTATAATGTGATATAATATTTAATAAAATTTTATTAATGTTGCCAGTTACAACTTTCATGATTTCAAAATCATTTTTAACTTAAGTATTGGTTTTTATTCCTTTTTTTGGAAAATTAATGGTTTATTAGTTATCAATAAAATGTTTATTTATTATACGAGTATTTTATTAGCATTCCTTTATTGAATTACATTGCATTGCATTACAAAACGCAAAAAGATTTCACTCAACAGACAATTGAGCAAAACATTTGACTTTTTAATTTGGCTTATAACTTTGCATACGTTTTTATAAAAAAAAAACAAGCTCGAGTTTTTGTAATAAACTGACTGAGGCCTAACTTTCCCTTCCCCCGCGCTTTTTCTAGGTAAGTAATAAATCCTTTAATATGCATGCCTCTAATGATAAACCTCTAACGAAAAAAAAACTTTGAGATTGAAAACAATGTTTGTCTAAACTACTTATAACCGCAAGTTAAAATCTTTCAGCGTTTATAAGTAAGACGGCAAGTTTCTAATTGCAAAAAGTAGCAGATTAGAGTAGAAGATATATCTAAAATAAATTATAATCTAATAGAAAATCACTTGGCTAGTATTGTTTGTTAAGGTGGTAGGATTTCCATACAAAAGTATTTTTGCCAAATCGAAAAGAGCATAATTTTGCAATGAAGTAATTGGGATAAGATTTAATATCGGTTTTTCATTTGTTGAAGAAAGCAGTTGGGATTAAGAGCAAAAATTTCAATTTAATATTTATCAATAATTTTCGATAAAAATTGTATTTGTTATTTGATGTCCTGTTTTCATCAAATGTGATTTTCCAGCAATATCTCAACTGGAGAAGAACAAGAAAATTATATTAAAGCTAACCATAATGGGCCGGGAGCTCATCTCATTTTCAACAAAAAAACTGAGTGCCTGATCGATGCGACGCGTGACCAAAATGCTGGCGCGTATCTGGCCCAACGCATAAGCATTGCCATTCAACGTGGCAATGCGGACAGTATGCTGGGTACGCAGCCAACTGGTAGTGGGTTTGAGCATTTGGATTATCTTTAGACCTTTATCGGTCTGGGGTAATCGATATGCTTTTTGTAGTAGTTTAGTTAGTTGAGTCTGTACTGTATATTGTTTTGCTGTAGTTAATAAAGGCAATTGCCCATTAAAGCTAACCATAATTACATCATTGTAAAGTCATACTCTTTTTAATCATATTTGGTAAAAATATTTTTGTATGGAAATCGTAGCACCTTAACAACACTTTGCAAGAAATCAAATGTCTTTTGTACTATAACTTTAGAGTCTGTAGTTCGAGCATCGTTAGTCATGCATGTGCACACAAGCATTTTTGTTGATATAAAATGACTGAAATAACTTATAAAAAAATAGTCCTGCAGAACACTGTTGTGCTAAGCAACATCACAAGTTTTCGACAAAAAAATTATTTTGATCCAAGTTAATTACTATACATAATGTGAAAGGCACAATTACTGTAAGCCATCTGTCGTCGAGTAGTAGAGTTGTCTTTGGCGAGTGGCTGGCACGACATGTCGCGAATATTCTGGAATTGTACCCGCGCGTCGCTTCTCCCGTTGAATAGCGAGCAACGGGCGCGTCGGCCAGCAGTCACCCGCCGCGGCGACTCCTTTACTCGCGAACGTGCGGCCGCCGCGTGCCCTTGCGCACAAACATGTCGGGAATTCCCCCCGCTCGTCGTCGTTAACCGCGCATAATACTTATCATGTAGTGTTAGATTTCCTATTTGTTGTGAAATACGAATAAAAGCCAGTCTGGTGCAATCGTTTGTCATTTTAACCCGTGGTAGGTTAAATTAGATTATTTATACACTGGCTAGTGCTCTCGAGCTAACAATAACATCCAGATAAATTACAGTCCACATCGACGGCCGAAGAGACACGAGTGTTGGCGGACGGCGATAGAACGGTGTTTGTCTCGCAGTCCTTCACATTATTTCTGGCCCTTCGGCCGGATCAGTTATCGCGAAGTTTCGCGAAGAATGTTAGCTAGTGTTGTGTTAACGCGAAATGAAATGGTTAAAACTCGCGCGATGACGTCACGCGAAACTGAGAGCGACGCGGGAGTCCCGGACGACTTACCGATAATTTGGTCTGGGACAGTGAACTCGCGGGACGCGGTCGATTCGCAGATTTCTTCACCCTTTTTTTAGGGTTCACCGCGAGACAATTATACAGCAATTAGAACAAAGATTTGGGCGTCCACCCAAATTGCTCTGTTCCCAATTTAAAATGTGACCATTGTCGAGAGATGGGAAAATCCAAGAAAACATAAATTGTGTTTCAGATGCTTGCGTGTGTGAAGCTGGAAGCACTGTTGCAAGAGCAAGCCTTGCAAAGTCCCCGGGTGCAAATACTATTACCACCAACTGCTTCATAACGATAGTGGTGCCCCACTGCTGGGGGGGTCTGACGTGACCGCAGCGCGCAACTTAGCCGGGCCGCAGAGCGGCGGGAGCGACCCGCGCTCTCAATAGCGAGACACGCTGAGCGACCAGCAGCCAGCGGCAGCGGTGACTTCTGCCAGAGCAGCTCATCCGCACAGGCATACCCTACTGAAGGTCATCCTGGTGACGGTATAGGGACCACGCGGTAAGATCGACGTATATGCACGTTTAGATGATGGCAGCACTGTTATGCTGGTCACTCAGGAAGTAGCACAGCGAGTAGGAGCAGACGGGCCGCGCCTTTTTTAATAGCGACAGTAGGAGGCGCGCGGTTAGACGCGGCTTAATCATAGCGAGTAAAGCTGCAAATTCAAGGTAAATATACCCATAAAAGCGTGTCAATAGAGGCGCGTACTATCGAGCGACTCGACATATCTGCACAGTCAGTATCTCAACGGGAGATGTGTACACCTGGAAATGATAGTGGAACAACTGGCATACTGTGATGGTAAGCTATCTATATTAGTCGGGAAGGACAACTGGGAGGTACTTTTGGTTTCAAAGGTGCTCTCTGAGCAGATCTAACCAACCAGTAGCCTCTCGTACCTGGCTAAGCTGGGTCCTACACGGGAAGAGTGAGTATCGCGGGCAAACAAAGGGAGTGTTCGCCAGCCTCCACCGCTGCACCCACATACGGACAGACATCGACTTAGATCATCAAATGAGGGAGTACTTTAAGTTATAATCGTTAGGCGTAGAACCGCGACGACCACAAAACGATCCGAAGACGAGAGTGTTTAATATACTCAAAAAGACAACACGGGCTACCAGAGGGAGGATATGAGACGGTTTTGTTATGGAAAAACATGAGTCCAACTTTGCCAGATAGTTATCAAGTTACCCTAGCGAGACTGCAAGGAGTTGAGAATAGATTACACAAAGAGCTTCAATTAAAGGTTAAGTATGTAGAACAAATAAAAATGATGTTTTTACAAGGCTATGCAGAGATGGCACCACCAGTGCCATCTAGGGGGGCTTAGTTTGGTATTTACCTTATTTTCCGGCCTTGAATGCAGCTAAATCAGACAAGGTGCGCATAGTACATGACTCCGCAGCACGCACACATGGCGTATGCCTAAATGCTCAATTTCTAGCCGGTTCGGCTCTATTACAATCGCTCCAAGGGATATTATTTAGATTTAGACAGAAACCCATAGCCATCGTCACGGATATTAGGGATATGTTCCTGCGCATTAAGATTAGAGAACAAGACCGAGACGCCTTCCGTTTCCTATGGTGTGAGGACTCGAACATGACACCATCCGAATACAAAATAACATCACTACCGTTCGGGTGCTACCTCCTCCCTCGCGACGGCAATATTTAAATGCCGAGTTAAACGAGGAGGAGTACCCCGAAGCAGCTATTGCCAGTATACGTAATAATTATATGGACGATTATTTACAGAGCTTCGACACCGCTGAAGAACCGGCTGCGGTCGCGCCCGCCGTCGATACAACGCATTGCAGAAGGAACTTTGAGCTGCAGAGGTCCAACTGCAGAGCGGGCATAGGCAACTTCACCGACGCGGTGGCGGCAGCTGTGTCGCTGAACAGGGGCGAGAAAGCTCTAGGGCTCGTCTGGCATCCTGCTGACGACACCCTAGGATTCAATTTGTGAAATATATTTCTATATTCTAATTCTAACCCGACAAAACGGGAAATGCTCAGACTAACCATGTCGTTAAACGATCCGGTCGGGTTAGTGGCGCCAATAGCTACTCAGACGAAGCACCTACTTAGAACGGCATGGAGCTTGGGTATCGCATGGAACGAATCCTTACCGAGTGAGTAGTGGCCCGCTTGGTAGGCTTGGATAACCCTCTATAGAAACCTGGATAGTATCCGTATTCCTCGTTGTCATTTTGGTTACAATAACGCGACTAATTTACAATTGCATATATTCGTCGACGCGAGCTAAGCCGCCTATGCCTCAGCAATATATTGGAAATGTCAGAGTAGTGACACGTATTGCTCGCGGCGCCGAAGGGACGCGTAGCGTCCTTGAAGGCCACTTCTGTACCTCTTGACTCAAATTACAGGCGGCAGTCCTTTGGAACCGACTACCGTTATGGTCTGACTCGAGTACTATTGACATACCTGGGAATGAATAGTCGCAACGGTAAAGAGAGCTTTAAAAATTACGCTGCATGAGAGGCATCCGCATGAAGACATACTTCACACCTTGCTTACCGAGGTTTAAAATACAGTAAATTCGCGTCCATTAACGCATATCTCAGTGGCCGCAGAAAACGGCGAGGCGCTTACACCGAATCATTTTCTGCTTGGTGGTCCGTCCAAGGTCTTCCTGGTACTGCCTGGAACTTTCACAAAAATAGACGAACTGGGAGGATCACACTGGAAGGCATCTCAACGATTAGCAATCCTGTTCTGGCGACGATGGTGTAACCTAGCCCTATTCCCTAAAACTGGGCGGCTGGAGGAAATTAAAAAGGGCTAAAAAGTTTAACAAGTTTATTTGAAATTTTAAGAAGTTTAGAAGGTTACAGAAATCAGGGTTGTGAGCTTTAAGTTGGTTTGTGGCCGTCCTGAGTAAGAGGACTTATCTGGGTCGAATTGATAGATGCGTGGCGAAGATGAAGACACGTGGTAGGCAGAGTCGTCTTGTCAGAGAGGCGTCTTGCATGCGAGCATTAAATTGTGATTGACCTTATCCATGGGCGTACCTATAGCTTTATCATGGGGGGTATCCGCGGGTACAAACATATACAAAAATATACTACTATTTGCCTCTTTAGGGGGCCATTCATTTATTACGTAAGACGATTTAGGGGGGAGGACCATTATCGTCGGACCATGTCCATGTCGGTTTATTCTTATTTTTCTTACATAAGGGGGGAGGGGGGAAGGGGGTCAAAAAGGTGTCTTACGTAATAAATGAATGGCCCCTTATTTGCGCAGACCATACGCATATAATTATAATCTTATATAATTATAAGTTATAAACATTAAAATACACGAAAATTAAATTACATTACATTACATTATAGACAAACGTACTCGTTTAACTGTAAATGAAGTGTAAAAGTAACGTCGGAACAATATTAATTCATATTAAACTAGATGTACCCTATGACTTCACCCGTTTTAATGAGCGCTCAGCATTTGTGACAGCATGCGTGACTCAAATTAAAATAAACATTTTTTTTAACGATCAATGCCATGGGGGGGGGGGGAGGTCCAGGGGGTCCGGACCCCCCATGTATACGCCCATGACCTTATCCAAATTACGGTACGGTTTGAGGTGTATAAATTTTAAGTATGCGTGGCGTCTGGCCATTGTAGGCGAAGTATTAAGTTATGGTTAGTGTCCAGGCGTGACTACCTTTAGAGTCATAATGTGTATTATAAACAGTATATTATTATGTTCAATTTCACAAGCCCAAGGGCAACAGAGTGTATGTTTATTTATAGACTATGTTAACAGACAATGGGAGAATGTGTAAAATGACTGTAAATTAAATATTTTATAAGTTTGGAGATTGTCAATAGCTTGAAGGTAATTAACCATATTTTTGTGTTTTTATTGGTTGTATGTTATAATTGTAAGGCCTTTGCTATTGTATATCGCACCGACTTGTAATTCAAGGGCTAGAGTCAGTCACTGTAGTATGTAAGCGACATAGTTGTAAGTAGGTGTATGTCTGATTTGCTGTGACTTTTATGCGAGGGCTATGCCATTCAAATTCAAATTCAAATTCGTTTAATGAGATAAAAACGGAAAAAGACCAATTACAATCAACCAAATTCAAAAGATATTGTTGTAATTTAGGGGGAGGAATCAGACTAATACGTAAACATGAATTTTAAAAAAAAACCTACAAAACGCGAGAGCTGCAGTTGTCTCTATGGGGTCGGGAGCTCGGGAGGGTGTTTCATGTAACATAGATAGGCAATAAGGATGGATAAAATAGTAACAAAATTAGATACGGGACAGGAGAAAATATCAATAATAAGTTTTCGATTGTACTAATTTTGTTAAAACAGTTTTCGGGTCAAACGTTAGAAGTTTGTAGATAAAGTAAGTTCGTATAGACTGAGTGGCCAGCCCTAGTGTCACGACTTATTAAGCCGCCGAAAAGCTTCTAATCTGGCTTGATGATTGTTGTTTTTAAGAACAAACAACCGGGACCTACAATTTAATTTGCCATCTAGAGATTGCAAACCGGGTCCGGTGCCTTTAAGACACCCACCGGGCCCGGCCCGGTAGGTATGAAAACCGCGGCGCGGGAGGGAGCGCGAAATGATAGAAAATTCGCATGACAACCGCTGCGAGCTGCCACGTTGCCATTCTGACGCGCCAATAAGAATATGTTTTGTTTATACCAAGTACCAAAGCTACAAAAGTTTATCTATCTATCTAATCTAAGTTCTTATGACAACTTTAGTGCTTTAAGCTTTATTAGTTTCTTATTCTAATACTATGTTTCAAATGGACACTATAACGAGTAAAGAGAAAGACCTGCTTGCTTATACTTATAAAAAAAAAAATACTGATACTAATGTTACTATTCCGTCCTTAAGTAAAAGTAATTAATTCTGTATTAAATCAGAGATTTTGAGACTGAGTGAGACTGATTATTGTTGATTTGCTAGTTTGAAATAAATATTAATTCGTAACCTTGAATCATTGTCCTTTTCCATTCTTATATAGCAAAATTTTCATAAAATACTTTAACGGTTTCATCGCTAACATATCAACCCGCCAACCAGGCCGGGCCCGCGCCGGGCCCGGCCGGGTTGACGACGAATGATACCGGGCCCGGCCGGATTGAGAAACATACCGAGCTGCAATCTCTAGTGCCATCCGACCCATAGTCGTGCTCGGAAAGAAATGCCACCCACTGCCATTCATCCAACGACAGACCGGTCCGTCCGTTGCATGCTGGTATGACTGCTTTTAAATATTTTTGGTAAGTTACATTTTATTTGAAAAGCTTCCAATAATCTTTGTTATCTAAGTAAGGTTCAATTCGTCACTTAGACATATATAATAGCAAAAAGAAAGCCTGGATACCTAGAACCTTTGGAGTATGCCCTGACTTGAGGTTGGACACCGAATCTGTATAAAAAAAAAAAACGTCAGTATCAAAGAACATACCAATATCTATAAAAAACAATGTGATAGCATATATCTAAGAGTCCCCGCAGACCACAGACTTTTTATCGGCTGATAGTTTAGTCGGTTCCTTAATCAGTATAAAGATGTATGCAAGTGCGTACATTATAACGATTCGGTATCGGCCAATAAAAAAAATTGATGGGCTATACGATTGCCTTCAAACTGAACTGTCGGCGAACTATCGGCCGACTGGTAATTCAGTATGGCGCTCTTCCACGCGCTCATTACCGATTGTTTAGTCGGCCGATAGTTCAGTTTGCTCTGAGCTTTAGCGCCGGCTGGTCATGCGTAAGTATTCTTCATGATGGCGCTGTCAATTTCTTCTAATCCATCGCTGCTTGTCAAAACGTCGATTGTAAATTTAATAGAGGAAGTTGAAAAAATACCCGCGCTTTATAAAAAAAAAACGGACAAGTGCGAGTCAGACTCGCCCACCGAGGGTTCCGAACAAACTAAATAAAAGGGGGAAATCATATATTTTTTTAATATTTTCCTTCATAAGCCGAAAAATATACATCGTAAAAATATTTAACACATTCCTTGCTCACCACTCGGATCCGAGTGGGGCGGGGCTATAGTAGCGGCGCCTTCCACTTGAATACGAGCGTTCCGTTCATTTTGTAGTAGTCAGTAAACTACCGGCGTTTGAGGCAGTCAACGTTGCTTTGCGCGGCCACTCTGTACTTATTCAAAATTCGCCTAAAAAGTTTTGGTTCCAAGCTGAAATGAAGGGTCTGCAGGGGGCGAAGAATGTGTCAAAAACCTGTTTTAGCTTATGCTAATGAGCCTCTTTCATATGATACCCCACATGATACGGTTAATTCACTTTAAAATTTGGGCCCTCATTCCTTGCATATAGACACAATTTTTTTGGGATTAAATTAAAAATGTAACATAATGCTTCTTGCCAAATTTCAGAGTTCTAGGTCAACCGGAAGTACCCCATAGGTTTTGATTCTTCTGTGAGTATCGAACTGTGCGTTTTTTACGACATATTCGGCTGTAACTTTTTTTTTACGAAAACTGAGAAATTTTATTTTTCTTTCTGCAGCAAGATACTATGGATCTGCGTATATGGTTTTAATTTCAACTCGATACCTTCACTCGTTCCCGAGATAAAGGTCTTGACACCCGGACAGACGGACAGACGGACAGACGGACAACAAAGTGATCCTATAAGGGTTCTGCTTTTTTCCTTTTGAGGTACCGAATCCTAAAAAGCTTAAAAGAGTACTCTGACGTTGTGTAAAAGCAATAGTAAAAACTTTTCTGTTTAATTTTCTATTAACTTCCATTATGGAACCGCTCTCTTCAAAAGTCGCTCACCAACTAGCAAATCGTTCAAGAGCAGTCGGCCGACTGTTGTCTAGTATACGCACTTACCACCAACCCGACTGTTTAGTTGACCCAGTGTGCGCGCTAGCAGCCCGATCCGATCGAACTATCGGCCGATAGAAAGTCTGTGGTTTGCGGGGACCCTAACTGTTGTTATTACGTCACTATAATTACTTTTTTACATTTTAAAAGTTGAAAGAAATACCGACCAAAATCAGACTATGTTACCCATACCTTTGTATTAATCTTTATCTTAATAAATAATATCGTTTTCAAGATTGTTTCAATACCTGTTGATTACTTTTTGATTTATTGTAATCCGACATTCCATTCAAAAGATATTGCGAATTTAAAAAAATACTAATAGAAAAATAAACGGCGTCGCGCCGCGTTCCGCCGCACCGTGCCTGGTGTGACCCGCACGCAGTGAAATACGTTACATAAATTTGAGTAATACTCAACATAAATATATTATTTTGTCAACTTCTCGTTGACACCTAATGACACTTGCGAAAAGAAGACAGAATTTGAGACTTTGATCAAAGTTAAGTAACCCTTTTCGTTAAGACTGAAAACATCTTACATCGCGTGCACTGCGAAAAGTATTCATAATAGAACAAAATATTGTGCATAAATATTAAAGAACATATCAATATTTAGTATTTAGGTTAACTATTACATATATAAACGTATAGTTTTGCGACAGGGATAAATTAAAGGATTATTTAACGGGGAGTAAAACATTGAATGAAAGGTTCAAAGTTTTAATATTAGGGAAAATAAGTTTTTCATTTAGATTAACTAACAGGTATACATGAAAACTGCTACTCTAGTTTTGCTACTTAGGTTAAATAAAGGGGTTAAAAGGCGGAAGTAAAAGATTGTATGAATGTTCCGTGGTTTTAATGTTAGGAACACGAAATGTAGTATTTAGATTAACTATCAAATATAAACTAATACTGTTATTATCGTTTTACGACAGGAATGAATTAAGGGGTAGCAAACGGGGGTAATTTATTGTGTAAAAGTTCCAAGGTTTTAATTGTGGGGATATGAATTCCAGGATTTATATTAACTAACAGATGCAAACGAATATTGTCATTATTGTTTCGTAACGACAGGGATGAATTATAGAGTTAAAATAAATAAATAAATATTTGTGGACATTTCACACAACACCATCTAGCCCAAACTAAGCAAAGCTTGTACTATGGAACTAGATGGCTTATAGAATACATATATACTTTTTTTTTGTAAATATATACTTAAGATACATAGAAACACCCAGACACAGAACAAACATCCATGCTCATCACACAAATGTTTGCCCTGGGTGGGGATTGAACCCACGACCTTTCAGTTCAGCAGGTAGACGTAAACACGTAGTGTGTTTACGTCTACCTGCTGAACTGAAAGGCCGAGCCACAAGGCCAGCCGAAAAACACCGAGTTAAACAACCGAGTTGAAACAAGGTGTAAAATATCATATGAAAGTTCAAGAGTTTTAATGTTAGGGACAGGAAGCCTTATTGTCATTAGTACCATTGATTCGTACCATTGATGGTACAAGTGACACAGCTTTGTGTCCTTAGTACCATTAAAGAAAAATGAAGATATTCCTGAAGTGTAGGATTTAGATCAACTAATAGATATAAACGAACACTGCCATTATAGTTTTGCAATAGGGATGAATTAAGTTATACACGGGGGGAGGAGAGTTAAAAGATTACACGGAAGTTCCAGGGTTGAATGTTAGGGTGAGAGCGAGGTAGGAGGGAGCAGAGCTGGCGAGAGTGAGTCATTAGTGTGATGGATGAGAGCGTCACGGGAGCGGGATGTGTATGGGATAATATAAGCAAGGTAGGAGAGAGTGTAGGGTGGGAGTCAGGCGTAAGCGAGGTAGGAGTGGATGGGATTACAGCGAGAGGGGTGTGATTACCGTGGGACCCCTCCCACGGTAATCACATCCCTCTGCTCTGCTTCTGTTTACTTCTGCTCCGCACTCACCCCCGTGAGTGCGGTGCAGAAGTAAAATTGGAGTGAAAAGGGAGCAACAGACTCGGGTTGGGAGCAAGGTGGGAACGAAACAGAAGCGGAACGGTATCGGTGTGTTAGTCAGGTGGGGTGCAGGAACGGTGAGTTAGGTGGGGTGCGGTGGATTTATGTATTTCATTGAAATACATAAATCTACGTTATACCACTGACTCGACATTAATAGATTGGGTCGGAAGTTTGGTTGAAGCAAGACGTTGCGGCGAGATTGAGTTAGGAGTAAAACACGAGCAGGGCAGATGCGGTACAGAAGCATTAGCTTGGCGGGGGTGCAGCTAGGAGCGTGACTTGAAGGATTTTCTTACGCGTACGCAGCGGGCAGCTAGTCATTAATAAAACAGATAAAAAGCAATAATCCTAGGTGAGAAGCCTTGGGACACTCCGAAGGTATAGATGCTGGAGAGGAAAGAAAACCTTTGATTGCAACAAGTTGGCTACGCCTAGACAAATAAGATTTAATCCATCGCAGTAAATTGCCGTGTATTCCATAATTTGTTGCCAGTTTAGTAATAAGTAATTTATAAAAAAACTAACTAACTAACTTTATCAAAAACTTTAGATAAGTCTGAATAGATGCAATCGACTTGAGTTCTTTTTGAGAATGCGTTACAAAGATAATTTTTAAACTCTAAGTAAAAATAAAAATACTACTACGAAAAGTAAAAATATCTTAATTTTTTCGTGGTTCATGTGTAAATATTAGCTTACACACCAAATTTCAGCTTTCTAGGTCTTCAGGAAGTACCAATAACAGAATAGCCCCCAAATAGGGGTGGAGGGTGAAAAATACAAATATCTTAATTTTTCTGTTGTTTATGTACCAATTGTAGTTTGCATACCAAATTTTAGCTTTCTAGGACTTACCTTAGATTATTGATGACGAGAACGGGATAACCCCAATTAACCCCAAATAGGGGTTGGAGGGTGAAAGTTACAAATGTCTTAATTTTTCTGTTGTTTGTGTGCAAATTGTAGTCTACATACCAAATTTCAGCTTTCTAAGACTTCAGTAAGTACTTTATCTATTTGATGATCATCAGTAAATTTGTGCCAAATCGGCGTATTTTAGGTATCAATCAAATCGCAAGTATAAAAGCTAAATACATGAAACTTTTAACATTTTATTAGACCGCGGACCACACTTGATCCTGAAAATTTGAACTCTCTAGTGTTATCGAGGCCGAAGCTATGAGGGTCTAAAAATCCGACTAATCTCTTCGAGAAAAGATAGTGCTGGCCGTACCCGCTGGCTTACATGGCGGGTGCACGGCCGTGCACCCAGATGCAAGGATGGCATAGTCTTATAAATATTATGTCCAATAATCACATATATGACTTGATGTACATACCCACAGGTATGTACATCAAGTCATAATATAATATGACATTTCTAGTAACCAGTAAAACACTAAACTAAAATTATGTGAGTACAAGCGATTAGGAACTTTATTCGGCAAATATAATAGGTAAGTATCAAAGTTAGATACACATCACATAGGTACAATAGGTATATTATTATTGATATTTATGATTTATATTAGTTCGATTATTAGTTTGTGTAATGACATTTGTTAAATTTTATTGTCATTATTTTTTTATTTTTTTTATTATTATTGTTAAATTATATTTTCTTAACGAATTGACATTATCGTGATGAGTTAAATTTATTTTATTTTAATTTATTCAAGTTTTTTTTTTACAAATTTTTTGTTATTATTATCTAATTTTATAATTATGTATGTGTTGTGCTCAGTTATAGGTAATTAAGATTGTTTTGTAACTTTATAAATAATTTTACTGGCTACCACACGACTTGGCGTAGCTGTAAGTGTGGGAAGTATTTAAACAAATAAATAAATAAATAAACTTTAATGTACAATATAATAAATGTAATGTACACAAAAACTCCAGATGTACTTGTGCGTACTTGTATGTACTTGTATGTACTTGCATTGTATTGCAAGTAGGTATCTAGTACCTATATGTCGGCAACTAGGCACCGTTTGCCTGATAAGAAAGTGTTTGCTATTTTCCACCGACTTCAAAAAAGAAGGAGGTCCAGTTCTGACAATGACATCCATGAGAAGTCGGTTGCTTCCGTTTTTTTAACTATAATTATATTAGGCTAAGAACAATTGAAACCAAACAGAATTAAGGCAGAGAATTAAAACATGTAGTGATTCATAGTTCTGACATAATTTACAACCAGCATTGATTACAGTTTTTGTGTACCTACATTACCAGACGTCTGGAACCTGCGAGCCCCATCCACAGAGCACTGAATTTACACTTAGGTACATTTATTAAAATTATACTTCTAAATTTTCTATTCCCAAATCATTAAACCAACCCTCCTGCTCGTAGAATCGCTAACCCTTGACTGCCCCTTAACTGCCCTGGCGTCGTCGCCGCGTTATTCCATCGCATTTCCCAACTATTCGAGCTTGCTTCTTAGAAAAGAGAGCAAAAACATAATTTTTAATATCGGTCCGCTCTTTAAAACAATATTGACCTGCGAGAAGTGTCCTAGTCACATCTCTCAAATTTTAACTTCTGTCAAACTCTTGAAGGCAAGGAAAAAATAAAGCGAAGACATATTATTAAAATAAAAAATATATGGATCGGCATTCCACTACAGTACATGGAGTACTGTTCGCACTTATAGGATGGTGTGCTAAATACCAGCTCGATGCGATGAAATCCATTGTAAAATGTACTAGGAGGTTAATTGGTAATAATAAGATTCCTTTGTACGGGCTAAGCTCCAAGCTCTGAAACTTCGTCGCAAAGTTGCAAGTTTATCGGTTTTTTATCGAATACATTTCAGTGAGTGTACATCTGATTTGCATTATCTTATTCCCCCTTGGCC
Organism: Lycia hirtaria; assembly: GCA_947563715.1. Taxonomy (NCBI): domain Eukaryota; kingdom Metazoa; phylum Arthropoda; class Insecta; order Lepidoptera; family Geometridae; genus Lycia; species Lycia hirtaria. The sequence continues at coordinate 9,737,059 of OX387384.1, forward strand.
TTTTTTCTATCGGACGGCAAGAAGCACGAAAAAGCTGATTTTTTTTATGGTGGTTATTCCAAAGTCTCGAACGAAACGCTTTAGCTCCACTTTTGTTGTGGATACAGCTTATTCGCTTCCTGAATAGATCTTTCCGGGTGAATATAATCTAGGTGTCTTCAAATCGCGAGTGAATAGGTTTCTTCTAGGCAAGCTTTAGTGCTCCACCGTAGTCCGTAACAGTTGCTTACCATCAGGCGATTTAGCAGTCAAGCGTAAATCTATTTACAAATTCATCATTTGTCAGGCTTAAACGTTTATAGGTTAAAAAATAAAACCGGACAAGTGCGAGTCAGACTCGCCCACCGAGGGTTCCGTACAAACTAGTAGATAAAAGGAGGAATTTATATATTTTTTTTTATATTTCCCTTCATAAACCGAAAAACATTAAATACATCGTAAAAATATTTAATAACCTGTTTTAGCTTGTAAATGAAACTCTTTCATACGGTTAAAGCACTTTAAAATTTGGACCCTCCTCTCTTGCATAAAGACCCTATTTTTTATGATTGAATTAAAAATGTACCGTTTTTGGATTTTACCTTTATGGTGTACTAAATGACAATGCTTTTTGTCAAATTTCAAAGTTCTAGGTCAACGGTCAACCTCATAGGATTTGATTCCCTTGTGAGTGTCCGAAATGTGCGTTTTTTACGACATATTTCGCTGTAACATTTTTTTACGAATTTGAGTTATTTTGGTTTTTCTTTCTGCAGCAAAATACTATAGATCTACGTATACAGTTTTAATTTCAACACGATACCTTCACACGTTCCCGAGATACATGTCTTGACACCCGGACGGACGGACGGACGGGCAGACGGACAGACGGACAACAAAGTGATCCTGTATGGGTTGCGTTTTTTCCTTTTGTGGTACGGAACCCTTTAGGGTTCCGTAATATAAAAATATCTAGATATTTTTATATTACCTATCCAACAACACACAACACCATCGGAAAGATGTGAAAAAAAATCATCCACACATTAATTCCGTCTAACAGACGAACAACCATGGCGAAATTGTAAAGTTAAGAAAATCTTAAAACCCGAATGAGCATTGAAACAATTAGGCAGGTTCCGTACTTGCGACTTCATAAAATTAATACTAGATATGCGTAAGCAGCTGCAATGAAGATATTCTTTTATTTTTTTTCCTTCCCTCAGATTCATATATAAAACACGGCAATACTCCGAGGGAAGCTACAGTTTCAAGTTTGAAATCAGTGGATTAACATTACTAAGGTAAATTCATTTTTAAATTTATTTACAAATTTTTTTTCATATAAATACTTTAATAAATAGGTATTGATTATATTTTTTACTTCGCAATTTTTTCATAATACTTTGGAATTGTCACTAGGACACTTTTATGTCGTAATTTAATTATTTTTTTAATATTCCTCTTTAACTTTTACTTTCCGTTGAATTTTGACTACCCTAAATCAGTTTCAATACTACACTGAAATTTATTCGTGGCTCTGTGTATTCGGTCTACGACTGAGTACATTTTAATTTTAGCCCTTAGAATTTCTGTTTCTGTTTGTCGTTATTCTGAGATTTAAATTACTTATGTTTTCTCACAATTATCTTAAAATAGAACTCATTTATTTGAGGATATAATATCTGGTTCAGTAGTTGCAGCTTACCTACTCTTACCTGCTTACGTAGACTGGTTTTAATGTATATAATTTAAGTATAATAACCAGTTTATATTTTTCACTTGCAATCGTTTTTGCAAAATTAAATGTTGACGAGAAAACTAAAAAAATATTTTTGTCAACCAACTAACTAACGTGGCAATGCGCTCCACATGCTGGGGACGCTGCGAACTGGTTTGGTTTGAGCATTTGGATTGTCTTTAGACCTTCATCGATCTGGGGTAATCGATATGCTTTTTGTGTAGTAGTTTAGTTAGTTGTGTCTGTATATTGTTTTGTTGTAGTTAATAAAGGTATATTAAAAAAAAACTAACTTGCTAATCCGCTGCTCATAATAATAATATATTAAGCTCGTATATTTTGCTGATAATATTGTCCTTAGCAAAACTATTGAAATTTATTTAAATAACTCTCTTCATTGAAATGAAACTAAATCTATATATTTCTGTTTGTTAGTTAATATTTGACGAATTGTGTTGAAATTTGTTTTACAAAATATTTAAAATTCTGGAGAAGGATAAATATTACATTGAATTATCACCACTTTCATCATTTTTGATCTCTACATCAAAAATAGAACTTTGAATGATAATTGAATGAAATTATAATTGAAAAGCTGAAACAATCGACTTCAAAATATGCAATTTTACGTTTATTTGAATGACATATTTTTTCCAGTTATTTTGTTTTAAAAACTAAAGTACTGAACCGATTTTGTTTTTTTGTGGATATTACACACTAAGCCATCTAGTCCAAAGAGTGCAAACTAAGCAAGGCTTATACCTACTAGATGGCTGATAGAATACACAGTATATTATTTATAAATATATACATATAATTAAATAGAAACTTCCAGGAATAGAACAAACATCCATGCTTATCACACAAATGTTTATCCTGGGGATCTAACCCAAGACCTACAGCTTAGCAGGCAGACGTACTACCAACTGAGCTGCGACGCTAGTCATATAGGACTACCTCTGAAGTGTGACCTATCAAATAAAAAAGGATCATCATCAAAATCAATTCATGATTTGTGAAGTAATCGCGTAACAAACATACAAATAAAACTTTGAATCGAATTGAGAACCTCTTTGTTTTTGGAAGTCGGTTAAAAAAGGTAATATAATTTGTTTGATGTTTCTAGAAATCACAATGAAGGTTATGATCTGCTTGTGTCTCGCCGCCGTGGTGGTTGTGGTGGTGGCTCGTCCGGACGAGAAATACACCGACAAGTACGATAACATCGATCTGGACGAGATCCTCAATAACGACCAACTGCGGGCAGCGTACCTCAAGTGTATTCTCGACGAGGGCAAGTGTACACCTGAGGGCAAGGAACTAAAGAGTAAGATGATTATTACATTTCAATCGTGTATGTAAACTAGTGTATGCTATTTAGAGTGTGTTTATTTATCCTAATATAATAGTATTTAGTTAGAAAAAATAGTTAGCTAGAGAACAAAGAGGCCCTTGTGTAATAAAATAAGGAACTTTTTCTTTTTTTAGGGTTCCGTACCTCAAAATGAAAAACGGAACCCTTATAGGATCACTTTGTTGTCCGTCTGTCTGTCTGTCTGTCCGTCTGTCCGTCCGTCCGGGTGTCAAGACCTTTATCTCGGGAACGCGTGAAGGTATCGTGTTGAAATTAAAACCATATACGCAGATCCATAGTTTCTTGCTGCAGAAAGAAAAAATAAATTTCTCATTTTTCGTAAAAAAAGTTACGGACGAATATGTCGTAAAACACGCACATTTCGACACTCACAGAGGAATCATAACCTATGGGGTACTTCCCGTTGACCTAGAACTATGAAATTTGGCAAGAAGTATTGTGTTAGAGTACATATAGTAAAAAATCTGAAAACTGGACATTATTAATTTAATCACAACAAAATGGTGTCATGCAATGGTGTGTATGCAAGGAATGAGGGTCCAAATTTTGAAGTGAATTAACCGTATCATGTGGGGTATCATATGAACAAGCATCATAAGCATAAGCTAAAACAGGTTTTTAAATATTTTTACGATGTATATTTTTCGGTTTATGAAAATATAAAATATAAATGATTTCCCCCTTTTATCTACTATTTTGTACGGAAACCTCGGTGGGCGAGTCTGACTCGCACTTGTCCGGTTTTGTTTAAGACCCGACCCAAAAAGAGGGGTGTTATAAGTTTGACGCGTGTATCTGTGTATGTGTATATCTAATTATATATAATTTGTACATTTATCAATTCATAAAATAACAAGTAAAAAATAAAATGAGTAACGATAAAACAGTTAATGTTTTATCGTTACTCATTTATTGTATTATTATTACAGTTTTATTGGCTGATGCTCCCACAGTGAGTAAGATAAGGTACTTCTGTGTGGGGGCATCAGAATGAGATAACGGCACCTGTCAATTATTATTATTATTATTTTCTTAATAGTCTTTTTAAAACATATATCATGTAAGTTTGTCAAACAATCAGGTAAAGTATTATAGAATCGCACACAGTTATTTTAGAACGGATTTGAAGGATTTCTGTCTGTGCCAGCCGTTTCTTATGTCAGGGTTCTTAAGTTTTATAAAACTTGTGTCCCATGGAACGCCCTCCACTATTGTCTCAAAACCGCACCAGACGCGTGTATAGCCCGCTTTCTATATCAATTCCGTGTATTATTTTTTAATCAATGATTGAATGTCTCCCAGGTCATATCAAGGAGGCTCTCGAAGATGGTTGCGCCAAGTGCAACGACAAACACAAGGACGGCGTTAGGAAAGTGAATTCATTTTTGATAAACAAGAAGCCAGAGGAATGGAAACCACTCGTCGACAAGTATGACCCTGATCACAAATACAGCCAAAAATACGAAAAGGAGCTCAAAGAAATCCAGATTTAAGCTCTCTATAAAGATATAAGTATAAAATCTAATATTACGTTGAATACAAATATTACAATCTGATAATACTCTTATGAGAAGTGTTGTCACGTGATCTTCCATGTGATTCTTTACCCTTAAACATTAACCAAATCTATTCTATTCTATTTTTAAAATTTTATTGGTTTCTGTTCTTTTTTTTGGAAAATATATGTTTTTTAATTAATATCATCAATAAAGTGTTTCTTTGTCAAACTAGTATCTTATTATTTCCTACATTTATTTATTGACCAAAATCGTGTTTAATTCTCAAAACGCATGTATTATGCGCAGAAAACATATTTTGCAGAAAACATCGTACTTTCGATGTCTATTGGTCGCAGAAATATCGTAGGTATATAAAAAATAAGTACTAAAATTAAAACCCGACTACTGAAAAACTACTCTCTAAAAAGTATTAAACAAGAAAATGTAAAAAATATTTTATTGAATATATCTTATGAATACTAATATGAATACGTATGAAATACATTAAAATATTTTTTACAATTTCTTGTTTCATAGATTTATAGCGTGATTTTTCAGTATTCTGGTTTTAGTTTTTGAACTTATTTTTAAGTATTTTGGAGGTTTTGAAGGGAGCGTTTGAAGCACTGAAGTTTTTATGGTTCCGTAGTAACTAAGAGGAACTCTTATAATTTCGTCATGTTCGTCTGTCTGTCTGTCTGTCCGTATGTAGGCCTAATTAGTGCAGTCCTAAACTGTACTACCTATCCTAACTAGACCTTAAACAAAAAGTTAAAAATAAAATAATATAAGTTTTATTTAAAAATAATAGCAGAAAAAAACTTAATATTAATTAATCTAAACAATCAAGTCTTCGAAATGGCTGCAGATGTTGGAGCTGATGTTGGAAGCACCCGAACTCCAAGGAATCTTGACGATAAGACTCAATGTAGGTTTTCTTGATACCTCAACGAGAGTTATTCTTGACGTAAAGAAGAATAGTATATGGGTGAGCTCACCATTTATATGTACGGGTATGATACGGGTTCCTTTTCTACCAGGGTCCTTGTATCCTTATTAAACAGAGGACATGTTTTCTCCAACTCAGACTGACTGGGCGAACTATTGTAGGTTAAGACTTCATCTTAAGTAAAATTGCGCAAAAAAATATTTTTAAATAATACTTATACAATCATAGATTACAAATGGTACGAAAGTATGGTATAGACTGCCAATATGGAACGAAACTATAAATGCGACTTTCGAATTATTTTGTTGAACGGTGGAAGTATTTTATTCGAATTAGTTGAGATGCAGACAATCAGGTATGCCTTAGTTCTAAATTTAAATCACAGTACCTGGGCGACCGAGCTCCACTCAGTTTTTCCATGACTGAAAATACGAACAAATCCGGGTTCACTAAAAATTAAACCTAGCAAGACCGATTTATCATCCCCTAATCTACCTACAAACCAAATTTCACTAAAATCTTTGGAGCCGTTTTCGAGATTCAGATTGTATACATATATATATATATATATATATATATATATATATATATATATATATATATATATATATATATAGAGAGAGACACGGAGTAGGGCTGGCGCTGCGGCTAATTGTAAATAAATGCAGCTCAAGCAGCGTAAATATGTTAATCTAAATTATATATATAGTTATATATGTATATATACCAATGCCAAAGTATCAACGCACGTGGCGTCCCACACAAGGAGCCGACCCAACTTCCATGGCATAAGCGTCATTCTGTCAGACTTTTTACCTTCGTCACGAGCAAGATCGCTCGGTTCGAGCACAGCTGCAACATTGAAACATTGTGTTCATTATTGTGGTTGTTTTTGTTGCAAATAAAAATATGTTTGTCTTTAGGGGTCTAATTTCATAACCCTCCTTCTTTCGCAGTTGGGTAAAAAACATTTTATTTAGTAGATAAAAAGTTTAAAGAATGAGGTGTCTTTTTTTTGGCTTTTCGCGGACAGCATTTTAGCCACGTACAAAATTTCAAGTTTTCTTTAATACAGAAAAAACAAAAGTTATATTTGAGTGAAAATTTTATTTATAAAACACGTACAAGTTGAAATTATCTATTTAAATACGAAGTTGCATGAAATGAACAAGCAATAGGTACATTAATTTATTTGTACTATTGAACACTATTTTTTTGTATCGAAACTCTCTCGAAAATCATTGTCGCGCATCACAATATTTTTAAACATAGAAAAACGCCGAGTGCGAATATTGTAAACGTGAGAACCAATTTTGTTTATTCAGATTAAATTAAATTAATTAAATTTTAGGAAAAAAAGAAGAAAGAAATTAAATACTTATTGAAAAAAGTCTTCATTCAATATCTTTTAAATTGGCCGAAGAGTTCCAAAATGTATTTTTTTTTTCATAACTGTGTCGAATTAAAATTTTCTACTTTTTTGCTTTTATCAAATTACTTATATATTTCTCCTATCTAAATAAGCAAAATCTTCTCTCACTTTCGTAATATTCTTGTTCGTTGATTTTATTATGTTTAAAAGTGTTGCAATGCGCTAGCACTATCATGGTTACATATCAGATGAGCTCAGTATTGCAAATCTAACTTTATTAAACTAAGGACGGTTCACCTAATTTTAAAGTCTCTAATGGTTTTTTGATCTAAAGATTACAATACACACGTTTGGATGTTCTAAGGTTAAAAGTCTTAAAGCATGACTGACCTAAAGGTTTATGCACCTAATGGATGATAGACGTAAATGTCAAATAATCTAAATTTCATTGCTAATTTAATAAATTTCATTTCAGAGCTAGAGTTTTATCAAAGCCAAAATAGTGTTGGGGATATCTAAAAGTGAGGTTAAGTACTTCTGTATTTGTGTAAACATTTTACAAAAATACATACAAGTAAACATTTTGTGATTATAAACATAGCCATTTCATTCTTAGTGTTAGTAATAATAGACTAATCAAATTTAGGCCAGACGGCCATTAGGTATGAAGTACATTAGTGGTATTGAGCTTAGATTATTAAATCATTAGATACTTTAAAATTAGGCAAATCGTCCTTAGTTTCAGTAAAATTACATTTAAAATACTTAGTTCAATCTAATATGTAACCGCTATCACACACTTGATCACAGCCTTAAAGGCTAAGCTTCTGTGTTCGACTGTTCGTTTTGTTTTTTTTTTATTTCGGCGTCCTCCTGTACAAGTATTGAGCGAAGCTTTTCACAATTTACTTAGTACCTTAGTTTAAGTGTTTATACTTTTTATAATATATTGCAAATATACCACAAAAGTAGTATGAGTGATAGTTTTTAAGAACGTATGAATAATTACGTATTAAAAAAACCTAAAACAACCGTAAAAAACTTCATAATACGCAATTTCGTTTACTTAGACGATATATTTTTCTTGTTATTTTGTTATATAAACTAAACCACTCAATGACGATCACACCGATTTCGATGAAACTGAAGAGACTGATGATTTATGCGACCAATCTGAAAGTATATTCTTTCATAAAAAAGGTATATTCATATTGTCATTTTCTATTATTTGTATGAATATAATTATTTCCTTCCAAAAAACAGATTTTCTTAAACCGATTTATAAATCGCTGAACTATGAGGTAACAAAATAAAATGAAGGTATTGATAACATCATCCTTTTTTGAGAGTCGGTTAAAAAATCCGAGCAGCCTTCACATACCAGTATACATTCCAGAATACGGTGGAACTATTATTATATTTTACCTTTTTTTATATTTATATTTTAACTATTATTATATTTAATAAATAATGTAAAATTGGGTGCCATAAGTCACATGCTGACTCAACTTTCATTATTAAAAAGTTATCAGATCTCATGAATAACCAAGCTCCTAATCCTAAATGAACTACGTATAGAGACACGCCCATACCACAGAAATATGATATAAGTACCTGGGCGACTGAGCTCCGCTTGGATCTTGTATGACTGAAAATACGGGCGAACCCGGGTTGGCAAAGACCACGAATTGGCAAGTGCAGCGTAGGAATACGCCGGATGTACGTAGTGGATGCCACTTTCAACCGGTCTTTTTGAAAATCCATGGGGAAGGCCTATGTCCAGCAGTAAAATTCTTGTGGCTGAGCTGGATGATGATGAGATAGGGAGAAGAACTGTTAATTGTCTATCTGAAACTGTTCACTGATAGACTGGAAGATACCTACAAGCTTCTGAAATAGAAAGGGCTCGGTATCAATATAAACAGCGAGTACATCACTCACCATACCCCACACACATAGTCATATAGCTATTAATGCCGGTATTCCCGAGGGGTCTGTGCTTTCTACGAAGCTTTTTTTGCTGCATATTAATGGTCTGTTGAAACCCGGTATCTTTGAGTATGAAAACGACAGTAGGTACTGTTATAGAAAGCTACATATCAAATGCATGTGCCAGCTGACTGGAAATCCAGTCTCAGAGAAAGGCTATGGTTGAGCGCTTGAATTTGGATGTCAAGGTAGTCTCTGATTGGGGCAATGCCAACTTAGTCAAATTCAATGCTGATAAGACACAAGCGTTTCTATTCTCTGTCAAAAGGAGCCCATTTCAACAGGTTACTACTTTCCGGGATGTGTCGGTATCGATTACTCACCACCTCGAGCTCTTTGGCGATACTCTGATGGGAACTGTTAATTTGGGGTCCTTTATTAAGTCAAAGGCTCAACGTTCAGCTCCCAAGAAGCTGAGTAGCCTTTCGAAGGTATGTCAATACTTCACGCCGGAGAAATTGCTGGTACTATACCAATCACAAGTTCGGTCGTGCATGGAGTACTGTTCGCACCTTTGGTATGGCTCTGCTAAATTCCAGCTCGACGCGATGAAATCCATTGAAAAATTTACTAAGAGGCTCATTGGTAATTATGATTCCTTTGTGTGAGCTAAGTTCCAAACTCTGAAACATCGTCGCAATGTTGCTAGCTTATCGGTTTTATCGAATACATTTCGGTGAGTGTACATCTGATTTGCATGATCTTATTCCCCCTTGCCGTTTTTTCTATCGGACGGCAAAGAGCACGAAAAAGCAAAGATCTTTTTATGGTGGTTATTCCAAAGTCTCGAAAGAAACCCTTTAGCTCCACTTTTGTTGTTCATACAGCCAAGATGTGGAATACGCTTCCTGAATGATTCTTTCCGGATGAATATAATCTAGATGTCTTCAAATCGCGAGTGAATAGGTTACTTCTCGGCAAGCTTTAGCGCTCCACCGTAGTCCGCAACAGTCGCTTACCATCAGGCAAGTTAGCAGTCAAGCGCAAACCTATTTACAAATTGACCATCTGGCAGTCTGGCAGTTGGCTAAAACGAATTATAGGTTAAAAACACACTAGATACACTAGATACTTTTATATTATATATCCAACGACACACAACACCATCAGAAAGACGAGAAAAAAAAAAACACACATTACTTCTGTTCAACAAACGAACAACCATGGCGAAATTGTAAAGTTAAGAAAATCTTGAAACTCGAATGAGCATTGAAACAATTAAGCAGTTTCCGGACTTGCGATGTAAATTTCATAAAATTAATACTAATAGGTACTAATGCGTAAGCAGCTACAATGAAAATATTCTTTTGTTTTTTTTCCTTCCCACAGATTTATGTATAAAACACGGAAGTACTCAGAGGGAAGCTACAGTTTCAAGTTTGAAATCAGTGGATTAACATTACTAAGGTACATTCATTTTTTAATTTACTTATTAAAAAAATTTTTTTCATAAATATAATTTAATAATTATTGATTATATTTTTAACTTCGAAAATTTTCAATTAATACTCATAATAATACTTTGGAATTGTCACTAGGACACAATTATTTTTTTAAAATTCCTTTAACTTTTACTTCTCTGTTGAATTTTGACTACCATAAATCAGTTTTAATATTGAACTGAAATCTATTCCTGGCTCTGTGTATTCGGTCTACGACTGAGTACATTTTAATTTTAGCCCTTAGAATTTCTAATTCTGTTTGTCGTTTATCTGACATTTAAATTACTTATGTTTTCTCCCATCTATCTTAAAATATAACTAGGAAGACTAGAACTATTGAGGATAAAATATCTGATAGTTGTAGCTTGCCTAGACTGGTTTTAATGTATATAAATAAAGTATAATCAGTTTATATTTCTCACTTGCAATCGTTTTTGCAAAATTAAATGTTGACGTGCATACAAAAAAAAATATTTTTGTCAACTTGCTAATCCGCTGCTCATAATAATAATACTTAATAGTATTATTCATAAAATATCCCGCTAAATATCCTTTATATCCTGCCTAGGTATTTTTGGATGATGAGACGGAATTGGCAGGTGCCGTTTTCTCATCCTGGTGCTCTCACACAGAGGTATTTCATCTTACCTGCTGTGTGAGAGCATCAGCCTATAGCCTAGTTTTTAAGTCACTAACATTCCATCACAATAGCCAAGATCTGTCAAATTCCATATTGTACAATAATCCATTCATAGTCCATCCATAAACCCAATCTGTATTTTTAGGATTCCATATCTCAAAAGGAAAAAACGGAACCCTTATAGGATCACTTTATTGTCCGTCTGTCCGTCTGCTCGTCTGTCTGTCTGTCTGTCCGTCTGTCCGGGTGTCAAGACCTTTATCTCGGGAACGCGTGAAGGTATCGAGTTGAAATTAAAACCATATACACAAATCTATAGTCTCTTGATACAGAAAGAAAAATAAAATTTCTCAGTTTACGTAAAAAAAAGTTACAGTCGAATATGTCGTAAAAAACGCACATTTCGACTAACAAGGGAATCAAAACCTATGGGGTACTTGTCTTCCCGTTGACATAGAACTATGAAAATTGGCAAAAAGCATTATAATAGAGTACACATATAGGAAAATATCCGAAAACTGAACATTTTTAATTTAATCACAAAAAAATAGTGTCTTTATGGAAGGAATGAGGGCCCAAATTTTAAAGTGAATTATCCGTATCCTGTGGGGTATCAAATAAAAGAGCTTCATTAGCATAAGCTAAAACAGGTTTTCAAATATTTTTAGGATGTATATTTTTCGATTTATGAAAGAAAATATAAAAAAAATATATGATTTCCCCCTTTTATCTACTAGTTTGTACGGAACCGTCGTCTGACTCGAACTTGTCCGGTTTTTATTTATTATACATTTGTAAAAGGGCCTCTCAGTGTTGGTTCCGGCCCCACTGATGTCTTTCAAAGGTCCGGGCTTAGACCCGTGTATAAATTTAAATAAAGAGGAATAATAGTATCCTCGTATACTTTGCTCATAATATTGTCATTAGCAAATTTATTGAAAGTTATTTAGATTATTCTATATTTTTCATTGAAATGAAACTAAATCTATATATTTCTGTTTGTTAGTTAATATTTGACGAATTGTGTTGAAATTTGTTTTTCAAAATATTTAAAACTCTGGAGAAGGATAAATATTACATTGAATTATCATCACTTTCATCATTTTTGATCTCTACTTCAAAAACAGGACTTTAAATGATAATTGAATGAAATTATAATTGAAAAGCTGAAACAATCGACTTCAAAATACGCAATTTCGTTTATTTGAATGACATATTTTTTCCAGTTATTTTATTTTAAAAACTAAAATACTGAACCGATTTTGTTTTTTTGTGAATATTACACACTAAACCATTAAGTCCAAACTAAGAAGGGCTTGTACTATGGGAACTAGATGGCTGATAGAATAAACAGTATACTTTTATAAATGTAAACATAGAAACATTCAGGAATAGAACAAACATGCTTACCACACAAATGTTTATCCTGTGCTGCGACTCTAGTCATTATGGGACCACCTATGAAGTGTGACCTATCAAATAAAAAAATAATCATCATAATCAATTCATAATTGGTGAAGTAATCACGTAACAAACATACAAATAAAACTTATAAGCGAATTGAGAACCTCTTTGTTTTTAGAAGTCGGTTAAACAACGTAATATAATTTGCTTGATGTTTCTAGAAATTACAATGAAGGTTACGATCTGCTTGTGTCTCGCCGCCGTGGTGGTTGTTGTGGTGGCTCGTCCGGACGAGAAATACACCGACAAGTATGACAACCTCGATATAGATGAAATCCTTATTAACGACCACCTGCGGACAGCGTACCTCAAGTGTATTCTCGACGAGGGCAAGTGTACACCTGAGGGCAAGGAACTGAAGAGTAAGATGATTATTACATTTCAATCGTGTATGTAAACTAGTGTATATGTTATTTAAAGTGTGTTTATTTATCCTTATATAATTATATATATTGTGTATGTATATATTAATTTGAGCAAAAGGGGACCCTAATAATTATTAATTTAAGGATTACATTACATTGGGCGTGCCTTATTTATCTACCTTTTTTTGTTATATATTCCAATTTATACACATCTAATAGATTACTTATCAGATTCAATTTACTTTAGTAAAGATGTAAGAGGTAAGAGTACTTACCTCTTACATTCAATATAATGATATTACCAAGTTAGATTAGAAAAAAAGGTTAGACAGAGAACAAAAAAGCCATTGTGTAATAAACTCTGAACCTTTTTCCTCTTTTTAAGCCCCGACCGATTTTTTTGAGCCTTTTGTCTTATTACTTTATGTGGTGTCAATAAAGTGTAATTATTGATTGATTGATTGATTGACCGAAAAAGAGGGGTGTTATAAGTTTGACGTGTGTATCTGTGTATGTGTATATCAGGGGGGCAATTCAGTTATTCAAAACTGATCCGTAACTGAACCTTATGCGAAGCATTTCCTGTCGGCTGCTATCTTTTTTTGATTTAGTAACGAGCGAAAGACGTGTTACAATTCATCAAATGTGTCAATTGAATGACATAAAAGTGACTGAATCAAACAAACTATGGCGGCCGACGGGAAACGCTCCACATAAGATTCGGCTATGGAGCGGTCTTGAATAACTGAATTGGGCCCCAGTATATCTTTATGTGGCATCGTAGCTCTGAAACGGATGAACCGATTTTGATCTAGTTTTATTTTGTTTGGCAGATGCTTTTTTCCTGAAGTGTATTTAGCTATGTTTCAACAAAATCAGTGCAGCCGTTTTTTTGTCGGGGAGTTTTGAGTTTTAAATTTATACTTGTTATATAATATATAGTTTAAAGAACTGAAACAACCGACTTTAAAATACGCAATTTAGTTTACTTGCATAACGTATTTTTTCCAGGATTTTTGTTTTATAAACAGAACTACTAAACCAATTTTGAGGAAATTTCTATGGGACCGTTACGAAAGTCTATATTATATCCTTTAAAATAAAAAATATTATTCCAAATCGTTTTTATAAAAGACGGAGATATTAGAATAAACAACAAAAATTAAGGAGTATTATAACTTTGACGTGTGTATCAGGAATTTCATTATTTTTTTCAATTACACTTTCTTTATTTCAATTTGGTACATACATTTTGGTACAATTTGAACTTCATCAATTCATAATAATAATATATAATAGAACAGTAAATAAAATAAAACATATAGTCTAACTCTTAACCAATGTTAATGTAAGGCTGCAAGTCCCTCGCATGCAGACCCTGATCTGAGAGAATATAAGTTTACTTACATTTTACAAGAGATTTAAATTAGCATACAACTATATAATTTATGCATTTATCAATTCATAAAATAACAAGTTACCAAAAAAAATAAATAGTAACGATAAAACAGTTAATGTTAAACAGTTAATCGTCAATCGAATAATACGCTTTCTTAACCAATACTTTCTTAATAGTTCTTTTAAAACGTCAATCATGTAAGTTTGTCAAACAATCAGGTAAAATATTATAGAATCGCACACAGTTATTTTTGTACGGCTTTGAAGGATATTTGTGTGTCTGTCCGTGCCAGCCGTTTCTTATGTCGGGGTTCTTAAGTTTTATAAAACTTGTGTTCCATAGAACGCCCTCCACTTTTGTCTCAAAACCGCACCAGACGCATGTATAGCCCGCTTTCTATATCAATTGATATAGAAAGCGGAATTTACAATGTACAGAGTGGATTTGATAATATACGGAATTCCGTATATTTTTTAAATCAATGATTGAATGTCTCCCAGGTCATATCAAGGAGGCTCTCGAAGATGGTTGCACCAAGTGCAGCGACAAGCACAAGGACGGCGTTAAGAAAGTGATTTCATTTTTGATAAACAAGAAGTCAGAGGAATGGAAACAACTCGTCGACAAGTATGACCCTGACCACAAATACAGCCAAAAATACGAAAAGGAGCTCAAAGAAGTCCAGAGTTAAGCTCTCTATACATATATAATACAAAATCTGATATTACGTTGAATACAAATATTAATATCTGATAATACGCTTAAGAGAAGTTTTGTCGCGTGATCTTCCATGCAAAGAGAAGAAAACTGTTTTTTACCCCTTTAATTGGTTAATGTTTACCAATTTTGATGATTCTATTTATTTGATTTAGATCATAAATATATATGCCCCTACGGTTTGATTTTTTTTCAAGTTTGGTTATAACTCTGAAATAAAAAATAAATTAAGTTTGAATTTTGAAAAAGAAAACCGTAGAAACATATCTTATAATGTTCCGACCAAATAAAAACAATTATCGTAACCGAATAAAATACTATTTAGGGGTAGAAAACTATTATTGTTTTAATAACTTGGTGGTTTACTGGTAATAAATCGTGCGACAACGTTTCTCTTAATAAAGTTAAAGTAAAAAAAAAATGATAAAAAAAATGTTATTGTTTTCTGTTCATTTCTTTTGGAAAATTTAAGTTTTTTAATTAATATCAATAAAGTGGTTGTTTGTCAAACTAGTATCTTATTAGTTCCTACATTCATTCAATATCTAGAATCCTAAATGGGAGAAGTATTATAATTTAATTAGTGACCAAAATCGTGTTGAGTTCTCAGAATGCATGTATTATGCGCAGACCGAATACAATTTTTGCAGAAAATATCATACTTTCGATGTCTATTATTCGCAAAAATGTCGTAGGTACCTACTTATATAAAAAAAAAAAAAAACGGTACGAATTAATAACTTCTTTCTTTTTCGAAGTCGGTTAATAAGTTCTAAAACTAAAACCCGACCACTGAAAAATCACGCTCTAAATAGTCAAACAAAAACAATTAAAAAATATTTTATTGAATATCTATGAATATGTATGAAATACAATAAAATATTTTTTACAATTTCTTATTACTATCTACACATTAAGACTATTAAAAAAATAATCTATATATATAAAAATGAAACCCGTTTTCCGTTGTCACGACATAACATGAAAACGGCTTGACCGATTTGGCTTATTTTTTTTTTGTAGTTTTCTAATACTCTGTACAAGGTTCTTACGGAAACAAATATTAAGAAAATCTCTCAGAAAGATTGAAAAATATACATTTAATTTTGCATATTTTAAAAAACGCGCGTAACGAATGTCAACGTCATTCAATTTAAAACAAAAAATCTGTGGTAATCTGTGACACCACATCGATAACCGCGCTAACAAATGTCAACGTCATTCAATTTAAAACAAAAGAATCTGTGGTAATCTGTGACAACACATAACCGCGTTAATAATAATTTTATTATGTTTTTGATAAAGTTCGTTTTGTTTTAAAGACTAAGTAGGTTTTTGTTTGCTAATAAGTGTTTGTTAATCACGGTAAGTTCACTTCACTTCATATCGATTTTTGGTAACTTTTGGTGACTACACAATATCACCGGGTCAACTATCTGAAATAATTTGACATGATAGACGTTTACGTAAACTTTACAGGAAAAATAAAACGATGTCTCTAGGTAGCAGCACTCTTGACAATTATATGTACTTGATTGACGAAATTTTGTTCAGAACTCTCCGACTCTCTCTTGGTCGGTTTTGTGACTATTGACGATGATTTGACATTCGACTTCTAGGCGAAACGAAGTTCGCCGGGTCCGCTAGTTAAATATATATATACAGAAAACAAATAAAAACTTACTCAAAAAGTCCACTGGTAGTGGGAAAAGTGGCAAGAATACTGGCAGCATTGCCACGTTGGATGGCAATGCTTACTTTTTGAGCAAAGTAGGAGCCAGCATTCTGGTCACTTGTCACCTCTACCAAGCGCTTGGCTATTTCCCTGTATAAGAAATCTGAATAAGAAATTGTAAAATTTGTGACGCTACTTGCGACAACACTGTCGCGGCCTCACACCTGTGTCGTACCGTCCACACACCGGCGGCGGCGGCGGAGGATGCCGCTAGCAAAAACCAGGAGAAATACGCGGCAATGGAGCTACAATATTTTTTTGTGTCCATCGCCGTTGAAACATTGCCCGTTGGGGAGAGGATGCCAAAGGCCTCGTCTTTGAAATTGACCGAAGACTGAAGGACAACAGTGGTGACTCAGCCAAAATTTTACGGCAATAAGTATTTTTTAATAATACGGTCTCCTAAGCCAACTTTATGTAGGTATTATGTACAGATGGTCCAAGGTGAGCTGCAAATAAGCTCTCTCGCGAGGTCTACTGTTCGTAGAACTACTAGTTTTAAATACAATTATGTTCAAATAGTTCAGTATCAAATAGTTTATTTACGGTCTTACCAATAAACCTTACTTAAATTGATCAACGTCTCAAATTCTCTGTCTTCTTTTCGCAAGTGACATTACGTGTCAGCGAGAATTTGACAAAATATGTTGAGGATTGCTCACATTTGAGTAGGTTTTCTGGTACCTACTGTGTACCTACCCTTAGTGTACCTACTGTATTTTGACTATTTTTTAATAATTAAATCTTGAGTATCTGACAATCGCTGAAACAATTTTTTTAACATATTTCTCCATATGACACGGAAAATTGTTTTTTACAACGAATCACTCGTATGTTCAAAGTATCAAACAAGAGACCCCGTTTTAAGTTCACATAAATTGTGATGTGCAACTACGGAACCGTACGTTGCGCCTGGCCCGACACGCATTTGTTCGCTTATTTTATTATGTTCTATACTTGGGTGCCAGTTCGACTTTCGAATCATTTTGTTGTACGCACAGGTTGTTTATTTTATGTTTTTTTACTGGGCAGCTTTTATTAAGTACAACAAAACAGTATATAAACTACACATACTTAACTAACTAAATTACTACACAAAAAGCAAATCGATTACTCCAGACAGATAAAAGTCTATAAGACAATCCTAATACTCAAACCCACTACCAGTTGGTAGCGTACACAGACCCAAAGTCTCGACACCAAACGGCTCAAATATGTAACATCTGTAGATTAACATTTACGCCGCTTGTGCTGCTCCGCCGAATTAGCCGCAGCGCCAGTCCTACTCCGTGTCTCAGCAAGATGAGACGGTGCCAAACTTTAAAGTATCAACGCACGTGGCGTCCCACACAAGGGGCCGAACGTGAACGGGTGCTGCTTGCGGGAGCTGGACTGCTCGCCGTATTCACGCATGCATGTAATTTAAGTGTAAATTAAATTTTTGTCTTCCTCTTGTATAACTTAAAAAGAATGTAAGTAGTTATAAATGCATGCAGTTCATAAAAGGCACGGACCCTGGAGTCTGGAGAATAAATTTGTTAAATAAAAAAAAAAAAAAAAAGGGGGCCAACCCAACTTCCACGGCACAAGCGTCATTCCGTCAGGCCTTTAAACCTTCGTCACGCGCAGGACCGGTCGGTTCGAGCACAGCTGCAACATTGAAACATTGTGATCATTATTGTGGTTGTTTTTGTTGCAAATAAAAATATGTCTATCTTTAAGGGACTAAAGACATAGAAATATTTTAATTCGACTACAAGACTTATAAAGTAATTTAATTGAGCAGATGATATGAAAAAAATATATTATTAAGGCCGTGCTCAAAGCGCGTAGCGTATCTTTGTCGCGCATCACAACATTTTTAGACATAGAAAAACTCCGAGTGCGAATATTGTAAACGTGAGAACCGATTTTGATTATTCAGAGAGAACTTAATTAAATTTTAGGAAAAAAAAAGAAATTAAATACTTATTGAAAAAAGTCTTCCATCAATATCTTTTAAATTGGCCGAAGAGTTCCAAAATGTATTTGTTTTTTCAAAATCATTGAGCTATGAGGTAACAAAATAAAATTACGGTATTGATAACTTCCTCCTTTTTGGGAGTCGGTTAAACAATCCGAGCAGCCTTCACATTCCATAATACGGTGGAAATATTATTATATCTTCCACAACACCGTCACTAATCATCAGGTTAGCTCTGCTCAATTTAATACGAGTATCCTTATAAAGATAAAAACCGGACAATTGCGCGTCAGACTCGCCCACCGAGGGTTCCGTACAAACTAGTAGATAAAAGGGGGAAATTATATTTTCCTTAATTAACCGAAAAATAAACATGGTAAAAATATTTAAAAATCTGTTTTAGCTTGTGAATCTCTTTCATATGATACCCCACAAGATACGGTTAAAGCACTTTAAAATTTTGACCCTCCTTCCTTGCATTGCAGAGACCCTATTTTTTGTGATTGAACTAAAATTATCCAGTTTTCGGAATTTTTCCTTTATGTGTAATATATGAAAATGCTTCTTGCCAAATTTAACAGTTATAGGTCAACGGAAAGTACCCCATAGGTTTTGATTCCCTTGCGAGTGTCGAAATATGCGTTTTTTGCGACATATTCGGCTGTATTTTTTTTTTTGAAAACTGAGAATTTTGATTTTTCTTTCTGCAGCAAGAAACTAAAGATCTGCGTATGTGGTTTTAATTTCAGCTCGATATCTCTACGCGTTCCCTAGATACAGGTCTTGACAGACGGACGGACGGACGGACGGGCAGACGGACAACAAAGAGATCCTATAAGGGTTCCGGTTTTTCCTTTTGAAGTACGGAACCCTAAGAATAACATACTTACAAAATGCACGTTTATTTATATATTAAAATTGTAAAAGTCCAGAAAATTATTACAACTAAGATAATTATAGTTTAAAAACCTGAAAAAACCGACTTCAAAATACGTGTTTACTTGGATGATAATTTTTTGAGTTATTTTGTTGTAATAACCATAATACTGAACCGATTTAGATAACATTTATTAGGGGCCACTTCCGAGGTATTACCTACCAAACAAAAAGGATCATCAAAAACAATTAACAATTGGCGGAGTAATGACTGAACAAATATAGGGGAGACCGGGGTAGAATCGTATAGCTAAGGGTTTAGGGATATAACTCATTAACTCAACACAAATAATATCAAATTAAGTTTATTTTTTATTTGGTTTCATTAAGAACACAATTATAATCATAAGTTTACTTAAAATTAGGAAATGAAAATAAAAATTAGAACAAAAAGAAAATATCTAGGTACTTATTACGATTTTGCCCCGGGGTATGGACAAAACCGTATACTGTATCCGATATTGTAGACTTCGATACTTGGCAGGTTCGAGCTGCTTTCAGGTATCCCATGGATCCGCTTTATGTGGCTTAAATAGCTTCTTTAGGGTTCCGTACCCAAAGGGTAAAATGGGACCCTATTACTAAGATTTCGCTGTCTGTCTGTTTGTCTGTCCGTCCGTCTGTCACCAGGCTGTATCTCACGAACCGTGATAGCTATACAGTTGAAATTATCACAGATGATGTATTTCTGTTGCCGCTATAACACCAAATACTAAAAACCAGAATAAAATAATTTTTGTGATTTTTTTGCTCGTTTTAGCTCGATATTGATAACGACAACAGGTAGACGCTTGAAATATACAATACTCACAGAATATTGAGTTATATTATTCACTTTAAAAATAAATAATTAAATTAAAATAAAATGAATATTTAAGTGGGGCTACCATACAACAAACGTGATTTTTTTGCCGTTTTTTGACCGAGCGAGCGAAGTGAGCGAAGCGTCTCTGCATCAACTGGCCAAATTTTCTTTCATCTGTCAGTTTGTTTGTATGTTCGTACTCGCGTACAGGGCGTAATTTTGAACCAATTTTGATGAAACTTGGTGTATAGGTTCTATGGATTATTTAAATTTTATTTAGCGGCGTTAATTACCAATCGATTTTATTGATATTTAGTACATAGATAAAGTACACAATTATTACAACTTGTGGTTAAAATGAACAGAATTGGTCAAGTGGTTGTCGAGATATGACAACCAATTCAGATTGCGTGTACCAGTTAGGGTGCGTGGATGTGCTTGATGCATTTTAGCGCTGAATAATTTTCTTGATTTTACGTTGTCTCCATTTGTATAATTATTATTTGTTATTATAAGAATATACATTGTTTTATAATTAAGGACATCTAAACATATCCTATTTTTGTATTAAGTGTGTATTAAAATTAAATTGATCTTTAAAGGTGCTTAAACTTATGGAAAAAAACTACCGTGAAATAACGTCTGTAAAATCACTTAAAATTGCGAAATCAGCCAAAATTTTATATACGGCCTCCTAAACCAACTTTATGTAGGTATTATGTATAGATGATCCAAGGTGAGCAGCAAATAAGATCTGTCGCAAGGTCTACTGTTCGTAGAACTACTAGTTTAGATAATGGTACGGAACCCTTCGTGCGCGAGTCCGACTCGCACCTGGTCGGTTTTTTATGTTTAACGTGTCTTATTCTTGACGTGTAAAAGATATTTTATAATTACGCGGCACGATAATGCATATGTAATGATAGAACTGCGTTAAAGCCAACAAAAACTACCCGGGTCAAAATCGTCTATCGGCCGGTTTTACCCCGTACGGTTTTGACCCGAAGCATAACAACAAAAAATATCGCTTGCTGCAACTTCACACTAGTTAACTTTGCCGGTACTAATATTATGGTAAAATACGAGTAAGTATACATAGTTTAACGTAGTTAATTAGATACTCATCTGTAAATTAGGTCAGCTAAATTGTGGCGTATTCAAATATACAAAATATTACATCAAATCGACTCAAAACAATAAAACGAAAATATTTTATCTACGTGTGTGTGCACCGACAAATGTTCGTTGACATGGAACTCTCATTAGATGGCAACACTAAGCGGTGTATGCGCGCTAAATTCAAATAAATAAAAGATAATGACACTGTACAGTTTTACCCCGGTATATGATTTTGTACGGGTCTCCCCTACAAAAAAAAACAACAGTCGAATTTCACAATTTTGTAAAAAAATAACCTTCTTTTTCCAAAAAAGAAAGGTTATTTTTTTAACAGACTTCCATTACAATTTTTAACAGACTTCCAAGTCTGTTAAAAATTGTATTGGCGTTTTGAAAAACATTTGTTGTAATTGCATAATAAATTCCTATCTAATACTATAAAAGCGAAGTTTGTTACTTTTTTACGACGAATCGGCTGAACAGATTGTTATTAACTTTAGTACATAAATAGCTGTGGACTTTTTTAGGTATTTTTAGGTATTTCAAAGAATCTTCCAAGTTGCATTTACTGTGATTGATCGACAGAAACAGATTTATTTAGGCTAAAATATACGTAGTCTAGTCAAAATAAATCCACGGCGGTCCTTAGTGTATACTACAGTATAGAAAGGGCCGCCGATATCTTTAGAGCGGTATAATTTCCACAACAAAGAAAATCACCAGAGACCACTAATAAAATAAAATATAGAGCGCTGTGTATTCTTAGCAACACGGCAACATGATTTAATTAAATGCGTGGGCAACGTAAATAATTACAAACAATAATCTATTCAGATAGATAATGAAGCTCAGTGGAATTTTTTAGCACGAGTTACATTTTTACGGTGACAAACACCACAAAAAATGCAAACACAGGCCTATAGAGCTTAAAGTAAGTATTTTTAGACTGAAATTCTTTTACTGACTCACAGAATTAAAAACCTACTGGTTTTTGGAACAGGTTTGCTGTATATTAAAAATTTCACAATTATAAGAGACAAGCTGGTTTACCTTAAAACTAAAAATCCTTGATCGTCAAGTAGGTAAACAATACAGTTTTCGACGCGAGCGAAAACACTACATTACATATACAATAATAATATATTTTATTCCATGTTCACATGTTGAGCACTAATCTAACATATACACATTAACATATACATCTAATAAAATCACTTGCTCATGGCGTCATCAAACATACTCCATGTTTTTTGTTGTGCTTACAGTTTGTATATATATAACACGGTGTAACTATGAACCAGTACAGTTCTAAGCTCTCCTCCAGTGGAATAACAGCTAACAGGTATATACATTCAAATAATATAAGATAAACACGTGGCTTTCATAAATACTCAATTTCACGATATCTGCATTCCGCATTATCATCTTATTTTTCCATTCCGCGTGTCTATACTAGAAGTGTTTGCCAGACTTGATTTTTCGAATGAAAAGTTTTGCTTGTGATTATATGTAGGTACCTACCTATTATTATTAGTATATTTTATTTTCCTAGTAATATTGAATGTGTAATATTGAGCTAATTTCAAATAATTATGAATATGTGCTAAATTTTATAACGGTAGGTTTAGCCGTTTTATTGTGAAAATGTGACTAAAATTCGCTTTTAATAATATAAGTAACTTCTACATGTGCCCCGCAGTCTTTTTATGAACAAGAAAACTTTGAACCCGGCTTTTTAAAATTTCTAAACTCTCTAGTTATATCTGGAATGAATATGATTAGCCTTATCAGGTTTTAGTTTTCCATCTAGTAATAATAAAATTGTTCACAATTGTTCATTATTTCTGTTTCAGAAATCATAATGAAGGGTATTGTCTGCTTCTGTCTGCTCGTGGTCGTGGGTGTAGCACTCGCTCGTCCCAACGAAGAGAAGTACACTGACAAATACGACAGCGTCAATGTAGACGAAATCCTGGAGAATGAACGGCTCTTTGACCCTTACTTGAATTGTGTGGTGGAAGAGGGCGCCAGGTGCGCTCCTGACGCCAAGGAACTTAAGAGTAAGTAACGCTTAATTTGGAAAATTGCATTTCTAGTTCATAATAGTAGACCTTATTAAAACTATAATTGAAGATTATTTTAGACACTCTGTGGTTACTACTGTTATAAGTGAAACAGTGATAAATATATAAAAAAACATCACTTAAATCGGTATGGTACAGAGAATATTGACTTTTTGACAAAGTTTTCTTAGCAAACAATTCCCGTCAAATAATTTTATCTTAGATTATAACATTAGGTACGAAACCCTATCATATGCATGTCTCGACACGGTCTTGGCCACTTATTTAAAAATCTATTCTCTTAGGTCACATCAAGGAGGCTCTGGAAAACCACTGCGCAAAGTGCACCGACGTCCAAAAAGAACAGACTAAGAAGGTCATCAAACACCTGATAAACCACAAGGAAGAGTCCTGGAAGAAGCTGGTAGCCAAGTACGACCCTGACCATAAATACAGCAAGAAATACGAAGATGAACTTAGGACCATCAAAGCTTAGGTCCTGTGCCATCAAATAACATTGTGATATTAAATTAAGAAGTTTTAAGTTTAATAAACATTAAAATCAAATGTCGTCCTTTTTATGTTAACTAGAATTTTATTACGTATTCAGTACTTTAAAAAAACCTTAAGTTGAACTAAGTTTAGGTACTTTGTATATACAAAGTACCTAAACTTAGATGATGATGATTGTGTACTATAGTATACATTCATCATCATCATAAAAATGCTACACTACTGAATATAGGTCTCTTTAGCGCGCACCCATTTAGGTCCTGGACCAGTCTCATTTACTATCTTCCCATTATGTATAAATTATTTTATGTACTTAATTTTTTTCTCTAAAATTGCGCATCTACTATTTAAGATCAAGAAATATGTAATTTCTTCCACCAACAAGAGCCATGTTTTTAAATAATGAATGATACTGATTTGGTAGGTACAAAAAGAAATTCTAATTAAAATATGAGATCTATTTATTAACAATTAATTTAAATAAAACTATAATCTATGATACTCTTTAAACAGTGTAAGTAGGTCTTTGAAAGGTGCTATACACTTGGTACGTACTAGTTTCATTTTTCCAATAAAAATCAACAATTAGTTTTTACTGAAATAATCATTCCGATGTCTCGAAAATAGAGTGTTTCATGCTTTTTGTCTTGGGTCAACGAACTTTTTAACCGACTTTAAAAAAGGAGGAGGTTCTCAATTCAACTGTTTGTTCTTAGGGTTCCATACCTCAAAAGAAAAAAACGGAACCCTTATACGATCACTTTGTTGTCTGTCTGTCCGTCCGTCCGTCCGTACAGGTGTCAAAACCTGTATCTCGAGAACGCGTGAAGGTATACCGAGTCGTGATTATAACCATAGATGCAGATTTATAGATTTTTGCTGCAGAGGGTAAAAATCGAACTTCTCAGTTTTCATTATAAAAAGTTACAGCCGAATATATCGCAAAAAACGCATATTTCGACACTCGCAAGGAAATCAAAACCTATGGGATACTTTCTGTTGACCTGTAACTGTGAAATTTGGCAAGAAGCATTGTCATATAGTACACATAAAGGAAAAAATCCGAAAACTGTACATTGTAAATTTAATAACATTTAATCACCATGTCGGTCCGAGTACAAGACCAGAATTCAGAGGCAATTCCATTGCAGAGAGGCATGAGGCAGGAAGACGTTGTCTCTCCGAAACTGTTTACCGCCGGTTTGGAAGATGCCTATAAGCTTCTGGAATGGAAAGGGCTCGGCATCAATATTAACAGCGAGTTAACACTCACCTTCGGTTTGCCGACGATATAGTAGTCATGGCAAAGTCGATGAAAGAGCTCAGTACGATGCTCGAAGACCTCAATAGAGTTTTCCAACGGGTGGGCCTCGAAATGAAGATGCACAAAACGAAGGTTATGTCGAACGCCCATATAGATAGATAGATAGACAGATAGATAGATAGATAGATAGATAGATAGATAGATAACACTTTATTAAAAACCACATAATAACAAAAATTACAGACAGATAACATTAAATACTTAAGGCTAAGGTTTTGAATTGGCGGCTTTACCGCTTAGAGCGATCTCTTCCAGGCAACTATGCAAGGACAGGAATAATATGCTAAAATTACAGTGGCCTATAAAGAAAAAAAGAATAACTAAGCAAGAATAATTAGTAAACATAATAGTTTACTAATATAATATACTTACACACATAATATAGTAGCATGTAGCATGTGGGCATGTAGTGTCCACCCCAAGATCTGTAGGGAACTCCACTCTTGAAGTTGTTGACGAATACATCTACCTAGGACAAACGTCCGATTAGGCAGGTCAAACTTTGCGAGAGAGGTCAATCGACGTATCCAACTTGGGTGGGCAGCGTTCGGGAAACTTAAAAGTATCTTCTCGTCCAATATACCCCAGTCCCTCAAGTCGAAAGTTTACAACCAGTGTGTGTTACCAGTGATTACATACGGCACTGAAACGTGGTCTCTAACTATGGGCCTTACAAGGAAGCTCAAGGTCACGCAACGAGCTATGCTCGGAGTCTCTCTACGAGATCGAATCAGAAATGAAGAGATACGTAGACATACAAAAGTCACCGATATAGCACAGCGGATTAGCAAGTTGAAGTGGCAGTGAGCAGGGCACATAGCACGTAGAACTGATGGCCGATGGGGCCGAAAGGTTCTCGAGTGGAGACCAGCAATCGCAGCGTAGGAAGACCAGCCACGAGATGGACAGATGACCTCATACAAGTGGCGGGAAGACACTGGATGCAAGCCGCTTCCAATCGGTCTTTGTGGAAATCCATGGGGAGGCCTATGTCCAGCAGTGGACTTCCTATGGCTGAGATGATGATTAAATTTTTTACAGCGACAAACACCACAAAAAAATGCAAACACAGGCATAAAGAGCTTAAAGTAAAAAAAATTAGACTGATATTCTTTTACTGCCTCACAAAATTGAAAACCTACTGAACAGGTTTACTGTATATTAAAAATTTCATATTTTTTAGGGACAAGCTGGTTTACCTTAAAACTAAAAATCCTTGATCGTCAAGTAGGTAAACAATACAGTTTTCCACGCGAGTGAAAACACTAATAAAATCACTTACGCATGGCGTCATAAAACATACGCCTCGTTTTTTGCTGTGCTCACAGTTTGTATATAAAACACGGTGTAGCTCTGAACCAGTACAGTTCTAAGCTCTCCTCCAGTGGAATAACAGCCAACAGGTATATACATTCAAATAATATGAGATAAACACGTGGCTTTGATAAATACTCAATTTCACGACATCTGCATTCCGCATTACTATCATAATTTTCCATTTCGCTTGTTATGTATACTCGAAGTGTTTGCCAGACTTGATTTTTCGAACAAAAAGTTTTGCTTGTGATTATATGTTTATTTATTATTATTAGTATATTTTATTATCTTAGTAATACTGGTAATATTGAATGTGTAATATTGAGTTAATTTCAAATAATTATGAATATGTGCTAAATTTTATAACGGTAGGTTTAGCCGTTTTATTGTGAAAATGTGACTAAAATTCGCTTTTAATAATATAAGTAACTTCTACATGTGCCCCGCAGTCTTTTTATGAACAAGAAAACTTTGAATCCGGCTTTTTAAAATTTCTAAACTCTCTAGTTATATCTGGAATGAATATGATTAGCCTTATCAGGTTTTAGTTTTCCATCTAGTAATAATAAAATTGTTCACAATTGTTCATTATTTCTGTTTCAGAAATCATAATGAAGGGTATTGTCTGCTTCTGTCTGCTCGTGGTCGTGGGTGTAGCACTCGCTCGTCCCAACGAAGAGAAGTACACTGACAAATACGACAGCGTCAATGTAGACGAAATCCTGGAGAATGAACGGCTCTTTGACCCTTACTTGAATTGTGTGGTGGAAGAGGGCGCCAGGTGCGCTCCTGACGCCAAGGAACTTAAGAGTAAGTAACGCTTAATTTGGAAAATTGCATTTCTAGTTCATAATAGTAGACCTTATTAAAACTATAATTGAAGATTATTTTAGACACTCTGTGGTTACTACTGTTATAAGTGAAACAGTGATAAATATATAAAAAAAACATCACTTAAATCGGTATGGTACAGAGAATATTGACTTTTTGACAAAGTTTTCTTAGCAAACAATTCCCGTCAAATAATTTTATCTTAGATTATAACATTAGGTACGAAACCCTATCATATGCATGTCTCGACACGGTCTTGGCCACTTATTTAAAAATCTATTCTCTTAGGTCACATCAAGGAGGCTCTGGAAAACCACTGCGCAAAGTGCACCGACGTCCAAAAAGAACAGACTAAGAAGGTCATCAAACACCTGATCAACCACAAGGAAGAGTCCTGGAAGAAGCTGGTAGCCAAGTACGACCCTGACCATAAATACAGCAAAAAATACGAAGATGAACTCAGGCCCATCAAAGCTTAGGTCCTGTACCATCAAATAACATTGTGATATTAAATTAAGAAGTTTTAAGTTTAATAAACATTAAAATCAAATGTCGTCCTTTTTATGTTAACTAGAATTTTATTACGTATTCAGTACTTTAAAAAAACCTTAAGTTGGACTAAGCTTAGGTACTTTGTATATACAAAGTACCTAAACTTAGATGATGATGATTGTGTACTATAGTATACATTCATCATCATCATAAAAATGCTACACTACTGAATATAGGTCTCTTTAGCGCGCACCCATTTAGGTCCTGGACCAGTCTCATTTACTATCTTCCCATTATGTATAAATTATTTTATGTACTTAATTTTTTTCTCTAAAATTGCGCATCTACTATTTAAGATCAAGAAATATGTAATTTCTTCCACCAACAAGAGCCATGTTTTTAAATAATGAATGATACTGATTTGGTAGGTACAAAAAGAAATTCTAATTAAAATATGACATCTATTTATTAACAATTAATTTAAATAAAACTATAATCTATGATACTCTTTAAACAGTGTAAGTAGGTCTTAGAAAGGTGCTATACACTTGGTACGTACTAGTGTCATTTTTCCAATAAAAATCAACAATTAGTTTTTACTGAAATAATCATTCCGATGTCTCGAAAATAGAGTGTTTCATGCTTTTTGTCTTGGGTCAACGAACTTTTTAACCGACTTTAAAAAAGGAGGAGGTTCTCAATTCAACTGTTTGTTCTTAGGGTTCCATACCTCAAAAGAAAAAAACGGAACCCTTATACGATCACTTTGTTGTCTGTCTGTCCGTCCGTCCGTACAGGTGTCAAAACCTGTATCTCGAGAACGCGTGAACGTATACCGAGTCGTGATTATAACCATAGATGCAGATTTATAGATTTTTGCTGCAG
Organism: Lycia hirtaria; assembly: GCA_947563715.1. Lineage (NCBI taxonomy): Eukaryota > Metazoa > Arthropoda > Insecta > Lepidoptera > Geometridae > Lycia > Lycia hirtaria. Next base: position 9,765,973 of record OX387384.1, read on the forward strand.
AGGGTAAAAATCGAACTTCTCAGTTTTCATTATAAAAAGTTACAGCCGAATATATCGCAAAAACGCATATTTCGACACTCGCAAGGAAATCAAAACCTATGGGATACTTTCTGTTGACCTGTAACTGTGAAATTTGGCAAGAAGCATTGTCATATAGTACACATAAAGGAAAAAATCCGAAAACTGTACATTGTAAATTTAATAACATTTAATCACCATGTCGGTCCGAGTACAAGACCAGAATTCAGAGGCAATTCCATTGCAGAGAGGCATGAGGCAGGAAGACGTTGTCTCTCCGAAACTGTTTACCGCCGGTTTGGAAGATGCCTATAAGCTTCTGGAATGGAAAGGGCTCGGCATCAATATTAACAGCGAGTTAACACTCACCTTCGGTTTGCCGACGATATAGTAGTCATGGCAAAGTCGATGAAAGAGCTCAGTACGATGCTCGAAGACCTCAATAGAGTTTTCCAACGGGTGGGCCTCGAAATGAAGATGCACAAAACGAAGGTTATGTCGAACGCCCATATAGATAGATAGATAGACAGATAGATAGATAGATAGATAGATAGATAGATAGATAACACTTTATTAAAAACCACATAATAACAAAAATTACAGACAGATAACATTAAATACTTAAGGCTAAGGTTTTGAATTGGCGGCTTTACCGCTTAGAGCGATCTCTTCCAGGCAACTATGCAAGGACAGGAATAATATGCTAAAATTACAGTGGCCTATAAAGAAAAAAAGAATAACTAAGCAAGAATAATTAGTAAACATAATAGTTTACTAATATAATATACTTACACACATAATATAGTAGCATGTAGCATGTGGGCATGTAGTGTCCACCCCAAGATCTGTAGGGAACTCCACTCTTGAAGTTGTTGACGAATACGTCTACCTAGGACAAACGTCCGATTAGGCAGGTCAAACTTTGCGAGAGAGGTCAATCGACGTATCCAACTTGGGTGGGCAGCGTTCGGGAAACTTAAAAGTATCTTCTCGTCCAATATACCCCAGTCCCTCAAGTCGAAAGTTTACAACCAGTGTGTGTTACCAGTGATTACATACGGCACTGAAACGTGGTCTCTAACTATGGGCCTTACAAGGAAGCTCAAGGTCACGCAACGAGCTATGCTCGGAGTCTCTCTACGAGATCGAATCAGAAATGAAGAGATACGTAGACATACAAAAGTCACCGATATAGCACAGCGGATTAGCAAGTTGAAGTGGCAGTGGGCAGAGCACATAGCACGTAGAACTGATGGCCGATGGGGCCGAAAGGTTCTCGAGTGGAGACCAGCAATCGCAGCGTAGGAAGACCAGCCACGAGATGGACAGATGACCTCATACAAGTGGCGGGAAGACACTGGATGCAAGCCGCTTCCAATCGGTCTTTTTGGAAATCCATGGGGAGGCCTATGTCCAGCAGTGGACTTCCTATGGCTGAGATGATGATTAAATTTTTTACAGCGACAAACACCACAAAAAAATGCAAACACAGGCATAAAGAGCTTAAAGTAAAAAAAATTAGACTGATATTCTTTTACTGCCTCACAAAATTGAAAACCTACTGAACAGGTTTACTGTATATTAAAAATTTCATATTTTTTAGGGACAAGCTGGTTTACCTTAAAACTAAAAATCCTTGATCGTCAAGTAGGTAAACAATACAGTTTTCCACGCGAGTGAAAACACTAATAAAATCACTTACGCATGGCGTCATAAAACATACGCCTCGTTTTTTGCTGTGCTCACAGTTTGTATATAAAACACGGTGTAGCTCTGAACCAGTACAGTTCTAAGCTCTCCTCCAGTGGAATAACAGCCAACAGGTATATACATTCAAATAATATGAGATAAACACGTGGCTTTGATAAATACTCAATTTCACGACATCTGCATTCCGCATTACTATCATAATTTTCCATTTCGCTTGTTATGTATACTCGAAGTGTTTGCCAGACTTGATTTTTCGAACAAAAAGTTTTGCTTGTGATTATATGTTTATTTATTATTATTAGTATATTTTATTATCTTAGTAATACTGGTAATATTGAATGTGTAATATTGAGTTAATTTCAAATAACTATGAATATGCACTAAATTTTATAACGGTAGGTTTAGCCGTTTTATTGTGAAAATGTGACTAAAATTCGCTTTTAATAATATTAGTGACATCTACATGTGCCCCGCAGTCTTTTTATGAACAAGACAACTTTGCACCCGGCTTTTAAAAAATTCTTAACTCTCTAGTTATATCTGGAATGAATATGATTAGCCTTATCAGATTTTAGTTGTCCATCTAGTAATAATAAAATTGTTCACAATTGTTCATTATTTCTGTTTCAGAAATCATGATGAAGGGTATTGTCTGCTTCTGTCTGCTCGTTGTCGTGGGTGTAGCATTCGCTCGTCCCAACGAAGAGAAGTACACTGACAAATACGACAGCGTCAATGTAGACGAAATCCTGGAGAATGAACGGCTCTTTGACCCTTACTTGAATTGTGTGGTGGAAGAGGGCGCCAGGTGCGCTCCTGACGCCAAGGAACTTAAGAGTAAGTAACGATTAATTTGGAAAATTGCATTTCTAGAAAAAAAATCATCTATAATGAAACCTATCGTTTAATCTACTATCGCAGATTGAGTTTTAAGACTAAATTTCGCATTTGAAGTCGACCGACTCGATCCACAGATTTAGACAAGTACATATATATGTTAAAAGAAAAATAAAATACTTGACTGCAGAAAAGCAGTTTTTGCAGTCTAACTTACGAATTCTTTACACTTGATATGCTGTTGAGTGTACGTTTTTTGTGAGAAAGTATGCGTAAACACGCTGTAAAAGATTATAAATTAGCATTCTATAGAATAATTCTAGTAAAACCACTTGTTTATTACGAAAAAGTTCGTTGGAGATTATAAAAAAAAAATATTTTTTATTTTTGCGAGAAATGAAGACGAATCTCTGGAAGTAAAGACGAATCTAACGACACCTCGCACATCAAAATCGGTCAAGCCGTTTAGGCTGTAGGCGATCATATAGTAACATACATACACTCACATACATACACTCGAAAAAATAACCTTCCTTCTTATGGAGTCGGGTAAAAAAACGTGTCTCTGTCCAACATTTCTAAACTATTACACCTAGTAATTCATGATTAATTAACAATAAATTATACTTCTGTGGTTACTACAGACTGTTTCACTTATAAATCCGTTTGTTTGTTTGTAATGATAAATATGTCCAGCAGTGGACTTTTTATGGCTGAGATGATGATGATGATGAATGATAAATATATAAAACACTTAAATCGGTGTGGTACAGAGGATATTGAATTTTTGACAAGGTGTTCTTAACAAACAATTCTCGTCAAATAATGTTATCTTAGATTGTAACATTAGGTACGAAACCCTATCATATGCGTGTCTTGACACGGTCTTGGCCACTTATTAAAATCTATTCTCTTAGGTCACATCAAGGAGGCTCTCGAAAACCACTGCGCAAAGTGCACCGACGTCCAAAAGGAACAGACTAAGAAGGTCATCAAACACCTGATCAACCACAAGGAAGAGTCCTGGAAGAAGCTGGTAGCCAAGTACGACCCTGACCATAAATACAGCAAGAAATACGAAGATGAACTCAGAACCATCAAAGCTTAGGTCCTGTGCCATCAAATAACATTGTGATATTAAGTTAGGAACTTTTTAATATACATTAGAATCAAATGTTGTCGTTTTCATTTTAACCATAATTTTATGATGTATTTAGTTAATATATAAAACCTTAAGTTGAACTAATTTTAGGTACTTTTTATGATGTATTTAGTTAATAGATAAAACTTATAAAACCTTAAGTTTTACTAATTTTAGGTACTTTGTATAGTATACATTCATCATCATCATCATCATCATCAACAATTGTACACCCACTACTGAGTATAACTCTCCTCTTTAGAGCGCCACCCATTCAGGTCCTGTACCAGTCTCATTTACTTTCTTCCCATTAAGTATGTATAAATTATTTTATATACAAAAGTTTTTTGCAAATTTCTCTAAAATTGCGCATCTACTATTTAACATCAAGAAGCATGTAATTTACTCCACCAACAAGAGCCATGCTCTTAAATAAAATGAATGAATACTGATTTGGTAGGTACAAAAAGAAATTCTATAATCTATGATACTCTTTAAACAGAGTGTAAGTAGGTCTTAGAAAGGTGCTACACACTAATTGGTACGTACTAGTGTCATTTTTCCAATATAAATCAACAATTAACTTTTATTAAATTAACCATTCCTGATGTCTCGAAAATCATGCTTTCATGCTTTTTTTCTAGGATTAACGAACTTTTAAAGTGACTTTCAAAAAGGAGGAAGATATTCTCAATACAACTGTTTTTTTTTTTGATGGCTCAGTAACAGTAGTAAGCAATAACAGTCGCCTATGGACAATAACCTGCATCAGTGACATTAGTATTGCTTTTCTAGTCCGGATAGTAGTCAAGTAAAAATAAGATTTGCGACAACATAAAAGACAACTAAGTATATTGTTATTTAAATGCATGTACTGGTGTTTGAAATACATTTGACACAATTTCATAATGATATTGTAAAAGCTAATTTTGTTACCTTTACACGGTCAAACAGCTGAACCGATAGTTATGAACATTAATAGAGAGATAGCTTTGGACCTGGAGACGGTAAGGTAAGGTGGATAAGGTACTTATCATCATCATAATCATCGAGTGAAACCGCGGAACGCAACTAGTCTATAAATCGGGGATTATTGTTGATCTATAATTTTTAATTATTTTTCTGTCATAGTTTCAAAGAATCCCACCAGTTGCAAATACTGTGATGTGCTCCGTACAAACGGATTTATTATTACTAGACTATAGGTGCTTGTAGAGAGATACTGTTTTTAAAACGCTTTTTGTTGAAGCTCGGTGGTTTAAGTTTGTTCAGCGATTAATTTGTCAATATGAATTCATTTTGATGACTCTTTGTTTGTTTGGTAGGTCTTCCTTTAGACGTGGTACCATATGATTTTATCAAATTATGGCCAGTACTTTGATTTTTATAACAAAACTAGATGACCTAGTACTTTGTATCACCTATCAATTAGTGGACCCGATATTTTCTCAACGTTTAAACCTTCCCTGGACTACGACAAACATTTCAAAACCAAAATCAGCTAAATCGGCCCAGCTGTTCTCGAGTTTTAGCGAGACAAACGGACAGCAATTGACGTCATTACCAAATCACAAGTAAAACTGCAAGATACATCTAGTGTATGTAATAATATATATCTGGACTTGTTATATATGAATTATTCATAGACTCATGGCCATCCAAAGTGCTAGGGCATTGAAGCCGTTTTTCAAGACCAAAGTTCTGGTGGCATTGAACCTTATTTAAGATGATTATTATATATTGAAGAACCTGATTTACGACTTGTCATTTAGTTTTTTTTAAGTTTCCTCTGCTTTGTCTATTTTCGACTATATTAATTCGACTAGAAAAAAATATGGTTTTCCTCATTGTGATAGCGTAAATGAGCATTATTAAGACTATTAACAAGAAATTTGTACGAACTTCCACCATAAACCAAACAACAAAATGAAAATACGTTTACGTTCCTTGTCAAAGGAAAATCTGCAGAAATTAACGCAGAGTCCCTGCCACCATTGAAGTCCGATGGTGAAATTTTGGAACTAAATTTGATATGCGGTCATTATCCACTAGACTAGAACATAGAATACCTACCTTATAAGTATGTAATAGTATGTATAGCCGAAATGCGATTGAAGCGTCGCGTCTGTAAGACTTGAGTGGTGACGCGGACTCTATAGGTAGTATTTTTAACTGTTTACTTATTTCCACAGAGTTCTAAAAAGTTAGATCGTCTATGCTAACAAACGATATGCAAACGTGAAATGCCCCGTCCGCTAGATACGGGTTCTCCGAAGACCAAAACTTGTTTATCTCTAGATCTCGAGTGCTGGGATGTTAATGTCCTACTCACTATATAAAAAAAGGTATTTTTTTTCTCTGCTCATAGTGTTTTTGGACTAGGAGATAGCCGGGCTAGTGACATTTAGAACAGATTAAAGGTAATTTTGACTTTTCCTCCACATTAATTTAATTAAATAAGCGATAAGGCCGCCAATTAAAAACCTATCCCTAAGTACTTAATGTTATCTTTGTTTTTTGTTATCATGTGGTTTTTAATAAAGTGTTATCTATCTATCTATCTAAATAGATACTTCTATGTAGAAGTATCTATTTAAGTTATAGTGTAGTTTTTATTTGTAGTTCTAGGCTGCGCCTAGTAAGACAACAAGTCAGATATACTTGTTTCTAGCAAATTAAGTTGTAAATAAATACATTTTTTCATTATTTTTTTTACATAAACTCAAATCTATCTTTATTCTTAAGATAATCATTGATTGAAACCGTAATTTTTACTAGTACATTATGCTTTTTTTTTTTCATAAAATAGAATATTAAACTATTTTCTACTAATATAATTATATGTATTACCCGATTTCGATGTTTTTTTTATATGGATGGAATCGTAAATTATATCTTGGCTTTGCCTTATGTTTTATTTTTATTATTCATATCTAACTTTTTAACGTCGTAGTTACCTATAACGAAATGTGTAAAAGCAAAACATAGAAGCCTTAAGCCTTAGGAATATATGAGTTTATAGTGATTTGTTTTATACATATTCTGTAAGGATAGTGCATGAATTAAATAAATAAATATTAATAATATCGTTAATATTAGTGCAGCTTGCGTGCGTGACGTCACCTGCCAGTCTCAACGGAAGACCAGCAGGGCAATTCAGTTATTCAAGACCGCTCCGTAGCTGAACCATACTTGAACCGTTTCCCATCGGCCCCCATATTTTTTTGATTCAGTGACTTTTATGTCATACAATTGACACATTTGATGAAACGTGGCACGTCTTTCGCTCGTTGCTAAATCAAAAAATGATAGCAGCCGACAGAAAATGTTTCGCACAAAGTTACGGATCGGTTTTGAATAACTGAATTGCCCCCAGCTCTGGTTATTTCTACCAGCATTCAGCTGAGTTGGAACCGGCTTCTGACAAAAATTATACTTTATATTTTGTCGGTCTTCGCGACTGTTTGTAATTATTTTTGTCACAAATAAAAACTCTGTATATGTCGATAGATTTTAATACATATCGGATAATTTTAGGTTTAGGGACAGACAAAAGTTTCCTCGTTTTGAACATTCGACATGTGTAGAGTCAACGTTTTTCGTAATTTAACTTTTCCCACCTAATTTAAGATGTTTTGTAAGTGTCAACTGTGAGCAAGGACAGAAATCGATATTATTATCTTATGACTTTTTTAAAGTTTAATGTTTCGATTTTATTTCATCAATAATTCATTAAATGTATCCAAAGCTCTAATTTATTAATGATAAATAATGCATGTATTCTAGCCTTTAACTTTTTTGACGAATTTTCTATGATATAGGTATACATATGTTAATATTACAACTAAAACTAAAAATAAATATCACGTATTTATATATATAAAACAAAAAAATATATAAATAAATAATAAATAAATATTTATCAAAATATTTTGCTTTTTTGTTTTGCATGATAACAATGTTATGGTTTTACACTTTACGTGTAGTTAAGTATGTATACCCCACAGATCATATTTATGATCTGTGGTATACCCATAACAAATTACAGATGTTTAGTACTTAGTCTAGTTTATCTTAGCCGCGGACGGAAGGACGAACATGGCGAAATTACTCGTCTACGGGTTCGTATTCTTAATTGACTACGGAACCCAAAAAAGCACACATCACACGTCCATAATATATTTGAAATATATTTCTTATATTTCAGAATGAGATTCTCGGCAGTATTATGTTTGTTCGCGGTGATAGCTCTAGCAGCTGCGAGGCCCGACGCCCACAAGTACACAGATCGCTACGACACCATCAACTTAGATGAAATCATCACCAACAGGAGGCTACTGGTTCCGTACATCAACTGCGTGCTTGAAAAGGGGAAATGCTCGCCTGAAGGCAAGGAATTGAGATGTAAGCATATTTTTATGTTGAATAATTCATCTAAATCATTTTTTATTTTAAAAAGAAGGTTCTTAATTTAACAGATTTTTTTTATGTTTGTTACGCGATTATCTCATCAAATCAAATCAAATCAAATCAAGTCATTTATTTGCTAGAATACATAATTATACAAAGAGTAAATTATGAATTGATTTTTATGAGTTATTTTTGTTTGATAAATCATGTTCAGAAGTGATATCCCGTTAATAACAATAGTGCTTTAATGAATGACCGTGATAGCTTAAAAAAGAATAATTATTATTGTTTAAAAATGTAGTATATTTTCGGTATTTCGGTATATTTTTTTAACGCCCTAAAAATGACAGTGAGATCTCGGGTGTTGGTATTGTGTGTATGTCATGTGTAGGTATGTATGTATGCTTTTAGTATTTTAATACATATTTTAGAACTGGTTATATTTTTTTAGGATCACAAAAAGAATTAAGATCAAAATAAATACGGTTAGCGACAGCAGATTCTATAATTAGACGTTCTTTGCTAGTGATCGGTGTGGTTTAGGTTGATAAACAAGACGAGATGCTGGATAAGTACTTAAACATTTTTTGTATCAACTGTAACCAGTTTTGAGGAACCGCCGACGAGGTTTTGTTATTGATTGGAAACATTTTTAAAATGACAGACCATTGTCACATCGTTTACTTAATATAAATTTCAGATGCTAGAATTATAAAGCAATACTCACTTAACGTTCCTGCTTTATATTATATTTTTCGACATTAATGTCTAGTTCATAGACTTCTATAGATACCCCAAGTGTATGTACCTAGCGTATCAATAAGTATGATAAAAAATCGCAGTTGGCGACCAACATTTATTAAATTTCCGGTGATATATGCTTCCATTTCGATATTTTTTTAACTAGTTAGTAGCATACAAGCGCGCGATGCATTGGGTTGAATTGATTTCGCGCGGATGGAACATTCCATTACAAAATCGTTTGTGTGACGTCACAGTCGGTACCAAAAATGTGTCTCGCAAGGTTTCCATATAAATGAAGACGCATGCTCCATCTACTATGTCTGTGGTCTAGTTGTTTTGTCATTATGTTGTATCAATACTGAAGCTTTCCGCAATGTTTATGTAGATTACTAGTACTTTGTATATTACCTTATTATCGTATAATATAAATTATAGACCAATACAGAAAATAGTTCCGTGTTGGTCTTTGATGAAAATTAATATGGTTGTTACACAATTTAATGCGAATTCATTCTATATTATACGGGTTATTCGTCTGTTTTGAGACAAAATCTAATCTAAAATGTACCTATCATGAGAGCATCGTTGGGTCTAACTTACCATCATTCTTATCACCTATAGACTGGCCTTGTGGCTCAGTTGGTAGTGTGTTTACGTCTACCTGCTGAACTGAAAGGTCGTGGGTTCAATCTCCACCCAGGGCAAACATTTGTGTGATGAGCATGAATGTTTGTTCTGTGTCTGGGTGTTTCTATGTATCATATGTATATATTTACAAAAAAAAAGTATATATGTATTCTATCAGCCATCTAGTTCCATAGTACAAGCTTTGCTTAGTTTGGGCTAGATGGTGTTGTGTTGTGTGAAATGTCCACAAAATATTAAAAAATATTTAAATATTTACTAACAAATCTTGGTTGTCGATAGGTGTCAATTCATGTAAGTTTTTTAGTTTACTTCTTTTAACATTTTTTTTTCTTCTTTTTAAGTCGATTTTTCAAACCTTTGAAATCTCACTCATACGGTCGTTTTCCAAGCGGCTTAGTCTAATTTTTTTTATTCAATAATAGGCTAGGGCTTGACCGCCAACTCATCTGTTGCTTAGCGAGGTTGTGATCCACGATGGAGCGTGCCTATCTAGAAGAAATGCTCGCAATTTAAAGACACCCAGGTTATATCTAAAGACCCACTCAAGAAGCGTATTCCAGAATTTAGATGTCCGTTCTTCTACGGATCTCTTCATTTCTGATTCAGTTGGGGAGCAGAATTGCTGAAAGGAGTGGAGATACTCGCTCCGATTCGTTTCTGGTACAAAGAATTACCGTGGCAATTCAGCGTGGGAACGCTTCCAGTGTCATGGGAACCTTTGCGCAAGGAATAATCCGGGGCGGGTTATTTTTTGACTAGTTTTATATAATAATATTATCATTTTGTTTTTTCTTGATTATTTAATTAGTTTTTAAGTTATTTATACTTTATTGTGAATTTTTACTTCAAATTCAGTTAGTTAGTTCTTCAATTCAGTTACTAATGATCAATCACTCCGATCAAAAATGTTCTATCTCCAATGTTCCAGCTCACATCAAAGAGGCGCTGGAGACGTACTGCGAGAAGTGCACAGACGTGCAGCGCTCGGGCACTCGTCGGGTCATAGGCCACCTGATCAACAACGAGCCGGGGTACTGGGACAAGCTCACCAACAAGTACGACCCTGCGCGCAAGTACGTCGTGCGCTACGAGAACGAACTTAGACAAGTCAATCATTAAGCAATTTGATAGAAAAATATTATTCATAAAATATGTGTGAGATAATAAAGTATTTTTTAAAAGCTTTTATTCTACTTGCTCTCTTAGTATGGGACAAATCTAGCGAGTTAAATTAGAACCACTTCCTGTCGTTAGATTAGGTTGAAATTTGGTTTACTTACGTAACTTCGGTGACAATGCAATAATATGGTACCATGAAGCTGGTCTCAAGATGGCGTCGGAAGGTGGCTATCGGAACTCCTAAACTAAACGAGATAAAACCGCCGAGTTTGGACTCGTTTGAATAGTCTTGAAAATTTATTTTCTTCGTTTTAGAGCATTTAAATAAAAGCTTGTTTTTAATAAATAAAATAATAAATATTTTTTATTATTATTTTTCGTTTTGTTCAGATAATTCTCCATTCAGAGTTATTTTTATTAGGTAATTTATACGACGATCTGCAGAAGTTATACGACAGCCTAGTTGGTCACTTTTAGACTCTTGATGCAAAGGTCAAAAAATCAAATAAAAAGGCGCTTCTGACTTTATGAAGTTATCTGAAGGTTTTGGTTTAAGCAGTAAAGGAAAACACTATAAAAGAAACTTCGAAGACGTGGCTACTAATTCTATTAGCAACACAATTTACATATATTGTTTTTTTTTTTAATTTCCTAAACTAAAGGAACTTTACTAAAGGAAATAAATTTCCTTGCGAGAGAGGGTCTAATCGAGCAATTAGCGTTCCGGATACTAGGTAGAAGATAAATCTTGGCGCACAAAACATAAAAGAGTTAAAATTATTTCCGTAAAGCAACAACACGTTGAATAATCTGAGAGTTAATTGCCGAAGCACGACGTGTCGAGGTCAATGACAGACTACTCGCTGTTAATTCGACAAAAAAGAAAAAACAATGGACGGCGACTTAATTTTAGAAAAAACTTTTTTTACTTAACCCAACACGACATGGTACTTATTTTATGACCATTAAAACGTATTACATACAAATTGATGGACATGTAATTGAATAGCTTGTTATTATTATTTTAAATATGATAACAAATACAGTTAATTGCTATTTTATATCTGATATAATGTGTTTCACGTATATTGACATAGACTCATCTATTTATTATTTTTAATTCATTTGACATGTAATTTATGTAATGTCAGGAAGTCTAATTTTCAATGCCTCCAAACCAAACTCTGAAGACTGTGAGGACCTAAATACTAGCTGAAGAAATAAGGAACCTTGTTATGTTACTGATATATACAATTTACCTAGGCATTTAGAATTTACACGTGGTTTTGTGGTCTTTATGACGTCAAAGCCATTTGATTGACGCACGATGCAACAACGTAGCAACCATGAAGTCTGGGGCTCAATTCAGTTATTCAAGACCGCTCCATAGCCGAACCATATGTGGAGCGTTTCCCGTCGGCCGCCATAGTTTTTTTGATTCAGTCATTTTTATGTCATACTATTGACACATTTGATGAAACGTAACACGTCCTTCGCTCGTTACTAAATCAAAAAATGATAGCAGCCGACAGGAAATGCTTCGCAAAAGGTTCAGCTACGGATCGGTTTTGAATAACTGAATTGCCCCCCTGTATTGATTTCATTATTAGCTATCAGTAATCTGAGCTGAGCGATAGAATACCGGTTAGTTAACCTAAGCATAATATTAGGCCTGGGATTTCCAACTTTGCATTTTAAATAAACTGGTGGTTTTCCATTGTTTCCGTTCCAAATACAAAAAAAAATGATTTGAAAACTCTGTGATTACAACTTTTAGAGATATAGCGATAAATATAACACAGTACTAAGGCCATTGACATTTTCGAAAAGTAGTCTAAACAAAAATACTCGCCAAGAACTTTTCTTTTAATTTACAGCATTTGCTACGAAACGCTATACGCGTGTCTCGAAACGGTCTTGGCCTCTTATTTTTTCCTGCCACTTTTATGTGGATTCCTGTCCACCTTGTTGCTGGTTGTCCTTCACTGCGAATGTGTGTGTGCCTGTGTGGTCTCCACTTGAAAAAAAAAACAGACCCGTTAGTCGTCAGTTCTACGTGCTATTTAGGTTACCCACTACTACTTCAACTTGTACTTAAAGGTGGAGATCAACGCGAGCAGCTATCTCTCTCGCGCATCACAAACTTTTTAAATATATAAAATCATTGGTTAGAGATTAGAAAAGTGAGAAATGAATTTATTTATTTAGATAGGAGAAATATTTTAAGAAGTTCTATGCTGAAATTGCTTATACTGGCGACAGAGTAGTGAAAAATATGTATTTTCCTACTCCTCATCGAATTTATAAGAAACTTCTTTTAAATAATTCTCCAACAAAATAAACAAATTCATTTCTAACTTTTCTAATAGCCCTCAATGATTTGCGCGAGAGAGATAGCTGCGCGCGTTGAGCAAATTTTAATCCTAAATCCGCTGGGCTATGCCGTTAATTTTCGTTTATCCAGGATAAATTTATAAAAATTAACCTGCTATGGAGAGGGCTATATGTACTCTGAATCTCTCTACAAGACCAAATCAGAATTGAAGAGATTTAGGTTTAGTGAAAACTACTGACTTTTGTATAACTAACTGTATAAGTTAAATAGCCTACTAGCATTGCTAGTAGGTTATTTAAAATTTCTTGAGGGCAGCTTAATCGATTTGGTAGGTTTTTTTGTTGTTGTTGTAATTGTTTGTAATGGTCTAAATTAGGTTTTTTTGGGCAAAATGTGAACGAGTTGCATGCAGAATATATAGACGACTGAAAAGTATAAAGAAAGCTGACCTTTTTTACCGACTTCCAAAAAGGAGGGAGTTCTCAATTCGTCTGATTTTTTTATGTATGTTCCACGATTACTCAAAGACCCCTGGACCGATTTAAAAAAATATATTTTTTTATTGAAAGGGTATACTTTTCAAGTAGTCCCATATAAATTTTATCAAAATCGGTTCAGTATTTTGGTTTTTATTAGAAAATAACTGGAGAAAATGTGTTATCCAAATAAACGAATTGTGTATTTTGGATAACACCTTTTCTTGTGTATAAGTAGCCGAATTTCTAAAGGGTTCAGCTTCTACAAAAACATTAGGAATATTAAATATTAGGAAACTTTAAATCACATATTTATTAATTTAGAAGTTTAAAATTAAAATCAATACACACAAATATTTTTTGTACACCAAGATACCCTGTGTTTTTTTTAAGTACAAACAAAATAATGAATGAATTTCACGAATATAAATGAGTCTACGACAAAAATTGACTGCGTATTAAAACCGTAAGCATATACAAAGCATGACGAAAATGTAGGATACATTAATTGTCACTTGCAAGGAACGCCTCATAAGTTTCCTTGTACTTGTCTCCGGGGTCGTACTTGGCCTTCAGTTGTTCCCAATAGTCCTTTTCGTTTTCTTTGATGTGGTTGACGACTTGTCTCGCTTTTTGTCGCTGTGTGTCAGTACATTTAGAACAGGATGTCTGCATAGCGTCTTGGATGTGGACTGCAAAAGAATAATAATAATTTCTGAATAAATTAAGTACCTACTGGCAACGTGGGTAACTTTGAATCTGCGTCAAATATTGTACGTGGCCTTTTTAGAAGGTTCTCGATTGTTTTGTCAAGAGATTAGTAATCAAAACGTCTGTAAATTAATTAATCATTTGACTACCAAGCTGTTGGGGAAAAATCGAGAACCTTTTAAAAAGGGTACGTACTACGTACAATGCTCGACGCAGAGTCAAAGTTGCCCACGTTGACTGTACATAGTGTTTGTTTTCTTTATTTTTAATTATTAGAGGCTAAATATATATAGGTAAATCTAATCAGTCTCGTCCCTTAATTGAATAATGAAACTTTTTATTGGTAGTAAGCCTAGATCTAGCATTTAAATTGTAGAAAAGAAATAAATATTTGTGGAACATTTTGTAATGCATTTGTGTATTGACTGAATACACTATACATATATAACTGTGCTTGGTCAAATCCAGCTATTCAAAAAGTAGCTTCCTCGATTCACCCCATAACGGACTCATTATAAGGCGAATCTAAATAAATACTATTAAAGTCTTCTGTGGTTTTATCGAGGTTTTCAATGGATATAGATAATAGTTTATAGAGAATAGTTAGTTAGAGAACAGCATATTTTTATATTCCGTGCTAACCTTGTAGATACTTTAGAATTTACCTTTCAGTTCTTTCCCTTCTGCCGTGCATTTTCCATTATCTAATACGCATTTCATATACGCCGCAAACAATCTTTTGTTATCCAAGATTTGTTTTACATTGAGCTCATCATATCTATCGGTGTATTTTTCTTCTGCAGCTTCACTAAACGCTGCCAGCGCCAGAACGGCTGACAATATTATCCAGTTCATTCTGAAAATAATAAACAATAATTGTTTAGTTTACATGATTAAAAACCGACTTAAAATGAGCAAACCAAAACTACTAAATCGATTTTGATGAAATTTCTATGGAACCAATCTGAAAGTATATCTTTTTAAACAAAAAAATATTTTTTTCAAATCTGTTTATTAAATGACAGAGTAAAGACGGTTTTTTTTTTTAAATGCAGCCGAATTGTTAAAATTCTTCTAAATCAGTTATGTTGTGAAGGCTACATGATGTACATACTCAGATCCATTACCAATAAAACATTACCTTCCTTGCGGGCAGTCGGGTTAAGGAAGATAATATTTTTCTCATGGGAATAGAGATTTCTATCTAGACATATGATATTTGATTGATGAGAAGCTTGATATTCATTTCACTTGCATGTTTATTTCTTAGAAATGTTGTAGGCCAAAGCGCGTTTATAAATCTTTATTTTCACGAGCAAAATTATAAAACTGATATTAGATTCGTAAATTATTTAAAAATCTACAAAAATAATCTTAATTGTGAGAAAAATCATCCGGCGTGTAATATAACAAAAATTACTATCTACGAGTATGTTATAATATCACATATTTTTATTTTAGAAACGAATAAGTAGAAACATAACTTTAAAGGAAAGTATTAAAACACGGGATAAATGAAAATTTAAGAATCAATCACATTTTTTTTTTTATCAGCCCTGTTTGTACAAACTGTCCCACTGCTGGGAACGGGCCATCTTCTCATTGTGAGAAGGGTTAGGCCATAGTCTGCCACGCTGGCCAAGTGCGGGTTGGTAGATTTCACACATCTTCAAGATCATTAAGAACTCTCAGACATGTAGGTTTCCTCACGATGTTTTCCTTCACCGTTTGAAGTTGGCGGCAATCAACAATACGCACATAACTTCGAAAAGACAGAGGTGCATGCCGTGGGATTCGAACCCAGGACCTGCGGATCGCAAGTCAGACGGTCTCACCACTAGGCTGCCGGAAACTCAATCACATAGTAGCTCTTAATACATAAAACACACAGAAAAGAGAAAGGAAAATTAGAATATTCCGTTCTTTCTAAAATAATAAAAAAATTACCTTTTAACGTATCCTTTCGTTCTATCACGGTTACAAATTGAAGTACAGATTTCTCTTCTTGCCGTCGTTATATATCCCAGTTTGCGTTTTGATATCAAAGAACGATTGCGTAGAAAAAATTAACAAGGATTTCCTTGATTTTTCCATCACTTTATTACCATGTCACAAAGAAAAAATCTTCATCTTTTAAGTAAAATGTGATAGTTTTTCCATCTGTGTTTATTACGGCAAAGTTGTTTTTTATCAGTTTATGAGTGGCTGACACTGGCCCTATTGTTAGAAGATAATTGCGCAAGGGCTGAAACAGCATCTATTATTATTAGTGTTGTCATTATGTAAATTAAATAACCAGTGTCGTATTTAAGGACGTAAGCGCTAATGGCAAGATTTTGTGTTTTTTTTAAATCATCGCCATCTCTGTTTCCTGAGACCTACAATCTTGGAATTTCAAGGTTAGAGTGAATAGATATATTCTAGATCGACGAGCTCCATCCTCGGCCACACCGTCACTTAACATCAGGTGAGTTTGTGGTCAATCGTAGAATCTATCTTGTAAAAGAAAACCGGACAAGTGCGAGTCAGACTCGCCCACCGAGGGTTCCGTACAAACTAAATAAAAGGGGGAAATCATATATTTTTTTTTATATTTTCCTTCATAAACCGAAAAATATACATCGTAAAAATATTTAACACATTCCTTACTCACCATTCGGATCCGAGTATAGTAGCGGTACCTCCCACTCGGATCCGAGCGAGCGTCCCGTTCATTTTGTAGTAGTCAGTAAACCGCCAGCGTTTGAGGCAGTCAACGTTGCGCGGCCACTCTGTACTTAATCAAAATTCTCCTAAAAAGTTTTGGTTCCCAGCTGAAATAAAGGGTCTGCAGGGGGCGAAGAATGTGTTAAAAACCTGTTTTAGCTTATGCTGATGAGGCTCTTTCATATGATACCCCACATGATACGGTTAATTCACTTTAAAATTTGGGCCCTCATTCCTTGCATAGAGACACTATTTTTTTCTAATTGAATTAAAAATTTCCAGTTTTCGGATTTTTCCTATATGTGTACTCTAACACAATGATTCTTGCCAAATTTCAGAGTTCTAGGTCAACGGGAAGTACCCCATAGGTTTGATTCCTCTGTGAGTGTCGAAATGTGCGTTTTTTACGACATATTCGGCTATAACTTTTTTTTACGAAAACTGAGAAATTTTATTTTTCTTTCTGCAGTAAGATACTATGGATTTGCATATATGGTTTTAATTTCAACTCGATACCTTCACGCATTCCCGAGATGAAGGTCTTGACACCCGGACAGACGGACAACAAAGTGATTCTATAAGGGTTCCGTTTTTTTTTCCTTTTGAGGTACGGAACCCTAAAAATAAGATAAAAGTGAGTGCGAGAAAATTTTGAATTGTCAGAAAAGTTCATAGTCGCTCTATGTAAATACAAGAGACCAGCCTAGTCTTGTCCACTCGTAAAGATCGAACCACTTCAAAACGTTCTCGTGGTAGGGTACTGAGGACTCGCTCAACGCACACAGCTATCTCTCTCGCGCATCACAATCTTTTTAGAGCATATAACATCATTGAATAGGGATATTAGAAGTATTGGGAAGTGAGAGCTGAATTTGTTTATTTAGACAGGATAAATATTTAAAAACAAGTTTTTCCTCGATATCTTTTAAATTGACTGAGGAATAAGAAAATATATGTTTTTTTTTCTAATTCCGTTGCCAGTATAATGATATCTGACTACAACTTTTTTTAAATATGTTTCTTCTCCCTAAATAAACAAATTAAGCTCTTACTTTTCTAATATCCCTACTCAATGATTTTATATGTTTAAAAATGTTGTGATGCACGAGAGAGATAGCTGCGCGATTTAATTTAATCTCGATCTTACGATCGAACGAGAGCGCCCGCCCCTGTGTTGATGTTATTTGCCCCTGATAAAGCGGTTCTCTATAGTCAGTCAGTCAGTCCTGTGACACTGTGACTGCTAGCATCAGCAAAAAACACAATAGATTGACGGGAAAAACGAAAACTTGCTTGACTTATTTGTTGTATTTACGTTGTTAATGTCCTTTAACATTTGAACTCACGAGAATTTCAAAATTATCATATTTTTATTATTAAATTATACGAAAATAATTTTCGGATGAATTTTAAATTATTTGTATTTTATTAGAACAACTTAAATTTTATCTATCGGCATTAACAAAATTATGTTTGTTGTGTATTTGCGTTAATATTTAGCATATACTTACGTTATCAATAATTTACGATTATACAAATTTGGATATGGTGGTTTAGTAGATAGAAATAAATGAAAAAATGTACCTACAGTAGGACTGGAATTAATTAGAAGACTATATTTGCGTGTCTGTTTAGGGAAGTAAAACACCTTTGCTAGTTATTTATCTAATAATCAAAAGTATGCGTGATATTACACATTTGAATTAATCAGTGATTCACAGAATGTAATGTAATGTGGTCTGACGAGGGTGAATATAAAAGAAACAAATTAAAAATCACATCGCAAAGACGAAAGATAAATAGTTTATTTTACTAATTTTAGACGTATTTTCAGACGATTATTTCATTATTTATAAAATAACATCATAATTAATTTTACCTATGTACCATTCCTCAGTCTGATTAGGCAAATTATAAAAAAAGGAACAAATTAACTGAAATTATAAAATAATTAAAATATTATACCGAAAATGTAAGTAAAGCCAATAAGATCTAACAAGTATCTATATTAAACAAAAATCGACTGCAGAAAAGCAGTTTTTGCAGTCTAATTTACGTTTTCGTTACGATTGTTGTTACGCTTGATACGCTGTTGAATGTATATATTTTTTGTGAGAAAGCATACTTTAAATCGCTGCAAAAGAATATACATGCGCATTATTTACAATAATTCTAGTAAAATCGTTGTTTATGACGAAAATGTTTGTTGGTTATGAAAAAACACATTTTTTTTATTTTTGCGAGAGATGTTTTATTTAAAAAAAAAAAAATAACCTATGACAAGACAAATCTTACAATACCTCGCACATCAAAATCGGCCAAGCCGTCTAGTCTGAAAGCGATCTTATAGCAACATACGAACATACCCACATATATATATACACCCTTACATTCATATAAACATACACACACTTGAAAAACATAATCCTCCTTCTTACGCAATTGGCTAAAAAGAAAATTATAATTGAAGTGACCACGCCTGCCTATATTTACATGCAATCACTACGCGCGTTGAACTCTTTTACACTACAATTTTTGCTTATCGTTTTCATTTCTTATGTTTTTAGCTTTTTTATAATATTTTGGAAGCTGACTCGCAAGAAACAAAACCTTTTAGTAATTTTCAATACCAAGATGTAGTAAATTAATCTTTTATTTTATAAAATACGATGTATTATGTACTCTATTATAAACAAGAGTCGTCTGTATTCGTTTTATAATTTAGTATGGAGAGAAAAAAAATATTTTTTGACAATATATCTAATAACTTTATACGAGCAATTCTTGTACTTATATATACATATACTAGCTGCCCGCCGCAACTTCTTACGCGTAAGAAAATCGTTCATGTCACGCTCCTACCCGCACTCAATGCACCCCCGCCAATCTAATGCTCCTGTACCACATCGGCCCTACTCGTGTTTCGCTCCTAGCTCAATCTCGCCACACTGCCAACCTGCTTCAACCTTTCTGACCCACTCTATGAATGTCGAGTCAGTAGTCAAACGTAAGATTTATGTATTTGAACAAAACTAGCTTCCATCCTTTTCTCGCCCCGCTCCTATCCTGCTCTCATTGGGCTCCCAAACTGTTCCTGTTCTGCTCTTCCCGATCTCAGATCACTCTCACACCATTTTCACCCTACACTCACTCGCGATTCTGCCTCGCACCTGTCTCACTTCCACTTTGTTCTCGTTCCGCTTTCACCTCACTCCCACCCCGTTCCGTTCCGCTCTTGTCCCATTCCCGCCTTCTCTTGCTTTTCTCCCGCTCTTACCTCGTTCCCACCGCACTCCCACCTGACTCCTGTTCCGCTTCTGTTTCGCTCCCACCTTGCTCCCAGCTCAGGTTTGTTACTCCCTTTTCACTCCCACACATATATATATATATATATAGCTCGGTCGCCCAGGTACTTTTATTAAAGGACAAAACTGATTGTAATGAAATTTTGTACAAAGATTGCTGTAAATCTGGAAACGGACAAAGGCTATTTTTCATCATCGTCATCATCACCGTTTTCATTCGCTATTAATGATTAATCGATCAATTTTAATGATTTTACTAATGACCGATTTATTTTAATGGCCGATTTTAATGATTATTTTTTATTTGAAAGCTGGTGCTTCCCGTGTGGTCCCATTTCAATTTGGTCCAGTTCTGACAATGGCATCCATGAGAAGTCGGTTGCTTCAGTTTTTTTAACTATAATTATAATACTGAAGGAAGGCTGGTGGGCTGTTGAAACAACTGCTCCAGGTTATTAGCATACTAAAAGATATTAATTACCTACTCACTGGTTTTAAATGCTTAAAACAGATGTAGGTACGAGTATTGTGTAATTGGATCTTCACGTAAAAATATGTCAGCAAAACACAAGAGCATGTCTTCGTCGGAACTTTAGTAAGGCGTTTTATTTTTAACTCTTAACGCAAAATAGTACGATAATTTGGTAGTTTTGCCTGAATAATTTTCCAGTGGGTTTTTGAAAATTGGTGATTTTACAGATTTCGATGTGCTCCTTCCGAATTTTTACTTTGACTTCCTTCTTGCGAAGTAAGGTAAAAAAACGTTTTCTTGGCAAATACTTAATTAATCATTTAAAAATCTTTATACTAAAAAATACTTCAAAGAAACTAAATTTCTTAGTTGTTCTCTAATAAATTTGCGTTTGTTACATTTACAATCCCAATGAAATACTGGCATACTTATATTACTTAATACCACAATACGTGAGGTCAAAATGTATTATTACTACTAATAATGATACATGGTAAGTTGCTTAATAATGTCTTGACAATATGCCATTAACGTTGAAATGTTGTCAATATGTGACCTCTGGAGATGAATTATGACCAACATACAATGAAGTTCTCTGAAAAGGTATTTACGGCATTGACCTAACCGCAAAATGTATTGGGTATTATTTTCAACCAACTCCAACCACCATCCATCCGTACATCACCCGTCCGTCCATGCGTACTGCACAGGAATGGAATTTTTTGCCGCCATCTCTGTTTCCTGAGAACTACAATTTTAGAATTTTCAAGGTTAGTGTGAAAAAATATCTTCTAGATCGACGAGCTCCATCAGCCACATCGTCGCTTAGCATCAGGCGAGTTGGTGGTTAATCTTAGATCTATATTGTATAAAAAATGAACTTTAAAAAAAGTATAATTTTTTTTTAATGATAGATAGAGCTCCGATTGACCACCAACTCGCCTAATGTTAAGCGATGGTGTGGTCGAGTATGGAGCTCGTCGATCTAGAAGATATCTATTCACATTACCCTTGAAAATTCTAAGATTGTAGTTCTCAGGAAACAGAGATGGCGGCAAAAAATTCCATTCCTTTGCAGTACGCATCAAGAACGTTGACCGATAGCACTGAGTATGAATTGACGAGAATTTTTAACCGACTTCCAAAAAGAAGGAAGTTTTTTTTTTGTGTATTCGGTCTCATGATATTATTGGGTATTAACCAATATTCAAAACAAAAAAAATATATATTCAAGGCAGCAAAATCTGGCTGGCTCGTAGCAGAATAATTTGATTTATTTTTTTGTTAGTAAAATAGGGGCTATAGTTTTTTATTATACTTGTTGTAGTTCTTATAATCAATTGATTATAATAATTAAAGATTAAAGAGTTATATTAATAACTGATAATTAAACAGTATTAGGTTCCTACCTACTGTATTATCTTCAATTGCAAATAACAATCCTTCAAATAAAATCCAGTATTGAAACGGCAGGTATTTAGAAACATATTTATTAAAAAACAGGTTAAATTAAAATAATGTAAAATTTAAATTGTCATGTACGTAATGTAAAAAATACAACAATTGTTGTTAGCATTGGTTTTGTGTTGTTAATCTATACGTCAGGGATGATGATGCCCTTAGCCTTTGCACGGTCCTCGTACTTCTTGCGCCATTTGCCGTCAGAGTCGAACTTGTCGGCGATTTCCTTCCAGATCTCAGGCTCGTTGTTGATAAGGTGCTCGATCACGGTGTAGGAGCCTTTCTCCTGAGTCTCTGTACACTTCTCGCAACCAGTCTCGATGGCTTCTTGAAGGTGTTCTGAAGGAATAGAGAAATTTTCGTTATACATGTGTATTTTTTTTAATCAGGTTCATAACCTAACTGGTCTCTGAGGGTAATATCCAAATATATTAGAAAATCCTGATAACTTCATTCCAGCAATTTTTTTAGTAACCCCAGTTTACATTCATATAATAATAGTTTAAACGAGCATTTTTTTGTAATATATAATCTGAATCTCGGAAACGGCTCCAACGATTTTAATGAAATTTGGTTTGTAGGTACATTAGGGGACGATAAATTGATCTTGCTAGGTTTAATTTTAAGTGAACCCGGGTTTGCTCGTATTTTCAGTCATAAAAAATTCGAGTGAAGCTCGGTCGCCCAAGTACTTTTATTTAAGTAGGAGGATCTAAATTAGAAGCCTACTAGGAAAGCTACTTTAAGGTTTGCTTAGTAGGAATAAGCTCTTTGGTTGTAAGTTTGATTGAGCATTGTGCATTTTTAAAGCTTGTTTATATACCTTTACTAACTATAACAAATTAAAATAATTGATTGTATGAGAAAAGTGACCTACTGTCTCAGCATTAACTGGCCATAGTTAGTTTTGTCTGTAAGGATTATTTTGTTCATTTCTTTGTTTGAATGGTAATCTATCGCATGTTTCACCTTTCTAAAGCTACTTTCAGAGGAAAGAGGGTTGTTCCTTTAAGAGGAATGGAAGAAATTAAGAATAAAACCGGACAAGTGCGAGTCAGACTCCCCCACCGAGGGTTCCGTACAAACTAGTAAATAAAAGGGGGAAATTATATTTTATTTTTATTTTCCTTTTTATACCGAAAAATATACATCGTAAAAATATTTAAAAACCTGTTTTAATTAATGCTAATTAAGCTCTTTCATTTATGATACCCCACATGATACGGTTTAAAATTTCGACCCTCATTCCTTGCATAACGACATTATTTTTTTGTGATTAAATTAAAAATGTCCAGTTTTCGGATTTTTTCCTATATGTGAACTTTAACACAATGCTTCTTGCCAAATTTCAGAGTTCTAGGTCAACGGGAAGTACCCCATAGGTTTTGATTCCTCTGTGAGTGTCGAAATCTGCAATTTTTACAACATATTCGGCTGTAACTTTTTTTTACGAAAACTGAGAAATTTTATTTATCTTTCTGCAGCAAGATACTATGGATCTGCGTATATGGTTTTAATTTCAACTCGATACCTTCACGCGTTCCCGAGATAAAGGTCTTGACACCCGGACAGACGGACAGACGGACAACAAAGTGATCCTATAAGGGTTCCGTTTTTTCCTTTTGAGGTACGGAACCCTAAAAAACAAGAGATTGTTAAGGTAAAGTTTGTGGTATCGAAGTCAAACAAATTTCATGTAACTATCTAAATTACTACACAAAGTAGCAATCGAAGTACCTTAGACTCATGTATATCTAAAGATTATCTAAATGCTTAAACCCACTACTAGTTACGAGAGTATCCAACTTACCAAACGACCGTGTCAGACTTGAGAATCAATTGATATAATAGTATAATATTTAATTCCTATATAATAACTACATTAACCTAGTTTCCTAGGGAGTTCCCGGCAGCCTAGTGGTGAGACCGTCTTACTTGCGATCCGCAGGTCCAGGGATCGAATCCCACGGCACGCACCTCTGTCTTTTCGAAGTTATGTGCGTATTGTTGATTGCCGCCAACTTCAAACGGTGAAGGAAAACATCGTGAGGAAACCTACATGTCTGAGAGTTCTCAATGATCTTGAAGATGTGTGAAGTCTGCCAACCCGCACTTGGCCAGCGTGGCAGACTATGGCCTAACCCTTCTCACAATTAAAAGATGGCCCGTTCCCAGCAGTAGGACAGTTTGTACAAACAGGGCTGATAAAAATATATAAAAATAACTACATTAACTACAGTTGATGCAACACCAAGCTCCAATCTGCAGTTTATCTGAGATGTTACCAGAAGTTATTTGACTGGCCTTGTGGCTCAGTTGGTAGTGTGTTTACGTCTACCTGCTGAACTGAAAGGTCGTGGGTTCAATCCCCACCCAGGGCAAACATTTGTGTGATGAGCATGGATGTTTGTTCTGTGTCTGGGTGTTTCTATGTATCATATGTATATATATTTACAAAAAAAAAGTATATATGTATTCTATCAGCCATCTAGTTCCATAGTACAAGCTTTGCTTAGTTTGGGCTAGATGGTGTTGTGTGAAATGTCCTCAAATATTTTATTTATTTATATTTATTTGTTTATTTACGTACTATGAGAATGCCAGTTTGATTGATGAGATTATCATTCCAGTTGTCTTCTCAGTTGAAGGCCTCCTTAATTACATTCGATTTACCTTATATCAAAGGAAGTCGACCATTATGCAGTTTTTACCTCTCGCAGCAATTGCCCAAAAATATCATACGATTTATCAAGAAGTCTCTAGAAATAATTATTTATTATACCTAGGCTTTATTGTGCAACTGTTTTTACCTTGTGGCGGAAGATAATTAAATATAATTAGGGGCATAAGTGAATAGTTTTTGAAATTCACGTGTATTTAATTAATTATCATAAGGTTAAACGTATTTTATTTTATTTAAAAAATGCAAGAAACTAGCTAACATAACTCGAATTTTTATATAATTACTAGGTGTGATCTGCGTTTTGACTCACATAGTGAAGAAAAATGGTAACGAATATGCGCAAAATATGCCTATGTCTGTCTACGTCTAACAGAGATGTTTTGAGCAATATAATGCGGTCGAAGATGGTAAGCATGCATAACACGGAATAAGAACTGGCTCTCAAGTATGTGGTTGATAGACATGGCATCGTTAGGTGTTTGACGATAGCTTTTCTTTTCCACTTGAGAGTTATAGTCTTGTTTGTCTGTTATCTCTGTATCAAATTTCATGACGATTGCTTCAGACGAAGGTAACAGATATTCAGATCACAATCACGGTCGCTGTATTTATTTTTACTTTTAAATTAGGACACTTAATAAAACTTTTTCATGTTGCACAAAAATGATTATGTTGTTCCGCGATACATTTATTGTTTAGAGTTTTAATTTTTTTTCTATGCATTTCTGCAACTAACGCAAATTTTAAGAGTTACGTAAATATGTAGTTAACTACTTCTAAATAATTATAATAATTAAATGTATATTCAGCAACTTACTTTTGAGACTAAGGAAGCAAGTATATTTCTTACTTATAGAGAAAAACGAACGTTAGTTTGGATAATCTGATGACTACTGATGAGTTTCATCTCTTATTATAAATTTGATATCAAGGTAAACTTATCGTTATTACGACCAAGTTCCATTGATTGCAAGTATGATACTTATTGACCATTCTTGGTCAGTACGAATTCTTGGTCAGTCATCAAATCTTTAGTTAAATAAATTAAAAAAAAAATACTTTTCAGACAAGAATCTAATAACTTTAAACGATCAATTTTTGTATATATGTATATATAATCTGAAACTCGGAAACGGCCCCAACGATTTTAATGAAATTTGGTTTGTGGGTAGATAAGGCGACGATAAATCGTTTTTGCTAGGATTCATTTTTAGTGAACCCGGGTTTGCTCGTATTTTCAGTCATAAAAAATCCGAGTGGAGCTCGGTCGCCCAGGTACTATAAAATAAAATTGCGAAAAATCTGCTCGATGGAACTTAGGTATTCATTAAATTTACACTTCACACACCACATTTTCAAAGTTTTTTTTATACTCTGTATTGATATGTCAATGAGAAAAAAATTACTAAAAAACATTAAAAAGTAGCTGATGCGATTCACCCGTGGGGTGAAACGCGCAATATAAAATATAATAAAAGACTTTCGCCGATTCGCTCTGTAAACGAAATGGTGAAAAACATACACTTGGGTCCATCCATCATCCAACTAAGATCTAGTAAAAAAAAATCCTCCCCTTGGGCAGTGAGGTAAGGAACATAATTTACCTTTCAGTTCCTTTCCTTCTGGGCTACACTTTCCTCTCTCCATGACGCAGTCTACGTACGCCTTCAGAAGGCGTTTGCTCTCGAGTATCTCTTGCAGGTTGATGTTATCATACTTGTCGGTGTACTTGTCCGAAGCAGCTGCAAACGCCAAGCATCCCAGCACCAATAAAAGCTTCATTTTTAACTGGAATTAGAATGAATGTCATGAGTGTTTTCAAATCTAAAGCTAAGTACGTAAAACATAGAAATATTGAATCTTTTACCGAAAATAACAAATAAGGCCAAGGCCATGATGAGACAGACATAATATGCTAGGTACATAATTTATACTCCACACAAACCACACATATACAGGAAGATTGATCAAAACTATCCCACCACATGTCACTATATTCTAGAATTTTTACCCTACTGCGTAAGAAAAAGGGTTATGTTTTTCGAGTGTATGTATGTAACATGATCGCCTGTAGTCTAAACGGCTTTGATTTGGTTTCGTTAGATTCACTTTCACACTTCCGCTTTCACTTTTTATCGTAGTCTATTTTTTTTAATAATAACAATAATACATCGAACCACGGTAAATATCCCGTTAATAATAATAGTGTGTTGACCGTGATAGCTTAAAAAAAGAATAATACATCTCTCACAAAAATAATAAAATGCGTTTTTTCGTAACCTCCAACGAATTATTCTAAATAATGCACGTTTAGGATCTTTTACAGCAATTTTACGCATACTTTCTCACAAAAAACGTACACTCAACAGCGTATCAAGCGTAATAAAATTATAAGTTAGACAAAAACAGCTTTTCTACAATCGGGTATTTTGTTTTTCTTTTTACATAGATAGGTACTTGTCTTTTACATGTGTATTCTATATATCGTTACTCGCACCCATACCACTTGATTTGAATACAGTATTCTTATAGTATCGAATAATATCTTCTTTGTAGTATCGAATAATATCTTCTTTATAGTATCGAATAATACCTTCTATATAGTATCGAATAATATCTTCTTTATAGTATCGAATAATACCTTCTATATAGTATCGAATAATATCTTCTTTATAGTATCGAATAATATCTTCTTTATAGTATCGAATAATATCTTCTTTGTAGTATCGTATAATATCTTCTTTATAGTATCAAACTGTCAACTGTAAATGGTACCTAGTAAAATACACACATAGAGCACACACATATAAAGGATCACAATAAATAACCCATTGTTTTGTTTTGGCATTGGTACTTACATACGTGTCGGTAAATAATTTTATCACTTGAATATGAACAGTGCTATTGTCAATAAACATCGATTCCAAGTATGGTTACTTCCTCTCTCGGATTTGTTTTGATCTTAGGAACAAACATATTGATTTGGTGCCAATTAAAATAAATATTAAAGTCTGAAGCTACTTCAATGAAAAACTGTACTCTTTTCGACCATAATAAAAGTAATAACTTAAGTAATACAAGTAATTTAAAAAAAATTAAAGGAAGAAATGACAACTGTTACATAATACCGACAAATTAAATCAAAACTGAGCGTCTACCTAATAATGGAATATGTACCTAAGTAGGTACATTGTGTGTAGGTACGATGTGTGTACATTTTCGCAAAAAGTGTGTGAGCTTCCCGTTAGTTCATATTTACAGTTAAATTTGAGTAGCTATACGTTTTTAAAGGTTTTCTTCTAATTAGCATAACGAACAATCTTTTTTCTACAACTTTGTTTTTTATGTAATATTTTTTTAAGTGCTATATTTATTTATATTTTTTATAATAAAATAATGTATACAAAAAATGTAAAGAAAGGCACTGTGGTAACCACTTTTTCTTATACGTGATAAGATAACTCACAAAGTAAACTATTTTTACGAAAGCTGAATATAGATAGTATAGATAGATCGGTATATAGATAAATTCTTTATTATTGTTTATTGTTGTTGTTGTAGTGTTTCAACAAACCCGTTAACACTGCTTGTGTTTTTTAGTGGCAATCCATCTTAAATGGCAATTCAGAGATAAGACACAGAAAAATATCGATAAATTTCCTTAAAACAATCAGTTCCACATTTTACTCCGTAGATAAAGGGTGACCAACCGGCGGATGAAGCAAAGGACGAACGGTCGGTTCTTTTAGGCAATACAATTGCTTCTGTATAATAACTTTATAGAACACATTTCATGTAAAATTTGATTTTTTTTCGTATCAGATAATTGATAATAATATATTTATTATCAGAACCCGCACTTGGCCAGCGTGGTAGACTATGGCCCTACACTTCTCAAAATGAGAAGATGGCCCGCGCCCAGCAGTGGGACAGTTTGTGTAAACAGGGCTAATAAAAAAAACAAAAAAAATTCTAAACCCTCCACGGCTCCGATAATTTGAAAAAAACCCATATATACACAAAATAAAAACACAAATACACACAGTGGCTCAGTCTTTAAAGTAAAAACGTCAATACGCATGTAAGATACCACTAATATTATAAAACACAGTAGGTATGGCCTACCATTAGATGCTCCCGTCTACTGCAATCACCGCAAAACGTGAGTGACTTATGAAGGTGGTGTAATCACATGCCTCTATTTATACTGGACGAGGTGCTTCCAACATCTAATTTGTCCCTGGTTCGTTATTTCAGTATATTGTGTTCGATGCGTAAAACCGTACGATCGTATTACAGGTGGGTTTTTCTAAGATTTCTTGAAATTATGCACTTGGCCGATAACTACTTTTAATGCCATAACAAAAGAAAATTGTTTCAATAAAATGAACGATAGGTAAACGGGATCGGAACGCATAAACATTGCTATGCAACGTTGGCTATGCTATTAGCATGCTGGGTACGCTACCGACCTGTAGTGGTTTGGATTATTTTAACTATTTTCATCGAACTGGGATTACCTGATTGATCTTTTAGGGTTCCGTAGTAAACTAGGAACCCTTATAGTTTCGCCATGTCCATCTGTCTGTTTGCGACTTTGCTCAAAGATTATTAGTACTAGAAAGCTGTTATTTGGTATGGATATATATATTAGGTATATAAAAAAAAATGAACAAAATCTTAAACGACCTTGGGCACTTCTGGTATACATAAATTGGGGTGTTGAATTACTTTTTATTCTATTCTATCTATCTTTTCATCTACCCCATCGTATGGAGTAGGTATCATTGGATAGGTAATCAAAAAACATTGGAGTTGTGCGAAAAGTATTTTTCAATTTAGGCATTCGTTTACGAAATATTAAACTTTGAAATGATAATTTTTGTTATATTCAATTGTCAAAACCCTCTACCTGCAAAACGGTTGACTTTGAAGATATACAATTCATACAAGTAGCGTATATGACTATCACGGCTAAGTAAGCTTTACAAGTTAACAAGTAATAGTCGATCAACTTATAAAATGTACATAGAGAAGTAGATTTATAATTATAGTTTAAAAAACTGAAGCAACCGACTTCTGATGAATGCCATTGTCAGAACTGGACCAAATTGAAATGGGACCACACGGGAAGCACCATGCAGCTTTCAAATAAAAAAGAATACTCAAAATCGGTTCACCCGCAGTCGAAACTTATGAGGTAACAATTTTTTTTTTAAATACAGTCGAATTGAGAACCTCCTCCTTTTTTGAAGTCGGTTGAAAAGAGAAGAAAATTGCGTGCAAATTATTTCATTTAAACTAACATAAGTTAACTCGTATATTCATAGTACCCCCATTTAAGTTCACATAAATTATGATGTGCAACTACGGAATCCTATTTTGCACGTAGCACTACACGCACTTGGCCGCATATTATTGTGTAGTTGCTTAAATAGTTCTGTAAATGTATTTTGTATAGCATTTGTTAGAGAAACTGTAAACCAGTATCAATAATAATAACTGGCTAAGAACGGGTTGAGACACGCATTTACCCGTAGAGTCCTGTGACCAAAGTTATTATCAAAAATAAGACCTCTTAATGATAATTGTTCGTTGAGTCCACTTTGCTAAAATATCGTTAAAATTTGTTTTATAAAGTCTTAAATATTACATTTAATTTTATCACTATCTACAAAAGTAAAATCCGTACTCAGCGATATCGATCCACATTCCTGTTGCGTACTGCACAAGAATGGAATTCGTTGCCGCCATCTCTGTTTCCTGAGACCTACAATCTTGGAATTTTCAAGGCTAGAGTGAATAGATATCTTCTAGATCGACGAGCTCCATCCTCGGCCACACCGTCGCTTAACATCAGGCGAGTTGGTGGTCAATCGTAGATCTATCTTCTATATAAAAAAAAAAGTTATCACAAAATATTTTTTTTTATAAATAAGATCCGTCTCTATAACTAATCATGAAATAGTCTACTACTAATCAACTAATAGTCTACTAGTGTAGAAATGCATCGAGGAAATACAGGGCCTTACAGAAAAACGTTACTTAACGTCATATGTTCTCTGTCTTCGTTCCGCAAGTGTTATTACGTGTCAGCCAGAAGTTTATAAAATATGTTAAGCATTGCTTAAAGTTAATAAGTAACGTTTTTAGGTAAGGCAGTAAATGTTCACCTTTGACAGAGTATATTTCGTACATAGTAGTTCATTTTTTTTTTAATGATCTAAAAGCGTTAATATTTTTGGAGTATCTACCATCAAACGTTGTCACTTCTTTCTTTTAGTTACTCCATTTGTTTGGGGATATGAAGTTTTGATACACATTCATAATAATAATATTATTTATATTCGATAGAAAACCGCTAAGCTAAAAACAATTTTGGTGCGATGTTACAAGGTTCGAAGCTCAAAACCCAAAAACCGGCCAAGTACGAGTTAGACTCGCGCACGAAGGGTTCCGTACCATTATCTATAAATAAACGGCAAAAATATCACGTTTATTGTATGGGAGCCCCCTTAAACATTTATTTTATTCTGTTTTTTAGTATTTGTTGTAATAGCGGCTACAGAAATACGAGTACATCATCTGTGATAATTTCAACTGTCTAACTATCACGGTTCATGAGATACAGCCTGGTGGC
The DNA here is from genome assembly GCA_947563715.1 of Lycia hirtaria. Lineage (NCBI taxonomy): Eukaryota > Metazoa > Arthropoda > Insecta > Lepidoptera > Geometridae > Lycia > Lycia hirtaria. Next base: position 9,797,389 of record OX387384.1, read on the forward strand.
AGACGGACAGAAAGGCAGCGGAGTCTTAGTAATAGGGTCCCGTTTTACCCTTTGGCTACGGAACCCTAAAAATCACTGCACTCACCTCAGTGTCAAATGTCAGTGTCTAGAATGAAGCACGTTCTATTCACCCTTGCCAAATTGACTACCATTTCTACCAACATAGCTAGTATACAAATAGATGAATTAGAAAGTGTCTAGTCCATTTCATAACTACGATTGAAAAATAGAATTGAGTGCAAGGATTAATTATGGATCAAAAGACAATATTAAGTGCTTTTACATAATACCTATGCGCTAACAAGTTTTGCAGATGCGATGACTAACAGCTGCTAATATTGAAACTTACCTACTTAAGTAGGGTTGTGAAATGTGTTGCGCGCAAATTCAATATTTGCCTAATTTTGCAACTTAGACAAAAAAATCGTTTACGGACAAAACTGAGCTTGTGTAATTACGTGTGTTATAATATAATTAAATTAAACAAAGATAATTAATTGCATAGTAATAAATACCCACTGCATCTTTCATCATTATCGTCACCATCTCAGCCATAAGACGTCCACTGCTGGACATAGGCCTCCCCTATGGATTTGCAAAAAGACCGATTGGAAGCGGCTTGCATCCAGCGTCTTCCCGCCACTTGTATGAGGAGGGCTATGCTCGGAGTCTCTCTACAAGATCGAATGAGAAATGAAGAGATACGTAGACGTACGAAAATCACCGATATAGCACGGCGAATTAGCAAGTTGAAGTGGCAGTGGGCAGGGCACATAGCACGTAGAACTGATGGCCGATGGAGCTGAAAAGTTCTAGAGTGGAGACCACGCACTGGCAAGCGCAGCGTAGGAAGACCAGCCACGAGACTGCATCTTTAAGACAACAAAATTATAAAATAAATCCGGCAAAGAACGAGTTGCCCTTGCACAGCAAGGCTTTTGTATGCATGACACAAATGAATACTTGCAATTTTTTCAAAAATTATTTTCACAAGCTTGTCTCGCACTTGACCAGTTTTTAGTATTTTTTGATGTACATCGAAGTAAACTCTACACTTTTGGCATTTTTAAGACTTGTTTCTAGTATCGTTAAAAAGATAGAGCCATTTTGTTTTCCTACTCCTCAGGCAATTTAAAAGATATCAAAGAAAAACTTGTTTTTTAATATTTCTCTAATCAAAATAAAGATAAGATATGTACGAGAGAAATAGCTGCGCGCGTTGAACGAGTCCTTAAGTAATAATTACCACGTATCAGAACGTCGAATGAATATCGTAATGCACATCTAACTCAAGCGACGGAAGACCTTCAATATCTCATTGTTCATTTGATCTGTATAAATCTATTATGGAAACCTTTGTAGTCAGTGAGTAATTCCAACGCAGTGACGCTTAACATCAGGGGCCCAATTCAAGACCGCTCCATAGCCGAACTATATGTGGAGCGTTTCCAGTCAGCCGCCATAGTTTTTTTGATTCAGTCACTTATAACACATTTGATGAAACGTAACACGTCCTTCGCTTCGCAAAAGGTTCAGTTACGGATCGGTTTTGAATAACTGAATTGTCCCCCAGGAAGCGTTAATAGGAACTTTTCTATGCAAACAGCGCCTTAATTTCTTGGGTTTGTGGCTTCTACAACTAAATTTATTTGACAGACGACGCCAACGGTTGTTTTTCTCATTCATTTTCCACTTATGGTATCACGTGGCTTGTTTTATGCGCTTACTTGTGTCAAAAGATCAGGGCAGAGCTATTCTGAAAATAATACATGCGTCGATAGTCAAATAAGTAATAATCACACCGAGGAAATTATGAGTAAATAAAATAAGTCATGTTCATGTAACTTTTCGGTAATTTAGACCAAGATATTGGTTCGGTCTTTTCAAAATCACAACTAGCGTGAAAGAGATCTTACAGTCTAATAAGTTTTGTTTAAATAATAAAACCGGCCAAGTGCGAGTCGGACTCGCACACGAAGAGTTCCGTACCATTATCTATAAAAACGGCAAAAAAATACGTTTGTTGTATGGGCAATACCCTTACCTCAATATAAATTTTATTTTAATTTAATTATTTATTTTTAAATTGAATAACATAACTCAATATTCAGTGAATATTTCAAGCGTCTACCTGTTGCTTATTATGCTGTTATCGATATCGAGCCAAAACGAGCAAAAAAAAGTCACGTTTGTTGTATGGGAGCCCCCTTAAATATTTATTTTATTCTGTTTTTTAGTGTTTGTTGTTATAGCGGCAACAGAAATACATCATCTGTGAAAATTTCAACTCTCTAACTATCACGGTTCATGAGATACAGCCAGGTGACAGATGGACGGACGGACGGACGGACAGACAGCGAAGTCTCAGTAATAGGGTTCCGTTTTTACCCTTTGGGTACGGAACCCTAAAAAAAGTTTAAGTAATTAAACAATTTTAAATCTAATCGTTTTCTTTTTCAAGGATACATTTAAATTTGAAAGTTCCACTGGATTCCATGACATTACTTATATCTCCAAGTTTATAATATCGATGCAACAATTAGGAACTAGTTAAATTTGTCATTCAAGATATTTTTACATAGTTAATCGTGAACCTAATAAAATAGTATTAAAAACGCCCTCAATTTTACAGAATCTACACTTCATAACATAGAAAAATACGCAATAGCTAAAAAAAAAACACGTCTGAATCAGAATAAAAAAGTGATTAGCCTCACGGAAAACCCGATATGAATAGCGACTCGCGAAGTGCTCGTTATATCGTTAAATGAGCATGCATTTGTTGACACTTAAATAAAGTGACAAATTCATGGCAATTTACGTTTTGACGAGATATTTGAAATCTTGAGCGGACCTTTAGTAGCGTCGCTGATGAGATCAAGAGTCGAGGTGACACGTCGAAGCGCGGGCGCAAATGAGATGCGCTGTTTCTATTTTACTAGCTTTTATTTAGTTTCAACTGTTCCGGTGTTTTGAAAGTCAAATTTGATACACTTCCTATTTCCAATTGAGTTGTACTTGATTTTGTTGAAACATAGCTAAGAACTCTTGATCAAATTTCCTTTCAATAATTTTTTGTATTAAATTCGGTCCATCCGTTTGAGAGTTACGATGCCACAAACAGGTAGGGCTATTCACAACTTGTCGTATTAGGAATCGGGGCGGAAAATATATCTCCACCTCAGAGATTGATATAATATAGTTTCCAAAATATATCTCCACCTCAGAGATTGATATAATATAGTTTCCAAAATATATCTCCACCTCAGAGATTGATATAATATAGTTTCCAACCCAATTCCGAATCCGAATGTTTGTGAATAGGGATACAGATACACACGCCAAACCTATGTAATAGGGATACAGATACAAACACCAAACCTATGTAATAGGGATACAGATACACACACCAAACCTATGTAATAGGGATACAGATACACACGCCAAACCTATGTAATAGGGATACAGATACACACACCAAACCTATGTAATAGAGATACAGATACACACGCCAAACTTGTAATACCTCTCTTTTTGGATCGGGTGTTAAAAAGGCCAAGCTATCACAGCCAAGTAGACTTTTAGACTTTACAAGTTATCCAGTATAAGAGATATTTTTTCATTTAAATCGCTAATTCTATCAATATGTTCATGAAAGAAGTACCCCTGTTCTAAATCCGCATAAAGTGAATACACTACGCAATCCTACCCTGCGCGCCTTGCGGTAATTAATAATAAAATAAATAAATAATACAATATTAGGTACATCAATGGAAAATATATCTGTTCTGGTGAATAAATCTGTTGGTAAACCAAGTGAGTGATGTTTAATTTTTCATTAAACATTGTTCATGTTCCATGCTATCTGTATTTATTTCCATCGGCCAGCCTGCGAAACGCAACGTCTGAACTTATAATTAGCCCGAACGACGCTGGTGTTAGCACGCAAGTCACCGGGAGGTTGCGAACGCGGCTCTGACAGAAACGCAGTCACGCCTTTCGTTTGTCTACAAATCAGGGGGTCTACTAGATATCTGTTACGGCGGGTTCCTATTTTTCAGATCATTACTTGCATGGTTAATTGGATATCGATATCATATAATATGTCAGTGTTTTGCAAGGAATGCTTAGTGATTTGGTAGTTTGACCATCATCCGTCTCGCTCGCGCATACCCACATTTTTGAAGATGTAAAATGACTGCGTGAACTTCTAAAAAAATCGTCGTTTGTAAAATTAGACTTCAACATCACAAATATTCGACATACATTTCAATTTGATTCAAGTTAATTTTCATATATAAAAATCATTTCTAACTGACTTCAAAAAATTAAGAGGAAAATGACAATTCGTAGCGTATATTTTTTTTATGTATGTGCACAAATTACTCCGACATTCGTGAAACAATTTTGTGTTTCTTAAATTGATTTTTAAAGAATGCTCCCATGTTGGTCCCATAAATAATTACTAGAAATTATTAACGTAAAAGTAATTGTTATTTATAAAAATAACTTGTATGAAATTGAAATTTTTGTCGAATATTTGTGATGTTGTTTTCTAGTTTACGAACGACGATTTTTTAATAAGTTCATTCAGTCATTTTATATCTTCAAAAATGTGGGTATGCGTGAGCTAGAAGGGCGATGGTCGAACTAGGGACTCTTAATTCTCACTCAGCCCTATCAACAGTAAGCCAGCGGTAGCCACCTTCAAGTTGCGCAATCCGTTTGTATGTAAATAAGTCAATTTGTACACAATTCCTAATTGACGTCTTTGGACGGACAGTTTATCTAGGTACGAGTATTTGTATCGGCTATATTCAATAACCCTTTATATATGGAATCATCATCAACAGCCTTATCTTTCTCTCATATTATGTGTTATTTGTGTTTTAGATAAGGTGTAAACAATAAAGAGCTTATCTATCTATTATGCCAAATGTGGTGCCATCTAGTCTTGATCCAATCGAGTCCAATTTCTTTCCGTGATAGTTTCTTCTCTGAAATTACTGCGGGAATAATCCCGCAGTAATTTTCGAGCATATTCTTATAGATATTCCAATCTTTACCATTTTGAGCCACAGGATCTGTACCGCTATTCACAATCTATGGGATTCGATCCAAAATCTACATCTTTTTGTCTGTCATTTACATAGATAACGACAGAGATGCAGATATAGTTTCCGATACGGATTTGACAGATTTTTAATAGAGGTGCTGCCATTGTGAGACATCTTACGAAGCTTGATACACTTGTACATATTTTATACAACAGGAACAGCCAGAAATGCTAGGCGTTCCATATACAATATCAAGTACAAAAAAGTAAACGTTACAGACCTATTTTCTTTATACAAAGAGATTTAACTCTACCGTTTACACTATTTTAAGTTTATGGCACATTAGACCAACTGTCAATAAAACGGTCACTTCTCATTTTTATTTTCTTTTTTATCTCGCATAATAATTTCCCACTTTTTCAAAAATTAGTTACGCAAGCTTGCCTCACTCTTGACCAGTTTTTATTATTTCTAGATTTACATATAAACAAACCCTACAATCTTACAAATTTTGAAACTTGTATCTATTACCGTTCAAAAAATACAGACGCTTGAATGTACGACAGATAGACAGACTCTGTAGCCTCACGACTAGGGGGAGCCTAGAAATACGAAATAATAAATTTTTCAGGTGTCTGCCGAAGACTATATTTTTAATTTTTATACAATTTATTTTCAGACACAAACACGTGTTTAGGCTAAAATTTTCTGGACCCAGATATCGTTAAAATAAGCAACAAAAGAGTAGTAACATAGCACAAGTCCATTATCCTCAATTCTAGCCAAGACACAGTTGCTCCGCTTCCGTGGAGGAAAATCACCCACGGAAGAGATGTGATCTGATTATACTAAGGAAACCTCAAGTACCAAGGAACTCTATAGAGGAAGTGTACCAATTGATATAAAATCTCCATAGAATAAGCACACAATGTAAAACTTGTAATGATGGTGATGACCTTGCTGTATTCGATTAGGTACCTGTCTAAAAAAGTTATCGTTAGCTTAAAATTTACGTTCAAAATATACTATTATTTTACCACACATTTAATTACATTTTACATAATTTTAAGACTTCTTATCATTATTATTACATTCTTTATAATTATATTGACATGTAAAATATTTGGTTGACGAAAATTTAAAATTGAAAAGATTTTTTAAACCATAAAAAAACTATTTTCAAATTAGTTCTGACCTGAGACAAAAAAGATTACAAGATTCGGTGAAAAATTTGTGGATATGAGTGTTTCAGGATAAATAATATAACAGTAATTTTTAAAACAACATTTTATTTGTATTTAAACAGTATTTGTAAAATTGACGTGGAAAGGGTATCGACCTAACTAAACTATTTTATGCATATATTTGTATAAAAGTTTTCTGATAAGCAATGACCTCGATAATCTGTCTGTATGCAAAGTTTGTTAGAGATAACCGGATCAAAAAGATCTATAGATTTAGTGCTTTACTTTACACTTTAGGCTGGAGTGATTTATTCTTGCAGTGCTTTACAGAGAGATTTATCTGCAGTTTTTTTTTTTATTTGATAGATCCACAGTGTGGCCGTGCCACGGCCGCCGTGGATGGACTTCGTCGATCTAGAACATCTATTCTATTTATCTATTCACTCTAATTTTGAATCTTGAAAGGGCACATACTTACCACGTAGAACAGACGGCCGATGGAGTCGAAAAAATCTCGAATGGAGACCACGAACTGGCAAGCGCAGCGTAGGAAGACCAGCCACAAGGTGGACAGAAGATATCATACAAGTGGCAGGAAGACACTGGATGCAGGCCACTTCAAACTGGTATTTTTGGAAATCCATGGAGAGGCCTATGTCCAGCAGTGGACTTCTTGTGGCTAAGATGATGATGATGATGCATCAAGAACATGGACCGAAATCGTTGCTTACAGATTTTTGGCATTTCAATAAGAAATGGGTGGTAATGTGCCAACTTTCTAATAGTCCCGTAGTAAAACAGGGAGTGTGGAATAAAATCGTGAAGCTCTTGCATACAAACCGAATGAATCCTACAAGGAATCAGATACAAGGAAACTGAACGGTAACTCTACTTATATATTCTAAACTTTCAATACGTTTCCGTAATTGCCTGACGTTTGTTTTAATTAAACCATCAAGATAACTTGCGATTGAATAAATCTTCTACTCCAAGCTATTGTTTTTCATTTCGTCCCTACAATTTCATAATATGAAAGAGCCGTCATAGATCCAACTAGAAACTGCATATAAATGGTCCCATAGTTGCATTTTCTCCGTCACAGCCCATTGAAGGGTCGATCAGAGCTCACGAAGGATAAATCAAGTAAGTGAATACAATTTTATTAATATCCTTAAAGTATTATAATAAATATTCAATAGGTGTTAGTGACTGATTTTATTAAGTGTAGGTTATTTATAGTTAAAAGAATCTTAGGCACAAACTATTGTGATGGAGAACTACACATGCTCCACATTATCATTTTTTTTAAACTATGAATTAAGTCAATGTATTTACGACAAATCACATGTAAGGTGCCGCTAACAATATTTCAAATGTATCTCATAAAGATCCAATTTAATTAAAATAAGATTTTACACAAAAATATATGTTTTTATATTTCTTAAAATTAATTTAATTGTACTTAAGGTATTTTATGTAAATAAAACCGAAATTTTGTGTGATATATATATATAATTGTAGAGATTTTTTAAGTAGTTACATACTTATCGTAAGATAATAAGAAAGTCCTAAATCCACATTGTTGAAGGTAAATAAAATTTTCTCCTAATGGATGGAAAAATGTGTGATTGTTTGTAAAAAACCGGACAAGTGCGAGTCAGACTCGCCCACCGAGGGTTCCGTACAAACTAGTAGATAAAAGGGGGAAATCATATATTTTTTTATATTTTCCTTCATAAACCGAAAAATATACATCGTAAAAATATTTAAAAACCTGTTTTAGGTTCATTCATTCTTTGCATAAAGACACTATTTTTTTGTGATTAAATAAAAAAATCCTTTTTTCGGATTTTTTTCTATATGTGAATTCTAACGCAATGCTTTTTGCCAAATTTCATTGTTCTAAGTCAACGGGAAGTACCCCATAGGTTTTAATTCCCTTGTGAGTGTCGAAAGGTGCGTTTTTTACGATATATTCGGCTGTAACTTTTTTTTTTACGAAAACTTAGAAACTTTATTTTTCTTTCTGCAGCAAGATACTGTGAATCTACGTATATGGTTTTAATTTCACCTCGATACCTTCACGCGTCCCCGAGATAAAGGTCTTGACACCCGACGGACGGACAGACGGACAGACGGACAACAAAGTGATCCTATAAGGGTTACGGAACCCTAAAAATTACACTCAGTGCTCGTTTTAAGATGCTGTCTGATAGAATAGACTAGTTGAAATACTGAGATGGAAAATCTTTTTGGTTTATTGTGATATTACAAACTTACGTCAGGGATTATAAAGGTTGTAAAAGTTATAAAAATGGATATAAATCAGCCGTAAAGTTATTTAGTTTGTTATTTAGTTAAATATTATTAGTTTTGGAGACTGGATCGCCCTCGTCCGTGGGGAAAGCACCCCTATACACTGAAACCCCACACGTGGTCTCTGGCTGGTGCCAATTAGGCGATAACTCACTGGTGGTAGGCTTCGGCCGAGGCTAGTCACCACCCACTGGACAAAGTCATACCGCCAAGCGGCCTAGCCGTGTTCCGGCATGTTGTCCGGTGACGCCGTTAGGGGGAGAATGGGTCGGAATAGTTGCTTCACTGCTGTAAACCATTCTGCTGCACGTCGCAGCGACGCATTGGGTAGCCAGTCTTGGAGGGTAGCGGGATCCGAGGCACGGTTACCGCTGGCCGACCGCAGTTAGTAGGGGGCCCAAGTAGTGAGCTAGCCACTCACGAAAGGCTGCCCCGCCAACTCGCGAAAAATCCCGGGATGCGCCATCGTGCCGGTCGGCGACCGGATGAAAGGGCCAGATGGACATCCCCGGGGGGGCTCGGGCGTCCCCGCAGTCTCCAGACTGGTTCCCCACCGATGTGTCGCTGCGGCGTGTGTCTCCAGGTTGGCAGCATGGAGCCTCATTTCACTACCGTTTTTCCCCACCAATTCCCTCGCCACAAACATGAAACACAGGAAGAATAAGAAAAAGGTTTCACAGCGGTTGCACTCCCTTTCCATAAAAGTGCACCTCTCAAATATTCGAGGTCTGCACTCAAATCTCGTGGCAGTCCACCACCACCTTCAGGCTGACAAACCTTCGCTCCTGTTTTTAACGGAGACGCAGATAGCAGTTCCATCGGACGTGGCGTACTTATCGTTCCCCGGATATACTCTGGAGCACAATTTTAAGCCTCGCGCTGGTGTGTGCCTGTACGCCCGTGATGACGTCTGCTGTCGGCGTCTCCGTAATCTCGAAGACCCCAGATTCTCCGTGCTTTGGGTACTGGTGGACACAGGAATAGAGAAAATTCTCTATGCCTGTGTTTATCGGTCGCATAGTGGAGATCAGGAGACAACCAGGCTTACGGAATATCTGGGTGAGGCGGCGGATGCGGCGCAACAGAAGTACCCTTCAGCCCAACTAGTGTTACTGGGGGACTTTAATGGCCACCATAAAGAGTGGCTGTACCCATACCGGGACACTGACCATGCTGGGTTAGAGACGCGAAAGCTTGCTTTAGCGTTAGATCTCACCCAGATGGTCCAAGGAGCGACACGGGTACCTGACGTTGAGACGCACACGCCCTATTGCTTAGACCTTCTGCTGACAACGGATCCAGACCGTTACTCAGTGTCAGTATCTTCGCCTTTGGGTAACTCTGACCACTGTCTGGTGAAATCTGTATCTGTTTACTCCCCGCCCGATCTCAGCCCTAGAGGTAACCGACGGATGTGGCGATACAGGTTGGCAGATTGGGATGAGATGCGAGCCTATTTCGCCTCTTATCCTTGGAAGTCTTTGTGCTTTTCTTCTGACGATCCTTCAGCCTGTGCGGATGCTGTGACCGACGTGTTGCGTACTGGTATGGAATATTTTATTCCATATTCCGACGTACCGTTGTCCGGCAAAGCTCGCCCTTGGTTTGGTCCACAATGCTGTCGTGCTGAAGCGCTTAAGCATGAGGCTTACCTAGCATGGGTTGATGCTAGACACCGTAAGGCAAGTGAAGTAAGTCAGAAGAAAAAAGCGTTTAACAAGGCTGCCAAGTTCTGCAAAAAGGTTCTCCAGAAGGCTCGCTTTGACCACATTGGTCGAATAGGGAACAAATTAGCTTCGTACCCTGCGGGTAGTAAAGCGTTTTGGTCTCTAGCTAAATCAGTCGAAGCGAACTTCTGCAGCCCCTCACTTCCTCCACTGCTGAAACCCGATGGAACACTGGCCCACACCGCTGAAGAAAAGGCGAACTTATTTGCCACTCTTTTTGCGGAATCTTCACGTTTAGACACTGGTAGCGCAGTTCCCCCAACTCCATCTGGCAGTAAGGTATCAATGCCCAATATTCGTATTCGCCAATCGGAGGTTCGTAGAACGCTATGCAGTCTGGACGTGAACAAAGCCAGTGGCCCTGACGGTATTCCAGCCATAGTTCTGAAAACATGTGCGCCTGAGTTGACTCCTGTACTGACACGCCTTTTTCGCCTCTCCTTTGAGACTGGTCAGGTACCAAAATCGTGGAAGCTTGCCAACGTGCAACCTGTGCCCAAAAAAGGCAGTCGTGCCGACCCTGCTAACTACAGGCCAATCTCGGTCACGTCCATCCTATGCAAGACCATGGAACGTGTCCTTAACAACAGGCTCTTGACGTACCTAGAATCAAACGATCTTCTTAGTGACCGACAATACGGGTTCCGCCGAAACCGGTCTACTGGAGATCTTCTAGCGTACGTCACTCACATCTGGAGTGAGGCCATCGAGAAGAATGGGGAAGCGCTAGCAGTCTCTCTTGATATCTCGAAGGCTTTTGACAGGGTCTGGCATGACAGCCTTATTAGCAAGCTTCCTTCATATGGTTTATCCGCAGGTTTTATCGCATGGATATCAGATTTCTTGAGGGATCGTTGGATACGAGTGGTTATTGATGGCTGCTCGTCCGATCGTATGGCTATTAATGCCGGTGTTCCTCAGGGGTCAGTACTCTCTGCAACGCTTTTCTTGCTGCACATCAACGGATTGTTAAAGCCCGGTATCTTTGGGTACGCAGACGACAGCACCGTTGTAGAGAGTTTTATATCCAACGCACGTGCTAGTGGATTTGAAATCCAGTCACAAAGAGCAGCTATGGTCGAGCGCTTAAATTTGGCTCTTAGGGCAGTATCCGATTGGGGCGATGCCAATTTAGTAAAATTTAATGCTACTAAGACTCAGGCGTGTCTTTTCTCCGCGAAAAAGAGCCCATTTCAACTGGCTCCTACTTTCCGAGGTGTGTCCGTGCCGATAAATAAAAACCTTGAACTTCTGGGTGTAACTCTCACGTCAACTCTCAACTTCGGATCCTATATTGAGTCTAAGGCTCAGCTGGCTGCAAAAAAGCTGGGCATCCTCTCGAAGGTGCGCCGGTACTTCACGCCGGAACAATTGCTTTTACTATATCAAGCACAAGTTCGGTCGTGCTTGGAGTACTGTTCCCATCTTTGGGATGGCTCGGCTAAGTACCAACTTGAAGCCTTGGAATCAGTTGAGAAACGTGCTAGGAAACTCATTGGCAACGATTCTCTTGTTCGTGCAAAACTCCAAAGCTTGGAGCACCGCCGTAAAGTTGCTAGCTTATCGGTTTTTTATCGGATTCATTTCGGTGAGTGTGCATCTGATCTGCATCATATAATTCCCCCTTGCCCTTTTTACTATCGGACAGTCAGAAACACGAAAAAGCGTCACCGTTTCATGGTGGATATTCCAAAAACCCGAACGAAACGCTTTAGTTCCACTTTCATCGTGCGGACTGCTAGAATATGGAATACGCTTCCTGAGTGGGTCTTTCCCGATAGATATAATCTGGGTGTCTTTAAATCGCGAGTGAATTGGTTTCTTCTAGGTAAGCGCGCTCCATCGTAGACCGCAACGTCGCTTAACATCAGGCGAGTTGGCGGTCAAGCGCAAACCTATTTCTATATAAAAAAAAAAAAAAAAAAAAAAAAAAAAGTTTGCAACTTTGCAACTACTTTGTAGTGATACAATACTTATGGCCCGACTTGCATTATTATCATGAAATCCATCTTAATCTCTGTCTTAGTGTTAGGGTAACGTATTCAATAATTATGAACATAACCCTGTGTAGTCCTGAGCATGTATGTAAACCTGGACCTATGTACAATCTATTTATACGTTTTAAAGAAATGGTATTTTTTACTATGTTGTTCAAAGATTTTTCGGTAATTACTTTAAAACTTTATAATATCTCTTAATTTTAATTATTATTTATAAAATACAGAGTTATTAACTCTTAATTATTACAGTTTGTTATCTTATCATGACCAAACGGGAAATCTGATCTTTTTGAAATTTGCTACAGATTTAGGTGAAAACCAAGAAACCATTTTATATTCATTACGTATTCTTAATTACTTTGAGGGTAGGTGATTAAGTTAAGGGTAGTAATAATTTAGGGCACAACATCTGTGCTATAATTATAATAGTGGATATTATAATAATTGACATTAACAACAGTTAACTAAATGATTTTAGTTAATTAGTTGATCAAACCTGTGGATCAAACACACGCGTATTTCGTCTCGTCTTGTGCTTAACTTTTTTTCTGACTTCCAAACAGGAAGTTCACAATTCGACTGTATAATTTTATGTAGGTATGTTTGTTTCGCGATTACTTAGCAAATTAGGAATTGATTTTGATGATTCTTTGATAGGTAATCCCATATAAATTTTATCAAAATCGGGTCAGTACTTTGGTTTCTAAAACTAAATAACTAGAAAAGATATGTAATTCAAGTAAGTAAGTATCGATCCACATTCCTGTTGCGTCCTGCACAAGAATGGAATTCGTTGCCGCCATTTCTGTTTCCTGAGACCTACAATCTTGGAATTTTCAAGGCTAGAGTGAATAGATATCTTCTAGATCGACGAGCTCCATGCTCGGCCACACCGTCGCATCAGGCGAGTTGGTGGTCAATCGTAGATCTATCTTCTATAAAAAAAAAAAAAAAGTAAATGAAATTGCGAATTTTGAAGTCGGTTGTTTCAGTTTTTTAAGCTATTTATCTAATATGCGAATAAAAGATATAAATATAATTTTTGTACACATAGAATAGATTCATTCAAAATTAAATTTAATTCACAGTTGAAACCAAAAGTCTATGAAAACATGTACATGACCATCACAGAATTCGACATACACAATACATGAGCATTCGAATGATATTATATGTGACTAGACGTTATTGTCACTGAGTTAGGAAGCTAATCTAGAAGCGACTCGCATTCTAAGCCTATTACTTCCATGTTCCTTGCTCCATGTCCATGTTGTTCTGTATGTAGAGCAATCGAAACTCTGGGTCGCCAAGATACGGGCATTGCCTAGTTTGGGGACCACCGATACATAACTTAGACTACTTTACTTACTTAAAAAGAATGTTCTTGTACAGTTTCAGTATAGTTTTTTATAAGGTTATTATTGGTTCTTTTAGACCTTTTTCCACCTCATCTTTCCATATACACTTACCCTCTTCTGACTTAAATTCTGTCTGACTTACATCTCATTGCTAACTATCCGACGGCATTGCTATTCATCACTAGTCTTATATACATGCATTTTTTGTTAAGATGAATATTTTCTAGAAGGTTACGTATCTAGTGTGCAGCAGCTCAGACACAATAACATATTTCAAACAATAAAACAATGGCTAATCAACGTAATTAAACAAACCCACGCTAAGTATATGTCCATGAACCTTTACAGGTATGCCTACAATAACATTAAAGACTATTGTTTAGGTAGATAGAAGATTTTAGTTATTAACACTTTATGTCTAGATTAGGTTTTATTTTAGTAACTAACGTATGTCCTATGTCCTATCAATTTAAGGAAATCACTACTTCGACCTGAGGCCTTACTAAAGTATCTGAAATCTTAAGTACTTATAAAAATCCATGGAGGTCTGTAGTTTTTCGCGATTTTTTAACTTTTCGGGTATTAATCATATATCTCTATACACACACACACATAATAATATATCTATAATATACCCATAATCATAACCTATCTTCCATACCCAATGTCGGTACGTCTGCATTCTCGAGCGTAATAGAAGAGAACTAGCTCCCACAAACTAGGTATCCTACTGTGGGAGCTAGGGCCTCACAAAAACCTCTATAATAAAATCCTAAAATAGCTCCTATACTATATTTTTGTTAATTTTATTTTGTATTACAGTTATAACTTGTATCTATTAAGTAAATATTATTATTTTTAATGTAAAATTTGTTGGAAAGAAATAAACAATTATTATTATTATCTCAACCAGAGGAATCATGTCCAGTATATTTCTGTTGGCAATTTTCTGTCAAACTCGTATTAAATGGACATTTTCACTAACCATTATTTGTTAAGAGTACAATGCCATCATAATCCACAGCCTTTTCTATCCCATTTCTAGTGATAGGTCTCTCTCTTATCTTACGATGTCATACTGTTGGTATTTCATTTCATGCAATGGTTAGTGAAAAGTACTGTACTAAATATACTAAATTATAACTTCAAGTTACTTGACTGAAGTCTACTAATAACTATTTAATAAGCCAGAAAAAATCACGATATTAATCGATCAAAAGAACGATGTACAGCGTCGACCGACTCCTGAGGTGCATGAGGATGGGACTCTGACACTCCCGAAACCGGTTGGGAGACATCGTTCTCTTGACCGATTAATATCGTGGGCTTTTTCCGGTTAACTAAATAATATAAATGAATAGTCACGGAAGTTTTAGTACAGTTGTTCCCACTAATAACACCCAAAACAATATTTGGAAATTATTTCAACGGAAAAATGATTGGCATCTATTTATTTCAGATTCAAGATGAAGCTGTTACTCCTCATCACACTCACATGCGTGGCAGCGATCGCATACGGGAAACCTGCAAAATACACCGACAAATGGGATCACATCAATGTAGATGAGATCCTCGAATCAGAACGCTTACTGAAGGGCTATGTGGACTGCCTCCTAGACAGAAACCGCTGCACTCCCGATGGCAAAGCCCTAAAAGAAACCCTCCCTGATGCCTTGGAAAACGAGTGCTCTAAATGTACTCAAAAACAAAAAGAAGGTTCGGACAAAGTCATCAGGAATCTAGTTAACAAACATCCTAACCTGTGGAAGGAACTGGGTGCTAAATATGATCCTAACGATATTTACCAACAGAGGTACAAGGACAAAATCGATGCCGCTAAAGAATCTTAAGAAAATGTGTTAGAAAAATGTAACCAAATTTTGTCACGATATTGTTATTGCCCTTGTCAGCTTTAATTGGATTTAATGTAGTTGGTATTAAAGATTTTTATGTAAATTGTTTGTAGTTTATTTGAACTTTGTATTAAGATCTAAAATAGATGTACAAATTTGTTTTAAAATATAATAATAAAGAAAGGAAAATGGGCAAAGTTTTTCTGACCGATAATAATTTGACAATACCCTACAATCTAAGTAGATTCCAGTTTTATCCCAAAAATCTCGGCTGTTCGATACAAAAATAAATAAATACATGTACTTTTCTAAAGATAAGGATCTGATTTTATTTTTCCAACTCCTGGATAGCTCATATTGGAAGTTGTTCATGACGACAAGTATATTTATCGTTCACTGTCATACCCTGTATGTATATAGATAGCGTTGATTTAATAGCTTGAGAGCACAATTTTATAAAGGTCAAGATCGAGTTGATGAAAAAGACAGTTTTAGAATACAGGGATGTTGTATGTTTTGGTTCACAAAATGAGCGCATCTGTGGGTAAAGGCTGGTGTAAAGTACTCTAGTCAGTTTCAGCGATGAACTTGTCGAAGGATTCCTTATATTTGGCATCAGGGTCAAATTTGCCGGTGAGCTGCTTCCACGCCTCAGGATGTTTTTCCATGATGGATCCAATCACCTTCCTGATGAGCTGCTTCTGCTTGGGTGTACATTTCCCACAGGATATCTCCAGTGCTTCGGGTATTACTTCTGTAAAATGAAATCCAGATAGTTTACAAATATCTGAGTAATATAATTTTTTATAGTTTAAAAAACTGAAGCAACTGACTTCTCATGGATGCTATAGTCAGAACTAGACCAAATTGAAATGGAAATACATGGGAAACACCAGCTTTCAAATAAAAAAAGAATCATTAAAATCGGTTTACCCAAACGAAAGTTATGAGGTAACAAACATTAAAAAAAAGACAGTCGAATTGAGAACATCCTCCTTTTTTGAAGACGGTTGGAAAACCAATTTTTTTATTTATTAAATTTTGTCAAAAATCTTAAGTACAAAAATTGTTCGTAGCAAAAATTCTATAAATACAATAGTTTTGTCCCGAAATGGAAAATTTGAGAGAACCCACAGTAAAACAATATTGACGATAATATTCGACCCAGATATCAAGCTAATAGTAGGTAATTCAGACTTTATTGTCTATTTGTTTGTTCCTTATTACTAATAATTACAATGGCATTCTAACAACAAGGTAAACACATTTAAAGGGCGCAATTAAAGAGACCAGAAAAAACCCATGCATGGCCAATTGACCACTATAATAAGTGTTACTCTACACTTGAGGCCGTGCCGTGCTACGTGTATAAATATACCACATCTTTTGTACCAGGAGAGATTTTATATAGATATATTGCACATTTGTATCGTTAGAATCGTGTATGGCGACTATGTCATATAATGCCTGATCCCAGTATTTTGGGACTAATAGACATCAAAGTAAAAGTATTAGTGTCAGTTTAAAA
This sequence comes from Lycia hirtaria, assembly GCA_947563715.1. Classification (NCBI taxonomy): domain Eukaryota; kingdom Metazoa; phylum Arthropoda; class Insecta; order Lepidoptera; family Geometridae; genus Lycia; species Lycia hirtaria. Next base: position 9,814,412 of record OX387384.1, read on the forward strand.
TTCAATTTAACTAACTGAATACATGTTTTAGATCTATGCATTGACGTTTAATATCGTTGAATCTAAGATAAAACACCCTCAATGAAGTCTAATTTCAAACAAATAAAAGAGAGGTAAATCAAAATAATACCCAAGGCTTGCTTAATCTCCCATTGCATGCCCCGTCTAATTTATACTTAAAAGTTATCTCCATCTCATGGTTGCCTGGATGAGATCGCTTTAGCGATAAGGCCACCTGTTGTTGCACTAGTTTATTTAAGTCCTTTAGTATATTACTTTAAATGTGTGTACAATAAAGATTTTATCTATCAAGGCAACGTCAAGCGTAACTTATGTAAATAAAAAAGTTAACAAATAATATTTTCATATATCTCTCATATCAATCTCATATATATAATATAACATAAGTAGTTATATGGTCAATAAAAATATTCTATTCTATTCTATTCTATATATCATTGACTGACCTTGGCTCAGTTGGTAGTATGTCTACCAACCCAGGGCACCCAGGGCAAACATTTGTGTGATCAGTATGGATGTTTGTTCTGTGTCTGGGTGTTTCTATGTATCATATGTATATATTTACAAAAAAAAAGTATGTATATATGTATGTATTCTATCAGCCGTCTAGTTCCATACTACAAGCTTTGCTTAGTTTGGGCTAGATGGTGTTGTGTGAAATGTCCACAAATATTTATTTATTTTATATAATTTATAAAGATGTCACGGACGGAAATAATTGGCATTTTGTAGGCGATTGATTGTGTCTGCTGATCTTGTAACTTGCTTGTAACCTTCTAATTTGGCGTCATAAGGTCTCAGGGTTCTTGATGTTCTGCCTACACCGTAAGAGAAAATAGACGTGACTTTACTTTTATCCTGGGAGTAAACGTGATAAATGACCAACGTATCTAAGTAGTTACATAATAACAGATAAAAATATAAACTAAGTATAAAAAAGAAAATATAACCTCAATTATTCACAATCCTTACTTTTAAAATCCTTTGCATCCGGCGTACAAGGTCCCTCGTCTATGAAGCATTTTGTGTAACTTATCATTATTCTGTCGTTTTCTATAATCGGTTGAACATCAAAGTCGTCGTATTTGGAACTATAAAGATCAGCTGCCCCAACAGAGATTGAGACCAATATCACTACAATTTTAAGCATGATTTGTGAATTTTCTCGAACTATTTCTTCACTGACCAGTTGACAACAATTCTTGATCGTGGTTTACTGTAACTGAGAATAGATCACACATGTTTATATAAAGTTGTTAGTCATTGCTTATAATCCCTAATAATTAGAATGGCAGTGGAGACATACATGACATGTGGTCCATTCTAATGTGATCATTATGAAATTAACTACCGGAGTACTGTTGTATCTATTAGCTAGAAGTTTTTAAATATAGAAATAGGTTTGCGTTTGACCGCCAACTCGCCTGATGTAAGCGACGTTGCGGTCTACGATGGAGTGCGCTTATCTACAAGAAACCAATTTACTCGCGATTTAAAGACACCCAGATTATATCAATGAGGAAAGACCTACTCAGGAAGCGTATTCCTCAATATAGCAGTCCGCAAAATGAAAGTGGCACTAAAGCGTTTCGTTCGGGTTTTTGGAATATCCACCATAAAACGATGACCTCTTTCGTGTTTCTGACTGAAATGTAAGAGTCAGTCCACACGGCGTAAATATTTTAACGCGTAGACGGCCACACGGGCGCTGCGCCATCGCAGCGTTCCTACAACGCAGTCGTGACGTTCCGTCGTCGCAGCGGCGACGCCGGAATGTCACGACTGAAAAATCGAAATGAGCTTGCGTATGTCCTTCGTCCCTATCAACGCACAAACAACTGAGCGCTGCTGTTCCGGCGGGCGTTGCAAAGAGTACACCCCCGCCCGCTTCGTCTCGGGGGCTGCAGTTCTGTCGTGTGTGCCTTGCGACGACGCAACGCGCCGTGTGAACACTATGATTATTAGTATGTAAAACGACAGAGCGACAGCGCTACGTCAACGCGACGCCGACGCAACGTGCCGTGTGGACCGGCTGTAAGACTTACTGATTCCTTCCGATGAAAAAAAAATGATATATCAAATAACAATGGGTAACAATATACAAAAGTAGGTGAAGACCTAACTACAAACTAATATTATAGTCTGTTTGGACAGAGAATTCTCTTAAGAATTTTTTGCTACGCTTAAACAAACAACGTAATACAACTTCCTTGTAAAGTTACGTACAAAGAATACATTACAGCGTATTTATTGAACTTATATTACGTATACATTCCGTTTTCAGAACTGTGTACTTTGAAAAATGAATTTATCCTGCTACGTAACAGTGGTTACAAATACGGAAAAAACTTCTCTGATCGATACCAGTTTCGTACCAAGAATAATTTTATTATGCTTCGTACGAAACTATAGTTACGTGCGCGGCCGAAGCGGAACTATCGTGGCAAAAATGGGAACTGACATCTTTGTCGAACAAAATAATGATATAAGGAAAGCAGTGCCCTCAATGCAACAGTTCTCTTTCCGAAGAGTCTACTTGTAGTTCTGCAAACTGTAGACCTCGCGAGCACAAACTTATTAGTTCTTTCCGAACTAAGATTCCACGACCTAATTAATATCTTAATAACCTTGATAGAATTACGTTAATAATGATGTAAGGTCGTCTATGTTTGAGAATGTCATAAAAAAAAGAAGAGGTAAGGTACCTACATCCCAAATTTCAGTTTCGTAGTTCATGTAGTTTTTGAGATTTCGTGATTAGTCAGTGTGTGGTATTTCACTTTTATATGTCTGTGGTATTCGGTACCTATTCGAAAAAATCATGTAAATGTGAAACACTAAGGATATAAAGAGTGTCAGAACATAAAATTACAGCTGAATTATAAAATATTTAAAGAAAATTAAAAGTCCGACAATTTAAAACGTAAATGTCTGTTAACTCATAGTTCTATCGTGGCAAAAACGAGGTACTAACGTCTCGAAGTATATAATATTATTGTATTCTGCGGTCTCGACTGAACAAATAAAAATGAAAAAATAAATAAATAAGGAAAGCACCGCTCTCAATGCTACATTAGTTCTTTAGCTGAACATACTTATTAGAGTAAGTCATAGCTAGAGTTTCTGTGAGAACTCCGGTCAGTCATTGGCCTAACATTTCTAGTCTTTGAATATAAACTATGTGGTTGATGAATAATATCATATATATATTTTTTTTTAATAAATCAGTGTCACTAATTGTCACCGTAATTCACGTCAACAAAACCTAATATTTCAATATTTGACACTGGCAAATCGCTAGACGCGGGGTCCAATACAAAAAAGAAGAAGAACCTTTGGCAATGAGTATAACTTTATATTTTTCCCTTTGATTTTGACATCAATCAAGTTATTGTATTCTCTTTGCAAAGATTTTTTGACGAATTTCCCAGTATTATATTATTGATATAAATGTGTTATTTTATTTTCTAAATCTATTTACACATTTCCACTGCTATGCCTATAGAGTGCCAGCGGTCTACATCCGGTGGTAAGGGTAACTTTGGCAAATTCATAGAAAGAGATCCAAAAATATGTGCAGCTGGTATACCGTCTGCTCAGCCCGACGAGGATGTGAAAGAGGCCTTACAACATTACCTGTTAACGGACGAAGTGCACGCTCTCATCGGTGACGCACTGATTCCTCCACCTGAACCTAAGCCACTCCCTCCTCTTCGTCGTCCCATACCACTAGACTCTCGACACAGTTATTATACCCAAACAGCTCAACTCATAAGCCCGCCTGACACAAGTAAATTCCAATGTCTAGTAGATGACTTCAAAGATACCGTGTATAAAACTTACTGGAAACAAGTTGTTGGTGGCGTACCAGATCCTGTTCCTATGTTGCCTGAAGGATTTGATACATTTGGCACAACGTTTGGAAAGAAAACACCTTACCATGGACGACTTTACGACATTGTTATGCCGAAAGAACCGTATCCAGAGAAAACACCGAGATCACGACAAGCCGGTGCACAAACAAATCGCAAATATTGCACACCACCTTTCAACTCTGAACTCACTTATGGTCATAGAACTGGTATTGACACTCGTGGTATCTATGCACGATGTTGTCTTACTGATGACAGAATTGTTTCTGGAAATGCTAACCATACCATTGTAAACTCTATACAATCAAATTTTCAACATTTAAATCAACCGAGAACTGGTACTGTATTAGCGCCGAATAATAATATACAATGTGTACCTAAGGGATACGCATTTGGTAAACTTAAGCCTCCAGACAATATCCCGGAATGTATGACAACTTGTGAAATAAATCCTGGTCGTTCCGAATTCAATAGCTGTCTGAAAGGCCTTAATACACTTCGAAAGGTTTTAAGTACTAGATTTCTTCCTAGTTTTTTTCATACAATGTATTTGAGTTTTAAATATTTAGATAAAGACAAAACAGGCTGGCTGCCAAAAAATTTAGTATATAATTTCTGTGGAACTAAATTGATCAGGTTTGATCCTAAATTGATTGAACCGTTACTTTCTATGTGGTCGGCATTCGATGGATCAAATATTAAATACAAAACTTTGGTCAATATGTTAAACTATAGAGAGGAACCGATGCAATTGCTAAAAGTGCCAGATATACCGGAAGATTGTATTAGTTTTGAAACAACATACACAGCAATGGTAAACGATTTAAAGAAAGGACCAGACTTGAGTCGTATGGCTGGGGTGCCGTCGGGAAGATATTTTGATATGGATTTTCCTATTACTCCTCTGTATTATTGTAAAGCTGATAGAACATGTCTTCCTCATGAATCTGATGCAAAATCTTGCATCAATCCTAGTGTTCTGACGCTGCTTCACGTAAATCATCGAGATATGTATGAAAAAAGAGAGCCTGATGTTGTGAGAAGAGTTTTTGAAGCTGCTTACGGAAAATTTACGGATGAGCAATTTAACAAGAACTGGGAAACAGCTAAAAAGTATCATTCTCAAGGGTGGGTTTGTTATGAAACATTTCGCCATGCATTCGAAGATATAAATCCTGGAAGTTCGGAAGAAAAATAAAATAAAGACATTATTAATTTTGCTAGGATGATTTTATTCTTTATGAAAATAAAAAAATGTATGTTATAATTTGTTATTAAACTTAATTAGAACCTATAATGATAAAATTTAGTTTTATTTCCAAAGAGCTGTATGTATCAAAGTTGTAAAATATGATTTCTAAGGCGAAGCAAGAAATTCTTGGAAAGCTTTCTGGTATTTTCCTTGTGGGTCATACGTTGCCACAAGATCTTTCCATAGACCTGGGTGCTTCTTCTTCACTTCTTGGGCCAGCTGTTTTCCCATTTGTTTTTGTTTCTCAGTACATTTAGCACAATTTGTCTCTAACGCTTCAGGTAACTTTTCTGAAATAAAAACCATGTATTTATTAAAATTATCAATAAAAATATATAAATTAAAAGATGACATGAAATGACTGAATGTAACAAATATGTTTATATTAAATATTAGCTGCGCTTCTGTGCTTCGTTGTTTTACCCGCATTTAATTTCTCAGGTCTAAGTTTATATTATTATTATTACAAAAGAATATAGTCTATGACACTCAGGAAGTGAAAACGAATCTAACGACACCTCGCAGATCAAAATACTACTATGATATTCTGTGGTCTCTACTGAACAAAATGATGAAATAAGTACAACAGCGCCCTCAATGCCACATTAGTTCTTTGATAGAACAGTTTTTTTTTCGGAATTATATAGCCATGGTCCAGTTATCTAGCCTGGCTTGTGATATAATCCCGAAAAATCAAAGAAAACAAAGGTCTCAATGATTTTTTGGGATTCTGTCATTACATGTGAAGAATCGGTGACAATGACATTGTTTATCATTCTATTACATTTAGTTCGCACACTTATTCGGATGTCATTGTTTTATGACAGTGAAATAAGGGTTTCCTTGTTTCTTAGAAACTCTGTACAAGTACAAAACCGTGATGGTGTAAAAAAGTATTTCATGTATTGGATTCCTGTATTTTGTAAGGTGCCATAAACTTACTAGAAAGTGACTAAGCAACCAATAAAAGCAGAAAAGTCATTTGTACGTTAGTTTAGTGCATAAAGATCGCTTTATTTATAGTACTTTTCAATTTTTCTGGTTGAGACAAGAAAAAAACAAAAATGCATAAAATATATCCAAAGCAGACAGCAGGAGGTAAAGGAAACACGGGGATGTATATTGAAAGAGACCCAAAAGTGTGCGCAGCCGGAGTACCGAGTGCGCAGGTAGAAAAATCAGTTGCAGATTGTCTCCAACAATACTCGCTGCAAGACGAAGTAGACTCCCTTATAGGAGATTCAATTAAGCCAGACCTAAATATTCTTCATTTACCCCCTTTGAGAAAATCTCTTCCAAAAGACCATAGAAATGCAGGTTTTTTCACTGAAACCAAAAGTCTTATCAACCCCCCAATTAAAACTAAGTTTGAGACGCTAGTAGAAGACTTCAAAAGCACAGTATATGCATCTTACTGGAAAAAAAATGTGGGAACAGTTTCAGATCAGGTACCTAATTTACCAGGGAATTTAAATATTGAAACTACGACTTTTGGCAAGAAAACTGCTGATCACGGACGCTTATACGACATAATTATGCCTTTAAACCCCGTGCCTGACAAAACTAAACCAGAAAAAGAAGTGGCTTTTCAAACTGATCACAATTACTGTAGGCCGGCGTTTAGCCCGGACTACATATATGGTCAGAAAAAAAATCCATATCACCACGGAATGTGGACAAAATTATGCTTGACAGATAAGAATGTACCGTTGGGTATATACAATATTCCACAAAATAAGCAATTAGTCGATTTTAATGATACTATTCGTGCACCACTAGGAACAGTACTTACTCCGCATAACAACATCCTTAGCGTACCTGAGGGGTTTACTTTTGGAATATCGATGCCACACGACCATATAACTTCAATTTACAGTATGAATCCTGACAAAGATTTTTTTTACAAATGCCTCAAGTAATTAAATACGCTCAGAAAGTGTTTGAGTAAACTATACGACAAAACATATTTTGCAAGCCTTTATTTAAAAATAAAGTATTTTGATAAATTTAAAACTGGGTGGTTACCTAAAGGATTTGTCTATAACTTTTGTAATCGTAGACATATAAAATTTAACCATTCAAAACTGGAACGATTGTTAGAGGTCTTTGATAGTTATGATGGTACTCAAATTAAGTACAAAACTTTTATCGATTTGATTAACCATTCAGTGCCGATTCCTGAGTTGCCTAAATTGGAGAAATCCCATAAAGAATGTACTGACTTTCGTACAACATATTCCGAAATGGTCAAACCTGGTCAATCGCCTGATAAACGTATTAGAGCAGGTGTTCCGTCGGGGAGATATCTCAATTTGAACTATCCTATTACGCCTGATGGGTATTGCAAAGCAGATAGAACGTGCTTACCGCAAGAATCCGATGTTAGAGCCTGCATAAATCCAAGTACACTTACACTGCTTGGTGCATCGCATCGAGATATGTATGCAAAAAGGACTCCTACAGCAGTTAGAAAAATCTTCGAAGCGATAGGTGAAGAGTTTACTGATGAAAACTTTGAAACAGTTTGGAATATTGCTAAAAAAGAACACTCCCAAGAATGGGTGTGCTATGAAACTTTTCGTAGAGCTTTAAATGAAGTCAATAGTGTGAAAATAATTTAATCGATGTTGGAGGCAATCAAGTCATGTATTAATTTGTTTAGAATTAATATTTACAAGTAATTTAGACGCTTAAATAGTTATAAATAATAATTTAGATTTATTGCATTAAGTTCTTATAATTATTATTTTATAATAAATCGATAATTTCGTTTGTTCTTACCTTTGACTTGCTTGATTTCTGGCGTACAAGGACCCTTATTTAATAAGCATTTAGCGTATGAGTTGAGCAACCGTTCATTTTCGAGTACTTCAGAAATATCGAAGTCATCATTCAAATCTTCGTACTTATCACCGGCTAATACTGCAGCCACTAAACAGAGAGTGATTATTGGGAGTTTCATTTTCAAATCACAATAAAGATCAATACGCTGACACACGTTTGTAGCTAGTGGATTATATGGTTCACCTCAGAATCAATTCTTTATTTATAGGAAAGAATCAAGACTAGCTACCTATTATTCCTCATAAAGGAAGATAACATTGTAAATATGTCGCTGCAAATTACTTGAAGGTATATTTAATCATGCATATTTAATGGCTCATTTACACAATGGCGCTACCGGTGAGACGAGACACAAGAATTGCGAGGCGCGTACGTGTACGCTCGTTTCACAGTAAAGTTCGCCTTATGTTCGTGCGAGCTCACGCCACAGGAGAACGAATTACAAATGTGTGAATAGAATTGGAATATGGAAGTGGATTTTCTAGGACTTTCTAGACTCTATCCCTTTCCATGACTCATTTCGTGACTTTGGCTTTCTTATTCATACTTTCACACCGTATCAACGAAATGATTGCATTCGATATCAACTTTGTGTTGTTCGAATTCGTACGTGTAAATACAGTTTACGCGAACGCGTTAACGTTTCAAAATTAAACGTTAACGCTTTTCATATAGTCTTAATTTCGTTAGTTAACTCACCACGCGTATTCTTAGTTAACGTTACGTGGTGAATACAAATGCGCGAACTGTGCTGCATGTTCAATGTGTAAATGAACTTGTGGTGCTATGCACTTAAGTTACCTCAAGTAGTGTTTAAGAGCGTGGTATTATTATGACGTCTATTAAGATTAATCAAGGAAAAGACCGTGAATTGTAGAATAACCATTATATTATTAATAATCTTAACTTATTGATATTTTTAAATACCTACTTAGATAAATTATAAATGCATACATTTGTATAAGCCCAATCATATGAGTTTTCAGTTCGTAAAGGAATTGTATCTTAAACTAAACGGGATAATGCCCAATTTCTATCTTTCAAAACAGATCGGTAGGTGATTTTGTTCCAAAGTGTTAGTATAAAACTTAATTTGATATGCTACATTTGTATGTACCATCGACGTTGGTGTATTTAATCATCCAATTGGTAGGCCAAAATTGTAAGAATTTTACACTTGGAGCGGGTTAACAAGTTGAAATTTGAAGAAATCTAAACTCCAGTGACAAGGAATTTATACAAGGCTTCTCTGTTGACTTGCTCTGGATCGTATTTGTCAAGTAAATCGAAGAATCGCGGCTCGCTCTTGGCTCTGATGCCGAGAAGCATCTTGCGCACCACTTGCTTCTGTTTAGGGCTGCAGCGAGCGCAGGCAGTTGTCAACGTCTCTGGCAGAACTCCTGTAAAGAAAATATATAATATTTAGCTTTATGTGTCAAACGTATTAGTACCGATATTTAAACGTTGAAACATTATAGCCCTCCATATTATGGTGCATGTATTGAGTTATATGTAGTTAGTACATATAACTCAGTAGGTACATGACGATTCTTTGTTGATTAGTATGATCATTCTCTAGATCTCTGGACTAAAAAGTAAATAGATAAATATGTATGTAAAATAATAAAAAATAAAACGCCTTCACACGCGATTCACACGTGATATTTTGGAATGTCCTAGAAGAAAAAGGTCGGTTTTGCCAAGTTCGCTTTCGAAGTCTATAGTTTAACATATTATATACCCCCTAATAACCGGCCAAGTGCGAGTCGGACTCGCGCACGAAGGTTTCCGTATCATTATCAATAAAAACGGCAAAAAAACACGTTTGTTATATGGGAACCCCCCGTAAAATAATAATTTTATTTTAATTTAATTATTTATTTTTAAAGTGAATAATATAACTCAATATTCTGTGAATATTTCAAGCGTATACCTGTTGCTGTTGTCAATATAGAGCAAAACGAGCAAAAAAATCACGTTTGTTGTATGGGAACGACCTTAAATATTTATTTTATTCTGTTTTTTAGTACTTGTTGTTATAGCGGTAACAAAAATACATCATCTGTGAAAACTGTCAACTTTCAACTGTCTAACTATCACGGATCATGAGATACAGCCTGGTGACAGACGGACAGACAGACAGACAGCGGAGTCTTAGTAATAGGGTCCCGTTTTACCCTTTGGGTACGAAACCCTAAAACCCCATATATAAAATATCCAATATACATATTGTATTGAAATTAATTGGTACTTATATTGATGAATATTGAACATAAACGCTTGTAAACGCAATTATAGAGCCAAGTTAAAGATTTATGTATGTTGTTTATGTGTAAAGATTAGAATAATAGCGCACGTAAGTTATAAGATCATTCAGTCAATAGTTTTCTACATATTTATCAAGGAAATACGACTTAAATGTGTGTGTATTGTGCGACCAAACGCTTCTGCGGTCTCTCAGATAGTTTTAAATATAATGTTTTAAATTTTTAAACGCTACGTACCTACATTTACCTCTCTTTAGTTTTTTAAATTATATTTAATTTAAGAACCGTACGTTCAGTTAATGATTTATTTACAAATTTATTGACAATTCAAAAGTTTTAAAACATCCGACGGAACTTGAACCCGCATATCCCAATCAGTACACGGGAGCGGCTACAGCAGACCTAGACAAATGGCAAAAGAATCGAAGCGTTTGTGTAATAAATAAACGGTAGTTTTTAGGGTTCCATACCTAACGGGTAAAACGGGACCTTATTACTGAGACTCCGCTGTCTGTCCGTCCGTCCGACCGTCTGTCACCAGGCTGTATCACATGAACCGTGATAGTTAGACAGTTGAAATTTTCACAGATGATGTATTTCTTTTGCTGCTATAACAACAAATACTAAAAAACAGAATAAAATAAATATGTATGGGAATACAACAAACATGATATTTTTACTCGTTTTTGCTCGATATTGATGACGGCAACAGGTAGACGCTTGAAATATTCACTGACTATTGAGTTATATTATTCACTTTAAAAATAAATAATTAAATTAAACTAAAATTGATATTTAAGGGGGGCTCCCATACAAGAGATATGTTTTTTGCCGTTTTTATAGATAATGGTACTGAGTGCAGTCCCTTCGTGCGCGAGTCCGACTCGCACTTGGCCGGTTTTTTATTTATGTTCGTCACATTTCGTTACCATAATTATACTTCCTTTTTAGGTTTCCGTACTAAGGGTACAGGAGCCTATTCGTGAGGCTACGGTGTGTCTGTCTGTCTGTCTGTCCCACATTAAACGGCTTTATCTTTTGAACGGTGATAGATAATAAAATAAAAAAGCCTTTAATTCTTAAAACAGGTTTTTAATTATTTTTACGATGTGTAATTTGCGGTTTATGAAGGAAAATATTTAAAAAAATCCCCCATTTATCTACTATTTTGTACCGAAGTCTCGGTGGTCGAGTCTGACTCGCACTTGTCCGGTTTTTATTTAAGGTTCCATACCTCAAAAAGAAAACACGGAGCCCTTATAGGATCACTTTGTTGTACGTCGTAAGCTATCGTGTTGAAATTTAAACCATGTACGCAGATCTATAGTTTCTTGATGCAGAAAGAAAATTCAAATTTATTTTGTGATTATGTTATATTAAATATTAATGGTATAAAAATGGTGTTTTATTAATTAAGTGTTCTATCAAGTGCTTGATTGTGGGCAAGTGAAATAAAGCAGTGAAACGTGTCATCTTTACGTTGTCTTAATCTTATCTTAACTCCATAGACGATTCTAGTAAAGTCTCCATCACTTTACTGAGACAAGACTCAAATTTGAAAATGACTGTTTAAGTGACTCAGACTATGACTATATAACACTATAAAACTTGTATTATTCAAGAAACTTGAATATATATCAATACTTGATACTGGCAAATCACTAATCGCGTAGGACCAATACAAAAAAGAAGAAGCAGAAGTGCATATCACTCACGTTTGAAGTTCTTTCCATCCTTAGTACAAGGCCCCTTGTCCATGACGCACTTGTAGTACGCGAGGAGGATCCTCTCGTTCTGTATGATGGCGTCCGAGTTGAAGTTTTCGTATCGGTTGGAGTACTGCTGGGCCGCCACCACCGTCAGCGCGCATGTCACGACCAACCAGCTCCTCATGGTTCTTGGGGTCTGCTGTCACAAAATATTATTCTGTAATGTAATGTATTATCTTGTGTTCTGAAGTATCAATGTCATGTGGGTAGACACACATTTTTCTTTGTTTAAGCTCTATCAAGTTTTTTTTTGACGGGAACGTCTTAGTGTCATGATTTGAATATTTGTTGTATGTGGTGTGCGGTGTTTTCAGTGTTGCGGAGTGGCAGCACTGCTATTTTCTTAATTTATATACTCTGGAGAACGGTGATCAAACAGAATGAACGCTACCCCGGATGATGGCGTGATGTTGTAATTCCGGGGAGGGGATATATCGCGGGCGGACGAGCGCGAGCGGCCCTTCGAAAAAGTAGTCGCGGCGTAACTCGGTAGTAAAAAGGCGGTCTTAGCGTCAGACCGCTCAGTGCAGTGAAATAAGTGCAGTGTTATAAGTAATAATAAAGCGTCATAAAGTTCAGACAAGGAGTTTTCTTCATATATCAGAAGTGGCAATCAACCTGCGAGCCGAGCCCGGTAAAATCGTGAGTCACCTACGAGATTATATTTTACCCTCCGATTATTGAATATTGATGTTAAAAATTTGTCACGCATATCGAATTGGAGAAAATGGTTCTTAAAAGTGTTGAAACAGGTTGTTAAAATAATTATAACGGGATATTCTTAATACGGGTAGACAGAATCTGTTAAGATACTGCAATGAGATGTGATCTGGGTTACTCCCAGATTATTTTATTGTAGCACAGCGATTAAAGATTATAATCCGATGATTTTATTATAACCTAATGAAATTTTGATAGTGTGGTTGGGGCTACTCCCCGATAATTTTATCGTAATTTAAACGAAATGAAGTCTGTTGTAAGTAAGTCATTAGTAAATTATTTCGTTAACATCCCGAGAGACAAGTATACGAAAATATGTTTTTCTTGTTTGAGAACCATTTTTACTTTTTGTATTTGATTATGCTGCAGCCATTCAGAGGAACCATAGCGAGGTAATATTTTTTTGGTGTGATGGTGAGAGTAGTGTTTTTAATAGTACAATGGCTATGGCATATCGGTCTGTGGCCGTGTCAGCGATCAGCAGTGTGTTATTTTTCTAGAAGACTAGTAAAGTGCTGCGAATAAAATATTTTAATTCGGTAACTGGGCTACATCAATACAGCCAATTAAGCGAGCTTCTAAATGTAGTTTTTCTAGAATATTGCTAACAGTAATGCAAATAAAATATTATGGTAAACTTAACAGCTTATTATCTAGCTGTTAAGGTTGGGCTCCACTAAAATTGTGTTCAGATTCAGAACACTTGTTGATAAAAATTTGGTGCAGACCTTTTGCAGTGCGCGAACTTGATCACAATAGTAGATTGCCTGTGTCCACCACCTCAGTTGTGCGTAACTTTAGTATGCGTGCTGTACGGTACATTTGTACACGAACATTTATACCTCGGAAATGTGCTTTACTTTCAGTTTAGTGTGTAAACATGTGTGCGAGTGCGTCGTCGCGGATACACCGCGAGACCGAGGAGTGCGCGACAAAAGTTCACGGTTTGTCCAATAGAGTGCGCGCACAGTTTGCTGACCAAGAAATACATTTATGCTGCACTCTGTGCGGTACAGAGCCGCACACTGGTGGAATCCTGTATTTGCGGTTACGGCCATTTAGGGCGAGTTGTACTGTGTTCGTTTTTCTGTAAGGTTAATAAAGTACCGCAAGTAAAATATTCTAGTACGACAACTAGTCTACTACAACTAGTAGCACTGTCTTTAGTCGTGTAAGTATGCTATACCATGAAGCGAAATTTTGGTATTGTATCTCCACCTGCAACACTATAACTACTTTGTGACGTAACTATTGTAAGATCTTGAACCACATAAGTGTGTCAAACGAAATTTTATATGAGTAGAGCTACAATATTGATGGATTTACCAGAGTATCACTGCGTAAATATTTAATACAGAAGTCTGTTTATGAAGTTGAATTATACAGAGATAACATAGTTCGATTGACTTAAAATCTTAATTGAATTTCGAAGGCATGTAATGTAATAACCTCAGAAATAGTACCATTGTGTACCGGTAACTTGTCGCGAATATTTATCCGTTGACGCCTTGTAATCATGGAGGCGGAATTTAAAGCCGCGCTAAGATATCAGAGTATCGACAGTGCTAAAAATTAAAGTGCATTTCTTAGTGTTAACAACTACACTTAGTGTTACTGCAAGTTTGAAATTCAAGGATTTTTAGTGTTTACGAGTTTGTTAGCTGCAGTCATGTAGGTGAACTGCAGGGAAAATGTTCCAAAGAGTGCCATGTATGTGTGCCGTAAAGTTGAAGTTCGTAGATTTGATGATGTTATCGCTGCAACCGTGTAGGTGAGCTGCAGGGTAATATTCTAAAGAAGTATGGCCATGTAGGTGTGCCGTAAGGAAAGTTCGAAGATTTGATGATGATTTCGCCGCAGCCATATGGGCGCGTTGTAAGGTTGAAGTTTGAAGATTTGACGATGTTTGAAGTGTGAAGATTTGACGATATTTGAAGTTTGAAGTTTTGATGATGTTTGAAGTTTGAAGATTTGACGATGTCGAAGTTTGAAGATTTGATGATGTTCTCGCTGCAACCATGTAAGTGAGCTGTAAGATTGAAGTTCAATTATTCAATGATGTTTTAGCTGTAACCATGAAGGTTTGGTTTCAGGATGATAATTTTAACCGGTCACGGAACACTTAGCTTCCAGCCATGAACGTTTTAAACTGCAGCAGGTCAAGCCTATTCAAAGGAAAGTAGAAGCTCCAAACTGTATTTAATCCAAAATAACTTGATTAACTAAATTTTGTATAATATGTATATGGTGTGCAAGAGTGTGCACAGATCTTGTATTTTAGTGGATTTGATTAATCCAGTCGATTAATGATCATTTTAATGTGATTATGTTAAGCGTTGAATAGCAGAATCATTGATCGGACTTTCCCAGAACCTGAGCACCTGACTTTTAATGATGATATAACGTTATAATTCCAGTTTTGATGTAGTTTCGAGTTTCATAGAGAAAATTTAAATCATATATGAGAGATCAACCGATCGGACACGCAGCAAGTAACCTTGACGAGAATAGCAACTCGAAGTGTCGAGGAGTTTTGACAAATGCCATTATGCTTGAAATTTCCGAAACGTACTAATTAGAATCGACTAAGTCACTTACTTTTGATAAAACGCGTATAGTGCGTTAGAGAGAATAAATTTATGAGTAATCTGTTTGCAATTATTAGATTCTCAATTATTATGGTTATTATTATTAGATTATAGAGAGCATGGAAATTACTCCATCAATAAGATTCATGAATTGATAAATGAGTAAGCCTAAGACATTTTCCGAAAAATACTATTCGGTTAAGGATTATTATAAAAATATATAGATGTCAGCGATCTGTATGTGCCAACGTAATTAGATGTCATGTTTTGAACACCCACGTTATTTTTCGCAACTGCAGAGCAGTGTCTACACTTTGTTGAATTGTCCGCTGGACAGTGACGTAAGCAGTGATGAGCGTTGACAATTATCGTAAAATATATATAAACAAATCTGTATGTTAAATGAACCACTCGATAATATTACAAAACTATTAGTCGAAAGTAAACGTACGTAGTAAACGTTTCTTTGAGAGAAACCCATTTTATGCCTTGAATGAGTTGATGAGAATAGATCTTGCTGAATTCTCGTTCTAATGGAACAGCGGATCATATTTTCTACTTTCTTCCATAAGTGGATTAGCATATTTTTTATTATTCTATTTTGGCCTTTTGAACATTATTATGAATATTGACATAAGTTTGACGACATCCTTTTATTATTTATTATGTTATTGGATATAAAAATGACATAAATAAATAGAATATATTATATCTAAATTAATAAAAACTACGTTAAATCGTATTTTATAACAGAAAAAGCTTGGAGTACAAACATAACAAAAAATACTAATTTGAAAAGGGCTTTTCTAATATAACACTTTTGTTACAAGCCCAAGAAATAATTTGACTTTGAATTTAAGCGATGACCGAAGTTTCTTATCACGAACTAAAGATAATTCAAAGAGAGAACTGATTGATCAGTTTCATATTTCAAACAAAGTAGCCTCAAAAATAGATTGCACCGGTGGCGGTTTTATTGTAAAAGTACAGTTTATGAGTTCAAAAATTAGTCAAATATAAAAACCGAATATTCATAATTAATTTATTTCTTGCAAAATAGGTATACAAACATGTGGTCTTATGATAGTAATAACATTTGGCCCTCTATTTTTGCTGTCAAAGCGTTCAAGTATTTCTAGGTTCTAGATCAATATCGTTAAATATCGTTCGTGCATATGAACATTTTGATAAATCTAGTATAATTTTGGTAAGCATATAACAGTATTGGATCCAGCATACGAAAATTAATCGATAAATAAAAAAATATCTTCATTAAAAATAAGCAATATTTGATAGGACTGGTAACGTTTCCGAAATATGATTGTTAGTTGAAATAAAACGGCAACTATCAAAATCACCACTGGCTTGAACTCAGTGCAAGAGCAGTTATGATATGACTAGTCGACATCATATAGACCTTTAAAAAAAAAACAACAGAAATTAGTAAGACAAATATTGAGACTAATTTTATTTATGGAAGTGATTACCTGCTTCTTCTCTTTTGATGCTTTAGTATTAGTTCAGGTGTGCACTAAAAGGAATTAAGTATGCTTCTGTGTATAAACATTCTCAGTCTTTACCTACAATTAAGTTTATTAAAACCTAGTCAAGTAATTTCTGCTCTACTGTTACATCAGTACTATAAATATTGGATGGGAAAATAAATATGTCCACATTCTCGGTTTGAGTACTGTTAGTATGTAATGTGTACAGTATTTTTTCTAGCTAACGTGTCATTAAAATAGTGATGACGTATTTGACAAACAACCAACAACTCTATCCTCAAAGAGATTCATATACGAGATAGATTATCGTCGACTGGGCAATTGCAAATACTGAAGTTCTTTGCGCAGATCTCAAGAAAAGAGCACTCGACGGAGAGCCTATCGCAGCATATGCATGGCCGTGTAGAAGGCAAGCGAAGTCCTGGACGATCACCAACACGTTGGACCGACCTCATTAGAAAAGCTACGCAGTCCACCGAAGTAGAGTGTACTCGCAATGCAACCGACCGGCAGAAATGGAGAAGCATCGCGAGAAGAGCAGCTGGCCTGGAGAGTGACGGTGACACGGCGAGGAGCCACCGCCATTGCAACCACGACCACTCTGACTAGAGTGTACGATTAAGAAGAAGAATTTGGCAAACAACAGATTAAAATCCGACAGATGTCAACTCAGGGCATCTGTGATGTGAAGTGATTCAACTTGATAGTACATCAATTTAATGGTAAACAGCAACAGGTATACGCCAGTCAAATAACGGTTGGTGAAGGACTGACAATGGATCAGCTACCTGTAGTTTATCGTGACTAATTTGTCCCTATGATAATGAAATTTAGTGATTAGAAAATAATAATACTTCTGACATTCTAAACTGACAAAATTTTGCTCATGTGCTTTGCCGATCATCCACAAGCTTGACAGAAATTAATGCGGTTGTAGCGACTTGCTAAGAAAAAAAAGGGGTTTAGAAAATTATTTCCGTTCTCTTATTCTCTCTATTACTCGGATTTGGGGAGTATACGTTACACAATTTTAAAATGCTATTTGGTAATGGCAGGACAATGACAGAAATACAGTTTAAAATGTTGATTCCTATGAGAGCACTTACAAAATTAACGTACTCGTGTCACCAAATTATTACTGGAGCTGGTTTGAGTTGGATCTAAATATTTGAATTTATGTGTAATTATTTTTGGACGAAATTTGCTTTCATTTTATTCAAGCTTTGTCGTTGGTCATTTTAATGTTTGGACGAAGAACAAAAAGGAGTATTTATAGAGTTTTTCATAAAAAAAAGTCTACAAGTCCAAGTCTACAAGGTTTGAATGATACTTCAGTGGCCACAACAACATTGGGACATTTATATAATGATGCTGCCGTTCGCAATCACTAAGCCAGAGGAGGAAGTAATTGAGTAACCGACAGTAAATTAATAATGCGAATTGAATAAGTTTTTATGTACTTTTTTTAATTATATACCAAACCTCTGGAAATACCAGAATATATACTCGATCCGTATAACATATTTGTACAACAATGATTTATCTGCATAGTGTACATTTACACACGAATAGGAAGCCTCCGGTTCCCAGACCAGCTAGAATAAACATAAAATAATTGTCATATTTAAAAACGAATCCGAGTGTCATGATTACTTGTATCTACAATAATAACTAGTTACGACAACGTATACTACAAAGTTTAGTGTGCCATAAGTAGTTTTATAAAATTAGCATAATAATTACTGTTTAACTATTTTATTTTGCAGCAAATCTTTAAGGAGTCCAAAGGGTTCGATATGATTAATCAGACTTGCTTTTAGAGAGTTGTTGTGCATCGGGACGTTGCACAAAAGCGGATGGCCGAGTGTCATGATTTGAATATTTGTTGTATGTGGTGTGCGGTGTTTTCAGTGTTGCGGAGTGGCAGCACTGCTATTTTCTTAATTTATATACTCTGGAGAACGGTGATCGAACAGAATGAACGCTACCCCGGATGATGGCGTGATGTTGTAATTCCGGGGAGGGGATATATCGCGGGCGGACGAGCGCGAGCGGCCCTTCGAAAAAGTAGTCGCGGCGTAACTCGGTAGTAAAAAGGCGGTCTTAGCGTCAGACCGCTCAGTGCAGTGAAATAAGTGCAGTGTTATAAGTAATAATAAAGCGTCATAAAGTTCAGACAAGGAGTTTTCTTCATATTAGTAACATGTTGTTGCTTTGTTTTATTTTCCTAAACCTGTGTTATTTTGAACATTAATGCTATAAAATGGTAGTGTTTTATTCATTAAGTGTTCGATCAAGTGCGTGAGTGTGGGCAAGTGAAATAAAGCAGCGAAACGTGTGATTTTACGTTGTCGGCAAAACTCCATAGAAGCTTCTAGTAAAGTCGGCATCACTTTACTGGGGCAAGACTTAAATTTGAAAATGACTGTTCTGACTTACTGAAAATGACTGTACGTGACTTAGACTGTGACTAGAACACTATATAACTTGTATTATTAAAGAAACTTGAAAATATTTAATTACTTGACACTGGCAAATCGCTAATCGCGGGGTCCAATACAAAAAAGAAGAAGAAGAAGCTTTATCAATTTTTGCTACATATTCTTTGATTTGTTTCCGAGACGTTACTCGAAAATCGAATTGTAAAACGTATTGGATTTTTAGAAAAGTGCCTTGTACGTAGTTTTAGCTCTGATATAGCTTAAACATTTCCTGTACTGTGGAAACGTAAATAATATTTTAAGAATGAGATCAACCCACGCTGCTATCTCTCGCGCATCGCAAAATTTTTAAACATATAAAATCATTGGTTTTAAACCTGTGTTGGTTAATCATATGATAGGGATATTAGAAAAGTGAGAAATGATTTCTTATATTTAAATAGGCAAATTATTTTAAAAAAGTTTTTCTTTGATATCTTTTCAATTGAATGAGGAGTAGGAAAACATGTTTTTTCACTACGCCAGTATAAGTGGTATGTGATTTTTGAAGTGAAAACTTCTTTAGCGGCGTTGTGCATTTTTGGGATGGGTAAAAAAATTTAAACTCGCGTCAGATCGTCAGATCATCAGATCGTAAGACGGACAGTCTGAAACCTATTCTAACGTTCTGCATTTAAAGTTCATTTATTTAAGTTAAAGTTATTCATTATTGTATGTACAAGTTTGTCCTTCTGGCATGACGTCATTTCGTTGCGCCGAATGCTTATTTTCGACGCATGTGTCGACGTAAGACTCGTTAGCTCAATAGGTTAGAGCACCGATATAAATTTCTATTTGTCAATCGGAGGGCGGAAGTTCAAATCCTTCACGAGTCAGTCTTTTTGCTATTTTATTTTTTAGTTTTCACTTCTTCCAGCACTCCCGGAGTGCAACGCGTTGTTTTTACATATTTCTCTATTTAAATCAACAAATTAAGGGAGAGAGGGCGTGATCCGCGGCCTGGCCACTTTCTAGCCCAAAACATTTCCCTGGCCATTCAACGTGGTAATGCCGCCAGCCTAATGGGCACGTTTGGGCGGGGAGATACCTCGTCTTAGGTTTTAACGTCTAATTGTTTGTTTTTATTTTTATTTTATTTTTTAGTTATTAGTAATGTTATTAATTGAGTAAACTAGTATCTACTTATTTTAAAGTTAATTTATAATTTAATTTAATGTAATTTAACATGGATGTTCAAAATCTGGAATAAAATCATTTGATTTCACAAATCAACTAATTCGTTTCTCACTTTTCTAATATCCTTAATCAATTATTTTATGTGATGTTATACATTTTGTGATGCTCGAGAGAGATAGCTGCGCGCGTTGAGCTCCGCCTTAAACGGTTTTTTCTAGTTTTTCTGATAGTGGATAATTCTAAGAATGCCCTAGATTTACTCCACACCAATTTTTTCTGACTAGACTAATAATCAGATAAACGAAATAAGAGACTACTGTAAGTACTGTATAATTTGTTTGTACAGTTTTTGCAGTCTAACTTAGGATTTCGTTACGCTTGATACGCTGTTGTGTGTACGTTTTTTCTGAGAAAGTAAGCGTAAAATTACTGTAAAAATTATAAAGGCGCATTCTTTACAATAAATCTAGTAAAATCACTTGTTTATTAGGAAATAGTACGTTGGAGGCTATGAAAAATCGCATTTTTTTTATTCAAAGAGGTGTATTATTATTATTACAAATAAATATAGCATATGAAAACTGGAAATGAAGACGAATCTAACGACACCTCGCACATCCAAATCGGTCAAGCCGGTTAGACTGTAGGCTGTCGTAAAGAAACATACATACATATCCACATACATACATAATTACATACAAATATTCATACACTCGAAAAACATAACCCTCCTTCTTACGCAGTCAGGTAAAAAGAAAAAATATTCTTCTTTACGGAATCAGGTAAAAAGAAAGGACGACAGTTGACTTTTGATTAATGGAAACGCACGCATGGAAATTGTCATACTAAAAAGTTGGAGGTTTCATTCTCTATTCCTTCACCAATCTATACCATTATTTTTCTTACAAATTCCATTATTTTTAGGGTTCCATACCTCAAAAGGAAAAAACGTAACCCCTAGGATCACTTTGTTGTCCGTCTGTCCGTCTGTCCGGGTGTCAAGACCTTTATCTCGGGAATGTGTGAAGGTATCGAGTTGAAATTATATAAATAATATTATGCAAATCCATAGTATCTTGCTCCAGAAAGAAAAATAAAATTTCTCAGTTTTCGTAAAAAAAATTATAGCCGAATATGTCGAAAAACGCATATTTCGACACTCACAAGGGAATCAAAACCTATGGGGTACTTCCCGTTGACCTAGAACTATGAAATTTGGCAAGAAGCATTGTGTTAGTAGTGTAGTGCACATATAGGAAAAAATCCGAAAACTGGACATTTTTAATTTAATCACAAAAAATAGGGTCATTAAGCAAGGAATGAGGGTTTTTTTTTTAAATGAATTTTAAAGTGAATTAACCGTATCATGTGGGGTATCATATGAAAGAGACTCATTAGCATAAGCTAAAACAGGTTTTTAAATATTTTTACGATGTATATTTTTCGGTTTATGTAGGAAAATATAAAAAAAAATGATTTCCCCCTTTTATTTAGTTTGTACGGAACCCTCGGCGGGCGAGTCTGACTCGCACTTGTCCGGCTTTATTTATATTGACAGAAAAACAAAATCACGGCACAACAAAATACTCCAACTCCAACCGCGCCTACTTTATTCCTGTCTACCCAAACAAACATACATGTCCTTGGCCGCAAACACAATCAAAACATCAACTTTCTCTACAAATAACCATACATACAATCAACAACTATAACAATAAAATCTTGTGCAATCTTGTTTCGATCGCAATATCGTTTGATTCCAAAGTCAAACTTTCATTTTACAAAACTTTCTAAGTAATAGGTTTTTTTACTCACAGTGTAAGGTGTGTTCCCGTTGCGACGTCTACCGGCGATATGGCCGCGTCTTGTGCGCCAGAAGCTAACAAACCAGTTGAGGAGGAAGAGAGGTCGAGCTAACGGGCCGCATACAAATAGCTCTGCCCGTTCGTTGAAGAAAGTACGGGACCGCTACTGTTGGATCTCGATCGACTTGTTTTGTTGAAGTGTAAACTTCTGATTAATAGAAGATAAATACACTAGATGTAAGATTATTGAATATTGCAGAGATATAATAAAAATAGTTGTAAGTAAGAATAGATAGTAATAATAAAGGACCACTTCTATATAAATTACATAGAATACAAAACATAATAATGCACAGAACATAATAATGCACAGAACATATAATAATATGACGATAAGCAGTTCATAATGAGCTATGCCGACACGAAATCACTAAAGTACCAATTGCTGAAGATAATTTGGTTCACTTTCCTTCCTAGTCATATCAGACAGAGGGTGGACAGATGATTTCATATATAATATGGAAATAAAAAGGGAAGGCCTTCAAGCGTATTATTTCGTGTTATTATAGTAGGCACTATGCAACAAAGTTATTCTTGGTGTATAGTTGTTCCTATTAAATTTGGCGGAAACTAGTGCAGGCAACATATCGGGCTTTTTAATTTTGCACTATTTTGCACCAATGGTTTGATCATGTGGCGCATTTTACATGAATAGGCTTGTTGGCACTAATATAACAACAAATTGCTTGGTTTATAGTTTCTAATTATAAATGAAGAGACGTAGATAAGAAAAAAAACGGAAAAGTGCGAGTCAGACTCGTCCACCGAGGGTTCCGTACAAACAAATAAAAGGGAAATCATATATATTTTTTATATTTTCCTTCATATACCAAAAAAATATACATCGTAAAAAAAAATAAAAACCTGTTTTAGCTTATGCTAATGAAGCTCTTTCATAAGATACGGTTAATTCACTTTAAAATTTGGGCCCTCATTCCTTGCATAAAGACACTATTTTTTGTGATTAAATTAAAAATGTCCAGTTTTCAGATTTTTCCTAAATGTGTACTCTAATACAATGCTTCTTGCCAAATTTCAGAGTTCTAGGTCAACGGGAAGTACCCCATAGGTTTTGATTCCTCTGTGAGTGTCGAAATATGCGTTTTTTACGACATATTCGGCTGTAACTTTTTTTTACGAAAACAGAAATTTTATTTTTCTTTCTGCAGTAAGATAATATGGATCTGCGTATATGGTTTTAATTTCAACTCGATATCTTCACGCGTTCCCGAGATAAAGGTCTTGACACCCGGACAGACGGACAGACGGACAACTATAAGGGTTCGTTTATTCCTGTTGAGGTACGGAACCCTAAAAATGGTCTATTTCTGATAAAAGTTAAAGATTATTAATATTTTTAAAAAATAAATTCGAACAAAATGGGAATTAAGTAACGCGAACACCAATCATAAAGTATTACGTCACGCCACGCAATTTGTTATTGACGTTTTCCTACAATAGAGCAAGTTACTATGAGTTAGCAAGAAAGGGTTATGTTTTTCGCGAGTATCTTGTATGTTAAGTTAGCAAGAAAGGGTTATGTTTTTCGCGAGTATCTTGTATGTTTGTAAATTTCTTTATTACCTCGTTTCTAGATGGATTTTGACAGAAAAGATATCGTCAGGTTCGTCTAAAAACACAATATATAGGTGTTTAAAAAAAAACTTAATAGCGTATTTTTAACGCTAAATTGTAATTCGTTAATTTTTTTAACCAAACTTATCGAGTAGGATATCAAAATAAAGGAAATTACACAATAATATTATACATATATTGAGTCATAGGATTAAATTTAATTAGGAGTAATAAATGGGTAATCAATATATTCAAAAGGTTGTATGTATAATTCTCTTTTATGCAGTCAGGTATTTTGTTTTTTTAAACAAGTATTTGTTTATTTAGTCACTGTGAGAACTTATCCACACAGTGCCTCAAGTCGAAAGCTTACATCAATGTGTGTTACAATTGATGACATAGATATGACTCTGATCAGAAATGTAGATATCCGTAGACACACGAAAGTCACCGACATAGCACAGCAGATTAGCAAGTTGAAGTGGCAATAGTCATGCTAGCTACACGTAGAACTGATGACAAAGTTCTCGAGTGGAGATCAAATACTGGCTAGCGTAGCGTAGGAAGACAAGGTATAAAGAAAACATCATACAAGTGGCAGGAAAACGCTGGATGCAAGCCGCTTCCAACCGTTTTTTTTGAAAATCCTTAGGGGAAGCTTATGTCCAGCAGTGAGCTTCTTGTAGCTGAGATGATGATGAGCACTTTTCATTACATTAATAAAATCGGTTATCTAAAAATCTTTTCTAGATTACCTTGGAGAAGGAGCAGAATAATCTCTGTATTTAATTCCAAGGATAAAGAAACCTGTTATCATGCAACTCCCGAAACAAGTTCTACCAAGCCAATAACCCTTTCGTCCCAGATTAAGTGACATAACATTAATAAGAGTACGGTAAAATGTATTCAGAGAACGTATGCTATAAGATCCAGTTTTTTTATTATTATTTTTTATACATTATAGATCTACGATTTACCACCAACTCGCCTGATGTTAAGCGACGGTGTGGCTGAGGATGGAGCTCGTCTTCACTCTAGCCTTGAAAATTCCAAGATTGTAGGTCTCAGGAAACAGAGATGGCGGCAAAGAATTCCATTCTGCAGTACGCAACAGGAATGTGAATCAATATCGCTGAGTACGGATTTTTGGCATTTCGACGAGAAATGGGTGGTAATTAGCCGGCTTTCTGCTAGTCCTGTAGTGAAATGGGGAGGGTGGAATTAGGTCGTGAAGCTCTTGCGCACATTCCCCGAAATGAATCCTGTAGAAAATAGACAGACAGGCTACTTTACGGCGGTGACCGAGACTAAGTAGCTTCTTGGCAGCTAGTTTATCGTCACCGATTAACTCACAGCTCGCCGGTCCACTGATTCTAAAGCTTCCAGCCGATACTTGGCTGATCCTTCAAAAAGGTGGCAGCAGTACTCCATACACGATCGGACCTGTGCTTGATACAGATGAAGCAGTTGTCCCGGTGATAATCACTGTATTTCCATACAAAAGTATTTTATAACAGTATTCAATGGTCAAAAAGAGTATAATTTTTAAAGAAGGAGTTGTGGCCAGCTTTAAAATCGATCTTACGATCTGACGATCGAACGACAAGAAAGGACAAGTATCTGTATTAAAGTAAAACGGAATACCCGACTGCAAAAAAGGAATTTTTGCAGTCTAAATTGCGATTTTGTTTGTTTGATACGCTGTTGAATGTACGAGTTTCGTGAGAAAGTATGCGTAAAATCGCTGTAAAAGATTATTAATGCGCATTCTTTAGAACTATTCTAGTAAAATTACTTGTTTATTAGAAGGAAAACGCATTTTATTTTTCCGAGAGATGTATTATTATTATTACAAAAAATATAGCCTTTGATACTCAGGACGTGAAAATGAATCTAATGACTCCTCGCTCATCAAAATCCGTCAAGCAATTTAGGCTGTAGGCGATTATATAGAAACATACCTAAATACATATGTACATACAAACATAGATACATTCGAAATTAACCTTACTCCTTTCGCAGTCGGTTAAATAGGTTTTTTCGTTTTCCGGCGTCAGCTCAGCTCAGCATGATGCTATGATAGTAGGCAAGTAGGCAGTGACTCAAAACAAATCTTGGCCTACGACACTACAAAAACAAAGATTACCATTTGAAATCAATTTTGATGAATACTCAAGTGGGTTTCGAAACCAAACGGTATATTTTATAACTTGTTTGCCAGTAGCCAATCCTTTGTTAGGTTAAAAGTGCGCAAAAAACGATACTTGTAAATCGGAAAGTAGGTGTTAAAAAATATTGAGGGCGATAGGCGAATGGATTTTGCTTTTCAACCGACTTCAAAAAAGGAGGAGGTTCTCTTCTCATAACCTCATAACTTTGATTTGATTTAAATTTTGATGATTCTTTTTTTATTTGAAAGTGTGGTCCCATTTCAATTTGGTCTAGTTCTGACAATGGCATCCGTGAGAAGTCGGTTGCTTCAGTTTTTTATACTATAATTATTCTATTTTGTTAGAATCACAATATACACACATTTTGTATGATATTAAGTTTTTTATAGATATTTTTTAGATTAAAAAGAAGATTAATCCGAAAGATTTAGTTTTATAGTTAGGTAAATCCACAATATTATGATATATATAATATAGGAATTTCATTGTTATTAGAGATGAGATATATATTATAGGAAAAATTATTGTTTTTTATTTCATCGTATCTTTACTTAATACTTCAAATGAACATTTATAAACTATGTATTAAAACGATGTAATACTGCCAATAAACTATTTTATAGTTTGGCAGAAAATTTAATATGTATTATTGTACTTTTTTTCTGGAATAAATGCTTTATTATTATTATTTACCTATTTAGATTTACCTATTTAGTTTATTTCAGAAGCATCATATATAACAAAAAAAAAACGGACAAGTGCTAGTCAGACTCGCCCACCGAGGGTTCCGTACAATCTAAATAAAAGGAGGAAATCATATTTATTTTTTATATTTTCCTTCATAAACCGAAAAATATACATCGTAAAAATATTTAAAAACCTGTTTTAGCTTATTCTAATGAAGCTCTTTCATATGATAGCCCACATGATACGGTTAATTCACAAATTTGGGCCCTCATTCCTTGAATAAAGACGCAATGATTCTTGCCAAATTTTATAGTTCCAGGTCAACGGAAAGTATCCCATAGGTTTTGATTCCCTTGTGAATGTCGAAATGTGCATTTTTTACGATATATTCGTCTGTAACTTTTTTTTACGAAAATTCAGAAATTTTATTTTTCTTTCTACAGCAAGAAACTATGGATCTGCGTATATGGTTTTAATTTCAACTTGATACCTACACGCATTCCCGAAATAAAGGTCTTGACACCCGGACAGACGGACAGACACACAGACACCCGGACAGACGGACAACAAAGTGATCCTATAAGGGTTCCGTTTTATCCTTTTGAGGTACGGAACCCTAAAACATAAATTACATGAATGAACGTACATTCTAAAGAATTAGCATGAGAAAAACTTAGATACATTAGGTATTTCATGCTGTAAAGATGAAATAAAATACACACACTTATTTTTTCTTTTGTATTTAATTTATATCCCACCTATTTTACCACTTTATAATGTTTTTGAATCGTTATCTTAATATGATATCAATTAGCAATTACTAAAAATACACCGTTTATTCCCAGTAGTACAATTGACAGTTCAATTGATTGAAATAGTTAGACTATTTATTCCCACTAGTGCAATTAATGGCGGCTGATTGTACTGTTGGGTCATCTATATTCCCAGTAGTACAATTAATGGCGGCTGATTGTACTGTTGGGACATTAATATTCCCAGTAGTATAATTAACAGTTAAACCACGAAATAATTACAAAACATGAGACATCAATGTACCGAAAATTTGATTTTTTGCCGTCCAGTTCTTTGTCATATTCAGATGTAAATCTAAATTATTTTAAATGACCTATATCCAACGATAAATCCAACGAGAAAATAAGTACCTATCCAGCATGGGGTACACGATATTTTTGTAACATGTTCGTGGCAACTAACGATATTTCCACCACTCTACAGCTGGTTGACTGTTTTGAATTGTTTTCTTTAAGATATACATATTATCATATAAAGACATATAAGAGAGTACAAAAACAATATGGAAACAATATATAAAATACCTACACATACAATTTTTTTTTTATATTTTTTTTTTATCAGCCCTGTTTGTACAAACTGTCCCACTGCTGGGAACGGGCCATCTTCTCATTGTGAGAAGGGTTAGGCCATAGTCTGCCACGCTGGCCAAGTGCGGGTTTGGCAGACTTCACACATCTTCAAGATCATTGAGAACTCTCAGACATGTAGGTTTCCTCACGATGTTTTCCTTCACCGTTTGAAGTTGGCGGCAATCAACAATACGCACATAACTTCGAAAAGACAGAGGTGCGTGCCGTGGGATTCGAACCCAGGACCTGCGGATCGCAAGTCAGACGGTCTCACCACTAGGATGCCGGAAACTTACTAAATATATTAACTTATTATAATAAAATAAAGTCTAATTCTTAACTAATGTTAATGTAAGGCTGCAAGTTCCACGCATGCAGACCCTGATCTGAGAGACTTTAAGATATTCATCATCATCATCTCAGCCACAAGAAGTACACTGTGGACATAGGCCACATGGATTTCCAGAAAGACCGGTTGGAAGCGGCCTGCATCCAGCGTGCTCCTGCCACTTGTATGATATCTTCTGTCCACCTTGTGGCTAGTCTTCCTACGCTGCGCTTGCCAGTTCGTGGTCTCCATTTGAGAAGTCTTCGGCTTTAAAATATTATGTTAACAATAATCTGACATAAATTTTTAAACGGAAAGAAATTAAAAAAAATCTACATGTTTGGGAGGCTGCTGCTGTTCAATCAACCCTCGGAGTAGCAGCTGACGTTCAAGATAAATCATCATAAAACTCCCTTAATCATTAGTACTTGGGTGACCGAGCTCTACTCGGATTTTTATGACTGATTACGAGCAAACCCGGTTTCACTAACCTAGCAAGATCGATTTATCGTCCCCTAATCTACCTACAAACCAAATTTAATTAAAATCGTTGGAGCCGTTTCCGAGATTCTTATACAAGAATTGCTCGTTAAAGGTATTAGATAGATTTATTATAATACAAGTTATCGTTGTTAAATTGATCATTAAAATCTGTTACTGGCTCGCGGACCATAAGTTAGACTGAAATGTTATATTTGTTAATGTTAATGTTGTTTTTCTTTTAAAATAGATTGCCTAGTAAATTTCAATTTCGTATGATGAGGTCGTACCAGTATATTTTCAGATTTTTCCGTCAGCAAAAAATATACCAAAATAACATTTTACTTTTAATTCCACAATACAAGTACGAGTAAATAATGCAGGTTTAGAGCATTAAAGTAGAGATACATTTTATAAATATACATATATCTATATACAATAATTTTTTTGACAAAAATTTAACTAATGTGAAAAAATAAAATCAAAACAGTTTATTATTATACACTCAGCAAAATTGTAGGTTTATAATAAACCACATTTTGTTTTAACTCCTTAACAAACCTATAAAATAGCAAAAAATAACAAACAAAAAATAAGTATAAATTGTTTTATTCGATAGTTGTAGTAGTTCTTTTTTTACAAATTTATTTTTAGTTGGTATTACATTTCAAAACTACTATGTTTAACCTATTATATGTATTAAATAAGATACTTAAAATATAATAAACACAGTAATAATTATAATACATAAGTATTAAATAATTAGGCTTAGGCTATGGACATTGGACAGGTATTACAAATACTTTTTAAGTTTGAATTAAGTATCTGTTAGTTCACTTTTATTAATGCGTTCTAAGACTCGGGTTTTGTTACAAACTTTGCTTTCAAATCTGCGAACATATCTGGATACAGCTTAGCTACCAAACCCTTATCATTGTGAAATATTTCTTTTTCTGTAGAAGAACAGGAACTGCAGTTAGTTTTTAAGTAAATTGGGATAATATCTGAAATTACACAAAAAGAAAAATGTTAAATGTCGTTTTTAACCGACTTCGAAAAAGGAGGAGGTTATCAATTCGTACCGTATATTTTTTTTTAATGTATGTACACGAATTACTCCGTCATTCGAGAACCAATTTTTGTGTTTCCTGAATTGTTGTATAGAGAAAGCTGGTCCAAAGCAAGTTGGTCCCATAATTATTTTATAAACATCGCTTTATTACTTTTTGAATAATCTCTAAAATTCCTGAGTATTCCTGAGTAAGTGCGTCAGATTATAGAATCGCAGAGTTCCACATACACGTTTTTCTTTGCAAGAGTGTCAAATATTGAGAATTATCGTATAAACATCTGCACATTTTCTAATCTACGAAGACGAGCAATGTATTTCGGATTATAGATAGGTTACCCAAGTGTGCAGCACACCTTATAAATCTCATTCTTACTTGTAAACTTTTTAACGTCTTCAGGACACGGTCCAATCTCCATGAGACAGTGGTGGAACTTCTGAAACCACTGTCCGTCTGCTATCAGTTCTTTGTCTCGTTCAGAGAGCACATCAGCATGAACTATAGCTGCTACAATAATAATTATGAAGAAGATAAAATAACCCATGTTGTTATACTGAAAACAAATAGTACTATTATAGAAGAAAAAAAAATATGTAAGTAAATAAAATAATTATAATTTAATGAACTGAAAAAGACTTCGAAATGCGCAATTTTGTTTTAAAACCCGAACTGGACCAATTTTTATGAAATTAACCATAAAGATGTTCTAAATATAGGAAACCAATAACCATTAAGCTAAAGGCGGATTAGCAAATTTAAGTGGCTGTAGGCAGGGCACTAGCGTAATACTGATGCATTGTGGAGCCGAAAAGTTCTTGAGTAAAGACCATGCATGGCAAGTGTATCGTAGGGCGACCTGAGACAAGGTAGACCTCGTTCAAGTGGCTCGAAGAAGCTGGATACAGGTCTCTTTGAACCGGTTTTTTTTTAAATCCATGGGAGAGGTTTGTATCAAGTAAGAGACTTCTTAATTGTTTTGTATCAAGTAAGAGACTTCTTAATTGTTGTGAGGTGGTGATGCTGTTTGACAGTGAAAAGTTAACAAACACACAGAGAGACGCTTAGAATTACTTTCGCTTTTATTTTATTTTACTTGTTATTTTTTTTAAATAGCACTATAATAAAATCACTGGTTGAATTTAACTTAGATTCAAACTTGAAAGTATCCGCTTACCTATGTTCCTTATAATATGAAGGAATGGAGTAAGAATGGTATTTTGAATATAATTCTCTATTTATAAAGATAATTTTGTCTCTGTTTAAGAATAAAACCGGACAAGTGTGAGTCAGACTCGCTCACCGAGGGTTCCGTATAAACTAAATAAAAGAACTACCGGGAGAAGCTAGTCATTGATAAAAGAGGGAAATTATATATATATATAGGTATATTTAGATTTCTGGTCATAATTCGAAAATTACACATTGTGAAAATAATTAAAAATCAATTTTACCTAGTAGAAGCTATTTCATATGATGGGTATCAAATTTTAAACTTGGGTAGCTTTAACATTTGAACTCTCATTCCTTGCATAGATAAAGACTAAATTTTTAGGGTTCCATAGTAAAACAGAACAGTTGCTAACACAATACCAAGCACAAGT
Organism: Lycia hirtaria; assembly: GCA_947563715.1. Lineage (NCBI taxonomy): Eukaryota > Metazoa > Arthropoda > Insecta > Lepidoptera > Geometridae > Lycia > Lycia hirtaria. The sequence goes on from OX387384.1 coordinate 9,846,029, forward strand.
TCGGTCGCGCATGGAGTATTGTTCGCATCTTTGGGATGGATCGGCTAAATACCAACTCCAGGCGTTGGAGTCTATAGATAAACGTGCCCGGAAGCTAATTGGCGATGAATCCCTCGTAAAAGCTAAGCTTCAAAGCTTGGAACATCATCGCGAGGTTGCTAGCTTGTCGGTTTTTTACCGGATCCATTTCGGTGAGTGTGCATCTGATCTGCATTATCTAATTCCTTCTAGCCCTTTTTTCTATCGGAAGGTTAGAAACACGAAAAAGCGTTACCGTTTCATGGTAGATATCCCAAAAACCCGAACGAAACGCTTTAGTTCCACTTTCATCGTGCGGACTGCTAGAATGTGGAATACGCTTCCTGAGTGGGTCTTAGATATAGTCCGATAGATATAATCTGGGTGTCTTTAAATCGCGAGTGAATTGGTTTCTTCTAGGTAAGCGCGCTCCATCGTAGACCGCAACGTCGCTTAACATCAGGCGAGTTGGCGGTCAAGCGCGAACCTATTTCTACATAAAAAAATAAAAAATAAACAAGGAACCCTTATAGTTTCACCGTGTCCGTCCGTCTGTCTGTCTGTCTATCTGCGGCTTTGTATTATAAGACAATGCTTCTTGCAAAATTTCATACCTTGTTTTATGTTAACGGGAAGTATTCTATAGGATTTGATTCCTTGTGAATATAGAAATATGCAATTTTTTCGACATATACGGCAGTAACTTTTTTTACTATAACCGAGAAGTTGATTTTTTTCACAGCTGCAAGGGACTACAGATCTACGTACGTATATGGTTTTAATTTCAACTCGATTTCTCCACGCGTTGTCGAAATAGAAGGTCTTGACAGACGGACAAACTGAGTCAGTGTTTTTCCTTTTGAGGTACAGAACCCTAAAACTACTTTGTCTACTACCTACTCATTGTTAAGAAGTTTGAAAATGTTTTATTGTTTTTGCAATCCTATTTTATGATGTGTATCCTAACGAATAGGTAAATGGTATTTAAGCACAATAGAATTAAATTCTTAGTTTCTTCAACACGCTAATATTTCGAAATTTTATTTTCAATTTTAGGCCAACTCTTCTTCTTCTTCTTGAGGTACCATCTCCTACCGAAGGTTTGCTATCATTAAGGCTATTTTTATCTTAGACACAGCTTCTCCGAACAAGGATCTTGTGCTCAGGTTGAACCATGTTCGAAGATTTTTAAGCCACGACGTACGTCGTCTTCCTGGTGGTCGTTTATCCTGGATTTTCCCTTACATTATGAGTTGGAGCAAATCGTATTTATCGTTACGCATTATATGACCCAAGTACTGCAGCTTGCGTCTTTTAACAGTATTCAACTGTATCAAGTTCAATCATAGAGTTGATATTTGCTTAAGATGAAATAAAATGCATATTGGTGTTTAATTTATTTTCAGATTGTGTTTATGTAAATATTTTAACCCAGTGGGAAATTCTTGTTTACCTTGTTTTGAGGTAAAGCTTTGAGCGTTAACATTAATTAGATGTAATTTAAACCGACTTCAGCAAAGCATTCGACAAATTAAATCAGTCTGCTTGATCATAATCTTTACTTAAATAAATAAATATAAATATATATTTGCAGACATTTCACACAACACCATCTAGCTCAAACTAAACAAAGCTTGTACTATGGAACTAGATGGCTGATAGAATACATACATATATATATATAATTGTAAATATATACATATGATACATACACGACCTACAAGCTCAGCAGGCAGACATACTACCAACTGAGCCACAAGGCCGGTGCCTTCCAAATCTTATATATCAAATAGGAGATGTACAGTCGATGTGGTACTCTCTATGACCACATTATTGGGAGTACCTCAAGGTTCCCATTTGAAGTCTTTGTTTCTAACTTATCTTATCTTATCGATGATATAAATATCTATTAGTCAGAAGCTATTAGCTCTACATATCTAACGACATTTTGCAGGTAGATGTATTCTGCGTATCACCGAAATACTGTAATAAAAATTATCAAAAAAGAGGTAAGTACAAACATTAATACAGTTTTTTCTCAACTCCTCTCGTTGAATAGGTATTTTAAAATAAAACTACGGTTTGAAATATCTCTTTAATCTCATCTCATCTCAGAATAAATAAATAAATAAATAATCCTCTGTCGCAAAATTTATACGTGATTTATACAGTTTTCTCCTTACATTATTAAAAATGCGTAATGTACTGGTTAAAATTGTGTACGCGACAACTATATCCTTAAATAATAAAATTGAAACTCGGAGATGAATTATTTGAAGGGCCATTTAAACTAAAATATGTCGAAAAACGAAATACCATTCGCTGGTTTCATCATCATCATCATCATCTCAGCCATAAAAAGTCCACTGCTGGACATAGGCCTCCCCTATGGATTTCCAAAAATACCGATTGGAAGCGGCTTGCATTCAGCGTCTTCCTGCCACTTGTATGAGGTCATCTGCCCATCTCGTGGCTGGTCTTCCTACGCTGCGCTTGCCGGTGCGTGGTCTCCACTCGAGAACCTTTCAGCCCCATCGGCCATCAGTTCTACGTGCTATGTGGCCTGCCCATTGCCACTTCAACTTGCTAATCCTCTGTGCTATATCGGTGACTTTCGTACGTCTACGTATATCTTTATTCCTTATTCGATCTCGTAGAGTGACTTCGCTGGTTTAGCTTTCGTATATTATGAAGCGTGTAGGTACTACACAAGAAGAAGGCAAAAGTCAAACCGAGTCAACTTTGAATCACCATTACTGTTTGTTATTAGGTAGGTATTGAATTAAGGCGTACACGTACATTTATTAAATAATACTTTATTTCTAACATTGCACAAACTACCAGTATATTAAAATTTGCCATACTACACTCAACTACCTGATTGTAGATACTTTATTCAGTAAAACATAACCAAACATCCAATTTTGTATAAGAGCTTCTTTAAAAAACATAGAAAACTAACAGAAACAAGGACATTAATAAAACTATAATAGTGGTTTATAATTAATTTCCTCTTGAACCACGTCCCTCGTTCATCATGACACTCAAATCTATGTCATAGCCAATTTGAAGAATGCGTGTAGGTATTTACATTATGGTAAGTTTCCGGCAGCCTAGTCGGGAGACCGTCTGACTTGCGATCCGCAAGTCCTGGGTTCGAATCCCGCGGCACGCACCTCTGTCTTTTCGGAGTTATGTGCGTATTCTTGATTGACGCCAACTTCAAAACGATGAAGGAAAAACATCGTGAGGAAACCTACATGTCTGAGAGTTTTCAATGATCTTGAAGATGTGTGAAGTCTGCCAACCCGCACTTGGACAGCGTGGTAGACTATGGCCTTACCCTTCTCGTAATGAGAAGATGGCCCGCGCCCAGCAGTGGGACAGTTTGTACAACAGGGCTGATAAATAAAAGGCGTGTTCTAAACGGCGTTATCTTCTACTTGTATTAGGCCTATTTCAACGACTTAATTTCGTGTTCAGATGAATCGATACGCTTAAATAATAATCTCATGACGCGTTTCTCAAAATGACGTACCAATGTGCCATCAAAATGGATTTAAACGTACTCAGTTTTAAAATTATTAGTCCCAAATATAGCCGCTGGTAGCGCTGCATAATCACACATCACATCAACAACTATTCCGTTGCAGCAGCTGCAGTTGTGGTCTTAAGATAGTGTAAATAAAATTGAGCCACGCGTGAAAACAGCTAAAATATATAGATTTAGGTACTTATATATTTTTTTGTATTTGTCATTAATATTTTATGATCACTCTAAAGTTTATCTTATCTTTAATACGACTCAATATTGGCCCCAACTTCGGAGAACTTATCATAACTACAATCTGCCGGAACAAGACAACGCTGTATTTTTTAGCTGTTGGCCTCTACCGGCTCAACAGCTTGCCGGACTTTGGTGATCGCAGAAGGCTCTGGGCCGCTTACAAACTAGAGGTTACGAAGGACTAGCTCAAAAGCACCTCGAGGGAGGTTCGGACCCCTTTGATAATATTTAATTAATTATTTGATAATAATTTTGCTCTTAAATTCGCGAGTAGTTCCGGATATAACTGGTTTACCAGTTTCTTTTGTTGGTTGAATAAATCCTTTTCCTTCTGTGAGCAAGAAGCGCAACCTGTCGCGAAGTATGTCGGGATCCTATCTGAAATGAAACATTTACATGTTTAGTATGTACATTTATATACATAAAAGTGATAACATCTTATCTTACAAGTTAAATTAGACCCATTTTCAATTAAACTGATATTTTGCATGTACGTAAATCGAATGATATCGCAATATTCTCGTGACAAGGAGATCTGAGGGTATTTTATAAATAAAAAACAATATACTTTTATAAATAAATAAATAAAATAAATATTGGTGGACATTTCACACAACACCATCTAGCCCAAACTAAGCAAAGCCAAAGCCAAAGCAAGTACAATGGAAACTAGATGGTTGAAATACTTATGATACATAGATACACCCAGACACAGAACAAACATCCAAATTCATCACACAAACGTTTGGCCTGCGTGGGGATCGAACCCACTACCTACAGCTCAGGAAGTAGTCGTACCACCACTGAGCCATGCAACCTGTCTGAGACCTGAATAGTCGAGTTTAGGTTTGTTATCTTTGTTGTCTTCAATACCTTTTTAGAGCCAGGAGATTGCCACTGGAACTTTCTGAGGGATAGTGCTAAAGATAATCGAGTTTGTGCCTCATTTTTGCTTCCCGTAAGCACATTTCATTAATAAAATCTAGTGCCTACGTTTTTATTTTAGATACTTTAGACCTTTTAGATTATTTTATGTATGTAAGTAATTAGGTATGTATTTCTACTAAGGTGTTTGTAATTGTAACGTTTTTAACCGACTTCCAAAAGAAGGAAATCAATTCGACTGTATGTTTTTTTTGTATGTTTGTTCACCGATTACCAATTGAAAATTGATTTTGATGAATCTTTTTTGTTTGGTAAGTCATACTTAATAGGTAGTTCCATATAAATTTTATCAAAATCGGTCCAGTACTTTGGTTTATATAACAAAATAATTATGTCATTCAAGTTAACGAAACTGCGTATAAGTCGGTTGCTTCAGTTTTTTTTACTGTAATTATTTTAAATCTAATGTTAGCACAAAAGAAATCCATTGCCTAGGCACTCGTAAATTTACCTGTAAATTTCTTAACATCTTCTGGACAAGGACCTTCCTTCATGACACAGACGTAGAACTTCCGGAACCATTGCTCATCCCGAATCAACTCCTCGTCTTTTTCGCTTAGGATATCTTCAGCGCAGGTCATTGCTAGGGTTAAGGCTATGGCGCAAACGAAAGCAAATATCCTCATTTTGGAGAATCTGAAAAATAATTTACTATTAATTAGGTCCTTAAAATTCTAGTATAGGTAATTACAGTACAATACAAAAATACTTTATTGACTCCATAATAAAATAACAAAAAGACGTGTGGCACTCAGAGACTGCCGCGGTAAAGCTATTGCATAATAGCTTTACGCGCGGTGTGTTAGGTTATTTTCGTTACGGAATTTCTGGATTCGGTCTCCACGCTCAAGGCCCGCGATAGAAGCTATGCAATAGCTTAATAAGTACATGATTAGGGCGTAAGAAAGGCACAAAAGGCGGCCTTATCGCTAATAGCGATTTCATCCAGACAACCTTTAGAAGATAAAAGAGGAATATTTATGTAAACGCTGACGGTAGTGAGATTACACATGAACAAATCTTATTATGGCCAAATATACCTATAGATACATAAATATACACTACATACAAATAGTACTTTTACATATATATTTTATCATATAAAAAACACATTCATATGATATCTCTATGAGCATTACCCGAGAGAATCACTAAAGCGCCTTAAAAATAAGGAAGACTGCCATTAATTAATTATTTAATTTCAATTTATAAACGTTACTGTAATTCTTACCTTTGTATGCTGTTTTTCCTGTAGATGGAGTTACACTGGTAAGGAACCTGATTTAACGCAATATTTATAAGGAAAAGCTGGACATGCGAAACCACAGATATTTATTGTATTAGTATTTAAATGTGTCATTTTTAAACCAGCTTCTTTATTTTTATTAAGAGGATCATTCAATGTACAACGTGCGTACCTATTCGACGCTAGAACCGGCTGATTTGTTGTAGGTAACTAAGTTTGATATTTATATATGTATATTATTCATAGTTTCTGTCGATCAAATCTTTTGGTTGACATTTCCCACATTAAACAAATAAAGAACTCTAGGAAATAATACTATTTCTAATTTTTTGTATTATTTGATTGTTATGCGATTGAAACCACGAAAGGATGAGTTTCTAGATCTCCATTCTTGTTTAATATATATGTATGTACATTTTAAGTTTAAAAAATATCATTTTAGAGGAAAATATACCGCGAGCTAATGAGAGAGCTGAAGAGAAAATCATATGTGGCTTTACCCGTTATATTTTGGCATGGTAAAAAATGTTGCTTTCTATATTAATACAATACAATGTCCAAATAAATGTATACTAATATTAATTATGGATTGATAGGTTATGATATTATTTATTGAAGGCTGCCATATTAAAATATTATATAAATATATTCATTATTATTATTGTGCTTTCGGTGTAAGTTTGTCCGTCAACTCCTTAAACTCCTTGGGGTATTTTTCTGCAACTACTGTGCGTATTTTTTCGAACAAATCCTTTTCTTTTGTAGAACAGGAATCGCATTGCGTCTCAAGATATTTCGGAATTGTATCTGTAACAAGAACAATACAAAAATATTAACAGTTGTAATAAAAAATATATACTAAAGTCTTTAAAATCGCGCGAATAAGAATTATAATAGGAAATTTCATCTTTTTCTTCTTTTTTGTATTGGACCCCGCGATTAGCGATTTGCCAGTGTCAAGTATTGAAATATTTTCAAGTTTCTTGAATAATACAAGTTACATAGTGTTCTAGTCACAGTCTAAGTCACGTAAACAGTCATTTTCAAATATAAGTCTTGCCTCAGTAAAGTGATGGCGACTTTACTAGAAGTTACTATGGAGTTTTGCCGACAACATAAAATCAGACGTTTCAATGCTTTATTTCACTTGCTCACACTCACGCACTTGATCGAACACTTAATGAATAAAACACCACCATTTGTATAGCATTTATGTGCAAAAGAACACACATTTAGGAAAATAAAATAAAGCAACAACATGCTACTAAGACGTTCCCGCCAAAACTCCAATAGGTAACTTATTTACTGTAATTATTTTTAAACGTTTCATACAAAAGTGATACATGAAGGAACTTACTATTATTGTTAAATTCTTATTTCCCTTGGCATTAGGCATTTATTTTAAATTAAACGTAATGATCTATTGTTTTCAGATTCTAATTTACCTTTTTGATACTAAAACTAATTGATACATGTAAAAGCGAGATTCAAAATCTTTCCACTTTTATTCTCGAGATGAGACGTGAGATTAATTTTATTATTCTAACTAAAGACAACTTTTGTTTGATTTTGAAGTATTTGGTTAATAATTTACTACTTATTTTTATTATTTGTCTATTCTTTTCTATATCCTTTTAAGAGTTCCTAGTCAACTAGAACCCTTATTAGATTCGCCATGTCCGTCCATTTGTCAGTCTATCCGCGGTTTAGCTAAAAGCTAACCCTTAGTCCTAAAAATAAATTATTTGGTAGGTATGGGTCTACATATTAATTACGTAGACAAAGTAGTAAAGTAAAGTCTTGAAACAAAAAATGTATGTACCTATTATCTTCCTTTACACGTAAATGTAGTTTTTTTTTCAACTCCATCTTCTTGTGTCAGGTACCGTTGGATAAATAAATTCAGATACTTATATTGTGTATTTGCGAAATATTTTTGTTAATTTACTATTTTTCTATCTAATTGTTGGAATTATAAATGACTACAACTACGTTTAATTTTTTTTTTACAATTATTTCGGTCAGTAAATACAAAAGTCGAGAACTCGAAAAAACGTAATAGAATATAAAATAACACATAGAAAAAAACATTGAAATTGGGTAATATAACCCATTCATTTTTAGGGTTCCGTACCTCAAAAGAAAAAACGGAACCCTTATAGGATCACTTTGTTGTCCGTCTGTCTGTCCGTCTGTCCGGGTGTCAAGACCTTTATCTCGGGAACGCGTGAAGGTATCGAGTTTAAATTAAAACCATATACGCAAATCTATAGTCTCTTGCTGCAGAAAGAAAAATCGAATTTCTCAGTTTTAGTAAAAAAAAGTTACAGCCGAATATGTAGTAAAAACGCTCATTTCGACACTCACAAGGGAATCAAATCCTATGGGGTTGACCGTTGACCTAGAACTTTGAAATTTGGCAAGAAACATTGTGTTACGTCACGCATATAGGAAAAAATCCGAAAACTGGACATTTTTAATTTAATGACAAAAAAATAGTGTCTTTATGCAAGGAATGAGGGTCAAAATTTTTAAGTAAATTAACCGTATCATGTGAAAGAGCTTCATTAGCATAGCTAAAACAGATTTTTAAATATCTTTACGATGTATATTTTTCGGCTTATGAAGGAAAAAATAAATGATTTTTCTACTAGTTTGTACGGAACCCTCAGTGGGCGAGTCTGACTCGCACTTGTCCGGTTTCATTTTATTGTTTTCTCATTTTATAGAAAAATGTAAATGAAAAATGTGTGTCAAACATTGAACAAACTCTAACTCAACGATACTCTTAATATGGTTAGATTTACATTGCGCAATTTCCTGGAAGAAGTCATACAATGAGACAAAAGTGGGACGTGACCCGCATCTCTTCGCAACGTTTCCATACATTTTCCTGCTACGCTACCACTACTCACTATATAGCGGTCATTTCATGCTTTTAGATTACTTTTACAGAGTTACTTTTAATTAGTTGGACGCCTTTCAAGCACTGCTGTCTACAGTAGAACAAAAAACTTTTGTTCGACAACTTTTTGGAATCCAAAAAAATGTATAAATAAATATTGGTGGTGTCCCATACTAATAAAAGCCATGGTAAATACTAGATTACTAATGGAATAAGTATTCAGTTTTTTTTATACATAGAAACACAGGATAAAAACCCTTAACTAATGTTTTAAGCTATCACAAAACAAGACAGTTGCGCCCCCGGACTCCGCATTATATTTCTAGTGAACAAGTAAGGTCAAATCTACATCAACTGGCAAAGTTTGCTGTCACCTGTCCGGATATTTATCTGTTGCTGTGATTTGAAACCCTACCTCTGTAAATGACCATTTTCTCCGGACACGGCTCCTGGTCCATCAGACAGGCATAGAGGTGTGGAAACCACTTCTCATCCTGGACAAGCGCTATGTCTTCTTCTTTCAAGATGTCATCAGCTCCGACAAGCGTGACCGTCAAGGCTACGGCGGCGTAGACTATAAGAATGTTCATTATGGAATCTGAAAATGAATTCTGATTGTCTGATCTGATAACATAACTATTAAGTCGCCACGATGGAAGTAGTCATTCGATAACTTTTTTAGATACAAAATTATCAAATTAGTACAATCACCCATTTCTCATTGAAATGTCAAAAATCCGCTCTCAGCGTTATCGGTCCACGTTCTTCATGCGTACTGGGCCCTTATTCCGTATGACCATCGGCACCCACGTCACGTGGGTTGACAATAAAAATTTGCATTTAAGTTTAAGAGGCGAAAGACTAATTTTCATTATAGATGTACCCACGTCGATTTCGCGTGCAGCCTATGGTCATACGGAATAAGGGCCCTGGACAGGAATGGAATTCTTTGCCAGTTTTGCCACCATCTCTATTTTGGAGTTGAATACCAAACGTGTAAACAAATATTGATCAAAATAGGTTAGTAAATGTCACACCTCCATTTTTGAAGTAAATTCAATAATCCCAGAAAGAAAAACAAAATCTGACCTTGTTTGATTATTAACTCGCTTTTATTGGCTTCATACGTACGAGTATGTTTAGTAGGTATGTAACGGAAACTTTGAACATGATTTTGACCCCCTTCAAAACCTCGAATTAACTCGAAATTGTACATACTTACTTATCAAGGAACGATGACAATACAATAATTTGATAAGATTAAGCGTGTTTTTTTTTTGATTTTTTAAACTATTATACTTATTTGGTTTGTACTCAACAGCGCAACACAATAGTGGCATCAATTTCCATTTTTTTCACAATAGTTCCGTTTCAATAACAGACTAACCTAATGGTTTACAGCCGTGAATAAATTCGCAAAATAAAAACTGTATTTTCTTACCTTTGTATGTCCGTTTCAGTGAGTGCAAGGCTAATGGTATCCTGAGTACAATGCACCATTTTATAGGAAAACGTGGGAATGAAATGTCATTTACAACATCATAATAGGAAGCCTAGAAATTGCTGCTGTTTAATAATTGTTATACCTGCCATTGTTCTCTTAGCAGGATATCAACGATACGAGTACATACAGTCGATAGGTCATTAGTATTCCTTATTACGTGAATTAGGATTCTATCGGGTTCCACAGAACCTAACTCAACTATTTACTAGTAGTTCTACGAACAGTAGACCTCGCGAGAGAGATTATTTGCAGCTCACCTTGGACCATCTGTACATAATACCTACATAAAGTTCGTATATAAAAATTTGTCCGATTTCGCATGTTTAAGTGATTTTACAGACGTTATTTCACGGTCAATTTTTTTTTTAAGTTTAAGCACCTTGAAAGATTAATTTGATTTGACAATTAATACAAAAATAGGATATGTTTAGATGCCCTTAATTAAAAAAACAATGTTTATTCTTATAAAAACAAATAATAATTTTATAAATGGAGTAAACGTAAAATCAAGAAAATTATTCAGTGCTAAAATGCATCAAGCACATCCACGCGCCCTCGCTGTTACACGCAGTCTCAAGTTGGTTATCATATCTCGACAACCACTTGACCAATTCTGTTCATTTTTACCAAAAGTTATACTAATTGTGTACTTTATCTACCTACAAAATATCATTAAAATTGGTTGGTAATTAACGCCGCAATAAACTTCTCCCTTTTTTATGGGAACCACCCCTCTTATCGAAAATCGCCGACGACAAAAAAAAATTAAATAATCCATAGAACGTATATACCAAGTTTCATCAAAATTGGTTCAAAATTACGCACTGTACGCGAGTACGAACATACAAACAAACTGACAGACGAAAGAAAATTTGGCCAGTTGATGCAGAGACGCTTCGCTCGCTTCGCTCGCTCGGTCAGTAATTAATACGTAGAGAAAACTCAAAGTGGTTTAATTTTTATCCGACTTCAAAAAAGGAGGTTATCAATTCGACCTGTACCTATGTAATATTGTCAGAATAAGTTTACTTTAAGAAAGTAAACCTCGCAAGAACATTTTTTTGTTGTTGCAAAAATGGTGTTTATTATTTGATATGTCTTGTTAGTCTCAAACTAAAACTCGATTTTACATCTTAACTATATAAAAAGAGTAGGGTGGCGCCGCTGTTTCGATCGCACGCGGCTTCTTTTTTTAGATATAAAATTATTGAAATTTCTTTTGATACATTTTCTCTTTAGCTTCTTAAATCACTATTACAATAGTTGTTATTTTTATATATTTTATTATGACCGAAATAAACGATCAATAGACAAAAATGTCCACGGTTACACATTTATTTCGATACATTTCCTACATTTATCAAAAGTAATTTCAATAATTTCATATCTCAAAAAAGGTGTCACGTGCGAGTGTCAAGTTACATGTCACTGTCAAGTTAGACGTATATGTATATTTTCTTTTTTTTAATTCATGTAGGCTATCACAAGATCTTATTCAGCTGTAAGTCCTGCTGTGACGTCATCACGATTTTATTTTTGAAAATAAGTACTGAACAAAATAAAAAAAAATAATGAAATCAATTCTTCTAAATGATCCAATCTATCAAATAAAAATATTTTAAGAAATACCGCAAAAAAAAACTTTAAATACATTCCCAGGTTTGCTTAATTACATGATGATAAGATGGTAATTTTTCACTGTAGAAATTATTTATAATGTGTTCAGTTGTCATGTCAGATTACACATAGGATTTTATCAGCTTCACTCAGTGCGGTTATCACACAATACTACATTATTATGAATCAGCACGATGCTATAGATAAAATACCAAAGTTATTATTTTTATGGGATCATCCCTGCGATATCTTGTAACAAAAACCGGCCAAGTGCGAGTCGGACTCGCACACGAAGGGTTCCGTACCATTATCTATAAAAACGGCAAAATAATCACGTTTGTTGTATGCCCTTAAATATTAATTTTATTTTAATTTAATTATTTATTTTTTAGGTGAATAATATAACTAAATAGCTATTATGTGAATATTTCAAGCGTCTACTTATTGCCGTTATCAATATCGAGCAAAAAATTACGTTTGTTGTAAGGGAGCCCTCTTAAATATTAATTTTATTCTATTTTTTTGTATTTGTCGTTATAGCGGCAACAGAAATACATCATCTGTGAAAATTTCAACTGTCTAACTATCACGGTTCATGAGATACAGCCTGGTGACAGACGGACGGACAGACAGACAGACAGAGAGCGGAGTCTTAGTAATAGGGTCTCGGTTTACCCTTTGGGTACGGAACCCTAAAAAGAATTAAAGTCGAAAAACATGGTAAAAAAATCACTGACAATAATAATTATGACGTGTTGATTTTCTCACGAATATGATCATTTGAATTTTGTTTGAAATTGCTATTTTTATTTATGACTGTACTTTGACCATTTGAAAGAATGACGATTTGAAGAAATGACCATTTGAAAGTCTGACCTTGCGAAAATAAATGGAACTTTCCTAAAGAAAGACATAAAAGGTCCTCGTTTTACTCGAATTCCATATAAGGGTAGTTGATACTTAATTTTATCATTTAGATAAGTTGGTCTCTGTTGTGGAAGTGACGTAAATGTATATAGTTTATAAACAATATGGTGATCGCAAAAAAAACGGGTATATTGTTTTATCTCGACTGCGCAAAGACTGTTTTATGTGCGTATTTGTCTATGTATGTACCTATATCTTTCTGTCTTCTAAATAGCTTTTGTAGTAGGTATACTTTTTGTATAATTAATAATTTGAATAACATCACTCTGTTTTTATTTCGGCATAAATATAATAAATTTTCCGGAAAATACTACTCGTATCTAATTATACCCACAATTAACTTAAAATTTAGCATGATTGTAATTTTCAGATATAATCTGATATATACAATGTCATCCCAATCGAGTGATTTCATTCAAGGTTAAAGTTCATCCAAACATCCATCAAGCCTATCTGAAATTGACAAAATTACCTACAGACTATTATGGCAAAACAATTGGATATTTGACAAATAAAATTAAAATAATTGAGGTTTTCCGTCGATCTGTGGTATAAAATGAATCATATGTTGATCGGGAGTCAGATTCACGTGGAGAAGCTGTATCTAGACATTGGTAAGTAAATTTGTAAAAAAAAACCGGGCAAGTACGAGTCAGATTCGCCCATCGAGGGTTCCGTACAAACTAGTAGATAAAGGAGAAATTATATTATTTTTTTGAAGTTTCCGGCAGCCTATCCAGAAGACCGTCTGACTTGCGATAACCTTGCGATGAACCCAGGTCCTGGGTTCGAATCCAGCGGCACGCACCTCTTTCTTTCCGAAGTTATTTGACTTATGTGCGTATTGTTGATTGCCGCTAACTTCAAATGGTAAAGGAAAACATCGTGAGGAAACCTACATGTCTGAGAGTTCTCAATGATTTTGAAATCTGCCAACCCGCACTTGGCCAGCGTGGCAGACTATGGCCTTACCCTTCTCACAATGAGAAGAAGGCCCGCGCCCAGCAGTGGGTCAGTTTGTACAAACAGGGCTGATAAAAAAAAAATATACATCGTAAAATATTAAAAACCTGTTTTAACTTATGCTAATGAAGTTATTTCATATGATACCCCACATGATACTATAGATAGATTGTTTAGGACCTGGAGAAGGGCATAGGCTATATTTTATCATCGTCACCGTTTTTCATCACTACGCGGGTGACACCGCAAGGCACAGCTAGTTACTTATATGTAACAGTAAAGATGTGTCTTAGTCTGGTTTGTCCATATCCTCATTTGGTTAGTTGACAATATAATTGCTTAATATATTTTTTTAAATTCGATTTTCAGCATTAACGTCGCCAAAATGAATAGTTTTCTAATACTGGCCGTGGTGGCTCTCGCAGTCCCTCTAGTGATGTGTTACGATGAAGTCTACGATAAAATAGATGTCGATAAAATTATAGCAGACGATGCTCTCTGGACTAAGTACATCGATTGCATGTTGAACAGAGGCCCCTGTGATGTGGAACACTCTGCGGACTTCAAAAGTAAGTTGGTTTAAGCATTCCTAATATATTTTTTATGTTTTTAAACATAAAAAAAAAGAAAAATTAATAAGTACATTTTTACGTTGATTGACTTTTTCTCATTGACTTGTGACGGTAAAAATAAAAAAGAAAACAATCACATATAGCTGTGATTGTTTTCTTTTTATAAGGGTTCCGTACCCAAAGGGTAAAACGGGATCCTAATAGGTACTGAGACTCCGCTGTATGTCTGCCTGTCCGTCTGTATCTCATGAACCGTGAATGTTAGACAGTTGATTTTTTTACAGATGATGTATTTCTGTTGCTTCTATAACAACAGATATTATAAAAACAAAATAAAATAAACATTTAAGGGGGCTCCCATACAACAAACGTGATTATTTTGCTTGTTTTTGCTCGATATTGATAACGGCAATAGGTAGACGATTAAAATATTCACAGAGTATTGAGTTATATTATTCACTTTAAAAATAAATAACTAAATTAATATTTAAGTTAATTAATTTTATTTAATATTTAAATTAAACTAAAATTAATATTTTTTTGCCGTTTTTATAGATAATGGATAATTTTGCAGTTTTTTTTTCATGATTATAGTATACCACTTTGTCAGCGTTATTAATATTATCTATACCTGTACCAAATTACAGCTTTTTGCTTTTTGGTAATAAGATTATATGAATAAAGCTGCTGACGAACAAACACACAGGCAGACGGACACGGTGAAACAATAAAAGTTCCTTGTTGATTACAGAAACCTAAAAAAGGTAGCCTGTGATACTTACAAAGTAAAGACGGACATCATAATAATTATAGTTTGAAAAACTGAAACAACCGAATTCAAAATACGCCTACTAAATACTTCATGGTTACGTTTTAAAGAGGTCAATCTCCATCCGCTCGTTTTTTTTCTGTCTAGAATGAGATTTGTCATTGAATATCAAATATTTCGTCTTCGAAGATTAAAAAATGTGCAGATGTTTATACAACAATCATCAATATTTGACACATTTGCAAAGAAAAACGTGTCGATGGAAGTCGGTTAAGAATTAGTCAAGCCGTTTGATCTAGTTGTAGGAGGTAATATAGTAAAATCCATTCATACCTACGTAACCCGTATACACTTTATCTGGTTATCTAGTCGGCAAAAAAGTCAGAGCAAGGAGCAAGGTAACGATAATGATTGCTATGACAATTAGTAAATGTAAAATTTTATAAACATGTGTGAAAGTATCAGGCGTTATCAAAATCAACGAGATAATTTTAAGAAAGCCCATTCTTTACATTTTGTATCGGTCATAAGTGATATGTAAAATGAACACGACTATAAAGTAAAGCTATGCTAATGAAGTTAACGGTAGATAAATTTACTTTAACATCCCTATTCAGAAATGACAACTTTATTTAGATCTATCAAAAGCGAGAAAAAAAGCTGTTCTCTAATCAGCAAAATGCACGCATAAAAAAAATAGTTTTAATAATCAGTTTCGATTTAAATTGTCGGTTTTAAATAAAAGTTATAGGCACAGAATTCGCCCTATTACATAGGACCGTTATAGGTATTTCTCCTTCTCAGTTGTAGGGAGTTATAGGTATTTCCCCTTCTCAGTTGTATGGATTGTTTTCAAGTCAGTTTATTTTCTTAAATTACTTTTATATCCACATAATTATTGTGTTATGCATTTATGCAACCACGGAATCTACACTAAGAACTTGGCCAGTTTTATTCCCTGTAAACTTTGAATCCGTGAAAAATAAATCTATCTATCTATCTATATATATAATAAGACTGTATCGGGTCAAGTTCTGTACATTAAATATTATTGAAATTTTTTGATTGGAGGATATCTTCCTATCGATACAGAAGCCAAAACAGCATTTTTAATTTTTTGTCTGTCTGTCTGTCTGTACGGTGTGTCCGATGGACGCCGAAACTACTGGACGGATTTGGATGAAATTTGGCAGGATTATTACTTATACTATGTAGAAGGATCTGGCATACTTTTATCCCGAAAATTTGACAGTTCCTGTGGGATACATTCAACAATAACAACATAATATAATTCTCTCTTCCAGAACTGCTACCGGAGGTGATCGCTACTTCTTGCGGAAAGTGTTCTCCAATTCAGAAGAAAAATGTAAAAAAGACTGTTAAAGCATTAGGAGAGAAGAAACCTTCTGACTTATTGGAGTTCAAGAAGTTGTATGATCCTAAAGGCGAGCATGAGAAGGACTTCACAGCTTTCGTCCTCTCTCCTGATGAGGATTAGATCATTGCATTTTCCTCCATTTCTTCGGCTCTATTCTGGAACGATCAAAATTATCGTGGTCACTATCTCTTTTGTTTGAAATATCAAAACAGTATGAGTAGCCAAGAAAATCTCGATAGCTCCAGAATAGAATTTTTAGTCCGTGGTCTACCTATTATCGGACCTTTACATGGGAAACTTAACCAGAACAGACGATTTGCGGCGCTTTCTTTACGGATTTGATTTTAGGCACTATGTGGAGCATTATAGATATGTTTGTTTTGTTTTATATCATAATAAATTGCAGTATAGACCTAATTTTTTTACTAATATATAATTGGTTACAAGCCCGATAGTATGTAAGCATCATAACTCAGGGATACCACTGAACCTCATAGGTAGTACGTCTGCCTTCTTAGCTTGTAGGTCGTGGGTTCGATCTCCACCCAGGGCAAACATTTCTGCTGGACATGGATGTTTGTTCTGTGTTTGGGAGTTTACATGTATCATAAGTATTGATAACAAAAAAAGTATAAATATATTCTATCAGCCATCTAGTTCCATAGTACAAGCTTTGTTTTATTTGGGCTAGACGGTGTTGTGTGAAAATGTCCTGACAACGGACCACTCCGACTCGGAGTAGCTTAGGGTGGAAAATTATGTATGTAGCTCTCAAATGCTACACAGTCTGTGATGTTTTTTTTTTCTCCTGGTCATCTTGTCGTGATATTTAACTATATGTACCTCAACAGAATACTGGCCTACATTATTGTAAAAAAAGATTATCCAACCACCTTAGATATGCTTACCAAGTGCGGATCGACAGACTTCAAATATCTTCAAGAACATTAAGAACTCTTAAATGATCATGTTACTTCACCATGTTTTCCTTTGTCTTTTGAAGCTTGCGAGACAATAAGAACATAGCTTTGAAAGTCAAAATGGCCTTAGGATTTGAACCCAAGCCTCCGAATCAGATGTCATTTTGACCACCAATTCGCCTGTTCATAAGCGACGATATGTTTGAAGACGAAACGCGTAGAATATATCTATTCACTCTGATCTTGAAAAGACTCATATTGTATCTCTCAGGGAACAAGGAAGCCGACAATTAAAAGTCAAACGGTCATTTAGTAGAATTCAATATAGCTTCAGATCTATTCCAAACATATTTAATCTTGAAAATTCATATTTTATAGTACTCAGAAAAATGGGAAAGGTTTTTCTTTTGATACAGTATACATCAGGGTTGTGTGACGAAATCGTTGCGAGCGGATTTCTCCTACTTGTTTTTACAAAAAAAAACCCATCAAATTAGACATCTATTTCCAATCCATCTAACAATTCACGTGTTCAATAATAACTGGTAACCAATCAAAGTTATCAAAACTTTTTGTCTGTGTGACCGGTTTTATAATAAAGTTGTCCGATGACACTAACGTAATCATTCTTTTAATGTCAAGGCCACTTAACTCGATATACGCCATTGAATCTAGGGATCCATGACGATAAGCTATAACAAATGACGTAGAGACATTATGTCTGATACAGATTAATAATGCCTTAACGTATAATGCAGTATTCAAGACTGATACTAAAATATATGGGCAGTAGTTTATGACACTTCCAAAATTGACCTACACAGTCCATATATTTAACTCAGCCTGTTTAAAGTTTCCCCACTGCTGATGCGACTTCCAAAATTAACCTACACAATCCATATATTTAACTCAGCCTGTTTAAAGTTTCCCCACTGCTGATGCGGACACTTCCAAAATTGACCTACACAATCCATATATTCAACTCAGCCTGTTTAAAATTTCCCCACTGCTGATGCGATCTTATACTTACTAATTCATGGGGCACCAGCCGTCTTTTGAAGGGCGTTACTCAATTTAGCTGCAGGGTGCTTTAGGTACTCCACGTTTGAAACATTCATTCTACCCATCTGCTCCAGATCTTTCTATGGACCGGTAAAATTTAGCATGTACTTTCCCCGAAGGGGTTTTCCATGAAGCATCAACATTTGGCACTTCAGTTTGTCAAATCCTTCTACTATGTCGGTAACTTTTGTTATTTGTTAGATAATTTTACTTGTGACCATTTCACAACGGATTGCATCGGAACTATCGAATCGTCATATAGAATCTCTCCCGCTTTGATACTGAAAAGATTGATGTTGTGTGACGGGATTGCTCAATAATAAAGTTACATCAGTCTCGCTGCGCTGCGGTGCGCTGGCGCAACAGCCGCTGCCGCTGCTTGCGTGACACAAAAACCCACATCCAACCTGTTTACCGATTACGTAGCTAATCCAAATCTGATTGTTATTGCAACCTAATTATGGACATCGACTTACTTGCATTGCATCCTATAAGTGATACTACAATAATATTCAAAATTTAGTAGAAACCCTCATAACTAAACATATTACGAAGTCAAGTATAAATTAGGAACTTGCTTGGATCGAGAGTTTTAGAATTGAACTACGGTATGTTGTCCGTTGTTAAGATTGAACGTAAAACGATTTATACCAGCAGAAATTATTGAATTGAAATAGGAGTTTGGAAAAGGAGCACATAGGCGGCCAGATTAAATATTTAACAACCAGTCC
Source organism: Lycia hirtaria (assembly GCA_947563715.1). Classification (NCBI taxonomy): domain Eukaryota; kingdom Metazoa; phylum Arthropoda; class Insecta; order Lepidoptera; family Geometridae; genus Lycia; species Lycia hirtaria. The sequence continues at coordinate 9,865,373 of OX387384.1, forward strand.
ATTATAAGCCCCTGGTGTTGCCCGTATTTTTAATGGTAATCTAGTGAGTATGGAATCTCTTCTTCTTCTTTTTTGTATTGGACCCTGCGATTAGCGATTTGCCAGTGTCAAATATTGAAATATTTTCAAGTTTCTTGAATAATACAAGTTATATATTGTTCTAGTCACAGTCTAAGTCACGTAAACAGTCATTTTCAAATGTAATTCTTGCCTCAGTAAAGTGATGGCGACTTTACTAAAAGCTTCTATGGAGTTTTGCCGACAACGTAAAATCACACGTTTTACTGCTTTAATTCACTTGCCCACACTCACGCACTTGATCGAACACTTAATGAATAAAGCACTTAATGAATTAATGTTCAAAATAACACAAATTTAGGAAAATAAAACAAAGCAACAACACGTTACTAAGACGTTCCCGCCAAAACTCCAACATATTTGACAGATCTTGCATTATATATAAAATTATGTTTTTATTACTTTCAAAGTGTACAAAACCGTGTCAGATTGGCAAATAAGCAATTGAACCACTGATTCTCTGTGAACTTGAAAAGATTGATTAAATAAGGGGGCAAGGAATCTGAATGCAAACATGGAAGGCGCTAAGGCTATCTGTGACTTTAAAAATATTACATCAAATGTCAAGGTCAAGCCAATGAGGTCCGTTCCTTATTTTTTCAACTTTGAGACGTCAATTCAAAATAACCGTTTTGTTCAAAGTCGAATTCAAGGAAATCTACTATGTAATTCGTAGATTGGGTACAAGTCTTTGACGTCAATAATAGTAGGCTTGCTGGAGGTTACATACGACTTCTTATTATTATTATATTTTGTTAGCAATTAATAGTTATCTTAAAAAATCGTTATCTCATTAAATCAACATTTTTTACCTACTTGACTGGTCCATGATCGAAGGTTCTGATTTTTTATGTGTATCACTAACAATGTCACTTTTATTATTATATTTTAGAATTATTCTAAAATACCGGCCTAGTCGAGTTCGGGGCCCACTGAGAATGTATTGTACTAGTAATTCTACTTTGAAAATAAATATTTTCTTTTCTTTCTTATTACATTACTTTACTTTGAAATACCTATTTCTCTAAATTAATTTCCATATCATGAGGAAAAACTTTTGTTCTAAATATTTTTGAAATAACAAAAACTTCAGAAGTTCCATATACTTTGAATCTCATTCATTTTTTTTTTATGAAAAACTTTATATTTACAGAATATCCAAGTTGTAGAAAAAAAGTTGTTCTTGAGTCTTGACTCTACTTGAGTCTAGCATAGTAAATATTTCTATGTGCATGTTGTAGTGTGTATGTATTAAATTACTATAATATAAACACGGGTAACGTCATCGACAACCGAACTATTGTGACTAAAAAGTTGCATTAGTTCGGTTCTTTATCTCAACCGGACAACTGTTACTAAAAAGTTGCATAAGTTCGGTTATTTATCTCAACCGGAGAACTGCTACTAAAAAGTTGCATTAGTTCGGGTTTTTATCTCAACTGGACAATTGCTACTAAAGTAATTTTGATATATAAGTTTTCATAGATTTATCATTATCATTATAAGCTATATTGTGTAGGCGAGTATTTCGTTTTTTTATATTGTAATATTACATTAATAAATATTATTAATGTAATATTACAATAGTAAACATTGTACTAAATATATCGCATATTATGACCAGTGACCAACTTAAATAAATCTAAAAATAAAATTAAAGAAACATACGAACATTATAAAATTTGTCAATTTTTTATTCAGTGCAATATCAGTCATTATGACATTGAAATAAATTACAAAACAATATGTTTTCCAATTCTAACTTAAAACTAACTTAACGCAATGGAACAAATATCACAACTGCTATCCCAAATAATTGGTTTATTTTAACTAAGTACTTTTAGGTTTGTAAGGCTTTTGTATTCACCCTCTTTTAAACAATAATATTGGAAAAATGATCATACCATAACTTAAATGATCTAAAATAACTAACCATTAAGTCTATGAAAAAGTCATAAGCAAGAACAAGTCTGAACTCAAGACAAAAATAAGTCAAAGCTGTCCGCCAAGGTCATTTACGTTATAAGACAGAAAGTGAGTATTACTATGTATACCCTGTTAAATCTAGTTTATCACAAGAAATGTGTAAATGTGTACCACGTTTCCTGTGGCTACTTATGTATAAGGGGTTCTTAACGTTTCCTTACGATTCCACAAAAGTCCTTACATAGAGAGCGTAGGTAAAGATCACAAAATGCTTATAGCAGCTTCAACCATGCTTGCTGCTTGTCGGATTCATAACTAATTCTATTTTTATAGATTTACAAACGCTTGGATTTTGAATAAAGCAATCGTGTCCGAACCAAAAACATGTTTACCATTTATCTTACCCAAAAAAAAACTTAGACCTTTTTTGTACTAGATCCAAGATCCATGCGTTGTATAGGGATATCTAACCTACTTACAAAGTATAATAATTTAGCTTCCTTGGATGAATTTCTCGAAGTTGTCGCGATGGACACCTGTGGGGTCGTTCTTGTTGACGAGCTCTGTCCACTGCTTGGCGTGTTTCTGTTGTATGGCTTTGATCACCCGGCGGATGTTGCCCTTCTGTTTGTCTGAGCATTTGCCGCATGTTGTCTCTATCGCTTCCGGGAGAGCCTCTGTAATGGGTAGAAAAGTGTTGGTTGAATATGGTTAAAAAAATCGTAAGTTTATGTCAAAAGTTGAGAAACCAGTTTTGACTAGATTCTTTTAGCATGGTTTTAGAGTTGCTCTAAGAACAACTGATGAGTATCCAATAGCATATTTTAAGTGCGCCACGAGAAATGCCATAGAATTACAAAAACATGCCTGAGTATTGAGTATGCCATTTTTTTGAGATTTTTTTCTTATAAATTACTCGCGAGACACATTAGATGTGGATTATTGATTTTCGTATTATTTGAGAAGATCTGGCCCAATGTGGGTATTTTAAAATATTTTCGTTATCCGAAAAAAAATCGAAAGGAACTGATTTTTTTTTTATTCAAAAAAAAAATATACCTAAGATCTGCTGGGTTACACTAGTTAAAATATAATTATATATTATGACTTGTAAAGTCATGACATAAGTACCTAATATCGAACAATTGTACGTTATATCGTTCTAACGTACACATAAAGTACAAATTACGAATAATTTCTATGAAAATTTGTCTACAGTTCTATGCTGTTTCATCAAAATCACTTCAGCCGTTTTTTTTGTCGGAGCTTTTTGAGTTGTCTAAGCTTATACTTGTTCATTACTATTTAATTCGGAAGAGACCGGACGGTGCAGTTGGCTAATTATAAAGTGAAACATTTTTGAAGTCTTAACAAAAAACACTTAACAAAAAATTTAGAAAAACTTATAACAAAAAGTCTAGTTTTTTTTAAATACTTTATGCTGAATTTTACTATATTATGATATAGTATATTATATAAATTAATTATAATTAGTCACAAAGGTACATATTATTCACAATAAATTATTACTAATTGAACGTCACAAATGCAATAATAATATTTACGTGGTCACAAACGCAACAACATGAAACAGGACAAACACGGTTGGACATTAATAACTCCCCAGCGTAGGCCCCGGTCCAAATGTGTTCATCACAGTATTAATTTTATTATCACAGTATTAGTATCAGTATTGATTAAGTCTATATTGATTTGTATCACGGAAACTTCCCAATCATCAAAGTTAACATATACAAATATGACTTGCTATTATGCAAGTGGCCGATAACGCTGCAAGATTTCCTTCTTTGAGCGACCTTAACCTCGTCTTGAGGAGCCTTCTTTGCCAATATGAAGCATGATGTCTTAATTTGTATAAGCTTATTTGTACAAGTGACTGTACAAATAAGCATTACAATTCAATTCAATTAAATTTATTTCGGACCATAGATTATTTAAATAACATTTGGTAACAATTGTACAATCTATACATCAATTTAAATTGGTAATGTCAATTTAAATTGATGTGTAGATACTTGCTGTTAACTAATACTTTTTAGACTTCAAAAAGAAAGGTCTGAATTTGATCGTTAATTTGTTAATACTTTTTAATAAAAAAAGAAAATGCTTTAGATGTAGTTCGATAAAAAAAAATATATTTTAATTTTGTTTTTCAATCTGTCTCATTTGTCTGAATGCTTTGCTTAAAAGCTATTTGAAGTAAGTTTTATAACGTAATCCAAATATGTTCAATATAACTAAGTGAGTAACATATTATTATAGGGAACATTATTTTATCACCATCATCAACGGAGCAACTATAAAATAGTTCATTGCAATACAGAACTTTATTGCATTTTGATTTTGCAAAGTTTGTATATATATCAGGTATATAAATTTCTTGGAATAAAAGTACTTTTAATCTACAGTTTCAGTTATCCCCATACTAAATTTTACACAAACCAAGCAAGTTATAAAGTTAAACGATTTTTATATAATAATACCTATATAATTTAGTTTATTAAATAGTTTTTTTTTCATATACAAATAGTTTAATTAGGTATATAATGTCATGTTACATGTTAAAATCTCATACTCGTATAAAATTACGACTCATATAAATTTACAGCAAAGATAACTAGAGAAGGAAAACCGCAACGAAAATCATACACAACGCATCTACCTTCGTAACCTTCATTTAAGACTTCAATAAAAATGCAAATAATATGAAAAACACTTACTCTTAAAGTCAGCGCCTTCGGGAGTGCATCTTCCTTTATCCAAAAAGCAGTTGACATAAGCATTGAGCAGACGATCATTGTTGATTAGCGTATTCACGTCAAAGTTGTCATACTTGGAGTTATATTTTTCAGCAGCCAACACCACAGCGACCAGACAAGCGAAAACTACGAACACCCTCATTTCTTATTCTGGAAACAAAAATGACTCCTTTCAATCGCGTCCGTTCTCACAAAGACTATGGTGGTGTATGTCTCGAATGTAACTCTTTAGCAAGTTACCGCCTTGGACATCGGACCAACGTTACGTGTGTAGAATAAGTATTTGGCAACGATATATACTGTCATGACTCGTATTTATACAGAATTTTAACTAATTTAACCAGTTTGACGTGCAAATTTTTTTGTAATTATGTTTCAACGTCACTATCAAATCACTTTACCACTTCACGTAACTTGTAAGTGAGGTTCATTCACCCACCTTTTACTCTTGGGCCCAAAGAACTAGCGGCTACAGAAAGTGACAGTGGTTTATATTGACGTCTTCGTACCCACTACCTTCGTTGGCTCATGGGTCAACTGGAATGGTTACTTGGTCGAATATCGGCCTTTTGTACGATACATTCGAATCTAATTTTGGTCTAAGGGAACAGTGGTAGACCCGTGCGTTACCAGTGTAATGCGTTAACAGTTCATAACCCAAACTATCACACGCTGATATTACTTTACTTGAGCAATCCTTGGGGGTTTTTGCCTGTGCATAGTCTGCATATGCATAAGGAAAATAAACACTCTTAGTAATGATTACCTTATACATTGTCTACAAACAATATACGTTCAATACTGTGCAGCATATTATTGTATTCTCAACTTCTCGAGAGCATCAATGGAAATAAGTTTATTTACGATGTACAAAGTTAAATACTAAAACGACAGGCCCCATGGCTCAGTGGTAGTACGACTGCTTTCTGAGCTGTAGGTTGTGGGTTCGATCCCCACCCAGGGCAAACATATTTTGTGTGATGAGTATAGATGTTTGTTCTGTGTCTGGGTGTTTCTACATATGTATCGTAAAAGTATGTATAAAAAAAAAAAAAGTATTTATGTATTCTATCAGCCATCTAGTTTCCATATCTTAGTCCACCAATATTTAAATGTCATACTAGTTGATTGGCTTTATGATTAGTTGTTCATACTAGGGGAAGCTCAAAAAATAAAGTCTTTAAGCTACGCCGCAGGCGTAGCCTATAGCGTCAGATGGACAGACGGAAGGACACACATGCCGAAGATATAAAGGTTCATAGTTGACCACGGAACAAAAATTTACACGTTTTAATAATCTCTAGCGAACTTAATGACGAGTTGGTGATTTTACAACAAATATCCTAACTAATGGTCATTTATTTGAATTGATTTTGACAGTGGATTTCCGGATACTTTCTCGGAAAGTCTTACACTCAACATCATAGTATCAGACGTAGATTGTACTACGGTATAATTGCTCTTATAAAGTCGTGTACTTTGTGTGTTTTACCGACTTCAAAAAGAAGGAAGTTAACAATCGGGTGTTTTTTTTTGTAACTTTATAAGTCTATCATTTATAAACCGACTTGAATTTATTTTGTTTGAAAGGATTATACTTTCAGATTGGTCCCATTCGAATTTCATTAACATCAGTTCTATAGTTTGTTTTTTAAAACAAAACTGGGTATGTTGAAGTCGATTTTTCAGTTTTAAATATTATATTATTTATGATCTTTTTCTTTTAAACTAAAAAAGTTGACAACCCTAGTAAGCCTAAAGGAACACTGATCCTTGAATTTGCATATAATTGATGACAAATAATGCATCATGGGTGTCCTCAAGTATTTTTCTGAATCATTGATGCGTGTTTAATAACTGCTCATCGATTGTTGATTTAACAGCAAGTGATTGACCTAAAAATAAGCCTTGTGTTAGCTTATCTATGTTTAGAAATTATACGATTTTTAAGTATGACATATTAAAAATAACGGCTATTCTTTTTGCTTTCGGAACAGAAAGTTGAATTCTCTTACGGCCTTATCGAAATAAGTTACTTACTTTAACAATTGCCTTAAATTCTCTGTCTTCTTTTCCCAAGTGTCATTACATGTCGGCGAGAAGTTGACAAAATATGTTTTTAGCATTGCTTAAAGTTAAGTAACGTTTTTCGGTAAAACCCTTATAGTTGAAATCCCAAAATGTATTGAACATTTTTAGTTCCAATGTTCAATTCTTATGTTTTTGTATCGGCGACAGGTGACAGGACGATGCCCGGTGGAGAGCTAAGATACGCTGGACTGATGCCGTAGAGATCAGATCTACAAGACCTCCAAAAGATGAATTGGCGTGAACTGGCCATAGAACCGCAGAAACTGGACTTTTGGTATCGGTGGTCAAGACTCACTTTGGGATCATCGCGATACCTTAGTAAGTAAGTAGGTCATACTATTAATTCAGTTCAGTTCTTTATTTGCCAGTTAAAGGGCGACATCTCTTATTATTAAAATTGTACAGCCAATACAAAATATCTGAGTACATAACTTTTACTCTCACACTTTTCGCAAATTTCATATAAACATACCTTCAAGTTGCGTATATTTTCCAACCGATTTCCAAAAAGAAGGAGGTTCTCAATTCGTATCTTTTTTGTTACACCATTACATCGCCAATCATGATATGATTTTAATGATTATTTTTATGTATGGTAGGTAATAATTTAGAGATGATATCATATAAATTTTATCAAAACCGGTTCAGTACTTTGGTATTTAAAACAAAATAACTGGAAAAACAAGAAATACATTTTTTGAGCGCATTCGGAGAAGATAAGTTCGTGGATTACTGCTTACCTTTTAATAATACTAAGTAGAATGCATGGATTTGACTAAGCAGATGCTATCGCCTTTTCAAACGAGTCGTAGTATTTGTTCTGTGGATCATATTTCTTTTTTAGCTCTTCGTGCATCTCGGGTAACATAGTTTTGAAGGCATCGAAAGCTTTATACGTGAATCTCTTCTGCAGCGGAGTACATTTTTTGCATGCCGTGGTGATGACTTCGGGGAGTACTTCTGGAAATATAAATTATAAGAAAAATTATTATCTGATAAGAGCGAGTCGTAGTTATAATGCAGTGGCTGCACTGCACGATGTTGACCTATTCAATACGTCCATCGTGCAATGCAAGCGGATGCTGAGTAACGCATTATCTTAACCTAAGAAATGTTACATAAGTACATACTTACTTAATAACGTTATTTAACGTCAACACATTTCTTATCTTTGAGAATACCCGTGGAAATTTGTAACTGGCCGTCTTTTGTTTATATCAAGGAAAATGTAAAAACTAGCTGTCAATTTTCCCAGAGGTAATAAAATAAAAAAACAATTATTGATATGTAATTAGCTAGTTACTTCCGACATTAAGGAGGTAAACCAATTATGTATTTTATGTAATAATGTACCCGATTGTCTAAGAAAGGAGGTGAATTTTTTAGTTAGTTTACCAAAAGTCACAAGATCTCCGGCACCAGTCGGTAAATTAAAACTTTGTCGAAAGTCAAGATAGATAAGTTAGATAGAACGAGATGATCTATAGGTGTTTGTAGGTTATAAAGCGCATCTTTTAAACGGTATTGGCTTTGTTATACCTATACATTACGGTTGGAGCGCACTATGATACATAAAACAATTACTATGCATTGAATTTTGCGTTGAACTTTGCGGCAATCTCAGATTGAGATGCAACTTATCAAACAATCTTACCAGATATTATAAAATCTAAAATAAAGTAAATAAAGTAAAGTCTCCTGAAAGTAAGAACCTGTAGGGGGTTATTCAGAACGTATTCGAATTCGGAATCGATTTGGAATATATCTCTCCGTCTGTCATTTCCATAGAGAATGACAGAGACGGAGATATACGAGATTCTTAATCGATTCCGAATTCGAATGAGTTCTGAATACCACTACTGAAAACTGGCATAAGCTATACAGAATTTGAGGCCCTAGCTATTATTTGATAATCTATGTTTATTTCATCATCATCACTGGTTTTCATCATCCGCTTATAGTATATAGTACAGCGGATTAACAAGTATAAGTGGCAGTAGGCAGGGCACATAGCACGTAGATCTGATGGCCGATGCGGCCGGAAAATTCTCGAGTGGATGCCACGTACCGGCAAGCGCAGCGTAGGAAGACCAGCCACACGGTGGACAGAAGACCTCATACAAGTGGCAGGAAACAATGGATGCGCGCCGCAACCAACCGGTCATTTTGGAAAATATGTGGTAACGATCTCAGTGTATAACCACGCAGGTTTTTAAGTTTAATTACAAAGTTCTGAGTATCTACCATTTAACTACTTTATACGACCATACGTAAAACTTAGCATCAGGCTACTCAGTTGCATAAAAAATATTCCAAACAAATTTTGATATCATTAGGTAATATCGTTATCAACTTACGTTTAAACACCCTTCCAATCGGCGTGCAAGGTCCTTGATCCAAAAAACAATTCAAGTATTTGTTCAACAATCTCGGATTGTCCACAAAGTAGTCTATTTCAAAATAATCATACCTCCTATCGTAATACTTGTTCTGAGCTACAACTGTACTTAATAACAACAAACTTAAAACTAAAACCACGCTCATTTTCGGATGCAGCGAATAATTCAATATTCGCTGCATAGATCCACCAATGTCCAACAAATGATGTAAATTACTTAGATGGTTCTATTTAAAACCACACTACCCGACCTTCAATTAAAAACAATATTTACGAGGAAGGAGCCAACAAAAAATCTAAGTGGCTTGTTCAATGTCTGGAACCTTCTACAGCTAGAATACTTATTTGGAGATATAAAATTTAGATTCATCTTACGTTACAAGCGATTCAGAATAGATGGCAAATAAAAATAGGTTTTCCCCGTGTTGCACGCCTTCCGTACGTAAATGTTTGCTGTAAAATGTTCACTGTTATTTCAAGTTTAAGATTCTAGCAAAATATTTGATTATGAGAACTGAAGATATGGGGAATACCATATAAGTTGAATATGTAATATACACTAATTTTAAACCGTGGTTATAGCCGTTGCGTTGTCAGGAAATCTTTTCTTTCTTTTCCTTTGATACCCACAATAAAGAAGATAGAAAGACCTTTCACTCTGACATAACGTTTTGTAGACATGGACGGGCTGTATCTACAAAACATTATCTCTCGTTCTTTCTTTCGGAACTATGAAAGAGCTCTTTTTCTAGTTTTGAATGGGGCGTGCATTTTTGGTCTGGTAGAATACGAATAATAATAATTTTTCGTAGCTGGTAGATAATATATCTACAAATTTTCATGCCCACTGATTTAAGATACGTTGTCTGTCACTAAATCAGTCAGCTATACTGCAGAAAGAAAAATAAAATTTCTCAGTTTTCGTAAAAAAAAAGTTACAGCCGAATATGTCGTAAAAAACGCACATTTCGACACTCACAGAGGAATCAAAACCTATGGGGTACTTCCCGTTGACTTAGAACTCTGAAATTTGGCAAAAAGCATTGTGTTAGAGTACACATATAGGAAAAAATCCGAAAACATGATAAAGCGTTTAATAGGTAGGTAAGTAGGTATATATTTTCATTGAAATGAATAAATTACTATTATTATTAACGCAAAAATAACCAATAAGTAAGTATCGGTTTAGTTTCCTCTCCGCCAAAAAATGGCGAAAAAATATGTAAAAGAGTAATTTTTTTAATGGTAGCTTGTACTTTCCCATCTGACTATCGAACTCTAGGTTCGATTGTGAGATGGACAAGCGCAGGATTTCAAATTGGAATCACAAGTAAAGCGAATGGTTCTAGAATGTATAATCATATGCGAAGCATTCAAGAAAGCACGAGACAAAATAACTTTACTAAAGATCTAATAATTTTGCAGAAAGGTCAGTTTTGTATTATAATGCCTATTAGCTCGAAAGCGATTTTCTCGACCTATTTAAAACATTATTTTTCTGTATTAAGTTGACTCTCTGGTATAATATTGATCCTCAAATCTTTCGGGTATAAAATATGTTTAACCTTTTGTTGCCCGTAAACTCTGCCGCTGTATTATTTCCAGTAAAATTAACAGAAACACAAACATTGTTATAAAAAAGTAGTTTAACTGGATAAACCACTTGTAAGCCACATAATGTGTTGACAAACTTATAAGTTTTTTACATTTGCTTTGCTTTATAGTTTTTTGTATTTTGTGAAACCGCCTATGTTTTCGCCGTAGTCTACCATCAATTCGTTTATGTCATTTCTAATCATAAATGTTTATTATCGATTATTACTTCCGAAAATAGCCTTTATGTTCGAATAAAATGTGTTTATAATAAACTTTGACTGTAATTAAGGTTCAAATCTAAAAATAAGTTGAGGCTGACTACTTCGCCCAAATGCGTTCCATGTAAGATCTCACATGGAACGCAATTATAATTGAAAATTATCACGAGACAGAATATAGGTATATTTTCCGTCAGGTCTCGTATATTAAAAACATCGAAAAGTGTTAAGTTTTTTGCGTTAATAAAAAACGTCGATAAAAATTGAACGATAAAAACAGCAACATTGATTTTATTGTAGGATAATATACTTATAATTATTGTAATTGTTGACTTAATAACACTATTTATTGGAAGAAGTAACTAATTACGTTCTATTGTAAGGTAGATGCCACTATTTTTAGTAACAAGTAAGTTTATTAAGAGGAAAACAAAATACCCGACCTGCAGAGAAGCAGTTTTTGCAGTCTAACTTACGATTTCGTTACACTTGATACGCTGTTGAGTGTACGTTTTTTGTGTGAAAGTATGCATAAAATCACTGTAAAATATTATAAATGCGCATTCTATGGAATACTTAATTATAGTAAAGTCACTTGTTTGTTGCGTAATAGTTCGTTGAAGGTTCCAAAAAAACGCATTATTTTTTTGCAAGGGATGTATTATTATTATTACAAAATATAGCCTATGACACTCTGGAAATGAAGACGAATTTAATAACACCTCGCAAATCAAAATAGGACGAGCCGTTTAGGCTGTAGGCTGTCATATATCTCTGTCTCTGTAATATGTAACTCATCTTCACTGACAGGACTTGGTTTCCCCCCTTTTCTTGGTATTTAAATATTCGTAATCACTGTTAAAAAATATTTATTTTGATACCACACTCGAAGTATTTTGAAAAAAAAAAATTTTTTTGAGATTACTTTTGCCGCCAAAAATCTTTACTTTTGTTTTTTTTTTAATTTTGATGTACCCAGTGTCACTCTCACAACTAAGACGAATCTATTGACACCACTCACATAAAAATACGACAAGCCGTTTAGGCTCTAGGGCGTGCCAAAGAAATATACATACATACATACATACACTCGAAAACCATAACCCTCCTTCTTTCGCAGTCGGGTAAAAAAGATGATATTTTTCGCTTTTATTTCTTTTCATGAGAAACCAGGCCGTCGCTAATTTAATGCTAGGTCCAAACTTAACTTTCCAGAGCTTTTTTAAATAAAACTACGGGTCACTCACGTCTGTTTTGAGTCGAAAAATCAACTATAGTTTCAACCACATTTGGCGGTCTTTTTCAAAGGAGCAGCCGAAAAAATTAAACAAAAATATCTGTAGAGGATCTCTTTAATAATTCTTCTCTGTGATCAGTACGTATTACTAATTTCCTAAAAATCCTGCTTCATCAGACCACAAGAAACTTTTCGACGTAGAATCGACTTCAACTGGTCAAAAAAATAATTTACCCAAAGCCAATTCTGTACTGACAAGTTAAGTCTGGTTACTTTATAGCTATATTTTATCAAAGCTGAAAATCAAAGCAAAATATATTCTCCTATTAAGATATTATCTGCGTCTATTATAAGTGAGTATAGTTTTAAACGTAAATTTATGAAGAAATAAAAAAATGAAACTATTTATTTGGTCACAAATTTTGAAAACTTTCACGCATTAGCAATAGCCGCTTCCAATGCTGCGAAATATTTGTTTTCCGGGTCGTATTTCTTTCTATATTCAGCGTTCTCAGTTGGCAGCTTCTGCTGTAGACCCTCGAGAAATACTCTGAAGATATGTTTCTGGGCATCCGTGCATTTGGCGCAGGCTTGCTGGATCGCTTCCGCCATGTCCTCTGGAACGAGTTTTTTAATTTTTTTTAATTAGCTTCAAACGGATTTTTGAAACGGAATTCTTCTTTCAAACGGAATTTTGATCCAGTTTTTTTGTTTGAAAGAAGATTTCATCGAGCGTGTTCTTAAGTATGTTTTAGCAAAATTGGTTCAGCCGTTTTTTTGTCGGGGGTTTTGAGCTTGTTAATTTTGCATCTAATATTATACAAGTTCGACGAGTCGGTCATGCTGAATTTTCAGCAATTCGACTATATGATACCATGGAACTAGTGGTATTTTGGATCTGGAAAGTTGGATCTGAGAGTGTTCTGAGATATGTTTCATCAAAATCGGTTCAGCCGTTATATTTTTTTAGGGTTTTTTTGAGTTTTGTAAACTTGAAAATTGAAATCTCCAACTTATAAATTTCTACCGTATTCGACGGTCTTCTTCAAAGGAATCCCTTCCAATTTTAGTCGCGCGATTTTGACGGTATCGATATGAGTAACCCATATCGATATGAGTTTTACTTAAAAAAGTATTCAAAATGTTTTTTTTTTATTAAACACATCATCTCAGCCATAAGAAGTCCACTGTTGGACATAGGCCTCCCCCATGGATTTCCAAAAAGACCGATTGGAAGCGGCTTGCATCCAGCGTCTTCCCGCCACTTGTATGAGGTCCATCTCGTGGCTGGTCTTCCTACGCTGCGCTTGCCGGTACGTGACACACTACAAACAAAAATATTAAACGTTCTTCCTCATAGTGCACACTATTTGTGTCAAAGTATGACTCGTCTGACAAGTTACTAATTATTAGAATGAAGGTTACCAACTTTATACAATGTTATTAACATTCAAAAGAAGTAAGAATAATAAGCGGTTATCTCTGGTAGCCAGACATCATAATAGATAATAAAAATAAAATAAAAAAAACCTTAATTATATTATTACGTTAATGTCAATAATGAATCATTCTTCCTACATATTATTGTTGGCTACTTTATAAGTAGTCGTGTTTTCTTGTGTTTTTTTTGGAATTCCGAGCGATAAGATTTTATCTATAGAAGTTATACTCATTGAATATGAAGTAAAAGCATGGGGAATCTCAGTTCTCTACACTTTCGAGGATAAGACCACATCTTTAAGGCCTTCTATTATCTTGGCCTTATACATCTTGGTGTTGCACTTTCTAAGCATACAGGATGCATTGTCATTGTTCACAAATCACAACACGCGTCTAGCAGAGTTGGCCTGACATATCGCGACTGAAGACGAGTCGGACGATTACCTTAATTGAGGCTTGCCACGCAAAGCCGGGGAAAATTTATCTACGTATAATAATAATATATAATTGATTCTGAGGTACTAGAAGGAACTCTTTTAAATTGGTACTGCCCGTCTGTTTGTCAGAGCCATTTTAATCAAGGATTATTTGACACTACACGAACGAAATTTATCAAGTAAACGTGCTCTGTAAATGGCTACAAAATTCTATACTAAAATATTTAAAAGTAATAATAGCAAGCACTCCATGCATGTAAGTACTAAGTATAAGAAGAGATTATTTTTTTCAATTCTACCTTCGCTTCGTTTTCAATTCTACGTTCTACATTTGACCATATACTCGCCTGATGGAAAGCCTTACTGTGGCCGAAGATGAACCATTTTTTTTGGTAAGGGGAAATCTTCCAAAGATATCCGGGTACGTTGGAACTAGGTCATTTTGGATTGTACCTACTAAAACGGGGTGGGGGGTAGTAGCCAGTCATGGTACTAAACAGGAGACTCCGGGTTCTCAACGAACACATACTGGAGCCCTTTTTTTAGGAAAGGAGATTCCATTCCTTGTTCTGTTTTATTTCAGATTAACGAGCTAAGCAACAAAGATTTCATTATACTCACTTTTGAAGTCACCAGACTGAGCATTGCAACCGCCTTTGTCATTGAAGCAGTCTACAAACTCCTTCAGCACCTTGTTATCTTCGACTACTGCTGCAATGTCCAAGTCATCATTTTCAGAGGTGTAGGTTTCAGCAAAGCAGACAGCTACGAAGGCCAAGGCAAAGATGAGGCAGGACTTCATCTTAAATTATCTATAACATAGTTAAACTAATATTACCCATATGGCTGGTTGAAATTTCTCAGAGCAAAATATTGATACTATTTTTAGGGTTCCGTACCTCAATAGGAAAAAACGGAACCCTTATAGGATCACTTTGTTGTCCGTCTGTCCGCGTGTCAAGACCTTTATCTCGGGAACGCGTGAAGATATCGAGTTGAAATTAAAACCATATACGCAAATCCATAGTATCTTGCTGCAGAAAGAAAAATAAAATTTCTGTTTTCGTAAAAAAAAGTTACATCCGAATATGTCGTAAAAAACGCATATTTCGACACTCACAGAGGAATCAAAACCTATGGGGTACTTCCAATTGACCTAGAACTCTGAAATTTGCCAAGAAGCATTGTGTTAGAGTACACATATAGGAAAAAATCCGAAAACTGGACATTTTTAATTTAATCACAAAAAAATAGTGTCTCTATGCAAGGAATGAGGGCCCAAATGTTAAAGTGAATTAAGCGTATCATGTGGGGTATCATATGAAAGAGCCTCATTACCATAGTAGTATTGGATCCGAGTGGGAGGCGCCGCTACTATAGCCCCCCCCAACCCGGATCCGAGTGGTGAGCAAGGAATGTGTTAAATATTTTTACGATGTATATTTTTCGGTTTATGAAGGAAAATATAAAAAAAATATGATTTCCCCCTTTTATTTAGTTTGTACGGTACCCTCGGTGGGCGAGTCTGACTCGCACTTGTCCGGTTTTATTTTTCTGTGTGTCTGTCTATTGTATTTTAGCTCCCAACACAACACAATCAGCCCTGTTTGTACAAACTGTCCCACTGCTGGGAACGGGCCATCTTCTCACTGTGAGAAGGTTAGCTCCCAAGCCGATTTTGAATTATTAGTTATTTTGTTGTTTGAAAGAGGATTTAATTGAAGGTGGTCTTAGCTATGTTGCTCAGTCATTTTTATTTTCTTTGCTTACATCGCATCGGGGGCAAATAAAAATTTTACTCTCTAACGTCGGAGGTTTTTAAGTTTTCTAAACTTAGTTGTTATCTTTCTTTCTCAAATAAATCTACGTCTAAGACGATGCTAAGAAGTCGTCGGACTGCATTTAAAAACAGGCACATTCGCTTTATATTGAAAATAAAAACGACTCACTTCATTCGTATATTTCATGGTCAACAGGTAAGGTATTTGACCACTGCTCATCTGAGTCAAGTTGAGCTAGTGCTATCAAGTCTTCAGTACCTAAAAGTGCTGAAGCTTATTTAGTAAGACTACGCTGTCTGTCCTACCCTTAAACTGCTATATATTTAGAAGCGGAATAGACAAATAGTTGAAATTTTCACGAAATATATGGTTATATATAACGGTAGATTTACAAAAAAAAAAATGGCAAAAAGTTCAAAATTCAGAGCATACAGCAAACATGTTTATTTTCACTTTTTTTTTCTTTTTAGTTAGTAGTAAAACGGGCAATAGCCCGTTTTACTACTACAGAGAGATACAAGTTGTAAATTGGTTTATGTAATTATAGTTTTAATTTCACTTTTTTTTTTCTTTGGCTTAGTAGTAAAAAGAGCAATAGATACAAGTTTTAAATTGGTACAATTATATTTTAATTTTGAAGTATAACAAGAAATACTTAAAAACCGGCTAAGGGCGTGTTTACCGCACCTACAAGTCCTAAAATGAGCAAGTAAATAATTCCTGAAAATGCCTCGTGAAGAGGTCATACACGTGTCGACAAGAGTACCAACTTGAAGGTATTGAAGCAAACAAAAGTATCATCTTGAAGACTTCCAAGCTTATCAGAGTACCTGCCAACTTGAGGACTTTGAAGCATTCAAGAGTACGATCCTAAAGACATCGAAGCAGACAAGGGTGTCGCCAAGGGGGGGCAAGGGGGGCAGCTGCCCCCCCCCCCTCCCCCCCAGAGATAAAAAAAATGTAGGCAACTGCAAAGCAACCAAAGTCCTAAGGCCGTGCAATTGTACCTGCACCTACAATTCATATTTTTCTCATCCTCCATAATATTAACTTGCCCCCCCCCCCCCCCCCCCCTGGGCCATGGGCTGGCGACGCCCTAAGAGTACCAGATCGAAGGCATCGGAGAGGATATCTAGTGTGTTTCCACATACTACATATTTAAGTTACATTTAAGTTTAGAAGCTGAACTTCTGCAAAGTAACGCCTTATTCAACACATTTTCTAAAACATCACGCCAACCTGTTCCACTTCTAGTTAATAATACTCAAGCCACAAAAACACTTTTATATTTTCAAAGCAACTTTATCTCTACTTACGTATGACTTGAACTGCAGTTACAAAGCAAAAAATAACAATTTAATGTTGTTTACCCTTACCAAAGTATATACTTCTTGAGAACACAGAGAATAATGTTTGTTCCCATCGAGGCAAAGCTATTTATACTTGTCAGATAACGAGTTCATTTACATATAGAGATAAAGTTTTATTGTAGAGAATAAAACTTGCACTTTGTAGGGAGAGATGTACCTAATTGGTTGTATTAAGAAAAAAATATAAACATTTCCTTGAAAGTATTTCCTATTTGGAAGCATCAATTATATTCTGAAAGCTGGTGAGTCTTGACCTACAGATTAACAAGAACAGTCTCGACACTATTTACTTGGTATATTCACATAATAAACCGGTTTATTTACCACAAAAAAAAAAAAACGTAAATACGAATTGCTCGTAAAAAGCCATTTAATATCCTTTTTAGCCGACTTAAAAACAGTAGTAGACTATCAATTTTTTTTTTTAGACAGCTGGGTTCGATATCCACCCAGGACAAACATTTCTGCTGAGCATGGATATTTTGTTCTGTGTCTGGGTGTTTATATGTCTCATTATGTGTGAAGTATATGTTTAATAATAATAAATATTTAATAATAATAAATAAATATTTGTGGACATTTCACACAACACCATCTAGCCCAAACTAAGCAAAGCTTGTACTATGGAACTAGATGGCTGATAGAATACATATATACTTTTTTTTTTGTAAATATATACTTAAGATACATAGAAACACCCAGACACAGAACAAACATCCATGCTCATCACACAAATGTTTCAGTTCAGCAGATAGACGTAAACCAACTGAGCCACAAGGCCAGTCTATGTAACAAACATTTCTGCTGAGCATGTATGTTTGTTCTGTGTCTGGGTGTATATATTATGTGTGAAGTATATATGTATGTATTCTACACAAGTACAAGCTTTGCTTAGTTTGGGGCTAATTTGGTGCTAAATAGTGTTGTGTGAAAATGTCCTCTAATATTCATTTATTTACAAAGTTTATTAAATCAGGCCTTAAGAGCAGCCAATCCGCTGAACTTTCAACACAGAAGCTCGTACAGGAGAAGCCTTCAAAAGTCCACTTTTAACACAAATTTACGCCGTTTATAACGTACTCAGAAATAATAAATGCAAAACAATTGGTTGTCTGTAAAGTCGGTTTACGGACGATAGTTTAACGTGACAACATACGTCCGCGCGCGAGCTCGGACATGAAATTGAAGCGACGCGGAGTTGCGGACGGTCGGGCGCGGCGCACACCCGCCCGCTTCCTCAGCCACCGCAAGCGCGCGCGCACGTAACGGGACAAGGAGCGTAACGTAACGGGACAATGAGTCATACTTTTTCGTGCATGCAGCCGGCGTTCATAGATTTATTAGACATTGTCACCTCAAAAATATTTCGTAATAAAAAGCTTAGCAATAATATATAGGATATTCCAAATAACCAACACTTTTATTTTAAAGTTCTCAGTATTTTACAATTTTCCTTTTTTTTGCAGAGCTTCTTTTCCAAAGATCATTATTTTGTGTAGTGAATACAGCAGTCCTCACACTAACACAACGTGTTGCCAAACACGAGCAGGGTAGCGGTGTGCGGCGAGCATTTTTCATATTTTTTTTGTTTATTTAGTTTATAAAGCTGGGTACTCACTTAGCAGTGTAGCATGTAATGTATCAGATACGGTATCAAGTGTGTACGTAGGCACGAGCCCGCTGCGAGCCCCTCGCGCGTGAAGCGCTGTAAGCCCGCAGTGACCCGCTGAGTGGCGGTATCACTGCGAACACAAAGACGGCTCGCAGTGTGCTCCTGGACGGCGACACGACCGCTTTGTAGTGAGTACGTAGGCGCGAGTTTCAAATGAACTTATCAACTTACGTATTCATTATGGAGTGGACTGAAGAAAAAATATTAAATTCAATTGAGGTTTACCAAAATACTTCAGTATTGTGGGACCCTAAAGATAAAAATTATTATAAAAAAAATCTAAAAGTGGATGCTTGGGAAAATATTGGACAAGCTATGGGTGCGTCGGGCAAAAACTGTAAAAGTAAGACGATCACTTTATTGTCTTGCTACAGGAGAGAGAAAATGAAAATAAAAAAAAGTCACGGAACTGGTAAAGGTTGCAATGTTTATTAATATTTGAGACATGTTGTCGACGTGACGTTGTCGCGAGTACAGCGGATCCGGCAGCTCGTAGTTAGATACGAGGTGGACCGTGGACGAGCCGTACCCACTTGCAGATTGATACAGTATCTGATACGTTACAAGCAACACTGCTAAGTGAGTACCCAGCTTTATAGTTTTCATTAAAGCTAGCCTTAGCTTTAATTAATACAATGAAAAGTGCTTACGGGGACTAAAAGGATAAGCACAAACTATACTATCTTAGCACTTTCCGTGATAGAGTTCCAGTGGCAATCTCCCGACGTAATCTTCAGACCCTCGTTACCCTATGTAATTATCCATAAGTAATTGCCTTGGGTACGTTCCCAAGGCAACCAAGGTAATGTGCCCAATCTCAACTATCTTAGCACTTTAGGTAGTTCCAGTATACATTTTGTTTCCGTCATCCGATCAGCTTCTTGGTATAAAGATATTGTATTGCCATCCAATTTACATTTATACATGCAACATTTCACCTCAGTCGGATATCGGAAGTTGGATCAAATTTCACTTGTTATATTTGATTACAGACACCGGGACAGTGAAAACTAAATAAAAGCTAGTAAAAATATTCATACTGAGCAAGGAAACATAATTATTCATACTGCACAGTCACTTCCTCTTAGCTCTGAGAGGGTTTTTTTTTATCAATGCTCTGAGACCTCAAACATATTTACGCATAGTAACTAAATAAGTAGGTCGAAAAATATCTAAAAAACTGGATGTAACTGAAATGTACTTATGCGAAATATTGAGGGATGGCTCCGCTTAGTATCGGAGGCCAAGACACATTTTGGGTAACTGTCCCAACATAGTTAGGTACGTAGGTACTTAAATATATGTATTTTACACCTGTGGAAATTATGTATTCAGTACTCTAATCTGCCAGATAATAAGAGCCACCTACAGCGAGTGACTCCAGACAACGGGGTTCGTGACCTTTGTCATATTTATAAATGATTATTGTATCATATTACGCAAAGAATAATTATTGTTAATTTATTGCAATGTTGTGTACTACGAGCAGACCCAGCGACCCGCAAACAGCAACAGCACACGAGCAC
The DNA here is from genome assembly GCA_947563715.1 of Lycia hirtaria. Lineage (NCBI taxonomy): Eukaryota > Metazoa > Arthropoda > Insecta > Lepidoptera > Geometridae > Lycia > Lycia hirtaria. The sequence continues at coordinate 9,885,923 of OX387384.1, forward strand.
GAGTGTGACACACGTGCCAACCATTGCTCTCTTGAACCACATAATAATATGGAGAAGGCGGCCCGCCACACGACGCCGGCCGCAAGAAGGAGCCTTCTATGATAAAAGCTTTTAATGTGGTGAAGGTATTAAGAATAAAAAAATGTATAAAAAATATTATTAGTAACTTTTAATAAGAGTACTAGAAAACATAGATTATAGAAAAGAGTCGGTGTCGTAGAATTTATTAAAAGCTTCATTCAGTTCATTAATTTCATATACGTCGGAGAAGACTAAGATGGGTGGACCATGGAAGGCCATGCTGCTTCGAAAGCCAATTATTAAAAAGTCGTAGTTATTGCCGTGTGATGACAAATTCCTTCTACTCACACTATCAGTTCTTCTAGGGTTCTGTACTAAGAGTGCCGGATGCGTGATGATGATGATGATGATAAAAAATTAAATGAATTAATTGAAGATGAGAAACGATGGTGATGGTAAACAATGCTGATTATAATAAAATATAGTCTAGATCCATCGTTGGTACTTACCATCTGTGCCAATTTAATAACAATCGTTTTCATCGTTTAGCCGTGAAAAGTCAGCAAACAGAGGGACAGACAGTCACTTTTGCATTTATAATATTAGTTAGGGTTTTAAGGTTTTAGTCAGCAATCCGTACTGTGGTTCTTCTTCTTCTTTTTTGTATTGGACCCTGCGATTAGCGATTTGCCAGTGTCAAGTATAGAAATATTTTATAGTTTCTTGAATAATACAAGTTATATAGTGTTCTAGTCACAGTCTAAGTCACGTAAACAGTCATTTTCAAATTTAAGTCTTGCCTCAGTAGAGTGATGGCGACTTTACAAGAAGCTTCTATGGAGTTTTGCCGACAACGTGAAATCACACGTTTCACTTGCCCACACTCACGCTCTTGATCGAACACTTAATGAATAAAACACCACCATTTTTATAGCATTGATGTTCAAAATAACACAAGTTCAGGAAAATAAAACAAAGCAACAACATGTTACTAAGACGTTCCCGCCAAAACTCGTACTGTGGTTGACCATTATACATAATTAATTGTCAAATTTAACTTTAACTTCACCAGCCAATCGGTTGTATTTATTTGCAGTATATCTTCTCTTCTTCTTTTTGTCCCTCACGGGGTTTGGAACAGTAGGTATATCTTATTTATAAGTCATTAAGCCCATGAAAATTTAAAGAGCTGTCATCTGTCCAAAGAGTTCCTCAATGAAAGAGGTTGAGAAATGATGCTGACAACACAACAAGGAAGTGAAGTAAGTAACTGTGTCCAATGACCACCGTCATGCATTGTTGAATGCAAGGTGGTCGTAACACCGTGGTACTATGAGTGGAAAATAACTACTGCCCTTCATTTAGTCACTACTTGCACTAGATATAAAAAAAGAATAGAAAATCCATAATAAATTTGTAGGCTGGTTATGTCTGGAATCGGAGAAAGCGACCGGAGTTAGTTCATATTTGTATTATTGAAATGGTGATTTATTTATTAATCAGGGATCGACGCAAATGGCCAAGAACGCAAGAGGCCAATAGCTACTACATTTTCGAATTACACGGAACATAATTATTATTATACCTAGTTTCCAAAAATTCAAACAATTAACCGACTTCAAAATATTCAATTTTATTTCCTTGATTGACATTTTTGTTATTCGTTTTTTATTCCTTTTAAAACCCGAACTACTAACCCGATTTTAATGAAATTTCACAAATAGATTCCTTCAATAAAATTATAACAAATGTATCAATAAAAAGTAGTATTCCAAATCGATAATAGGTTATGAGGTAACAGTCATTTAAAAAGCAACCGAATATAAGACCTCCTTTTTTGAAGTCAGTTGAAAAAAGTATATCTCGTGCTATGGGCACGAGGGAATAACATTAAAAATTCTCACTAGGATTATTACCACAACTGAAAATCATCTTTTCACCCATAGAAACGTACTTATATTTTTACATAATATATATTATAAAAGGTGCAATGTCTATTTAGAGCTAAGACACTGTAGACTTCAAAATACTTAGTGCTCGAGAAAAAAAAGATTTGAAGCCCTTCAAAAACCAAAAAATACAATAATAATCCAAAAAATTACGAGGAAGCGTAAAATAGTTGCGTTAGAAGTGGAAATCGTTATAAGTGTTTTATTACCTTAATTAAGTACCTAATTAATCATATAAAAAAAAAATTGCAAAATAAAAATTTATTTCGAAAGAATTTCAATAAATAATTCTATACAAACTCCTAAAAACCTTAAACCTTAAAATGTGATGTAACGTAACAAGTGTAGATATATCTTTTTAAATAACAAGCAATATCACTCTAATGTCGTTTGCTATAACAATATTGCATCTAATAAATACAACAATATTTTTCAATATATACATAGAAATAGTTACAAAGATGAAGTGTTAAAACTAAGAATAGTTCAAAATACTCCATCATAGTACTTTTGGTTTTCCGGTTAAGCCGATACAGCAGCAACCTCTATGTTGATAGACACAAAGGCCACATTGTAATGGCAGGTCAGAAGTTTGCTATTCATTTAGCACATACAAGTCAATACTAATTAGTAAGCAAACTTATGACATGTTCTTGCCTTTTCTAAGAATTGTACATAACAAGTTATATCCATAAACATAAAGGTGGATCTATGTAGCGCGAGAAGAGCCCAGCTTGGCATTCGCTGTAAGTGCCTTGCGATGTCTAAATTCACCTTTAAATTTATCATATAATTTTCATGTTATATCTATGTAAACATATTTCTTTGCTAGCTTACTTTGAAACATGAAAATGATCTTCCATGTTTCTAACATAGAAGATCAGATAACAGCACCTTATAAAGTAAATAACTAAGATATATTTCTCAGGAGACAGAATACCAAAAATTCGTACTCAACATATCGCTCCACATTCTTGTTGCGTACTGCACAAGAATGGAATTCTTTGCCGCCATCTCTGTTTCCTGAGACCTACAATCTTGGAATTTTCAAGGCTATTGTGATTAGATATCTTCTAGATCGACGAGTTCCATCCTCGGCCACACCGTCGTTTAACATCAGGCGAGTTGGTGGTCAATCGTAGATCTATAATGTATAAAAAAACTGTTTTCAATTTAGATTAGATCTTAATCCGAGGCTTTAAGGAAAGCCTGGAACTCAGCCTTGTATTCGCCGGTAGGATCCTCCTTCTTCGTGAGCTCCTGCCACATTTCTGGAAGCTTCTCCTGGAGCGCTTTGACGACGATGCGAATCAATTCTCTTTGTTTGGGCGTGCATTTCGTACATTTGGTCTTGACAGCGTCGGGGATGGTTTCTGAAATTATGAGGAATTAAAACACATGGCTACTTAGACTCGAGAGACAAAGGGTTTCATAGCCTTTTTCAACCTTCTCTAATACACCACAAGATAAGCTAAAAGTTTGCCCACTATCACGCAAGAAATATCATTCATATCTTATTAAAATGCCAAAAATCTGTACAAATCAATTTTGAATTTTTATGTGTACTGCATAAGCAGAAGTAGATTATCTGCAGCATTTTTGACGTGACAACGTCTAATAAATCGGTGAACGCCGGCTGCACACACGAAAAAGGATGACTCATTGTCCCGTTGCCCTCATTGTAACGATTGCATTTCATCAATGTTTTGTTATGATTATGACGTTGTCACGTTAAACTATCGTCCGTAAACCGACTTTACAGACAACCAATTTTAATTTTTTGACGTGACAACGTTTAATAAATCGATGAACGCTGGCTGCACGCACGAAAAAGGATGACTCAAAGCTAATCTACTTCTGCTTTGGCACGGAAATGGCGTCTGCTATCGGAAGCCAATACACATTTTGGGTCGCTGCGCCAACAAAGCAAGCATGCTTGTTTTTCATAAATACTTGTTATAGATGGAAAGAAATAAAATTACACTTACTTTTGAAATCCGTTCCCTCAGGCGTGCAAGGTCCCTGGTCCAGGAAGCATTTGGCGTAGCTCTTCAGCAAACGCACATTCTCGGCCAACTCTTGGGCGTTGAAATTGTCGTACTTATCGCTATATTGTTCCTCTTCTGGCCGGCAGACCACGACGGCTACAAGAGCGCAGAGTACTAGAACTGTCTTCATTTTGCTAAAAAGATAAAAAGAGTTATTTTAGATTTCAATTCGACTGTTTTTCAACCGACTTCAGAAAAGAAGGAGGTTCTCAACTCGACTGTATTTTTTTTTTATGTTTGTTACCTCAGAACTTTCGACTGGATGAACCGATTTTGATGTTTTCTTTATTTGAAAGCTGGTGCTTTCGGTGTGGTCCCATTTCAATTTGGTCTAGTTCTGACATCATGGCATCTATGAGAAGTCGGTTGCTTCAGTTTTTTAAACTACAATTATTTTTTTGTATGTTTATTCAGCGAATACTCCGCTAATTATAAATTGTTTTTGATGATTCTTTTTTTATTTGGTAGAGAATGCCTCATAAGTGATCCCACATACATTTTATCAAAATCGGTTTAGTACTTTGGATTTTATGGCAAAATAACTCATAAAATGTCTTCCAAGTAAACGAATTGCATATTTTGAAGTCTGTTTAAAAAAAACTATAATTATTTTATGGTCAGGTTGTTCCACGTTTGTTTTCAGTTAGAAGATAACTATAATTGGTGATAACAGTTATCACTCAGTTACTGATGTTTTCTACTGGAGGTTATCAATATTTTTATACACTTTTGATGTGTTGAATTTTTTGCTAGCAAACTGCTGGCTTTTCATTGTATACATAATTTACAATGTTTACCTTAGTTTGCAATCTAAGGTAAACATTGTAGATTCTTAGAATATTCTATTAATTAATGAATTTGAATTGTTAATGAATGATTTTTTGGTTTCCGTACCTCAAAAGAAAAAACGGAACCCTTATAGGATCACTTTGTTGTCCGTCTGTCCGTCTTTCTGTCTGTCTGTCCGTCTGTCCGGGTGTCAAGACCTTTATATCCGGAACGCGTGAAGTTATCGCGTTGAAATTACGCAAATCCATAGTATCTTGCTGCAGAAAGAAAAATCAAATTTCTCAGTTTTCATAAAAAAAAGTTACAGTCGAATATGTCGTAAAAATGCACATTTCGACACTCACAAGGGAATCAAAACCTATGGGTACTTCCAGTTGACCTAGAACTATGAAATTTGGCAAAAAGCATTGTATTGTGTTAGAGTACACATATAGGAAAAAGTCCGAAAACTGGTCATTTTTTATTTAATCACAAAAAAATAGTTAGTGTCTTTACGCGAGGAACAAATTTTCCAAATTTTAAAGTTATTTGTATCGTGTGATCGTAAAACCGTATCATGTGGGGTATCATAATATGGAAGAGCTTTATTATAAGTTAAAACAGGTTTTTAACTATTTTTACGATGTATATTTTTCGGTATAAGAAGGAAAATATTAAAAAAAATACGATGTCCCCCTATTATGTACTAGTTTGTACGATGGTTGTCGAGTCTGACTCGCACTTGTCCGGTTTTATTTTATGTTTGGTATACTTTTAATTTTTAACTTCAATGTACCTATTTCACAATTATAACCCGACTTTACAAAAGGTCAATTAGACTTGTTTACTTGTATGTATGTTCCGCTATGTTTACTAGTTAGGTATAAAAGTATTTCAATATTTTTTGTACAATAGAATTAATACAAGCTTAGAAAACTATCCGACATAACAAATGGCTGATCAAATTCTGTTGAAACATAAGTAAACACTATAGACAAAAATTCTCTATCAAACAATAAAAAACTAGATCAAAACCAAATCATTCGTTGATAAGCTACGATACCGCAGGCAGACACACAGATACCTACAAACGTCAACCCCTTGTTTAGAATTAGAGTCTAAAAAGAGAAGGTAGCTTAAAAAATCCTAATCCTCAATTTAGTATTCATTTTACTAACTTTAATTAAATAAATTTCGAAAGTTATTAATGTACTACTTATATATAATCTTATATTATTATGTAGTATTTTAACGTAAAAATATTGACTCCAAAAAATAAGACAACCGAAAAAAATACAAGACCGACATCAAAAATTAACGAAAACCAAGTTTAAATAAATATTAAAACAAGTCTCAAAAATATACATTAACATGTAACTGTCGCTTAACACCAGGTGAGTTGACGGTCAAGCGCAAGCCTTTTTTCAAATAAAAAACACATATAAAAATATTAAATACCGTATGCAATAAAGATAACTCACTCAAGTGCGTTCCTTCGTATTTCTTGCTAGACTGTGCTAACTTAAAACCTGAAATTCCTATTTATATAAAAGTATAGGAAGACATCACGTTTAACGTCACGATCGTCTAACATTTACAGGGGCAAAGTGCTGACACGAAGTTAATGAAACGTGTAAACTTCCACTCTTGGAGACTGACGTTCATGCTATTTATTCGATGGTATTTACCTAATCTTATTTACCTACATTACAATAAGGAATGTATTAGAGGAAGCTAGAAAGTGACTGAAAAATTTAGAGTTCGTAGTTCGAACATCGTCCGTCTCGCTCGCGCATACCCACGTTTTTGTAGTTAAAAAATGACTGCATGAATTTATTAAAAAAAATCATCGCTTGTAAAACTAGAAAACAACATTACAAATGTTCGACAAAAATTTCAATTTGATCGAAGTTAATTTTCATTAAAAAAAAATTATTTAGGAATTATTAACGCAAAAACGATTTTTATGTATGAAAATTAACTTGGACGGACGGACTCTTAAGGGTTTGTTGTACCTGACAGCTTACCATAATTATCTGTTAAGTATAACAACAATTTTGGGGAATTTGATTTGAAATTAAAGTGAGATCAATTCTAGCAGAAATAATAGTTGAAAACACGATGTGATAAAATTTTCTCGATAAGCAATACTATGTGAAGGTAGGGCTGATTTGTGTGAAAGATGTAGAGATAACGCCATACAAGTGAAGTAGTAAAAGGAAAAGTGCTGTATCAACCCCATCTAGTGGATGAGGTAAGGACAAGACGATGATGATTTACCTACTACAGATGATCAATTATCTTTATAAACAGTACAATACAGCTATAACTCTTTATTGACACCACAAAACGACACGGACTTAGAATTATATAGTACCTATATTATGGATCTACTTTACAGTAAATCACATAGAATGGTTAGCTTAAAAAATATACTTTATGACTTCAAATGATACCTGTATTTTCTGTGTATTTTCTTGTTTATGAAGTTTATTATATTAAAAGTTTCAGTTTCCTAATTGTTTATTTTAAAAAATCCTTAGGTTAAGGTTCACTTATTTCATTCTTATTGGCTAGGTATTATAAGGTTAGCAGGGTCGTTACACAGCGAAGAAAATATTAGTATTAATGGAGCTGTTAAAAATGTAAATTAAAGTTTATGGGAACATCTCTGTGTTAATAACTCTCATTTTAATTCGAAAATCGTTCAAAACGATTTACATTATTGTAAACCTTATTTTTGTACAATCACTTGATAAAAACAGTGCCACTAACTGGATTTACGAGTACTTTGTTACCTGAAATCGTTTTGAAGATTTGGGAGCACGGCAGTGGCTCGGCCTAATCGAGCAGCAAGAGCACAGCTCCAACTGCTCACAGCTCAGCTTTTCTCGAAGCTATTCTAGTCATTTTAGATAAGGCTTATCTAGATTAAAGTAACTCATACTATTTATTAAAGAAACCAAGTAATAATAAAGATACAACGGAATCTTATTAGTTAGCTAAAGTGTTTGATGAATGTTTTCATAGATAGGTAATGAATAAACTGACTTTATTTTACATTAGATCTCAACTTTTTGTGATTAAAGAGCTGCATTGCGAGATTAAGATTTTTGCATCAAGTAATAGTGTTGTTACATATAACACTCATTGGGAACAAACGGATTTTTGCATCGAGCTGTATGTACTTACGTACGAGAGCAGACACCACTCATAGCTACTTTCATTCAACTGCGGCGAGAGCGCCGCACCTCACTCAGTGGCTTACTAGTGAAGTGATTGCTTTCGACGTTTTACTGGCCAAAAAACACACCATAGATGTAATTCTGCGTTGCAAGCTTGGAGGATATATAAATAGCTTAAAAGGAATCAAAACCTATGGGGTACTTCCCGTTGACCTATAACTTTGAAATTTGGCAAGAAGTATTGTGTTATAGTACACATAAAGGAAAAATTCCGAAAACTGCACATTTTTAATTTAATCACATAAAATAGGGTCTTTATGCAAGGAAGGAGGGTCCAATTTTTAAAGTCCTTTAACCGTATCATGTGGGTGTGGGTGGTATTATATGAAAGAACTTAATTAGCACAAGCTAAAACAGGTTTTTAAATATTTGTACGATGTATATTTTTCTATTTATAAAGGAAAATATAAAAAATACATATAATTTCCCCCTTTTATCTACTAGTTTGTACAGAACCCTCGGTGGGTGAGTCTGACTCGCTCTTGTCCGGTATTTTTTCAACAAACCAGATTTGATTTTGTCCACAATCTTCTGACGGGAAGTGACCATGAGGTCGAAGGTCTTATCCCTAAGAACAAGTCGATATAAATACATGACCTATACCTATACCTTTTCATAACAAAATTAGCGATTATATAATAATTGTACTCAGGCTAGACGTATTTCGGGTTTTCATATTTGACTGTTAATATGATACGTCCGTGTGCATAAGAATTAGAATAGAACAGAATGCTTTATTGGCCTTATAACTTATCAGCTATACTAGGCAAGTCAATTACAATTTAGTTATAATCCGAAATATACAATTATACATAACTAATAGAGACGAATGATGAGTCCATTTAAAATAACCACACCTACATACAATTAAGGAACGCATTTCTCCGTTATACAATAAATAATGTCATTAAATATAAAATGGGATTCAAATGTCGGCTACATGCCGACATTGTAATCCCATTGAATTAATACTTTATATCAGATATACAATAGTAATTAACTGTATTTGTTCTCATATTTAAATGTATTGTATGTCATATGTCAAAAATTATATAACGTAATGTCAAAATTTATATGGTTTAGTCACTAAATTCATAATACATGTCTGCAGAAAATAGTACCAAATTCCGTCAAGCTGTACCTTGTTCATGCAAGAATGAAGAATCTGTCAAGCGCAGTGACATAAATTCGTTTAATGAATAAAAAGGGTTAGACTCGAAGTATTGTTTCAACTTTCGCTAAAAGTCTATAGCATGCAAATTGATTATACTGTGTGGAATTTTGTTAAACAAACAAATTTTATTGTAAATGCCTTGTTTTTTAATCTTGGTCAGTCTATTTGTCGGTTTTTGTAATAGATCATAATTTCGGCACTTACGAGGGTGCTTAATCTTGGTTTGAATTAGGTTAGCTTCCTGGTGATAAATTTCTAGAAAGGAATTATATATGTATAAAGATATCGCAGACATAATTTTATTTTTCTTAAAGTGTTCTCTCACAGATGACCGTTTTCTTAAACCTAACATTATTCTAATGGCTCTTTTTTGGGCTCTTAGCACCTTAATTATGTCCGTTCCATAACCCCATACAGTAATGGCATACCAGAATGTATAGGTATATATGCAAAATATATTGAAAAAATGGCAAATATATATATATATATATATTATAGTTGCTATGCTTACTTATGGCTCAAAGTGTTTGTGAATAATAATATAAAAACGCTGATGAATTTTTATGCCACCTCCTCTGAGATACCTCTTTTCTGATCCATAAAATGAATGATAGAAATCGGTTCTACCGCAGAAGGTGTCGATGTCCACCAGTGGTGGACACGGAAGTGGGGGACAACGGGAATCATCGGAAACTTTGCGGTGATATTTTAAGCTTTGAAGTTCAGTACGTAAAACCAAAGGAACATTTTTCTGATAAAAGCTTTTTAGCGCGACGGGGCATAGTTGGGGTATCATCATCATTTCAGCCACAGGAATTCTACTGCTGGACATAGCCCTCACTCATTGATTTCCAGAAAAGCGGTTGGAAACGGCTTGTAACCAGCAGTGTTGTCCAGCTGCATGTATGAGGTCTTCTGTCCATCTTGTGACTATTCTTCTTAGGGTGCGCTTCAGTGCGTGGTCTCCACTCGAGAACTTTGATAGTTTATAACGCGATCTCATAAAAACAATATGTTTATCTATTTTTTTACATTTCTGGAATTATCCTTTAGTTATATGCAATTGACGCAGGTACTACGTAATCAGGTAGTACATTAGTCATACGTGCGACTGGTACTCATGAGGTTAACTTGTAATACCTTACCTTGACATTTCCTCGAGAAAGTTGACGAAAACATAAGGAACTGTTTATATGCATTGTGTTTACTGTTTATTTTTTGTACTCAAACTTATATTATAAATGCGTAAGTAAATCTGTCTGTCTCTTTGTTGCTTTTTAGGGTTCCGTACCCAAAGGGTAAAACCGGGACCCTATTACTGAGACTCCGCTGTCTGTCCGTCTGTCACCAGGCTGTATCTCATAAACCGTGATAGTTAGACAGTTGACATTTTCACAGATGATGTATTTCTGTTTCCGCTATAACAAAAAATACTAAAAACAGAATAAAATAAATATTTAAGGGGGCCCTTACTACAAACGTAATTTTTTTGCTCGTTTTTGCTCGATATTGATAACGGCAACAGGTAGAAGCTTAAAATATTCACTGAATATTGAGTTATGTTATTCACGTTAAAAATAAATAATTAAATTAAATTAAAATAAATAATTAAGGGGCTCCCATACAACAAACGTGATTTTTTGCCGTTTTTATAGATAATGGTACGGAACCCTTCGTGCGCGAGTCCGAGTCGCACTTGGCTGGTTTTATTTATGACTAAACACATGAAAGAAGATTTTTTGCAATACGACTTCTAGTTTTGGCGTAATAGATACGTGGACAAACATACATACACTTATGAAATTTGGCACACATACTTAGAAGCTGGTATAGACTATATTTTATATATAACTGCGCAGTTCTGACAATATTACATACATACAGGTCGAATTGATAACCTCCTTTTTTAAGTCGGATAAAAATACAACCACTTTGAGTTTTCTCTACGTATTAATTATAATAAAATATGATGATCATTATTTAAATGATAATAGCTAGGAAAAGTGGTAGGACAGCTAGAAAATATTTTTAGAATCCACAAGAAATACTAAATGTAAATTAACGCCATTTGTAATAAAAGATTTCTTAAAATTCCAGAACTCCATTAACCTCAGATAATTCATTATATACCTACGTTAGTAGGCACGCAGTTTTTATGTAAGTAATTATGAACAAATCTGCATAAAAGATAATAATTACTTACCATCATAATGCTATTAACGTTATTTAATAATGATATTGCAGTATACATAGGTGTTAGCTGCAGTTCTCGGTTTCTGTCGCATAGTGGTGAAAAAAAAAACCGGACAAATGCGAGTCAGACTCGCCCATCGAGGGTTCCGTACAAACTAGTAGATAAAAGGGGGAAATCATATATTTTTTTATATTTTCCTTCATAAACCGAAAAATATACATCGTAAAAATATTTAAAAACCTGCTTTAGCTTATGCTACTGAAGCTCTTTCATATGATAACCCACATGATACGGTTAACTCACTTTAAAATTTGGACCTTCATTCCTTGCATACAGACACTATTTTTTGTGATTAAATTAAAAATGTCCAGTTTTCGGATTTTTTCCTATATGTGTAACTCTAACACAATGCTTCTTGCCAAATTTCATTGTTCTAGGTCAACGGGAAGTACTCGTACCCCATAGGTTTTGATTCCCTTGTGAGTGTCGAAATGTGCGTTTTTTACGACATATTCGGCTGTAACTTTTTTTTACGAAACTTAGAAACTTAATTTTTCTTTCTGCAGCAAGATATTATGGATCTGCGTAGGTATATGGTTTTAATTTCAACTCGATACCTTCACACGTTCCCGAGATAAAGGTCTTGACACCCGACGGACGGACAGACGGACAGACGGACAACAAAGTGATCCTATAAGGGTTCCGTTTTTTCCTATTGAGGTACGGAACCCTAAAAAGTGGTGATTTTAATGAATTAAGTACATTGTTATTTTTACCCGACTGCGTAAGAAGGAGGGTTATGTATTTTGAGTGTTTGTATGAATGTATGTTTCTATATGATCGCCTACAGCCTAAACGGCTTGACCGATTTTGATCTGTCTTAAGATTTATCTTCATTTTTTAGTGTTATAGATCATATTTTTGTAATAATGATAAAACATATCTCGCAAAATAAAACAAGTATCTAAATTAAAAGATAAACAATTTACCCGACTGCAGAAAAGCAGTTTTTGAAAACTTCCTTTGTAACTCACGAATCGTAAGTTACGTTTTCGTTATGCTTGATACGCTGTTGATTGTACATTTTTTGTGAAAAAGTATTCGTCAAATCGTTGTAAAAGATTATAAATGCGCAGTCTTTGAAATAATTCTAGTAAAATCACTTGTTTATTACGAGAAAGTTCGTTTTAAGCAATACCATAGAGTCATGTGGGTCAAGTGTACGCAGCGGGTAAGTGTACGCACGCTAAGTATCTCGAAAACCATTTATAATTAAGAGACGGCGTCTTCGCTCTCCAATACCGGGCACGACGTCCGACGAAGTGCTTGTTTGTCAGCGACCGGTCACGCGCCATTTTGTTTTTGCAGGCAAGTAAATTATTTTGCCTAATTTCTTGCGATATTTTATCATATTTAAAGTGTAATATTTTGTAGTTGTGTAAGCTTTTATAAAATATTGTAATTGTTATCGATATTTGCATATATTAAGGTTTTAAAATTGACAGTGTTTGAATTTCTTGGATGACGCAATAATTAACAATTTTGACAAAGTCTCAATTTGATGGGTGGGGTTAAGTGTACGCACAAGCTTGTCGTGTAAGTGTGCGCGCGCGCATTTACTCTATCTTGGTTACTTTTGTTTTCTTTATGTAAGGTCAATGGTAAATAATGGTAAATACTGCAATATTTTGTTTCAGAATCCAGAATAACTATCTAAAATCCTCGAAATTACCAACGGAAGGCTCCCGACAGATGGTTGGTGACGAATGAACATTAGTAGCCGCTAAATTTATTAACTATGATTGATCTCATTTATTGGTCCTTGTTTGATTTTTGTTTTCAATTTATTCGTTACTGAAACATAATTAGATAAGTATTTAAGTTAAAATAATAAGCTTTGGAAAATGTTTACAACTCAAAATGTTCTTGATTTATGTGGCGTACACTTACCCCATCGACTGAGCACACTTACCCCCCTACTTGGGTAAGTGTACGCATTTTGACTACCTTTGTATTTTTTAAATTTCAAAGAATCTGTGCCATTATAGATGATTATTTTCATACTTATATTGCTGATTAATAAATAGTCAAAGCAATAAATACTGATTTGTTTCATTTAGATTATAAATTTTATTTCAGGGCACTTTCAAAGTTTAAATGCGTACACTTGACCCACATGACTCTAAATGTTACACTTGGTACGCGCTTGGTGCGTACTTCTTGCCGCGTCAGTTATTTACCTAATCTGTTTGAATAGAAAACTATCGTGGCAAAAAATGGAGACTATATAACGTCTCGATTGAACAAAGAACAGCAGCGCCTCCAATACTCACACACACATACGCACACCACAAATTAGTTCTCTTTCCAAATATACTATCTAAATGCGTACTTAGCACAAGTACCTATCTTAATAGTTTAAGTACGTGTGAACATGCCAAATCGTTATCAATGCCGCATGGTTGGATAAATCTGACCTTTGACACGTTTTACACGTCAGCCCGTTTCTTGTTAATATTTAATCACCGCTCCGCTTAATATAATTTCTAACCGACTCCAAAATAGGAAGAGGTTGTCAATTCGATTGGGTTTTTATTTTATTTTTGACCTCCAAAACGCTGGCGTGACGACCTTGATGCATTTCGGGAAGATTGGCAGGAGGCAGCTTTGGACCGCGTTTTATGGAAGGAAATGGGGAGACCTTTGCCCAGGAGTGGGACGGTATAGGTTAATAATAATAAAAAACACCCCACCCAAAAGAGTGCTGTTATAAGTTTGACGTGTGTATCTGTGTGCCTGTTTATGGCATCGTAACTCTCAAACGGATGGCCCGATTTTGATCTAATTTTTATTTTGCTTCAATAATATGTCATCTAGAGTATTCTTAGCTACGTATCATCAAAATCAGTTCAGCCGGGTTTTTTTTTATGGAGATTTTTGAGTTACTTAACTTATATTAACTTATACTGGTTATTACATCATGACGCCGTCATTAATAAACCGATACGGTTATTTAATTTGCTTAAAAAAAAATTCTAGCAATAACTATCAGTTAACTTTCGTAAAAACGGGTGACGATTTTCGGTTGGATGACAATGAAATTCGTTGCAATTTTTGCCATATTTTTTTTAAAATCCGAATGGGCTTTAACGGTTTTGATAACATTTCACATGTAAATATAACTTAATCAATATTTATTTATCAAGCTGCATTATATCGCTGCTATTGACTGCTTTATACTGACAAAATTCGATAAAAGTACGTTCCCATACAACTAAATACGATACAATAGCGATTTATATAGTGCTTACCGCGTATCCCAATGCACACTACACCCTAAGCGGGACGTCAATGTAGGAGTAGGACTTATCGTTCCCATTTCAAAGAAGAATAAGAATAGTGCTTACCGTAACGGTATTTCTCCGTTACACTTGATATGCTGTTGAGTGTACGTTTTCAAAAAAGCATATACAGTGTCACTGTGTCACGTCAATGGTAGAACCCTACCATTGACGTGACACAGTATCCGTAATAAAACAAATATTAAGTATTTACTTCATTATAGCTACGGAACTCTACCGTGAACATGGCATCACACGCTCTTCACAATTCCAAATAATTCGCACGATGTAGGTATATTAAATGTAAATAAACGCTTTAAAGTAAACACATCATTTCGTAGAATACCAATTTCGCTAACCGAAGATAATTATGTAAGAATGTACCTACATAGCTTTTGCCTCTTCAAAATTATTATCAAACAGGAAAAATTATAAACAACAGTTCAACAATTTTTAACAAGCTTCAAATACTTCAATACAAGCAAATTAATAACCTCCTTTTTTCGTTGTTGGTTAAAAAGAAGGCGATTCTTAATTCCACTATAGGTTGTTTTATGGTGTAACTATCCAAACTTTGTTTTATGTATGAATACCTACCTACATATTCTACGACATCCCCACATGAAGAGGCAAGGTTGAAAAATAATCGAAACTTTGTTATATGTATGAATACCTACCTATTCTGCGACATCCCCACATGAAGAGGCAAGGTTGAAAATAATCGATTACGTGTAAAGATTGCCACTAAATTATACTTTTTACTCAACTGCGTAAGAAGGAGGGTTGTGTTTTTCGAGTGTATGTGTGTGTTTCTATACGACCGCCTATAGCCTAAACGGCTTGACTGATTTTGATGTGCGAGTGTCGTTAGATTAGTCTTCACTCTCTGAGTGTCATAGGCTATATTTCTTGTAAAAATAGCACATCTCTCGCAAAAATAAAAATAAAATAGTTTTTTCTTAACCTTCGAAGTCTTTCGTAATAAACAAGTGATTTTACTAGAATTATTCTAAAGAATGCGCATTTATAATCTTGTACAGCGATTTTACGCATAGTTTCTCACAAAAACGTACACTCAACAGTAGTAAAATTATTAATAACAAGTATCTACCTATATTAAAAGAAAAACAAAATACTTGACTGCAGAAAAGCAGTTTTTGCAGTCTGTCTTACGATTTCGTTACACTTGTTAAGCTGTTGTGTCAACAGTATAGATACTTGTTATTAATAATTTTACTACAAAAAAATTATACGATTATTTTTATAGAATACATTTATCTCTAAATATGCATATGTGGCTAATAGTTTTTATTTAAAACGATTGTAACTTACGAACAGTCACACAGATATGATGCATTTTCAAGGGTTCTTCGTAGTTACTAAGGCACCCTAAAAACAATGTGATGGCTAGAAAAAGTTAAATGAAAAGGATATTTGGTAAATTTGGAAGTTATGGCTAAGACATGATAAGATCAACATTCAAGAATGGGTTGATATTGCATCTGACATGCTCTAATCGTATAAAATAGAGCGACCAAGACATTCAACTCAAGTACAGGATTTGCTTATCAGTACTGTATTTTTTTTTTATTAAGTGTGAATTCTTAGCACCTCCAAAGTAATTTTTTGGAGACTTTTTTTATACATCTACTCTTCCATTCCAGTTCTCGCTTGTTTGCCTCTCGTACTTTCATTCTAGCTCTTTCATGCTGACCTTTCAATCTTTGAATCTTTTTCTCTTAAGTAGGTAGTTTACATAATTATCCTAATCTAGTTATATCTTTTACATAATTCTTAATTTTTTACAGTTACTTATTCTATAGTGGCTTAACTATTCTATTATATCCATGCTTACACTACTTATATATTTTGTTACTAATAAGCACGATTTTTATGATACGCATTATAACCTACATGTTATGATGTTATCATAATTATTTATTTGCTTTAATTCCTATTATTTACTATTTATACAAAATTTACAAAGTACTCTAAAAATAAACTTATATTCTTGCCGTTTATGATGCTAGGTAAGTTTTCAGCCACCAGTTTACAGTCTAATATATTTTCCACGTTGTACCTTTCGCGATATAAATTTAGGCAATCTAGGAGTATGTGGGGGACTGACTCGCTATATCAGTACTGTATTAGATTATATCACAAACTAAAGAATGTCATTCGATTATATCTATCTATGCCTATATATAGGACTACTGTACCTATATAAGCAATTTTTTTACATTGAAGTTAATTTGAAAAGTCTATAACTAACCTAAATATACTAGCAACGTTGGCCAATATTGGTATTGGCAGGGGGTGAATGGTGTACCTATGTAAAGTTATTTTTTTATATATTTTTATTTGGTAGATTGGGTCATTCAATGAACAAATTTAAAAATTTTGTAGTTCTGTTCAGTGTTTTTTTTTTAATAATTCTTTGACCGACTTCAAATAAAAGTAATTTAAAAAATTAAACCGACTTCAAAACAATCAAACTTGTAATTTTTTCGAGTTATTTCTCCCTTTTCAGTTAATAAGATTATGAAGTCGGTTTAATTTTTTTAAATTATTTATGCACATGTTCAGAAGCTGGTACCTATAGACGAACTACTAACATAATTATGTGAAAATTGTGCAATTCTAACAATACATACATACATATCAAATTGATAATCTCCTTT
The DNA here is from genome assembly GCA_947563715.1 of Lycia hirtaria. Lineage (NCBI taxonomy): Eukaryota > Metazoa > Arthropoda > Insecta > Lepidoptera > Geometridae > Lycia > Lycia hirtaria. The sequence goes on from OX387384.1 coordinate 9,903,344, forward strand.
TTTTTAAGTCGATTAAAAAACAGCGAGTGCTTGTGTTCCCAAAATACAACCTTGGATAGCGTGCTTCTGGATACTCCAACAGGAAAAAAAAGGAAAACTGTGATTATTTATTTGTACATAAGCTAAAATAAACCAAAGGTAACTTTAATTTTTGCTATGGTTTTCTTAAGATATGCCTTTTTGTTAGCTTTGTTAGCTTTTTGTTCTCTAGAGTTCCGTACTTCAAAAAGAATGACGTACTTTGACTATGTAAATATTTCTGTACTTATAGGATCATTCTGTTCATTTCTCTGTCTGACAATGTCCTTTATCAGGAGTATCAAGCTTCAAACTGAAATAAATACATATCAAAAACATAAGTTTACGGCGCAATGAAGCTGTAAAAAAATCAAGCGTGATAATCAATAAAAAAAATACAGGTTAGATATTTCAAATTATGAAATATGGCAAGAAGCAAAGATTCAGAGTACCTACGAAATAAAGAAAAAGTTGGTTAATTGTTAATTTTGTAATTTTAATTGAATATTTATCGTATCATATGTTTTAATTTTCTATTTGTAATTACCCACTTTGTGCGAGATTTTTTGAGAATATAAACTTACACCGGAATTAGGATGTATGGGCGAACATTTTTTCAACTAAGTACAAAGTTAATCTTGTTTTTCATATGTATGAATATGTATGAAGTTGAGTAGACGTGAGGAAAAGCGGTTAACGGAATCCTCGGTCCACGGAACAAATTCGTAAAGGCCACTGTAATCTTTTAGTTAAAGCCTTAATGTTAAGCTAGATACAAATTTTCACGCTCCCATAAGCGTAACAATTTGTATGCGCTAACCATTGACCATTTGTCTTCACAAAAGTACTTAAGAGAATCGTAGAGACATTATTCGCTTTTACATTATCTACACTTTTTTATACAACAGGACAAAACTGTTTTCTGCTTTTAATTATTATCCTATTTCGATGTTTTTTTAAAAATTGTTTTTTGTTTTAACTGCCCCAGTGTCTGTAATAAAATCAAAAGTAAATTTGACCAACTTCCCAGTTTCTGATTAAATTGAAAATTTATATTAATATGTAAGTCGGATGACGATGCAATATTATTATGCCATTTAACAGATCTGATTATGGACCCGAAAGGTAGCCATGGGAAACCTGTGACAAAACGACGCAATTGAATCGAATTTGGGCTCTTTTGGTTTGTCTTGACAAAGACTCGTCTAGTCTAAAATGATTATCAAGGTCTAAAGGTAAAGTCGAAAAATTACCACTGGACCTCTCTAGTACAAACTAAAGGAAAGCTCAAAAATAGTCTAGTTTAGACAAGTTTGCATTGCTATCTTGAGTACTTTCCATTACACATGATAACAAGATACTGAAATGGAAGTTTCCCGCTGAAACTCTTTGACGGAAAGTGCCAGCATAGTCGAATTTGAAAAAAGAATCATAGAAGCCAAACTATCCTGCTTCTATCGTTCACGAGTAAAAAACAGTTTTTTCCTATTGTATGAACAAGCGTTCGGAAACGTTTCTCTTAAAAGTTTCGGTACCTATTTTCTAAAAGCCGATATATAAATGTGGTACCTATGTTTACTTATTTCCGTCTTTGTCTCGCCGAATTGTGTGCATAGCGGATCTGGTCAGGGATTAGCTTATCCATGAGTCGTGTTTATCAATATTTGATGATTCTCGGTATATAAGAAGTTTCCTCTTTGACATTTTAGTTTGTTTGACTGCGAAGTTGAAGTAGACTGTTCATAGCATGGCGAAATTCACGGTACGTGGAATACAGTTCAGCGTGTTAAAATTATTTATTTTACACCAGCTTTCTAATCGACTTAAAAAACATTGGTTCAAAAAATGTCCACTCGACTATATTTTTTGTTTGTGTGTTTGTTGACCAAGATATCTCCCAATTGTTTACCGATATTTTTATTAGAAAGAAAGTAGGTACTTGACGATTGCAAATTTAATTCATTAGTTTATTAAATGAAATGAAATTTGAAATGAAATGAAATTTATTTGATTACAACAGACTTCACAAGAAAACAGTACATAAGAGGATAGAATCAAATTACACAAACTTAGTAAAAGTGCATTGGTACCCAAACTAGGAGAACCTGTGAGATGGCATACCAATACCTTCCGCCCAAAGTAACATTTTTCGATCTTTACGTTTTAGAAATATACAATATTAGCAAATTAATTATGAAACACAATAAAATCATTTAAAATAAGGTTTATTGATTAAAATATTAAACAAACTACCACGCAGTGTAGCCCTAGTACAATAGAGCTAAACTGCCCGGTGTTTGGGAATAATAAAGTAAAATAAAAAATAATAATTAATGCCCAGGATTTAATTGGATATAGTGTAAATAAAACGATTAAAATAATTTTCACACAAACTTATTCCTAAATCTATGATATTTTTTATTGCCAACGTAAACCATAGTATTATTAGTAGGTAGGTACTTATATGCTTATAAAACAATTTGGCAATTGGGCAAAATTAAATAGCTCCAATTAGGTACTTATAACTTTTTTACACATAACAGACTTGCGCTTGATCACTTATTCTCTGATGTTAAATGATGTTGCGGTTCAAGATAGATGCGCTTACCTAGAAGAAGCTGATTCAGTGATAATTGAATTGACACCCAGATTTTAATCGGAGAAGAAGTGTTCAAAAATTAAAATCTACATTCGTACTTACTAATTGTAATTAAATAGTTTCGCTCAGATTTTAGGAAATAGTGATTTTAATAAATAACTAATACACATAGGTACATAATGGTAAGTATATTTTTTTTTTTACATATCACGAGTACTTGGAACATAATATGTTCTTGCCCACCCATTCACGGCGTACACATGTTAGGTACATGCAATAAATTCAATTGAAATTGTAGAAATAATAAATCTGCATCAACTAGCAAGATTTTTGTTCTTCTGTCCGGATGTTTGTTGGTGCTCGCGTAGGTATAGGTCGTATTTTTCAACCAATCTAGACGAAACTTGGTATAAAGGTTCCTCAATTGTATGGATTTTTAAGTCGTTGGGTATTTTGTTATTTGGGGTATAAAAGGGGGAAGTTTGCTGGGGCGCCATTTACTGACCGATTTTAATAATATTTGCAAAAAAAATAGTACTTAATTCTAAAAAAGTATTTTAAATTTGAGCGAAATCGGCTAAGAGGTTGTCGAGCTAAAAGGTTATAAAGTCTCGGTTTACTTCTGATTCTGCTAATATTATTGGGCAAAAACATTAAATCCAGAATTCTAAACAAAAATTTCAAATATTAGCAGTAGACCACGCGAGCATTTATGTTTTTCCAACAAGTAATTTTGCAAAAGTCTATGCTAATGAAATCTACTGTTTGTAGAACTACTGTTTGTAAAATATTTATTTTTTATTTATTATTTCATTTACTTACTACGATCCTGAGGCACGTCTTTCGTTTCTTCTACTTTCTTTATACGTCTTCATACAACCCTCGGTTGCGAGTACTTTTGACCTGACCTTTCTCCAATCATCTTCGATTTGAGACCTTCGTCGACCCTCATCGACTGCTTACTTAGTAATTAGTTACTTACCTATTTTGTTTTCAGATTCTTCTTGCGCTGGTCGCACTTTTCGCGCTTACTGCAGCGGCACCCCGAGGTGAGAATATAATGCATAAAAATAAAATAAAATAATTACCGTTTTTTTAATCAATTGTAGACACTCGACCGCCAACTCGCCTGATGTTAAACGGCGCTGCAGTTACTTCATTTCCTCCATTACTTAATTTTTTTAAAGTCACCCAAATATGTTCGGGCGAATCAACTGTCAGAAGAAAACCTACTCAGGTAACTTATTCTACAATTCGAAATTCCAAAACATGATGTGGAATGAAAACACATTTTCTTTAAGTTTTGATACGTCCACCATCACATGGTACGATTTATCGTAATTGTATATCCGATCTATTCGAACAGGCAAGAAGCACGAAAAGCATATTGTTCATTCTCCAGAGCAGGATGGAACAGGATCATGGAGAGATGAGTAATATTTACGTCAATGCCAAATGACACTTTTTTTCTTAGCCTATTTTTACTCGGCAATGACATTTTATGGAAGGTTCTTAATTTCAAGTAATGTTTTTAAGCTCAAAGAATATATACTTAGTGATATTTCTTTACCACATTATAAAATACCTACTTTTTCTCTGAAGTGGTCTCAGATAATATCTGTTACTTGGGTTGGGTGAATAATTTTTCTATACTTTTACTGAGCCCTGAATATTTGAACAGTAGCTTATAACCCGTTTAAAATTGTTTTACCTCTCAATGTTGTTGTAATGTTGGCTAACATGATACATTTCTCAGTTTTACTATGGAAATTAAAGTGGTTTTCACACATTTTTAAATAAAAACTACGGGTCACTCACGTCTGTTTTGAGCCGAAATATCCGACGATAGTTTCAACCGCATTCGGCGGTCTTTTTCAAAGGAGCAGCACACACGTCACTCTCGGTCGGTCGGTAGTCGGATATTTCGGCTCAAAACAGACGTGAGTGACCCGTAGTTTTTATTTAAAAACATTTCTCAGTGTTGCCGAAATTATAGGATTTTTAATTTCCTGAATTTTAGTCCCCGATAGGTGGTCATTTTTTAATTTCGGATGCAAACATAACATTATTTTAGAGTAATTTCACATTTTAAATTTGGGCAATTCATCTGTAATACCAACTTAGTTGAATAATAAAAAATCGTCGTAACTCTGCGAGGTCAAATAAATGTTGACGTACTTTAGGTGAAGTTAGTAAGTTGACTTTTTATTGCAGTGCACATCGCTGCTATTCCCCCTCAAGGCGGTCCTGGATCAGGTTAGTACCACCAGTCTTTTATAAATATTTATTTAGAGTATGACAGAATGTATCTAATAATCAATTTAACTCTTTATAAGGTCAATTTAATTATTAACTAGCCACTGTTTTTTGTGCATTCAAGTTTAGTTCCTTATAAAAAAAAAAGTTGTTCATAATATTGATGCAACATAATTAACCCGTAGAGTATGTCCCAACATTACAGTGAGCAAAATTCCATGCCAGAATAGCTTATTTACATCTTTTAACCACAACCAAAATATATAATTGTAAGATATCTAAGATAAGAGTACTTATAATAATATATAATATATGTTAGTGTTATTTTCGAATATTTTTCTGATTCATTTTTTTATTTTTTATTTCAGTACAATTTTCTGATGGTAAGAAGATATTTAATACTCACCGAATATTTCATCAAGACTCGTTTTCCCAGTATTTTGTAGTAATTACTTGAGTTACATGAACAGTCATGTGCCTGCGACAATATGGTGAGATGTTATGGGCACTATTTATGAGCATCAGAATTCCTGATGCACATACATAGTGCCCTGTTATATAAAGTTATTAAAAAATATTAAGTAATATTAAGTTATTATACATTGATAGAGCTAAGAATTCTCTATGTCTGAAAAGGGTCCTAGGAAGCCTTTTTCATATTTTTAACTGTGCCTTAATGATAACATACCAAAGTACAGGCTTTCCTTTCTTTACTATTCTAGCCACGCTTACTCAAGTTCATAAAGCATGAAAGTATAAAAACAAAGCTAATTTTGTACTTAGGCAGATAAAACTCGAACATTTCTTACGACCACAGTGTAAAAAATAAATCATGTCTTAATTACACTTTAATAATTGTCGGTTTTTTTGTTTACTTGTACTCTACCTTCTTATACTTTTATTTGTACCAAATTTAGTAATTTTATCTTAATGAGAAGTATCTTTAGGCTTTGATTTACTTAAGAATGTCGAAATATATGGCAAAAATATCCGTCCTTAGGATTTATTTTTATTAGAAATATGTACATAGAAAGATGATTTTTCACAGCCACACCATTTTTCTAGTAATTTCGAGTTTTAACTAGTAACTCATAGAGATATCTATGAGTTTATGAAATAAATGTTCTTCAGACATGACAGAGAAAGAATTGATCATAATATGGATTCTATTTATTCCTTTTGAGCTATAAAACCAAAAAAAAACATAATAAGTAGAAAAGTCTCGTGCACTAACGACTCCCAACTCAATCTCTATTTTCTATAATTATTATCTCTATGTTTTTTTTTTTATGTAGAAATAGGTTCGCGCTTGACCGCCCACTCGCCTGATGTTAAGCGATGTTGCGGTCTACGATGGAGCGCGCTTACCTAGAAGAAACCAATTCCTCGCGATTTAAAGACACCCAGATTATATATATCGGGAAAGACCCACTCAGGAAGCGCATTCCACATTCTAGCAGTCCGCACGATGAAAGTGGAACTAAAGCGTTTCGTTCGGGTTTTTGGGATATCCACCATGAAACGGTGACGCTTTTTCGTGTTTCTAACCGTCCTATAGAAAAAAGGGCTAGAAGAAATTAGATCATGCAGATCAGATGCACACTCACCGAAATGGATCCGGTAAAAAACCGACAAGCTAGCAACCTCGCGACGAATAACGTTTGTATATAAAAATCAATTGCTGTTCGTTTGTCTCGCTAAAACTCGAGAACGGCTGGGCCGATTAAGCTGATTTTGGTTTTGAAATGTTTGTCGTAATCCAGGGAAGGCTTAAACGTTGAGAAAATACGGAAAAATTGCGAGGAAGATAGTAAAAACAACAATTCCATTTTCCCATAGAAACTGACTTTCCTGTCAAACATTTGACGTTTGTCCCTTCGGTATGGTAGACTCGGTCCACTCATTGATAGGTGAGGGTGATACGAAGTACGCCGAGTCATCTAGTCTTCTATACCAAATGTAGAAAATCAACAATGGGTCATAACGCTATTGCTTTTCGAATTAACCTGAGGTCCATGAGGTAAATGAGGTGATACTAACCACTGTCTTTGTAAAATGGTTCCGTTTATAGTTACACTTTCAAATAATTTCGTTTTTAGATAATTATAATAAAAATGTTGACCTTATTTTGACCTTCACACGTTTATATACGAGTATAATAATAGGCTAAGCACCAATATATTAAGCTTGTTTGTTCTAGGTGGAGTAAACTTTTCCGATGGACAACATGGAGGTAAATATTATTTTTTCAATATTTGATTGTGGAGCGCGTAATGTCTGGCATTCCATCGAATATTCATCCATATAACAGGAGAAAACTATTTTATACCTAAAATAAGCGGCCAAATGCGTGTCGTGCCACGTACAAAGTAGGGTTCCGTAGTTACACATAATACTTTATGTGAACTTAAATTAGGGATACTATAAACACATGAGTTATGTTAGTATTATAAATGATATTTGCATGAAATTTTAATTTCTTACATCTCTAAGTTTTTTTTAAGTTGATCGACTATTACTTAATAACTTGGAAAGACTACTTAGCCGTGATAGTTTTCCTTTTAATTTCATCATGCTACTAGCATGAATTTTTAATATGTCCAAAGTCAACCCTTTAGCCATTATAGGACACACATATACATTACATTACATATACATTATAGGAAGGAGGTAGATTACATAACTCTAATAAAAATCACTTTTATTTCGCAAACGGGTCACGTTTTAATAGATATAGTTCTAATTGCTGCCAGCATCGCCACGATTAGTCGCAATAAAAAAACGTCCACACTGATGATGGTTTTTCTTATTTTTATAGTCCGAATTGGCATTCGTTTTGCCATGACTAGTATAACAATAAATTTGCAACAAAAATATCCAGTAGTAGTGACGTTGGATATTTTTAGTCCCTATCTGCATTAGTTTTGCCACGAATCCCAGTCGACAACAATGGTGGCGTTAGTTACTTTTATTGTCCAGATTGGCATCTGCCGGTCACGGCTGATGGTAAATTAGGTACTTACTTATGCTATTTCATTTTCTTTTCAGTTAATTTCGCTCCTGGATCTACGGGTATGTAACCGTTATTTATTTTTTGTAATATAATAATAATAGCTAAGGTAACCTATCTATGATCCGAAATACATTTGTTCGAATGTTACTTACCCGAATCTGTTATAGAAATATCATAGAAATGTCTGTTTCCAAATGGTTTAAACTGACACGATTTTCTGTTTCCATAAGTTTGTTAGGCATAAGTGTAATTTTCCCGATATTTAATAGATCAAGTTCGTTAGATTTATGTTTTTTATGCCTAAAAGCCTTATTTACATAGATTTGGTCATCAGATAAATATATATTTAAATATTTGTGGACATATAATTATATGTATAGATATAACAATTATTAGCTAGGTTCGTTATGTTTCTGTTTATTATACAGAGAAACATATACGAAGGTTAACAGATGAGTCGTGTCGTCGAGAGAAATGAGCGTTCGAGATTTTGATAAAGTGTCTTTTGAAAAATGTAATTTTCGTTTACTGGGAAATGATACTCGATGTTTCATTTTATCTGTCTGTTTGTCTGTTTTATATACACTTAAATTAAAGGGCTGTATCTTTTGAACTGTTATATTTAAAAGTCTCAAAATTGGCAAAATAGTAAGGTTTACTTTGATGTAAATCTACATTTAATAAGAACTGGTCAATAGTGAAATAAGCTTGAGTGTTTTTTTTTTTAAATGGGAGATTATATGCTTGGTAAAATCTCCTTGTTGATTCCAAAAAAAGTGATGTGATCCAAGTGATCGTTTCGATGACAATTGGTATCATGTTACAAAAACTTAAAATAGGTTAAACGGTTTCAAATCTCTTTGGATAAAGAAAATGGTCTGTAATAACTTGGTTTTTTTATTAGACGGAGTAAACTGACAGATTGAATGTTGCCGCTTTTTTATGAAATGGAAATAGTGCTGCGCTAAAAAGAGCTACTAAAATGAACTGATTCAGATTAGTGATCTATTTAATTACGTTGTATTCTAATACTTTCTAAAAATCTAAATTTCTGTTTATAATGTGTATTTGTTAGCTAGTAATGGACCTATCAAAGATTTCAAACTGAAATATTTCATACTACGTCGTTACTTACGAAATAACTATTACAACTATAAGTATGGATAGAAGTACAAACGAGGGATTTGCTTCTTATCTCCACACTTGGCTCTAGCAAAAATAACATTTTAAAGATTAATATTTCACAAACGGATCTCTAAATTAAACAAATTACACTTACATTATTTATCAATTACCTATGCAACGACCCCCTACACTACATTATGGGGCAACTGAGAAAAAAAATCTTTTACGTGTAAAGTAAGTATCCAAAAAAAAACTACTTTTCATTGGACCACATATTCTGCGTGATTGGTTTAAATATACCAAATACCAAAACCTATACCAAAATTATATCTTTCTAGTACTAACTTTCTTTAAGCAAAGCCATAGACAGGCAGACAGGCGAACGGACCTGGCGAAATTATAAAGGCTACTTATTTCCTACAGAATAAATGGATAATTAAAACCCAATCTAACATCTTTCTTTTTACTATTTAGTGTAACTTACGACACATACGATGATTCTTTCTTATGTTTAGATTTATAAATAAAAATCACCAGAAGGTGTATAAAATAAAACCGGTCAAGTGCAAGTCGGACTCGCGCACGAATGGTTCCGTACCATTATCTATAAAAACGGCAAAAAAACATGTCTGTTGTATGGGAGCCCCCCTTAAATATTAATTTTATTATTTATTTTTAAAGTGTTTATATAGCTCAATATTCTGTGAATATTTCAAGCGTCTATCTGGTGCCGTTATGAATATCGAGCAAAAACGAGCAAATAAATCACGTTTGTTGTATGAGTGCCACTTTGAATATTTATTTTATTCTGTTTTTTAGTATTTGTTGTTATAGCGGCAACAGAAATACATCATCTGTGAAAATTTCAACTCTCTAACTATCACAGTTCAGCGATGTCTCAGTTATAGGGTCCCGTTTTATCCTTTGGGTATGGAACCTACAAACATGAAAAATCAATTTTTCGATCTCAGTCCGTGCTTAAGCCATATAAATCACAGAAAAGGTTGCTGGAAATAGGGGATTATAATAGACGCTTACTGCACAAGCATCTCTACTGTTGCTGCAGTTTAATGAGAAGCGCCTCTTTTCATTCCGTGTTGCGACCTTTTTGAACTATGTGACTCAAATATCCCATCACTATGATTTGAGAGCTGGTATCATTATTTGAGCAAGTGACATTTTGGTCTGTCAGTTTACTCCGTTTAATTAAAAATCCAAGTGTAGTAGTTATTGGAAACGCCTATCTTGAGTTTTGGCGGGAACGTCTTAGTACATGTTAGAACATGTTCTTGCTTTGTTTTATTTTCCTAAACTTGTGTTATTTTGAACATTAATGCTATAAAAATGTGGTGTTTTATTCATTAAGTGTTCGATCAAGTGCGTGAGTGTGGGCAAATGAAATAAAGCAGTGATACGTGTGATTTTACGTTGTCGGCAAAACTCCATAGAAGCTTCTAGTAAAGTCGCCATCACTTTACTGAGGCAAGACGTAAATTTGAAAATGACTGTTAACATGACTTAGACTGTGACTAGAACAATATATAACTTGTATTATTCAAGAAACTTGAAAATATTTCAATACTTGGCACTGGCAAATCGCTAATCGCGGGGTCCAATACAAAAAAGAAGAAGAAGAACGCCTATCTTTTCAGGCTAATAAACTACAGGCCTACTGTAGAAAATATGTGAAGTTACAAATATTCTTATACATAAATCATAATTTAGTGATTAGCCCTGGTGTCAGTGTTCATGTGTATTGTGTCATACCTAAGTAGGAGTACGAAAGCCTCGGTGTGTGAGTGAAACTAGTAATTTGACGGATTTTTTAAAATAAAATATTGACCATAATCATAAAGTCAGCATTTTTATTTAAAATGTGTCCAATACGCAAACAGTAAGGCTTAAATAGAAAAAGTACTTTGTTACACCTTATGTATAAATCCAGTTTTCCAATGAAATGTGGTTAAAGTAACATTTTATGTACAATCAATGTATATTGCAAATAGGGCGAATTCTGTGGTATATTGCTATTATTACAAATTAAATATATTGCTCATAAATACTTTTAACTGAGGTAAAAATATACTTTTATCTGCCTTTGTCTCTTCTACATTTAGTATACACAGAGCCGTTCCTGGTCAGGGGTTATCTTAAACAGAACTCATATTTATCAATATTTGACAGTTTTCGGTGCCTATATAAGATGTTTCCTTCTTTGATAGTTTAGTTTGTTTAACTACAAAGTTGAAGACATTGTTTAACATGCAAAGAATCACGGTATGTAATTTTTTATTGCATTTTATTGCATCCATTATTATAGGGGAACTAATTTTTTGAGCTGTTATTTAAATATTAGAGATGTTATTATGATCAGTTCAAAAAGATATTGTGCAGTTATTTAATTTAATGGCTGTTGATTAATTATTGCGACAGTAAAACATGGACAGTAATAAAAAATCAATTAGTCGGTTATTTTATCATACAATGTCAATTCTAAAAATAATTGAGCAGTCCAATAACTGAATGAGCGGTAAAAATGATGGAAAGTTATCTATGTATATAGGTATAAGCAATAATTTCTTCAGAGATTAGGTTATGCTTTTTTTTTTATACAAATTTATAGATAATAATTTTTACCGCCCATTTAATTATTTTCCTGTTCAATTATATATTCACTGATCCATTTCATTATTTTTTATTATTCATTTTTGTTTACTTTACTGCTTAGAGTTTTAACTGCTGAACTAGTTATTAAACGTGACATTTATAATTTTTAACTTACCAAAACTGCTATTTACAACTGCCTCTTTAAATCAGTGCCTTATTATAGTGCCCGGCACGGAAATGTCGATTTCATTAAGTTTACGGAAGTTAAGTACGCAGTAAAGACAACATATCTAATTGAGCAACTAGCGTAAGTAGCAAGTTTCACATGGTATGTGTAGAGCTATTTACCCGACTACGTGAGAAGGAGGGTTATATTTTTCGAGTACATGTATGTATGTATATGAGTGTCATTGGCTCTGTAATTTTGTAATATAATAATACAAAAAAACTAATAATAATACATGTCACGCAAAAATAAAAATAAAATGCATTTTTTCGTAACCTCCGACGCACTATTTCGTAATAAACAAGTGATTTTTTACTAGAATTATTCTAAAGAATGTGCGTTTATAATCTTTTACAGCGATTTTATGCATACTTCCTCACATTCTAATTTATAATTTGGTTACGCTTGATACGCTGTTGAGTGTACGTTCTACTTTTCTGCGGTCGGGTATTTTGTTTTTCATTTAACATAGATACTTGTTTATTTGATTGGAATCATAAATGACTCTGCTGTAAGTTTACTTTTTTTTTCAAATTTTTGTAACTCTTAATAATAACTTACAAAATTACAAAGGAAAAGCAATTCGTAGAGGCATAGCCATTAATGGTTCCAATTATGTAAAAAAATATCTAAATTGGACGATATTTAGGAGTAGAAATCAGTGTTCTCCTGTGTCGTGTGAAAAACGCGTAATTTACTGACAAAAGTTGTCACCACAACTATGTATGTATGCTCTTAAATAGGTTTAGTGTTGATTTAGGTCAAGTGACATTTGTTCGACACAGCGTCATCATGACGGGTGGAGCAGAAGGTCCCCAAGGCAGATTCCGCAAGGAACGTGCTCCGTTAGAACTACACTGCTCCCCAGGGCAGGTGGTATCCATATAGTATTTTCCCTGGGAAAAGAAGGTCAAGTAATAATGATCCAAAATTTCATCAAGAAGAAATTAACATTTTTTTATTTTTCTTATTTTACTATTAAAAATTATATTATTGTTTTTATTTGTTTACATTCCTGTTGCGTACTGCACAAGAATGGAATTCGTTGCCACCATCTCTGTTTCCTGAGACCTGATTGTTTGTTTACAATCTTGGAATTTTCAAGGCTAGAGTGAATAGATATCTTCTAGATCGACGAGCTCCATCCTCGGCCACACCGTCGCTTAGCATCAGGCGAGTTGGTAGTCAATGGTAGATCTATAATGTATACTAAATAAATAATTTTGAATTACTTATTTGGCTTGTTTCAGATTCTTTTGGCGCTGGTCGCACTTTTCGCGCTGACGGCAGCGAAGCCTCAAGGTGATTATTATACGTAGATTTTAGCCCATTACATACCTTCTTATACACTTTTTTTTGAACTGAGGTATAAATACGACATGAGGTATAATATGACAACATGTAAAATTATGTAAACAGTTTAAAAATATTTCATCCGATGGAACTGTCTACAAAAATTGTAAATACTTATTTGTAAAAAACCATAAAAATTTTTAAATACTTATTTGTAAAAAACCATCAAAAATATTGAATTAAATTAATATGTCAAAAGTTTATAATAATAGCCACTATTAGGAATCCCCGAAACGATAATTTCCAATTTCCAATAAGAGTTCAGGCTTAGCAGGGTTCTGCCGTTTTAGCTCCTGCGAATTTGTCAGGATTCAGCTCTCATTTTACTCCTAAGAATTTACTTTTTTGTTGTTAATTCTGAAACATTTCCTGTGCTAGCAGTGCTTTAGAACTGTTTGTATTACATGTTTGTAAGTTTGTAGGATTTAGTAGAATTTTGGACTGTAGTCTAGCAGGGTCAGAGATTTAAATCTAGTCCTACTGCGTCAATACTGGTAATTCCAAATGATCGTATAGGGATCCCATAAAGTTATTTGAGAGATTGTGTTCCCTTCGGACACAACGATGCAATCGTATTTTTTATGGTGTGCTGCCTGTTTCGATTTGTTTTTTAAAAAACATCCTTCTTATGGATTATCTATTATTATTATTTATCCGGACTGAAGCAGCTTTAATCAAGCCTGCAACCACACTACAGGTTCACAAAATTTGGCACCATTTCCCTTCCTGGCTTTTTGACAAAAACGTCTATTTATCAACTTGGTACATCATTCAGCGTCTTCTCGTCCAATATTCCCCAGTCCCTCAAGTCGAAAGTTTACAACCAGTGTGTGTTACCAGTGATGACATACGGCACTGAAACGTGGTCCCTAACTATGGGCCTTATAAGGAAGCTCAAGGTCACGCAACGAGCTATAGAGAGGGCTATGCTCGGAGTCTCTCTACGAGATCGAATCAGAAATGAAGAGATACGTAGACGTACAAAAGTCACCGATATAGCACAGCGGATTAGCAAGTTGAAGTGGCAGTGGGCAGGGCACATAGCACGTAGAACTGATGGCCGATGGGGCCGAAAGGTTCTCGAGTGGAGACCACGTACCGGCAAGCGCAGCGTAGGAAGACCAGCCACGAGATGGACAGACGACCTCATACAAGTGGCGGGAAGACGCTGGATGCAAGCCGCTTCCAATCGGTCTTTTTGGAAATCCATGGGGGAGGCCTATGTCCAACAGTGGACTTCTTATGGCTGAGATGATGATGACATCATTCAAACGCTCATAAGCATGTCAAAGAGAGTAAAGAACTAAGTAATGGTCATGTCACATGTCACAAATTTTTATAGAATTTTTGACTCCAATTTTGAACGAAATTTTGAGTGATCCTATCACTCTAAGTGTCATTACTCTGTATGTATCCCATTCCCCTAATAGTGAGGATACTATTTTTAAACTGAAATAATTATAGTCGTCATTTTTAGCAAGTTTTATCACACACTGGTAGGTAGGTATATCTTCTAGGACGCTGTATAACCCGGGCCTATGTAAAACGTAGACGTAGACATCCGTAGACGTATGAAGTCATAACACAGCGGATTAGCAAGTTGAAGTGGCAGTAGGCAGGGGCATAGTACCTACGTAGAACTGATGGCCGATGGCGCCGAAAACTTCTCGAGTGGAGACCACCGGCAAGCGCAGCGTAGGAAGACCAGCCACGAGAGTGACAGATGACTTCGTACAAGTGGCGGGAAGACGCTGGATGCAAGCCGCTTCAAATCGGTCTTTTTGGAAATCCATATCCATACGCCTATGACCATCAGTGAACTGAGATGATGATGATGATGTTAAGCGTATAGATTGTGGTCAATAGATTGTGAGTAAGTATTTAAAATAATTTTGTCTGTTTTGTTTCAGATATCCTTGTTGCTCCCCCGAGTCCCGATTCAGATGGAGCAGGACCAGGTTAGTAGCAGCTATTTTAAATATATTCTACCCGACTGCGCATGGAGGGTTATGTTTTTTAAGTGTATGTATGTATGTTTCTATTTTAACTCCTACATATTAAACGGCTTGACCGATTTTGATCATTTTCCAGTCAGACAGACCTCATGGCTTAGTGGTAGTACGGCTGCCTCCTGAGCTGTAGGTCGTGGGTTCGATCTCCACCCAGGGCTAACATTTGTGTGATGAGCATGGATGTTTAAGTCTGTGTGTTTCAATGTATTATAAGTATGTATTTACAACAAAAAAAGTATGTATGTATTATATCAACCATCTAGTTTTCATAGTACAAACTTTGCTTAGTTTGGGCTAGATGGTGTTGTGTGAAATGTCTACCAATATTTATATTTATATTATATTTATTTCACGAGTATTAATAAAAATCATGCATATTCCGTATTTCGTATATCAGACATACTGCTAATGTAGTCGTGAACTTCTTGCTCTTTCTCTCAGTAAAATGGAAAAAATTGTTTTGAAGACAAAACAATTTTTTCCATTTTACTGTTTTGCGCTTATTTACCCTTGTATCTGATAAGTGTTTTATTTATGTTTCAGTCCTAATTTCGGACGGCCAAGGAGGTAAGTTTTTACAACACCTATAATCAGCATCTACTGGTGGACTTGGGTATTTCTTCAAACTCGACTTTCCTTCTGATTCATCTGCTAAATTTAAGCCTGCCAGTGGAACCAATGTTTTTTTCTGATCCCTCTGATACGTTTTCTACTAAATATAAGCGCATGACAGCATTTGCGCGAGTAGGTATTGCCTATATCTACAGAACAGAGCATGCGTATCATGTGAGGTACCCTATCAACACCCGTTGTTGCTTTGCGAATAAAATTACATAATATATAATAATAAATAATAATAGAATAAGTAAATAATATATATATATCTTCTTGTTCTAGGTGGAGTGAGCATTTCTGATGGTGGAGGTAAATATTAATGATTTCTTAAAGTTTTGCGATTGTTTCTTTATAACACAATCCAATCAAAAAAAATACTTTCAAGACGCTCAACCTGATATAAACAATATAAAAATGATAATTTACCACACGATTAGTAAACGAACGAAAGAAACAGAATTTTTTTAGGTACCTCAAATTCGGCTAGTAGATGGTCAAGTTTGGAATTTTACTGTATTAAGCAACTAAGCAACATAAATGCTGTTGTAGATGAAAAAAGATGTATAACACCACTAGTTAGTATATCCTCAGCTAGAGATAGATGAAAGTTAGAGAAAAGAATAGTTACAATCTTGGAATATTCAAGCTAGTGAAGATATCTGCCAGATCGACGAGCTCCATCCTCTGCCACACCGTCTCTTAACATCAGACGAGATTGGTGGTCAATAGTAGATTTATTTTACATAAAAAGTTACTTGTTAGGAAAGTACAAAAAAAAGTTACTTGTTAGGAAAGTACAAAAAAAAGTTACTAGTTAGGAAAGTTGTATTTTACTGTTAACGTCGACTGCCTGATAGTTAAATCCAGAGCAAGCAAAGGAAGGTTTGAAATGCTCCTTTCGCTCGTGGTTCTGGTGTAGAATATTGAGCAAAGCACAATTCGAGAAGGGTGAGACAAATATCTTTGAAACTATATCAACCCATTTTACCAATCTTGAGATTTATATCTAGCTTACCAAATGAATATGAAGTTTTTCTATTATGGCAGGCTAAGACAATATACTATATTGTTCACATGCTAAGATTCTGACACACATCGTTAACTTTTATACTGTCGGATATAACTAATAGATAAAGTCAGCTTTGTTGTTAACAAACCGATTTTAATATTATTTCGATTGTTAAGTAAATATTTTTGTAACAAACATCAACAAACTTGTCTTGTACCTATAGGTTATTTGATAACCCTGTGTTAAGGCGACGAATTGGTAAACTATAATATCAAAAATTGAGGCGCCATACGCCGCAATCCGCTCTTACACCCTGATGTTTTTACGCGGTTCGCATACGATCGTGCCGCGGCGTCGACGGGCTGCCAGCGCTCGCTCGCGCCGGTGAGCGTACGTCACAGCGCAGCGGCGCGCAGCGGCGCAGTATACCTACTTGATTTGAACTCGAACGCTTTTCTGCCTTGCGCTGGAACATAGCCATCATGAAGAAGCCTTGTCTTTATTTTTCTACAGATAAAAAGACAATGCGAACAATGAAGGGTTTTATATTTTTGTTATAAGTACATTATAAATAAAATATTTATTATTTTTTAATCGACTTCCAAAAAGGAGGAGGATCTCTTCGAATACATTTATTTGTAATGTATTTGTTCAGTGATTTCTTGGTCAATTATGAATTAATTTTGACGATTCTTTTTTTGTAACAAAGGTAACTTTTTAAACAAATCTCACTAGTACACGTACAAATAAATAATTATAGTTTTAATACGATAATAATTATATTTAAAAAATCGAAAAATATCGACTACAAAATACGCAATTCTGGGACATATTTTTTCAGTTATTTTGTAATAAAAACCAAATTACTGAACCCATTGTAATAAAATTTATACGGGACCACCTCTGAAGTTTTACCTACCAAACAAAAGAAGAATCATAGAATCGATTCATAATTAGTGAGGTAATCGGTGAACAAACATGCAAAGAATAATTAAAGTTTAAAAAACAGAAAAAACCGACTTCAAAACATGTAATTCGTTTATACTTGAATGATATTTTTCCAGTTATTTTGTTATAAAAATCAAAGTATTGAACCAATTTTGGTAAAAAAATTATGGGACCTCTGAGGTATTACTTACCAAACTAAAAAAAAACATCAAAAACAATTCACAATTGGCGGAGTAACAGGTGAGCAAACAATAAAAAAAACATACAGTCGAGTTGAGAACCTCCTTCTCTTTGGAAGCCGCTAAAAAAACATGCAGTCGAAGAACCTCCTCCTTTATAAGAGTTGATTAAAAAATTAAAAACTGACTACAAAATGAGCAGTTTTGTATTAAAAACCAAATTACTGAACAGAACAGAATTGAACCGATTTTTTTTGTTTTAGCTCAAACACATTCTATAAATTATAAAATCTACCCGAGTAACACATTTTCTAACTCTGAGTATTCTAGTTGCTTACAAAATTAAAACAGTTTTCGTAGTTCACGCATATATCTGCATATATTTATATACTAGACTAAATAGATGCACTCCTAAAAATCCGAAGAAGACTCAAAGGAACAGAAAGCTCTATAGCTTTCTGTTCCATTCCAACGTTAGTTTTCTAAAAAACAAAGGTAACTTTTTATACAAATCTCACTAGTACACGTAGAAATAAATAATTATAGTTTAAATACTGAAAAAACGGACAAGTGCGAGTCAGACTCGCCCACCGAGGGTTTCGTACAAACTAGTGGATAAAAGGAGGAAATCATATATTTTTGTTCATAAACCAAAAGGGGGAGAAGGAGAATCTCAATTCAACTTTTTGTTTTTTTTATATGTTTGTTCAGCGATTACTTCGATAATTAAGAATTCAAGTTGATATTTCATAGTTACTAGTCCCATATAATTTTTATCAAATTCAGTTTAGTACTTTGGTTTTTATAACAAAATACACGACTTGAAAAATATCTAAGTAAACAAATTTGTATTTTGAAGCCGATTTTGTTTTTGCAGTTTTTTAACTATAATTATAATTATTTTTAACTATATTATAATTATTTAAAAACAAATCTTATTTAGTTATTTATAAATACAGAAAATAAAATTATTGGTTTCGCTGAACAGTAATAATAACTAGTAGTTCTACGAACAGTAGACCTAGCGAGAGTGCTTATTTGCAGCTCACCTTGGGTCATCTGGACATAATACCTACATAAAGTTGGATTAGGATGCCGTTTTTTTATAATTTATTATTTATATAAAATTTTCGCTTATTTCGCAAGTTCAAGTTATTTTACAAATGTTATTTTGCGGTAAAAAAAAACCCATAAGTTTAAGCACCTTGAAAGATCAATATAATTTTGATACATAATTAATACAAAAATAGTATATTTTAGATAGCCTTAATTGAAAGCTTATTATAAGCATCTCGACAACCACTTGACCAATTCTGTTCATTTTTACCACAAGTTGTAATAATTGTGTACTTTATCTACCTACCAAATATCATTAAAATCGGTTGGTAATTAACGCCGCAATAAACTTCCCCCCTTTTAACGAGAACCACCCCTCCTATCAAAAATAGCCGATGACAAAAAAAAACATAGAATCTATACGCCAAGTTTCATCAAAATTGGTTCAAAATTACGCCCTGTACGCGAGTACGAATACAAACAAACCACAAACTCACAAACAAACTGACAGACGAAAGAAAATTTGGCCAGTCGATGCAGAGACGCTTCACTCGCTCGGTCAAATAATTATTTTCAAATACATAAAGAATATAACAATATATTATCTGCATCTACAACAAAGAGTCGAAATATGTATTTGAAAGTTTATACTATATACTGTGGCGTTGCGCGCACAATGCGATAACGGCTCAGCGGGCCGGCCACACTACGTTTTTACTCAGTATCAGCAAATATAGACCTTATTCTTGGGCGCTTAGATTCCGCAATGAGTATCGCATAGTAACGTGGTAACTTGTAGTACTACTATTACTAATTTGTAATATCATTTCAATTCGATCGTAAGTATTGCCCTGAAAATCTCCTAAATTAGATTTTGTAAAATCAGGTATAATTTACGAGTAATATCGAAATAAATTTCTCGCGGGATCGTCATACAGAGCGGCGGGAACGACCGTTGACGCCGAGCGCTGCCCGACAACTGAGGCGCCTCGACGCGCTCTATTGCAAATCTAAAGAGCTTGGCATAAAGTCGAAAATCGTATATCACACATAACCATTATAATGGCGAGCTTTATTTTTGGTAGGGTTTTTATTTAATTACTCAAAATAAACACACAAAATAAAAAAGTACTAGGTGGCAGTGCCTAGAATAGGAGTTTAGCTATTTAATTATTAAAAAATAATGTAGTGTTATCGCTGATAATTTCGAGTATTTGAATTAAATTTGAATTGAATTAGTATTATTTTTTTTGGAAAAAGCGAGGTTTTTTTTCAATATTTTATTAGGATCAACTACTTGTAGAGGTTTTTTCCTTATCTATAGTATTTTTTCAAACTGAATATATACATTAGTAGCTTCTACACAAGAGTTCAAAAAGTGCTCCTTTTCGGCTATCTGGGCCGTTCTGGGTTTGCGGCATGGTGTTAAGAAGGGGGGGTCAATACAACTTAACCTAGCCACTACAAACAACTTTTACTAAAAGCACAACTCAAACATCACGAATGAAAATAAGCTGATCGATACATTTCTTGTTTGTTGGTCAATCAACAAACATTTTCATTGGAACAACTGATTTTTGTAGTGCTGTTACTGGGTTGTGTCCATAGTTAAATGTATTTGTAACTAGCTGACCCCTACTTCGTATCACCTATCAATGAGTGGACCCGATATTTTCTCGACGTTTAAACCTTCCCTGGACTACGACAAACATTTCAAAACCAAAATCAGCTAAATCGGCCCAGCCGTTCTCGAGTTTTAGCGAGACAAACGAACAGCAATGGTTTTTATATATATGTATAGAGATATATAGAGATTGTGCGTACAATGACCACGTTTCCCTTTCGAACAAGGCACCTTAACTTCGGACTATACTAATATTTAGTGTGTAATAACTTTTTAAATATTTATTTATTTCTTTGCAGTTAACATCGCTGATGGACCTTCAGGTACGTAACCCAATTTAGCGCCTAGTTTTTACTTGATAGAAACAAAAATTAACGAAAATATTTTATAGGTATTAGGTATATTATTCAGGTATTCCCAATGCAACTTACATGTGACAGTTTTGAATATTTTAACAGATATCCCTGAATCAACTTACGTGACATGACTGAAACAGAATATACAAGACATTTAAATTATATGAGATATTTTAGTCAGGTTTCCCTGAATCAACTTATATGACAGTTTTGTAAATGTACAAATATTCCTGATGTTTATTTGTACATTTACAAAACGTTCTGTAAATGTAAAAAAAGTGTTAGGTGTTAGGTTATTTTTATTCTTTAGTTGTCTGTCCCTAATTTTGTAAATTCTTGTATGTATTATTTGTCCCCGTTGTGTTATTTTAATAATAATAAGAAAGCGTGTACTCAGAGCACTCACGCTCACTAAAAAGCTTCTTCTTGCGGCGGCTGTGTGTGGCGGGTCGCCCTCTTCCCTCAAACATGGTTGAGGAGAGCGATGGCTGGCACATGCGTCAACTCGTGAACAGGTGCTGCTTGCTTGTATAAATTAAAATTTTGTCTTCCTCTTGCATAACTTAAAAAAAAAATATGTAAGTAGTTATAAATGCATATATTAGTTCATAAAAGGCACGGACCCTGGAGTCTGTGGAGAATAAATTTGTTAAAAAAACCTGATTCATATTTTTTTTTCACAGGACCTCAACCTCGGAATTGACCAAGCAGAAGTTAATCAAGTGTTGATGAGTACCAATATCGCACAATCTAAATATTTGTCATAATGTTAAAATTTATGTCTAAGTAAGAAATATACGTGATAAGATTAAGTAATTTTGATATGTATTGTTGTTAGGTGATATGTATTGTTGTTTTTACGCTTATATATACTTTAAATATATTATTATGTATTTTATTTATCTGCACTGTAGTGTAGATTTGTACTAGAAACATCCTGTTGTTGGTTGTGCCGGTCTATAAAATAATAAGAATCAAAATAAGACAAATTCAGAATGCTCGATTTCGTAATTTTCGTAACATACATAAAGCGGGAATTACATTACGAAATTAGTGTCATGAAATTAAAATTAGTTTCACGAAAGTAGTTTCGATATATGCGAAAGTAATTTCGTGAATTAATTAATGTCTTGAAATTCACAGTATCGCAGTAACTATGGCCCCATCAGCATCAAAGCTATATTTTTCTATATTCAATGTAGCTAAAGAGATGCTTCTTTATAAACTTAAAAAAAGACTATCAAGAATAATAAGACGTTGGTGGATTCGAGAATGGGTAGTTCACGAGTTTCACGTCGCATCTACACTATGAAATTAGTTGCATGACACTAATTATACCGAAAAATCGCGGAGGGCACGAAACTAATTTGCATTCATGAAATTAATGCATGCATTACGAAAATATTAAATTACACGTGAAACTGTTGGTAAAACTAATGTCACGAAATTAATTTCATACCACTAATTTCGTAATGTAATTCCCGCTTGACTGTTACGCTTGATATTATGATGAATGTAGTGTAGTATGCGCAGAGGCGCTGTATATAGGTACAATTTATTCAAATAAGTATTATTTCAAGCAAACATCAATAAAAATTTGATAAGTATGTCAGCGCGAGGTTACAGAAGAGATAATTCATAATACGATCACAATACTCGGTAGCGACTTATTTATTAAAACGACATCGTTACATGGTTGATATTCCGAAAACTCGTACGAAACGCTTTGGCTCCACTTTCATTGTGCGTGCAAAATTTGGAATGCGCTCCCTGAATGAGTCTTTCCGAATAGATATAATCTAGGTGTCTTCAAATCGCGAGTGTATAGGTTTCTTCTAGGCAAGCTCGCTCCATCGAGGATCGTAACTGTCGCTTAACACCAGGTGAGTTGACGGTCAAGCACAAGCCTATTTTCTAATAATAAAAAATCTTAAGAGCACACGTCAGACGCTCCCAAAGGTGTTCTAATCAGTGACACATACGTAATTTGACGTCTGTATATAACACATATGTGTGTGTGTGTTATATACATGTACAAAGTTATGGTGGTCGTCTGAATGCCCCTCGCTCGTGACGTCAATAAAATTGGAATTCGAACGCAACGTTTGTTTCGGCTGGTAAATGAATGCGCCGTGCCGTCAAAGTCCATCAAACGACAGGACGGGTTCTGGTGTCCGAGATTGGCGGGGGACAGAGTGTCCGTTCTGTATGGAATTAATTAATTTCTTCTGTAATGTAGTATTCTTGTAGCAACATATGTTAGTACGTGTGTGTGTGCCCGACGGAGCAAACGGGCGACACTCTCTCTCACACACACACACACACACACGAAGTATTTTAATATATACTTCTTACTAGGGCTAAAGCATTTTATTGTAGAATTTTATATTTTTTGGATATCGGACACGATGATTTAATGTCAATAATATCCAAATTGAAAATTTTAGCAGGATCCTCTGATTTTAACAAACAACCTACGTGTCAGCCTCTAGCAGGAAGTGCAGCAGTTCCTAAAAATACGAAAATATGCTGTCAAAATATGCTTAATAAAATAGCATTTATACCGTTCCGTATTTGACAGTGGCTGGTGTCCATAACTTGCATTATATTCAAGAAACTTGAAAAAATCCTAATACTTGACATTGGCAAATGCTTTAATGCGGGTCCAATACAAAAAAAGAAGAAGAACTTGCATTATCACGTTCCCTACATGACGCGTTCATTCCATGTGTTCCCGAGATATTTACCTCCACAGTATTACATAATCAAAACAACAAAATGTTTACTTTGTTGGGAAATATATTTCTCGTTTATGGGGTCAATCATGAGGTTACGCTGTGAATGATAAATTTATAGGTACAAAAAAAAACTCAAGGCTAAGTTGAATATGAGGTATAACAATAATGCAATATAACGATACGGATAAGAGATATTTTAGTAAAATTTTTATATGTGACTACCTCATGAAGAGATATTTTAGTAAAATTTTTACCTGTGACTATTATATGTGACTACCTCATGAAGAGATATTTTAGTAATTTTTTTACCTGTGACTATTATATGTGACTACCTCATGAAGAGAGTATTTTTTCGGATGTAAGTACTTAATAATGGTCAAAAGGTCAAAACTGAAAAAAAATGGTGAGGTTTCCTTTTACCAGTGTACCTACAAATGTTTTTTTTTTTTTTTTTATCAGCCCTGTTTGTACAAACTGTCCCACCGCTGGGCGCGGGCCATCTTCTCATTATAAGAAGGGTAAGGCCATAATCTACCACGCTGGCCAAGTGCAGGTTGACATTTGAGAACATTTTTAACCGCCGACCCAAAAAAGAGGTGTTATAAGTTTGGCGGTTGTATGTAGCATCGTAGCTCTCAAACGGATGCATCGATGTTGATCTAGTATTTTTTTTTGTTTGGAAAAGGATTTTATCGAAAGTATTAGCTATGTGTCATCAAAATCGATTCAGCTTTTTTTTTTGTCGGCGATTTTCAAATTAACTAAACATGAACTTGTTAAATTTATAAAATCAGAGTCGATTTTATCAAAGTGAGAAATAATGATGTTAATTTTTTTATTATCAAGAAATTATATTCAGATAGTTATTTTGGCGACGGAATTTAGAAGAAAAAAAACATACAACAAGAATAACTTTTTAATTATTTTTCGTATCTAAAACAAAATCATCTCTCACTTTTTTAACATCAACAACACTCAGTGATTCAATATGTTGTGATGCGAGAAAGAGAGAGAGATAGCAACGCACTTTAGGCACAGCCTTAATTATTGAAATTAAAGAAAACTCGCACATTATGGTTTATTAATTTTTCGTCACGGCACATGGGTTGGTTTTACTACTAAGCGGTGCCACTAAATGTTTTACGTAAAAAAAAAGGTATAGTAATAGAAATTTAATTAGTTTAGCGTATTATTACGATACTTTTAATTAAATGTGCAGGTACACACTGTCATGTTGTATGCACATAAATGATCTTTATCTTTATCTTTACACTTTATTTTTTCTATGACAGGTAACTTATATTTTATGAATAAATAATAATAATAATTAAAACGCTTCAAATTATTGTATTTCGCCTTCTTCCCTCAAACATGGTTGAGGAGAGCGATGGCTGGCACATGCGTCAGCTCGTGAACGGGTGCTGCTTGCGGGAGCTGGACTGCTCGGGTATACACGCATGCATGTTAGTTAAGTGTAAATTAAAATGTTGTCTTCCTCTTGCATAACTTTAAAAAAAAATTAAGTATTTATAAATGCATATATTAGTTCATAAAAGGCACGAACCCTGGAGTCTGTGGAGAATAAATTTGTTTAATAAAACAATAAAATAAAATATTATTATTGTATTGTCATCGGTCCTCGATAATTCCAAGATAAGTAAACTTTTGTAAAGTTTGAATGCAATCTGACCGTTTGGAGTGGTATAAAATCAAGTCCAAAGGAGTTGGTTTGTAACGGTCCAGAACTATCCGTTACTCACATGTAGTCAACATAACTCTAAATGTTCAAAATATGGAATAAAGATAACAAATAAACTTATCCCGTCTACATTAATTTATCTGTAATTATAAGTATTTCCCTTATTTTTAATTAGTTATAGAATTTATTTTAAGATGCGTTATATAAAACATTAACAAATGCCAAATAATGCTATTTAGTCAGTCAAGGTTATATTTGAGGTCAATGGTTTATAATATTATTATGAATGTCTGTTTGGAAGCATAACACCAAAATTAATGGGAAGAATATTAACTCAATACTATTTACTGGAGCTACCTTCATTTAGTAATTAAATAAGTATTGGAGCATTTCGTTCTATATTTAGACTTGCACAAGCGTTTCATGGAAAGAAGGCTGCATTCTTGATAGTATGTGTACAAGTATGCAATTTGGTATACAGACGTCATGAGAATAGAGTTTAAAGTTCTTTGAATTAGAGGAATAATTTAATGAGAAAATGTTGAGGGTAGATCCGAAAAATTGTTGTTATTGTCAGTTCCATATTTAGACTTGCACGATCGGTTCTTGGAAAAATGCTAAGCGAAGGCGCACACTCCAGAAGTTAAATATTTTATTTTTATAAATTCATCATATATGTGACGTCACCGTAAATTAATGTAAAGATTAAAATAGATTTATTTATATCAAATTTACAATACTACTCTTTTAAGATAATTATATTATTATTTCTCGGAAATTCATATTTTCATGCAGTAATTCGGATATATCGACCATAGTTACCTAAATATCTATACGGTCAAAGGAAGTGGTAAATAAATGAAAGGTTTCGGTTGTTAAAAGGGTTTTCGTATTACTAAGTAGTATTGCTAATTACGTGTGTATGTATGTTGAATCTAGGAATGTTTAATGGCGACGATGTTTTGGTCCACAGCACTTTGTTACCTTATTTATAGCCGTTATTGTAGAACGTTCAAACCTACTTTGCTGGAATTTATCATTATATTGCTAAAAGTAAGTTAAATTGGGGAGCGGTATTTAAGTATTGTATACTCACAGATACAGATACAGATTACGGGTGACGGAAGCGTATTTTGTTATTTACTAATTTCGGAAGGCGGCCATTTGCAAGTTCGGTGTATATTTAGGTTGAGTGCGCGCGAAGTCTTAAGTCGTGACGAGTAGGCGTAGTTCTTGGTGGGGCTTGATACGTAAAAGGAAACGATTCGAACGCGGCGGGGCTCTTTTCATTTCACTCGTTCTGGGTTCTGGTGCTCGCTGGGCGCTAGGGCTTTCGTAGCTTTCGCGTTAGACGTTACTCTCGCTGGTTGCTCATTTGGGAAATAGAATTATTTTTAGATTAACGATTGCGGGGAGTCTTCTTTTAAAACTTAAATTATTTTGAAGTTTTCTTTTACGTTAATTTCATTTGCTAACGTTCTACTTGAAAACGTTTTGTGTTAGATTATTATTTTACTTATTGTTAGAGATGATGCGGGGATAAATTATTGTGAGTGTGTGCGTCCTGTTTGGTCTGAGAGTTCGGAACGGAATTGTGTGCTGGTCCGGCTGATACCGAAAAGTAGATGCACGGATTGGTGTATGATTCTTGAGTATGAACCTCCGGTTAAACATGGCGTGGGTGTTTAGGGAAAGCAACTGCGGAGTCTTATTAATTATAACCCCAAAGTGGTTATTGCTAGTGTCATATGTGCTTCAAACGCAAGTTGGAGACCATACGACGCTGTCCCCTTTTGTTACGTTTTGTTAGGCGGCTGGTTGTTTGAGACGCGACCAGGAGTAGAGGATTTGAGGTCTCTGGTCGGGGATTGGTTCTTTCTCGAATTCTGGCAGCATAGAAAGAAGTAGTGCGCGGATGGATTTCCACCAGAATTTTGGTTAGAATTGGTTCCTGACTGCCCTTCGCGTTGTAGGGTAATCTCCTTGTAACTATCGATGAAGTTGCTGGAGAGATTGTAGGGAGCCAGGGGCCAGTAGGTATTTCAGACTCGCCATCTAAACTGGTAGTATAGCTTAGTAGACGTGGAATCGGGCGTGAGGAAGCGTCTATAGCTTTGGAGCAGTTCCGTGTGAACCCGAGTTCACGGTGGGGTAGTGGTTAGATTTGTTATAATAGCTAGAAGATAGCTATTATTAACAAATACGTAGTTAGCTAGGGACGTAGTTCTTTTAATTCGTATTAGGAAGGGTTAAGTACACTCCACAAAGAAGAACACACACATCATCTCATTTACACAACTTCTGGAAACCCCTTGGAGTTCCAGAAGACATGCACAAAATTCAATTCTCTAATTTTGTCGGTAGGTCTTGTGATAGGCAGGGGGGACCCTTGACTCTGAACAATACAATAAAATAAGGAGTTCAAATGGGTTCTTAACAATTAACGTTTCAGGTAGGATATTATCAGTTAAGTAGGTACTTAGATTCTACTTAGTCAACTAGGATCTCTAAAAGTTTATGTTTTATTGGTGTTACTTCTACCAAAATAGATGAGTAAATTCTTCTTATGAACAGTATATTAGTGTTCTGAACAATCAATTCAATAAGGAACACTTTATACCTTTAAATATTATAACCATTTTATCTTGACATCAGTGATCTGAACAACATCATACAATAAGGATCACTGAATTCAATAACCAGAGTTAAATTTAGATTAATTTGGCAAGCGAAACCCTACCCGTAATATTTAACACATTACGAATAAAAATGTAAGCATTGTTGTTTCATATACTTCATTGGATGAACTACTCAAATTCATTTGTATTTCGGAAGTACCTACTTCATGCTTGGTCTCTGATTTGACAAAGAACGGAAGAATCTCGTTCATAATCTACCTATGCTCATTTAGTTCAGTGAAAGTATCAAACAACATAATGCAAATAGGAATTGTGTAATTTGCATGTAAAGCTAGATTTTGTTGTAAAAGTCGGGCAGTCTGAGATATGTCTGAGTTTATAATCACTACACTAAATTAAGGTTTAGATACACAAAACCTTTGGCCAGGATGTGCCAGTTCTACAGTAATTTCTATTACGGTGAGGAAAGACCAACCGTTTGTCTGATTAACCTTGTCGAGAGAGAGGTGTCAGCATTTTGAGTAGTCATTGCTGTATAACGCAGTGTTGAAGTGTATTTGTACCTATATATTACATACATGCTACCGAGCTATATCAAAGACTGCCTCACTTATCAGGGTTAGATATAAATTCCCTGCGGGAGAACAACATCGAAGAAGAAGAACATCTACATAGGTACATTATACCTGATGTGGCGACTGATGTTTAGCAAATCGTTTGGACAAACACATTCATCAAAAGTATACATCTATGATTTAAGGTTAAGGATTCATCGCGGTAAACAAAGGGTTTCGCATGTAGGGAAATAACTAGATAATTATTGTAGGGATTATTCGATTCTTGTTGGCAGAATTGAAGAATCTCTGTAGGTCAAGATTATGACCTACTGAAAGTATAAATAGTTGCTATAGACCTAGGTATTGGAACCAGGAAGTTCAACCTATAGGCAGGAACGTACCTAGGCAGTAAAGTCACTGTTGCATTGCTTAAGACTTCAACTAGATGTAGAATCAACCATCTCACCTTTTGCAATAACAAAGTAAACCACTTTGTTTCGATAGGATTTTCCATAGGTTTTGGGCCAACAGGAAAGCCTCCGATTCTACATTGCTGCTCTAAGCGGAATGGGTAGTTTTCCGATACAAACTTATTTCTATCTCGGCCTGACGTTATACTATACCAACACAGACATACTAGAAAGATTTTGCGTCCTCTTGTCTAGCTACATTACTAAGAAAGTAGGGAATTTTGACACACGTACAAGAAAGACTCTTTTCCCATTTGCTAAACAGGGCCTCCTAAAGGATGTTAGTCCGGAGGTTTCTGATGGAGCCAGGGTGCTTAAAAGTCCAACCAGTCTCTGGTCGCAGCACATGGGGCGTTCCTAGTAGGTAACTGGTTGGTGTGACTGGTTTTTACCAACTAGTTGGTATAACTAGTTGTTGCTAGCTGGTTTTCCTCGTGGTACGCAAGGGCGGAAGGCGGAGCCCTACCTCTTAGCTCCAAAATATATCTTGACAGTATATTATTAATTTGTGACAAAAGATGTAGAAGTAATCTCTCTGAACATAAGTCCACTCTATCATATATTGAGAAATAGGATTCCCACAACATAACCTTCCTATTTCAGTTAGGTAAAACTATCTTGGTTCCAAGTAAGGGTCATCTTCATGTTCATCGGTCGCTTAACATTATAAAACCTACGGCACACTATAGTGAATTATTATATTTTATAACTGTTATTTATATTGTTGCAATTGAATGTCTCAATCACCAGTAACTAGGTATACACAAATATTATCATATTAGGTAGGTTAATCCTTGTATTTTAACGATAAGTCAAATATATTGATATAGGAAAGGTATCGACTCAAATTCCCCTTCTGCGGTTATTGCGTCACAACAAGTAGGTCCTCCACTAGACGAATCACTGGCCATATATTTAAGTTACTGTAAGTTAATATAAGTTAGGTAAGGTAGGGCAGTAGCGATATCTTTTTAATATAGTAAATACCAAAAATCTTCAATTGCATCATAGTGGGTCGAGCATTTTTAAGGGCGATGTTTGGGGGGGTTACAGAATGGTATGCCGTGACACAGGATCTGAACTATTAAATTATTTTATATCTAGAGACCTTTAGTTTTATAGTTAAATGTTATCTGGTTTATTTTCTTATTCATCACTACACATAATTGTCTATATTATATATCAACATATCTCTATTTACATGTCAAGTATTATATATATATTCTATTTACTTCCTTCCTAGTTATGTAGTTAATTAAACGCCTTTTTTAGGCAAAATGTTGCTTGTGAAATGGTACGAATGGGGATTTGAGTCGGGACTTGTAGGATCAGATTTAATCAATTAGGAAAAGTATGTATATGTTAGGTACTATTTAACTATTCTAGGATTTAACTACCTACTTCCAAATAGTCTGGCAATGTTAGAAAACGGTTTTAGGGAAAATATATTTCTAATACTAACCTTCGGTCATAATAATTTATTTTAAAAATTTCAATTATTGTTAGAAATTTCTTTTATAAAGGTTAACCCTAATTTACTGGTGAGAGACAATCAGATGTTACTTATTTTTGTTCAGTCGGGTAGCTGTAGTAATAAAAAAATACAATAAGTAGATTTAAGTCATATTCTGATAGTAAATTATTTGTAAATTGGTACAGGCGGGTCAAGTAAGGTATTTAAAAATATGATTTCTAGACTTCATATTCTATAAAATTAGATTTAGGTTTTCATTGGATATTTTATTATAAACAAGCATATCAACATTTACAATTAAAATAATAGGTACTTACTTAGTACACACATTTAGATAACTCAAGCGGTGTTGTAGTTTGTAAAACAAGTGAAATCTCTTATTTTATTTTATATCACAGGCACTATAATACACTGTTATCACTAACACATATAACTTGGTTACACTTAGATATATAGGAAATGTGGTTTCATGTAGATTCATATTAAATTATTTGATTCATTAACATTCATAGAATTAGCCTGTAGTTCATCGAAATAGTTGTCTTGAAACATAGCGGGCGGCTTCTCAGGGGCTTGATAAAGCAAGTCAATTGTTTCCTAAAACAAAAAAATAAACTTAGTTAAAAGTCTGCAATGAAGTAAACAGTCATACTATTTGGTTAGGTAGTTTATGTCATAATTGTGCTTGTAATCATCCTCTTAAATTGTACATCTAATATAGTTGTAAATTGTAAATAACAATCACAATGTGAGTGGCGGTCATTCGTTTAACAGACTTAGTAACTTTTATTACACTAGAGGTGGGAAGTGCCAAGCATTGGCCTTAGTATAGCATAAGTTGGTAGCTGTGTAATACAAACCTTAGGTTATTATATTATATCGTCCGTGCTAAGTTGTAAACAGTAGTTTTTCTGCCATAATATTCGGTTGATCGGTTTGCGATTGAGGTGACTTCTAGTTTAGGGTGCTCCGGGGGCGTTGATTTCTCTTTGAATCTCGTTGATTGAAATAACAGTAGTTATTTCAATGTAGCTGCAACAAGAAAAATTAGATATGAATGTACAGTATGGTAGAAGGTAAAGTAAAACCAATGCTATATTATAATGAACAAAAACTTACCGTATACTAAAAACATGTTATGTTTCAGAGTTGTTATTTATAAAACGATTAGCGGGCGTTGTTGGGCGTAGTTAATTCAACTTTCAGTAATCAAGTACCAAAAGGTTCAGGCTGGTCAGGAATTTGGTTGGATAAGTTTATTTTGCATGGATCTTCTATCTACATGACGACTGTCTTACTAATAACATAATTATGTTTTGTAATACTTAAACTTAGAATAACACGCCAGAACTACAACATTAAATAGTTATTGTAAAATTTCTGGCTGTTTGAAAATAGAATCACGACAAGTTTACTGTAAACAATTAGGGACGCTTCACCAGAAATCGGAATCATTACGAGTAGCGGCAGAATCGATTATTCGAACATTTTGGATTTAAATTTATCATATAAATGTAGTCATGACAGTATTCGCATTTGTAACATTTTATCGGTTTATGGAGCCAACACAAGTTTTATTTACAGTTCGGTAGAATTTGTAACCATCGGAGTATTTTGATCTAGTAATTTTATTGTTGGGAGTACTAATTTATAACAACGGCATATCTTAATTAATTTCTAAGGAAGTAGTTTTGATTGAAGTTGTTTTTAGAAACAACAAGGTGATAAGCTATTATAAAATAAAAAAAAATAAAATAAAGTAAACCTATAGTTAGTTATTGCTAATTTGTACTGTAACATTAAATATTCGATTAAGCAAAACATTCAGGGGTGTGTTACTAATTATTGTATGTTACATTGGCGTATCATGTATTATTGTTGTATCTAAAAATAGTTATTTTACGATTAGTTGAATCAATTTTGTTGTAAACGAGAAAGGAAATATATTTCTAGTGTTCGAATATTGGATTTTGAGTTGCGATTCGATTATTAATCGGATAAGTGTGTTGGAATGACATTTCACTAAATCTGTTTCGCAAATGAATGAACGATTTCACAGATTATGTATGACGAAAGTTTTGGTTTAAATAATAATTTAAAATTGTATTAAAAGCGGAATGTGTATTTGTACATTCAGATTAAGTTTATAAGCCTTTAAATATTACTAGAAAATATAGCGATTTATTTTCTATATTATGAAATGTCATTCTTACTATATTTTGAAAATTCCCGCGAGCAGTAGTTTGTTACATTTTAGATATCGTTCGTACATCTTTAGCATGACTGAATACTGGCTTTGGGGCACGGCGACGATATCAAATTGTTTTAGACTATCAAGTTATTTTGAAGAATAAATTATGTTAAATATAATCGCTACAAATAGAATATAAATTCATATTTTTACTTATTAGTATAAAATTACAAAATCGGAAAACTTTTAAATCTCCCACTATAAATTATGTTTCGGAATATGTCACAATCTATTGTAAAATGCTAGCATGATATTTTAAATAATAGACATAATAAAAATATGTTGTTCATACAAAATGTCCTACGGCAAAACAGCGGAACTACTGTATTTAAACGATTATGCGATGACAGCGCAGCGTGCCGGGGTACTTTAGGGAAAAATAGTCGGGAAACACTATCAACGTGCCTACGGTTATTTTAATATTTAGATAACTTGTAAATTAGAATAGTTAAAATATATTTCTATAACAAAGGATAGCGCTAGGAAAATTCTGAAGATTTTAGAATAATATGAAGTTTATGTAATGCGTTTATTATAAAAAAATATTTCGGAACATTTTGAATGAAATGAACATCTAACTATTTACTTCGTTCGGAAAAATAATAACAATTATTATTATTTTTTGACTATAATTGATGCAATTTCATATAAATTATGTTAAAATCTACTAATCTATAATTTACTGGTAGAAATGAATCGAATTTGTTTACAGTTTGTTTTACGTATTTATATTTTATATGGATAACGCCATCTGTTGGTTACGTTGCGAACTAGATTGACGGGACAGAAAGCAGGATAAGGTTTAAAAATCAATGTTGGGTAATCGAATTGTGAGACTTGACGTGACACTAGATGTCGTACGTAGTATTTTTAATAGCTTTATGTAAATGTAAGAACCTTGTCGCATTAGGAAATGAAAATAATATGTAACAAAAATAATATTTGGTTAGTTTAGTTTTCGGCTTTCTCGTAAATAAGTATGTATGGTGCTTCAAAAATTACTCGTTGTAACTTAGAACATTTTCTAAAAGCTAATTAAAAATATTTACTTTGAAACTTAGCGTTAAAATAATAACGTCGAACTTTCTGTGAAGTGAGGGCTGGTCAAATGAAATGTTTATTAGAATAAATACAAAGTATACTTAGATGTTAAAATATAAAATACAACCTATATAAATAAATATTAAATTTCGGAAGTGTGTAGGCGCATAACTTCGGAACGGATTAATAGATTTTGTGTCATGCTAGTGATGGACGGGGTTGACGGTTATAAAAAAAAAAACATCATCATCATCACCATTTTTCATTACTGCAGGGGTACGATTAGAACTGTGGGCGCAGCTAGTTGCTTATAAGTATTTTACTCATATACTTTATTGTTTGGTGTTTCTTTTGTTGACATTTATTTAACTTTAATAACATAGAAGCTAGGAAGGTTATCTTTTGCACAATTTAACGGCTGAACTGATTCTAGTGAGATACTTTATAAGGATAGCAGTAGATAAACCTAGCCTATTTAACAATCGAAAGTTATGCTCGCTCGTCATAATTGAATGGTTGAACCGATTCTGATGAAGGTTCGTATGGGAATGGTGTTGTAGTCGGTCAATCTAACTGAAGAAAAAGGGCGCAAGTAATTTTGTTTTCTAATACTTTATGCACTTTTACATTTGAAAAACCAAACCTATTGTTATGAAACTTAGAGTAATATTTAAATGAACTAATTATCTAAGACCAAACTTGATACTGTCTGTTTGTTACCATAATATATTATCATTGCGATTCAATGGCTGAACTGATTGTTATGGAGTTGGAGGATGGAGTATGGAGGATAGTATGGCAGTCTGGGGATAGTCATGTGCCGTATTTTATCATCATCATCATACATTTTAGCAAACATATTCATAATTATGAGAGTGAAGCAGCGTAGAATAGCTAGTGTACTTTAGTTTTATACTAATTAAAATTAATTATGCAGTTTTACAGTTGCGCGGGCGAGATCACAATACATCTATACATAAATTAGAACTGTAGCTAATAGAAGTATGATTGTTAGATATTTATGATAAATTATTGGAGTAGATGTACGTCACTGCATTTTGTTGTATGTCTGTTTGTACATCGAACACGAATTTACTGAACAAGATCGAGCGAAATTTGAATTTTCTAGACGTTCTGATATAATGATAAAATAGTGTTAAATGTTTTACATAAAATCTGCGGCAAATAAATTAAATAAATTTTAAGTAAAGTAAAGTCGCCACTTTATTTTAACGTGAGTGTATCTTATCTCTAAGCGGCATTTACTGAAATAATTTATGGGGCTTAAAATATATTTCTTAAGATCGATTTGGCGGGGTAAGGATATGGCAGTCATGATGTAAGCGAGTAGTTTAGTGATTTTAATTCTATAATGTAAACACTAATTACTATCTAGAGATGATCCTCGTAATATCTATTCAATATACACAACATAAATTTTGTTCGGGTTAGTTATACATAATCCATGTAATCAAATAAATAGTTTAACGTTTTAGCAATTTTAGTGTCAAATGAAAATAAAATTATTTTATTATTTTTAAAGTACCTACCTAAATATAGTTTAACGTTTTAGCTATTTTAGTGTCAAATGAAAATAAAATTATTTTATTATTTATATAGTACCTACCTACCTATCTACCTGGTAGTCAAATTATTTATCATTTATTTCAATTAGTTAATTATTTGCATAAAATTATGTAACAAAATTCAATAACGTCGTGTGTCCAATGGCGAAGTATTTGGTTATGCGTTACGGTGATATAA
The DNA here is from genome assembly GCA_947563715.1 of Lycia hirtaria. NCBI lineage: Eukaryota > Metazoa > Arthropoda > Insecta > Lepidoptera > Geometridae > Lycia > Lycia hirtaria. The sequence goes on from OX387384.1 coordinate 9,938,973, forward strand.
ATATATCTGTATGCAAGAAAAAAAATATGTTATATTTTTTATTTTATTTTTAGCTTTTATTCTTTTAGTCGTAATTATATATCTAGAAATATTGTGTGACCATTATAACGCATATTAAGAATTATCTTGATTTAAGATTTATGTACCGGAAGTTTACTTAAGGCGAAGCGTTAAATGAAGTTGTTGTTAAGAAGTTTTATTTTATGTTTTAGTTAACATCCTTCTAATTATTTGTAACTATAAAAAAATATTAAATGAAAAAAAAAAACTCCTTTTTTTATTATTTGTGTTGTTTTTTTTTACAGGTTCTGATGATTATTTATTTATATAGTAAACATATTGACACATTTCTTGGTTTTCTTATTTGTTTTATTTTACAGGTGAGGTAATGTTGGTTATGGTATCTAAATATAATGGTAACGGAAGGAGGTAATTCCTGGGTTTGGTAATTAATAAATAAATAAACAAAAAAAGGAGGTATTGAGTTTTATTGGGTTATAATTACTAAACTGGTAAGGTTTCTGGTATGGTGGTACGTTTGATTATGGAGGTAAAGGTATTGGAAATATGGTACTGGAGGTAACTTAAAATTTTTCTTAAATTAAAGTTACTAAGCGCATAGAAGTTGTTCATTGACTGTTTAGTGATGATTTCTAGAACATGCGTGTATGGCAACGAAAGACTGGCTGTGATTGAGACTTGTGTGTAATTTTAAGGGGTTCTAGATCTCAGCACTATTGAGGTTAACTGAACTATTGTCAAGGTTCAAGAATTGGTAAAACACATACTCAATGTAAACTATCGATGGAGATGCTGGCTAGGTAATTGGAAGCATTGACATAAGTCGATTTTGATGGTTTACATACTCTACACGCAGGAAAGAAATTTACGCACACTTATAAGCGCTGACGTTTAACCAATATGATTTTGAATTTATAATCATAGTGGAGCAAAGGATCTATAACATTTTATACCTTTGTCCGCATGAGTATTCTCTCACTAGGAAGGTACATGTATTAGTCGCCAATATAGTGGATCAGGAAAGTATCTACTCGGTGGCTTACCCATGTCTCTCTTCTGGAGCTCTTTTTCTCACAAACAAAGATGATCTTGGTTGGTGGTGGGTTGCTTTGTGGGAAGGTCTATTTTTTTTATAGTGAATTTGTTGACGAACTTTGATTCTGAAGAATGAGTCTGTTGTTTAAAAGTCAGTTTAAAAACACGATCATATTGTATATAGGGATCATTGTGCATTTCTTACACATAATTTATTGCCATGGCTGGAATCTTGACAACGTATGGGTGGGGAATAAAAAAATAATAAAGGTTATTTAATGGGTTGAATACATGTGAGATTTAAATAATAATTTAAGTAATTCTTTCCTCCGTCGGACTTTTCAAAGTCTAAGCCGGTTAAAAGAATTAGCGGGCGACTGTAACGGTCCAGAACTATCCGTTACTCACATGTAGTCAACATAACTCTAAATGTTCAAAATATGGAATAAAGATAACAAATAAACTTATCCCGTCTACATTAATTTATCTGTAATTATAAGTATTTCCCTTATTTTTAATTAGTTATAGAATTTATTTTAAGATGCGTTATATAAAACATTAACAAATGCCAAATAATGCTATTTAGTCAGTCAAGGTTATATTTGAGGTCAATGGTTTATAATATTATTATGAATGTCTGTTTGGAAGCATAACACCAAAATTAATGGGAAGAATATTAACTCAATACTATTTACTGGAGCTACCTTCATTTAGTAATTAAATAAGTATTGGAGCATTTCGTTCTATATTTAGACTTGCACAAGCGTTTCATGGAAAGAAGGCTGCATTCTTGATAGTATGTGTACAAGTATGCAATTTGGTATACAGACGTCATGAGAATAGAGTTTAAAGTTCTTTGAATTAGAGGAATAATTTAATGAGAAAATGTTGAGGGTAGATCCGAAAAATTGTTGTTATTGTCAGTTCCATATTTAGACTTGCACGATCGGTTCTTGGAAAAATGCTAAGCGAAGGCGCACACTCCAGAAGTTAAATATTTTATTTTTATAAATTCATCATATATGTGACGTCACCGTAAATTAATGTAAAGATTAAAATAGATTTATTTATATCAAATTTACAATACTACTCTTTTAAGATAATTATATTATTATTTCTCGGAAATTCATATTTTCATGCAGTAATTCGGATATATCGACCATAGTTACCTAAATATCTATACGGTCAAAGGAAGTGGTAAATAAATGAAAGGTTTCGGTTGTTAAAAGGGTTTTCGTATTACTAAGTAGTATTGCTAATTACGTGTGTATGTATGTTGAATCTAGGAATGTTTAATGGCGACGATGTTTTGGTCCACAGCACTTTGTTACCTTATTTATAGCCGTTATTGTAGAACGTTCAAACCTACTTTGCTGGAATTTATCATTATATTGCTAAAAGTAAGTTAAATTGGGGAGCGGTATTTAAGTATTGTATACTCACAGATACAGATACAGATTACGGGTGACGGAAGCGTATTTTGTTATTTACTAATTTCGGAAGGCGGCCATTTGCAAGTTCGGTGTATATTTAGGTTGAGTGCGCGCGAAGTCTTAAGTCGTGACGAGTAGGCGTAGTTCTTGGTGGGGCTTGATACGTAAAAGGAAACGATTCGAACGCGGCGGGGCTCTTTTCATTTCACTCGTTCTGGGTTCTGGTGCTCGCTGGGCGCTAGGGCTTTCGTAGCTTTCGCGTTAGACGTTACTCTCGCTGGTTGCTCATTTGGGAAATAGAATTATTTTTAGATTAACGATTGCGGGGAGTCTTCTTTTAAAACTTAAATTATTTTGAAGTTTTCTTTTACGTTAATTTCATTTGCTAACGTTCTACTTGAAAACGTTTTGTGTTAGATTATTATTTTACTTATTGTTAGAGATGATGCGGGGATAAATTATTGTGAGTGTGTGCGTCCTGTTTGGTCTGAGAGTTCGGAACGGAATTGTGTGCTGGTCCGGCTGATACCGAAAAGTAGATGCACGGATTGGTGTATGATTCTTGAGTATGAACCTCCGGTTAAACATGGCGTGGGTGTTTAGGGAAAGCAACTGCGGAGTCTTATTAATTATAACCCCAAAGTGGTTATTGCTAGTGTCATATGTGCTTCAAACGCAAGTTGGAGACCATACGACGCTGTCCCCTTTTGTTACGTTTTGTTAGGCGGCTGGTTGTTTGAGACGCGACCAGGAGTAGAGGATTTGAGGTCTCTGGTCGGGGATTGGTTCTTTCTCGAATTCTGGCAGCATAGAAAGAAGTAGTGCGCGGATGGATTTCCACCAGAATTTTGGTTAGAATTGGTTCCTGACTGCCCTTCGCGTTGTAGGGTAATCTCCTTGTAACTATCGATGAAGTTGCTGGAGAGATTGTAGGGAGCCAGGGGCCAGTAGGTATTTCAGACTCGCCATCTAAACTGGTAGTATAGCTTAGTAGACGTGGAATCGGGCGTGAGGAAGCGTCTATAGCTTTGGAGCAGTTCCGTGTGAACCCGAGTTCACGGTGGGGTAGTGGTTAGATTTGTTATAATAGCTAGAAGATAGCTATTATTAACAAATACGTAGTTAGCTAGGGACGTAGTTCTTTTAATTCGTATTAGGAAGGGTTAAGTACACTCCACAAAGAAGAACACACACATCATCTCATTTACACAACTTCTGGAAACCCCTTGGAGTTCCAGAAGACATGCACAAAATTCAATTCTCTAATTTTGTCGGTAGGTCTTGTGATAGGCAGGGGGGACCCTTGACTCTGAACAATACAATAAAATAAGGAGTTCAAATGGGTTCTTAACAATTAACGTTTCAGGTAGGATATTATCAGTTAAGTAGGTACTTAGATTCTACTTAGTCAACTAGGATCTCTAAAAGTTTATGTTTTATTGGTGTTACTTCTACCAAAATAGATGAGTAAATTCTTCTTATGAACAGTATATTAGTGTTCTGAACAATCAATTCAATAAGGAACACTTTATACCTTTAAATATTATAACCATTTTATCTTGACATCAGTGATCTGAACAACATCATACAATAAGGATCACTGAATTCAATAACCAGAGTTAAATTTAGATTAATTTGGCAAGCGAAACCCTACCCGTAATATTTAACACATTACGAATAAAAATGTAAGCATTGTTGTTTCATATACTTCATTGGATGAACTACTCAAATTCATTTGTATTTCGGAAGTACCTACTTCATGCTTGGTCTCTGATTTGACAAAGAACGGAAGAATCTCGTTCATAATCTACCTATGCTCATTTAGTTCAGTGAAAGTATCAAACAACATAATGCAAATAGGAATTGTGTAATTTGCATGTAAAGCTAGATTTTGTTGTAAAAGTCGGGCAGTCTGAGATATGTCTGAGTTTATAATCACTACACTAAATTAAGGTTTAGATACACAAAACCTTTGGCCAGGATGTGCCAGTTCTACAGTAATTTCTATTACGGTGAGGAAAGACCAACCGTTTGTCTGATTAACCTTGTCGAGAGAGAGGTGTCAGCATTTTGAGTAGTCATTGCTGTATAACGCAGTGTTGAAGTGTATTTGTACCTATATATTACATACATGCTACCGAGCTATATCAAAGACTGCCTCACTTATCAGGGTTAGATATAAATTCCCTGCGGGAGAACAACATCGAAGAAGAAGAACATCTACATAGGTACATTATACCTGATGTGGCGACTGATGTTTAGCAAATCGTTTGGACAAACACATTCATCAAAAGTATACATCTATGATTTAAGGTTAAGGATTCATCGCGGTAAACAAAGGGTTTCGCATGTAGGGAAATAACTAGATAATTATTGTAGGGATTATTCGATTCTTGTTGGCAGAATTGAAGAATCTCTGTAGGTCAAGATTATGACCTACTGAAAGTATAAATAGTTGCTATAGACCTAGGTATTGGAACCAGGAAGTTCAACCTATAGGCAGGAACGTACCTAGGCAGTAAAGTCACTGTTGCATTGCTTAAGACTTCAACTAGATGTAGAATCAACCATCTCACCTTTTGCAATAACAAAGTAAACCACTTTGTTTCGATAGGATTTTCCATAGGTTTTGGGCCAACAGGAAAGCCTCCGATTCTACATTGCTGCTCTAAGCGGAATGGGTAGTTTTCCGATACAAACTTATTTCTATCTCGGCCTGACGTTATACTATACCAACACAGACATACTAGAAAGATTTTGCGTCCTCTTGTCTAGCTACATTACTAAGAAAGTAGGGAATTTTGACACACGTACAAGAAAGACTCTTTTCCCATTTGCTAAACAGGGCCTCCTAAAGGATGTTAGTCCGGAGGTTTCTGATGGAGCCAGGGTGCTTAAAAGTCCAACCAGTCTCTGGTCGCAGCACATGGGGCGTTCCTAGTAGGTAACTGGTTGGTGTGACTGGTTTTTACCAACTAGTTGGTATAACTAGTTGTTGCTAGCTGGTTTTCCTCGTGGTACGCAAGGGCGGAAGGCGGAGCCCTACCTCTTAGCTCCAAAATATATCTTGACAGTATATTATTAATTTGTGACAAAAGATGTAGAAGTAATCTCTCTGAACATAAGTCCACTCTATCATATATTGAGAAATAGGATTCCCACAACATAACCTTCCTATTTCAGTTAGGTAAAACTATCTTGGTTCCAAGTAAGGGTCATCTTCATGTTCATCGGTCGCTTAACATTATAAAACCTACGGCACACTATAGTGAATTATTATATTTTATAACTGTTATTTATATTGTTGCAATTGAATGTCTCAATCACCAGTAACTAGGTATACACAAATATTATCATATTAGGTAGGTTAATCCTTGTATTTTAACGATAAGTCAAATATATTGATATAGGAAAGGTATCGACTCAAATTCCCCTTCTGCGGTTATTGCGTCACAACAAGTAGGTCCTCCACTAGACGAATCACTGGCCATATATTTAAGTTACTGTAAGTTAATATAAGTTAGGTAAGGTAGGGCAGTAGCGATATCTTTTTAATATAGTAAATACCAAAAATCTTCAATTGCATCATAGTGGGTCGAGCATTTTTAAGGGCGATGTTTGGGGGGGTTACAGAATGGTATGCCGTGACACAGGATCTGAACTATTAAATTATTTTATATCTAGAGACCTTTAGTTTTATAGTTAAATGTTATCTGGTTTATTTTCTTATTCATCACTACACATAATTGTCTATATTATATATCAACATATCTCTATTTACATGTCAAGTATTATATATATATTCTATTTACTTCCTTCCTAGTTATGTAGTTAATTAAACGCCTTTTTTAGGCAAAATGTTGCTTGTGAAATGGTACGAATGGGGATTTGAGTCGGGACTTGTAGGATCAGATTTAATCAATTAGGAAAAGTATGTATATGTTAGGTACTATTTAACTATTCTAGGATTTAACTACCTACTTCCAAATAGTCTGGCAATGTTAGAAAACGGTTTTAGGGAAAATATATTTCTAATACTAACCTTCGGTCATAATAATTTATTTTAAAAATTTCAATTATTGTTAGAAATTTCTTTTATAAAGGTTAACCCTAATTTACTGGTGAGAGACAATCAGATGTTACTTATTTTTGTTCAGTCGGGTAGCTGTAGTAATAAAAAAATACAATAAGTAGATTTAAGTCATATTCTGATAGTAAATTATTTGTAAATTGGTACAGGCGGGTCAAGTAAGGTATTTAAAAATATGATTTCTAGACTTCATATTCTATAAAATTAGATTTAGGTTTTCATTGGATATTTTATTATAAACAAGCATATCAACATTTACAATTAAAATAATAGGTACTTACTTAGTACACACATTTAGATAACTCAAGCGGTGTTGTAGTTTGTAAAACAAGTGAAATCTCTTATTTTATTTTATATCACAGGCACTATAATACACTGTTATCACTAACACATATAACTTGGTTACACTTAGATATATAGGAAATGTGGTTTCATGTAGATTCATATTAAATTATTTGATTCATTAACATTCATAGAATTAGCCTGTAGTTCATCGAAATAGTTGTCTTGAAACATAGCGGGCGGCTTCTCAGGGGCTTGATAAAGCAAGTCAATTGTTTCCTAAAACAAAAAAATAAACTTAGTTAAAAGTCTGCAATGAAGTAAACAGTCATACTATTTGGTTAGGTAGTTTATGTCATAATTGTGCTTGTAATCATCCTCTTAAATTGTACATCTAATATAGTTGTAAATTGTAAATAACAATCACAATGTGAGTGGCGGTCATTCGTTTAACAGACTTAGTAACTTTTATTACACTAGAGGTGGGAAGTGCCAAGCATTGGCCTTAGTATAGCATAAGTTGGTAGCTGTGTAATACAAACCTTAGGTTATTATATTATATCGTCCGTGCTAAGTTGTAAACAGTAGTTTTTCTGCCATAATATTCGGTTGATCGGTTTGCGATTGAGGTGACTTCTAGTTTAGGGTGCTCCGGGGGCGTTGATTTCTCTTTGAATCTCGTTGATTGAAATAACAGTAGTTATTTCAATGTAGCTGCAACAAGAAAAATTAGATATGAATGTACAGTATGGTAGAAGGTAAAGTAAAACCAATGCTATATTATAATGAACAAAAACTTACCGTATACTAAAAACATGTTATGTTTCAGAGTTGTTATTTATAAAACGATTAGCGGGCGTTGTTGGGCGTAGTTAATTCAACTTTCAGTAATCAAGTACCAAAAGGTTCAGGCTGGTCAGGAATTTGGTTGGATAAGTTTATTTTGCATGGATCTTCTATCTACATGACGACTGTCTTACTAATAACATAATTATGTTTTGTAATACTTAAACTTAGAATAACACGCCAGAACTACAACATTAAATAGTTATTGTAAAATTTCTGGCTGTTTGAAAATAGAATCACGACAAGTTTACTGTAAACAATTAGGGACGCTTCACCAGAAATCGGAATCATTACGAGTAGCGGCAGAATCGATTATTCGAACATTTTGGATTTAAATTTATCATATAAATGTAGTCATGACAGTATTCGCATTTGTAACATTTTATCGGTTTATGGAGCCAACACAAGTTTTATTTACAGTTCGGTAGAATTTGTAACCATCGGAGTATTTTGATCTAGTAATTTTATTGTTGGGAGTACTAATTTATAACAACGGCATATCTTAATTAATTTCTAAGGAAGTAGTTTTGATTGAAGTTGTTTTTAGAAACAACAAGGTGATAAGCTATTATAAAATAAAAAAAAATAAAATAAAGTAAACCTATAGTTAGTTATTGCTAATTTGTACTGTAACATTAAATATTCGATTAAGCAAAACATTCAGGGGTGTGTTACTAATTATTGTATGTTACATTGGCGTATCATGTATTATTGTTGTATCTAAAAATAGTTATTTTACGATTAGTTGAATCAATTTTGTTGTAAACGAGAAAGGAAATATATTTCTAGTGTTCGAATATTGGATTTTGAGTTGCGATTCGATTATTAATCGGATAAGTGTGTTGGAATGACATTTCACTAAATCTGTTTCGCAAATGAATGAACGATTTCACAGATTATGTATGACGAAAGTTTTGGTTTAAATAATAATTTAAAATTGTATTAAAAGCGGAATGTGTATTTGTACATTCAGATTAAGTTTATAAGCCTTTAAATATTACTAGAAAATATAGCGATTTATTTTCTATATTATGAAATGTCATTCTTACTATATTTTGAAAATTCCCGCGAGCAGTAGTTTGTTACATTTTAGATATCGTTCGTACATCTTTAGCATGACTGAATACTGGCTTTGGGGCACGGCGACGATATCAAATTGTTTTAGACTATCAAGTTATTTTGAAGAATAAATTATGTTAAATATAATCGCTACAAATAGAATATAAATTCATATTTTTACTTATTAGTATAAAATTACAAAATCGGAAAACTTTTAAATCTCCCACTATAAATTATGTTTCGGAATATGTCACAATCTATTGTAAAATGCTAGCATGATATTTTAAATAATAGACATAATAAAAATATGTTGTTCATACAAAATGTCCTACGGCAAAACAGCGGAACTACTGTATTTAAACGATTATGCGATGACAGCGCAGCGTGCCGGGGTACTTTAGGGAAAAATAGTCGGGAAACACTATCAACGTGCCTACGGTTATTTTAATATTTAGATAACTTGTAAATTAGAATAGTTAAAATATATTTCTATAACAAAGGATAGCGCTAGGAAAATTCTGAAGATTTTAGAATAATATGAAGTTTATGTAATGCGTTTATTATAAAAAAATATTTCGGAACATTTTGAATGAAATGAACATCTAACTATTTACTTCGTTCGGAAAAATAATAACAATTATTATTATTTTTTGACTATAATTGATGCAATTTCATATAAATTATGTTAAAATCTACTAATCTATAATTTACTGGTAGAAATGAATCGAATTTGTTTACAGTTTGTTTTACGTATTTATATTTTATATGGATAACGCCATCTGTTGGTTACGTTGCGAACTAGATTGACGGGACAGAAAGCAGGATAAGGTTTAAAAATCAATGTTGGGTAATCGAATTGTGAGACTTGACGTGACACTAGATGTCGTACGTAGTATTTTTAATAGCTTTATGTAAATGTAAGAACCTTGTCGCATTAGGAAATGAAAATAATATGTAACAAAAATAATATTTGGTTAGTTTAGTTTTCGGCTTTCTCGTAAATAAGTATGTATGGTGCTTCAAAAATTACTCGTTGTAACTTAGAACATTTTCTAAAAGCTAATTAAAAATATTTACTTTGAAACTTAGCGTTAAAATAATAACGTCGAACTTTCTGTGAAGTGAGGGCTGGTCAAATGAAATGTTTATTAGAATAAATACAAAGTATACTTAGATGTTAAAATATAAAATACAACCTATATAAATAAATATTAAATTTCGGAAGTGTGTAGGCGCATAACTTCGGAACGGATTAATAGATTTTGTGTCATGCTAGTGATGGACGGGGTTGACGGTTATAAAAAAAAAAACATCATCATCATCACCATTTTTCATTACTGCAGGGGTACGATTAGAACTGTGGGCGCAGCTAGTTGCTTATAAGTATTTTACTCATATACTTTATTGTTTGGTGTTTCTTTTGTTGACATTTATTTAACTTTAATAACATAGAAGCTAGGAAGGTTATCTTTTGCACAATTTAACGGCTGAACTGATTCTAGTGAGATACTTTATAAGGATAGCAGTAGATAAACCTAGCCTATTTAACAATCGAAAGTTATGCTCGCTCGTCATAATTGAATGGTTGAACCGATTCTGATGAAGGTTCGTATGGGAATGGTGTTGTAGTCGGTCAATCTAACTGAAGAAAAAGGGCGCAAGTAATTTTGTTTTCTAATACTTTATGCACTTTTACATTTGAAAAACCAAACCTATTGTTATGAAACTTAGAGTAATATTTAAATGAACTAATTATCTAAGACCAAACTTGATACTGTCTGTTTGTTACCATAATATATTATCATTGCGATTCAATGGCTGAACTGATTGTTATGGAGTTGGAGGATGGAGTATGGAGGATAGTATGGCAGTCTGGGGATAGTCATGTGCCGTATTTTATCATCATCATCATACATTTTAGCAAACATATTCATAATTATGAGAGTGAAGCAGCGTAGAATAGCTAGTGTACTTTAGTTTTATACTAATTAAAATTAATTATGCAGTTTTACAGTTGCGCGGGCGAGATCACAATACATCTATACATAAATTAGAACTGTAGCTAATAGAAGTATGATTGTTAGATATTTATGATAAATTATTGGAGTAGATGTACGTCACTGCATTTTGTTGTATGTCTGTTTGTACATCGAACACGAATTTACTGAACAAGATCGAGCGAAATTTGAATTTTCTAGACGTTCTGATATAATGATAAAATAGTGTTAAATGTTTTACATAAAATCTGCGGCAAATAAATTAAATAAATTTTAAGTAAAGTAAAGTCGCCACTTTATTTTAACGTGAGTGTATCTTATCTCTAAGCGGCATTTACTGAAATAATTTATGGGGCTTAAAATATATTTCTTAAGATCGATTTGGCGGGGTAAGGATATGGCAGTCATGATGTAAGCGAGTAGTTTAGTGATTTTAATTCTATAATGTAAACACTAATTACTATCTAGAGATGATCCTCGTAATATCTATTCAATATACACAACATAAATTTTGTTCGGGTTAGTTATACATAATCCATGTAATCAAATAAATAGTTTAACGTTTTAGCAATTTTAGTGTCAAATGAAAATAAAATTATTTTATTATTTTTAAAGTACCTACCTAAATATAGTTTAACGTTTTAGCTATTTTAGTGTCAAATGAAAATAAAATTATTTTATTATTTATATAGTACCTACCTACCTATCTACCTGGTAGTCAAATTATTTATCATTTATTTCAATTAGTTAATTATTTGCATAAAATTATGTAACAAAATTCAATAACGTCGTGTGTCCAATGGCGAAGTATTTGGTTATGCGTTACGGTGATATAAATATATCTGTATGCAAGAAAAAAAATATGTTATATTTTTTATTTTATTTTTAGCTTTTATTCTTTTAGTCGTAATTATATATCTAGAAATATTGTGTGACCATTATAACGCATATTAAGAATTATCTTGATTTAAGATTTATGTACCGGAAGTTTACTTAAGGCGAAGCGTTAAATGAAGTTGTTGTTAAGAAGTTTTATTTTATGTTTTAGTTAACATCCTTCTAATTATTTGTAACTATAAAAAAATATTAAATGAAAAAAAAAAACTCCTTTTTTTATTATTTGTGTTGTTTTTTTTTACAGGTTCTGATGATTATTTATTTATATAGTAAACATATTGACACATTTCTTGGTTTTCTTATTTGTTTTATTTTACAGGTGAGGTAATGTTGGTTATGGTATCTAAATATAATGGTAACGGAAGGAGGTAATTCCTGGGTTTGGTAATTAATAAATAAATAAACAAAAAAAGGAGGTATTGAGTTTTATTGGGTTATAATTACTAAACTGGTAAGGTTTCTGGTATGGTGGTACGTTTGATTATGGAGGTAAAGGTATTGGAAATATGGTACTGGAGGTAACTTAAAATTTTTCTTAAATTAAAGTTACTAAGCGCATAGAAGTTGTTCATTGACTGTTTAGTGATGATTTCTAGAACATGCGTGTATGGCAACGAAAGACTGGCTGTGATTGAGACTTGTGTGTAATTTTAAGGGGTTCTAGATCTCAGCACTATTGAGGTTAACTGAACTATTGTCAAGGTTCAAGAATTGGTAAAACACATACTCAATGTAAACTATCGATGGAGATGCTGGCTAGGTAATTGGAAGCATTGACATAAGTCGATTTTGATGGTTTACATACTCTACACGCAGGAAAGAAATTTACGCACACTTATAAGCGCTGACGTTTAACCAATATGATTTTGAATTTATAATCATAGTGGAGCAAAGGATCTATAACATTTTATACCTTTGTCCGCATGAGTATTCTCTCACTAGGAAGGTACATGTATTAGTCGCCAATATAGTGGATCAGGAAAGTATCTACTCGGTGGCTTACCCATGTCTCTCTTCTGGAGCTCTTTTTCTCACAAACAAAGATGATCTTGGTTGGTGGTGGGTTGCTTTGTGGGAAGGTCTATTTTTTTTATAGTGAATTTGTTGACGAACTTTGATTCTGAAGAATGAGTCTGTTGTTTAAAAGTCAGTTTAAAAACACGATCATATTGTATATAGGGATCATTGTGCATTTCTTACACATAATTTATTGCCATGGCTGGAATCTTGACAACGTATGGGTGGGGAATAAAAAAATAATAAAGGTTATTTAATGGGTTGAATACATGTGAGATTTAAATAATAATTTAAGTAATTCTTTCCTCCGTCGGACTTTTCAAAGTCTAAGCCGGTTAAAAGAATTAGCGGGCGACTGTAACGGTCCAGAACTATCCGTTACTCACATGTAGTCAACATAACTCTAAATGTTCAAAATATGGAATAAAGATAACAAATAAACTTATCCCGTCTACATTAATTTATCTGTAATTATAAGTATTTCCCTTATTTTTAATTAGTTATAGAATTTATTTTAAGATGCGTTATATAAAACATTAACAAATGCCAAATAATGCTATTTAGTCAGTCAAGGTTATATTTGAGGTCAATGGTTTATAATATTATTATGAATGTCTGTTTGGAAGCATAACACCAAAATTAATGGGAAGAATATTAACTCAATACTATTTACTGGAGCTACCTTCATTTAGTAATTAAATAAGTATTGGAGCATTTCGTTCTATATTTAGACTTGCACAAGCGTTTCATGGAAAGAAGGCTGCATTCTTGATAGTATGTGTACAAGTATGCAATTTGGTATACAGACGTCATGAGAATAGAGTTTAAAGTTCTTTGAATTAGAGGAATAATTTAATGAGAAAATGTTGAGGGTAGATCCGAAAAATTGTTGTTATTGTCAGTTCCATATTTAGACTTGCACGATCGGTTCTTGGAAAAATGCTAAGCGAAGGCGCACACTCCAGAAGTTAAATATTTTATTTTTATAAATTCATCATATATGTGACGTCACCGTAAATTAATGTAAAGATTAAAATAGATTTATTTATATCAAATTTACAATACTACTCTTTTAAGATAATTATATTATTATTTCTCGGAAATTCATATTTTCATGCAGTAATTCGGATATATCGACCATAGTTACCTAAATATCTATACGGTCAAAGGAAGTGGTAAATAAATGAAAGGTTTCGGTTGTTAAAAGGGTTTTCGTATTACTAAGTAGTATTGCTAATTACGTGTGTATGTATGTTGAATCTAGGAATGTTTAATGGCGACGATGTTTTGGTCCACAGCACTTTGTTACCTTATTTATAGCCGTTATTGTAGAACGTTCAAACCTACTTTGCTGGAATTTATCATTATATTGCTAAAAGTAAGTTAAATTGGGGAGCGGTATTTAAGTATTGTATACTCACAGATACAGATACAGATTACGGGTGACGGAAGCGTATTTTGTTATTTACTAATTTCGGAAGGCGGCCATTTGCAAGTTCGGTGTATATTTAGGTTGAGTGCGCGCGAAGTCTTAAGTCGTGACGAGTAGGCGTAGTTCTTGGTGGGGCTTGATACGTAAAAGGAAACGATTCGAACGCGGCGGGGCTCTTTTCATTTCACTCGTTCTGGGTTCTGGTGCTCGCTGGGCGCTAGGGCTTTCGTAGCTTTCGCGTTAGACGTTACTCTCGCTGGTTGCTCATTTGGGAAATAGAATTATTTTTAGATTAACGATTGCGGGGAGTCTTCTTTTAAAACTTAAATTATTTTGAAGTTTTCTTTTACGTTAATTTCATTTGCTAACGTTCTACTTGAAAACGTTTTGTGTTAGATTATTATTTTACTTATTGTTAGAGATGATGCGGGGATAAATTATTGTGAGTGTGTGCGTCCTGTTTGGTCTGAGAGTTCGGAACGGAATTGTGTGCTGGTCCGGCTGATACCGAAAAGTAGATGCACGGATTGGTGTATGATTCTTGAGTATGAACCTCCGGTTAAACATGGCGTGGGTGTTTAGGGAAAGCAACTGCGGAGTCTTATTAATTATAACCCCAAAGTGGTTATTGCTAGTGTCATATGTGCTTCAAACGCAAGTTGGAGACCATACGACGCTGTCCCCTTTTGTTACGTTTTGTTAGGCGGCTGGTTGTTTGAGACGCGACCAGGAGTAGAGGATTTGAGGTCTCTGGTCGGGGATTGGTTCTTTCTCGAATTCTGGCAGCATAGAAAGAAGTAGTGCGCGGATGGATTTCCACCAGAATTTTGGTTAGAATTGGTTCCTGACTGCCCTTCGCGTTGTAGGGTAATCTCCTTGTAACTATCGATGAAGTTGCTGGAGAGATTGTAGGGAGCCAGGGGCCAGTAGGTATTTCAGACTCGCCATCTAAACTGGTAGTATAGCTTAGTAGACGTGGAATCGGGCGTGAGGAAGCGTCTATAGCTTTGGAGCAGTTCCGTGTGAACCCGAGTTCACGGTGGGGTAGTGGTTAGATTTGTTATAATAGCTAGAAGATAGCTATTATTAACAAATACGTAGTTAGCTAGGGACGTAGTTCTTTTAATTCGTATTAGGAAGGGTTAAGTACACTCCACAAAGAAGAACACACACATCATCTCATTTACACAACTTCTGGAAACCCCTTGGAGTTCCAGAAGACATGCACAAAATTCAATTCTCTAATTTTGTCGGTAGGTCTTGTGATAGGCAGGGGGGACCCTTGACTCTGAACAATACAATAAAATAAGGAGTTCAAATGGGTTCTTAACAATTAACGTTTCAGGTAGGATATTATCAGTTAAGTAGGTACTTAGATTCTACTTAGTCAACTAGGATCTCTAAAAGTTTATGTTTTATTGGTGTTACTTCTACCAAAATAGATGAGTAAATTCTTCTTATGAACAGTATATTAGTGTTCTGAACAATCAATTCAATAAGGAACACTTTATACCTTTAAATATTATAACCATTTTATCTTGACATCAGTGATCTGAACAACATCATACAATAAGGATCACTGAATTCAATAACCAGAGTTAAATTTAGATTAATTTGGCAAGCGAAACCCTACCCGTAATATTTAACACATTACGAATAAAAATGTAAGCATTGTTGTTTCATATACTTCATTGGATGAACTACTCAAATTCATTTGTATTTCGGAAGTACCTACTTCATGCTTGGTCTCTGATTTGACAAAGAACGGAAGAATCTCGTTCATAATCTACCTATGCTCATTTAGTTCAGTGAAAGTATCAAACAACATAATGCAAATAGGAATTGTGTAATTTGCATGTAAAGCTAGATTTTGTTGTAAAAGTCGGGCAGTCTGAGATATGTCTGAGTTTATAATCACTACACTAAATTAAGGTTTAGATACACAAAACCTTTGGCCAGGATGTGCCAGTTCTACAGTAATTTCTATTACGGTGAGGAAAGACCAACCGTTTGTCTGATTAACCTTGTCGAGAGAGAGGTGTCAGCATTTTGAGTAGTCATTGCTGTATAACGCAGTGTTGAAGTGTATTTGTACCTATATATTACATACATGCTACCGAGCTATATCAAAGACTGCCTCACTTATCAGGGTTAGATATAAATTCCCTGCGGGAGAACAACATCGAAGAAGAAGAACATCTACATAGGTACATTATACCTGATGTGGCGACTGATGTTTAGCAAATCGTTTGGACAAACACATTCATCAAAAGTATACATCTATGATTTAAGGTTAAGGATTCATCGCGGTAAACAAAGGGTTTCGCATGTAGGGAAATAACTAGATAATTATTGTAGGGATTATTCGATTCTTGTTGGCAGAATTGAAGAATCTCTGTAGGTCAAGATTATGACCTACTGAAAGTATAAATAGTTGCTATAGACCTAGGTATTGGAACCAGGAAGTTCAACCTATAGGCAGGAACGTACCTAGGCAGTAAAGTCACTGTTGCATTGCTTAAGACTTCAACTAGATGTAGAATCAACCATCTCACCTTTTGCAATAACAAAGTAAACCACTTTGTTTCGATAGGATTTTCCATAGGTTTTGGGCCAACAGGAAAGCCTCCGATTCTACATTGCTGCTCTAAGCGGAATGGGTAGTTTTCCGATACAAACTTATTTCTATCTCGGCCTGACGTTATACTATACCAACACAGACATACTAGAAAGATTTTGCGTCCTCTTGTCTAGCTACATTACTAAGAAAGTAGGGAATTTTGACACACGTACAAGAAAGACTCTTTTCCCATTTGCTAAACAGGGCCTCCTAAAGGATGTTAGTCCGGAGGTTTCTGATGGAGCCAGGGTGCTTAAAAGTCCAACCAGTCTCTGGTCGCAGCACATGGGGCGTTCCTAGTAGGTAACTGGTTGGTGTGACTGGTTTTTACCAACTAGTTGGTATAACTAGTTGTTGCTAGCTGGTTTTCCTCGTGGTACGCAAGGGCGGAAGGCGGAGCCCTACCTCTTAGCTCCAAAATATATCTTGACAGTATATTATTAATTTGTGACAAAAGATGTAGAAGTAATCTCTCTGAACATAAGTCCACTCTATCATATATTGAGAAATAGGATTCCCACAACATAACCTTCCTATTTCAGTTAGGTAAAACTATCTTGGTTCCAAGTAAGGGTCATCTTCATGTTCATCGGTCGCTTAACATTATAAAACCTACGGCACACTATAGTGAATTATTATATTTTATAACTGTTATTTATATTGTTGCAATTGAATGTCTCAATCAC
Organism: Lycia hirtaria; assembly: GCA_947563715.1. Taxonomy (NCBI): domain Eukaryota; kingdom Metazoa; phylum Arthropoda; class Insecta; order Lepidoptera; family Geometridae; genus Lycia; species Lycia hirtaria. Next base: position 9,956,388 of record OX387384.1, read on the forward strand.
CAGTAACTAGGTATACACAAATATTATCATATTAGGTAGGTTAATCCTTGTATTTTAACGATAAGTCAAATATATTGATATAGGAAAGGTATCGACTCAAATTCCCCTTCTGCGGTTATTGCGTCACAACAAGTAGGTCCTCCACTAGACGAATCACTGGCCATATATTTAAGTTACTGTAAGTTAATATAAGTTAGGTAAGGTAGGGCAGTAGCGATATCTTTTTAATATAGTAAATACCAAAAATCTTCAATTGCATCATAGTGGGTCGAGCATTTTTAAGGGCGATGTTTGGGGGGGTTACAGGTTACAAACAAACATGCATACAGGTGAAGCTAATAAAAGCGTGTTAAAAAACTATGACTATGATACGTGTGTTGGGCATCAAATTATCGTAATTATATACGTACCTAAATACAGCAACGATAAATGTTTTTTTTTTTTCAAATAATTTTCTAAGACATATCTACCTAATATTCAGCTCAACGACCTAGCCGACTTTTGTTTTTTTGATCTTGTTTGCTAAGAACATAGTTGACGCAGCAATTCTCGTCAGTACAGTACGCGTTTCTTCATACAACAGGAAAAAAATATTTTATAAGTATCTCTATTTTAGATTTCTATTTTTATTTATCTAGTTGAAAACATAACTGGCATAATCTACCGTTTTTCAAAATGGAATTTTTAGTTGTTTTTTTTTTTTTTGCTACGGAGTTATAAAAAAATACAAACCTTAAAGGTGTATTCAATTTATGACAAAACACCAATCAGTTAAAAAAAATATTATCTAAATCAAATAACGTTAAATAGTAGAAAACAGTGTTCTCTTTTATATGGGCTAGATGGCGTTGTGTGAAATGTCCACAAATATTTATTATTTATTATTATTATATGGAAGAGCGCGCGACAACTTCATATTAAAATGTAGAATACTATAATCTCTGCGCATTACTCTGACGACAATCTTAGATCAACTTCATTACCGCACTAACCACAAGTACGGACGACCTCAAACGTACTTGACACTCGCGAACCCGCAGTGCCCGGATCCCGCACTAAAATAGTCCCCATTGTGCTCATTGTTGCTCCTTCAATTCCCAATGACATCACTGACCAAAAGTGCCACAAGTACACGTCGGCACTAATTGACTGCGACGACATCTGGACCGATCGCGGCTTCGGATCGACTCTACCAATCTAACTCGTTTGCACAACTCGTCTCTCAACTTTTAAATAATTTTATATTCAATAATGGGTGTGTATATCGTTGGCTTCATAGTCGCTCTTATTCTGGTGAGTCTGCATTTTTTGTCTTAAGACGCTGGGATGGGCTCGCTAGCTGTCTCGCTCGCCGCGTGACTCCTACTTTATCCGACTACCAAATGAGGGTTATGTATTTCTTGCGTGTGTTTGTAATTATGTAGGTATATCTAATTCTTTCTAAACTCTTCAGCCTAAACCATTGAATGGATTTTAACTATATATGATGTCATTACATTTGTATCTGATAGGACAGTGATTTAATTTATATTATTCCATGTGTGTGTCATCATACTTATACAGTAATTATTGTTGAATGAGACCACATTTTGTAGTCGGGTGTTTTGTTTTCTTTGTAATAATAACATTTGTTTAATGTTAAAAATTAACGAAAGGTATTTTTATAAAATGCAAGCGTCAACTTTAGACTAAGACACTATAAAATGCATGCAAATTTTTTTTTTTAATCTTGCTGTTATTTCGACTTTATTGACGTCGAGAAGTGACGTGAAATTTTACGGCTTTCGACGTTTATTTATAATTATTCTAGTAAGTAATAGAATTTTTTTTTGGTAAATATACTTGTACTTGTTGGTCATATGGTTGACACTCGCATATTTATCAAAAATACATTCCATAAATTGTAAAAACTATTTTTTAAATAAGTAGCGCCGTGTGGGCGAGACAGCCGTCGCATCTACCCTGGCGCTTTAAGCGTAAGTTTTTTAAGAACACTAACATTATGACATTCTCCACAGGCTGCCATAGTAATTGCTTGGATAGCATACTGTCTATTCATACGCGAACGTCACAAATCTGAGCTTTACCAATACGACATAGCTGACTTAAAACATAGGAACTACCTACTTTCTGAGAAAGAAGATGATGTTGAGAAAGAAAAAGAAGTGACGGCTGGAGTTATATTTCTGCCGTCTCGTCGCAGACAGTCAGATGATTACGAGAAAAGGCCTGATTATCCGGAGAGTCCCGCTCCAGTAACTCCGAGCACTGACCGCTTGATTGAAATACTAGATGACAACAGTGTGGAAACCACTACGCATTATAAGGATGGAATATACGAGGTCGACAGCGCACCCGTAGCGTACCACTCTGACGTGTAGAAGTATTGCACGTAAAGTAGGGCCAATTAGAGATATATCACATTTTTAGAACCCTAATCACAATCGTTTGGTAACATTCAAAGTCTTTCTTTTCAGTCAGTCCTCATATATATGATATGACAGAGATCGAATCAATCGAATTTACATTCGACTGCTTGTGAATAGCGCTCAGGAAATTACTTCTGAATTTTTGACATTTCCAATTTCAATAATATTTTTCTGACATTTTTGGATATTCACAATCTGTCAGATTTAAAGATAGATTCGATCTTTTTCATAAATAATATGAGGACGAACTGAAAAAAGTGTTTGAGGTGAATCTGATATCGAATTATTATGAATATGGGTATTGAAAAATATTGTTAGTGTAAAATGTGATCTATTAAATTGGCCCTGTTTTTTAGTATACGTACCTACTTCAGAAAAATATTGTGCATCAGCTAACTTCGTATTGCCGAACATGTTCAATCGCTTCTAGGCGCTATTTTTCCTACAGTTTGAGATGCCTTTCGAGAAAAAAATACTGATAAATGAAAAAGAAAACTTTCTTACATAAGACAATATTTGACGGATTTCATTACACATATCTCAGAGGCGGTCCCATACAAATTTTATCAAAATCGGTTCAGTGCTTTGGTGTTTATAACAAAATAACTGAAAAAATGTCATCCAAGTCAAAGAATTGCGTACTGTGAAATGTTTTTTTTTTAGTTTTATAAACTATAATTACCTATAGTCAATCGTTTAGGTATGCGATTGTTTGTCGATGCACAATATTTATTGTGAAACACTTGTCCCACATTGAAACCTAGGACAAAGACTTGCACTTAACTATTTTACTAGAATACATACTTATTTACGATTTTTGTTATTGCCTGAGATGATAATATCATTTGATTAAAAATATAAAACGTTTTTATATCCTTTTTCTAATAAAACTCTATACGATAATGTCACCTTTGCAATAACAAAGTTAAATGATCGCTTGCAAAAAAAGACATGACATCTTTTAGTGTATGAGTATAATATATTAAACACATAAATACAAGAACACTGATTAATAAAAAAATTACACCCATATTACTGTAGGTACAGGAAAGAGAGGAGCCCCCAATTTAGGATTTTAAGCATTTTTTATTGTTTAAGGGCTTATACGATCAAAAAAATTAATATATTTAGGTGAGAAAAGGATGTAACCAAATTATTAAAACGCCAATGGTGGAAAACATCAATGATCTCAACCTCATTTGCTTTGTAGTTACAGTATTGACCATAGACTAATAAAAATCTTCTAGGAAAGCGCGCCCCATCGTAGACCGTAATTGTCGCTTAACACCAGGCGAGTTGATGGTCAAGCGCAGGCCTATTTTCAAATAAAAAAGAAATATGTTAATTATTGTCATAACTAACACTGACTCCAATTAATGTGGTAGTTTCTTCACTGGCAATGAATCACTTATTGATCAACGAAATACTAATCAATATTTAATTAAATAAAACTAGATCGTATAAAGACCCATAACGGTGTCCTGTTATATATACATTCTTCTTTATCAGTGGAAATATCACAAGCCCGTTGATATAATTATATAAGAAACAGAATAAATCCGCGAAGTGCAATAGATAGGTACCTACAACAAAATGACGTAACATGGACGTAATAGTTACGAGTACGTATCGACGCATAATAGAGAATAGGCTATTGGCCGATACTTTTGACGCTGTCTGCAATTTTGTCGATGGTGCTCTTCTCAGTGGGCTTAAAGACGTGTACCACGGCATCTCCGGCATCGCTGAAGGTCTTGACGACTTCGCCCCATGCGTTCTTCACGGAATCCATCACGTCTCGTTTCTCTCGAAGGTCATCTGTCGGTAAAGCAGCTGCGAGCACGATCAAGCACTGGAATAGACGTTATGTAATTATTTTGAAGCTAATAGACTAATGCATCACGTTTTGTGTTTAGAGGTTAATTGCCGAAGATTTCTATGAAGTAAAAATCGTCAAGATAATTATGAAGTCAATAGACGTGACCTACTATTATTAAACTATCTGTCGCCTGCAATTTTACCTGCAGCGTCTTTTGCAGCGTGGTAAGAAAATTTACTGTAACAGGCTGCTGTGACTCCTGAGCATTTTACAATACTAGATGGGGCTAGTGATGAGAAATGGTGACGATTACGATGATCAAATGTAGCCTATAACCGCTTCCAAGTTCTCAGCTATCACTGTACTAAATTTCATGAAGATTGGTTAAACCATTAAATCGTGAAGAGATAACAAACAGACAGAGAGATAGAGGGGCAGACAGACAAAGGGAATCATAGACAGACAGAGTTATTTTTACTATTAAAAAATTAGTTAGATGAGGTGAATAGATTACTTGCTAAATGTAAGTAGCGTAAAAAGGATGGAAATAAACAAGAATAAAAATTATATTACCAGGCGTTGTTGCGGCTACTAAGTTCCAATATTCTGTATTTTTTTTATCAATTTTCGTACCATTTTTCCGACCATAAAAATATTAATAGAATTTTACAAAAATATATCTAGATAAAGGTACTTAATTACTTACACAAGAATTTTACTAGCACGTGTTAGTTAAGAGAGAGATTTTGGAAAAATCACAATGTCGCAGGCGCAACTACATAAATGTTAAAATGTCGTCAATCTGCGTTTCGAATAAAACGCGCAGGCTACAACACTTACTTATTGCGGTCAATTCTGAAGGCACCACTAAAATAATTAAAGTAACTAAATTAAAAAAGTAATTTTTCTGAATTTAGTGATATTGAGAATTTTAGTTAATTTGGTGGTTCACGGTATATGAAAATGTAGACACTTCAATCGCATTCATATTGTACCAATTTGTAAGTATGCATTGCCTGAGTGGATACTGGGTACCTCACCTCAATAGGTACAACCTAAGTGTATTTAAATCGTGGGGTAAATAGGCTCCTTCTAGGCATGCACGCTCCATCGATGATTGCAATGTCGTCAACATCAGGCGAGATCAAATATAAAACAACTTACATACATACCTACATAAAATCACGCCTATACATCCTCAATACTTATATATATTTTCCCTTAATGCCGCCGTTCGAAGCCACATTTGACCTTGTTAGACCGTGTAAGACCGAGGTTTATATGAAACAGAGAGGATATTAAAGGGTTAGAAGAGATTAGAGGATAAAATTGGCTTGTGACACGGGGTCAGACCATCATTTACATAAACGCCAATTTCCGCCAAGTCCCTTAGCTAAAAATACTTTTGAGGCTTTTAGCTAGTAGCTAGTACTAGTATTTTGCACGCCTGTGAGGCAGCATATGGAGAGCTATGTTTTTTACCTGATGTTCCACCTACTGTACCCATATGCGCAATAAAGACATTATGAATTATGAATAAATACTAGTTAAAGAAACTGTACCACACAACCACGCTGCGTGCATAGCGTGCACAACTACATATCCTATACAGCACTTAAATTCCAGGGGGGCAATTCAGTTATTCAAAACCGCTCCGTAACTGAACCTTGTGCGAAGCATTTCCTGTCGGCTGCTATCATTTTTTGATTTAGTAACGAGCGAAGGACGTGTCATGTTTCATCAAATGTGTCAATTGTATGACATAAAAGTGACAGAAGCAAAAAAACTGGCGGCCGACGGGAAACGCTCCACATATGGTTCAGCTACGAAGCGGTCTTGAATAACTGAATTGCCTCCCAGGTTTATTAATTAACACGAAAACCGGTAGATGAAGAATCACGCACATACACTTACTTAAATTAATTCTCTGTTTAGACAAACTTTTGTTAATATTTGTTTTATTTAGAGGTGCCAGTCAGCCACAATCCTATCATGAATTAAAACAAATAATATAGCAATATTTAATAGTATTAGATAAGAAAAGCAACAGAAAAAGTAGAAACAGATGTACTTAATTATACATTTACTTACAAGGACAAAGAACGCTAGCCGATGAAACATGATTACTGTTTTCTTTCACTGCCGCACTTCCAGAGATGTAGATTGTCGAATGTTTATCCTCACAGACAGTGAAACAGTGTGGTCACGTCCAAAGTGTGTCTCTCAATGTAGCAAGAGAGACAGGAAGATCTGATTTCACAGATGTGTCGACAGCACAAATTACAGGACAATCAAACAATGACGCACGAGGGCGAAGCAGGAGTGGTCATCGTGTAAGTACCATTGCATTATTACTTGGTGTTGCAAACAAAAGCCGAAGAAAATTATTTTTTGTTTTAAAATGTGGACAGTTCGAAATTATGGGATCGATGACCTCCTTTTATTGTTAGCGTCTAATTATTATAGCACAGCCTACTTTCCATCTTATACCGCAATCACAATACATTAGTTCCCAAAGAGGACTAGATCGCCCCTCCTAACAAAAGCTTCCGAATTTGGGAAGAAAATAAGGGTACTAAAACTTCCATGAGTATTAATTTATGATTTGGAAGACATCGATCTTTTGACCGATTAATATCGTGTTTTCTGGTTTCATTAAATAACAGAAAATAAGGGGCTTAACTATATTATGAATAAAGAAAGCGCCTTTCGAGCTAGGAAAAGATCTTTCAGTTTTCAATCGAAATCATTCGAAAATCTTAGTACTTTAAACACAAAGTTTTAGTTCTTAACTTTAGTTTTTTTTTTTTTTTATAGAAGATAGATCTACGATTGACCACCAACTCGCCTGATGTTAAGCGACGGTGTGGCCGAGGATGGAGCTCGTCGATCTAGAAGATATCTATTCACTCTAGCCTTGAAAATTCCAAGATTGTAGGTCTCAGGAAACAGAGATGGCGGCAACGAATTCCATTCTTGTGCAATACGCAACAGGAATGTGGATCGATATCGCTGAGTACGGATTGAGGTATCCGTATCGAACTATTCATCTGGTAGGTACCTCCATGTATTTTTCAGAGCCCATCTAACAAACTTTGGGAAACCCTGCCATAGTAGAATAAGCATACCGCTACGTCGAGCAGGCGCGGTCAAGCTCAAACTTATCAATGAAAACAAAAACAAGATATGAGACTTAATGTTATGTATTGTAACTATTAACTATAACATATGATTGCAAAATGGCAACCCCGTGCGATCTGCTACGCATTATGTGTCATCCGCGTCGAATCTCACCAGCCGAGTTTAATCGAATCTGAATTGTAATGGTGTTTCGTTGTTGTTTTGTATATTTCAATTCTATCTAACACGAAACGTTTTATTCACTCAATAAAGCCTCAAAAAATCGAAAATCTTTAACTAATGTTTTCTTTTATTGACTGATGGGCGAAACGAGTTAAGGTCTCCTGTCAACTGGCTTCATCATGGCTATCATGTATCATGTGTTCGGACGTTTGTTTAGATGTTGGAACTTTATAAACAGCTTAATTGATCTGAGATAAACAGGACGTATTTTTAACTTGACTACAATACAGAAAAACTTATTTTATGACGATAAAAAAACGAAAAGAGTTATTAATCTTTTATTTTGAATAGACTGATTGTTCCGCTTAATAAAGTGTTTATCAATGCATACTCGTATTAAATCCTTTTAAGATTGTTTTTAATATACCGGGCCCTTGCGGTCCAGTGCCAGGTCCTGTGGAAATTACAATATAGGTAATTATTACATTATCACTTCCGATATAGTATAAAATATTTTCAACAAAAAACATTTACTAAGCAATAGCCGCAGTCTATGAACAATTGCAACAAGAATGACACCATTATTGTTGCAATTGTTCAACAAGAATGGTGTCATTGTTGTTGTTGTTTTGCGAACCCGGGGGATGATTGTTAACCCTTTTAAAGCGTTATCCACACACATCAGGGCTTAAGTTTCCGCCCCGGTAAAAAAAAACACTTCTAGCCATATCAGGTGAGGAGGCCAACCGTCAATCGATCAGCCTTTTCTGAAAGCGTATGGCGGGTCGCTCCCGGACGTCCCGGAGGTCTGGAATCCTGATGGGTGTGGATAACGCACCCATACTACACCATATACATACTACCATACTACAGTTTGACGAAGAACATTCGCTACGCGATATTTAGTATACAATTCACATTATGATAATACGGCTGAAATAATTTGAATGAGGGTTTAAGGTAACCTATTGCGTTAACAGCGTTGTATGCTAGTTAAAAAAAAATGTGTAAACTTAGTTAAAATAAAAATATAAAATGTATTAGCTTATAAAAGGCACGGAACCTGGAGTCTGTGGAGCTCAAATTTAAAAAAACCGGAGAAGCCGGGTCAGACTCGCCCACCGAGGGTTCCGTACAAACTAGTAGATAAAAGGGGGAAATTATATATATTTTTATATTTTGCTGTATAAATCGAAAAATACACATCGTAAAAATATTTAAAAACCTGTTTTAGCTTATGCTACTGAAGCTCTTTCATATGATACATGATACGGTTAATTCACTTTGAAATTTGGACCTCCATTCCTTGCTTATAGACACAATTTTTGTGTGATTAAATTTAAAATGTCAAGTTTTCGGATTTTTTCCTATATGTCTAACACAATTTAATGCCAAATTTCATTTTTCTAGGTCAACTAGAAGTACCCTATAGGTTTTGACTCCCTTGGGAGTGTCGAAATGTCGTTTTTTACGACATAAGTATTCGGCTGTAACTTTTTTTTAAGAGCACTTAGAAACTTTATTTTTCTTTCTGCAACAAAATATTATGGATTTGCGTATAAGGTTTTAATTTCAACTCGATATCTTCACGCGTTCCCGAGATAAAGGTCTTGACACGCGGACGGACGGACAGACGGACAGACAGACGGACAGACGGACAACAAAGTGATCCTATAAGGGTTCCGTTTTTTTCTATTGAGGTACGGAACCCTAAAAAGTAATTTATACTCTAAAACACGTTTGTAAAACATTTTTTTATCCCGAAGAAAAATAGGATTCGCTCAACTCGATACCTTCACGGGTTCCCGAGATACTATTACAGACGGACAGATGGAGAACAAAGTGATCCTATAAGGGTTCCGTTTTTCCCTTTTGAGGTACGGAATCCTAAAAACAGATTTTCTTTGATATCTTTTAAAGGGCTTAGGAGTAAGAAAATATAATGTTTTTAGGGATCCGTACCTCAAAAGGAAAAACGAATCCCTTATACTTATAGGATCACTTTGTTGTCCGTCTGTCCGTCCGTCCGTCTGTCAAGATCCGTATATCAGGAACACGTGAAGGTACATCGAGTTGAAATTAAAACCATATACGCAGATTCATAGTCTCTTGCTGCAGAGATAAAAATCAAACTTCTCAGTTTTCACAAAAAAAAAGTTACAGCCGAATATGTCATAAAAAACGCAGATTTCGACACTCGCGAGGGAATCAAAACCTATGGGGTGCTTCCCGTTGACCTAGAATTGTGAAATTAGGCAAGAAGCATTGTCATATAGTAAACATACTTAAAGGAAAAAATCCGAAAACTGTACATTTTTTATTTAATCATATAAAATAGGGAAGGAAAATAAAGCAAAGAAGGAAGGAGGGAATTTCTTTATGCAAGGAAGGAGGGTCCAAATTTTAAGTGGGTTGTCATATAAAATAGATTCATTAGGACAAGCTAAAACAGGTTTTTAAATATTTTTACGATGTATACTTTTCGCCTTATGAAGGAAAATATAAGAAAATATATAATTTCCCCCTTTTATCAACTAGTTTGTGCGGAACCCTCAGTGGGCGAGTCTGACTCGCACTTGTCCGATTTTTGTATCTAACTACCTAGTGCTATTGAGTATTTAATTTCAATGAGTTAGGTCGCCGAGATAAAATACTAAATCGAAAAGATCCTCGTAAACTGAAAAAGCTTGAGCACCCCTGTACTAGAGTGTTGACGAGAGTTATTTTAACCGACTTCAAAAAGGAGGAGGTTCTCAATTCAACCACATAATTTTTTTGTATGTTTGTTACACAACAAACAACAAACGAACGTTTACAACAAAACGAAATAGCGTACTTTGAACTCGGTTGTTTAAGTTTTTGAAACTATAATTATTTGTCTTAGAATTTATGCTAATAAAATTAAATACTCGCCGTGTAATTTTTATTTAGATAATAGAATTAGCTACGGCCCGCTATCGTATGCATGTCTCGATCTCAATATGAGAGTCAGAAATCAGAAATCAGAAAATATTTATTGTATAACTGTGTACAAAGGTGGTAGTATAAATATAAGTTTCAACAGTTTGTCCATCACGAACATACAATATTACTCGTAACTTTTTTTTTTTTTTTTAGTTTCAGCCTAGTGAGATTTTATCTATAGAGAAGTTATACTTATTGAATATTGAAGTAAAAACATGGCAAATCTTAGTTCTCAGTACTTTCGAGGATAATACCACATCCACATCCTTAAGGTCTTTTAGTCTCTTGGCCTTATGTATCTTGGTGTTGCACTCTGTAAATACACAGGATGGCATTGTCACTGTTCACTATTCACGACACGCGTCTAACAGCGTTGCCAGACGTGTCGCAACTGAAGACAAGTCTAGCGATTACCTTACTTGAGGCTTGCCACGCAGAGCCGTGGATAACCATGTATACATACATGTATGTATACAAGATGTATTATAATACATCATTGTTTCAGCCCACGTACCGGCGCATACGCATCCCAAATTGCATAACTATTAATAAATTCAAATATATATATAAATAAATATGTATATATTTACCTTTAAAAAAATATTATAGTTAGTGCCTCCTCGTTCGTCGCCCTAACGCTTCGGAATTGAATAATGGCACCGGAGGTGACAAGTGTCGGTGACTAATCCGCTGTGTAATGTGCAGAATTGTATTATTTTCATTGTATTTTTATCGTACTGGGACAGGAAAACTGAAGCAATAATTTCTGAATTTGACGCATTTTGTCGAAAAAAAAAAGATTTCGACTAATGTTCTTTACCTTACGCTTATTTGGGTGTTTATATAATGTATTTTATAATAAGTATGAACGTCTTTTTAATACGATGTGTGTAAGATATCAATTTGCCTAAATGTTAATTATAGTTTAAAAAACTGAAAAAATCTACTTCAAAATACGCAATTCGTTTACGTAGACGACATTTTTTCAGTTATTTTGCCATAAAAACCAAAGTACTAAACCGACTTTGATAATATGAGACCACCTCCGAAGTATTACCTACCAAACAAAAAAGGAATCATCAAAACAATGTATAATTGCCAGAGTAATCGCTGAACAAACTACACAAAAAAACAATCGAATTGAGAACCTCCTTCTTTTTAAAAGTCGGTTAAAAACTAAATGAGTGGTAGTATGAATAAATATGACGTATTTAAGTTATCTACTCTCTACAGGAAATTAATCACGCTGTCAAAGCGATACAATAACATATTGAATTTTATATCTCTACAGTCCTCCTTCAAGTAAGACTGTAGATCTCAGGAAATTAATCACGCTGTCAAAGCGGTACAATAACATCTTGAATTTTATATTTCTACAGTCCTCCTTCAAGTAAGATTGTAGATCTCAGGAAATTAATCACGCTGTCAAAGCGGTACAATAACATCTTGAATTTTATATCTCTACAGTCCTCCTTCACGTAAGATTGTAGATCTCAGGAAATTAATCACGCTACCAAAGCGGTACAATAACCTCTTGAATTTTATATTTCTACAGTCCTCCTTCAAGTAAGATTGTAGATCTCAGGAAATTAATCACGCTGTCAAAGCGGTACAATAACATCTTGAATTTTATATCTCTACAGTCCTCCTTCACATAAGATTGTAGATCTCAGGAAATTAATCACGCTGTCAAAGCGGTACAATAACATCTTGAATTTTATATCTCTATAGTCGTCCTTCACGTACTGGTAAGATTGTAGATCTCAGGAAATTAATCACGCTGTCAAAGCGGTACAATAACATCTTGAATTTTATATTTCTACAGTCCTCCTTCAAGTAAGATTGTAGATCTCAGGAAATTAATCACGCTGTCAAAGCGGTACAATAACATCTTGAATTTTATATCTCTACAGTCCTCCTTCACGTAAGATTGTAGATCTCAGGAAATTAATCACGCTACCAAAGCGGTACAATAACAACTTGAATTTTATATCTCTACAGTCCTCCATTACGTAAGATTGTAGATCTCAGGAAATTAATCACGCTGTCAAAGCGATACAATACCACCTTGAATGTTTATATCTCTACAGTCCTCCTTCACGTAAAATAGGAACGATTTTTTCATATGGTAAACCAAAAAATATTGGGGGTGACCGAATACCATTTTCCAATTCAGGAATTATTATTTATTTCATTTGCGAACTATTATCCCTTATAGTGATAATCCTAGTCAAAATGTCTCCCACCTCCTTTTTTTACCAGCTACATTTTTTTTTTATTTGTGAAAAATATCATGACAGTAGCATGCATAACGAAAACAAAAGAAGACATTCTACTTAGCTAAGTAAATTTCACATTCACAAATATTAGCAATTATATAATAATAGCCAACGGACGAAACGTACTCGGAGAAGTAAAAACATAGACATTTTTTTTTCGCTTTAACTGTCTTTGTATGAAAAGGATAATGTTGTTCGTTATTACACGTCGAACTGCGAATTCAATAAATGTAATCACGGCATCTAGCCCTCTTCTCAGTCCGCCTATTGTGACGGACAACCACATACCCCACGCATGGTCTAACATGTAGGTACTTGCCCGGTTTTTTACTGAAGTTGAAGGTCAATAAGCAAACCTGAATCACAATTTTCAATAAATAATCCTGGAAATAAATAAATATCGAAATAAATTCTCAGAAAACTAGCAATTCATCAATTACAAATAAGGATTGTGTGTACACCCTGAGCATTCTTGCTCACCATCGAAGGTTCGTTCTTGCTGCTACGTCGAGGACGATGGCTGGCACATGTGTCATACTCGTGATCGATGCTGATTGAGGGTCGCTGGTCTGCTCGTAGTATATACACATTCTAATAAGTAAATTTAAATAATCTTGTAATCTTCCCGTAACAAATCGTATGTAACAAAACTTTGTAAATCTTGACAAAAGTCCCGGACCCTGTATCCTGTGTCCGTGGACCCGAAAATTATGTTTATTAAATAAAATTAAAATAAACTTGTATTTATAATAAAATAATTTATTTTAAAGTATCATTACACGAAGTTTAACATATATAATCACTATGATATAAATGTAAGTTAATAAATAATACAAACTACATATTTAAGATTATGTGTTGAGATTCTTCTGGAACCATTTTCCAGCTTTACCAACCCAGCTCTTCATGCTGCAGCCAGCGTCCTGTAACGTTGAGTATACTTTGTTTCCCAGATCTTTCACAGTGTCTATGAAACTAGTCGTAGAGTCTCTCTTCCATCTATGTTTACCTGCTGCGCTTGACACGACTGCTTGAAAAAATATTACCTAGAAATAAGGTATCGTGTTGAAATTAAAACCATATACGTAGATCCAGTCTCTTGTTGCAGAAAGAAAAATCAAATTTCTCAGTTTTCGTAAAAAAAGTTACAGCTGAATATGTCGTAAAAAATGCACAGTTCGACACTCACAAGAGAATCAAAACCTATGGGGTACTTCTCGTTCACCTAGAACTATGAAATTTGGCAAGAAGCATTGTGTTATAGTAGATACACATATAGAAAAAATCTGAAAACTGGGCATTGTTAATTTAATCACAAAAATAGTGTATGCAAGGAATGAGGATCCAAATGAAAAACCGAAAGTGAATTAACCGTATCATGTGGGGTATCATATGAAAGAGCTTCATTATCACAAGCTACAACAGGTTTTTAATTATTTTTACGATGTGTAATTTGCGGTTTATGACGAATGTAAGAAAAAATATAATTTCCCCCTTTTATCTACTAGTTTGTACGGAACCCTCGGTGATCGAGTCTGACTCGCACTTGTCCGGTTTTTTAGAGCAATACGAGAACGACTTTTAGAAATTTGTTAAACGCTTCAAATTCTTACCAATGCAATTAAAATCACGGTCCGCCTCATAGTTTCCACAAAAATTTAAAACAATCTCGGTGAATTTGATGACGCTGCATTTAAACGTTTTCCATTCATCAATAAACGAATGAATCACGTATTTTCGTGCTGTATCAGCATTTACTTCCTGTCTATACAGAATTTATCTTATCAATGAATTATAGTGATCAGCTGATTTTGATGTGACACGTTTTTAAAGGAATTACGAACTTATATTATCTGAATTCCTGATGTATTTTGTAACAAAAACTACCATGATATATATATTATTTGATTACTCAAGAAAAAGAAGCAGGATTATGTTTTTCAGATGTATGCATGTGAGTATGTTTGTATGTAGAGTTATGATATTACTGTTACAATTAATATATCCTCTGACACTCGGGAAATAAAGTTGAATCTAACGACACCTCGCTTATCAAAATCGGTCTAGCCGTTTAGGCTGTATGAGGTAATATAAAAATATAGCCACTTATAACATACAAAAATATAAACAAGTATAAGTTTAGAAAACTCAAAAACCCCGGCAAAATAACGGCTGAACCGATTTTGATGGAACATAGCTAAGAACACTGTCGATAAAATATTCTTTCAAAGAAAAAAACCGGACAAGAGCGAATCAGACTCGCCAGGCCAAGACTCTGACTCAGACCAAGGGTAAACTAATAAATAAATAGGTAAACTAGTAGATAAAAGGGGGAATTTATATTTTTTTTTATATTTTCCTTCATAAATCGAAAATATACATCGCAAAAATATTTAAAAACCTGTTTTAGCTTGTGCTAATTAAGCTCTTTCATAAGATACCCCACATGATACGGTTAAAGCCATTTAAAATTTGGATCCTCCTTCCTTGCATAAAGACCCTATTTTTATGTTATTTAATTAAAAATGTACAGTTTTCGGGGTTTTTCCTTTATGTGTACTATATGACAATGCTTCTTGCCAAATTTCATAGTTCTAGGTCAACGGGAAGTACCCCATAGGTTTTGATTCCCTTGTGAGTGTCGAAATGTGAGTTTTTTACGACATATTCGGCTGTATTTTTTTTACGAAAACTGAGTAATTTTATTTTTATTTGTTTTTCTGCAGCCAGAGACTATGGATCTGCGTATATGGTTTTAATTTTAACACGACACTTTAACGCGTTCCCGAGATACAGGTCTTGACACCCGGACAGACGGACAGACAGACAGACGGACAACAAAGTGATCTTATAAGAGTTCCCTTTTTTCCTTTGAGGTACGGAACCGTAAAAACTAGATCAAAATCGGTTTATTCGCTTGAGAACTACGACGCCACAGACAGGCACATCCCTCTTCTTGGGGATAAAAAGAATCAGTAACATAATAAACCTTTAAGCATAACTTAAATCACACACACACACACACACATTCACTCACTTACACACTACACATACACATCCTACACACACCACATACCCTATTATATACACGCATATAATTACAACATCTGATTCTACTCAGTAACATTATTGTATATTAATAGTATTATTGTATTTCTGTTTAAAAATACGTCAGAATAATAATTATTTTGTACTCTCGCACTCGGGCTCCAAGACACAAGCTTCATGCTTAGTTTGGGGCTCGCTGAACAGAATTTTTATAATATACTAACATACATTTATAAATCCTCCACTTTATTGTATCTTTTACGCCCAAGTTAACGTGTACATAATGTACATTGATGTTCTTTTGGAGAATAAATTGTCTTATGTCTTTATAACAATTCTGCTTCACATGCAGGTCTTACACGTAGGTACAGGAAGAATTGTATGTACATTACTGATAAGTTACTTTTATGTATTGTCAAGTTAAGATTTATGACAGGACGTGCTAAATGCGATTGTCTCCAATTGTCGCGCTCACCAAATTATTGCAAGTTATTAGCCTTTTAAGTTAATTAGTGTCTTTGTGAGTTATTGAATTACTCATAAAGTAGATATGAATACGTATAAATTCGATGGTGTTTTTTCGTATTCTCCACATTTTGAAAAGTGGATCTCTTCGGCATTATCGATAGCAGCAGCGGTAAGATATTTTTGTTGTATTTATTTTTGTATTTTTGTGATCTAACAAAAGTTATACATGTTTTAAACACGACCATTAACGAATGAATATCTAAGATTTAATGTCAATAACTAAAAAGTTCCTTCGGATCCAATTCTATATACTTTCTCTATTTTTTTTATTTTTTTTTTTATTGCAAATAGGTCCACGTTTGACCACCAACTCGCCTGTTGGAAAGCGACGATGTGGTCGAAGATGAAGCACGCAGACCCAGAAGATACCTATTCACTCTGACCTTAAAAGTCCCAAATTGTATCTCTCAGGGAACAGAGAAGCCGGCAATTTGTTCCATTCTTTAGCTGTACGGATTAAAAACGTAGAATTAAACCGTTTGGTTCGTACTTTAGGAAAATCCACAATGTATGGGTGATAGTGGGCCGACTTTCTACTTGTCCAGTAAAAGAAAGGGGATACTTTCTCTATTGTAAGGACTCTTAATTTTTCATATCTTTGTATTATCATACCACCAGAACTCCCAGTTCCAGTTCTTCCAATTCTACGCTACTCTTTTTTGGCTTAGTAGACCTAATTCCTATTCACCGTTTATTGAATGCCGATAGAAAGCTATGTTTAGATTTTTTTATTTATGGTTTGCAAACTGGATGTTACAGCTATATTACAAACATAATTTCATCATACATTATGAATAACATGGACTGGCTGAACAGCCTTCTAGAAGCAAACACAACATGGATTTAAATTGTGACACTCAACAAATAGTGATAATGATAGGTAGTCTAAGATACAATAGGTAATAATTGCAAGTACCGTGTTCTTCATTTTATATAAATATTGAAGAGGATATTTTTTATGTTTTTGTTTTGTTGATCTCTTTTCAGTTTGAAGTCGGTTTAATTAAAAAAAATAAAACGACTTCAAACTGAAAAGAAAGAAATAACTCGAAGAAAATCATTTTTTTTTTTTTTTTCTCATCACACAATTTACAATTTATTTATTATATTATTCGTCACACATAATTAAAAATCGTACATATACATTAGACACTTAAAATAAATTTTACAATCAATAATAATCCAAATAAAAATTAATTAGTGCCCCAAATCAGGTTCTGTATTCATTTTTTTTTTTGGAAAGTCACTGTATGTGAAATTACAAATATTCTTAGATATAAAGCACATATTTTTCTGAATAACTAGCCCTGGTGTCAGTGTTCATGTTCATGTGTCATGCATAAGTACGGAAGCTTCGATGAGCGAATGAATCTCGTACTTTGCCGAATTTATTTTTAAAATCGTTTTTATTTCATATAGGTATATTTATTTGATTTCAGATGCATTTGACACCGTTCTTCCTACTCGTATGCTTGGTTAGCTCCATAGCCTGCGCCCCCCAGAGCGATACTGAGGAAGAAGCGGCCGTACCCTCGGAATCCCCCGCACCTCCGACTGATAAAGGTACTGATTTGTCTTATTATTTCAGCACAAAAGAAGTAGACCATTCACGGTTCACCTAAAAGAATTGGTGGTACGATTTCTATACAAAAGTAAACAAGAGCGACTCAGACTCGCCCACCGAAGGTTCCGTCCAAACTAGTGGATAAAAGGGGGAAATAGGCTACTACTAAGAAGAAGCTACTTAGTCTCGAGCACCGCCGTAAAGTAGCTTGTCTATTTTCTACAGGATTCATTTCGGGCAAGAGCTTCACGACCTAATTCCACCCTCCCCATTTCACTACAGGACTAGCAGAAAGTCGGCGAATTACCACCCATTTCTCGTTGAAATGCCAAAAATCCGTACTCAGCGATATCGATCCACATTCCTGTTGCGTACTGCACAAGAATGGAATTCGTTGCCGCCATCTCTGTTTCCTGAGACCTACAATCTTGGAATTTTCAAGGCTAAAGTGTATAGATATTTTCTAGATCGACGAGCTCCATCCTCGGCCACACCGTCGCTTAACCTCAGGCGAGTTGGTGGTCAATCGTAGATCTATAATGTATTTAAAAAAAATTGCCTAAATTTGAAAACTTGGTTAATTATATATTTAATATCTATTTTATTTTTATCCCAAAAAACCCATACTTTAAAGAAAAAGTAATATTTACATTACGTATTTTGTAATAAAAAAAAAAAACAATTTAGATTTCCCTTGAAAACGATGAATAGTGTCATGGCGTCTTGAATGACGTCACAGTGTGAGAAATCCATGCGAAATCAAACTGTTTACACCTGTGTCAAGTGTCAAAACAATACGGAGTAACCTGCTCTGTTGTAGGAAAACGTCAACAACAAATTGCGGCCCGTGACGTAACACTTTCTGATTGGTGTTCGCTATCATGTGATTTAATTCCTATTTTTTACGAATTTATTTTCTAAAAATAATAATAGGTAATCTTTAACTTTCATTAGAAATAGACTGTTATTTTTTCTTATCTACGTCTCTTCATTTATAATTAGAAACTATAAACCAAGCAAGTTGTTATTAGTGGCAACAAGCATATTATATAATTATTATTTTATATTTTCCTTCATAAATCGAAAAATATACATCGTAAACATATTTAAAAACCTGTTTTAGCTTGTGCTAATTAAGGTCTTTCATATGGTCCCCACATGATACGACTAAAGCACTCAAAAATATGACCCTCCTTGCTTGCATAAAGACCAAATTTTTTGTGTTTAAATTGAAAATGTCCAGTTTTCGGATTTTTAAGTTAAAACTTCTTTAGCGGCGTTGTGCATTTTTTGTGGTGGGTAAAAAATGTTTATCATTTATTATTTTAATTTTAAAACGTCTATGCCTACTCTTTTTCCCATGCGAGAACGTGACAAGGTTATGATAATCTATCTCTTTCTTGCTCGACAATAAGAGTAGAAAAGATTTTATCAGGGCATGTATTTTGGGCTTCACGAATCTTTTTTATTTTATAGATTTTTAGGAGAGACCTGTGTAAATCCAAGTATAACTTTGTGCTTTCCCAGGTCCCGTTAAACCCTCTTTTCCTGATGTGGGTGTGTGGTGGACCAACTATGGACCCGATAAATGGACCAGTGAGGCTCAGAACTGGTTCAACAAACCACCATCTTGGCTGCCGTTCGGCAATAAAGAGTAGTGAAATCTATTAACCAAATCTTTAAAATATCATTAAAACATGTTGAGGCAATAAATTGGTTAAATTACTCATAAAATTAATTTCACTTAAAAAATACTTTTCATCATTTAGACTTATCGTTTTTGTTTTAAAACTACTTGTATATTTTCTAATTCAATCCGACAATTTATTTTTTCAAATACAAAAGTATTAAGCATCTATTAAAATATAGTTTTATTGTTTTTTGATAAAATCTTTGGAATGTTTTGTTAATATCTTTCCTGTACATAAATATTAGGCAGACGCCTTACTTAATGATGAAACAAAGATATGTTGAAAGCGACAAGGACAAAATTAGAAAAGGAGCACGAAAGATGCTCTCTTATACCGACGAAGATGATGTTTCTCACACAGTCGACGTGATTTTTAATCCTCGATCCAAAAAAAGGGATATTTTAAGTTTGACTTGTGTATCTATATCTATATTGTCTGTGAAGTATGGCGATCGGGTCCCCACCCGGATCCTGTCTCTTATTACACCACCCTACCGATGGTAGATGGAATAAAGGTAAAGAATTGTCAAAAAAAAATTAAAGTTAACGTTAAGTTTTGTAGCTAATTTGTTACATTTGGTACAGTAACAAACTGAGTGTAATTGTATGCTTGTCTGTACCCTTGTAGCTAAAGACTTCTAAAAGTCTATGATTGTAGCTCTCAAACGAATGGATTGATTGTGATTTTTTTTTATTTGAAAGAGGATTTGTTTTATAGTGTTCGTAGCTATGTTTCATCAAAATCGGTACAGCCATTTTATATGTCGGGGATTTTTGGATTATCTAAACTAACTTGTATTACTTTTAATGAACACGCGGTCACATAAATGTCCCCATGTTCACCCGCGCAGTGATGAAATTCAGCCTATGTCCGTCACCGGTGTTTGTAATGATCGGGTCACACATTTAGACCAGACATTCATTCATTAGACAGATTAAGGTTGTCTGGAAGAGATCGCTATTAGCGATAAGGTCGCCAGTTGTTACACTAGTTTTTAATTAATTTCTTTTAATTGTAAATTTTATGGTGTGTACAATAAAGAGTTTATCTATCTATCTAGATGTAAGACAACAAACATACAGAGAGAGAGAGAGAGTGACTTGGTCATCATCTCAGTCACAAGAAGTCCACTGCTGGACATAGGCCTTCCCCATGGATTTCCAAAAAGACCGGTTGGAAGCGGCCTGCATCCAGCGCCTTCCTGCCACTTGTATGATATCTTCTGTCCACCTTGTGGCTGGTCTTCCTACGCTGCGCTTGCCGGTATAGCACAGCGGATTAGCAAGTTGAAGTGGCAGTGTTCAGGGCACATAGCACGTAGAACTGACGGCCGAGGGGGCCGAAAAGTTCTCGAATGGAGACCACGAACTTAGTTCAGTAGTTTTTAAACATGTAAGATCATACGAACATTTTTATCAGGCACTTAGTAGCTGCAGGCGGTTTTATAAGTTTTTAAACCATGGTTTAAAAACTATGGATAGCACAGAAGGTTTTTATGGTACTACTATAAGTAGGTAATTATCATTAAATAAATTACTGCAAAATCGTGTGAATGAAATGTTTCTAGATAGTTTAGTTTAAATTTTGTTTTTTCTTCTAAGAAAGCGCGTTGTTAACAAAGTTTCACTGCAAATCACCGACTTCAAGATATGCTTTTTCCTTTACTTGCATGACACTTTTTCCAGATATTTTGTTTTAAAAACTAAACTATTGTATCGAATATGATTAAATTTATACGAAACCAATCTGAAAAATATCCTTTTAAACTAAAAAGTATTTATCGAAATCTGATTATAAATGGCGAAGTTATTCGATAATAAAAATTAATAAAGTAACCGTTGAGAGCCTCTTCTTTTTGAAGTCGGATAGTAAAATGTAGCCGGTAGCCTAGTCGGGAAACCATCTGACTTACGATCCGCAGGTCCTGCGATCGAATACCGCGGCACGCACGTCTGTCTTTTCGAAGTTATGTGCGTATTGTTGATTGCCGCCAACTTCAAACGGTGAAGGAAAACATCGTGAGGAAACCCTTCATGATTGAGAGTTCTCAATGATCTTGAAAGATGTGTGAAGTCTGCCAACCCGCACTTGGCTAGCGTGGTAGACTATGGCCTTACCCTTCTCACAATGAGAAGATGTCCCGCACCCAGCAGTGGGACAGTTTGAACAAAACAGGACAGATTAAAAAAAATGTAAAGCGGCAAAACGAAACTCACATATGGCTAATTTGCTACAGGACCTATACATAGTTTACTTACCTACAATTGATTGTAAATAGTTGTTAAATATACACAAGGCTACTTATGTACCTACGGATACTTAAAACAGATAACGCAAAAATTAGAGTATGGATTTTCCCAGCAATTAAGCATAGATAAACCTACACGTACATTACCGAGAGTTTTTATTTTTAGCCGACTACAAGAAAGGAGGTTCTCAATTCGGTTGTATGTTTTATGTTTGCTACCGCATAACTCCGTCATTTATAAATCGATTTTGAAAATTATTTTTTTATGTTTTGTTTGAAAAAATATTATATCTTTTCAGATTGGTCCCATAGGAATTATATCAAATTTGTTAGGTTTTATAGTTTGATTTTTGAAACAAAATAACTGGAAACAAATACGTCATCCCTCGAAACGAAATTACGTATTTTCAAGTCGGTTATTTCAGTTTTATAAACTAAATTATATAATATTAGTTAGAACAAGATATAGAAAAATAAATTTACATAAAATTTAAATATACATTTGAGATTTTATATAACAGTTTTATCTTCTAGATCAACGTTATCTACGGGTTTTCAATCATAGGTCTATTTTATATATACAAAAAAAAACCTTATACATTCACGCTTTCGCACAATTATTTCCTTCAATGATATCATCAGTTTTAATTATTCTTATTGAAACCAATTTAGCAACTAAGTAATTTGAACAAGGGCAAAGATAAGAGCAGCAATAACTTCAAAGCAGATAACCCTAATCCGTAAACGAGTTTCAAAGGCTTATAAAGGCTTCACCTACACTACTCCAGTTATTTAAGAGAAACATGTATACACGATTACTGATTTTCCTTCTAATTCTTGCAAACGTTTGTGCTAATAACGAAGATACATATTATGCTCAGTTGGACTACGAGCCATATCCGTGGCGTCCTGTTTTGGGGCCGTATGGAGATCGTCTTAAGCCTATAAAACTGAAAGACCCTAAGCCTGAAGATAGCAAATACTACTATGGGACGTATTCCAGGCCTTACTATCCATCGTCTTACATCCAGAGGAAGAACTACCCCTACTATGGATATGGAGATGTGCCACCTTGGTACCAAGTTCCTTATGCTGGAGGATCTTACGGTGGATATTATGTTAAAAAGGATAATAAGGATAAGTATTCACCGGTTTATAAATACTAGCATAACAATAAACTTTAATATTTCATAGAATTTTAGTAAGTTTTATTTCATTTCATTGATTATGATTATTATCAATTTGTGAACGAGTAGGCACTGACATTTCAACACGCTATTATTAGCTTCACATGTATTATTATTTATTATTAGTATGAGCCTGTTCCGTCCCACTGCTGGGCAAAGGCCTCCCTATCCTTCCTCCATTCTTCTCGGTTCAATGATTTTTGAGTCCAATTCTTACAATAGGAGTCCAGTTCACCCCGCCATCTCGTTCTGGGCCTACCAAGTGGTCTGACGACTTGTGGAACCCACTGTGTAGTGAGCTTAGCCAAATCGTCCGACATACGGCAAACATGACCTGCCCAGTTCCACTTCAGTTCGGCGGCTCTATAACCAACGTCAAACGATCTGTGTTTTGGAGCGCAGTGTACTACTATTTCTAATACGTTCTGAAAGTCTGACTCCCAAGACACTGCGCTCCATAGCTCGCTGGCATACCCCGAGAGCATGCTTCTGATCTTCACATGTAAATATTGCCAAAATAAAATTGAAATGGAAACAACGGCAATACGTCAGTAGTACCATTGATTAATATCATCAATGGTACTACTGACACAACTATACATCACTTATATACTTTAGCGAGTAAAAACGGTGAAAATATATTTGTGTTTTTAACCGACGAAAAAACGGAGGAGGTTCTCAAGTCGACGCGTATTTTTTTTTTTAATGCTTGGTCACGCATAACTTTTTACTAAGTTTGATAATTCTTTCTTATTGGAGAGAGTATATATCGAAATTGGTCCCATAGAAATTTGGAAAAAAAGTCTTACCCTAAGGGTGGGAAAATAGGGGTGATTTATTGTTCACTCGCAGATTTTAATGTAGAGTTGTGTATTATAAGGTAGGTAGCTATTTTAAAACTAATAAAAATTAAGCATGTAGTAATTAGTAGACTAAAGCTACAAAAATTATAAAATAAAATCATTTAACAAAAAAATTAAACCTCCGAAAAAACTGAAAAGCATAAAATAATAAACCTTTTTTATATAACTTTAATAACTAAGTCCTTAAAGTAATGTAATTTTAATAATAATTTTTTGTATTTTTTTTTTTTTTATGGTAATTTTTGGCGCCGCCTCAAAATTACTTAGGTATACTTACATTACTTTAAGGACTTAGTTATTAAAGTTAAATAAAAAAGGTTTATTATTTTATGCTTTTCAGTTTTTTCGGAAATTTAATTTTTATGAAAAAGTTTTTATAATGGTATTAGTTACGTATAGTTGTGTCAGTAGTACTATTGATGGTACGTCAGTAGCACCATCAACTACTGACGTATTGCCAAAATAATTTCTAATAGACATATCGATTTGAAATGTTACATGTGTAATATCGATGACCATACAATAATTTGTTTATATAAGGGTGACCTGACGATGGAAACAGGAAGTAGAATTCATCTTCTCCTTTATGTTATGAGTGTGGACAAGTGAAAGAGCGGCGAAACATGTCTTTTCACGTTGTCGGCAAAAATCCATAGAAGGTTCCAGTAAAGTCGCCATCACTTTACTGAAGCACGACTCGAGTTTTAAAATGACTTTATACGTGACTTAGAGTGTGACTATAAAATTTATGAGTTGTTTTATTCAAGAAACTTGATGAAATATTAATACTTGAAACTGGCAAATGCTCTAAGCGGGACCAAATTAAATTAAAAAAAATTATTATAATAGATAATTTGATTGAGTGGAAATTTATAGAACAGGGCTTGATTCATCATTAGACATTGATTAATACGATAAATTAAACATATCCTTTAACTGAGCTAGACCTCGTGCTGGCACTTCACTTGGAATTGGTATAATCGCCTATTTGTATCTATTATTTATGCAAAAATACCTGAGTGTAGGTATAATATTTGCCATATTTGTACAAATATCAAAAACGCGTTTCTTTCCACTTCTCAGTTCAAAAATTCTTCTCAGAGGACTCAATTATATCCTAATATTTGCATCGGCTATCAAATTTTAGTTCGTTCAGCTCAGCAGTACCTACATTTAGAATTATGCTTTTAAAAGCAATTTATTTTTTATTTTTTTGGCTTTAAAGCCAAAAACTGATTCCCTTTACTCAAAATGTCCTTCCTCGGAAGGTTTTCCCGCCGAGCTTCAACAAAGAGCGTTTTAAAAAAGGGTGTCTGCAAGCAACCTTTCCGGGTTGCAGTTGTCCAATGTCCATAGGCGACGGTTATTGCTTACCATCAGGCGAGCCGTCTGCCATTTTGCTTCACATATTTTTATAAAAAAATTAAAAAAACTCAGTTCTAACAGTTCTACTACTCAGTCCGTTGTGGATTAAGTACCTATACAAATGAGATAGTTATTTTACATTAAGCTAGAAAGTTGTATTTTGCCGTAAAGTATCTGACTAAATCCAGCCCAAGCAAAATAATTTAGTTTTTAACCACGAGCGAAGCAATAGATTGCTATACCCTATTAGGGTGGGTGATTATGTATGTACCTAGGCTATGTATGTAATTGTAATGCAATGTAAAAATAAACAATAAACAATTTTTCATTCACAAAGCCACGAAACAAAATAACCGAGTGGAACATATTTTATTGGTAGAAAGACCAGTATTGTGCTTCATCAACTTTCCTGGTCCTAGATTTATGTTATCATCACTTGAGTTCTGCATTTGAATGTATTATATCATATAAATTTATATATATGTACTATTATGATCTCTTTTGATATTGTGTGAAGTTACAGACATTCATAGATATAAAGCACAATTCGCTTCATAGTCCTAGTGTCTGTGTTCATGTTGTACTTATGGAAGTACGGAAGCTTCGGTGTGCGAGTAAAACTCTGACCCACAAGAAATCTACTGCTGGACATAGGCCTCCCCCATGGATTCCTAAAAAGACCGGTTGGAAGCAGCCTGTTAATTGTTTTAAAGTATTGTAAAAAGAGATAGGAAAGTTTTAGCGCTAATGAAATTTATATCGAAAAATTCTTAATCTAAGATGTTTAATACTTACTGAAAATATATAACTTCGTCATGTTCAAATTTCAATATTCTTTCCTGTCCTAAAAAAAAAAAAAAAAAAAAAAAAAAGTGGTTTCACACACAGTTTTAGAGCTAGCAGTCTTTACGAGCTAGTGAGTTGAAAATTTTCGGCCTTAACGATAAACGTTACTTAACTTTAACCATCGTCTTAAATTATCTGTCTTCTTTCTGCAAGCGTTAATACGTGTCAGGGAGAAGTTGACAAAATATGTTAAGCAATGCTTAAAGTTAAGTAACGTTTTCCGGTAAGGCCGGTTGTGTTTATAGATAAGTGCATTTAACAAAATCTGATACGCTACGTGTAGTACCGGTTTAATAAGGTAAAATGTTATTAAATCAATTTACATTTGCGTCACTAATCAAATAGGTTGCTATGAAAATATACCCTTCATTGATGCGTATAACGTCATCATATGCCTGATTTTATCTTCTCCATAGTGATAAACAAAAATGGTAAAACATATAAACACTGTATGTAGGTATCATATGGACCATGTCGAGCGCAACAACATAAAGAAGCAACACTTCGGAAAAAAGCTAAATTAAAGAGATTGTATCCTGATATAAAAAAGTTGCCTGGAAGAGATCGCTATTTGCGATAAGATTTGAGATTTCTTCAAATGTAACTGCTTATTGAACTACTTCCCATATGGAAAGAGATGGGAAATCAATTGCCTGTCCCTTGCCAAATGCATATAAAAATGTGGATACATTTTTAAATGAATTTTTATACAGTTAAAAAATGTCACATCTGACGGGACGAACATTTTTGAAATATCTACAAATTTTGTAGATAATTAAGCGTGGAAATATATCGCATGATCTTTATATGTTCTGAACGTACTTAATAGTTATTTGTGCACCAAGAGAGCAAAGTCGTTTTTTGCTGCGAGTGCTGATTTTGAATCCTGAGCAAGCGAAGGATTCAATGATTGAATCACGAGCGTAGCGAGTGAATATAAAGTTGAATCCTGAGTGTGGCGAGAGATTCAAAGACACGAGATGCAAAAAACTTTGCTCTCGTGTAACACACATAACTTTTCACTTCAGCAGCGAGAACATTTTAGGAGATAATAAATATTCACAGGTTAAATATCAGTTTAATTTGCAGTAAATACTTATTTTCGTTTAAATACAACAATAACTTAAAAATTCAATAAATTACATTAAAAGACATAATTATCTTTTTGCAAAATTTTCTTAGGTAGTACGAATTTCCGAACGTGTTTGTCTTTGAGGTCGAATTCAAAATCAGAACTTAGAAAGGGCTGGTCTTTGTCTCTCTCTCTTTCTAATGGCGGGAAAGAGATGTGAATGTTTCGAATTGTTTGATTAACCCAAGGCTAAATAAGATATTCGCGGCTTTCTGAAAAAAATATTTAAAAGTTACTTTGTCTCACTCAAAATGCGATTTTGCTCACTGATTTCAGGCAGCAAAACCTACATGTTTGAGCTACTGAAGTGAAAAATAAATTATGTACCTATGACTAATATAATACTTTTTTTTGGTAATTGATTCCTCCATTCAGTAGGTACCTAATTATGCTGAAACTTTTTTGATGACGATTGAATGACGACTTGACTTCACTGACGATTTAACGATGATTAATAATTAATGTTAAAAACTAAGAATATATTTCGGTCTGTCCCTAGATTTATTTTGACATTATAGTATGAATAAGATCATTGAGTAAAATTCTGTAGGAATAACGGACGAAGTTAAATAACTTTTAAAATTATAACATAAATATATTTTTTCTGAAAGCAGTGTACATGCAAATTTAGTAAAATTGTCACATGATAAATTAACAAAAAAATTATGACTGCTGATTAGTCTACCTACGTAGGTAGGTACTGTTTACTCCAACATGCAATTCCCAAAAATCATTTTCCTCCATAGCTTCTGTATTCGCCTATTTCTATGAAAAATCCCCTGTCTATATTTTTACTGTCAATATTATGTAGTGACATAATGTTATGTTACCACAAACTGAATCTGCCAAATAAAGTGTAAGCAAACTCACATAAATGATTTTCGCACTGGACTGTGGCTAATCAAATGCCGGTGCTCAAACTTTTGACTCATGTAAAAAAGAGAGGCAAACAAATTGAAAATAGCTAGCAAGGTGAGTAGTGTTTATGCATAAAATTATCATTAAAACTCAACAGACCATGGCAGTTTAATGGTAAACTAAACGTAATAAAAGGTTTATTTGTCAGAATTATAAAGTAAGAAAAGTCATCAGTATGTGATACTAAGTGCCTCAAACTGTCAATAAAAAGTTTGCTTATCGTGCAGTAAGAAAATGTGCGATTAAGTGGCAAATGTGAAAAACGATACAAAATATAATTAACCAAGAACGTATCAACATCTGCATATGTTAGGGTTCCATAGCCAATACCATAGACTAAAACACTAACAAAGTATGAATTCTCTGGCATCTCAAATTCATAGGTATACCATGAAAACATATTACAAGTATGTAGCTCTTACGAAAAATAAAGATTAACTTTGTGGTTGAAAACAACGTTCGCCTATATCTACATATTGGGGTTGTTACTTTTTGAATTGAATTATATTAAATATACGCGATAAGTCCGTATTTTTTTTTTTTATTTATACATATTCCTATTACAGTATAATTACTATATTTTTATTTTTATGTTTGTTACCTCATAAGTTTCGACTGGATGAACCGATTTTGATGTTTTTTTTATTTGAAAGCTGATGCTTCCCGTGTGATCCCATTTCATTTGGTCCAGTTCTGACAATGGCATCCATGAGAAGTCGGTTGCTTCAGTTTTTAGGGTTCCGTACCTCAAAAGAAAAAAACGGAACCCTTATAGGATCACTTTGTTGTCCGTCTGTCCGTCTGTCTGTCTGTCTGTCTGTCCGTCTGTCCGGGTGTCAAGACCTTTATCTCGGGAACGCGTGAAGGTATCGAGTTGGAATTAAAACCATATATGCAAATCCATAGTATCTTGCTGCAGAAAGAAAAATAAAATTTATCAGTTTGCGTAAAAAAAAGTTATAGCCGAATATGTCGTAAAAAACGCACATTTCGACACTCACAATGGAATCAAAAACTATGGGGTACTTCCCGTTGACCTATAACTCTGAAATTTGGCAAGAAGCATTGTGTTAGAGTACACATATAGGAAAAAATCCGAAAACTGGACATTTTAAATTTAATCACAAAAAAATAGTGTCTTTATGCAAGGGCCCAAATTTTAAAGTGAATTAACCGTATCATGTGGGGTATCCTATGAAAGAGCCTCATTAGCATAAGCTAAAACAGGTTTTTAACACATTCTTCGCCCCCTGCAGACCCTTCACTTCAGCTGGGAACCTAAACTTTTTAGGCGAATTTTGATTAAGTACAGAGTGGCCGCGCAAAGCAACGTTGACTGCGGTGCCTCAAACACCGGTTTACTAACTACTACAAAATGAACAGGACGCTCGCTCGGATCCGAGTGGGAGGCGCCGCTACTATAGCCTCTACGCTACTCGGATCCGAGTGGTGAGTAAGGAATTAAATATTTTTACGATGTATATTTTTCGGTTTATGAAGGAAAATATAAAAAAAAATATATGATTTCCTCCTTTTATTTAGTTTGTACGGAACCCTCGGTGGGCGAGTCTGACTCGCGCTTGTCCGGTTTTTTTTAAGCTATAATTATTTAACACGATTTTACTACGAGTAGCTTCACCTGTATGCATGTTTGTTTGTTTGTTTGTAACCGACTCCTTTGGACTTGATTTTGACCCATTTCAAACTGTCGGATTTCATTCAAACTTTGTAGACTTATCGAGGACCGAATACAAACTATTACGTATATTACCTAATAGTTTGACAAGATTAAGCGTGTTTCTTTAGTTTTTTGAGGGCAACAGAAGTCCAAGAGATGGGAAGATCAATGAAAACTCAGTCCGATTCAGTATCATGCTTCAAAATAATATTACAGAATATATGAAACATTTTGATCTTTAAAAAGTACACATAAGAAACCGTATGAATTTGAAAATCAAATGTGTGATGCGCGAAACGGCATGTCTCGCCTCTTTGTCATGCACACAATATATAGGATAGAAGCTGCCGCCGCGCGTGCCTGTGCTCGATGTATGTTCCGCACAGGTTCACGTCGCTCCGCATCCTGACAGCCATCATTACGTTTAAGATTTCATTATGTAGCGGTGTATAATATGACCGCTACATTACCCCCGTTTAAGAAAATCGTACGGTGGGCCGGATTATTCTTCTGTTCCTCGATTCGTGTCGTCATGCAGTGGCCGCTTGAGCGACATGGGCCTTTGAATCTCGATACTGCTTCCAAGTGTCGCTGTACGGGTTACTCAATCTATGATTTATACTGCTGAGTCATCACTGCGTGTTGAGAGCATCTTGACTAACAGCTTTGACAGCCTGTTAGCTAATCTCTGTTCTTTCATGTTTTCCAGGATGTTATGATGACTCTGGAAATCAGCACCGATGAAAGATCTTCGGACGCTTGCTTTTACGAATGTCCAAGAGAAATTATGTTGAAGGATGTTCAAATTGTCCTGCCGTCTGCTGCGTACATTTTGTAGTCTGTGGGTAAATGTTTATAAATTGGCTTCACAGTACACACGAAAGTTTTGGCACAGTTCACGCTGAGGCGGTTGCTGCGATTATATATCGGTGTCCGCCCAACACGACGTTTAATCTAATTTTCCGATTTTGATTTTTGTTGTTTTTGGCTTCGCCACGTACAGGGTGATTAACATATCCATGCTCGATTACGGAACCTGTAGTGATAGCGGCATAACCAGTTCCCGTCGCCAGTCGCCAGGCTTCCTTGACTCGTTGGTACGATTTGTTGACCTTGATCTTGAGCGCCCACGTGCATGAAAGGGACAACGATCAACTCTCAGCCACTTCAAGCGTGAGTTTCTCGATCTGTTACGTCAAATGGTCCAATTTGAAGCCTTCAGCGAGATTCGTCGAGGCAGATATTGCTGCTACTTGCGGTTTAAGGTGCTCCATCATCTTATCTGCCATCGAAGCTAGCATGTTAAGTGCAGACTCGTTATTGACAGATATGACAGCTGTGACAGATGAGGGCAATTAATTTACTAAACAAATATAAAATATATACGTCTCGTTGTTGTATGATGAATGAAAATCCAAATCCAAACGTTGAGAACCACATGCGTTTGCTATTTCAATTATCAGATACCTGGAAACAAACAGACAGCAGGCGGAATACATTGAAATATAGTATATAAGGTCGGAAGCTGGAATTATCTTCACAGTGCTCAAAGTGCTTTAATCACAATGGCTTCAATCAAGGTAAAATTACCCTTTAAAAAAAATCAGAATCACAAATAATGCTTTCTAAGATTTTCGCAATTGCTGTTCTTAACGTCGGGTTTTTTAATATATCCAGTTTTTTTTTAATTATTTTTCCGTTTTCATTAATTTCAATGAATTTTGTCAGATTATGTAATGTTTATTACTAATGTTTTTATTAGTTCAGTTCAGTGGTTTATTCTTTTATATTACTTTCTAGAAAATTAAATAATTTCGATTGGTGTATTTAACTTACATACATACAGTCACGCAGTCAATTTTTGAAATTAGCTTTCCCTCGTCTCTGCTTGGTCAAAATATAAAATTTTTGACGTTTTCTGTATTTAAATAATTATAGTTTAAAAAACTGAAGGAACCGACTTCTCATGGATCCCATTGTCAGAACTGGACTAAATTGAAATGGGACCACAGGGGAAGTACCAGCTTTCAAATATTAAAAAAAAATCATTAAAATCGGTTCACCCAGTCGAAAGTTACAAGGTAACAAACATTTAAAAGAAATACAGACGAATTGAGAACCTTCTCCTTTTTTGAAGTCGGTTGAAATATGTTATTTCACGTTGATTTTGAGATGAGAGTTTACTAGTTACATAAGTTTGTGTATATGGAGGTTTGTGTCCTCAGTAATCTTTAATTTTTTCTTTCATTTTATAAGTTGTTAACAATCTTAACATTTAGGGAAATATGAACTATAATATTTGGGTACAATAAAGGAGATGTATTCCTCTTTAAAGAACCACCATAATTCCTTTGGTTTTGAACAGAGCTAAATTTTAACTTAGTTTTTGACAAGTATTTATATTAAAAGTAAAACTAAATACCCGACTGCGTAAGCGCGATTAATGAAGTTACGCTTGCATTACGCTTGATATGAAATTGAGTATACGTTTTTGTGAGAAAATATGCGCAATATCAATGTAAAATTTATGAAATATGAAAGAATATTCTACGATAATTCTTGTAAATTATAAGTTAATATCATTCATTAATAAAACGTAAGTTAAGTAAGTCCTCTTACTTGTAACTTGGAACGAATAAGTTCATTAAAAGTTACCATAAAGTGCGTTATTATAGTATGAGTAGTATTATTCATATATTGATTTCTCTTCTTAAATCTTAGTTTTTACAATATTTCTATGAAAAAGTAGTAATATCTCCCACACCTGAACATAAGGTGTATTCCATCTAACAGTTTATAATGAAGAACATTTTAATTTACATTAACACATTTTGACATGGTATCCACATAACATTTAGAAAATTCACAGTTAAATATATAAAATCATTGAGTCATTGTGAAGAAAAACAAGACTACAAAATATTTAAGTAACAGAACACTCCACTTATGACGAATTGAAAACGAGTAATGACGAATTTCTACTATAATTAAGTATAAAATAAAAAAAACATGACATTTCTTTAAGCGTATTTCTGACACTGATTCATTGCGACTTTATTGAAGTGTTTGTTTCATATTTTCAGACTCTACTCGTTCTTTGTGTGACATTGGCACTAGTAGCCACGGCGTTTGGTCAAGGGTACGGCGGCGGCCGTGGTGGAAGCGGCGGCTTCGGAGGTGGTAATAGCCAGGGCGGCGGTCAAGGTGGTTTCGGTAGCGGCGGCCAAAGAGGATTTGGCGGAAACCAAGGTGGACAAGGAGGCTATGGAGGTGGACAAGGAGGCTATGGAGGTGGACAAGGAGGTCGAGGCCAAGGTGGTTATGGCGGCCAGGGTGGCTACGGTGGTCGCGGCTAAACATGCCTGGCTTAATTAACTCTGACTGGTTTTAAATTGATTAAATTGGACACGAGATTGGCTTAGATGTTATGTACCTGAATAAATATTTTGTTTCAAATGTTTTGGTTTTATTCGCCCGTGGTTTAAGTGTAATAAATTTATAACAACCTTTATTATTGAATGCCTTACACTTCACATGGAATTTACATGTCTCTAGGATCAGTGTTGGCATGTTAGTGAGCAAGTCAGGATTTATAACAAAAAGATGGGTTCTTTAAGTTTGACGTGTGTATTTTTGTATATCTGTGTGTTTGTTTATGGCATAGTAAATCTTGAGCCGATGTTCCGATTTTGATCTAGTTTTTTGTTTGAAAGTTTTTTTTATTATTTTAGACTTGATCGAGAGAGTTCTTAGCTAACTGACATCAAAATCGGTTTAGTCGTTTTTTTATGTCAGGGGCTTTTTAGTTTTCTTAACTTACTCAATAATGTTTTTGCGAACAGGTCCTCATTTGACCACCAACTCGCCTGTTGGAAAGCGAAGCGAATCATCGCTTTCCAACAGGCGTTAACACACATCAGTGTGTGTTTAATTTTGTTTTGTAATAATAATTGTCCTACACAGAATATCCTAATAATTATGTCATATCAAAAAATATTTCTTGGTGAATAAAATTGTTAGTCCCTCAAGTCGAAAGGTTACGACCAGTGTGTGCTACCAATGATGACATGTCATACGGCATCATTGGCAGCACACACTGGTCGACTGAAACGTGGTCACTTACTATGGGCCTTCTATGGAAGCTTAAAGTCACACAACGAACTATGGAGAGGGCTATGGTCGGGATATCTCTGCGAGATCGTAACAGAAACGAAGAGATCGGGGGTGCGCCATGTTGTAATTATAATTTTAAAGTACTTAGGTACATTTAGTTACAAATGTTACAATGATAGGTTATTTCTGAGCTTGTGCTCAGACGGGCCCCCCGCCCAAGAGTCCGGGGCCCTCTCTGGTCGGGGGCCCATGGCATTTTGCCAGCCCTGCCACCCTATAGTTACGCCACTGGGTATAGCACAGCAGATTGGCAAGTTGGCATTGGGCAGGTCACATAACACGTAGAACTGATGGCCGATGGGGCCGAAAAGTTCTCGAGTGGAGACCACGAACCGGCAAGCGCGGCGTAGGACCAACCACAAGCTGGACAATAGATATAATACAAGTCAGGAAGACGGAAGATGATAACGATGATGGTGAATTCGTCCAACCATTTTTATTATGTGTCGGTACTCTTCAGTCCAGTATACGGTATATACGATATGATCCAGTGGGTTCCTAACTTTAAAATGTCACTTTAAAGTAAATGTAACTTTAAAGTGTTTAAAATGTGTAAATGCAAGAGGAACCATTTCAAATTCCAACGATGAGTTAACTTCTGTATAGGAAATTTTCCGGTCCTTTTATAGTCCAGCTCTAATATGTTCGAACAACCCTATTTTAGAGCTAGGTTTCATTCTGAGCTATATATATCTTCAACCGTATTATCACTTCATCGAAAGTGTCTTAGCTCCGTTTCATCAAAATCGTTTCAGCTGTTTTTATTTGTCGGGGGTTTTTGAGTTTTGTAAACTTATACTCGCTCCGGTTCATTCCTGGTGCATTTTATCTTTTTACGCTAAGTTAGTGAGTTTGTTCTTGTATTTCAGCCTACTATACGCTATGTTTGTGACCATTAATTTATTAATTAATTAATTAGTTAGTTAATTATAACTTATACATGTAATGTGTATAATTAAAACTTACTGATATTTGTATGGTCAAAGTATCCCACAGTCAAACAAAAACACGTTACGTTCTGTATTTTAGTACATTTTTACAAGTCAAATATTTTTTAGAAAATAAATGCTGAATGCATTTAAAGTTTAGCATGATGATAATATCATCATGGTAAACTATATTCTGAATGTTTATTTAGAATGTTTATGCAACTATTATATACTTTGACAACTTAATAATCTATTGTGATAAAAAAATTAGAATCTTCAAACTCTGGCTATGTACAATTTTATCCACATTGTCAAAGTTACCGACACTGATATACTTTTTTCATCTCGCATAAGTAACAAATATATAAGACTCGCAGCACATATCTACAGTTTATGACAGCCTTTATGGCTCAGTTAGTGGTAGTACGTCTGCCTTTTGAGCTGCAGGTCGTGTGTTCGATCCCCACATAGGGCAAACATTTGTGCTTTGTGCTGTATCTGGGTGTTTCTATGTATAATTTGTATGTCATTATCATCGTCATCAACCATTGTCCACCCACTGCTGAGTATAGGTCTCCTCTTTAACGCGCCATTCTTTCCGGTGTTGAGCCAGTCTCGTCCACTGAATGTGTATGCATATAAATAAAAAGTATATACACACTTTTTTATAATACATAATACATATTGGGAACTAATTTTTTGAGCTGTTATTTAAATATTCGAGATGTTATTATGATCAGTTCAAAAACAAATAGAGCAGTTATTTAATTTAATGGCGGTTGATTAATTATTGCGACAGTAAAACATGGACAGTAATAAAAACAATTAGTCGGTTATTTTATCATACAATGTCAATTCTAAAAATAATTGAGTAGTCCAATAACAGAATGAGCGGTAAAAATGATGGAAAGTTATCTATGTATATAGGTATAAGCAATAATTTCTTCAGAGATTAGGTTATGGTTTTTTTTAATACAAATTTATAGATAATAATTTTTACCGCCCATTTAATTATTTTCCTGCTCAATTATATATTCACTGATCCATTTCATTATTTTTTATTACTCATTTTTGTTTACTTTACTGCTTAGTTTTAACTGCTGAACTAGTTATTAAACGTGCCATTTATAATTTTTAACTTACCAAAACTACTATTTACAACTGCCTCTTTAAATCAGTGCCTAAATCTATCAGCCATATGGTTCCCATTAAGTACAGTTATATTCTCTTTGGTTCCCATAGCACAAGCTTTGCTTAGTTTATGGCTAGATGGCGTTGAGTTATAATGTTCACAATTTTTTTTTATTTAGTTTGTTTGCTTTAAAATCTATCACATCGCAAAAATTCTTCTGAAAACGTATGCGCCGAAGCGAAATCGTTTGGATAAAGTATTTACTTTATCCAAACGTTGAGAACCACAAACCACACGTGTTTGCTATGTCAATTATCAGATACCTGGAAAACATACACACAGCACGCGGAATACATTGACATGTAATATATAAGGTCGGAATCAGGATTTATCTTCACAGTGCTCAAAGTGCTTTAATCACAATGGCTTCAATCAAGGTAAAATTCACAATTTTATTAGATTAAAATATATTTTTTTTACTAATGTTTCCATTAAATATTAGAGTACATTTTTACACAACACCATCTAGCCCCAAAATATGGAAAGCTTGTACTATGGAAACCAGACGGCTGATAGAATACATATGTACATATTTTTTGTAAATAAATACATATTATTATACATATAAGCTAAACACCCAGACACAGAACAAACATCCTTTAAGTTTGAAATGATTTTCAATATTTTATTATTTGTTTCATATTTTCAGATTCTGCTCGTGTTCTGTGTAACGTTGGTGCTAGTGGCCACGGCCCTCGGTCAAGGTTTCGGCGGAGGCCGCGGTAGAGGCAGCGGCTTCGGAAGAGGTCAGGGAGGCTTCGGTGGTCAGGGAGGCTTCGGTAGTCAAGGAGGCTTTGGCGGAGGACAAGGAGGCTTTGGTGGAGGCCAAGGAGGCT
Source organism: Lycia hirtaria (assembly GCA_947563715.1). NCBI lineage: Eukaryota > Metazoa > Arthropoda > Insecta > Lepidoptera > Geometridae > Lycia > Lycia hirtaria. The sequence goes on from OX387384.1 coordinate 9,993,380, forward strand.
TTGGCGGTAGCCAAGGAGGCTTTGGCGGTAGCCAAGGAGGCTTTGGCGGTAGCCAAGGAGGCTTTGGCCAAGGTGGTTTCGGAGGTAGTCAGGGTGGTTTTGGAGGTGGCCAGGGTGGTTTCGGAGGTGGTCAGGGTGGTTTTGGAGGTGGTCAGGGTGGTTTCGGAGGTAGTCAGGGTGGTTTCGGAGGTGGTCAGGGAGGTTTTGGTGGCTTTGGCCGTCGGTAAACATTACTTGTTTTAGGAACTCTGACTGATTTTAAATGAATTAGACTCGTTGATTGGACATGAAATAGGCTGTTATGTACCTGAATAAATATTTTGTTTTAAATGTGTTGGTTTTATTTTAAATTGACTGCGTCCGCGGTTTTAGTAATCATCGAATTTTATAACCCTTATTATAATCTTTGATGAAATGGTTTATATGAAATTCAATGACTTCATGCCTCTAAAACCAGTGATTTAGGCAGTGCGACGTTAATTAAGTCCTTTTCATGTTGTACACATGATTGTTGGATTTAAGTGATCCCCTAATACGTGTCTAGTTATTAGGTATAAAGCTATAAGCAGTATTAAATTAGCCAAGGGTGCTAATAACTCTGCATTGCTGCTGGACTAATTTTATATTCCTCTGTCCAGGCTGTTATTTGAATGACTTGCATAGGTACAGGAAATGAGATTCTAATACAATACAAGTACATTTATTTCCAAAAACTTATAAAACATTTGTAACTACCTTCATTTTATATATTAAATAACAAGACATAGTTATACCTATTAATATATTATTAATATAGTGCATCTGGCCAGTGGGGTGTTCCGTGAGCAGCCGATCGATCTTTATCATTGGTCTTATTTTCTAACCAATCTTGACGTAATTTGGTGAACACAATTTTATATTTTTTTTAGTTTCGGGGATATTTCGTGTTTTTCCTAAAAATAATTTGCTACAGCGCCGCAGCAGCAGCTAAATGGCGCCAATTTACGTCAGTTACGCCATTTACGATTTTGATAATGTTTAGTAATTTTGATACAGAATTCTAAGCAAAGATTTTAAATATCAGAAAAATCGGTCAAAATATTATCGAGACAGACGATATAAGGTCGAGAAGTGTCAGTTTAAAACAAATTACTATATTATAAATGTAGGTATGTATTTTATACAGGTAGATATAACCTAAACAGATCGAATGTAAATGTTGCAAAAAAATTGAGCTTGTAAAGTCTTAAGGTCTACCATTCGCAGAATTAATTTCCTAGTGTAAAAATATATACCTTACACTCATTTAACATTATTTCTGAAATTTTAAAGTAGGTAAGTACTATAACATTTATTTTATTATAATAATTATACATTAAACTGTACAATGACCACTTAATACAGTGTACATACATTGGATACTGTTACCATTATTAAATAATATTAGAGGGGCATCCACAATGTTTACGGCAAAAATTCACAAGAATAAAGTTATGTTAAATCTATATTTTTCAATGATTGACATTATGCAACAGGAGAGGCTTTTAGTTTAACTTAGAAATAATCTAATGAAAAATAAAATGAATTAATTAAATTTATATATTAAATTATCAATGTAATAATTTTAGATTTTGTTGACTAAAACTACGTTTAGCTTAATTTCCATTCCCAAACATGGAAACAATTTAATCAATTAACTAAATACAATTTTTTGCTTTGTTTATGGTGCGTTGTCGAATTGGAAATGATCTTCAATCAAATCATAAACTCACCTCACGAATAAACGTCAAATTTAGCAGGTTTATGTTTGTGTTATTTGTTATCGGACAGTGTATTTCAAACTTTTGTTGTCTAAACACAGTATAGAGGTACAGAATATTTATATCCATTCTAAATTTAACAAGAAAGACATTTTACATTTTAGGCTAGGCATTTGGTACAAATAGATGGATAACTTTTGTTTGTGTTTTGAAAATTGATCATTTTATAGACTTCAACTTGCTCTTTCTGAATTTCTACTTCACCACTTTGTCTCTTTGAAGTAGAAATTGGGAAAGAGTACATCAATCTATAGAAATCATCCATTTTCAAACTTCCCGGAAAACTAAACTACAATCTTGGAATTTTCAAGGCTAGAGTGAATAGATATCTTCTAGATCGAACTCCACCCTCGGCCACACCGTCGCTTAACATCAGGCGAGTTGATAGTCAATCGTAGATCTATCTTCTATAAAAAAAAAAAATTAAAAAGAACTTTTTTATACCAAATGCCTGGACTAAAATGTATAATGTCTTTTTTGAATTTAGGATGTTATAGGTTTCGTCTCAAAAAGTTTCACTATGAAATCTGACACTATGTCAGCCTTATATTTTATTCAAAGTAGCCAGTGTGATAATTTTATATATGTTGTGTAAGTGCACACGTCTGTTCATAAGGATTCGCCATTTTTCCCCTTGGGCGCACCTTTAAGCCAAACCGCGTCATCAATTTTGTTTTTTCAAAAATACCCCGATCACTTCTGGCTCTCAGCATCAGCAAAGGGTTAAGATCTACCACGCTGATCAAGTGCGGGTTGGCAGACTTCACACATCTTTCAAGATCATTAAGAACTCTCAGACATGTAGGTTTCCTCACGATTTTTTCTTTCACCGTTTGAAGTTAGCGGCAATCAACAATACGCACATAACTTCGAAAAGACAGAGGTGCGTGCCGAGGGATTCAAACCCATGACCTGCGGATCGCAAGTCAGACGGTCTCCTGACTAGGCTGCCGGAAACTTCAGGTGCGGGCACACCACGTGTTAAAACGGCAATTTTATATAAAACCTTACTATTTATATTGACATTATTTATTGGTATATTAAAATAATAATAATAATGTGGTTTATTTTTTACGTTACAATCAAAACTAATATTAAACAATGTTTGGAAATAAAACTTTTGGAAAACAAGACGAAAACAAAGATATAAAAATTAAATACACTACTGACAAGATTAGTGACAGCTCAATGTCAGGAAATTTTTCAAGCAAAAATTAAATAAATGATTACGAGGGCCAAATCAAAACATGCAGCGGCTACATCCTGCGCCATAACACCACCCCCTGCTCCGTCGTCGACGCCTTCTTCAGCTTCATCGTATGCAACATCGGAGAGTGAGGTGTACCTCACCTCCCGCAACGTCAGCACCAGCGCGTCGAGCGACGAAAGCAGGACTCCGACGCCGCCGCCGCCACGAAGACCTGCGCGGCGGGGACGTCCTCCGCTGCCGGCTAGCCTGGGACCTTCTGCGGGATCTTCCTCGCAACATACGGCCCCTGCTGTCGGTGGAACGCGCACCCGCATGCGATGGACACCATCAATAAACATCAGCTGCATGCGCGCATACTATGGAGCTACAGAGGGAGGAACCAATCTGTCTGCGTATCGGGTTAGAATGCTGCCTTTGTTTCAGGCCCTTGAACCGACCGTCGCCGTTTCCGCTCAGCGATTATCGGATCAAGTGCGGGCTATCCACCGATGTAAGTTGCTGGATCAGACCGTGCTTGATCGGCTCCGCCTGGAGGTGCTCTCTGCTCGCCTGACTTCTTCGTCGACGCGTGACCCGTCGCCTCTCGCGTCATCACCCCCGATACTGGCCACAACGCCGCCATCGGTGGTGACACCTGCGACATCGACTCATCCCGCTGTCGACGAGGGAGATAGTGCGAGTATGACTGTTTCCATTCAGGTGAGTGAGCAATTGAGGAGCACTTTGGAAGATGCGATTACGCAATATAGATTTGCACCCGATTCTAGGCCACGTCTACCACATTTGCCTACTCATAGACGCAATCTAGCGTTAATGGGAGCCCTGAATGCTCTGCTAGCTCCGTATCTACGGACTAGCAGAGATTTGATGGATACCCACTCGATTCTATACTGCGGTGCCATCGCGGTGTGCCGTGTAGCACGCGTTAAATTCCCGGACATTAACCGTGAACCACGGCGCGCCGGAGATGTACCTGCATGGCAAGTGAGAATCGAGCGGCGTATTACTACGTTCAGGACTCTCATTGCAAAGCTGATCTGTTTCAGCCGGGGGAATACTCGCCCCCGAGTAATGCGTTTCGTGGCACAGGCATTCGCAGGGACCGGTATTAGGTCCCAGCACTACTTAGCCAATGTCACCGAGCGCATCGACTATCTGAAACAGAAAATCTATGCCTGGGCAAACCGTATTCGCCGCTACAGAAAGCGTGTGAATAGATATTGGGAGAATCGCCTTTTTCAGAGTGACCAAAGGAAGGTGTACCGAGGCTGGGAGGGAACCGAGCAACGTATGAACGACGGACAGCTACCGGATGCAAGCGCCATGACTGATTTTTGGCGTGGTATCTGGTCCGTGCCCGTCGAGCATGCGGAGGGTGATTGGATGCGGGTTGTCGAGCGTGAGTGCGATGTCATCGAACCCATGGGGTCTATTGTAATAGACCCCGTAGACGTTAGTTGTGCAATCCGTACGACACAGAACTGGAAAAGTCCTGGGCCGGATGGATTACACAACTTCTGGATAAAATGGACTCGATGCTCGCATGATCGCTTGGCTACACAATTCCAAGAAGCCCTCGAGCTTGGTTCTCTACCTAGCTTCATGACCACCGGAGTCACCTTTCTGCTCCATAAGTCCGGTAGTACCACGGAACCCAAAAATTACAGACCAATAACATGCTTGCCCACCATCTATAAGCTCCTTACATCTATTCTGAGAAACAAAATTAATGCTCATGTTGTCGCGAACAACGTTTTGGCCTCTTTTCAGAATGGATGTAGGGTTGGGTCCCGTGGTACTAAAGAGCTTCTCCTCATCGATACGGCTATTAGCCAGCAAGTCAAGCGGAGTAAGGGAGCACTCTCTGCTGCTTGGATTGATTACAAGAAGGCCTATGATTCGGTGCCTCATTCATGGCTTCAAAGGATCTTAGAGTTGTGTAAAATTGATACAACTCTACGATCCTTCTTAGTTGCGTGTATGAGGCAGTGGACCACAGTACTTCGCCAACCGGGCAGTAGGGATGGGTCCTTAACACCGCAGGACTTGATAAGGATTGAACGTGGCATTTTCCAGGGTGACAGTTTGAGCTCACTGTGGTTTTGCCTAGCACTGAACCCTCTCAGTATTTTACTGAAGGATTCAAGGCTAGGCTATCGGCTTCGTAGAGGGGGTGAGATCATTTCTCACCTGCTGTACATGGACGACCTCAAACTTTTTGCACCGAAACGACAAGATTTAATGACGTTGTTAAAAACTACAGAGGTTTTTAGCAACGCCATTAAGATGGAGTTTGGTGTTGATAAGTGTGCGGTTGTGCAGGTACAGCGGGGGGAAGTTGTAAATTCTCCGAATTTGCAACTTTCTGAGACAATGACTCTCAGATCCCTCTCCGAGGCCGAGACCTACAAATACCTTGGTATGTCAGAGTCGTTGGGTATAGCGGTAGAGGACATTAAGAAATCAGTGAAGGAACGTTTCTTCTGTCGTTTAACAAAAGTACTTAACAGTCTTTTGTCAGGCGGCAATAAGGCACGTGCCTTCAATGGTTGGGTGATGCCTCTATTGACATACTCCTTTGGCATATTAAGGTGGACTCAAACTGAGCTGGACGCCCTGGATAGAAGGGTCCGTCATCAACTGACACTACATCGCATGCTACATCCACGCTCGTCAGTTATGAGACTGTACATCCCACGGAAGTGGGGGGGTCGTGGCTTTTTAAATGCCAAAAACCTTCACAACCGTGAGGTGTGCAATCTCAGGGACTATTTCCGAAACAACGAGTGTGGTATGCATTGTGATGTAGTGGCAGTTGATAAGGGCCTGACGCCTCTCTCCTTGGCAAAAGAAAACTGGCGCAAACCAACGGTGCTCAGCATCGAAGACCGCAAGGACGTATGGAAGGGCAAGGAGTTGCACGGGCGGTTCTACAGGGTGTTATCAGGACCTGATGTAGATCTGCTTGCGTCGGTGAACTGGCTACGATTCGGTGACCTCTTTGGGGAAACTGAAGGGTTTGCCTGTGCAATTGCAGATGAAGTTATCAAGACGAACAACTATCGGAAATATATCATGAAGGACGGTACGGTCGACATCTGTCGGGCATGCCACCGTCCCGGAGAGTCTCTCCGACATATTATTTCCGGTTGTTCACATCTTGCTAACGGCGAGTATTTGCACAGACACAACCAAGTAGCCAGGATCATCCACCAGCAACTTGCCCTTCAATACGAGCTTGTAGAGTCAGAGGTGCCGTACTATCAGTACGCACCAGCGCCAGTTCTCGAAAATAGCCGTGCTCTGCTCTACTGGGACCGTTCTATCATCACGGACAGGACTATTGTTGCCAATAAGCCTGATATCGTGATCGTAGATCGGTCTCAGCGCCGGGCAGTGCTCGTTGACATCACCATCCCACATGATGAGAATCTCGTGAAGGCCGAGAAGGACAAGCTCAGCAAGTACCTTGACTTGGCTCACGAGATAACCGCCATGTGGGATGTTGACTCGACGATCATTGTCCCGATAGTCGTTTCGGTGAACGGTGTCATAGCGAAGAGCCTCGACCAACATCTCAAGAGGCTCTCGCTCGATGATTGGGTCAAGGGTCGGATACAGAAGGCAGTCATCCTAGACACGGCACGTATTGTCAGGAGGTTCCTTTCTCTGTAGCCCCTACCACCGGCAGCTTGAGCCCCGCCCCGCTGCCGGCGGCACCCTAGTTTTAAGTTTTTTACAATATTTATGTTTATTTTTTATAAGTTTATATATGTGTTGTAAAAAATTTAGAATTAAGATTGTATATAAATAAATGAGATAATAATATAATTATTTATAGTTCTTTGTGAATTCTTTCAGAATACAACAAAATAAGTTCGTATCAACTGCAATAAAGTTGAATGCCTGAAGAGGTACCTAATATAGAGTACTAACTGTTTCCCGTGATTTCACCCACGTACTGATGAAAAACGATGGCGAACGGTGATGATAATGAAATGTAGCACATGTCTGTCTCTAGGTTTTCAGCTGTCTCTGCACCTCATAACAATCGGTTCAGCGATTTTGTAGTGAACAGGTTACAAATAGACAGAGAGACCAAAGGACAGAGAGACAAAGAAACATAATTATTTCCGCTTTTATAATATTATTAATAAGGATTCATCATAATTATGTTCATAAATATATATACTTCTGTTTTACAACTGTGCGTTGTGCAATGAAAATTTCAATAAACACTAAAATAATAATGGTTATTTGTTTTATTTTATTAACACTGTGATTTTTTATTAACCAAAATATACCGTGTGACTTTTATAACGTGATTCAAATTTTATGGTATCTCGGGTACATAATGCGGTACCTATATTTGGCATAGTTAGTTAATTTTTAGAAATATTGTCTATTGTATGAGCAAACACTTAATTTGATGAACTTAAATTAAAACGGGGACGGTCGGGACTTTGCAAATGTGATTTTGTCTCGCTTTTACACTTGCCCCCGCGCCTCGCGTCTTCTTCTTTCCCTCTTTCGCGCCCCTCTCTCGCCCTGTCACCAAACAGAGTTACGATCGCACACTGTGCAGGAAAGCTTCAGTGCTCATTGCTCAATATTATACACCAATAATAACAGATGATTTTTAAAATCAAAACTTTTTATGCGCACTGTCAATATAATTATGGAATACATTTATTTATCCCGAATGTATTTTTTCGAAAAAAAATCGGGTTAATTTAAATTCTTAGTGAATCAATTTTTTCTTAGATAAACACGCAACATTGAATTTACAATCAACATTTACGGTTAGTTTTTCATAGGCTAAAAAATATTTATAAGGCCTATCAAAAATATGTTATACTACCTGTCTTATGTTGCGTCATGTACCCGGTGTACTTTTGGCCACGTTAAAAAAGTCACTTGGTATAATGCTTACGACTTCACTTCTCTGTTGATTTTTAACCGACTCCCATAAAATAGGAAGGTTCTCAAATCGTCGGAATCTTTTTTTATACATATATTTTTATGTTCCCCAATTAAAGACACATGCAGCGATTAGAAAAACAAATTGTCGTTTTTTTTAAGCGATTACTTGTGATTAACTTATTCGTAAAGTTTGACAACCATCACACAATCATTTTTTCGCGGAAATCAGAATTAGTGGATTCCCATATTCTAGAGATACATTAACATGACTATTTAAAGGTATTCTAGCTAACCTGGTGATCAGTCTCGTATCTACAGTGAACTTGGCTTATACAACATCACGATGGCACTTTCCAAAGTAAGTTACCTGAAATACTCCATTTATACTAGTTCTGAAAATTTTTATTGTACAGTAAGGCGTGTATTAACTTAAATAATCAAGGATTTGCTAAATTGTATTTAAAAAGACAATCACGATTAGCCTCTTGCACAAGATAAAATTTGCGCTTTTTTTTATGTTATTCCGACAATCATCCCCCGTTCTTCAGATATTCTGCATCACATTTCATTTATTTTTAACCGACTTCCAAAAAGGAGGAGGTTCTCAATTCGTCGGAATCTTTTTAGGGTTCCGTAGTAAACAAGGAACCCTTATAGTTTCGCCATGTCCGTCTTTCTGTCTGTCTATCTGTCCGTCTGTGGCTTTGCTCAAAAACTATAAGAGCTAGAAAGCTGTAATTTGGTATATATATGCATATTAATAATGCCATGAGTCATATAATAAAATCTAGAAAAAAAACATTGTTTGGTTTCGTAACTAAAAGAAAAAAATCGGAACATATAGGTCTGTCTGTTCGACTGTCTGTCTGTCTCTCTGTCTGGCAGTCCACCTGTATGTCTGTGTGTTAAAACCCTTTCATTGTACGGAACACTCGTTATACGAACGGAATTCGAACTTTTCTGTTGTTTTTTTAACAAAAGCCGCACTTCCACACAAACCTAGACAACTTTATCATTGTTTTAATCTAATTGTTGCATTTTATTTCAGATTTTGTTTGCCTTCACTGTTCTTTTGGGAGTATTATCCCTGGCCGTCGCGCAATTCGGTGGTTTCGGAGGAGGATACGGAGGACAGGGCTTTGGAAGGCCTGGCGGTTACGGAGGATACCAAGGTGGTTTCGGTCCGGGTGGCTTCGGCGCTCAAGTCGGTTACGGTCAACAAGGTTATGGTGGATATGGTGGCCAAGGAGGCTATGGTGGTTATGGTGTCCAGGGAGGTTATGGTGGACAGGGTTTCGGACCCTTTGGGAGACGACGATAACAAATTGCATATTATTTAACAGAATTTAGTTGTTTAGAAACATATATGTAAGTGCCTACGTGAGTGATATAAGAGTTTTATATTAAAGACCTTAAAGTAATGACACAGATTATTATTTCTAAGCTAAAAACAATGTTTATATTTCGACAGCTTCTCATAGAATCATAATAAAACTGAATCACACATAGGATATAATATTACATTATAGGTACATATATAGTGAGGCGTCTCCCTTCTTGCGTATTTTTAATTCGGTTTTTCAGTTTTTTTAATTAGAATTATTTGTAAAAATATTGGCTCATTCCAATATAAATGTACGTTTAAATACAACTATGCATATACCATAAACATACATTATTTTTTGTTTTTCATCAATCAAACTATATCTTTGAAATTAGCATGTATTTTCACGAGTTATGTATACATATACCTACCCACCAACTATAATAATCTGATATATTATTATTTATAGGAAGCAGCAGTAACTGAGACCTACAAATTAAACTATCATCCAATCCATGGTAACGCTAATCTGTAAATTGTACTAGCAGCAGACTATATATCTAGATAATAAGTAATAGGTAAACATGAAACAGAAATAAAATACAAAACAAATATATACTATTACTTACAACCTTGGAGGAAACATAATTCCTGTACTTACACTACACCAGCCGGGCAGCCTTGGCAATCATGAAGTCAATGAAACATAACCAATACAAAACTTTTCATTAACACCACAGTTATAATAAAAATATTATTCTAATCTTAGCTTTAGGGCTCCACCGTCAGACCAGCTTTATAGTAAGAGTGTGATGGAGCCCTAAAGCTGACATTTTCATCGAAGTTATAACATAACAAATTCCTATGACAGTGATCAACGAAAATTGCCTTTATATAATATCTAAGATTTTGACGGTCAGTCTAGGAAAAAATACGTGAAGTATTTTTTGATATTTTTAGTCGCAGTGGTCAATAAAAGCTTGTAGAAATGACAAGTTATTTATTCGTAAATATAGGAGGTGGTGGCAATGATGATTTCAGTTGCCTAATTCGTAATCGAGCATTTGTCATAAATTGAGAAACTAATTGTAAAAAAACATTACCGACATATAAAGCTAGCTTTGAACCTCTTAATAAAGGTCCATCTGTTGGAGGAATTTCAGACAAAGTTGCAATAGGTACCACAGGAGTGCCAGGAGAGGGCGTTATTAAAGGTACAATCCCTTGTAAAATAGACTGTACTTTTTCAGGAATTGAGCCAACTGGTTGAACTGGAATCGGGTTTAATGGTTGCATAAAAATTGGTCTGACTGGTTGCAAAGGTATTGGGCTGACTGACTGTGTAAACAATGGACTAGCTGGTTCATTAGCAAGAGGACTAAGTTGAACAGGCAATGGCGTAACTGGTTGAAAAAATACTGAACTTTCGGGTTGTATAGATATTGAGCTAACTGGCTGAATAGGCACTGGACTTACTGGCTGTATAGACATTCGACTGACTGGTTGTGTAGACACTGAACTTATTGGACTGACTGGTTGAAGAATTGGACTGACAGGCTGAATAGGCATTGGACTAACTGACAGTGGAGTAATGATAACAGCTGGTTCAAAAATTGGCTCAACTGATCGTGGTGGCAATTCTCCATATATTTGTTCAATAATTGGCAGTTCTGATTTTTCTGGAAAATTATTAGCTGGTAGACTTTTGCTAATACTTGTGTAAAGAGCTTTGGCAGCAGGGTTATTGCTCTGCGTCAAAGGAATTCTTATCAAATTTGAAGAAAGTGGTTTTAGACTTTCTGGACCTGGTTGTATCAATGTGGCTGATGCTTCAATATTTTCTTCTTGTACTTCATTTAGTTTACCTTCATCAACTTCTTCAAATACTGGTGCAGGAGATATATTAGACAACGGAGACAAATCACGTTTTTGGATGCCTTTTTTTATTCCATATCTACCGAATGGTGACCATATTTCTTTGAAAAACACTAAGGGCTTAAATTCGAATGGATGTAACTTCATTTCAAATCCTTTTTGAATGCTGAATCCTTGAAATAATGGAGTACTTTGTGTCATTTCGATCCAAACTATCAAAGTAAACGTTGAAATTATCTGAGGAAGACATATTTCGTTAAATTAAGTAAAACAATTTAAGTAAACCTACTGACTCTTACGATGAATTATATAGAAACTTATCATAATTCACTAACCTGAATAAAACACGACATCTTCCTTCGACAGTAAAAACAATAATCTGAAGAAAATAGTCTAAACCACATTAAATATTCACCTAGTTTCCAATCGAAACTGACAATTATAGAAGACCTTAAAGTGCCGCACGCCATGGTGAGGCGTCATCGTGGCGTGCGTGTTCTTTCAGGTCAGTGTTACGCAAAAACCAAGGTTACTGCAGGATTTACTATTTTTTTCAGGAAATAATTGCTAAACTGTCATTATAATTAAATTACGATAGACACTGTATTGTTTCGTTAATATTTGGACCAAGGTGTTTAATATAGTATCAACAAATGTCATTGTCCAAGGCTTTTAGTTTCTTATCTGTAGTAATATAAGATCATTATAGTCTAAGATCCGGCTGCAGAATCAGTGCGCTCATCGAGTATTTGCTAAAAACCAAATTTTTACGGATATTTATGATTAGGAGAATATATATCTATTAGGGTGCCTATCAAAATGTGGCCGCAAGTATTTTTATTATTAATTGATTTTTGGGAAAACATTTCGTTCACTTGTTTTTTAAATAAAATCCCACCAAAAACATTTCTTGTAAAATTGTTTGCCATGTCTCGCATTGTCATGCCACTTTCACTGACAAAAAGATATCAGATGAGATCTGACTGAATTTGAAAAGCCAAGCTACTAACTCTACAAAGTCTAACGCTACAATACTTACCTCTGTAAGCCTTCAATCTTGATCAAAAAGCAAGCATGTTGTTTGTTATACAACATAACAAACAACGCCATTAATTTGCAACGCCACATCAAATACGGTCTTCTATAGATTAAGTCAATGAATGGAAAAGGCATTAACCATTTCCAGACATACTATGAAATGTACGATAGCGTCCTAGCCCGTCTCCCAAAGAAATTATTTCATTACTCATATTGTTCGTCTTATTTCCTTTTTATAGGAATACGTGCACTAAACCAACTTTAGATTATTCTTGTATCCAGACCATTATTCAATAACTTAAATTCATAACCTATAACCTAATTAGTTTAGTACCCCTTCTCTAACAAGATCCTCGTCCCGAATCCAAGCTTTTTAATAAGCTCTCGGTTGAAAGTATTATATTTTTCTGTGTAAATAAATCCCTAAGTACTACTAAAAACAAATCAAATCATCAACGAAAGTTAAATATGTCGTTATCCAAATTACCAGTGATTGCTTTAACAAATGAGCCAAGAGGGTTTAATAGACCACGTTTAGATCTTACTCAGGGAAATAGCTGTTTGTATTTTTCTATAGTTATATTCATAGTGTAGTCGGTTTGTGCTTCCACTTCTATAAAATCTGTGCCGAATGATTTTGTGTCAAAACAGTTTTGTGTTTGTCCCTTTAATCGTAAATAACTATCTATATTTAATTCAAGTTCCTCGCGTAAAGAACTTAAATCTAGAATTTTTATAAGAGTCCATGAGTCATGACTGACGAGGGCTCTACCTTCCTTGATAGGCAAAAGTCCAGGATTATTTTCAATCTTCTGCAGGTGTAGGGCTCCTACATGGGTCACCAGAAGGATTAACCTGTGAAGGGCGTTTTATGTCTTTAATTGGTACTTTGGTGTTTCGGTTATGAGTCACGACGGGTACAACATTTCTTTGTGTTGTTCCGCTAACCTGAGCTTTTTGATATCTAGGCTTGTCTTTACCACGCCTAGTGTTTACGCCTTTAATGAAAACTGTGTCACCTATACCCACTTTGTTGTCCGTCTGTCCGTCCGTCCGTCGGGGTGTCAAAACCTGTAATCTCGGGAACGCGTGAAGGTATCATGTTGAAATTAAAACCATATACGCAAATCTATAATATCTTGCTGCAGAAAGAAAAATAAAATTTCTCAGTTTTCGTAAAAAAAAAGTTACAGCCGAATATGTCGTAAAAAACGCACATTTCGACACTCACAGAGGAATCAAAACCTGTACCCCATAGGTTTCCGTTGTCCTAGAACTCTGAAATTTGGCAAGTAGCATTGTGTTAGAGTACACATATAGGAAAAAATCCGAAAACTGGACATTTTTAATTTATTCACAAAAAAATAGTGTCTTTATGCAAGGAACGAGGGACCAAATTTTAAAGTGAATTAACCGTATCATGTGGGGTATCATATGAAAGAGCATTAGCATAATCTAAAACAGGTTTTTAACACATTCTTCGCCCCCTGCAGATCCTTCACTTCAGCTGGGAACCAAAACTTTTTAGGCGAATTTTGATTACGTACAGAGGGCCGTGCAAAGCAACGTTGACTGCCTCAAACGCCGGTGGTTTACTTACTACTACAAAATGAACGGGATGCATGCTTGGATACGAGTGGAAGACGCCGCTACTATAGCCCCGCCCCACTCGGATCCGAGTGGTGAGCAAGGAATGTGTTAAATATTTTTCGGTTTATGTAGGAAAAAAAAAAAATATGATTTCCCCCTTTTATTTAGTTTGTACGGAACCCTCGGTGCGCGAGTCTGACTCGCACTTGTCCGGTTTTTTTGGTCTAAATTGACCGGGCTATAATATATTGTACACCTCAGCAAACGAACTGATAGCGAAACGAATTTCGCTACTCCAAGGAATTCATTTTTCTCCGCGTGGATGCATGCCACTTCCAATCAGTCTTTTTGGAAATCTCTGGAGGAGGCCTATGTCCTGCAATGGACTTTTTGTGACTGAGATGATGATGATGATATGAGTAAGTATAATCTTAAAATTGCCAAAAAATTGCGGTACTAAATATATCAGAGAATATATGAAAAAATCTATACTTAACTACACCTTATTTAATTACCCTAAGATACGCGAGTTTTACCAGTCGAACATAAATAAAAAGCTTAATGTGATAGAAGATTTCAAAAGTACTACACAGTATAATCAGAACTCAACAGACCGCACAAACAACAGTTACATAATTACTTAATAGGCTAGAATATATATTATCTTATTATGTGCTCCAGCGACGATATAGTCGACATACCGTCACTTACCATCATGAGAGTTGACGGTCAAACGTAAATCTATTTCGTAAAAAAACAGGGATCGTAAACGGTTAAGGTATAAGGTTACGCTACCGGTATAATAACGGTAGAGGTATAAATTATAAAGGTAGACCGAAAACGGTGATAATAACGGTTAAGGTATATATGTAATAATAACTCTACCGATATTTTGTTATTTTGGAAATAACAAAATGTTGTTTGTACCGAAATCACCGCGTTGCAGAGGACCTCTCGCTCTTACGCGTTTGCATACGAACGGGGAATGGCGATGCGCGGGCGGTCAAGGTCAAAACCTTTATTTTTCGGTTACGGTAGCGCAATTTATAATAATATCGTTATTTATCGGTACCGTAAAATTCCTATACCTATATTTTCAGGTATCAAAATAAAAAGGTATGACGTCATACCCTTAACCGTTATAAACCTTTATCTTTTCGGTATGAGACCCCTGCGTAAAACATCTCGCGTCACATTCAAATTACTTTCCATCTCTAAGCTATTATTACACTGTGTTATTAAATATAATTAAAATTATTTTAATAAAAATACAATTAAACAAATTGTTTTTTTTTTTTTTTTTGCTTAGAATAAAATTCTCGAGAAATTTTTCAAATTCAAATTCAGTGCTTTATTTGCCAGATAAAGGGTAACATACATAGTTCGTTGCTTTATTCCACCGCCCTTCTGACCAAGTTTGAATATAAACGAGACTTATTACGTAAAAAATTGTACATTAATATAAATACCTAGACCTAATATCGTTGGAGAAAAAAAACCGCATACATTATTTATAATAGCCCCCCTGTTTCCCTACTCCCCTCCTCTCAAAAAAAAAAAAAAAAAAAAAAAAAAAAATATCGTTGGAGAAAAAAAAACCGCATACATTATTTATAATACGACCTGACATCGTGACGCCCATACAAACGGTTATTTGAAAGTGAATATTCTGGTTTCGGAAATGCGTTCTGAATAGTGATCTCATATTTAATGACTAGCTTTGAAATAAACTAACTAATAGGCTTATGTTGTAATAAATCAGCAGGACTTGGTCCTCATCAGTAACCGGGGCATGTTACACTCGATAAATTATTGGGAAACGTTTTTTTTTTTATTTATTTTTTTATCAGCCCTGTTTTGTACAAACTGTCCCACTGCTGGGAACAGGCCATCTTCTCATTGTGAGAAGGGTTAGGCCACAGTCTGCCACGCTGGCCAAGTGCGGGTTGGCAGACTTCACACATCTTCAAGATCATTGAGAATTCTCAGACATGTAGGTTTCCTCACGATGTTTTCCTTCACCGTTTGAAGTTGGCGGCAATCAACAATACGCACATAACTTCGAAAAGACAGAGGTGCGTGCCGTGGGATTCGAACCCAGGACCTGCGGATCGCAAGTCAGACGGTCTCACCACTAGGCTGCCGAAAACTTCTAGGCTGCCGGAAACGTTTACCCCGCACTTGTCAATTTAAAAGGAGAAAACTCATTTCTACCCAAAGAGATTGTATAACATATCACTGTTTCTACCCCTTAATATCATCTGATTCAGATAATTATTTTCTATCTTAAAGGGATTATAAATAGACATTAAGTTTTTCTGTTTATTTTCTAATTTCGTTACTACTCCAAAAATTTTGTGTTTGATATTAATTTCAGCTTGATACTTCCACGTGTTCCTAAGAAAAAGGGTCTTGACTTGACAGACGGACAACGAAGTGATTCTATAAGGGCTCCGTTTTGGCTGACTGAGGTACGGAACCTTATAAATCAGACAAATTGGATGAAATATATGTTAAACATACAGATTTCTCTTGTTGTATGGAAAAATAACATTTCTCCATGCGGACTGTGGAAAAATCAAAGATTTTCAGAAATTAAATTACGAGCGCGATTTTATGCACTATAGTATTTAACAGCACTTTGCTTGAAAATTAAGGCGTACTTATAATTTCATTGCCACCCATGACAATGATAAGTATCTATTTTACTGTTGATAATCTCTGGGATCAAAGAAAAAAACCTCACACATAATTAGAGAACATAAAGTGAGATATGCAGAAATCGGTAGAGTTCCATACTTTCTCTGTGCGTATAAAAATTCAGCATGGCGCTTTGTGTTTGCCTGGGAAAAAATCATGTAATGCGATAGGCTACGCGTGAACTGATCTTTATGAAATTTTGTACAGAGATAACGTGGACAGACTCATATTACTTTTCATTGTCATTATCATCACCGTTTTTCATAACTACGCGGGAAAAAACGTGGGCGTGGCTAGTTTGTATAAGTCCAAGGAAACCCCCAAATTACATGTTCCAAGCATTACCATGGCCAGAAGTTACAGTGGATTAATCCGTCTATATTTTCATTCAAAATCAGATCAAATATAATAATTAGTTCATAATTGTATTCCGTACTTGTATATAACGCGCCTTTATACGAAGGTCATTATGATATATTTTCTTTCATAAAAGTAGATTTTAATAGCAACACGTAAAGAAAAACGAAACACCCTACTGCAGGAAAGCAGATTTTACAGTCTAACTTACGATTTCGTTATGCTTGATACGCTGTTGTGTATACGTTGTGAAAATATGCGTAAAATCGCTGTAAAAGATTATAAATGCACATTCTTTAGAATAATTCTAGGAAAATAATTTCTTTATTACAAAAAAGTTCGTTGGATGTTATTATTACAAAAATAAAATATATCTATATATTATAAAAAATATAGCACATGACACGCAGGGAGTGAAGACGAATCTAACGACACCTCGCACATCAAAATCGGTCAAACCGTTTAGGGTGTAGGCGAACATATATGTATAATCATACATACATATCCACATATATTCATACATAAATTCAAATATACATACACTCGAAATACATAACCCTCCTTCAGCAGTCGGGTTAAAAAAACAATTGGTCTACCGCCTTTGGCCGGATGTCGTTGTTTATGTTTTTTAGGTAAAACCAGCGGTATTTACAACTATTGTTTACCCAAAAAGTCAACATGCACACGAAAGCGTGGATAACATTACGCAATGTCATGTTAATAGTCAGACGGCACTAAACTGATGGATTTTCCCCACGATATACCTAACTAAAACATTTTTAAAGAAAGTGGGCGCGTGGTGGTGGCACCAGCCTCTGACTACTCGATTACGAACCTAAACCCAGAGCTGACGCTAAGGCCTTTCTAACTAGTTACGATTCTGTATTATTAGATATAACTTTATGTTTTCCTTTGATTTTTATATTGATATTGAGGTGTGAAATGGAGTGTTGTGATTTATTGTGAAGTTTGGACTGTAAATAATGGCAGTGGTTTTATAATAATAGGTTAGATCAAGGTAAGGATAAAAATTTACGGAATAAGGATATTTTGTACTACGCCGAAAGGAAAATATTTTGTATTTATACTTTATCGTAATTTTTTAACAAACTAAACTTTTCCACTGCTGGAACGAGTCCCCCTCTTCCCTCTATATGTCACGGTCCAGCACAGTCTGTTGCCAGTCCTTCCGGAACGGATCAAAATAGTCACGCCAGTGTTATCTAGGCCAAGACATCGTTATTGAAAACTTTTGGGGCATATTAAGGGGGCAAAAATATAAGAAGAACCATTTTCAGGGCAAAAAAACTTCAGCAAAATACTTAGGTGGGGAGGCAAAGGAAAGTATTTTAAGGAAAATATTTTAAGATATAAGAAAATACTTCAAGAGATTATTTTCCCATCTAACAGAAAGTGAAGTCCCTATTCAGTGAATAAGATTTTAACATGCGTTTATAACTAAGACGGTATATCTATAGCTCTTAATTCGCAAGAATAATCAGCTGTTTCATAGTTCGTTGACCTTTAATTGATCTTCTAATAAAATATGTATATCAGGTGATTTTTTATCAGAATTTCAAAGTTATTCTTTTAGGAAAAGTTGTTTTTAATAACGGATTACCCGAATTATGAAATAAATATCATTTCTATTATAAGTACTGAGTCAGCGTTCAAGCGAAAAAACTTGCTGAAATGGATGATATACTTAATTTAAGTGCA
This sequence comes from Lycia hirtaria, assembly GCA_947563715.1. Lineage (NCBI taxonomy): Eukaryota > Metazoa > Arthropoda > Insecta > Lepidoptera > Geometridae > Lycia > Lycia hirtaria. The sequence goes on from OX387384.1 coordinate 10,011,915, forward strand.
TGAACTGCAATTTATGTAAAACTCGTCGAATCGTCAACAGTTAACAGTAATGTTATTACTTACCTACATTCATTACTTATTAGCAGTGAACAATTAAATGCATAAGCAATTACATACACAAAACTTGTTTTTTGGCCCAAGTAAATAAAAACATAGGTAAGAATGTGCGTGAGTGAAGCGAGCGCGAAAATTAGGCTTTCCGTTTAGGCTTGTAAGAACCATACCCACATACATACATACATTCTCTCGAAAAAACAACCCTCCTTCTTACGCAGTCAGGTAAAAATAATCGGGAATAATCATAATACATAAAAAAATCTTATATTAGGATCTCAATATCGCAATTTAAAATAAGGTCAGATATCGACTGCGGTATATCCTGAATTCCTGACTCCGCTGCCACTTCACCATCCACAGCCGATATTCGTTTACAACGACAGAAACTGGAGTATTATCTAGTAACAATGTATAATGACAAAAATATATATAAAAAAATATGTTTAACAATTTTAATTAGTGGTCCACCTAGGCCCAGCCTGTGCCCAGTCCTGGGCCCAGCTCAGCGGGCCCCGCCTGGATCCGCCCTTGCTACAAACTAATAATTAAACAACGAATACTACTACTAACTACAATAAAATTTAATACAGCTTGTTTAGATTATCTGATGACATTGATTTTGCTTTTAACCTTCGGACTTTACGGAGAATACTTCCATTGTTTACGTTAAATTAGCAAAGAACCTTTAAAATGTTAATTTTAATATAATTATAAGCAACAAACTAACCAGATCTAACTGCTACTAAAAAAAGAATTACGAATCATAGATTAAAGCGCTCTGTAGCGGGCAATAAGATCTCAAAATATCGTCAATTTAATGGCCCGGTTGTTACAAAACTATGTTGCTAATTATAGAGTCAAGAGAGAACTAACAGTGCAACTACACAGCCCAATTCCACGAAAGAGATCTATCGTCGAATCCAACTCGGCAGCATTTGAATAATTCATCGTCTTTTTACTAGCTTTTATTTAACTTGCCCTGTTAGTATGGGACAAATCTTGCGAGTTAAATTAGAACCACTTCCTGTCGTTAGATTAGGTTGAAATTTGGTTTACTTACGTAACTTCGGTGACAATGCAATAATATGGTACCATGAAGCTGGTCTCAAGATGGCGTCGGAAGGTGGCCATAGGAACTCCTAAATAAACGAGATAAAACCGTCGAGTTTGGACTCGTTTGAATAGTCTTGACAAGCACTCTTTTTAGTCTAGTAAATAAAATATTAATTTTAAAGAGTTTTTTAAAACAAGCTTTTATTTAAATGCTCTAAAAGGAAGAAAATTAATTTTGAATGCAATCAAGCCCACCATTTTATAAAATTATAAAAAATTTATTGATATAAATAAAAGCTTGTCGCGAGAACACAAACTTTTTTTTTTTCAAAAGAACAAACTAACTTTAGTTCTAAGCAAATGATAGAACAAGTCTTTTGTTGGAATTAAATATATTACATAGGTACGATGTTGTTTGAAATCTCGTAACAAGCTTTTATTTATGTCAATTTATTTGGCATATTAATTTAATATTGTTGACATATTAATTTTTGACATTGTATATATATATATATTTTAACCTTTGTGACATTTAATTCTGACAAATACGTTAAAATCTATTTGTCGGTTTGTTGACATGTTTGCATTATAAATTTTAATTGATATTTTATATTGTTCTGTACCAAATCTGTATTGTTTTTGACATTCATAAGTGTACACTGGTGTACCTATATTTGATAATAAATAAATGAACTGAACTGAACTAGGATCAATAGGATGAACAGCCAAAAGGTAGACAGATGACTTCATACCTACAAGTAGCAGAAAACATTGGTTGTAGGCCGCTTCCAACCGCTCTTTTCGGAAATTAATGGAGAAGACCCATGCTCAGCAGTGGATTCCTTATGGCTGGACTGATATTAATAATAGCCCAGGAGGATATAAGACGTTTTTTATATAGGACGTTTAGTACTTTGAAAAGTACTAAACGTCGTCACGCCAACCACGTGAGGTCATCGTCGCTCACATGACTAGCTGTCCTATCATGAGATACTCGTAGGACAGTTAGTTGTTTTTTTTAAAGAGAGGTTTGGATGGAAGGGAAGTGGTTTGGACATAATGACGGTTAGGATTCAGTCATTTGTTCAGGACAAACTATAAAAAAAAATCGGTTCTAAGATTAGTTTGTATTTGTCAAAGATATAAAAAATCGCATGCTTTGCATACCTTATGATATTAACTTTCATAAAGGTCACTTACATATTAATTTCACATTGATTATTAATGTATTTGCGTGCTTTAGCGTACGTACATACCTATTTTTATTATTTCAAAAATGAGATAGGACAGAAGTCATTCTAGCGACGATATGTCCCGCTGTAATTGCTAATTTGCTGACCATACTACCTGCCACTTTGTAGCAGCCATACGTTGCCATAAAAACATGGCCGGCTTATGCGAGCACCTTTATGAAAAAATAATAGGCCAATTAATGGGGCAATAAACCTACACGTGACCGTATAACTTTACCTAGAGATGAGTATCTATATGAGATGAGTATGAGAGATGTATCTTTAATAAGCGGTCAAGTGCATGTCGTGCCACGCGTAAGGGTCCCGTAGTTGCACAGTTTTTATTTTTAATTCAATGTGTTATTGTACTATATTTTGTAAGTTTTTGTCACAATAAAGTATATGTCTATATCATAATTTATGTGAACTTAAAATAGAGATACTGTGAACATACGAGTTATGTATGTTAAATAAAAGTTACACGCAATAATTTTTTTTAAGATGATCGATTATATACTCGACTCGATCGACTTTACAAGTTAACGAGTAATGTTAACTTGTAAAGTCTACTTGGCCATGATAGTTTTCCTTTTAAATTCTTTATTTGATTGATATTATTATGCTACTAGCATGATTTTTTCATATCTCCAAAATCAACCGTTTACCTGGTATAAGACTAACGAGAATTAAAACTTTATAGCTTAATATTTCGCAAACGGATCCCTAAATTGAATAATGGTTTTGCACCTTAAATCTTAGAAGGACCTAAAAGCAAAATGCCCTGCATATTAAAACGACACAAGATCTAAATGACCTAGTAGCAAAACGTCCTATTATCGAAATGACACAAGATCAAAATGGCCTGATAGCAAAACGACCTATTAACGAAATGCCCTGTATGTACAGTAAGAAAAAAAAATATTTCAGTTATATCAATTACTTTACAGTTACAGTTTACAGTTATTTTTATTGTACACATAAACGTCTATCTAAAACATTTTTTTTCTTACCGTACATAGAGGGCATTTCGTTAATAGGTCGTTTTGCTATTAGGCCATTTTGATCTTGTGTTATTCCGATAAAAGGACGTTTTGCTACTAGGCCATTTAGATCTTGTGTTGTTTTAATATGTAGGGCACTTTGCTTTTAGGTCCTTCTAAGATGTAAGGGTTTTGCACACCCTAATGTTTTTTGACTACCCATCCAACGATCCCCCATTGTGTACAATGGGGTAGATGAAGCAAAGTAATTCATCCCCACTTTACGTGTACGTGTACCTATGCAATATATTTTTTTCATATCCATATCCAATATCTCCATATATCATTGCATATCCATGCCAAATTACAGCTTTCTAGTACCATATATAAAAAATCCAAGCATACACATAATAAACGCTCCCTTCTTCTCCTTTCAGTTTCATAAAAATATAGTAGTTTGTAAAATATATTTTTATCGTTTCAGGAACACCTCAAGAAATATGAATAGAAAAATACTTGTTACAGTTGCCTTAACAGTAATAGCAATGTCCACATGTGAAGCAGGACTAATAGAAGACTGGCTCCATCAAGATAGCAGCAGCCAAAGTAGAAGCATGGCGGAAACATTGACGGACTTCTTAGACTTAGTCTACCCAAAAGATGACAAAGAGACTAGCATAATGAAGAGGATATTCATGATGTTCGCTGAAGAAGGCATGCCGGACTTTGGGGACCTTATGTCAGGATTGGAGTTTATTGTAGAATAGATGTACCTAGAATGTTTTGTAGAACAATTTATTAAATGTATTTATAGAAATAAGAGGATAGCCAGTCTATTGTTATGCATCCAAATGTTTGTTAACATCCTTTTTTTCGACATCAAAAAAGGAGGTTAACAATTCGAATGTATTTTTTTACTTTTGTTACCGCATATAATATGAACCAATTTTTTTGTTTGATAGGATATACTTCCAGATTGATCCCATGGAAACAATAAAATCTGTTCAGTAGCAGTGTGGATTTTAATATGAAATTGCGCATTTTGAAGACGGTTTTCAGTTTTTCAACTTCTTAGATTCTTATATATATTATTTAATTTATGTATATATTTTAAAAATATTTTATATATATAATTTAAAAATATTTTAATTTATTCAACATTTTTAGTTATTTTTTTTCGAAGTTAAAACTAAATTTGGAAATAAGTAACCTGCATAAAGGCATAGGCTCTTCTATGATTACAAATATATAAAAAAATATTAACTAAATCGCATAATTTTAGGGATAAAAAACAATTTTCTCAATTTCGCATGAAAAAATGCGAAACGAATAAGCGCCTGTGAGAATATTTAACCATGCCAACACAAAGATTTTTCTATTATATTCACAGGCGTAGATAATATGTTTCGAGAGGTAAAAAAATAAAATTGGCTGTTACTGTAGGAAAGTGTCTATGTATTCCTGAACGTAACATAATAGTGGTTAACATAGTAGACTCCAAAATTAAGTCAATTACAAATATTTATGTCATACCAATTTATATTTTAAGGATGTTTGTAAAATAAATATCAGATCAACTAAAATGCCAATCGATCGATCGATCTTATATACTTAGTTGTATTTAATGTGAGCATCTCAACTTTATGACGTATTTAAATTTACATTTCCCCTTTATACTTGTTGGCAAACTATCCGATCTTTAATTTCTACACATCTCGTAACAGCAGTGTTCTTTAATTTCGATAATTTCGTCTTTTTAGTTGCTTTATTGACTAGTTTCTGTCCATTCACTTCATTAGGTTTTAACGCATCGTATTCCCCGTAATACGCATCTGGTTCTTCAGGAGGCTGTGGATAATTACGCAAATTGTTCCACGCTGGAGGTCTTCTTAAGCTTCTGTAGGGACCACGTTCATAACCGCATTCTAACCTGCCTCCACGAATCTTGCATCCACCACTGAGGTTAATTGATGTAGCATCATTTTCAGGTTTGCCTATATTCCTGTTATAACCACATAAAATTCTACTGTTCACTATTTGACATAGACTGCTGTCAAAATCGTAAGGACAGCATTTGTTTCGTAGTGCGCCAGCTATTGAGGTTTCTTTTTTCGAAGGAGGAATATTAGTAGGTGCATTAGGTAAATTTGTTTGGTTATGAGATTCTCTGCTCCTGCAAGGCCTACAAACCCCCGTTACGAATAAATTGTTTATGACCATCTGCGAAATAAAGAATATTATAATAGCAAAAACCTCTCATGCGGCTTTGTTAAAGTTTACCCAGGAGTTTATAGATATGTATAACTTAGCTGGCAAATAAGCAGGTGGCTTATCAGATCCCTAAGGATTACTGTTGGGATGTCTGTTATTAGAAGAATAAATAAGAAGGATTAATCACTGCTGATCAATAAAAATTCTAACAGGTTTTTTTTCAAAGATCCCCTTGTTGTGGCTACGCGGAAATACAACAGATGGAAATTAAAAGTAAGTATGCTAAAAAATAATTTTGATGAAATGTTGAAACAAACTTCAATTTAATTAACTAAGATGTGTAATCATAAAAAATATTGTAGTTTTGTGTATCTAACATAAATAAATTAAATGTTCTCTAAAAAACAGATTTTTATCTGTGGTTATAACTTTTGTTCTTGGGCGTTTAATAAAATTTACGATGAAAAATATGTTACTAAGGCAAAATCAAACTAATAAGTACATTTTTCTTCTCTCAGCACTATTGTACAGATACAATCAACTATTCTTCTTTCGTGAATTATAAAATGCTTAGAGAAACAGTTGTACGCTAAAATGTATAAAAGTTATCATTGAGTATTAAATAAAATTAAAAATAAACTTAGAATATACGTATCTACTGAATTATATGTTTTCCTAGTTAAATCTAAAATCTAAATACCGTACAAATAATTCTACTGGTTTTCAAAATAATATTTGAATTGCAACTAACCACAACTATAATGAAACAGTAACTCCGCATCGCCTTTATCGAAAAGCAACACGCGTTTCCAATCAATTGTACACAATATTAATTACCTAGTAAAGACTGCGTCAAGATTACCTTACCATAAGATTGGAGTTCTTAGGCAACTTTTATTAAAGGACTTTTTTATTTCGTTTTTCCGCATTACTGACCAACCGTATAAAATATCTGCGTTTATAATTTTGTTATCAATTAATTCTTCATTTATTTTATATATGTAACAAGATTTTTTTACCTCTATAATTTTTTTCCATAGATATTTGTTAATTCATTTTTGTTCCTTTGATCACTTCAGTAACCAATTTATGGTTCGTTTAAGAAATTTACTTTCAATCCCCAATGCATCCACATTTATAATATTGCGATTGATTGCTTCTGGGTTTATTTTATCGATATCAATACGATTTTCTGCAAACAATTTTTTCATATGTTCATTTTCTTTGATCGAATTCTTTGTCAGTTTCCAAATTCCATTTCTGATTTTACGTTTAAACAGACTAGATCGATAGTAATTGTCACTGTCGTCAATGGACTTCGAGTCTAGGCTGCGTTCCCGACGCCGCTTTTCATTAGAGTCTTTATCTGTTTTTAATTTTGATTTATTTGATTTAACATTTTTGGCAGAATTATTTGCAGTTGAACTACGCCCCCATCGAGATGATTTTACACTTGTTTCACTGGCTGGTGGCGAATCCATAATTTTTAGTTTCCTCGATTTACTTTGATTCACAGAGTTTCTAGACGGTTTCTTACCAGGCTTCTTTTTGTTTTTCTCATCATATTTCTTCATGTGCTTCTTACTTTTGGTTGGATTACTTACTTGACTACTAACCATATAGTTCAATATTTTAGTATTAATTACGGGGACACGGTTATTTGCCCTTGTCTGAGTGGGAGAGTTGTAATTGTAATTGGTAGTTTCCAAATCTTTCTTTGTTTTGATTGGATGTCGTTTAGTTTGTTGTGAATCACTTTCCTTTTTAGCGTATTTATTTACTGTTCTAGCAGGTTTTGTTTTCGTTTCGTTTTTACTCACACCGCCTTGCGGTGATTGTTTCCGCAATGAATTATTTGACGAACTTTTTCTTCCTTTACTTATATCTGTAGTAAATAGTAACAAAAAATTGAAATGTCTTGGTTTAATATTTTTTAAAGTTTGTTTTTTTTTTATCAGCCCTGTTTGTACAAACTGTCCCACTGCTGGGAACGGGCCATCTTCTCATTGTGAGAAGGGTTAGGCCATAGTCTGCCACGCTGGCCGAGTGCGGGTTGGCAGACTTCACACATCTTCAAGATCATTGAGAACTCTCAGACATGTAGGTTTTCTCACGATGTTTTCCTTCACCGTTTGAAGTTGGCGGCAATCAACAATACGCACATAACTTCGAAAAGACAGAGGTGGGTGCCGTGGGATTCGAACCCAGGACCTGCGGATCGCAAGTCAGACGGTCTCACCACTAGGCTGCCGGAAAGTTTGTTTACGAATTATAAATTAAGACAATGTAAGCCTATCAAACCATCTGTTGTCAAGATGGCTTGAACAAAATTTAATTAAATTTGTGTTTACTTTCGGGTTGTTATAGGCGCATATCGCTACTTTTCACAACTATACGATTCTATTTAACACAAATAGTTAACGTGTCGTCATTTAATTTTATTTTATCCATCTTACGGATTAATTTGTCGTGAATGGTTGCGAAAAACCGCTCGTGAATAAGTTACTAGTTTAAAGATTAATAATAAATAATAAAGATAAACTATATTAATTCACCTTTTTTACTTCTCGGTGTCTTCTGTTTGTTTTCTTGTGCTCTAATTGTTTTTTTAGATGGTGTTTCTTCAGCACGACCATGTTTATGTCGGGTATGCCGCGGTAATGGTTCCCGTGAAGCCTTCGAAGAACTTGAATGTTCCATACCTGATGATATAGAAATAGTTAAAATTAATACGCTTACGATAATAGTATGCAGATGCATCTAAATTATTTTTATTTTCTGGTTTAGACCTCCTCCTCCCTCCCTCTCCCATGCGCAAGATGCCACGTTAACAGATTGATTTTGATTATGTTCTATTTCAATGCTTGCTTAGCGCACTTCGGGATAATACTCAAGTAAAGGAAGGGTTAATTAACTACTCTACTGGATTATTAGCATAACATAAGCAAAATTTATTTTTAATCTGAATTACTAACCTCAAAATGTGATATGTGACGCTATATTGTTTATTTTCGTTTTTTGGCTCTTTCAACTAATGACTGTAAATTTTCAAGACTTTTGAAATCTTCCTTGAGGTTCCTGTATTTACTTTTCGACCATTTCCTATTTTGTTCTGCTTCGTATTTTTTCAATATATTATTTAACTGTTTTTTATTTAAACTATTAGGATCAAATCCAGTTTTACCGACTAATTCAGTTGCAGATGCTTTTTTGTTATTGTAATCGTTCATGAATTGCTCCAAAATTATTTCTTTAGAGTCATTAAGAGAAAATTTCTTAGCCACAAAAGCAGAACTATTTTCATATTTCTGAAGCATATTATTTAATTTATCATGATTGATTTTCTTGGAGTCAAAACCATGAACGTTAGATAGTATAGTTGCTGATAATTTTCCTTTTTTATAGTCAGCAACCAAATTGTCAAGAACAATTTCTTTGGACTTTGAAATCGTGAATTTCTTTTTCAACTCTTCGGCATTCAAGTCAGCATATTTAGATTTTTGTGCCGTTTCATAATCATTTAACATTTGGTGAAGTCCTTGTTTATCAAGGGTCCTATTACCATATTTAGATTTCTTAACATTTGATAAAGACAAGCGTCCTTTTTTGTAATCATTGATCATACTTTTTAATATTTTCTGTTTGGATCCCTTTATCGAGTACTTTTTCTTCAATTTGCTGAATTCTATATCTTCGATCAAATCTATGTTTCTGAGAGAGGTATTCCACTTTGACTCTTTTATAGCGAGAGTTTTTTTAAACAGTACTAATACAGAACCTGATTTCAATTTTAACTTCCTTTTTAAGCTGGTCAGACTAGGGCTGTCCTTTTCCACGTCTTTATAGGAGCTTACTGGTCCGAAAACTTTATTCTTGATACGTTGAAACGCATTGGAAGGATTCTGATTTGTATTTGTTTGAGTGGCGGAGTTTTTGTTTCCTGTATCCGAAAAAAAAATCTTCATATTAAATCTAAAAAAAATAAGAAACCCGTGTTTATATCGAAAAAAATCATAGATCATAGACATTTGCCCAAATTTGTACATAATTCATCTCTGGTATTTATAATATCCCATTTTTATAAATGCCAACTACTCACGCAAATCATTTGAACGAACTCGTAGAAAATTTAATCATTTAATTCTTGAATACTTTTTGTCTCGATAAAAAACACGTGATTCTTGAGATGGCGCTGTTAAAACATCGCTTTAGCCCGATATATAGTATAGTATTAGGAAAAGAAGTATGTTGAAGAACCTAGCCCAGATGCCAAAGATACGAACTTCGGAAGAAGGTCTTCTTCTTCAGAAGACACAACAATATATTTTGGAGATACCATGTGTTAGGAAGCTATGCAATCGAAACTATACATGACCTCAACCCGAATCAACTGATAGTTAGAACCTATAATAACTAAAGCTTAATAAAATTAAAAACCTTTTCGACTAAATAAGTAAGTTCGTATAGACTGAGTGGCCAGCCCTATTGTCAGAATAATTAAGCCGCCGAAAGGCCTCTGACTTGACTTCTCACCTTTTTGACTGAATCTCTATGATTTTTCATTGCATTGTTTGTAAAATTAGTGAAACTAAACCTGACTCTTACCATTTCGGCTAAAACACATCTTATTCTTTTAGTAGCATACATTGTTACATTCTGCATTTTATGGTTTCCTGTAAATTTGGGCTCGTACATGTTGATACATACAGTTTTAATGGTAGTGTTAATCAATCTTCTCATAATTGCAGGTTTTATCCTTGTTGTGTGTTATTTTTGATTTCATTTTTTAATGTGGTATTTTGATCGATTTCAATAATAAAAACTAATAAACGGTTTGTGGTAATTTTGATTTTCTAAATTACTTGACTTTTGACAGCTTTTTTATTTATCAAAGCATAAAAAAGTAAATCATAGAGGAGTTTAGATAAATGAATTGGATTATGTATTAAAGGAGATTTTATTTAAGCACACTCTCGCATATAGTAGTTTCGGTAAATAAATGCCCAACTATTTTTTGTTTCCGTTTTGTAAACCGTGCTTAGGGGCGGTCCTTCACACGTGCAACGGGAAATTCAAAATTCAAACCGTTTATCGTCCTAGTAATCCGGTCAGGTAACTATTGCATATGATCATAATATTCAATAATGTTTATGGTAATCTAAAATTATTCTTAAAATTAATCAATTCAATTATATTAATCAATAATACACCTTGTTTTACCTATAAAAGTCGAAAATCCATGTTTAGATATTCAAGCGGCTTTTATGGAAAGGAAGGCAATGAGATGCTTATTATCACAGAATTCGCCCTATTACATGCTTATCATATAGTTAAATTAACGTGACAATATAAATGAATAATCTTAAATGATCGCAGGCATGATGGTCTCTTTCAAAAATTTTCTAGCTAGCTACAAGTACAAAAAATCTATTTGAAATTTTAATTGCCCCCAAATGTCTGGAATTTATATGAAAAACTTAATTTATATGAATATCTGAACGCCTCAGCAGCAGCAGCAATGTGCAGAGGCGATCGAACTTACAGCCAGCAGTTAAAATGTGGGTCGAATTTCGGAGTAAAACCTTAATGCAACAATAGAGATAAAAAATCCAAATCAACAACTGTTACTTTTTTTACGAGGTAATAATGAAAATAATTAGGGGCCTCCTTCATTGCCCTAGTGCCTCCACACCTCAAATCCGACTCTGCCTTAATGTTTGCAAACTAAAATATTTCTACACTGGATACATGCATCCTACCTAATACACGCATCACATGTATTATGCTCACGAGTTGTTATAACGTATATTTTTATTATAACTGTATATACCTCCAATCTATATGAATGTTTAATAGTATTGTGTACTCTGGTGTCCTTCGCTCCACAATACGGGCCTTTGAGCCTAGTGTGGAACCGCAGATTATAATATTTCAACGAATATTTTGTACTCCTAGTAATGTTTATTGCTTTTTCTGTACTGTTTGTAATAGTCTATTCACTGTATTGTTGTCGTTTCTGTATTAAAATTAAATTTCTTAAATTTCTTTCTAACTTTCAAACTCAACGGACAACGGATCAACAAAGACCTTGAAAAAGATAATTTCTGCCCACCCTGGCTACAACCTCTCTTCAAGTCACATCTTTCGCGACTTCTAATTTATTTAGATCGCACATTAATATGTGTCGGTTACTCTGTATGACGACATGCTTTTATTACAAATAGATAATACAGATTACGCGAACGAGTGTCGCGTAAAAAAGATGGAGGAAAGCAATTATGCTGTAGCCTGTACGTGATTCACTTAAGCGCGTTAATATTGATACTACGTATTTCAATTATAGGTGAGTAAGATTATAGTACCGTCGACTTAGAAATAAATCGCAATAAATAAAGATTTCTTTGAAAAATATAAACAATGTCGATGTTGGTAGGTAAACAAACAACTATTAACTAGCTATTATTCATGCCTATACTTAGTTACATAAACTAAATAATAAGTTTTGATTCAGTTTGGTTCTGTTTTTATTACATACTTTATTTTAACTTGCCTTGAATATGGGTCAAATCTTTCAATAGAATTTTAAATCAGCTGATTTTTTTCATACACTTTGGGTTTGGATGACAAGGGATAATACCCTGGTCATCCAAATTATTTAATCATTTAAGTCAATTATTAGCTATTGACATCATTAAAACTCCGATTAGCTTCCGACCCCAAAGATGGTAGAACTAATATTTCTTATTCACTATCACGATCAGTATCAATTCAGTATCAAATGAAAAAGTTTTATAAGGAGAATACGGAAATCTTTTTTACTAATAATTTATCGTACCGTTCTTCTTCTTGGCGTTATTTCATTCAAGGCTAAAGCCATAATCCTCTGTTCGTCACACTTTGTCATGCTGTTTCAGATGATCAGATCAGATTTTGATAGCAATTTCCCTTTAGAGTTTTTTTATTCACTATCGAAACAAGTTCAATTATGTATAATTATAGCTACGAATGAACAGATTCACGAATCTTAGGTTTGAACCCGGTTCTCCGAATCAAAACTCAGACGATCTTCCCACTATGTTGCTGTAATTTCATTTACTAAATACATGGACATAATATTTTTTACAGATTTATATGACTGTGGCTAAAATTGTGGTCACAATTGAATGTGCACCGAAACTTGGCGAGATCTTTCAAGGTACTAAAAAAATATTTAACTAATCTTACGAGCTAGATTGGTTCTATGAATAATATGAATTCTACTTTTAATATTGCAGACGAAAACAAAACCATAGAGAATATAATACCTCACAAAGATGATATCCCAGATTTTAAAGAGCAAGTAAAATTAACACAACGGAACATAGATTTTAAGCAGAATCTAAAATTAGATGTTATTCAATCAGATAATATTACTCTCAAACCTCACACAGAAGTCCAATTCCCAAATATATTATCAAAAGAAAATGATATTTCTGATAATGACTCGTCATCAGATTGGTTGGATCCAGAATTAGATGCTCTGAAAACTGCAAGTAGAAGTCAAACAAAACCAACTTTTCTAGAGAAAATTGAATGCAACACATGTTCAAATGTCGACCTGTTCAAATCTGCTGATAATGATACAGTTGCATTAAAAGAACAAATTTCAAATGATAGTACAGAACAAGACCCACTATATGATGAAACAATTAAAATTAAAGCGACTACGAAACGAGAAACTCAACCATCTCTGATAAAGTTACTAAGAAGCATAGGTAATTCTGAACAAATTAACATAAACCAAGAAGTAAATATTGAAGGCTATAATTACAACATTAATATTTGCCGATATCGTGGTAATAGATATTTATGCGGCTATAACAAAAACATGGGAAATGTAAAAGACTCCTTGGAGATAGAAGACATAGGAAATGGATGTATAATTCGTGGAGATAGGATGGAGTGTGGTTACCAAATTGGTCGGTTCGACGATAAAATATCAAAATTGACACAAAAATATATTCCAGAAAAAATGAAAACAGACTATAACACACAATCAACGCAACAAGTAAAATCAGTACCGGAAAAGGTTACGCCTCCGAATAGTATACCCGTGATTAATTCTACGAATAGGACTAACCAAACTAAAACAAAGCAGACATGTTACGAACAAGATAATAGGGTGGTATGTTATGATATCCCAGTATAGGAAACAAACATACAAAATCGGATAAATAGATTACAAAAAAACACTAAGATTACGAATAAGCTTTTGGGGCAGTGTAGAGAGCTATCGACGTGACATCAATAACTGATGCATTGTTTGGCACAGAATTCGAGGCCTTATTCGGTGTACACTCCGAAACAATTCAGAAGATACACCGATAAACAGTACAACACAAAAACAGAAGCTACGTCACTGTACCTAATCGATCGATCTGATATCGATCTCTGGTAGACCATTAAGTAATTTTGCACTGCTTACTCTTCAGTCACGCAGTTGAGTCTAAAATTTTTCGCCTCAATTTGATGTAATCGTAAGTCTAAAATTTTACCGATGCGTCTTCTGTATCGACTAGTAAGAATCCTTTAAATTACAATCGTCCAGAAAGGTCAATAGTAATTTTATGATATCAAAAACATAATACTAGCTAGTTATTAAATTTTCATTTATTTTCAGGGTTCCGTAGTCAACAAGGAACCTTTAAAAATTTCGCCATATCCGTCCCTCTTTCTGTCGACGGGCTAGCTCTGTACACAACAAGCTGCAATAAACCCGATAAAGAGCATCGAGGCTTCCGTACTTACGGGCTAATTACTCAACGAAATGTGCTCTTATATCTAAGAATATTTGTAACTTCACATATTTTCTACAGTAGGAATAATCTAAAATGCTATCGGTTCACATACAATACCAAGTTCAAATAAGTAAGTGTTAAAGACCTATTTTACCTACACACCCTGAGTAAAGTCTAAAAAAGAAAATTTCCAGCGAATGTTCGTTTGAACTATACTCGTATATTCATAGTATCAAACAAAAAGGTCTAGTAAGTTCACGTAGATATTATTTTGTGTGCAACTACGGAACCCTACACTGCGCGTGGCCTAACACGTACTTGGCCGATTTTTATTTATTACAAATACGGAATGAAAGGTGACCTCTTTGATATTGTGTCTATCTATAATCATTTGTACGAAAAAAAGGAAAAAAACTGTACATAAGATTAGAATTAATTATATATCGTAAGGTGCAAATAAAAATAAATATTTTCTTAATAGTAAGTTCCATGAATATCTTGCAAACATTACTGCATAAAATTTATGTTTTTTTTTTGTATGAAGAAAAATCTTCGTTAATGTTACCCTATAGGATTAAAGTCAACGCATTTATTATAACATCATCCATGATTAGGTATCTCATTAGTGTTCAATATATCTATCTATATATGTGAGAATCTCACATAAAAAGTAACTTAAATATTATCTGTGCTTGACATGACATATTGACAGATAGGCTGTCAGTATGTCATGTCAAGCACAGATAATATAACAATATACATACAATTGAAATGTTATTCGTTGGGGAGTGCATCGTGGTTTGGTTTTTTAAATGCATAAAATTTAAGGTTGGGTTCAAAGCGCGCAGCTATCTCTTTCGCGAATCACGACATTAAACATAAAATCACGGAATATTAGAAAAGTGAGGGACAGGATTCCTATTATTAGAAAAGAGAAATCGCGACCATGTTTTCAGGGTCTCAACCCTGAAAAATATGATCACGATTAACATAGAGTCTGTCAGTTACAGAACTAATGCGGCATTGACCGCGTTTCTGTCCTTATTTACCCCGACGCAAAAACGAGGGGCTGTTATAAGTTTGACGTGTCTGTGGCATCGTAGGTCCCGAACGGATGAACCGATTTAAAAAAAAAGTTGAATTAGTCGGGAGTGTCCTTAGCTATGTTAAAAATCGGTTCAAACGTTTTTTTGTCGAGGATTTTTGAGTTTTCTAAACGTATACTTGTTTCGTTATTTTCTCCGAGCGTATGGGCGCTGCTGTCCCTATTTTATTAAATCGAAACGTTAGTTCCCATTTTTGCCACGGTAATTCATTATCAAAACAGACTCTACCTACATTTATTTATGTAAAACTCTATGTAGGTATTTAAGCAAAATATCTAAAGCATATTTAGCTCATGTATCATCCTTAAATAATTATAGTTAAAAAAAAATATGCAACCGACTTCTGATGGATGCCATTATCAGAACTGGACCAAATTGAAATGGAACCACACGGGAAGCACCAGCTTTCAAATTAATAAAACCGGCCAAGTGCGAGTCAGACTGGCGCACGAAGGGTTCCGTACCATTATCTATAAAAACGGCAAAAAAATCACGTTTTTTGTATGGTAGCCCTTAAATATTAATTTTATTTTAATTTAATTATTTATTTTTAAAGTGAATAATAATAATTCAATATTCAGTGAATATTTCAAACGTCCACTTGTTGCCGTTATCAATATCGAGCAAAAACGAGCAAAAAAATCACGTTTGTTGTATGGGAGCCCCCTTAAATATTGATTTTATTCAGTTTTATTGTATTTGTTGTTATAGCGGCAACATAAATACATCATCTGTGAAAATTTCAACTGTCTAACTACAGAGGTTCATGAGATACAGCCTGGTGACAGACGGACGGACGGACAGACGGACAGCGGAGTCTTAGTAATAGGGTCCCGTTTTTACCCTTTGGGTACGGAACCCTAAAAAATAATCATCAAAATCTGTTCACCCAGTCGAAAGTTATGAGGTAACAAACATAAATAATCGGCCAAGTGCGAGTCGGACTCGCGCACGAAGGGTTCCGTACTATGATCTATAATACTACAAAGTTTAGTTCTGTTTATAAAATAACGAGAAATCAACGAAATTCCAAGTAGTAAATTGCAAACTTATAGGTAGGTTTTCGATACACATCCGGGCAGCATAACAATTACGCTTGCGCGAATACGCGCGGCTATGGCTCGCTCCGTGATCTTACCTCCCCCGCTACCCGCGCGTTCGCGCCACCACCACACCGCGGCGCGGCGCTCGCACCGCGTTTAGACGCACGGATTATTTTCATTTTGTGAGTTTTTATGTATTAGATTAGGTATTTATTTTTATAGTTAATATATTTCTAAATATTTACTTACAAATATTCAAGTTTCTACCTGTTAATTAAGATCGAGTAAAAATTGCTTAAAAATCACGTTTGTTGTATGGGAGCCCCCCTTTAATATTTACTTTATAGTTATTTAATTATTTATTTTGAAAGGTAATATACAAGTAAGTATTCTGTGAAAATTTGAAGCGTCTACCTGTTACCGTTTTTAATATTGAGCAAAAAAATACGAAAAAAACGTTTATTGTATGGGGACCCCCCTTAATATTTTTTTTTTTAATTTTTAGTGTTTGTTGTTATAGCGGCAACGGAAATACATCATTTGTGAAAATTTCAGCTTTCTAGCTATCACGGTTTATGAGATACAGCCTGGAGACAGACAGACAGACAGACAGACAGACAGACAGTGAAGTCTTAGTAATAGGGTCCCGTTTTTACCCTTTGGGTACGGAACCCTAAAAAACAGTCAAATTGATAACTTCCTCCTTTTTTTGAAGTCGGTTGAAAAATTACTGACCGATGTAGACAAAGGTTTTATAGGACCACCTCTGAAATAAGGTGAAGAAAGAAGGTATTATTTTAGTAAAAAGAAATACTACTTGAAACCTTATTACAAACACCGAAAATATTATGTACTTATATCCTACATACACAAAAATATTCCGTCAAATTCAGAACCTAATATTTTTAAATCTGCGACTCAAATTAAACCAATCAAATTCAGAACCTATTTTTTTTAAATCTGCGACTTAGACTTTTGACTTATCTGACGTTGGGTAAAAAGTAATATTATGTAAATATATCATCAACATTAAAAGTCAAGGTCACAGTTGGAATATGCTTTATTATACTACTTGAAATGCACAGACAAGACGATATGAGGAATAAAACTTATGTGAACATTTGGAAAACCAGTTCGTGTCCTGGATAATATAACGGGTTTCTCAGCATCACTGACATGCTGTTCTCTGATACAACTTTTGAATAAAAATTACCTATTTTAGAGCCTCAGACTAAAGAACAAGTACAATTAATTTAAATATCAAAATAAAACCCGGAAAAGTACGAGTTTCACTGGACACTTAGGCTTATGTACTTCTATGCATGATACATGAACACAGCTCAATATGCTTTATATCTGAGAATATTAATTTGTAACTCATATTTTCTACAGTAGGAATAGCCTAAAATACTAGCCGTTCACATACTATATCAAGTTCAAATAAGTATGGGTTATAGGCCTATTTTATTTATGCAAAGAGATTTAATTACTACCTGCTCTGCTCTGCGTGTGGCCTCCGGCTTTACTGCAAGGTGTTTGGACCATAAAGATACTCCTGCGGTTCTTTGGTGCAGGCTGATGTTCATCACGCGCTGAGTTGTTTGAGAGATGGTTCTGCCGTCACCATGCACTCAATGACATGCTGCACAGGGCCTTTGTGTCTGCTGATCTCCCTTGTGTGCTTGAGCCGGCGGGTCTTAGCGGGTCCGATGGTAAGAGACCGGATGGCACGACTCTAATGCCATGGAAAAACTGCTTTTGATATGGGATACAACTTGCGTCAGTACCTACTATAGCCACCAGCCACCTTAATATGTATATCGATGTGTATCGTTCTCGCAATTTTATATTGAGGATAGAAGACCATTTGCTTAGAGAACTTTTATGGCAAAAAATAGGAAGTTACGTCTCGATTGAACAATAAAATGAAATAAGGACAATACCGCCCTAGTTCTCGAACAAAATAATGAAATAAAGACAGCAGCGCCGTCAATACCACAGTTGTCTATTCGAACAGACTGAAACTTCTATGTTTTTATTTATTTGTGATTTAAAATCATGAAAGGTAAGCACGTCAAGTTAAGGAAAACCCCGAAAATTCTTTATATGTAAGTAGTTATACCATATAACTAAAAAAAAAAACACATTGGTTAATGTGAATTATTATTTTGTCGGAGCACGTATTGGTTACGTGATCGGGTTCTACTAAAGGACTTTACCATACACATATTTTGTCTGAACATGCGTCTTACCCAAACGACTAATTAAAAAAACAGCCATTCAACAAAATACTCATCAAAATACCAATTCATATCGGTGTCAAAAGGTGATATTAAATCTTTAAAAACCTTAATTGAGGTTTATATTATCAGTTTAGCTAAGCAATTATGATTTAAAAGTGTGCCACCTTTGTGTATTTTTTGTTATTGAAAACACGGTTTCGACAAGTTTTTATTTAGGCTCACGCCGTGTTTGTATAAGCGGGCAGCGGACGTATAATGCGTCAGGTTTTTTTTTTTTTAGTTTCGTCCAATACGGTATCGGATGACAAAATCTTGGAAACAATATTAGGACAATTTCTTCTAATCTGATCGAGCTGAAATATGATATATTGGTACGTAACTTTGTACCTTGGATGATAATTCAATACTATGGAAACATTCATAGAGTAATAACACTTAGACTGAGTGATAGTTTCATTCCAAATTCCGTTCGCAGTTAAAGCCAAAAATCTATCAAAATGTATGCACGACTAAAGTGACCACACCTGCCGCTTTGGACGAGGCAGTCCTGCTTACAAGCACTCTGTCCCGCTGTCCAGCGCGCGCCAAAATGTCCCGCTTTAAATAGACCAAACAAATAATAAATACACTAATAATAAAAGTAATTTAAAAAATCGACTTCAGAACAATTCAATTAACTGAAAAGGGAGAAATAATAACTGATGTTACCGAAACCACATGTAATGTACTCCATTACTTCTTGAACTAGAACTGCTAGACATGACATTTTTAAACTGATTTTCTCCACTGACAAATAAAAAAAATCTGTCTATTATTGATTCATTCATGTTATATATTATTACCACATTGTTCTTATGTGTTTTAAATAAATGGTTGGATAATTATTTATTTTTACAAAATTCCGTAAGCGTCCCGCTTGGATATAAAAAAATATGGCCCACGTCATTACCTACTCTTTTTGACATGTAGGTACATGAGCGTTCGAATGATGATGATGAAAGTGGTGATAAACGTTTTTCTATAGATTTAGGTAGTATAATTATGCCTACCTATCGTGGTAGCTACAATCAAAGAGACGTACTTACTTGCTAAAAACTTAGCTAAAGATAACTTACGTCTATTACATGTATGGCTGAAGCTGGTCTGATAATTAAGCTGATAAAGTCGGAACTAGAATATGTTCACGTGTTGAATTATAATTCATTATTTATTTATCTTATGCATATTAGGTAAGCATTTTGACTAATGAATTCGGTAAAGAAGTTGTCAAAATAGGTCCGAAAAATTTACGTATAAATGACGTATACGTATAATACGTATATTACGTATAATGACAGTTTAAGCTCATTTTAAAACACAATGAAAGCTTGTATCGAAAAATATTATTTATTGAATTGATTTTCAAAAAAACTTTTCAGTATATTACATACAGGTGTATTAATATAAAATGATAACAAAACAAAATACAAACTAGACATATTTAACTAACTAAATTACTACACAAAATGCAAATCGATTATCCCAGACCGATAAAGGTCTAAAGACAATCCAAATGCTCAAAACCAGTTGGCATCGTACCCAGCATGCTGTAACATTGGCACGTTAAATGGCAATGCTTATGCATTGGGCCAGATACGCACCAGCATTTTGGTCACGCGTCGCATATAAAATACATTGTGACTAATTAAAACTAAAATATTAAATAATTCACTAGCAAAACCTGTATCGTTCTTGACCTACTTAAAATTTCAATGCCCTAAACTTGTTTTCGAAAATTACAATAAGAAGTATAAAGCAGGTTTACAAATAAAATATACGAGCTGTCAATATTGACCACCATTTATTTTTTAAGGAAGTTGTAAAACAAGTTCTTTGTTTTTCAAAACTAGTGACTTAGATGACACACCCATTATTCGAATGTTGTACCCGTATACACAATCATTCAAATTCAAAACCAGATAGGAAACTATATCTCCATCCCTGTCATTCTGTGGTAATGACAGAGATGGAGATATATAGTTTCCAACCCGATTACGAATTCAAATCATTTCGAACACGATCGTCACAACTCAAAAGCCGTCTCTGTGAAATTCGTACAGTATGTTTTTCAAATGAAAGAAAATGTTTTTCAGTGAAATGTCCATAAATATTTATTTATATAGTATCAAACAAGTAGCTCTATTTTAAGTCTACTCATAGTAAAGTGCAACTACGGTACCCTACCATGCGCGTGGCCTAACACGCACTTGGCCAATTTATTTATTATTAGTTCAGAAACCTACTAGTACTTTTCTTTTTCGTAGATAAATACAGAGAAAACAAAGAGCACGTCATACGTAGGTTCAATATTATAATTAGGTAAACATCAACGGCCTTGCCGAAAAACGTTACTAACTTTAACCATCGTCTTAAATTCTCTGTCTTCTTTCCGCAAGTGTCATTACGTGTCAGCGAGAAGTTGACAAAATATGTTATGCAATGCTTAAAGTTAAGTAATGTTTTTCGGTAAGGCCACAATTGTATAAATATAAATAACCCGGAATAAACGCAAAAACAATATTACCTTGATGACCATCATTAACTTCACCTTGCACATTAGAATATTACAGAATTTATGCAATATTATCATTCCATCTTATTACTCAGCTTTATATGCATATGTTTTGTTAGGTACGTTATGTTACATTGCATCTTCTTCTTTTTTGTATTGGACCCGCATTAAAGCATTTGCCAGTGTCAAGTATTTGGTTTTTTTTCAAGTTTCTTGAATAAAACAAGTTGTAAATGTTCTAGTCACAATCTAAGTCACGTATACAGTCAATTTATAAGTCGAGTCCTGCTTAAGTAAAGTGGTGGCGACTTTACTAGAAGCTTCTATGGAGTTTTGCCGACAACGTAAAATCACACGTTTCACTGCTTTATTTGACTTGCCCACACTCACGCACTTAACCAAACACTTAATGAATAAAACACCACCATTTTTATAGCATTAATGTTGAAAATAACACAAGTTTAGGAAAATAAAACAAAGCAACAACACGTTACTAAGACGTTCCCGCCAAAACTCTCATAATCATTGTTTATAGCAATTACAATATTATTCTCGTTCACTGAAAACACAAAAACCAAAAAGATGGATGTTAAAAGTTTGACGCGTGTCTATGGCATCGTAGCTCTGAAACTAATGGACCCATTTCGATCTAGTTTTATCTACCGACTTCCAAAAAAAGAGGTTCTCAATTCGACTATATTTTTTTGTATGTTTGTTCAGCGAGTCTCTCCGCCAATTATGATTTGTTTTCGTTGATCTTTTTTCGTTTGGTAAGTATTACCCATACAGACTTTATTAAAATCGGTTCAGTACTTTGGATAATTGAAAAAATATCATCCAAGTAAACGAATTGCGTATTCTGAAGTCGGTTTTCTCAGTTTTTCAAACTATAATTATTTGTTTAAAAGAGAATTTCATCGAGAATATTCTTAGCTATGTTTCATCAAAATCAGTTCAGCCGTTTGTATATTGTGGAGGGGTTTGATTTTCTAAAGTTATATAAATAAGATAAATGATTAAACAACCATCATATGATATCTTCACCGGTTGTAAACCAATATCGATACAACTTTATATGTCAAGAATCGAAATTGCGTATTTTGAAGTCGGTTGTTTCATTTTTTAGAATAATTTCAAGGATTATTTGAAATAAGTATCAATTTAAAGATTTTTTTTATATAAAGTAGTAAGTTCACTATATTTCCTCATTTAAATACTTTATACATAGGCTTTACGCATGTATTCCTAAAAAATCTTACGCAATATTTCACATTCTTGATGTGTACAGCGCATGATTGGAATTTCCAACCGGTTACCTTATTTATCTAACTACACAATTTAGACTTTTTATGTTGATTTACTCCTCCACCATACATTCCTTGTGTACTATATTGTATATGTATTAACCCTTAAGCAAGTTAAAGGCTAAACGTAAGATATTTTTCAAATAATAAATTTAACTACCAATAGTTTTAATAACAAATATATATTAAGGATCATAAAATTGTTTCTTAAATATTGTCTCGTCATTTTCAATTAAAATATAAGCCAGATCCAGTAGAAGTATAAAATATATTTGAATAAGTATTTAAAATTAACGACAGAAATTTACCGCTATATAAACCGCTAATAAAAACAATATTCAATTTAAGATCAAAGAAATAAATGATTTATTTTTATTTAGAAATGATCTTGTGTGCTTGTAGCAATGATAAAGTTCAAAACACCCAAATTATTGCCGGTTCATGCTTAAATGACAGGGCATTTAGACGTAATTATACCTTCCTACTTATCATGGTTTTTACTTATTTATCCATACACAATTTAAGAAGATGAGGCAGCGCCTAATTTTCTTTACGAATTTAATCAGGATAAGTAAGCATGAGTATGAATGACGACGTAGGATTGTTTTTAACCGACTTCAAAAATGTCGAGGTACTATATTCGATCAACTGTATGTACCTACCTAGGTTGTTTGTAACAGTAAGTACTAAGTATGTTTCTTTTTATGTATGTTCGTCAATTGTGGACTGATTATGTATATTGTACTGCGTTTGATTTCATATAATTGCTTTCATATCATCGGGAGATTCCATTGTTTAGGGTTCCGTACCCAAAGGGTAAAAACGGGACCCTATTACTAAGACTTCGCTGTCTGTCCGTCCGTCCGTCCGTCCGTCCGTCCGTCCGTCCGTGCGTCCGTCTGTCACCAGGCTGTATCTCATGAACCGTGATAGTTAGACAGTTAAAATTTTCACAGATGATGTATTTCTGTTGCCGCTATAACAACAAATACTAAAAAACAGATAAATATTTAAGGGGGCTTCCATACAACAAACGTGGATTTTTTGCTCGTTTTTGCTCGATATTGACAACGGCAACAGATAGACGCTAGAAATATCCACAGAATATTAAGTTATATTATTCACTTTAAAAATAAATAATTAAATTAAAATAAAATTAATATAGGCTCCCATACAACAAACGTGATTTTTTTGCCGTTTTTATAGATAATGGTACGTGTGCGAGTCCTACTCGCACTTGGCCGGTTTTTTAAAAACTATTTTACTTCAATCATTTAATAACCTTGTAAAATTAGATTATTCTGTTCAAAAATGTGCTGATTAAGGTGTTCAGTTTTTAAACTATAATACATGTTAAATGACCATACATTTTGTCTTGGCAACCTCTTGTTTTGCTCAAGTGGTTGTCAAAGTATAGCTATAGGGTCGTGAAGTCTCACTTTGTAAGCTACTGTAATTAATAAAAGATGAATAGGTATTGAACACAAATATTGGGGCAAAAAAGGTTTTCGCACACTAGATTTATCTACTGACCATATTCGAAACTGTTGTTCAGAATTGAGAATCGAATTTTTCTGTCAAATATTATAATAAAATCCGCCGACAAACTTATTCCTCGTATCAATCTTATCCTCTTTTAAAAGGTATTTCACAACCTTTGCCTCGTCAATCTCTTGACCGATTTAGTACACATTTGAAATGTTTGTTTTGAATTGAGAACCAAACGTTTCAGCCAATTATTATCAAAAATCGATGAGATAATGTCACCGCATCAAACTTCCCCCTTTTTTTGAGGAAATAATGGAAAAGCTACAAAATTGTAGAACTTGTACATGGTGTTTCAGTTTCGTGAAGGTTGGTTAAAAAATACGACCTATACCTGTACAAATTAAATCGCGAGTAAATTCGTTTCTTCTAGGTAAGCGTGCTCCAACCTAGACCGCGGTGTCGCTTAACATCAGGCGAGTTGGCGGTCAAGCGCAAACCTATTCCACATAAAAAATAAAAAATCCGGACAAGTGCGAGTCAGACTCGCCCACCGAGGGTTCCGTACAAACTAAAGAAAAAATCATTATTTTTTTTTATATTTTCCGTCATAAACCGAAAAATATACATCGTAAAAATATTTAACACATTCCTTGCTCACCACTCGGATCCGAGTAGGGGCTATAGTAGCGGCGCCTCCCACTCGGATCCGAGCGAGCGAACGTTTGAGGCAGCCCTCATTCCTTGCAATGTTTTTATTCACTTTTTTTTTTGTGATAAATAAAAAATGACCAGTTTTCGGATTTTTTCCTATATGTGTACTCCAACACAATGCTTCTTGCCAAATTTCAGAGTTCTAGGTCAACGGGAAGTACCCCATAGGTTTTGATTCTTCTGTGAGTGTCGAAATGTGCGTTTTTTACGACATATTCGGCTGTAACTTTTTTTTACGAAAACTGAGAAATTTTATTTTTCTTTTTGCAGCAAGATTCTATGGATCTGCGTATATGGTTTTAATTTCAACTCGATACCTTCACGCGTTCCCGAGATAAAGGTCTTGACACCCGGACGGACGGACAGACAGACGGACAACAAAGTGATCCTATAAGGGTTCCATTTTTTTCCTATTGAGGTACGGAACCCTAAAAACACCGAACCGATGTAAGCAAATTTTGCCAGTTGATGCAAAATGCTTTTGCTCGATTCTTTTTTGTTTCCTCTCCTATTATGTAGTATTATTAAAGTTTTATGTGCCTACACGTAAAGTACTTAACAATGATATATTTTCTCGCTTGTCCCATAATGTGTATTGTTATTGGGCAGGCAATCACAAAATATTGCGGGTGTGGGAAGACCATTTAATATTTATTTAGGGATAAGTTTGCATTAAAGTGTTAATTATTACTAGATTCAAGTGTATCCACCCCTTGCTAGCTAAATGGTTAATGTAGGAAATGGGAAAAAATCGTGGCAGTAGGCCGTAGTAGAAAAAATCACACGTGGCTTGATATACACTTGGACGGTTTTTAGGGTTCCATAGTAAACAAGGAACCCTTATAGTTTCGCCATGTCCATGACCGTCAGTCCATCTGTCCGCGCCTTAGCAAACATTGGGGGTGTGCGAAACCCATTTTGCGAAATATTAAGCTTTAAAGTGATATTTTTTGTTAGAGTCAAGTGTCCCTTCACCTCTACCGGCTAAACGGATGACCTTAGAGATAAAAAAAAAATCAGGCTAGTAGCATATATGATGAAATTAAAAGGAAAACTATCACGGCTCAGTAGGCTCTACAAGTTATCGAGTTTTAGTCAATTTACTTAAAATAATTACTTAGACACGTCAAAAACGAATATTTTGTTTCAATTGACTTAAGTTAACTCATATTATATTCGAAGTATCAAACAAGAGACCCTGTACTAAGCTCACATAGCTCACATAGGGTAGGCTTGTTGGGAGAATGCACAATACACCCCAAGCGGGACGTCAATGCATGCCTCATCGCCCCCAACTCAAATTAGAATTAGCAGCTCACATAAATTATAATATCTAACTACAGAACCCTACATAGCGCGTGGCACGACACGCAGTTGGCGATTTATTAATATAAATTTCAACCTGCGTAGAGATTGCTGAAAAAGGGGCTGTTATGCTCGACAAGTTGATGTTTTTCGCGAAAGAGTATTTAAAGCTTTGTACAATTTAATTTGAATGAGCATACATATTTTTTGTAAAATTAATTATTTATTGCAGAAGATTACGTAAAATAATATTTTTTATTTTTTCATCACCATCATCTCAGAGCAAGAAGACAAATGGATGGATTGATGGATGGATGGATTTCCTGTTGTAAGCGGCTTGCATACGCATACAACGTATCCCCCCCCCCTACTTATTGAGCTCATCTATCTATCATGTGGCTGGTCTTCCCACGCTGCGCTTGCCGATGCGTGATCTCCACAGAATTTTTTCGAGAAAATTTGCTACAGAGAGCTTGGAGCGAAGATTTAAGTTTTTCATTGCTGTTTTTCATTACTATAATATACTATACACAGGTGAAACCGTGAGGCGTAGCTATAACTATTAAGATTTGGTGCTAATGTACATATTAACAAAATTTACAGTTTAAGTAATTACGACACTGTATTATCCATGTATCCTTTAATTAATTAATTCAACTTACCTATGTATGTACATAAATTGTTGCATGTACGAAACTTCATAATGATAATAATAAATCCAAAATAATCCTAATCTATTACAATGTATCCTGCCATAAATCTCGCACTGATCGAATTTAGCCAATTAAATAGGTAGTCCATTAGAGGATATTTTTGTTTTAATGTTCATAAATGAATGTTCAATTAACAGAGCTGGAATAAGGTACCGCCAACATTTTTATTTTTATTTTTACCCAACTTTTTTACATTCATAGGAACGACTACGATAGAATGCATTTGCCAATACACCCAGACCCAGAGAATCAGGCACCCAGAATTCCCAATTACCCAAAACGAAGGGTAAACATTTTCGAATGTAAAGGAATTCAGGCATACGTATACTTAGATAGTGATAGACTCAATGACATTCCCATCACTTTATCAAAGGATAAACTCTTTATTTTACATAAATAGTATAATAATACATAAAATCACGCCTATTTGCCCTTATAGGCACGGTTGACAATGACAAAGTATTGATCAAACACATTACTATAGAAAAGTAGTTATTCAGGTCTAAAATAAACCTACGTAACTAATTGAACATGACCTACATTAATCTGAACTTTGAAAACAAAGGACATATACACATTTACAGGGTGTTCGAAGAGTTTATATATAGGTACAGGGGTACGATGTCCACATTTTAAAAGGGCATTCCACCAATCACTATCTAGACTGTTCTTTATAAGGTATCTAGCCTTCAAAGTCTTCTACTTAGAGTTTTTTTGAATAAAATTTTTTGTTATAGCTAAAAAAAAAACGATTCTCGAAATATAAAATAGAAATCCTTTATGAAATGAATCACTCTGTCTCGCAAAGATTGGCCATTGCTCTCCAGACGGGAATGCCGTCAATTCCTGTGTTGGTTAGCAATGGCAAACTTTTGCACCATGAACGTGCCAAAACCGTTCCCTTATCTCTCGTACTAATTTTTCGCATCTGACGAACGGGTTCAAAATTACGGTACTTGACACGGGTAAATGTACTAAAACGTGCTAATCCATTATCCTCAAACGAGGAAAGAAAACAAATCTCAAAGGATGACAGATTTGATGACACGGATGCGATAAAGTTGTGACAAGTGACGTAGCGTCTTGAAGCACGTGGCACATGTGCCATTATGTTCCATTCCCCATAGACATAGTACGCCCCTGTTGAACTTGGACTCGCGAGCGGTTATTTACCTGTGCTTAGTCACACGCTGTATTTGCAACGTATAAATACTCCTTACACAGTCCATCAGCATCATTGACCAGAAGAAACTGTCACTATGAACACTGTGAGTAAAATATATAACGTAAATTCGCATAAAACTTATCTAATTGCTAATAGAAATTAATCCTAAGTGCAAAAAATAAAGGTCAACATTTATAAACCTAAAAGTTATATTATACCTATTTGATTTGGATTTTTAATTAAAATTTTGTGGTTTATTTTCGAATTTCGAGTGTCCTCTAAGTAACATTGAGTTAATTAATTAGTTACATAACAAAAAAGACTTAATTGTTAATTCGCAACAATGAGATAAGCTTACAAGATAGTTAAATGGAATAATGTGTTTTGTTATGGCTCCGTGTATAATAGTAAGGTTCCTTGGAATTTCATCAAGGAATTGGAATCTCAAGAATAAAAAAATACTTAACTCAGGTTTTGTAACTTCTATTACCTGACTATATATTAAAAGAAAAACAAAATACTCCACTCCACTGTAACTTAAGATTTTGTTCCGCTTTGAATGTACGCTTTTTGTGAGAAAGTAAATCGCTGTAAAAATTATTAATGGGCATTATATTTATATTATTTCTAGTAAAATCACATATTATACAAATTAGCCTTGAAAATTCCAAGATTATAGCTCTCAAGAAACAGGGATGGCGGCAAATAATTCTATTCGTGTGCAATACGCATCAAGAACGTGGACTTATATCGCTAATACGGATGAGAAATTGATGGTAAATTAGTAATGCTCTTATAATTACTAAAGAGTTTAAACGTTAACTATCTTTCCAGACATTGTGCGTTGCGTTGGTAATGTGCGCTTGCGTCGCGTACGCTACAGCGCTACCAGCCGCTGTCCCTGAGGCCGAGGTCTCAGCACCTGAGGTGCAAGTCGAGGCTGTAGAACAAGAGGACTTGGTACCAGCGGAATCGAATGGTTACGGATACGGGGGCCACAGGTACGGAGGCTGGGGGCGTGGCGGATGGGGGGGAAATAGACAATACAAGATTATTGTTTTAAATAAAGGTTAGTATGCCCACGATTCCTACAATCGATAACAGCCAATGATGTATTTTACGTAGATTGGTTTGCCCCGGCTCTAGTAGTATCGTGTTTCACTTTTTAAGAACTGAGATTTTCCAGTGTTTTTGTGTACGCTTTCGCAGTTTTCCGCAGCTAGTGTAATATCACTGGTGCTACCTACTATAGTTCCTTTCCCTCGTAGTATTTTCTTTGATACTCAATGACATTTTATCTATAGAGAGGTTATACTTATTGAATATGAAGTAAAAGCATGGCAAATCAAATCAAATCAAATATATTTTATTAACGGCGAGTACATCACTCACCTTCGGTTCGCCGACGATATAGTAGTCATGGAAAAGTCGATGGAAGAGCTCAGTACGATGCTCGAAGACCTCAATAGAGTTTCCCAACGGGTGGGCCTCAAAATGAACATGGACAAAACGAAGGTTATGTCGAACGCCCATGTAGTGCCCACCCCAATATCTATGGGGAACTTCACTCTTGAAGTTGTTGACGAATACGTCTACCTAGGACAGACGGTCCGATTAGGCAGGTCCAACTTTACGAGGGAGGTCAATCGTCGTATCCAACTCGGCTGGGCAGCGTTCGGGAAACTTAAAAGCGTCTTCTCGTCCAATATTCCCCAGTCCCTCAAGTCGAAAGTTTACAACCAGTGTGTGTTACCAGTGATGACATACGGCACTGAAACGTGGTCCCTAACTATGGGCCTTATAAGGAAACTCAAGGTCACGCAACGAGCTATGGAGAGGGCTATGCTTGGAGTCTCTCTACGAGATCGAATCAGAAATGAAGAGATACGTAGACGTACAAAAGTCACCGATATAGCACAGCGGATTAGCAAGTTGAAGTGGCAGTGGGCAGGACACATAGCACGTAGAACTGATGGCCGATGGGACCGAAAGGTTCTCGAGTGGAGACCACGTACCGGCAAGCGCAGCGTAGGAAGACCAGCCACAAGATGGACAGATGATCTCATACAAGTGGCGGGAAGACGCTGGATGCAAGCCGCTTCCAATCGGTCTTTTTGGAAATCCATGGAGGAGGCCTATGTCCAGCAGTGGACTTCTTATGGCTGAGATGATGATGATGATGATATTTTATTCTTTCGACATGTTACGTGCACTTATAATCGTCATTTGAACATTTCATAAAAATTAAATAATAACATACTTACACTATTCTTATCAAAATGATATAAATAAAGTGTAGAAATCTAATCTAAACATTGTAAACATTAAAATTTTAAAATCAATGTCAAACTGACATTCAATAATTTAAAATTGTCAATGTCATGAAATATCTGCAATAGCATTGTCACTTAAAATTAACAAATTACATTAGCATATTAAATTTTTTAATTATTTTAACTGTTTTAAAAATGTTTTCGTCGGATCTAGCATCACTTAGATTACCTATAATAACTTTTTACCATTAAGCATTTAACAAACTTAAGAATGACATTTTTAGTTCTTGTTTTTATATTATCAGGGATTTTACTGTAGAATTCTATACCTAAACAGTGAAAGCTATTTGATGTTGTGGATAGTGTCCTTTGTGGCGGCACTATTCTATTCCCATTTTTACAATTTGGGCCATAACAATCAAATGCTTTTTGCATTTTCCCAATGTTATCAAGAATGTATAAAACACATTGATACACAAACTCACTTGTCATTGTCATTATACCTAATTCACTTAGTTAGTACCTAGTTTTCTGTTTCCTCTCAAGGCCAGTCAGGATATCATAAATAAGCTGGGTTACAGCATGCTTACAAGATTTTGACTTTTGAAATCCGAACTGGCGAACATTCAAGAGCTTTTCTTCCATCATTATAATTCATAAGTTCTTCGGTGATGTATTTCTCAAATATTTTACTTATGGTAGGGAGAATTGTCACAGGACGGTAGTTATTACAGTTATTACTATCACCTTTTTAAAATATCGGAACCACTTTGGCAATCTTCATCTCGTCCGGAAATGTTCCTTTAGTAAATACAGTCGTTTATAATGGTCATAATTGGGACCACAATTACGTTTTCCAGTTTTTTTTTATCAAATATGGTGAAATATGCCAAAAATCATTAGATTTTTTCGGTTTCATTTGTCTTATTATTTTTACAACACGATTTATAGTAATATGCCTTATGATAAAATTAGAACTATGACTAGAAGAATAATTATTTAAAAATTGGATTGCTTTCTCTGACGAGCATTTTGACTTTTTAGTTAAATTATTAGCTATATCAAAATATTCAAATATAACAAAATATTCATTAAATGTATTAAAAATTTCATTTTTATCATATACTAGATTACCATTACTATTTAAAATTTTATCACAGTTGTTCATATCACAGTTACTACCTTTACCAGTTTCTTCTTTAATGATTTGCCAAGCACATTTAATTTTACTACTTGCGTCTTCTACCTTCCTCTTTAAATGTAGCCTTTTAGCCACTGCGCATACTACTTTAAATAACTTGCTATATTTATTTAGAAATGTCTTAGAAACATTGCCCCCTTCATTATATAATGCGTATAAATTGAACAATCTTTGTATAGATATTAGGATCCCTTTAGTAGCCCATTCACAAAATTTCGCTTTTTTATTCGATGTCTCAGTGATAGGCATAATGCTGTCAAGTTTGTCAAGGAATGTTTCAAAAAACCTAGAGTAGTAGACAAGAATCAGGGTCCTGCCATGCGTTTTGCAGACTTAGTTTAAGATTTTCTATCTTAGCATCCGTGGTTTTGCGGAACATTTTTTTCCTATTTGAAACATAATCTAGCGCGAGATCAAAGACAGCTATTTGAGCCGTGTGGTCCGATTTAACACCCGGTAGAACTTTTGTGTTAATAGTATAGTTAGAATCAGTGAATATATTATCTATACATGTTTTAGACTTATTGGTAATTCTATTATATTCCAATATCACTCAGAACTTTCGATCATAACACCACATGGCCTTATATATCGGTGTTGCATTTTCTGAGTATGAGTAAGTATCAACTTAACAAAGCACCTACAAATAAAAAATGTTCTATCCGGGTTATTCGGACTCGAGCACTCGTCGTGCATAACCGGTAACTATGAAATCATAAGCTACTGCTTGTAACGCATATTACAGATCGCAAAAAATTTGTGGACATTCCACACAACACCATCTAGTCCAAACTAAGCAAAGCTTGTACTATGGAACTAGATGGTTGATAGAATACATATATCTATACTTTTTGTTGTAAATATATATATATGATACATAGAAACACCCAGACACAAAACAAATATCCATGCTCATCACATAAATGTTTACCCTGGGTGGGGATCGAACCCATGACCTACAGCTCGGCAAGCCGTTAGTTGGCAGCTATCAGTTACATTTCCTATCAATGAAAACAAAGATTGTGTTCAATCTTTCTGAATTTTGTTACAATCAAGCATACATAACTACTTTTGATCATCAAAATTAGTTAAACATCAAAACTAATGGGAGTGGCATAGTCGAATATCCACAAAACTCCATAATAAAACATAATAAAAAAACTTTTTTTCAGGTCACGGTAACGGCGGAGGTTACGGAGGTGGGCACGGAGGCGGTTACGGAGGTGGCGGCGGCGGCTACGGAATCGGCTACGGAGGTGGCTACGGAGGTGGTTACGGAAGTGGATACGGAAGCGGTTACGGAGGTGGGCACGGAGGCGGTTACGGAGGTGGTTTTGGTTACGGAGGCGGATTCGGTTGGGGGCGCTAGGACATGAGAATCTTTTAATCAATTCAGAGCATAGCACATCACGGTTCATCAAAGTTGTCAGCACAGGAAATTCTAAAAATCCATCTTAGTAATTAGTCCCACAGCTGAATAAAAATCTCCCTTAATTACATTCCTTCATAAATAGTGAAATACTTGATTATTTTTTCATGTGTCAAATATTTTTGCATAAGCCTAAGATCTAGTGAGTCTTATTGTTCTGCTCCGTATTGAATTTATAGGATGGAGCTTAAGACAGGCGGGTGGTCTTCTTTAAGCCCCCAAATAACCACAATGATTTTCGACGCGGAATCCTCGACCCGACCAGAAAAATCTTTATGTCTATGCAATAAAAAGCCAAATAGTCATCGTTCGGCTCTTTTGGCCACATGAGACGTAATTCGACATTGATTCGTAACGATCGCTTTTATTGCATTGACATAATTTTTTTTTTTATTTCGCACCGAGAAGTGCGGTTATACTTACGGACTTGATTAATATAGAAAGCGGACAGGGTACTTATCCGAAGAATTAAACACTTTCCATATCAAATCCCTCATTTATCCGGTTTATTTACTCGCTTTTGAACGTCTAGATGTCTTTCGCAACCAGTTGTGGAAAAGGGTTTTTATTATTTGTTGCAAGCTTTACTTGATGAACTATTAATTATATATTATTTTATATTTAACATTTTGTACCGGTATTACAATCTGTGATTTGAACACTACTTTAAAAAAATAAAAAAACTTAGTTAAAACTTAAACTAAAAAGCAGAAAACCTCAAACGGCGCAAATATGCATATTTAGACCGGATGTACATGTTTGTGCCGTTTGGGGTCGAAATATTAGGTTCATGGGGTCCAGCCGCTCAGAGTATATACAGGGAAATAGCCAAACGCTTGGTAGAGGTGACAAGTGACCAGAATGCTGGCTCC
The DNA here is from genome assembly GCA_947563715.1 of Lycia hirtaria. Taxonomy (NCBI): domain Eukaryota; kingdom Metazoa; phylum Arthropoda; class Insecta; order Lepidoptera; family Geometridae; genus Lycia; species Lycia hirtaria. Next base: position 10,045,629 of record OX387384.1, read on the forward strand.
TACTTTGCTCAAAAAGTTAGCATTGCCATCCAACGTGGCAATGCTGCCAGTATTCTTGCCACTTTTCCCACTACCAGTGGACTTTTTGAGTAAGTTTTTATTTGTTTTCTGTATATATATATTTAAAAATTAAAAAAACTTTGTTAAATTGTACGGTTTGTTGTTTTATTACTTGAATGAAATAGTAATAATGTCTGAGCAGTTAGCGCAATGTATGAAATCTAGAATATATTAATATAAGGAGCTTATTACTATTATTACTATAGGGGCATTCCACGTAAAACGAAAAGGAAAACGAAGTAAATTTTAAAATCACAGTAATTATTCTTAATTCAGTAAGAACATATAGCTAAATGTCTGCATTTTATGAATATCTAAACAAATATTGAAAAAAGTAAAAAGGACTAATGTTTGTGCCTAAGAAAACTCCTACTTCATACAAAATTATTAAGTGGACAAATTTAGGTTATGTTTGTTACACAATTGACAATTTTGACAATTATAGAAAGTTGGCGCGTATATTTCACAAAAAGCATATAAAAGACTACGTTGGGGCATAAAAATAAAGTGAAAAAGTAAGTTAGTTTCAATGTAATTCTTCTTTGAACAGATGCATGTCGCATGTCCCACCAGTCACGCAAAAAGAGGTAAACGTTGTTTTCCTAACCTGAAATATAATTATATTAATGTATTTTTTTCCAGAAGTAACAATAAACACGTCGCATAGTATTTTAACGTACTTTTATAGATTAAATGATCATATTATTGTTTTGGGACGGTTTTGAAATATGTCCCACCAGTCACATGTGACTGGTCAAAACCATAATACCTTTCGCTCACAACTGATTTAAAGAGGGATTTTGTTTGGATACTGCCGATTGCAGCTCTATTTTCTGTTCTGCTCAAAAATGGTATAAAGCTTATTTGTGCATATAAAATGAATGTTATTAAATGTTATTTTATTGTCAGATAATTTTGCTTAACTTGATGGTAATTCTAAGCTTACTTTTGATGAACGCCCAGAGAGAGGAAATCTTGAATTATTTAAGGAAAGCTTTAAAACTATTTTTTAACTGGTTTAAGCATTTTTAAAGATTTTTTTAACAAAATAATTTTTATTTTAGTTGTGAACAAAAGTTTCATTTATTTTAGTTAATAATTAAGTTATAATATAATAATTAAGTAAGTAACTACTGGAGTTTACCGAGATTCCATTTAATTTCTTTTAGGTGAATATATATTTTTGTTTAATTTAGTTGCTGTTTTATTAAACAGCATATGTTTAGTATAAATCGGAAAAGTGCGAGTTAGACTCGCCCGCCGAGAGTTCCGTACAAACTAGTAGTAAAAGGAGTTTTTTTTTATTTTTTTTTCCTTCATAAACCAAAAAATATACACTGTATATTTAAAACCTGTTTTAGCTTGTGCTAATGAAGCTCTTTCATATGACATCCCACGTGATACGGTTAAAGCACTTTATATATACTATATATATAGGATGACGTCACTCTAATATATAATTTTAAATAAAAAGTATTTTTAATCGACTTCCAAAAAGGCGAAGGTTCTCAATTCGTCAGAATATTTTTATGTATGTTTCCCGATTACTCGAATACACCTGGACCAATTTAAACAATCTTTTTTTATTCTTCCCAAGTGGTTCCATAGAAATTTTATCAAAATCGGTTTAGTATTTTGGTTTTTATACCTAAATAACTGGGAAAATATGTCTTCCAAGTAAACGAATTGTGTAGTTTGAAGTCGGTTTTTTTAGTTTTTTAAACGATTGCTTGTTATTATTGCTTTGATGAGACGATTGCTTACGGTGACTTAATAAATGAGCACAAACTCGGCTATCATGATATTTTCCATCACGGGACTCCGGAACCGGGCCGGTTCCATCATCAGGTCAGCTCCATGCTCTAATTATATTGCATTGTCATCCGACTTACAAACGATTACGAAATTTCAGCTCAATTGGAAACCGGGAAGTGGTTTGTAACTGGTAAGATTTGATTACAGACACCGAAACAGGGAAAATAAACAACGAAAAACTTCCGGTAACTATTGTAAATGATCACATTGTTTGTGACAATCTAAGATAATTCTTGTAAGTTTTTTTTTTGTTTTCTTTTAAGTTTTTGGCGGGAACATCATGGAATCGTGTTGTTGTTTTATTTTATTTTCCTAAGCTTGTGTTTCTTTGAAGTTTATGCTATAAAAATGGTGGTGTTTTATTCATTAAGTGTTTGATCAAGTGCGTGATGTGCGTGTGTGCTCTTTTGCAAGTGAAATAAAGCGACGAAACGTGTCTTTTCACGTTGCCGGCAAAACTCCTTAGGAGCTTCTAGTAAAGTCGCCACCTTTGGTCGCCACCACTTTAATGAAGCAGGACTCGACTTATAAATTGACTGTATACGTGACTTAGATTGTGACTAGAACATTTACAACTTGTTTTATTCAAGAAACTTGAAAAAATCCTAATACTTGACAGTGGCAAATGCTTTAACCCGCATTAAAATAAAGAATACCACAATGACTTTTCATTACTTATCAAAGTATTAGCAGGTCAATTTAACTATCGATAATGCACCCTATTGCAATATATCTCACACTAGAAGCCGCTTTAATTTGTAAAATTTAATTTCTAGGTTAATATAAATAACACGATTATTGGTAAATAAATTGATAATCTTAGATTGCCGAACATTAGGATCACTTACAATAGTTACCTGACCTGGGTATTCTCGCCGTACACGTGGCAGACCACCTTCATAAAAACAGCAGCAAGGATAACGTCTGGCACGAGACGAGACGTCTTTTGGGAGTGACGTCTGCGCTGCTCCTTTTGAAATAGACCGCCGTATGCGGTTGAAACTACAGTCGGAGAATTCGGCTCATAAATAGACGTGAATAACCCGTTTGTTCAAATAAAAATATGTAATAACCACGTTAGTTTCCATAATAAGAAATTCAATATGTATAATTATGCTTGCTTATACTCATCCTACATTCTAGGATCTAACGACTTTAGGTATAACGACTGGTGAATTTTGGATGTTTGACATCAGCAACTGTACTCTCAACTTTTATAGCGATGCAAAGTTCGCTCAGCGCTCGTTTTTATCATGCCTGCAATTAAGACACTCTCTCACACCAAAGTTGAAGCGATTATTAAAAATATCACAGTTTTAAGTAGGCTCATTTGAACTTTGTCTCCCACTCTTAATTACAGAAAATCCAAGATAGAATGTGTTTGTACAATGTTGTCTTTTAATAAAGTTATCTATCTATCTACTGCTATTCACTTTTCTACAGGCACTTGGATGATATTTTACCAATTATTTGTTATAAAATTAAAGTTCTACGTCGATTTTGATAAAATTTATATGGAACCACCTCTTGGTAGATCATAAAAAATATATAAAAAAATACATACAAAAAAATCATCAAAATCAATGCACAATTGGCTGAGTAATCGGTAAAAAAAATATAAAAAAATCATACAAACCGATTTAATAACCTCCTTCTTTTCTGAAGTCAGTTAAAAATTTGTTCGTAGGCAGTATGCTTGCAATATTTTCAAGCCACCTTACATAATGTAGGTCGTCTGTCCAACTTGCATTGCACCTAGACCCTACACTTGTCGACGCATGGTGTCCACTCGAAAAATATTGGTCCCATATCAGTAGATTCATTACAAATTCTAACTTAAGAACTTGTGATGTTTTCTATAAGTACGTCACGTTCAAAATACCGTACACTTCCTGACGTTTGTTTACCTATTGTCTGTGCTAATTACCGAGGTCACTCAACTGAACATTTGCTAATGGAAATTAAAAAAAAAACACCGTTATACAAGTCCCATAAACTAACCCAGTTATGCGATTATTAAAAACCGTTACTTTTAACGATAGCTTACGTATTCGCGATTGTCAAATACATTTTTCATTACTCATACTCTGAAAATACGTCTGAAGTTGCCTGAGGAGCGGGTTGAAAGTAATACTTTTCAGCCCTAGGGAGAATCACTTTCAACTGCCAGCTGTCAAATAAAAAAAAAAACTAGTTCTATTTTCACGTTTCTATTGAGCCATGTCCAACTTTCTTTAAAGCCACTCAATTACAGCGCGACGTAAAATTTAAATAACATAAAGATAAGTATTGATTAAAGAATATATTTTTTTTAAATAACTATTATAATTTAGTTTCAACAATTTCTTTAAAATAACATAGATTTGAACAAAATATTTACCATTTTTATTAATGATGAAAATGAAAAATATTGGCTGAATAGATTGCTTACCAAAGTTTTTGATTTATGTAAAATAAAATTTACTCATTTTTTCTGTAGCTAATTCGTGTTTTCATTTTTACTTTCCTTGTATTCGTAATGAACAGTGTTTACCTCGGGTTAAAGACTTATTTAGTCCCTCGAACTATTGGCGACCTCACTTCGTTCGTGCGCCAAACCCCGTCTCGGGACTAAATAAGTTACTTTCACCCCTAGGGTAACAATGTACTATTAACGGGTTTATCGCCAAAATTTTACATTATTAAAATTTTATGTGTCAAATTCTTGGCGGTGTTCAGTTGTAGTTGTGTGGCGTTAAAAACAAATATGACTATATCAGACAGAGCATGATGTTTTTCGGGTATATTATGTAGGTTCAGTGATATTTAGCATCTCTTTGTGTAGGTTAGGATGTATGTAATTATGTGGTTAGGGGTTGTATGTATTTTTTTTATGTTGTGAAGTTCGATAGGAGATACATAAAGTTTTTACGTGAGTCAGCATTTCTTCAAACGCTAAAATGAATATAACGACACCTAGCACAACAAAATCACGCTGCATATGCTGTAGAGGGTAATATAAACATGTGTACATACAAAAATACATAGGTAGGTATATACACCCGAAAAACATAACCTACCTTCTTGCGCAATCGTAAAAAGAACTGAGAACATAAAAGACAAAAGAAGCTGACAAACTGACAACCTTCTAAGTACCTCTTTTTAGCAACTTCACGGCTGTAATATTTTTACCAATAGTCAGGTAAAAATACTCCTATAACTCCTTCTTAAGCAGTCAGGTAAAAATATTACAGCCGTGAATGTATGTTTGTATGTGTGTATATATATATATATATGTGTGCATGTTTGTTTCTATATGATTGTCTACAGCCTAAACAGATTGACCGATTTTGATGTGCGAGGTGTTATTAGATTCGCCTTCACTCTCTGAGTGTGATAAGCTATATTTTGTAATAATAATACGAATTGAGAACCTGAGCTCCAGGGTGGAAGTGTTAAAGGGCATAACGCCTTGAATAACATTTAGTGAAAGTTCAGCACACCTCTCGACACCCTTAGCCACCGACACCAATGTTTCTTCTCCGGCGCCAATATGCGGTGCCACTATGGGGGGCCTATATAGTGGGTAGCGAGTCATCACCTGCCTCAAAATTTTTGGATAATGAGACAAAATTGCAGTTGCAGTTTTCTCATTCTAATGCTCCCAGACAGAAATACAGCATTTTACTCACAATGTGGGAGCTAATAGCCAATAAACTAGTTTTCTAAGTCATAACCATTTCATCTAAATATCCCAGATTTGTTAAATCCCTATCTATACCTATAATAAAACTGTAACGAAGTCGTGTCTGTACATTGAAGATAAAATTAAAAAACATTTTTTTTTAGAGTATATGAAAGCAGTAGAATCTAAAAATATACTTTTTGAATTTTTTTACTGTCTGTCTGTCTGTCTGTATGTCCGCTATAGGCTCTTAAAGTACTGAGTACTTTGACATGCTGTTATATAAAACGCGTTCTCTAAGGTTCTGTGGAGGTCATAGGCTTTGTTTCATCAAAATCGGTTTAGAAATAGCAGAGTTATTCCAATAAATAACTTCGATGGAATTATAAATAAGCAATCTCCTGTGTCCGCGCGCGAGGCGAGCTCCTAGGAATCGGTGGCTGAGGAAGCGGGCTGGTGTGCGCCGCGCCCGACCGTCGCTTCATCTCACTCTAGCTCATTACATCAACATTCCTTATTCCTCGGAGCTCGCGCGCGGACTGTACCTGTAGTTCGACAAAAAAATAAGAGATGGCACGAGATACTCCAAAATTTAGTAATAGTTCTACGACTATTTTAACCGAATTCAAAAAGGAGGTCATCAATTCGTAGCATATATATTTTTTAACCGACTTCGAAAAAGGAGGTTATCAATTCGACCTGTATGTTTGTAATATTGTCAGAACTGCACAGTTTTTATATATGTTAGTCTATACCAGCTGCTGAACATGTGTGCCAAATTTCATAAGTGAATGTATGTTTGTATGACTGCATCTGTATGTTTGTCTACGTATTACGCAGAAACTAGAAGTCGTATTGCAAAAAATATTTTTTAAAGGTATATATTGAATTGAATAAAATAGCTCTCAACTTAGGAGTCACCGTAAGTTTGATTAAAATCGGTGCGGTAGTTTTCAAGATATGGACTTTTTTAACTAACCGACTTCAAAAAAAAGGAGGTTATCAATTCAACCTGTATGTTTGTAACATTGTCATAACTGCACAGTTTTTGTATATGTTAGCTGGTATACCAGCTTATTAACATGTGTGCCAGATTTCATAAGTGTATGTATGTTTGTATGTCTGTATGTTTGTAACTTTGTACACGTATTACGCAGAAACTAGAAGTCGTATTGCAAAAATTCTTTCTATATATTGAATAAAGTATCTCTCAATTTAGGAGTCACCGTAAGTTTGATTAAAATTGGTTCAGTAGTTTTCATTTCAGTAAAATATGAGCGTTTCAACGACGCTATCTAAGTATACAAACTACTGGGCGGATTTGAACGAAATTCGGTAGGTTTATCACACATACTATGTAAAAGGATCTGGCATACTTTATAACGTTTAATTAAGTTTTAGGCGTTACAATAGTAGTGAAGTGTGTTTGAAAATTAAACGAACTTACCCATTGAAGTTTTGTGAATACAATTTGTTTAATTTCAAACAAAACGAGTAAATACTATTAAAAATGAATACTTAAATAAAAGTAATTAAAAAAAACGACTTCAAACTGAAAAGAGAGAAATAACACAAAGAAAATCAATACTGGGCGTCTACCTAAGTAGGTACATAAACCAACTATTTTTGAGGTCGGTGTCTGTATAGGACTTAGTTTATGACAATTTAGGTCCTGACACCGACCTCAAAAAATAGTAACAGTTGGTGTACGTACCTACTTTGGTAGACACCCAGTTTTGATTATTTTCGTATTATTTCTCCCTTTTCAGTTAATTAGATCGTTTTAAAGTCGTTTTTTTTTAATTACTTTTATATATAAGTACATAGTAGTGTACATACAGTAATTCAAGAAGAGAAAAAGAATAGCGAGATCAGAGGTAAAGAAAATGTAGTACTCTCTCTCTCTCTAATCAGATGAAAGTGTTGAGCGACAAGCAACACGTTTAGCTTCTGTTCGTGTGCACAATTCAGAGGCACACACTTCAGAGACTCTATTCCAAAAAGAAAAGCGTCTGTCTATTTGCTGATCGAGAGCGGCATTCTCTGTTTCGCGATGCGAGTCACAGACGATCACACAGCGAGAGATTTGTCTCACAACCGACCGTGAGCGTCATACACTATCTCGCGAGTCAAAACCAAGTATATAACAATCCTATTGACGTTACGTATGTACCTATTATGACACAGTTAATTTTAATGTCAGCTGTAATTAGAAGAAACCTACACGCACAGCCGGTCTATAAAAAAGTCTTACGTTTTTTTTTTTTTTTTTTAATTCAAGGCAATAGAGACACGCGTGCGAAGCCGCGAGTAAATGCTAGTTGTATAATATTTCCATTAACCATCCACATAACAACAACTGTATTTTTTATAATATATTTTATGTAAAGGACCTCTCAGTGTTGGTTCCGGCCCCACTGATGCCTTCCAATAATCCGGGCCTGACCCGTGTATGAGTTGAAATAAAGAAGATCTCGAAAAAAAATAAAAACGTGCGTATTTTTCGTATCCTCCTACGAACTAAGGTAAGTGATACAAATAAGGCCTGTAGTGCGGAAAAGGCGATTAAAATACATTTACATCAAAAATACTTCACGCACGCATAGACGACAGCTCCACGACTCGGCAAACAGTGCTCGAGAGGTCCGCTCGCGCTCACAGCGACAGTAGTGGCCGGTCGTGTGAAATGGCGGGCGTTTTCATTGGGCGTTATTAATTTGTCGCAATTTTTATCGAATTTAAATAATTTATTCTTTGAAGTTTTATTTGAATTAATGTATACGGACCACAATATAACTCATCTAAAATGTAACTATGACTTTAAATTGTAATTTTTAGTATGTGCGAATTAAATACTGCTTTTAACATTTATGAAGTACTAATAAGGCCTAAATACTAAATAAGGCCTACTTTTTACCCGACTGCGAAAGAAGGGGGAAGGAATAGGAACAAGTATCAATGTTAAAAGAAAAACAAAATACCCGACTGCAGAACAGAGGTTTTTGCAGCCTATCTTACGATTTCTTTACGCCTAATACGCTGTTGAGTGTACGTTTTTGTGAGAAAGTATTCGTATAATCGCTGTAAAAGATTATTGCGCATTCTTTAGAAAAAATCTAGTAAAATCACTTGTTTATTACGAAAAAGTTCGTTGGAAGTTACAAAAAACACGCGTTTTTTTATATTTTTGAGAGATGTATGATTTTTATTACAAAAAAATATAGCCTTTGACACTCAGCAAGTGAAAACGAATCTAACGACACCTCTCACATCAAAATCGGTCAAGCCCTTTAGGCTTTAGGCGATAATATAGAACATTTATTATTAGATTGCACTCGGATCCGAGTGATGAGCAAGGAATGTGTGAAATGTTTTTACGATGTATATTTTTCGGTTTATGAAGGAAAATTTAAAAATAATATATTATTTCCCCCTTTTATTTAGTTTGTACGGAACCCTCGATGGGCGAGTCTGACTCGCACTTGTCTGGTTTTTTTATTGTTTGTATGGATACGTTTTTTCATATTATGCGACTTCAACTCTGACTAGCAATTTAAGCAAAATATTTCGTAAAATAACTTAAAGAGTTGTTCAAGGATCTCATGGAAATACTTGATAAAAGGCTCAGAAATGTATATTTTTATATAATTAATACTTTAATAATAATATTCCTATAATTTAAGTATATAGGCTTTGTTAAGTCACTATGTTTTAAAAAGGCCTAAGGGTAAGGTTCCAGAATTACCTCTTTTTAAGTCATTTTTAATAAAAGATTGTAATATGTTTTCTTAATTACCGGACATCAGCCTGTACGAGATTAGGATGGCCTTGAAACAGCTCAAGAACAACAAGGCACCGGGCGATGATGGAATCACATCAGAGCTACTGAAAGCGGGTGGAACACCGGTACTTAAAGTCCTTCAGAGACTCTTCAATTCCGTCGTGCTCGAAGGTACAACGCCAGAAGCATGGAACAGAAGCGTGGTGGCGCTGTTCTTCAAAAAAGGGGACAACACTTTGCTGAAGAACTACAGACCCATCTCGCTTCTGAGCCATGTTTATAAGCTGTTTTCGAGGGTCATTACGAATCGTCTTGAACGCAGGTTTGATGACTTCCAGCCTCCCGAACAAGCCGGTTTCCGAAAAGGCTATAGTACCATAGACCACATCCACACGCTGCGGCAAGTGATACAGAAGACCGAAGAGTATAACTTGCCCCTTTGCTTAGCGTTTGTGGACTATGAGAAAGCCTTTGATTCGATCGAGACCTGGGCGGTGCTTGAGGCCCTCCAACGATGCCGTATTGACTATCGGTATGTCGAAGTGCTGAAGTGTTTGTACAACAACGCCACCATGTCGGTCCGAGTACAAGACCAGAATTCAGAGGCAATTCCATTTAAGAGAGGCGTGAGGCAAGGAGACGTTGTCTCTCCGAAACTGTTTACCGCCGGTTTGGAAGATGCCTATAAGCTTCTGGAATGGAAAGGGCTCGGCATCAATATTAACGGCGAGTACATCACTCACCTTCGGTTTGCCGACGATATAGTAGTCATGGCAGAGTCGATGGAGGACCTCAGTACGATGCTCGAAGACCTCGATAGAGTTTCCCAACGGGTGGGCCTCAAAATGAACATGGACAAAACGAAGGTTATGTCGAACGCCCATGTAGTGCCCACCCCAATATCTGTGGGTAACTCCACTCTTGAAGTTGTTGACGAATATGTCTACCTAGGACAAACGGTCCGATTAGGCAGGTCCAACTTTGCGAGAGAGGTCAATCGTCGTATCCAACTCGGCTGGGCAGCGTTCGGAAAACTTAAAAGCGTCTTCTCGTCCAATATACCCCAGTCCCTCAAGTCGAAAGTTTACGACCAGTGTGTGTTACCAGTGATGACTTACGGCACTGAGACGTGGTCCCTAACTATGGGCCTTTTAAGAAAGCTCAAGGTCACGCAACGAGCTATGGAGAGGGCTATGCTCGGAGTCACTCTACGAGATCGAATAAGGAATAAAGAGATACGTAGACGTACGAAAGTCACCGATATAGCACAGAGGATTAGCAAGTTGAAGTGACAGTGGGCAGGCCACATAGCACGTAGAACTGATGGCCGATGGGGCCGAAAGGTTCTCGAGTGGAGACCACGCACCGGCAAGCGCAGCGTAGGAAGACCAGCCACGAGATGGGCAGATGACCTCATACAAGTGGCAGGAAGACGCTGGATGCAAGCCGCTTCCAATCGGTATTTTTGGAAATCCATAGGGGAGGCCTATGTCCAGCAGTGGACTTCTTATGGCTGAGATGATGATGATGATGAATTACTTAAAATTAATAAACCAAAGAATAATGCCTTGCTTTTATTTATCACCTTCTTCGAATAATTTATCAAGATACGAGTGTTTGAAATTAGGTAGGCCTTATTTGTATCACTTACCTTATTTCGTAATAAACAAATGATTTTAGTAGAATTATTAAAAAAATGCACATTTATAATTTTTTATAGCGATTTTACGCATATTTATATACTTTATCCAAGGAAGGAGGGTCCAAATTTTAAAGTGTTTTAACCGTATCATGTGGGGTATCATATGAAAGAGCTTCATTAGCACAAACTAAAACAGGTTTTAAATATTTTTACGATGTATTGATTTCGGTTTATGAAGGAAAATATAAAAAAAAAAAAACCCTTTTATCTACTAATTTGTACGGAACCCTCGGTGGGCGAGTCTACACACTTGTCCGGTTTTAATTTATATTTGTTACCGCGTAACTTCGTAATTTATAAACCGATTAGATATATTTTTGTTTAAAAGAATATACTTTCAGATTGGTCCTAGAAATTGGTCATAGAAATTTCATCAAAATCGGTTCAGTAGTTAGGTTTGTGAAACAAAATTGCACATTTTGAAATTAGTCATTTCAGTTTTTTTATCTATACTTATGTTTAAACAAGTCTTGAAAGTACCATAAAATGTTTCTGCTAAATATTTAATATGCACTTTACTAGTCATACAAATTATCATCTCACAACCTATAATCAAGCATCTATACTTTAATGGAAGATTTATTATTATTAATCGTGCGAAATAATAAAAAATATAGATAAGAGGTCGTCCATTAATTACGTGATGAGATTTTAAAATCACGTATATTACACGTATTGTACTTATTCGTCGTGCCAGCTGCTTCTCTTCTCGGGCATACTGTAAAAGTCAGTTAAGGGACATAAGAGAAATTGTTGTTTAAGCAGGCAATAGGCTAACCCCCTGTCAACGCAGGCCAACATTACATCTTTTTTTTTTATACGATTGACCACCAACTCGCCTGATGTTAAGCGACGGTGTGGCCGAGGATGGAGCTCGTCGATCTAGAAGATATCTATTCACTCTAGCCTTGAAAATTCCAAGAATATAGGTCTGAGGAAACAGAGATGGCGGCAAAGAATTCCATTCTTGTGCAGTACGCAACAAGAATACGGATCGATATCGCTGAGTACGGATTTTTGGCATTTCAACGAGATATGGGTGGTAATTCGCCGACTTTCTGCTAGTACTGTAGTGAAATGAGGAGGGTGGAATTAGATCGTGAAGCTCTTGCGCACATTCCCCGAAATGAATCATGTTCATTATCTTAAATCATGTTCATCGCGGCGAGCGGAAAAACTATGTAATCTTTCAAAGGAAGCACAGCGTGCACATTAATACTTAATTTGATTATTACTAGTAAGTGACAAAATATATGCCAAATGTATCTATATATTATTATGTTGAAAAAAATACACTACATCCTTTTTTTTTATTCTTTTTTTTTACGTACTTTTTCGCACAGCGAAAATGTCGCACTGGTATTTCTATCTTCACAACTACTTGTATGTTTTCTAAGATTTTCGCTACTACGCCACTCTACTTAACCCGCAATGGGTATTGGGCTTTAGTTTGAACCTCTTAACGTAACTACACCATCTGGGACCCGTTGAAAGGAAAATTCATTTATCTAATAATAATTATAGTTAAAAAAACTGAAGCAACCGACTTATCTTGACTTGTTGGATGCCATTGTCAGAACTGGACTAAATGGGACCACACGGGAAGCACCAGCTTTCAAATTTAAAAAGAGTCATCAAAATCGGTTCACCCAGTCGAAAGTTATGAGGTAACAAACATTTAAAAAAAACAGTCAATCCTCCTCCTTTTTGGAAGTCGGTTGAAAAATCTTAAAGAATCTTCAACACTTTCAGTTTTTCAGAAGAGGCTCTTGTTCTCTAAGAACCAACTATTCTCGTCTGCCAAAGACGCATTAAACTGATGTAACTGCGCCGAAATACGAAAATTATGGTGCAAGCTCGCTACCACTGAGTCATGTTACGATTGTGTCTTAGATTTCGGTAACTTTAGAACCCAAGACATTCGCAGGAAACACGATAACACTATTAAATCCACAGAGTAATGACACCTTAGAGTGTTAGTTTCATTCTAAATTCCTTTCTTACTTGAAGCCGAAAATGAAACACGGACTTATTCGTGTACCAAAAAAATCATAATCATTTAAGTAGTTTCTTTACATACACAGAAGAGTTCGAATGAAGTTTTAGCATATTTGCTTAAAACTTCATTCGAACGATTTCATTCGATTTTTATTTTCGTGACTCCGTCAAAAAGTAGAAAAATTGAATTTGCCATTGTTTATCTCACGTGCGCAGTAATAGGAGAGTCACGTATTTAGCCTTAAAATTGATTCACTGAGCTAGGGTCAACTCATGTTCTAAGCTTATTACTTCTTTGAGTTAATCTATATCTGTGACTTAGCGCTAAGTAAACACGCATGGGTAGGTACACAGATACCTACTTAGGTAAAACCTCTGACATCATAAGTTACTACAAGTCAGAAAATAATAGCATAGGACCTTAAAACAAAGGTTTTCTGGCTAACCATGCTGCATATGAGACGTTGTCTACACTTTACTAATACATACATACATATATAAAATCGCGTCTATTTTCCTTTACGGGGTAGGCAGAGCATCTAAAACTATGGGATCATTTAACGCCACATTTGACGTGGATATAGAGTAATATTTATTTTCATTACTCATACTCTGAAAGTAGGTCTGAAGTTGCCTGAGGAGCGGGTTGAAATTAATACTTTCAGCCCTAGGGAGAATCGCTTTCATCTGCCAGCTGTCAAATTAAAAAAAAAACTAGTTCTATTTTCACGTTTCTATTGAGCCATGTCCAACTTTCTTTAAAGCCACTCAATTACAGCGCGATGTAAAATTGAAATAACATAAAGATAAGTATTAATTAAAGAATATATATATTATAAACTATAAATAAAATTATCTTGCCAAAGTTTTTGATCTATGTAAAATAAAATTTACTCATTTTTTCTGTAGCTAATTCGTATTTTTATTTTTACTTTCCTTGTATTCGTAATGAAAAGCACAGTGTTTACCTCGGGTTAAAGACTTATTTAGTCCCTCGAACTATTGGCGCCCTCACTGCGCCAAACCTCGTCTAGGGACTAAATAAGTTATTTTCACCCATATGGTAACAATGTACTATTAATTTATTTTCATTCAAATGCTTACTGTGCTTACAGCAGAACCAAAGCGCACAGCAGCCAATAATTACAATAATAATACTGAAGAAGTAGCCGAGAAACGCATTTAAATATCTAGCATTATACTAAACCTATCAGAAAATATGTCAGCGTCTGGATTCTGAGCAATCATCTCGTTGAATAGTGGGAGCGTACCGAACTGTGTTGGTGCGCACACAATATGGAAGGGAGAAGCTATTAGAGGGTTAAATAAGATAAGAAGGTAAGATGTAATACAAACTTAGAGTGACAGGGGGTGGTGACTGGTGACCCTCTAAATAAACGCCAATTTCCCTCAGGTGCCTTAACTGACTTTACAGTTACACTTTAATTATGATTTAATTGATTGTTGTACGCAAGCGCACTGTACGTAAACTCATTTTTAGGGTTCCGTTTTTTCCTATTGAGGTACGGAACCCTAAAAATGAGTTTACGTACAGTATATATATACGTTATAGGATCACTTTGTTGTTCGTCTGTCTGTCCGTCCGTCCGGGTGTCAAGACCTTTATCTCGGGGACTCATGAAGGTATCGAGTTGAAATTAAAACCATATACGCAGATCCATAGTATCTTGCTGCAGAAAGAAAAATAAAATTTCTCAGTTTTCGTAAAAAAAAAGTTACAGCCGAATATGTCGTAAAAAACGCACAGTTCGACACTCACAGAGGAATCAAAACCTATGGGGTACTTCCCGTTGACCTAGAACTCTGAAATTTGGCAAGAAGCATTGTGTACACATATAGGAAAAAATCTGAAAACTGGACATTTTTAATTTAATCACAAAAAAATAGTGTCCCTATGCAAGTAATGAGGGCCCAAATTTTAAAGTGAATTAACCGTATCATGTGGGGTATCATATGAAAGAGTCTCATTAACATAAGCTAAAACAGGTTTTTAACACATTCTTCGCCCCCTGCAGACCCTTCACTTCAGCTGGGAACCAACACTTTTTTGGCGAATTTTGATTAAGTACAGAGTGGCCGCGCAAAGCAACGTTGACTGGCTTACTGACTACTACAAAAGAACGGGACGCTAACTCGGATCCGAGTGTGAAGCGCCGCTACTATAGCCCGGCTCTACTCGGATCCGAGTGGTGAGCAGGGAATGTGTTAAATATTTTTACGATGTATATTTTTCGGTTTATGAAGGAAAATAAAAAAGAAATATATGATTTCCCTCTTTTATTTAGTGTGTACGGAACCCTCGGTGGGCGAGTCTGACTCGCACTTGTCCGGTTTTTGACTAAATTGTCGCTTATACCCTATTACCTATTAACCGTCGATATGTAAATATATAATCAGCACATTCTCGAACAAAATAATCATAATAATTAGAGATAGCAAAACACTGAAGCAAAATAAAATTAAAAAGTCGATTAATATATAATATATATTAATCGACTTTTTAATTATATATATAAATATTAATACATTCAAATATAGAACTTCCTTTTTTGAAGTCAGTTAAAAAATGGTTAAGTTCAAATCTGACTAGCGGGCCGAATATTCTGTATAAAGTTGCTTGTAAGAATGTTCGTGAAATACGGGAATCCATTTTCAAGAATTTCTCCGAGAATAAAAAATACTCTGATTTGTGGATTTAGGAGTATAATGCAAACAGCATTTAGGAGTATAATGCAAACAGCATTTAGGAGTATAATGCAAACAGCATTTACTAATGTTTTTTTTTTTACTAATGATTTTTATTTAGGAGTATAATGCAAACAGCATTTAGGAGTATAATGCAAACAGTATTTGGGAGTATAATGCAAACAGCATTTAGGAGTATAACGCAAACAGCATTTTTTGATATTCCTAAAAACTACTGTACAAGGAGTTACAACGCGTGTGTAACTCCTTGTTCCAACAATCTGCTAAAATCACAGAATCCTGCTAAAATAGTAAATTTATTGAAATTCGCAAATAATTTTGTTTGGTATACTTTAGTTAAGTAGGTACATATATGTAGTTTGTATATTGTTTTGTTGTAGTTAATAGAAGCACTTATCCGTTCACAAAAAGAATATTCATATAGGTATTTTTTTAAATGATCTCACCTTTTATCGGTTATTGAATTAGACAGCAAATTTCAAGTGTTCCTTTGACCTCTTTTGCGCCATGTTTTGAAAGACATTGCCAGCATTAACAAAAAACTTACCTAAACACACAATAATAAGAACGAACACACACTAACTAGTGTGAGTGTGTGTAAAATCAAAAATGTAAGTATATAAAATTTAAAGGTCTGACCGATTACAGACTAACATACCGACAACAGCCTGAAGGTGCTACTGGTTATGGAGGTATGAAATTTTGAGTTCATATTGAAATAGGCATGCCTCTATTTTTAGTAGCTGTAAAAAAGTGGGCAGTATTGCGGTATGTTTTTTTTTTTTTTAATTTAGGTACTATATTTATGTATTTAAGTTGGTTGACAAAATAATTTCAAGAGTCAAATCTCATCAAGGTACGAGTATTACTAATATGACCCACGAATATAGTAATAATTAACGACTTATTTTTTGTCACTTTGCGTGTCATTATACTCACTGTAGGTACTTATCAAAAGATCTTTTCACCTCACGAGCTCGGAAAGATTCTGTTTGTCATTAGAAATCTGAGTGGAAAAGTGCATTTTGTCCGCTAGCGTGGAAAGAGTTTTTAAAATTCGAACCTTTCTATTCCATACTTTTCTATACCGCAAGTCCACTGAAAATGCATTAAATATTTATTTCATGTCAGTGCGCCAATTCTTTGAATAATCGCACTGACCAGCCACAGGTGGCAGCACTGGACTAGCGTTTTCCTCGCTGTAGTGAGGTGAAAAATTTTGTGTTTCACTCGGCAGCAAAGTTATTTTGCATCTCGTACTTTTGAAACCCTCGCTACGCTCAGGATTCTATATTTGAATCACTCGCTTCGCTCGTGGTTCAATCCTAGAATCCTTCGCTTGCTCAGGTTTCAATACAAGTACTCGCCCCAAAAACCAACTTTGCAGCCTTGCTTAACAAATAACTATTTTTTCTTGAAAAACATAAATTAAATTAAGTATTACAAAATAACCTAATAGTATGTTTGGTATAAAATGAAAGAATTTTATAAGTGTATTTCAAACATTACATTTATGATTTTCAATATGTACCTACACAATTTTAATAAATTTTTTAGATCACATTTTTTTTTTTCTAGATAACTTTTTGATATCAAGCACTGCGGTATTTGAAATATTTATAATATTCTCGTATAAATGAAATGCTTTAAATTCCATCATCCAAAGACTATGTAATAGGGCGAATTCTGTGCAATATTCATTCAAATTTATTTTGCAGAACAAGCAGTGTAGTATAAAGGTAGGTACGCGTCCGAGACGGCCAGCAAGTCGCAAACTGTGGCCGCAGGCCGCAAGCATCACTACTGATTCCTATGTGTAATATTTTATTTTTTGTTTATATGTTTCTCATTTTGTTTTATGTATGTTTTTTGTCACAATAAAGTGTCATGATTTGAATATTTGTTGTATGTGGTGTGCGGTGTTTTCAGTGTTGCGGAGTGGCAGCACTGCTATTTTCTTAATTTATATACTCTGGAGAACGGTGATCGAACAGAATGAACGCTACCCCGGATGATGGCGTGATGTTGTAATTCCGGGGAGGGGATATATCGCGGGCGGACGAGCGCGAGCGGCCCTTCGAAAAAAAGTAGTCGCGGCGTAACTCGGTAGTAAAAAGGCGGTCTTAGCGTCAGACCGCTCAGTGCAGTGAAATAAGTGCAGTGTTATAAGTAATAATAAAGCGTCATAAAGTTCAGACAAGGAGTTTTCTTCATATATCAGAAGTGGCAATCAACCTGCGAGCCGAGCCCGGTAAAATCGTGAGTCACCTACGAGATTATATTTTACCCTCCGATTATTGAATATTGATGTTAAAAATTTGTCACGCATATCGAATTGGAGAAAATGGTTCTTAAAAGTGTTGAAACAGGTTGTTAAAATAATTATAACGGGATATTCTTAATACGGGTAGACAGAATCTGTTAAGATACTGCAATGAGATGTGATCTGGGTTACTCCCAGATTATTTTATTGTAGCACAGCGATTAAAGATTATAATCCGATGATTTTATTATAACCTAATGAAATTTTGATAGTGTGGTTGGGGCTACTCCCCGATAATTTTATCGTAATTTAAACGAAATGAAGTCTGTTGTAAGTAAGTCATTAGTAAATTATTTCGTTAACATCCCGAGAGACAAGTATACGAAAATATGTTTTTCTTGTTTGAGAACCATTTTTACTTTTTGTATTTGATTATGCTGCAGCCATTCAGAGGAACCATAGCGAGGTAATATTTTTTTGGTGTGATGGTGAGAGTAGTGTTTTTAATAGTACAATGGCTATGGCATATCGGTCTGTGGCCGTGTCAGCGATCAGCAGTGTGTTATTTTTCTAGAAGACTAGTAAAGTGCTGCGAATAAAATATTTTAATTCGGTAACTGGGCTACATCAATACAGCCAATTAAGCGAGCTTCTAAATGTAGTTTTTCTAGAATATTGCTAACAGTAATGCAAATAAAATATTATGGTAAACTTAACAGCTTATTATCTAGCTGTTAAGGTTGGGCTCCACTAAAATTGTGTTCAGATTCAGAACACTTGTTGATAAAAATTTGGTGCAGACCTTTTGCAGTGCGCGAACTTGATCACAATAGTAGATTGCCTGTGTCCACCACCTCAGTTGTGCGTAACTTTAGTATGCGTGCTGTACGGTACATTTGTACACGAACATGTATACCTCGGAAATGTGCTTTACTTTCAGTTTAGTGTGTAAACATGTGTGCGAGTGCGTCGTCGCGGGTACACCGCGAGACCAAGGAGTGCGCGACAAAAGTTCACGGTTTGTCCAATAGAGTGCGCGCACAGTTTGCTGGTGCTGCCCGTAAGAGTTCACCAAGAAATACATTTATGCTGCACTCTGTGCGGTACAGAGCCGCACACTGGTGGAATCCTGTATTTACGGTTACGGCCATTTAGGGCGAGTTGTACTGTGTTCGTTTTTCTGTAAGGTTAATAAGGTACCGCAAGTAAAATATTCTAGTACGACAACTAGTCTACTAAAACTAGTAGCACTGTCTTTAGTCGTGTAAGTATGCTATACCATGAAGCGAAATTTTGGTATTGTATCTCCACCTGCAACACTATAACTACTTTGTGACGTAACTATTGTAAGATCTTGAACCACATAAGTGTGTCAAACGAAATTTTATATGAGTAGAGCTACAATATTGATGGATTTACCAGAGTATCACTGCGTAAATATTTAATACAGAAGTCTGTTTATGAAGTTGAATTATACAGAGATAACATAGTTCGATTGACTTAAAATCTTAATTGAATTTCGAAGGCATGTAATGTAATAACCTCAGAAATAGTACCATTGTGTACCGGTAACTTGTCGCGAATATTTATCCGTTGACGCCTTGTAATCATGGAGGCGGAATTTAAAGCCGCGCTAAGATATCAGAGTATCGACAGTGCTGAAAATTAAAGTGCATTTCTTAGTGTTAACAACTACACTTAGTGTTACTGCAAGTTTGAAATTCAAGGATTTTTAGTGTTTACGAGTTTGTTGGCTGCAGTCATGTAGGTGAACTGCAGGGAAAATGTTCCAAAAAGTGCCATGTATGTGTGCCGTAAAGTTGAAGTTCGTAGATTTGATGATGTTATCGCTGCAACCGTGTAGGTGAGCTGCAGGGTAATATTCTAAAGAAGTATGGCCATGTAGGTGTGCCGTAAGGAAAGTTCGAAGATTTGATGATGATTTCGCCGCAGCCATATAGGCGCGTTGTAAGGTTGAAGTTTGAAGATTTGACGATGTTTGAAGTGTGAAGATTTGACGATATTTGAAGTTTGAAGTTTTGATGATGTTTGAAGTTTGAAGATTTGACGATGTCGAAGTTTGAAGATTTGATGATGTTCTCGCTGCAACCATGTAAGTGAGCTGTAAGATTGAAGTTCAATTATTCAATGATGTTTTAGCTGTAACCATGAAGGTTTGATTTCAGGATGATAATTTTAACCGGTCACGGAACACTTAGCTTCCAGCCATGAACGTTTTAAACTGCAGCAGGTCAAGCCTATTCAAAGGAAAGTAGAAGCTCCAAACTGTATTTAATCCAAAATAACTTGATTAACTAAATTTTGTATAATATGTATATGGTGTGCAAGAGTGTGCACAGATCTTGTATTTTAGTGGATTTGATTAATCCAGTCGATTAATGATCATTTTAATGTGATTATGTTAAGCGTTGAATAGCAGAATCATTGATCGGACTTTCCCAGAACCTGAGCACCTGACTTTTAATGATGATATAACGTTATAATTCCAGTTTTGATGTAGTTTCGAGTTTCATAGAGAAAATTTAAATCATATATGAGAGATCAACCGATCGGACACGCAGCAAGTAACCTTGACGAGAATAGCAACTCGAAGTGTCGAGGAGTTTTGACAAATGCCATTATGCTTGAAATTTCCGAAACGTACTAATTAGAATCGACTAAGTCACTTACTTTTGATAAAACGCGTATAGTGCGTTAGAGCGAATACATTTATGAGTAATCTGTTTGCAATTATTAGATTCTCAATTATTATGGTTATTATTATTAGATTATAGAGAGAATGGAAATTACTCCATCAATAAGATTCATGAATTGATAAATGAGTAAGCCTAAGACATTTTCCGAAAAATACTATTCGGTTAAGGATTATTATAAAAATATATATAGATGTCAGCGATCTGTATGTGCCAACGTAATTAGATGTCATGTTTTGAACACCCACGTTATTTTTCGCAACTGCAGAGCAGTGTCTACACTTTGTTGAATTGTCCGCTGGACAGTGACGTAAGCAGTGATGAGCGTTGACAATTATCGTAAAATATATATAAACAAATCTGTATGTTAAATGAACCACTCGATAATATTACAAAACTATTAGTCGAAAGTAAACGTACGTAGTAAACGTTTCTTTGAGAGAAACCCATTTTATGCCTTGAATGAGTTGATGAGAATAGATCTTGCTGAATTCTCGTTCTAATGGAACAGCGGATCATATTTTCTACTTTCTTCCATAAGTGGATTAGCATATTTTTTATTATTCTATTTTGGCCTTTTGAACATTATTATGAATATTGACATAAGTTTGACGACATCCTTTTATTATTTATTATGTTATTGAATATAAAAATGACATAAATAAATAGAATATATTATATCTAAATTAATAAAAACTACGTTAAATCGTATTTTATAACAGAAAAAGCTTGGAGTACAAACATAACAAAAAATACTAATTTGAAAAGGGCTTTTCTAATATAACACTTTTGTTACAAGCCCAAGAAATAATTTGACTTTGAATTTAAGCGATGACCGAAGTTTCTTATCACGAACTAAAGATAATTCAAAGAGAGAACTGATCGATCAGTTTCATATTTCAAACAAAGTAGCCTCAAAAATAGATTGCACCGGTGGCGGTTTTATTGTAAAAGTACAGTTTATGAGTTCAAAAATTAGTCAAATATAAAAACCGAATATTCATAATTAATTTATTTCTTGCAAAATAGGTATACAAACATGTGGTCTTATGATAGTAATAACATTTGGCCCTCTATTTTTGCTGTCAAAGCGTTCAAGTATTTCTAGGTTCTAGATCAATATCGTTAAATATCGTTCGTGCATATGAACATTTTGATAAATCTAGTATAATTTTGGTAAGCATATAACAGTATTGGATCCAGCATACGAAAATTAATCGATAAATAAAAAAATATCTTCATTAAAAATAAGCAATATTTGATAGGACTGGTAACGTTTCCGAAATATGATTGTTAGTTGAAATAAAACGGCAACTATCAAAATCACCACTGGCTTGAACTCAGTGCAAGAGCAGTTATGATATGACTAGTCGACATCATATAGACCTTTAAAAAAAAAACAACAGAAATTAGTAAGACAAATATTGAGACTAATTTTATTTATGGAAGTGATTACCTGCTTCTTCTCTTTTGATGCTTTAGTATTAGTTCAGGTGTGCACTAAAAGGAATTAAGTATGCTTCTGTGTATAAACATTCTCAGTCTTTACCTACAATTAAGTTTATTAAAACCTAGTCAAGTAATTTCTGCTCTACTGTTACATCAGTACTATAAATATTGGATGGGAAAATAAATATGTCCACATTCTCGGTTTGAGTACTGTTAGTATGTAATGTGTACAGTATTTTTTCTAGCTAACGTGTCATCAAAATAGTGATGACGTATTTGACAAACAACCAACAACTCTATCCTCAAAGAGATTCATATACGAGATAGATTATCGTCGACTGGGCAATTGCAAATACTGAAGTTCTTTGCGCAGATCTCAAGAAAAGAGCACTCGACGGAGAGCCTATCGCAGCATATGCATGGCCGTGTAGAAGGCAAGCGAAGTCCTGGACGATCACCAACACGTTGGACCGACCTCATTAGAAAAGCTACGCAGTCCACCGAAGTAGAGTGTACTCGCAATGCAACCGACCGGCAGAAATGGAGAAGCATCGCGAGAAGAGCAGCTGGCCTGGAGAGTGACCGTGACACGGCGAGGAGCCACCGCCATTGCAACCACGACCACTCTGACTAGAGTGTACGATTAAGAAGAAGAATTTGGCAAACCACAGATTATAATCCGACAGATGTCAACTCAGGGCATCTGTGATGTGAAGTGATTCAACTTGATAGTACATCAATTTAATGGTAAACAGCAACAGGTATACGCCAGTCAAATAACGGTTGGTGAAGGACTGACAATGGATCAGCTACCTGTAGTTTATCGTGACTAATTTGTCCCTATGATAATGAAATTTAGTGATTAGAAAATAATAATACTTCTGACATTCTAAACTGACAAAATTTTGCTCATGTGCTTTGCCGATCATCCACAAGCTTGACAGAAATTAATGCGGTTGTAGCGACTTGCTAAGAAAAAAAAAAGGGTTTGGAAAATTATTTCCGTTCTCTTATTCTCTCTATTACTCGGATTTGGGGAGTATACGTTACACAATTTTAAAATGCTATTTGGTAATGGCAGGACAATGACAGAAATACAGTTTAAAATGTTGATTCCTATGAGAGCACTTACAAAATTAACGTACTCGTGTCACCAAATTATTACTGGAGCTGGTTTGAGTTGGATCTAAATATTTGAATTTATGTGTAATTATTTTTGGACGAAATTTGCTTTCATTTTATTCAAGCTTTGTCGTTGGTCATTTTAATGTTTGGACGAAGAACAAAAAGGAGTATTTATAGAGTTTTTCATAAAAAAAAGTCTACAAGTCCAAGTCTACAAGGTTTGAATGATACTTCAGTGGCCACAACAACATTGGGACATTTATATAATGATGCTGCCGTTCGCAATCACTAAGCCAGAGGAGGAAGTAATTGAGTAACCGACAGTAAATTAATAATGCGAATTGAATAAGTTTTTATGTACTTTTTTTAATTATATACCAAACCTCTGGAAATACCAGAATATATACTCGATCCGTATAACATATTTGTACAACAATGATTTATCTGCATAGTGTACATTTACACACGAATAGGAAGCCTCCGGTTCCCAGACCAGCTAGAATAAACATAAAATAATTGTCATATTTAAAAACGAATCCGAGTGTCATGATTACTTGTATCTACAATAATAACTAGTTACGACAACGTATACTACAAAGTTTAGTGTGCCATAAGTAGTTTTATAAAATTAGCATAATAATTACTGTTTAACTATTTTATTTTGCAGCAAATCTTTAAGGAGTCCAAAGGGTTCGATATGATTAATCAGACTTGCTTTTAGAGAGTTGTTGTGCATCGGGACGTTGCACAAAAGCGGATGGCCGAGTGTCATGATTTGAATATTTGTTGTATGTGGTGTGCGGTGTTTTCAGTGTTGCGGAGTGGCAGCACTGCTATTTTCTTAATTTATATACTCTGGAGAACGGTGATCGAACAGAATGAACGCTACCCCGGATGATGGCGTGATGTTGTAATTCCGGGGAGGGGATATATCGCGGGCGGACGAGCGCGAGCGGCCCTTCGAAAAAAAGTAGTCGCGGCGTAACTCGGTAGTAAAAAGGCGGTCTTAGCGTCAGACCGCTCAGTGCAGTGAAATAAGTGCAGTGTTATAAGTAATAATAAAGCGTCATAAAGTTCAGACAAGGAGTTTTCTTCATAAAAGTGTATGCCTATTGTCTATAAATTTGTATGAAAAGATCCCGAGCAGAACGATATTACAGCCTGCTGCGGCTGCGGCGGTGTGCAGCTGATATACTTGTAAAGAGGACGCAAGCGAAGATAGCAGGGTTCGCTATTGACGGATACGTCAAGGAGGGCATCATCATCATCATCATCAAAGCGGACAAGAACCGCAGGGCGCTCATTGGCTAACACGTATCGTGTTCTGCCTGACCCGTGTGAAAATACGGGAAGGAGTGAGATCAATTGCCACGGGATGTATACTTATAGTCTGTAGTTTATCGCGAAAAAGAAACTACCGCGACTGCAGATAAAAATGCGGTCGATTGTGACTACAGGCCGCATTATGGACTGTAACTTCGGTCTGCGGCTTAAATCGTCTTAAACTTGTACTTTAGGAGCGGACAAAGCCGGGCTTCAGTTTTTCAACCTAACTTATTTACAAAACCAGTAACAGTTTTCCGCATCACCTTTACCGTACCTACTTATCAGTAAATACTAATTCATAATGTCAGTTAATACTGACTTGATTTCATGTTAAGTTACTTAGGACCTTTTCAATGTGAAGGATCATAAACACATATATTAGGTCTCCCCCAAAGCACTAAGCATAGTCCTGAGATATACGCTACAATGAACACTGTAAGTCTATACTCCAATTTTGAATAATAATTTTAATCAGTAGTACTTATATGTTAGTATAATTCATTTTACCCGACTATCGAAGATGAGTTATGTTTTTCGAGCGTATGTATCTGTATTACCCGTTCCGGCCGCCATCGCAACCTACCATTCCAGGCTACGTGTGTTTCCATCTTCGACTGCACCATTGCTCCAGACCTCAGATCTGAAGTCAGAAAAAATGGTCCTGTTGACCTTTGAAAATGAACATTTGCAGCTTATTTATAACTTTCTTTATTCTATACGCTTGACCACTAATTCGTCTGACGATATGACCAAGTTAGAACACACCCATTTAGTCATTTAAATGAGTGTGGTATTTAGATACGAGTAAAATAGGGAATATGCATGAATTATATTTCATATAAATAATAGTTTCAATTGATAACATACTAAAATGTAATTCATGTACCTACTAAAAAATAATTTCGATCGATCAATAAACTTGCCAGATATAAACTTAAAATTTTAGGGGATGAATGCTCTGTCCCTCTCTCTCAATCCATGTTTCTATTGAATTAGTATAGTGAACATAAACTATGACGTCATCGTTCGCGTCGTGTGCTCTCTGTCTAACATGAAATTAAAATGCTTCTAGCTTTCTTATTTTTGTAAATACTCGTATATCAATTTTGTTTTCGTGGAATGGATCTACTCATGGCCAAATAAAACTAAATCATGCATATTTCCTTATCAAGTACTATATAGTGACCACTTTTTCCAGTTAACTATTGCAATTTTTGTGGTATGCGCCACGGCGGCGTATGCTTCTGGTCTACCGAAGAACCCCGCGATAGAAGTAGAACAGAAGGCTATCCCAGCGGCCGCGGCGCCTGCAGAAGTACTGGAAGGTACTGTATTTATCACATATCATGAAGATCATGGTAAAATTAATTACACCTATGTAGTGCTTATTAAACTTATACAAATCTGTACGTAAGGGATTTCGAAAATTATACTATCACACAAAATTCTATGTTGATTCAAAAAAAAACACAAAAAAAATGACTTTTTTTCTAGGGTTTCGTTGTCAGCTAGGAACCAAGTCCAAGTATATCTTATCTTTCCTAGTAGGTATTTGTTAGTCGGTACTAGAAAACTGTATTATTGTATATTTGTAACTGTATTATTATTTGTAATTTAGTATGGATATATAATAAAAGGTATATTATATTAATTACGAAAAAAACAAAGCCAAATTTTTTGGGGGTACCTCCGCGTAAATTAGGGATTGATGAATTATTTTTTCTCGGATACCCCGTCGTGTGGGGTATCGTTGGATAGGCAATTTTTAAATTGTTTTGTTAGAGTCAAGTGTTTCAACCCTGCCAGCTAAAGCGTTGACTTTAGAGATGAATTATTATGCCACTAGCGTGAAAATAATAATTCCAGTGGCATATATATAACGAAATTAAAAAGAAATTTAAATAAACTTTACAAGTTTACGAGTAGGGTCAAATTTAGGTACTTTGTGAAGTGATTATTGTACGTCTTAATCGAACGCAAGTGTTGACACAATTTTGTTTATAAAACCTTAAGTTAACACAATTTAAATTTGAAAAATTAAAATTTCAAACTAATTTTATTTGAAAAATTAAAATTTTATTTAAAGGATTGGTTCCATCGAAATTTAGAAGTTTAGTTTTTAAAACAAAATAACTGAAAAAAATATGTCATCCAAGAAAAGGAAATTGACGAGTTGACTGACAAGTTAGTGGTCTATCGTAAATCTATCGCGCAAAAAAATATTTATACGTTTTCTTTAGTTTTTAACCGACTTCAAAAAGGAGGAAGGTTATTAAACTTTGATAGATTGAGAAATACTTAATCTAATGGAAATATTTACAACCGGACAAGTGCGAGTCAGACTCGCCCACCGAGGGTTCAGTACAAACTAGTAGATAAAAAGGAAAAATCATATATTTTTTTATATTTTCTTTCTTATACCGAAAAATATACATCGTAAAAATATTTAAAAACCTGTTTTAACTTATGCTAACTAAGCTCTTTCATATGATACCCCATATGATACGGTTAATTCACTTTAAATCTTGGTACCTCATTCCTTGCATAAAGACACAATTTTTTTGTGATTAAATTAAAAATGTCCGGTTTTCGGAGTTTTCCCTATATGTGTACTATAACACAATGCTTCTTGCCAAATTTCATAGTACTAGGTCAACGGGATCAAGTACCCCATAGGTTTTGATTCCCTTGTGAGTGTCGAAATGTGCATTTTTTACGACATATTCGGCTGTAACTTTTTTTTACGAAAACTGAGAAATTGATTTTCTTTCTGCTGCAAGAGACTGTGGATTTGCTTATATGGTTTTAATTTCAACACGATACCTTCACGTGTTCCTGAGATAAAGGTATTGACACCCGGACGGACGGACAGACGGACAACAAAGTGATTCTATAAGGGTTCCGTTTTTTTCTTTTAAGGTACGGAACCCTAAAATGTAATAAAATTATATTTGTTACATTATATTAATGGGCCACCGAATATTTGACAGGACAGGTGACTCCCGTTCTGGCATGTTTCTGGTGCAAAGACTGGCAATCGCCATTCAGCGCGGTAACGCCGCAAGTATTATGGGTACCTTTGCACCAGGAACAGTCAGTGGCGGATTATTTGACTGAGTCTTTAGTTCATTTTAGCTCTTTTATATTAACAAGTAATATCCCTCTCCTAGGTCAAGAAGCCAGATGGCACGGAGGCGGTGGCTACTACCGCGGCGGTGGGGGCTACTACCACGGCGGTGGGGGATACCACGGCGGACGGGGATACCAAGGCGGACGGCGCCACTGGGGGAAGTGATGCACTGACTATTCATGCTACTTTGTAATTTGTTTGGATTCCATTTGGCAATAAAAGTATTATTCACCACTTTTTTGTATATTTCCATCTAGATTATAATTTAAAATACCTAGTTATTTTCCAACGTATGTATGGGTCCTAAAATCTACAATAAGATTCCTAAGTCAATAAGAGACCAGAATAGTAATTTATTTAGAAAAAAGTTGAAGGCATTGTTATTGCAGAAGTGTTATTATTCTATCAATGAATTTTTAAATGACAAATTATAATTTTATTTGACATTATGTGTATCTTTTATTGCTTCTGCTT
Source organism: Lycia hirtaria (assembly GCA_947563715.1). Taxonomy (NCBI): domain Eukaryota; kingdom Metazoa; phylum Arthropoda; class Insecta; order Lepidoptera; family Geometridae; genus Lycia; species Lycia hirtaria. The sequence continues at coordinate 10,073,857 of OX387384.1, forward strand.
TGTCATATTTTATATAATTTTGGTTTGTGTATTAATCTAATAACAAATAATAATAATTATGATTTTTTTATTTTTCGCATGTGCATGATGCTGTCACCTGATGCTGTGCATGATGTGATGTACCTGACATTTGTACGCCTAATCGGCACAACATGATTTTAAGCGACTAAATTTAGTGTAACATCTTTTATGCACTTGTTGTATAAAATTCTCGTGTTGTATGCAAATAAATTATCTTTATCTTTAACTAAGAAAATTGCTCTTAAGGAAAATTGCTCTTAAGGTGTGCTCGTAAGGTGTCCATATAAAACAATTTTTCAACTATTATGGTGGAAAGAGTAAGTATAGTTTTAATGCCCATATTTGACCCCAATCAAATGTTAGTAAAATCTGCTAAATTAGCTTCCAAGATTTGACTTTATACAACATACAGACAGGTAAACACGGCTAGTTGATAATATAAACATGTAAAAGTGAGCTCATTTTGTAATTTACACTCTTTGTGGCATGTCATAGTACACGTTTTACCAAAAAGGATTTATTTTTATTTTTTTATTAATATATTTAATTTAGTTTTCATAGTTTTCCTACTGCTTTTTAGGAATTGTGTATAATTTCTAGGAAATACACAGTATACACACAGAAATATTACTATATTTTCTAAATTTTACCGAAATTGTATGAAATTCAAATTCAGAACAGTATTATTACCTAGAAATATGTGATATATTTCCGGTTACATTATGTTACATTAAAATTAAATTATTGTTTTTGTTGTTGTGTTGTTTAAGAACAAAATTTTTACAAGGAAAATCGTCAAAAAATAACATAAGTATATATCAAGTTAGTTAATGGTGTAATTTGATAAACTATAACACAAAAAAAATATGAACATGTCACGTGTCTGCCAAATGTATCTTGTATCTCGCTTAGTAATAAGGAAACAATAGTAATTTGTAAAAACTAAACCAATTTAGTTAGAGCTATTTGAGAATTCGCTTCAGTCGTTAGATACCTACCTGCAAGTTTCGGTAGCTTAATTGGTTACAGGTTACCGGCCAATAAAACTGTCGACTTTGTCTGCAACAAATCCTACGCCTCCTATTAATCCTAAGCCTCCTTACAAAGTGAGAATTAGATTTTAAAATTTTGTACTTTTATGTCATAATTGTACTTTATGTATATTATTATTATATTTTTTAACGTTAAGACTGTTTCCACATAATTCTGTACTATTGTAAATTATTGTCATATTTTTACGTTTCAGTGTTGAATTAGAAAATAAAGTAATTACATTAATAAAGATTTGACGTTCATATGTGTATGCTAAGGTACCCAGCCTGAATAAATGGATTTTGGATTGATTTGGTTGGTCTTACTTCCGGTTTAGGTCCAAGTCACAAGTCGCAAAACTTTTTTTGAGACACATTGACTAAAACGCGTAGAGTGAGTGAAGTGAAGTTACAATCATTATGATTGACCCTTCACTTCACTTACACGGTTAAAAATTGGCTTAGTAGTTTGGATTTTAAAACAAAATAACTGGAAAAATATATCACCAAGTAAACGATTGCGTATTTTCAAGTTTATTGTTTAAGTTTTTATGATGTACAAATATAGTTAGTTATGTGAAAGCTCGCTTATAAAGTACTGACACACTAACAGTTTCCTAAATCTCAATGGCGTTCGAAAATCACCTTCCCTACTATCGCCGAAAAAATTATAAATTCAAAAATATATAATTATAAAAATTTACATATTTCACTACAATCTCGGGCCAAGCCCGGTGTTTTGGAGAAATATGCAAATTTTTGTAATTATATATTTTTGAATTGATTTTTTTATTTTTTTTAGAAAACTATCGCTTATAGAGTACTGCAACACTAACAGCATACATTCCAATGGCGTTCGAAGTTCACCTTCCCAACTATCGCCGAAAAAGAAAAATATATAATTACAAAAATTTGCATATTATTATTATGATCGGATTTTCCGTGTAGTTTTTCTAACGTGATTTGCAAAACAATTTCATCATTTATTTTATTAGCGTTTTGCTATGAACGACTAGATCCTTGCGCTGCGGCGTAGATATTAAACAGGAAAACATTAGGTATATTATACATATATATAGAGCTCCTCAACTGTTCTGAAACATAATCTCCCAAGATTTGCTACAATGAACACTGTAAGTTGAATTTTAATAATAAAATAAGAAATAATTAATATTAATATATAAGAATAGGTAAATTGCATGAATTTACATTGTTCACGCGTTTAATTTGCATTTTTTTATTATTTTCTTATTTTTTATTTTCGATCTGATTTATTGAATATTTTTCACAATGTACAAGGTCTGTGTTTGACGATATTCGCACCTGTTGGTAAGTGATGATTGGGTCGAATATGTAAATCACTGATCTATGAGATATATGCACTAAATTGATAGTGAATCAGTTTCTTCGAAATAAGAGTGCTCCATCGTAGACCGTAACGACGTTTAACGTATTACATTAAACGACGTTATCGTGACTGTCTGACAATGAAAATTATTCTTTAGAGTTTTAAACTTAAAGTATAATTTTCATTGTCAACGCACCCACGTCAATTTCACGTAACGCGGCCGATGGTCATACGGAATAAGGGCCCAGGTAATTTAACGTCAATCACAAGACTATCGTGTAAAAATAAAATGCTTTTATCTTCAACAACTCCTTTACTGAATTATTATCCCTTACTATTACTTCAATCCGCCCAGAATTTCCGCTCTACCCATTAGAAAACGTAAATAAAAACTGTGACTTACGACGAAGCGACGAGGTGTCATTTTAAATGTATGAAAATATACACAAAACCACAGGTTCCTTGACTCAAAAAAATAGTGTGTCAAGGGCCGAGTGCGGCTATCACTACCAAGCTTCCTTTTCCAGAATTCATGATTTTGCTTATCAGCACCCATATTCATATTCATAATCCGATGGATTGTGTGTGCTGATTGATCAGTTTGTACAATTCATTGGTTTTCATTGGTTCATCAACCATTCAACGTGTGTCTGTTTCCAGCTAACTATTGCCATTCTTGTGGTGTGCGCCACTGCGGCGTATGCTTCAGTACTCCCCGCGGCAGAAGCGGAACACCAGCCCGAAGCGGTAGCACCGGCTGCAGAACTATTGGAAGGTAGGATCTGTTAACATATTTCTATTAGCTTCACTTGTAACGTCAACAAATCTTGGCAGTCAAATTAAAGCAACTTGTAATTGCCGTATCTATTTGATAAGTTGTGAATATTTGTAATACTGATAATTATAAAACACAAACACCAAATTTGGTTCGATCGAGCTGATCTTATATATATATAAAAAAAACATATGCAATTATTCTATGAGTCATCTAGTTCCCGTAGTACAAGCGTTGTGTAAAAACATCCACTAATATTTATTTATTTCATTCAAAATTCAGGTGAAAAATTCAGATGTTCCGAACACTTTGTCGGGATCAATTAACTTTTATTTTCTCTTCAAATTAATTTCTACAAAACAGCACGCGAATTTTGAGTTGTGTCGATTGTAACCCTATAAGCTACATTTCCACTGAAGCGGAGCTGAGCGAAGCAGAATTTAGCGATGATTAGTCAATTTATGAATCGCTATGGTCTGAATCAGTGAAAACGCAGCTAAGCTTACTTACCCTCCTTATGTACTTAAGTACTACATACATACTCTTCATTCGTACGTAAAAACGTATTGAAAACCATTGTAATGTTTTGACCTTTTGTCTCCAGGTGCTGAGTCCAAACACGGAGGAGGTGGCGGATACCACAAAGGTGGCGGATACAACCACGGAGGCGGCGGATACAACCACGGAGGCGGCGGTTACCACCACGGAGGTGGTGGCGGTTACAACAAGAAAGGCGGTTACCACCATGGACACCATGGCAAATGATGTGATACAACGTGCTATTTAGGATATAAGGTCTTAAACGACTATAGAATTTAAGTTGTTTTTTTTTTGTTTAATAAAGTATTATCCACTTAATCGAAGCTTTTTAAATAATCCCTGCTTGCATGGAAGGTAGATAAAACGTTTTTGTCCACGTTGTTATGTTAGTTGATGTCAGTACATACTTTATTTCCTCTGAAGGGTGGATAAAACGAGGGAAAGACTATTTATCCATGTTCCATGCTAGCATGGCTGGAGATAGTCACCAATTTTTTTTTTTTTTTTTTTGTTATTTATTTGAAAAATTGAACTCCGCAGACTCCAGGATCTGTGCCTTTTATAAACTAATACATATTATTTCTTACCGAAATTTACATTATTTTTTAAACTAGAGAACCTATAGTTTTAGGGGTTTCAGTCAAGTTAAGTTCTGCCTGACTACTTCACCACCAAAATATATATTTATGTATGTGTACTATATGTTCCCGGTCGTAATTTTACAAATGAGATATCGCTAGAAGCCTCTTGATTGTCTAACTAGGGGCTTATGTACATTACATTTTTATTAGTAATGTATTTCATCCAAAATTCCGATTATAGGTGAAGCCAAAAATCTATCAAAATGTGTGCATGACAATCACGTGTTTACTTTCTTTGACATACACATGATTTGTTACAAAGATAAGAAGTGAATTGTGAAAAAATCTTAGGTACCTGTCGTGTGTAGCGACACAGGCAGAGTTACACGCCTTAAAAAGCTAATTCAAAATTGTTTTACTCAACTGTATACCAAAACCATTACTCCTATGCATCACATTTTATATTTAATATGGGACTTTGTAGAAGCGATACATTAATAAACAATAATTATTTGTTATACAAGAGTGCAAAGTTGCTTCTTAACCGCGTTTATGACGCCATAATTATAGTGTCAATCGCTAATTTTGAATGGAGCAATTCAGACTACAATCCAGTAAGTAGAATAAAAGACATCAACGCGGGCTACTTTTTTCTTTCATACTTCGTGTTATCAAATAACGTAATTGATTTAGCTGCTGTGGTATACCTACTCTATTAAACTATATAAAAAGATCAACAATAACGATTTTTAGGGTTCCGTACCGTAGTAAACAAGCAACCCTTATAGTTTCGCCATGTCTGTCTATCTGTCTTTCTGTACCTCCGCGGCTTTGCTCAAAAAGTAAAAAGTACTAGTAAGCTGTAATTTGGTACGATTGATATGCATAATAATAATAGCATGAAGTTCGTAGAATAAACTTTTGAAAAAAAAATATTTTTGGGGTAGATACCCTACACGTAAAGTAGGGGTGAATTACTTTTTCTCATCCACCCCATCGTGTGGAATATCGTTGAATATATAATCAAAAAATATTGGAGGTGTGCTAAAATCATTTTTCAATTTAGGAATCCGTTTGTCAAATATTAAGCTTTGAAGTGATATTTTTTGTTAGAGTCACGTGTTCCTCCCCTCTAATGGCTAAACGGTTGACTTTGGAGATATGAAAAATTCATGCCAGTAGAATATATTATGACGAAATTAAAAAGAAAACTATCACGGCTAAGTAGGCTCCACGAGTATATCCATACTATATACCATAGTATAGTCCATCAACATAAAATAATTACTAAAATAACTAAAGCGACTTCGTTACATGGTTGATATTCCGAAAACACGTACGAAACGCTTTGGCTCCACTTTCATTGTGCGTACCGCCAAAATGTGGAATGCGCTTCCTGAATGGGTCTTTCCGAATAGATATAATCTAAATCGCGAGTGAATAGGTTTCTTCTAGCCAAGTGCGCTCCATCGTAGACCGTAACTGTCGCTTAACACCAGGTGAGTTGATGGTCAAGCGCAAGTCTATTGTCGAAAAAAATATACTTAGACAAGTAAAAAATAATAATTTCATTCTAATTAAGATAAGGTTATCTCATATGTTCGTAGTACCAAACAAGAGACGCTGTTTTAACGTCACATAAATTATGATACGTAACTACAGAACCCGACATTGCGCGTGATACGATACTCACTAGGCCATTTATTTTTATTTGTTGATGAACATGAACAAAGTAATCTAGTAGTAAAATAAAAGCCGACACGCTCTGTTATTTTCTTTTTTCTGAAAACGTATTTTCTTACATATTTAAACTATTTATTATTTTGAACTAGTACTACCATCCTGCTGTTTTACTCAGCGAACTTTCATTTTCACACAAAACCATCTAGCACAAAACTAAGCAAAGCTTGTACTATGGAAACCTACATACATATTATACATATAAACACCAAGACACAGAACAAACAAAAAATCCATGTTTAGCAGAAATGTTTGCTCTTGGTGGGGATCGAACCCACGACATACAGCTCAAAGGTAGACATATTACCACTGAGCTATGAGGCCTGTCGATGTCTATCCGAACAGGCTCTAGATGTTTTTTAGGTGTAGACTAATCGAATGCCGTGAGTAACGCCATGGTTGCCTGGAAGAGATCGCTCTAAGCGATAAGGCCGCCAATTAAAAACCTAGCCCTAAGTATTTAATGTTATCTTTGTTTTTTTGTTATCATGTGGCTTATAATAAAGTGTTATCTATCTATCTATCTATATATCTAACGCCCATTTATTTGTATAACTTGCACAATACTTAGCAATAAAATTAAATTGGAGACAAAAAATAATTTCACGCAACGATGTGATTCCCCGTGAAGAATAAAAAACTGTAGGCGAATGAACTCTTAACCACAGACCACAAAAACAGTTTGTATATAAGCAAAATACCTACTAAGTTAACGATGGCACGAAACAACCATTTACATATGTGAATTGACTTTGTTATAATTTATTTTAAAAGTACCTAATACATACGAAAACTGCCGGGCAACTAAGTGCTTTGATATTTTTTAGGCTTCATCCTGTCTCTCAGACATGGGTTTCTCCATTAAAGACGTTTTAGGCATTCCAAAAAGAAAAGCGTCTGTCCATCATTCTGCTGATCGCGAGCGGCATTCTCTGTTTCGCGATGCGACGATCACACAGCGATAGATTTGTCTCACAACCGATCGTGAGTGTCATACACTATCTCGCGAGTCAAAACCAAGTATATAACAATCCTATTGACTTTACGTATGTACCTATTATGACACAGTTAATTTTAATGTCAGCTGTAATTAGAAGAAACCTACACGCACAGCCGGTCTATGAAAAAGTCTTACGGTTTATTTTTTTATTTCAAGGCAATAGAGACACGCGTGCGAAGCCGCGAGTAAATACTAGTGATTAAATAAAAATTAAATCTATCATTCAATATATAAAAAAGTCACGCCTACTATCCGCTAGGTAGAGGATTTAATACCATTAAAAAAATCAGCAAAACTCAAAATGTTTTTTCTTCCAGAATTTCAAAGTTGAGTTCAAATATTGCTTAGCTTGGACGGAGGCCGAGCTAGCAATTAGGTATCCAGATATATTTTATAAGCTACAAAAAATGTTATCCCCATTCTTGTATAGTAGCGAAATAAGCATATAGTGCATGGAAAATAAATTTCGAGCTTAGTAAATGTCATAGTTGACCAAACCTGCTTACTTTGAGTTATAATTTTTTACCTAAAAATGAAAGTCATGTTTTAACCGACTTCCAAAAAGAAGGAGGTTTTCATATCGAATGTATGTTTTTGTATGTTTGTTCAGTGATTACTACGCCAATTATTATTATTTTTGTTTGTTAGGTTATACATCACAGGTGATCCCATATAAATTTTATCAAAATCGATTCAGTACTTTGGTTTTTATAACTGAAAAAATATCATCCAGTAACCGAATTCAAAGTCAGATTTTCAGTTTTTTTATATTGTAGGTAATTTTGTGTAATGTAATAAAATTGGGTAAATCTACAGCTCTTCAAACTTTTATGGGGTGTCTTAATATTTAAGGGCCCATAAAAGACGCGCCTACACACGTGTTATACACAAAATGTGTTACTTACCTGTTCTTAAACTTGAACCATTTAGGTAATTATTCAGACAACTTGTATCTCCTATAGACGCAATAACATTTTGATGAGATCATGTCGAGAACTAGGTAGTTTTAATTAGATTTAGGTTTTAGGTATTAAAAGATAGGTATTCTACCGTTTATTTAAACAGGTCTGACTATAATTGCGCTGAATTAAAGAAGTATATATAATTATATATGTATATAATCAATACAATAAAGGTCTCGGAAACGGCTCCAACATTTTTGATGAAATTTGGTGAAATTAGGTAGGTTCGGGAATGATAAATCAATCTAGCTTAGGTAGGTAGGTTTAATTTTTTGTGAACCTGGACTCATATTTTCAGTCACAAAAATCCGAGAGGAACTCGGTCGCCCAAGTACTTCGTTAGCTATGCTCTATGATTTGTTTTGAAATTAAGCTTGTTTGTTTTTGAGCATGCGTAAATTTAAGAAAATAAAACTTATTTCACGTTGTGATTTGACCTAGGTGGCGCTTCAAACGTTTCAATTGTCAAGTCGAACATCTGTGTTGAACTGTGTTCAAAAACGTCTATTCCAATAAGTTGTCAAATGAATAAATCCTGATAAAACCTATCGAACGTAACTAATATGACAATATGTATAAGTGATAAAAACTTCAGAATATTCAAAAAGACAGAAGCTTGTAGTAAGATATTTTTTATTATGTATTATTAGAACATAAATGTATTTTAAAAATATAATGGAACATGTTAGCACATTTTGGAACGCACCTTTCTTATAGAGTTTTGAACTTTGTGTCATCTATCAGCAATTTATAAAACGAATTATTTATTTTAAAAAATCCGTCGTTGTGATATTTTTAATAAACGTTTCAACTTTCATGTCACTCTCTTAATAACAGAAAACTTAAGATAAAAACGAGTGCGTGCCAACTTTGTGCCGCTAAGGGATGAGAGTAAGCCCCCAGTTCTGATGTAAGTAGTACTTTCCTAGGACCAATAAAAAAAATTGAAACTATTCATAATCGGCAAAGATATAGCAGTTACTGTATTTGTGTCACATTTACAAATAAATTATATCTACGTCTTTTATAGAGTTAAATATATTTTACCTACTATTAAACACAATATCTTTAAGCAAAGAAAAATTTAAATTAAAAGAGTTAAAAAAGCATTTATTTTAGCTTTTGACATCGCAACTGGCTAATGTTATGTGAAAATTAAACCTCCAATAAAGGTTTGACCAAATGGTTCTACATGTTTTTTTTTTACCTTTTAAGCTATTGCATAGCTTCTATCGCGGGCCTTGAGCGTGGAGACCGAATCCAGAAATTCCGTAACGAAAATAACCTAACGCAGTAACGCCGATACAACCAATGCCACCTAGAGGCGATTTGCAGAACTAAAGAGACAAGCGTGATATTTCAAAAAGTCATTAAAAGTCCTGCTATTCATCGATAGATGGCAAAACTAAAAACTAAAAAGTATCACCGCTGTGCCGGTCGGAGTGGGGGGTGTTAGAAATACTGCATCATCATCATCATCATCATCTCAGCCATAAGAAGTCCACTGTTGGACATAGGCCTCCCCCATGGATTTCCAAAAAGACCGATTGGAAGCGGCTTGCATCCAGCGTCTTCCCGCCACTTGTATGAGGTCGTCTGTCCATCTCGTGGCTGGTCTTCCTACGCTGCGCTTGCCGGTACGTGGTCTCCACTCGAGAACCTTTCGGCCCCATCGGCCATCAGTTCTACGTGCTATGTGCCCTGCCCACTGCCACTTCAACTTGCTAATCCGCTGTGCTATATCGGTGACTTTTGTACGTCTACGTATCTCTTCATTTCTGATTCGATCTCGTAGAGAGACTCCGAGCATAGCCCTCTCCATAGCTCGTTGCGTGACCTTGAGCTTCTTTATAAGGCCCATAGTTAGGGACCACGTTTCAGTGCCGTATGTCATCACTGGTAACACACACTGGTTGTAAACTTTCGACTTGAGGGACTGGGGAATATTGGACGAGAAGACGCTTTTAAGTTTCCCGAACGCTGCCCAGCCGAGTTGGATACGACGATTGACCTCCCTCGTAAAGTTGGACCTGCCTAATCGGACCGTCTGTCCTAGGTAGACGTATTCGTCAACAACTTCAAGAGTGAAGTTCCCCACAGATATTGGGGTGGGCACTACATGGGCGTTCGACATAACCTTCGTTTTGTCCATGTTCATTTTGAGGCCCACCCGTTGGGAAACTCTATTGAGGTCTTCGAGCATCGTACTGAGCTCTTCCATCGACTTTGCCATGACTACTATATCGTCGGCAAACCGAAGGTGAGTGATGTACTCGCCGTTAATATTAATGCCGAGCCCTTTCCATTCCAGAAGCTTATAGGCATCTTCCAAACCGGCGGTAAACAGTTTCGGAGAGACAACGTCTCCCTGCCTCACGCCTCTTTTCAATGAAATTGCCTCCGAGTTCTGGTCTTGTACTCGGACTGACATGGTGGCGTTGTTGTACAAGCACTTCAGCACTTCGACATACCGATAGTCAATACGGCATCGCTGGAGAGCCTCAAGCACCGCCCAGGTCTCGATCGAATCAAAGGCTTTCTCATAGTCCACAAACGCTAAGCAAAGGGGCAAGTTATACTCTTCGGTCTTCTGTATCACTTGCCGCAGCGTGTGGATGTGGTCTATGGTACTATAGCCTTTTCGGAAACCGGCTTGTTCGGGAGGCTGGAAGTCATCAAACCTGCGTTCAAGACGATTCGTGATGACCCTTGAAAACAGCTTATAGACATGGCTCAGAAGCGAGATGGGTCTGTAGTTCTTCAGCAAAGTGTTGTCTCCTTTTTTGAAGAACAGCGCCACCACGCTTTTGTTCCATGCTTCTGGCGTTGTACCTTCAAGCACGACGGAATTGAAGAGCCTCTGAAGGACTCTCAGTACCGGTGTTCCACCCGCTTTCAGTAGCTCTGATGTAATTCCGTCGTCGCCCGGTGCCTTGTTGTTCTTGAGCTGTTTCAAGGCCATCCTAATCTCATACAGGCTGATGTCCGGGATATCTTCGGTATAATGTCGAGTCAGTTTGGCTCTTGGATCTTTGCCCAAACTGCTAACAGGTTTTGCGACCGATGTGTATAACTGTCCATAGAACCTCTCGATTTCCCTCAAGACTTCTGCTTTGGTCGACGCTATACTGCCATCTTCCATCTTCAGCTTCGTCAACTGGCTCTGCCCAATAGACATGTCTTTTGCGAACACTTTGGAGCCTTTATTCCGCTCTATCGTCTCTTTAATACGATTAGTATTAAAGGTACGGATGTCATATCGCATAGACTTTGATATGACTCTATTGAGCCGCCTATATGACTCGGCGTCACCGGAAGACTGCAGTTGCAATGAGCGTCGTTCAGCCATGAGGTCGAGGGTATGGCTCGAGAGCTTTTGCGGTCTATTTGTACGGTGGGGTTTATAAAACTTCGCGCCCACCGTACGGACAGTTTCCACAAACCTGTTATTGATCTCATCCACCGATGCGCAGCTCTCCAGGCACTCGAAGCGATTTGATAGTTCGAGCTGAAAGTTCTCGGGGTTTTGGATATGGGCGCGAGTGGGTCGGAGTGTAGACTTCATCATACGGGACCTCTCAAGTTTAACATTAATATTCAAAGTGCCTCGTACCATTCGGTGATCACTTCCGGTTTTAACCATGTTGATCACAGAGACATCATTGAATACTTGTTTCTTGGTGGTCAGGATGAAGTCTATCTCATTTCTCGTAGAACCATCGGGACTCAACCAGGTCCATTTCCTATGAGGTGGCTTCTGGAAGAAAGAGTTCATCATGAAGAGTCCCTCTTTCTCCAGAAAGTCGGTCAACCTCTGTCCCCTGGGATTCCGTTGTCCATATCCAAATTTCCCCACTCTCAACTCACTTTCGCATTTCCTGCCCAGCTTCGCATTGAAGTCCCCCATAACAACATTAAAATAGGTCTCAGAAGTGTGTATGGCCCTACTAATGTCCTCATACATCACCTCCACCTCATCATCCGAGTGTGCCGAGGTCGGTGCGTATACCTGGATGACCTTCAACGAATATCTCTTGGATACTCTGAGTATCAGGTACGCAACCCTGCTCGATACACTGTCGATGGCAAGAATGTTGTTAACAAGGGACTTGTGGACGAGAAACCCGACACCACCTTGGGACTGTTGGTCGCCCTCCCGGTAGTATAGTAGGTTACCGGATTTCAGGGTTATCGTGTCCTCACCCTCTCGTCGGACTTCTGATAACCCCAGGATATCCCAATGTAACCTACTCATTTCTTCTTCCAGCTCAGCTAGCTTCTCGTCTGTCCTCATCGTGCGAATATTGTGTGTTACCAGGGCCAGTCGTCGTTTATGCAGGGGGTGGTAGCCGGATCTCTTCCGGAGATTCTTAGCACCCCTTGCTCCGCCGTGACCGGGACCGCTACCGTAGCCCGGAATAGCGGAGCTGCCGGGGACTGGGGGCCTGGTTTTTTTGTTACTCATCATAGGGGGTTTTGCCATTACTCGCCACGCTTGGCATGCGGGTTGGCGAGCGCAGTGGGTAGCGTTTTCCGCAGAGGATGCTGCTGCCCATCTCTGGTAGTATTTCCCTTAGCCGGTTCTTACGGCACCCACGGGAAGAGAGGGGGAGGTATTATTCTAAGCCGGTACCCCACGGCGAAATACTGCATAAATAAAATAAATAAATAATTATAATTACATAAGTTGATAAAAAATGCTATGCTGCTATAAATAGCTTTACCGCGGCAGTCTCCGAGTGCCACACGTCTTTTTTTTTATAGATAAATTCAGAATTAATTTTCACGATTAATCATAACTATTGATTGATTTACATACAAAAGATGAATAGGTGATTTTTATGGGTAATACACATAAACCGTCTTACTTACAAACGCTGAATAAGCGAATTTTAGTTATACAGTGTTTTGTTCCGTTTTTGCTCGTGACAGTTCCCGTCTGAAAGCAAGGGACAAGTCCTTATTCAGTGAATAAGATTTTAGCACGCGTTTATAAGTAGCACGGAAAGTCAATAGTTGTCATAACATATGAAGATAAATTACTCACACACATAATCAACCTTCTTTTGTAAATTGTCTAGTAATAACAAACGTCATGATGGTCAAACATGATTAAGCTGACCACTAATTGTAGGTGACCTTGTAAGATTTACTCTTTGTGAGTCAGCTACTACTCACAAAGAGTACCTACTTACAATTTACAAGAAAAACCCATGGCGATGTTTTGACGAAAACAAAGTTATATAAATAAAAGCGGAACTTCTAGATCATATATAGTTAAATATTTAAGTAGTTGAAAAAATAGGTATGCGCAATATTTGCGTACTTGAGGAAGTCAAATCCGTGGTCTACTTAAGTAACTCCACGTTGAATTTTATTGACGATCAAATTTTTTTTAAAGTTTTTGTGGTGTTAGATTGGTTTTAAAACTCTGACTCAGCTTGAGAAAAAAGGTTTCTAGGTATATAGGTAGTAGCATAAAGACTGACTCTTGAGTGAGTGATTTGAAAGAATTGGTTTAAATTGTGCTTCCAGGATTATACAAACTTATACAATGTACACACTACACATATAAAGCTTGTAAAAAGTTAAAATGTATACCATCGTATGATGGTTTAAATTTTTATCTCACTTATATTTTACTCCCACTATAGCGGCTGAACTAAAGAAGCTCTTAACTGAGAAAAATGGAAAGGGGAAGAGTGGCCTTTGCCCTGCAGTGGGACAGTAACGGATGAATAAAAAAATGCTGGCTTAGATTTTTACCACATTTATGGTAATTATACTATCATCGTCATCATCTCAGCCACAAGAAATCTACTGCTGGAGATAGACCTCCCCCATGATCATAGGGGGGTTTTACCAGTACTCGCCACGCTTGGCACGCGGGTTGTCGAGCGCAGTAGACGGCGTTTTCCGCAGAGGATGCTGCTGCCCACCTCTGGTAGTATTGCCCTTAGCCGGTTCTTACGGAACCCACGGGAAGAGAGGGGGAGTTATTATTCTTAGCCGGCACCTCAGGTCTATACTATAAGTATAGTATACATATTGGACATGGACTTTATCCTTAACTTTTAACTTTTTTTTTTGACTTTTTGTTTTCTAAGGTTCTCGTGATTGTTACACACTTAATTTTTTTTTTTATTTGTCAATTATAATTGTCTAATTGTCATTGTTTAATTTCAATTGAACTTGCTAGCTTCACCAACTAAAGTTCGATATAATGATAAAGCTCTACAGTCTACGTAAACGAATTTCATAATTTCAACTTTCTACCATCAAACCCATAATTATTACCAGCATCTCAAGTTACTATTACATAATTCCCCGCCTACATGGTCATTCACTTTCGTCGTAGCCTTGACCGTGCTCGTAAAACAGACCTCCAGAGTGGGAGAGAGGCTTTCTCCTTTCTCGGCCACCAGATGCACTCATTCTGTGTGTTATGTTTGTGCAACATTGGTTCACGTAACATCTATCCTGTGTTTTGACGACTGATAAGATGATTGTGAGTGTTATCTTTTTATTTATTTGGCGAAAGTGTGGCTATGCAAGTTGCCGCGTTTTTTTTTTTTTAATACTACTCGTATCTTTTTACTGTGACTGATGTTTTGAAGTTTCTTTTTTACGGGGAGTACTTATGTACTGGGATAATGCCATAAAAATAAGTAATTTCAATTCAGTAGATAGTTTTTAACCAATTCCTGCAACGAGTAATTTGTATATTTTATTTATTCTCTTGCTGACTAAAACCTGGCAAATTTTCAATGTTCTCGAATTTTGAAATAATTACTATATACAATTATACACACATACATTTTCTAAACATAATATGCTGTTTTTTATCATACGTGCATAAAAAATATTGGCTATTGGGTATATCACAGATATAGTCATCTAATATATGGTGAACGTATTAATTTTGGATGGTCTTCCCAAATCTTATTTCTTATTTTTGTGTGTTTACTCTAAATATAATTAAGTCATATAAAAAAATATCTAAAAATCCTACTCATTAAATCCTGACTGCGGATTCTTTCTCGCGAATACGTATCTCACTAAAAATAGCCATAAGTAAACGGGTGTTTGTTTTCCTTTTAACTTTTTTATGTATGTTCTTCGATTACTCAATTTTTAAATAAAAACTACGGGTCTCTCACGTCTGTTTTGAGCCGAAATATCCGACTATAGTTTCAACCGCATTCGGCGGTCTTTTGTGAGTGACCCGTAGTTTTTATTTAAAAATGTGTGTAATCCACGTTAGTTTCCATAGTTAAATTCTTGTTTTGTTTGAAAGGGTCTTTTGTCCCATAGAAATTTTATCTAAATCGTTCGATATTTTGGTTTTTATAACTAAATAACTGGAAAAATATGTCATCCAAGTAAACGAATTGCGTATTTTGAAGTCGGTTTTTTTAGTTTTTGAAACGATTACTTGCAGTTTAATTAATTTATAGCTGGTCTAAGAACTTATAAATACGACAATAATATAATGCATTATTATTATTGATGACGCATTGTTTTCCATCAGATAACGAACTGTGAAATTATAAATACCTGTAAATAGCTAATTTTATTGCAACTAGTTTGAGCGCATACAGGAAAACACTTGAAATAAATATCTTGATGGGGCATTATGATACAATCATAGTTCACACTAATGAAGTTCGTATACAAGACCATTATAAATGTAAGTTAATTATCTGATGACTTAAGGGCTAACGAGACACATGCGGCGGGAAATTCAAATTTCAAATAGTTTTTTCATTCTTGTACCTATCTCGGGTAACTATAATTGCAAGTGAACACAATGTTTGCGAAAAACAAGATTGTTCTTTACATTAACACGTTAATTTAACAATCAATAATGCGCCTCGTTGCTTACACATCCCGAGAAGTTGTTTGAATCACTACAAATACATTTCTAGCTATATATGTTAGGTGATGTAGTATTGGTAATCAATAAATTGAAAAATATGATAATATAAAGAATAATCTTAGATTGTCGCAAATATTACGACCAATTAAAACAGATACCTGACTTAGCTACAAAGACAAACAAACTGTTTGAAATTTAAATTTCCCGCCACAGGCATGACGTACCTTAAGACCAAATCATCTTTTCACTCATCACTATTTTTGAAAGTTCCAGAATATACAAAGGAAAAATATATGACAATAATGATAAAAAAAAATATAAAACTATATTAAATTTTAATATTAGATGATTAGGGTAGTTTTCATTTTGTTATGAGGTTATTGTCCAATTGGAGCAAAGAGATGCTAAATATATATCACTGACTTGGAGTAGGTATATTGAGGCCAATTGGTATATATAGATAATGCTCATATTATATCTACAAGTAAATTCATATCCTATACAAAATGGCGCACTTTTCCACGATATAACGCGTCGCTTCATATACGAACTGTTCAATCAGGGCATATCCTAATAACTAGTAAAGTGATTTGTAATTTGCCATTGGTATAATTGATGACATGTGCATGAGAATCCAACTTTGATTGTACAGCTATAATTTTGTGTGTATTAGTAGTACCAATATTTAGCTAATAACAATAGAATGTATGTAAATGGTTTCTACATATAAGGACCAAGTATTAAGTACGCTTGGGTTACGGTTGGTATGTTGTGGATGGTACGTTTTTGTGAGAAAGTATACACTACGCTACTATATAATATTTAAATTAAATGATTAAAATTTAAATTAATTAAATCTTCAAAAATATATACGCACTTAAAATATATAAGTAAACAGTTTACTTCCTGATAATATGTTTGCATGTTTGACAAAATAATTTATTACCATGTTTTGATATTTAATTTTTGTAAATAATCTAACTGGTATGTAATATGTAGTTTTGATATTTTCCTTAACTATTGTCCATATAATTTTATAGATCTAGTAATAGGTTACATTATATATACATAACAGGTTACATTACACTATGTTAGCTGTGACCCGCGTTACCACCATGAGTGGAAATAAGGGCGGGCCTAGTGGGCCAGGTCCAAGGTCGTCGCCAGCCCATGGCCTAGGGGGGCAAGTTAATATTATGGAGGATGAGAAAAATATGAATTGTAGGTACAGTCAAGAGCAAGAAGCTTTACACTTGTAGCGCGAGTCTGCCTCTATGGCGATTGTAATAAGAATGGTTCCAACTTCAATGTGTAAAAGCTTCACGAGCTCGTTTTCATTTTTTTTATCTCTAGGGGGGGGGGGGGGTACCTGCCCCTCCCTGCCCCCCACATACTTCTAAAAGAAAGAAGAGGTTCTCAATTCGACGGTACGTTTGTTCAGCAAATATTCCGCCAATTGTGTATTGTTTTGATTGATGATACCTTTGAGGTGGTTCAAACAACCAAGAAAACGAATGCGCAGTTTGAAGTCGGTTTTGTTTTAGTTTTTTAAACTTTAAACTCTGTTATAAGTTTTCTGAATTACTTCCAATTGTGGAAGTATATTTCCACAAAGACTTATTCCCTGAAAAAGTATCACTGAAATCTAACAACGTGATAAAACAATCGTTAAACTTACATTACCATAACGACAAACACAGTATCATCTTCTTTTTTGACGTGGGTTAAACACAAAACACTTTCGTTTCAGATTGCAGCAACATTTTTGATATTGGCAGCTTGTATAGCAGAGAGCGCAGTACTGGACCCAGCGCTGTATCTAGTACCAAGCCCCCCTCTGGTACGTGCTGCTGACAGCATATCACCTGCTGAGATGTGGGGACGAACTCTAGAAGAGAGAATTGCGAGAGAAGTACATGAAGAAAATAATATGGGTAAGTTGAAGAGAACTCCATTTGTTTTCCGCCTGGAATTATACTCGTTCATGAAATTACTAAATAATATCTACAGATTCCTTCTAGGTAACTGTCCTCCATCGCAAATCGCATATGAGAAAGGATGTGGTCAAACATACATGTGGCATTTCCTATTTGAAAATTTTTAAATGGTAAAATCAAAAATTAACGACTTTTTTTACCTGACCATGATTTTTATCATGGTCAGGTAAAAAAAGATCGAAATAAGATATAAGATCGAAAATCCACCTTTTGGTTTTCCAAAAGGTGGTAATTCGATCTTATATCGTCGCTCTCATGACTAACTGTCCTATCTCATTTATCAAATAATGAAAACAGGTATTTAGAATGCAAATACATTAGAAATATCAATGTGAAATTAAAATGTAAGTAACCTCTATGAAAGCTAATATCATCATAAGGTATGCAAAACATCCGATTTATAATATTTCTGACAAATACAATCTAATCTCAGAACCGAAAAAAGTTTGTCCTGAATAAATGAGAATGAGATAGGACAGTTAATAATGCGAGCGACGATATATGTGTTTCAACCGTTATGTACAAATGTACATGTTCTTCTGTACACGCTACCTGATAAGTAGTATGCTCCCGCATAACTTCTAAACTACTTATCAGGTAGCGTTAGTCAAAATAATAGCTAAAATTATACTCCCTATTATTTTCAATTATAATAGGTACAATAGTAAATTTAATATTTTTCTTATTACAACAATCGTCAAGTCAAGTCAGAGGCCTTTCGGCGGCTTAATAACTCTGACACTAGTGCTGGCCACTCAGTCTATACGAACTTATTTTTTATTACATCATTTTGTATCTATAGATTTCCACGAAGTTACTAGAACACTATTTTTGTTTTATTTCAGAAGAAACAACTGTGAAGCCAGCAGAAGTCGAAAGCCGTATGTTCTGGCCACGATTCAGTTCACCAGAACCAGTCCTCGGCGTCCATATACCCCTGACATTCAGCCTATCAGGCTCCTACGGAAAAGTCGCCTCTTTACCGGCGAGCGTAGTTGGCAATACTTACACAAGAGTTGCAGGGCTAGGGACGAGTATGACTTCAAATGTAGGCTCAGCTTTATTTGGAAAATCCGGTGTTGCCAGCGTGTATGGAAACTACGGGAGATCAGCACTGGCTGGGAGCAGCTATGGCTCGTATGGAAGTGGGGTGAGGGTTTATGGCAGTGATAATGTCGCGGCTTGGAGCGGATGGGGGAATGGCAAGTGGGGACACTATGGTAAAGGGTAAGTAAATTAGTTCTCGTTTTAGAAGGTATGATAGGAAGCGAAGCTTGAAGGATTCATGTATTAATTATTTGAGCAACTGTTCTTAGTAAGTCAGCTGTTTAAAAAAAAAAAAATATATAAAATTGTTTAATTGACGAATAATATCCTTTCCGAATAACCTTGTATTGAGGTAACCTTAATTAAGTTGTTCGTCGCATTATTTCTAGTAGCTATTAAGTGTTAGGTAGTTTCCTCATCAATAGATATTCAGATAGCTATTAATCATTTGTATTGTAAGACACGACTGAATTATTTCTAATATAAACAAATTGTTATAATAATGTAACAGCTTCGCGCTTTGTTTGATTTATTGACTGCTATATATATATACTCTATATATTTTATAGATATACACTACTTAAACTTGCTGCACTCGCTTTAATGAATTTTGATGAGTTTTGTGAAGATCTTTTTTATTCTGGCAACAATAAATTGTGTACAAACGTTACTGATTTCAGTCACAGTTTCTTTAATATCCGGAAGGATCGTTGATATATTTAATTAGGTACCTAGGGGTAGGCGTTCGGACGTAATAAACATACAACAGATATTTAATCATTATTTAATTCGTTTTGTAAGTGTGTTTATGGTCCAATAAGCAATGTTGCAGATTAGTTCCTTGTCACAAAAGGTTAAGGTCCAGTAGAGGTAGATATCAGTTTTCTCCTAAGTATTGTGTTTAAGTTTATGATTTTGATAAGTTTAGGATGAACATGCACCTTGGTTACATTCCAATAAAATATGACCGGTACATTCAAATTTCCCACCAAATTGAAAAAGAAGTCAGATACCTACATTATTAGGTGCATATATTTTATACATGCATTATATATTTAGATGCCGGAAAACCATCAACGTCCAGGTAAATACTCATGATCCGTACCTGTATGTACCTACCCAAGTGCATTAAGGTGACGCTATTATAAAGAATATATATATTGATAAGCTATTTTATTCTTAATTTAAATAAACACATTGCATTACCTACTAATTTATATAATTATATAACACTTATTTATCATCATTATATCAGCCATAGAAGTCCATCGCTGGACATGCCCAACGATTTCCAAAAAGACCGGTTGCAACCGACTTGCATCCAGCGTCTTCCTGACACTTGGTCTGCTGTCCACCTTGTGGCTGGCATTCCTATCAAAAATAAAAATACTTTAGTACTTATATGTACTATCCTATCTAGTTCCCATAGCTTTGCTTAGTTTGGGCTAAATGATGTTGTGTGAAGTGTCCACCAATATTTAAAGAAAGATACGCTAGCGCCTCCTCCCGACTTTCTAGACCCTACCAAAGAACTCCCATCAGTTGTGACCTCCTATGGCCCACGTGGAAGTCGCTAAACCGACTCCGGACCCAAATAGGCCGTTACAGGGAGAATATGGTAAAGTGGAGCTACACTGAGAGAGCACAGTGCAATTGTGGAGACACTATGCAGACCATGCAGCACTTACTCTCGTGACCTCAGTGTCCCCAGTCTTGCACATCACCGCTACATATAGTACATATAGTGCTTCTACCTGCGGGGTCGCTGTAGCCAAATATTAGGAGACAACAGTATAAAAAACCTACTACCAGGACAGGACCATATAAACAAGACCATCGACACGACGAAGAAGAAGAAGAACCAATATTTATTTATTTATTGTTTATGAAAAATAATAAGTCCCTATGAAAAATAAGCCTTTTCGTATTCCTTTCAGCAAACCCTTCAATTTAATACTCACGCCATAGGGGTTCTTAAAATAAAATTGGCCCGCAATCTTTGGAAATCCGCCCATATCATATTTATAATAATGTTCACTAACTTAATTCGTTGGGCGGATACTAACTTCAAATTCAGCCGCAAAAATTAACCCACACTTTTAAGGCAAACTTAATTAAAAGCTAGTAGAAAGGAAAAGATAGGTATTAGGGTATTTTCTATGGTAAGTATACCTTGTATTCAACCATTCACAGAAGAGTGTTCGCTTCAATCACTATAAACATTGGGTAGGTAGGTTGACATATGTATAGGTACATACCAGCAACCAATTACTGTCAACATTAGAGAGATCATTGTCCAATGCCGGAACCACTGCATGAAATCCATTACTCTCAACTACAATCACGTCAAAACTAACAACCCAGCTTCCTGCAATATCCCCATTATAAGCAGAAAAAACTAGTTGCAACACTCAGTCTGTACGATGCTTTCAATTGTGATACTGCTAACACTTCTGCCACTGGCGAAATGTGCAGGAGAGGGAAACATACGCCTGTTACAAGAAGAGGTGGCTGCAGCGCTGAAAACTTGCGCTGAAAGTGATAATTCTAGCCCACAACCCCAGCGACAAAAGCGCTTCGCTGACAACGCATCACGAATCGACGATGGCACCAGACTTGAAACAAACCCTTATAGTCACGAAAGAAGGAATGTAACCGATATGAAAGATCAAATGTACGTAATAAATACGACGTATTCAGACTATGATGGATACGGTAGTGGTAATATGGGGGAGATGTTCGTGAATTCCGTGCCTGATGGATACGGTAATGGTAATATGGGGGAGATGTTCGTGAATTCCGTGCCTAAAGCGGCGGCTGGAGGAAACTACCCCGAAGTGAATGTGACGAACAGGACTAGGCGAAGCGAACCTTTGTTAAATAAGCCGGATAATGAAGAGGTAGGTACAGGTAGGAACCATAGGAAACCTTATTTTTAAGCTGCTTCAAATAGGTAGAAATAAATGAATTACTAACAGGTACCTACTCTGAAGTGTGCTAACTCAATTTGTCCATGAACAAACCTTGGTGATTTCGCTACCTCTATAATTCCACAACCACATCGGTTTTATTCGAACTTGATAACTGTATTGTCATGAACGATTCTATCTTGGTAACTTAAAGACCTCATAAGAAAGCTTTACGTTACTTAGAGAGCGATTATGCTTTTTACCTGACTGCGTCAGAAGGAGGGTTATAGATTTTTAGTGTATCTATGTATGTAAGGGTCTATGTGTATATGTATGTAAGAATGCATGTTTCTTTCAGTTCGTCTACAGCCTAAACGGCTTGACCGATTTTGATGCGCGAGATGTCGTTAGATTCGTCTTCACTCCCTGAGTGTCTTATGCTATATTTTTTTGTAATAATAATACGACCCACGCAATAAAATAAAAAATGCGTTTTTTTTTAAGCTCGAACGAACTTAACCAAGTAATTTTACTAGAATTATTCGAAGGAATTTACATTTATATTTTTTTACAGCGAATTTACGCATACTTTCTCACAAAAATGTGCACTTAACAGCGTATCAAGCTTAACGAAATCATCAATAAGACTGCAAAAACTGCTTTTCTACAGTCGGGTATTGTGTTTTTCTTTTAATATACTTGTTGATCGAAGTTTTATAGGTTTAGTATGGGTAACGCAAAAAAGTCAAGTATCTCTATTAAAACAAAAAAACCCGACTGCAGAAAAATGGTTTTTGTAGACTAACTTACGATTTCGTTATTCTGAGTACGCTGTTGAGTGCTTGTTTTTTGTGAGAAAGTATGCGTAAAAAAGCTGTAAAAGATTATAAATGCGCATTCTTTAGAATAATTTTAGTAAAATCACTTGGTTATTACGAAATTATGAAAAACTCATTAAATTTCTTAATTTTAATATTATTACACCAAATATACCTGTGACAATCAGGGAGTGAAGATGAATCTAACGATAACTGGCACATCAAAATTGGTCAAGCCGCTTAGGATATAGGTGCTCATACATAAACATGCATACATACATACACGCGAAAAACATAACCCTCCTACCTACATATATAAACGACCTCAATATGTCATTCAAATTTTGGCAGTTATATACAATTACCTACCTGCGAAACTCGGTTTTTTGTTTTTGCAACTTGATTATAAACTGGATCCTATGAAATAATACTACTTTGTACTATCTGTTACACTGAAAACCAATACTTACCTATCACCTGTCTGACTAATAAATACACATTTTTTATTTCAGTGTCTAAGTCAGTGTGTCTTTGCAAACCTGCAAGTGGTAAGTATCTGCACCTTAATGGTAGGTAAATAATTATATAAAATTATATTCTAATTATTTTACGTGACAGGTGGACAGTCGAGGGATTCCCCGAGAAGCGGAATTATGGAACAAAGTGCAATCTTCTGTGACGTCACAGCAGTCTAGGACTGCTTTGAAGGATCAGATTGGCGCTTGTTTCCAGGAGTTACAGTCAGGTACTTATTATTATAAGCCTAGATAGAGATAGAGACTTAGAAATGATATTGAATTATGAACCTAGAATTAGGGGGCTTACGCCCATATCTTATAGCGCTGGATCTATTATAGTTGGATCGCGCCACTTTTTATCTTGTCAGAGATTTCGAGTCAAAATAGACGTGAATGACCAAAATTTAATTCAATCACATTTTTGTTTGTACAGAGGCTGAAGACAACGGTTGTTCCTACTCCAACAAGTTGGAAAGGTGCCTGATGCTACGTTTCTCTGATAGGAAACCATCAGGCACTCAGAGCAACCGCGAAGGAAGCAATAAAGGACAAGGAACTAAACCTACTGCATAAAAACGAATGTTTTACGGACAGCATTAAGAGGAACGTTGATAAATCTCGATTCTCGTATCTTTTCTTATATAGCAAGAAAACTGTTTCTGCCTCTCTAAAGTTTGTTGAATTAGAGCAAATTTTGTTTGAGAACAAGAACGCTGTTGTTTTTATTTCATTATTTTGTTGAATTCAAACGTTCGTTCCCATTTCTTGCCACGATCATTCTTTATCTAAACAGACTACTGACTACTCCGTTTTTGACGACTTTTTTATATGATTGCACAATTTGGACATAAATATGTAGGAAGGTACTTTTTGTCCGCTGCTAGATAGAAACAACACTCCTACAAGTTCTACAAATTTAGACAGTTCAAAAATTACACACATCCGACGGTATTTGAACCCGCATTATCCCGATTGTAGCTTTTAGCTAGTTAGTCTTTAACATTTTAGCTCCCTGGTACCTACAAATCGGGAAAAGTCCCGTCGGATGTGTGTAATTTTCGGACTGTTCAGTGAGTAAAACCCTCCAACATAATATCGAATACTCCTGCAAATTGTTACCTGCACTGCACCCTTGACCTTTAGTACAAGTTTTTATGAAGAAACGCGGCGATGAAAGTTTTCGTGCGCTTCCATAAATTCGTGTTTCTCTTCGTAATCCGTAGAGGGCGCTTTTAAAAAAAATTATGGAGGCCCCACTATGTCTATGATGGAGGCGCATGAAAACTTTCATCGCCGCGTTTCTTCATAAAAACTTGTACAAAGGGTACCGAACTCATCGCATAAGCTGTCGTCACCATCGGTATTTCCTGTAAGCCAATGTTTCCTGCCTGTTTCGTATCCCGCTGTCGATTTTGTTATATGTATGTACCTATATATACATTAGTACTAGCTGTGCCACGCGGTTTCACACGCGTTGTGATAAAAAAAACTATGGTGATGATGAACGGTGATTATAGCCTATGTTCGTCTCCAGCTATCTCTGTGCCAAATTTCATAACAATCGGATCAGCTATCAATGCTGGGTCGGATGACACGTCAAATTAGGTCCCGGTTGTCTGTTCTTTAAAAAAATCGTCAAACCGGATCAGAGGCCTTTCCGCAACTTAATAACTCTGACACTAGGGCTAGCCATTCAGTCTAGATACGAACTTACTTACTGAACTTAGGTGAGTGTCAACTTTGGTTAGGTGTGTGTGAACTTAGGTACAATGGTACCAATTACATAAATAAATCATCGGATTTTGATAATGTTTAAGGTTAGCAATTAGACTTTTATATGCACAAATGAACGTTACATTATTTATCAGTTGTAAATTAAACAAAAATCTAAATTTTGTCATGAACTGAGTGGGTACTTCATGATTATAATTTATTATAATAAAATAACAATTTCCATATAATCTCTTATTTTTAGCTAAGTGAGGTAGGTATAATGTAAATATTTAATTAGGTAACTATTTAATGCAATACTTATTATTATGTTGAGTGCATAGGATAAGGAAAAATGCATACAAATTAAAATCATAACAAATAATTCATTGTCTTTTATTTATCTCTCAAAGTTAAAAATCCCTATTTTAATACATAATTGTTGTATGTACAATAAGCATATTTATTAGATATAAAAAATTGCATTGCGCTGCAATAACTATTAGAGATGAAGTTATATACCAACAATGATATAAAAAAAACTCCATCACGGCGCTAAAGCCTTTAGATTGAGCCTTTAAAAATTTTGATTGAAAAGTCTAGAGACGTCTGTTTCGCCGCTTCGATTTATTTTAAAAATCTAAATAATTTTAATCGAGTAAAGGGGTCTGTTCTGTCTAATTAGACCTCATTGAGCTCGGACGTTTTTGAGGACTGACGCTACTTCCCGTTGATACTCAGCGTCAAAATTCTTCGCGTGCCTTTTTGGTTAAGGTTGGATCATATAAAATCACTGAGTGCGGATACTGGGAAAGTGAGAGACAGAATTGTTTATTAAGATAGGAGAAATCATTAGAAATAGTTTTATTCAGATATAATTTATATTGGCGACGTACAGAGGCGGATTACCCTAAAGGCCTAAAGACCCGGGCCTAGGGCGCCAGATTTTAGGGGCGCCTGGCGATCAATCGCGAAAAAAAAAAAAGACGTGTGGCACTCGGAGACTGCCGCGGTAAAGCTATTGCATAATAGCTTTACACGCGGTGTGTTAGGTTATTTTCGTTACGGAATTTCTGGATTCGGTCTCCACGCTCAAGGCCCGCGATAGAAGCTATGCAATAGCTTAAAAAATACATGGTATTGTAGCATCCTGAATCACGCACGTAGCTCAATGTTATTAGGCCGCTATATATATAGAATAACTGGATATCCTGGGAAGGAGAATGGTTGAGGGTGGTACACTAGTGGTTCTTGTAATTTCACATCTTTGAGCTCATGCGGGAAAAGCTGCTTTGGCAGTGGAAACAACTCACGCATTTTCTCCGGTCGTAGTTCTACAAACTGAAATTATAATTGTAATTATTGTTATTATTTTTTACAGGCCAGCTATTTTATATCACATATTAATATGAAAAACATTTTTCAATCGCACCGCCTTTAACTCTTATGTTTATTGTTTTGTTTCGCCTTCTCTCTTCTTTTTATTTTTTAATAAGAATAAATGTTTATTTTTAAGTACCTAATGTTTTTTTTCGTGTGCACTTAAGTAGGTATAAACTTTAATATTTTTTTAATTTGGTCTACAACTTTTAGACAAGAAAATGATTTTTTTATGCAAGATAGATCTACGATTGACCACCAACTCTCCTGATGTAAAGCGACGGTGTGAAAACGTGTTTTAAATAAAAAATAAGACAGCTTTTGATGACAAACTACAATAAACGTCGAAAGTTTTTTTACTCAAGTAACACAAGTGTTTTCCATACAAACGATAACTTATTATAGCGCTACGATAGTTTATTGTAGCTATCAGAAAATTATTGCAAGGCTATCTTTATGGCGTATGGTCGGTTTTTTTTTTCGATAACCGTGTCGAAATCACCTTTCGATTTTTTTTTGTGTTTTTTTGTTTTTTTTTTTGAATGATATTTATTTTGTGTTGTATGTTTTTTGTCACAATAAATTTCTGTTTATGTCTATGTCTATGTCTTTCTTTGTAATTTCCTTAAAAAGTTATACAAATTTCTTGAGCAATTTCTTGCCTTCTTTAGGCAGAATAACGAGAGCATTTTTATCGAATATATGTACGCATGTAGGTATCTATATTATCCCTTAGCCCTTTATTTCCCGAGTGTCATAGGCTACATTTATTTGTATTCAGTTTTTTTATGCAAGATAGATCTACGATTGACCACCTACTCGCCTGTTGTTAAGCGTGTGTGCCACAGTATAACAACTTTAAAATAAAACTGCAATAAATAAAAAAATTACTTTTACATACTTAGTTGTGTTAGACAAATGATTTATTTTAAAAGAAATATTCTAAAGAATTCACGTTTAAATAAATTTTACAGTGAATTTATTAATTATTTTTTTATCGCAAAAACGGTCACTCAAGATCATACCAAGCGTAACAGATAACGAAAAGCGTTCATATATTTTGTTTTTCGGATATTTTGTTTTTCTTTTAATATATAGGTACCTAGTAGGTACCTATATATTTTTATTTGTTTACATATTAGTAAAAGGCAAATTATAAAATTAAGAAATTAAAATGCTACATTATCGTGTAACGTATTTTTTTTTAAGCTATTGCGTAGCTTCTATCGCGGGCCTTGAGCGTGGAGACCGAATCCAGAAATTCCGTAACGAAAATAACCTAACGCAGTGACGCCGATACAACCAATGCCACCTAGAGGCGATTTGCAGAACTAAAGAGACAAGCGTGATATTTCAAAAAGTCATTAAAAGTTCTGCTATTCATCGATAGATGGCAAAACTAAAAACTAAAAAGTATCACTGCTGTGCCGGTCGGAGT
This sequence comes from Lycia hirtaria, assembly GCA_947563715.1. Taxonomy (NCBI): domain Eukaryota; kingdom Metazoa; phylum Arthropoda; class Insecta; order Lepidoptera; family Geometridae; genus Lycia; species Lycia hirtaria. The sequence goes on from OX387384.1 coordinate 10,101,551, forward strand.
GGGGGGTGTTAGGAATACTGCATAAATAAAATAAATAAATAATTATAATTACATAAGTTGATAAAAAATGGTATGCAATATATGCTTTACCGCGACAGTCTCCGAGTGCCACACGTCTTTTTTTTATTATTACCATTTTCTTTTAGAAAATAATAACAATAAAAAAACGAGAACGGTCTATAGAATAAAAATCAACTGCACAAATAAAATGCTATAATAAAATTACTCACGCACACAACAAAACAATAGGTATATATTACCACACATGTATTTCTTGGGAAAATCATTGTAAGTAGTACCTTTACAATTTTTATGATCACATTAAAAAACGTTCGTCATTTTTAGTAACCTATATCTATAATGCAAAATATATTCTTTTAGAATTTTATATAACTAACTGCGTTTCATAGAGCTGTGCGATTTCAAATGTTTTACTTGATACACGTTTCTTTAATTTTAAAGACTTATTACATGCATTTGAATCTGATTTTGCTTATCATACAACTACCAAGAAAGAGGATATTTTAGCCAACTACGAAGAAGCGAAAGGGTTGTGATTTTGCCACATTATGTAGGTATGATTTGTTGTAAAAGTAAATTTAGTAGTTAGTAGTGGCAACACTCTTAGCTCTCTCTCTCTCTCTTCGATAATAAAGTAAAATGTCTGCCGGTGTATGCGTTTAAAAAGTGTATCTAATAATCTAAAATAAAAACTTTGAAAGTGAATACTAGTGTTTAAATATATAAAACTAAATGTTAAAAGCCACAGCCGCAACATGTTTATCATAATTAGACAAATTAATATGAATAAGGCGATAAATAATTATTAAATTTAACGATTTATCATTTTATTCATATTACTTTTATATTATTATGCCAAATCCCATGCTCAAAGTTTTGATATGAACCATATAGTGGATGCAGAACATTTCGTCATATTATTGTACTGCTAGGAAATAATTTACACTGGTATTGTATTGTACATGTTCTTAGTTTATTATAATAACTGAACAAAGATATTTTAAAACTGGACTGAAACTGACAAATTAATAGTCTAGTAGTAGTAATCTTAAACTATGAGACGTCATATTAAATTCAATATAGCATCCTCTCCAGATGCCAGTTAAGTACATATAAAAAAGGTGTCATGTCGGGAATCAAATGAAAGGGCTTAATTAACACATTCCAATATTATATTATAATTTACGTACGCAAACTCACTTATATAATCAAATTTTAAAAATAAATTTCTAAGAAAAGAAACAGCATGAGGATGTAATCGAATTTCAGTTTTCAACCTATAGCTTGTAAATATATGTAAGCTCTGTGTATACAAAGTTATTGAGCTAGACGCCTCCTATGGACTGCTTATTTGTATAACATAACAACTATTATTTTAAAGATTCTGGAAATTTGTAAAAAAATTACAATAAGTAGTTGTTTAATATAAAAAGTTAATGGACACTAGTGTCTATAAATTACAATATTCGCTTAAAACAGAATATCGAGTGCGAGGCATCATAAAATTCGTCTTATCTAAGCAGGATACCAAAAAAGACCATCTAGGTATTGCAATGCCACATAATAAATATACTATAAACTAAAAGTGTACATCAAATACTCACAAGTCTTGTATGTAATTAATTTATAGTATTGTCAATTATAATACTAATGTTCCCAAATTCAACAAATGTACATCCATAGCCTGTTATCCTACAATTTCAAAGATGATTCCATGATAACTATAAAACAGAGACAACAGCAACTTTATCTTTCGCAACTAACTAGCAGCAATTTTACTATGGAAATTAACGTGGTTTTCACACATTTTTAAATAAAACTATAGTCGGATATTTCGGCTCAAAACAGACGTGAGTGACCCGTAGTTTTTATTTAAAAATAACTAGCAGCACACTCCAAGTGTCAGTATCATGACCTAATCATTAATGAAAAAGAAACACAGGCATCTAGTTCTAGCTAGTCTATTATGCCACAGGTTCTATATACTGTGCTATGATAGGGAATTCAATCCCGATTTCGCGGGATCCCGATCTCGCGAGATCTTGTGTCATTTTTCGAGATCAATCCCAAAGCATAATATGACGAGATCTCGTACGAGATTAAGCGGCAGTAGTCAGCGACGCTATACACCATCTGTCATCAACGACATCTTAGCAGTTTTCATCGTTTTTAGTTATCCCATTTAAACAGTATTTTTTTCGAAAACTACTCGAGCTCTCGAAAATACCGAAATCTCGCGAGATTTCGAATTTGCGATCTCGACTCGATATTGGATTCCCTAGTGCTATGTTAAAGCCAACCACTTCAGTCGAACCTACACAGATAATGCATTTTTTAGGATATCAGTCATGGTAGGTAAAACTAGGTTAGACTGAAAATGCTGGCTTGATCATGGGCAGAATCCCTGCAAATACTCTTTCAAGCCCTCCATGAATAAACTTACAGAGCAGATACAGTCATATGAAGAACTTTGGTAAAATTACAAATTATAATTTTAAATAATATGATAAAATAAATAACTTAATGAGATGCAGGTGCTAATGTTTTGAGAGGTAGAGTATTGAACTGTAGAGGAGGCTTAGAGGAACAAACTCTAGGCTGCGCTTGAATATGCTTCGACCACCGACAGAGATGCATCAGAGATTCTTTCTCTAAGACTGAAAGACGATCCTGAAATGAGACAATAATTTCATGTTTAGTCACAAAACACATAGTTTGTTAGTTTATAAGTCACGTGCCCAAATTTGGTAAAGTAAATTTTGCTCGAGACTAATGGGTAGTCAGGTAGCACAGGTGGTCAAAATAATTTGCATATAATAGGCATGCAAATTATGTTGATCACACTTACACTACCCGTTAATCACAAAACCAAATTTACTTAGCTTTTGATGAGAATGTTGTGACTGGCTCATGCTGATCTCATATTGAGAATTGAAATTATATCCAAAATTACAGATCTCAGCTAGGATTCTCAAGGTAGCAGACGAAGTCACTGCTGACCATGGCTTCACAAAAATAAATACTACATCATACAAATAGCTGGTAATATTTTTTAAATAAACTGAAGGTGTGACAGCGTTAAAGCGCGCGTCAATAGTGACTGTTGTCGGTGTGAAGTGTGTCGGGAGAGTAAGTAGCGTGTCCTGTTGTCAAAAGGGTGCAACTCGCTAGATGTATGCAATGAATCCATTGTAAAAATATGTATTGAAAATATATGAAAAATCATGTGAAATTGATGTTTGCCACTGGCAGCAGCATAGCATGTACATATTATCTTGATCCTTCACAACAAACATGTGCAATTATTGCATTGGTCGCAACCCAGGGAATGCTACTTTCAGGGTTATCAATTTATCATTGCAGTAATTGAAAGCTGAAGGAAATTTGACTACTTTATCATCAACATCAACCACTTAGCCACTGCCACACTTAGCCCACTGCTAGTCTGTTTGGTAATATATTATGGCAAGAAATAGGACTGACATCTAAATTGTGTTACTAATTGAACAAATAAAATCGTGTAAAGGTAGTCCCGGCCGTACGTACCCGCTCGCTCACATGGCGGGGGCACGACCGTGCCCCCAGATAAGGACAGCAGCATCCTCTTTCTTCCCTCTCCGACAGGTCCGACAGACTACCAACTACTTTACCTATATTGTCACTCCATTATGCCTCAGGGCATCCTATGTTCCATTTACCAACCAACCAACATATGTTCTCCATCCTAATTACTAAAAGACTAAGAGTAATCAAGAATATAACTAAATTGTGACTACTGAATACTCACCAATAGAGGATATAGCACATAATAAACAGCAATATCACTCACTGTCAACTGTTGGCCAATTAAATATGAGTTCTTTTCTAGAGCTTTATTAATGTCCTGAAATAATCAAAATTACAGGATTAACAATACTGTGCAGCAATCTGTACAAATAAATATAGTTACTAGACAAAATGAGAGTATTGGAATTTTAGGCAAAAAAATAGTATATTTGAGACTGATTTCAAAAAGTCCCAAATAAATTAAATGGCATAAAACCCAACTGAAACTAAACCCAAAATAAGAACCAGAATGAGGTGGGAACTGTTTTTTTTCTTTTTAAGTATTAAAAAAAGTATATTTTTTGCATCTTAGACGTCTTGTAACTAATATTAGACAAGTATTATTATTATGTATTCTATCAGCATCTAGTTCCATAGTACAAGCTTTGCTTAGTTTGGGCTAGATGGTGTTGTGTGAAATGTCCACAAATATTTATTCATTTATTATTATTTGAAAGTAACCCTCCGCCTCTCTAGTAAATGGATAATTAAGAAAGGTATAGAAACAGCTAAAAACCTTATTAAGAAAAGTGAGGTTTATGTCATCAACATAATTTTTTTCATCACCAAACAGGTGAAACCAGGGACACAGCTAGTAAGGTATATTTTGGACTCAGGTATTTTTTTCTTTTAATTAACAACTAATATGTAGGTATACATATTAGTTGTATTTAATTTCAATTTAATATTACTTTTACCTCTAAGAAACCCTTTGCAAAAGCAGGGTTACTGGCAGCTTGGTTGGCATACATTGCTATGTGCTCTAGCCACTGGTAGCACTGTAATATTTCCACTTGACTTGTGTTAGGATCACTTTTTGCTGCTATCCTTAGAACTATGGTAGCAAAGCCTTCAACGTTTTGCTTGTCAAGTACGGCCGTTAACACCTGCAAGAACCGTAGTTATTCGATAAAATTATGATAAACCCCATAATTAATGTAAATTAGTTAATCTTATATCGAGATATCTGATTTATACTTTTAAAAACATTTATTACCTTATCGGTATTATAGCATACAGTCCCCACAGGTACATTATAATACTTTCCAATTAGTTTAATAACATCTACATTACAAGCGGCCATTTTAATACCGTATTAAAATATTATTCTTAAGTTAATAATTCATTAATTTCCTAAAATCGGTTAAAATCACAAGAATAACATCTAATTCTAACCTAAAATCACGATAATGTTGAGTTGTCGTTATTCTTCTTCTTTTTTGTATTGGACCCGCATTAAAGCATTTGCCAGCGTCAAGTAATAAGATTTTTCAAGTTTCTTGAATAAAACAAGTTGTAAATGTTCTAGTCACAATCTAAGTCACGTATATAGTCAATTTATAAGTCGAGTCCTGCTTTAGTAAAGTGGTGGCGACTGCTTCTATGGAGTTTTGCTGACAACGTAAAATTACACGTTTTACTGCTTTATTTCACTAGCCCACACTCACGCACTTTATCGAACACTTAATGAATAAAACACCACCATTTTTATAGCATTAATGTTCAAAATAACACAAGTTTACTAAAATAAAACAAAGCAACAACACGTTACTAAGACGTTCCCGCCAAAACAGAAGTTGTCGTTATATTGTACAGTTAGCGGATGTAATAGGGCGAATTTTGTGCTGTCAGCGTGGGTAACTTTACACACACTTTTTCATATTTTTGACGATATCAGAGTATTAATGTATGAGTCTAATGGTATTTTACTTATTTAAGCTTGTTCTTTCGTGATCAATTTTAAAGTAAAGAAGTAACAAGTCCAATAGTATAGAAAATATTTAAGAAAATCGCGTTTAAATGGCTTGTCAAAGTTAAACACGAATGTGTGTAAAATTGACTCATATTGACTCATTGAAAGTTCATATCGATAGCGGAAAATCTTCATAAACGGTGATTTACGTAATTTAGATTGGATTTATTTTACTTTTTTAGTGTAAAAAACATAGATCTATCAAATTTAATCAATTTGTCACATTCAATCATGTTCATTTTCATGAGAAATGCCATTTTTTTTTTAGCTACAAGCGAGCGGAAAAAATTAATAATTAAAAAAGTTTAACTGCATTTTTTTTACGAAATAATTTCTTAAAAATCAAATAAAGCCAAAAAATTCGACAATCATTTATGTATTGAAAGACCTCATAATCAAATATAAGTTCTAAGATAAATAGTGAGTGATATCCAATTTAAAAAAGATTCACCCTATTCCATGAACTGCAAACCTATTGTTTTCTATATGTTTCTTGAGTTCTCTTTTGTTTGGTTTTTAGAAGACTAGTTTTCGGGTATGTTTTAACTAAAACCAATTTTAAAAAAGTGCTTGTCGGGCCACGCGCAATGTAGGGTTTCGTAGTTCCTTATCACAATTTATGTCTATGCCAATATTATGAGAACTTAAAATAGGGTTGTTTGATACGAGAAAATTAGAATATTCTAGTTAAGCTAAGTTGATCGACTATTACTCGTTAACTTGTAAAACCTACTTGTGATATTTTTCCATACAATTTCGTTAGGGAAATTAATTGCTTTTTTTTCAGCATACCTATTCGACAAGAACCATTTAGCTGGTAGAGGGGGAGAGACACTTGACCTTAACAAAAATTAACATTTTAAAGCCTAATATAAAAAATATAACAAATAATAATATAGCAAATGAGACGAAAACAATATTCCATATTTGTTTTCGTCTTTGCTTACCTCCCTTGTAATTACTATATTCTCATAGAAAGTGTTTTCAAGATATATTTTAATTACGCCGATAAAGTATTAAAAATTATTTTAGCACTTGATAACAAGGCCCTAGAAATGTAGAAAGTGCTACAGTGACGCAATGTCAGCGCAGTTGGTTGAGAATTCAACTTTTATATTGGAATGCACCTTTTAAAAAAAAAACTTCCGTGTAGGAAAAATATCATTAGGAAACTGAATTATGGTGTTTGAGTATTAGTTTTGCAGCCTAGGTGTTTCACAATAGCTTTTCCATTTGGGAGTTATAGTATCAAATGGAAAAGCTATCATCAAACACCTAACGATGCCATGAATATCAACCACCTACTTGAGAGCCAGTTTTTATTCCGTGCTTACCAGCTTCGACCACATTATATTGCTTAAAACATCTCTGTCAGACATAGAAGTGAAATAGTTCACATTATTAATGCATTTTTAGGTGTATAATTAACTGACACTCCATTGTCAATTTTACCCACAATTAAAGAAAATACGTTGACTTTTTGTTTACAATATTTTTACGCAGGAAAACTAAATAAGGCCAAGAAATATTGTTTAAAACGGTAAGATAGATCAATGCTTTATCGATATTAAGTAAAACTCATGGGATTTAAACAATTTTTATATATAATTCAATCCGAAATCTTGGACATACATATTTCAGTCGCAAATTCTTGTGTTTAGAAAATGGTGGAAAACTTTTAAAACTTCCATCACATTTGTCAACTATATGCATAAATTAACATTTATAATGTTTGTCGACTACAACTCACGCATTCATCAATCAATTTAATTACTCTTCTTATGGTAAAAAAACAAGAATCTTTAAACCAGGCTATGTCCAAAGTGTAACGCAAAGTCAAAGCTACCCACATTTATAGTACTTATTCTGACATTGACAGTAGGTATTTTATTCAACTTCAACTTTTTGTTTTTATGGCTTAGGTATTTTATTTTTTGTTACCCCATGGGAAAACTTATTTTTTGGTTGCGTTTTTCCTTTTATGGGCAGGCAAAGGGTACAGAGCCCATCAGCCATCGTCATAATTTAAATTAAGACCAAAGATCCCTTCCCAGCAAACCATTTTTTCCCCGCTTATAGCTTTTGCTAGTGTCAAGTATAAATATTTCTTCAAGTTTCTTGAATAAAAGAAGTTTTTTTGAAGTGATAACTTCTTATGGGAGGGCAAACCACTTCGTTACGTAACGCGTTACGGTGCCAGTCTATCTGGCTAGATTAGTTTAAGTTATCACTTCTATCGGGCGTCCCGAGACGCACACGTTTTTTTTACCTCTCGAAACATCTACGCCTTTAAATATAATAGAAAAATCTTTGGGTTAGCATGGTTATATTTTTTTATCATCATTATCATCATCTCTGGGAATCATCTGGACATAGGCCTCCCCCATGGATTTCCAAAAAGACCGATTGGAAGTGGTTTGCATCCAGCTTCTTCCCGCCACTTTGAGTTTGAGTTCATCTGTCCACCTCGTGGCTGGTTATCTAGCTGGCTGGTTAGTTTTTATCATACCTTAGGTTTATTTTATAAAAAAAAGTTATTAATGTTCTAGTCACAATCAAAGTCACTTAAACAGTAATTTTCAAATTCGAGTCGTGCTTCAGTAAAGTAGTGGTGGTTTTACTGAAAGCTTCTATGAAGTTTTGCCGACAACGTGAAAAGACACGTTTCACTGCTTTATTTCACTTACCCACACTCACGCACTTGATCGTACACTTAATGAATAAAACACCACCATTCAATATTAGTGAATAATATGTCATTACTTACCAACTTTGTTAATATCGAAAAACCCACCTATTCACTTCATTGATCTTAAAACGTATGTCATTCTCAATTTAATGACAAGGCAGTATGGCCAAACGGCCTTAGCCTGCCCTTAGGGCAAATTAAGTAAAAAAACATTTGAATGTCAATTGACGATGGCTGTATGGGCTTGACACCCTTTGCCTTTCCCGAAAGGGAAAAATTAACCAAAAAAAAAAAATGTCAATGTCAACACATTCCGCAAAAAGTTGATGGATTAATCCAAAAAGGTCCTGAATGAATGAGTTAGAAATCGCTAAATAAATAATGGCAATATTTTCATTGTTATGAAGCGAATTCAACTACTTTTCAAGAGTAATATTCCATCTTAACGATTATTATTGACTGTAAAGTAGCAGTGTTATCATATTTATTGAAAATCGCCAAAGAAACTATGAGTGTACAACGACTCAACATTTACTAGTTTTCGGAGATTCCTTTGAATTCGGCTTGATGTTGCCTTTGTGCCATAACTACTTTCGAGTTTCGCCCGGCAACAAGAATAACAACAATGGCTCTCAGCAGTTTAACAAGAGAAATTACGCGTTTGGAATATTCCTCCTTGTATTGGTGGTTGTATTGTGGGTTGCATCTTCAGAGGTGACTAAAGTGAGTGTTTGCTCTAACATATTAACATTTTTCTATAAATGGTGCTACCAAGGCCTTCCAGTAAAAAATCTTGAATGGTTTTCATCTATTAAATTTTCTTTTCAGTATTTGTATACAGAGAAGCACCTAGAAAGGCCATTCCTTGTGACATATGTGAGAAGTTCTCTATTATTTATTTATCTGTTGGTGCTGTGCTTCACTCCGCCTACTAAAGACCCATGCCGACCAGCAGACTATTCTGTAAGTTTTAAAAGCCCTTTTTTACATACAATTATCTGAATTTTTCATTTTTCTCACAATTTTCATGACTATGGCAGAATATTTGCTAAAAGTTTTGTCAGTAATGGTTTTTACCAACTTCAAAAAAGAGGTAAACAATTCAGCTGTATTTTTTAATATATGTTACTGTGTCATTTATAAACCGATTGGAAAAAATATATTTTCAGATTGGTCCCATAGAAATTCCATCAAAATTGGTTCAGTAGTTTTATTATGTGTATAAATATTATGTATGTACTCTACAATAAAAGAACTGTTAAATTATTCTTATTGATTCATCATTTTAATTAATAACTGTAAAAACTTATGATGTATATTACATAATTATTTGCATAATTTTAAACAGGTGTATAAATAATTTGCTTAAAATATTTTCTGCCTTATGTAACTTTTAGCTTTAAGCAATGCATAACATATTTTGTCAACTTCTGGCTGACAAGTAATGACACTTGCAGAAAGAAGACAGAGAACTTAAGACGTTGGTTAAAGTTAAGTAACGTTTTTCGGTAAGGCCATTTGTGACACAGATTATTCTCATTAAATTTGCTTTATGGCATTTACAGCAACTGTTAGAACCCACCGCTGAAACGGATGATGAAAATTATTTCAACGAATCTACAAACAGTTTGGTAAAGTATATTATAAGTATAGTCTTCAACTTAATTAATGCTTTTTACACATCTTATACTAGCACTGTGTTAATGACGTAGAAGTCTTCACAAGTGCTTATTTGTTTACACTAGTTTTATAAAAAATGTACTGTGACATAATATATGTGATCATTTTGGATTAGTGTAGAATATACTAGATCTTAGATAACGAAATGATATAATAAACTTTTGGATTATTTAGTTTGTTCAGTTACACTCTGATGTTTAATCATTAGAAATTGTTGCGTTGCGATGCTTATTGCAGCAATTAAGAGAACTATTGTCGTGCGATCTCCCATACAAATAGGTCAAAACAGTTTTCTACCCCTAAATGGTGGATTTTGGTTATTTATCGGATTAATTTCGGTAAGTGTGCATCTGGTTTACATCATCTAAATTCCCCTTGCCCTTTTTACTATTGGACAGTCAGAAACACAAAAAGCTTCACCATTTCATGGTTGTTACAATCTTCACTAATACAACAAACCTCCATCTTCTCACTTTGCCATTGAATCATCCACCATTCTACAAATACTTGTCAGTCTTATTATTTTATGATTAGTTCCCAATAAAATAGCATTGTACAAAAGATAAAATGTGATATATTTCAATGGTGGATATTCCAAAAACCTGAACAAAACACTTTAATTCCACTTTCATGGTGCGGCCTGCTAGATTAAGGAATACGCTGCCTGAGTGGGTATTTCCCGATAGGTATAAACTGGGTGTCTTTAAATAGCGAGTGAATTGGTTTCTTCTAAGTAGGCGCGCTCCATCGTAGACCGCAACATCTGGTGAGTTGGCAGTCTAGCGCAAATCTATTTCTACATTTAAAAAAAACCTATTTCTAAGTTTATTTTTTTTCTGATTAAAATAATAAATGCCTATGGCTCTATAGTTAAATTTAGCTATTTTCAAATTTCATTATAGTTCCGAAGTTCAAAAATTAAAAGTGTAAATTTTGAAAAGGGTAAACCTTTTATAGGTATAGCTATTAATGATTCTAACCATACATAAAAAGAATGACCTAAATCAGATAATATAAGGTAAAAAACAGTTTTCTCTTGTTTTATTAAAATGCGTAATTTTCTGGCAAAAGATCATGCGACGATGATTCTCTTAATGTCACTCAAGCATAGTAAACAGAGAGACATCAGAACACTTCAATATGTATTAGTATTTTCAGCCTGTATTAAGCCTAAACATTGTTTATCTAGTTTATTCTACATAGATGATGATCTAATAATGATAACATTTCTTGGTGTAACTGTGAATGACTATTAAATATACACTATCAATGCTTACACAATATTTAGTTGAAAGTAGCTTTGTCAATATGCAAATAGCTCAATAAAAAGCTACAAAGATATAATATGTATGATATTTTGCTATGCAGGGTGGCTGCCAGGGTCCTCCTGAAAGCAGCACCAAGGTAGCTCATTAGTATTTTAGCTCGTTGCAACTTTAGCAGTTTATTAAATCTAATCACAAATAGCTATTCTTAAGATCTTATATACAGATAATCAGATAGCCTTTTGATTTCATAAATTTTTATCTAAATTACAAATTAGATTATCTTTATATGAACAACAATTCATACATACATAAATGGTATTATGCTAATCTAGAATGTCTGAAATCAAGTCTTTATTGATTAGTTACATGATAAACAAGTCATAAGAAGAAAAAATATCACTTTTGTAATATAGCCTATAATACCCAGTAAATGAAGACGAAACTAAAAACACTCGCTCATCAAAGTTGTTCAGTCAAATTTTTACATATACTACTGCGCCCCGCGGAAAAATAGTGATGAAAAACGGTGATGATGATGATAAAATATAGCTATGTTCTTCAAGTCCTAAAAAATCTTGCTCGTAAGGATTGGTTCACCCGTTATGCCGTGAAGAGGTAAGAAACAGACAGAGAGACAGATGAAAGACAATTACTTTCGCTAACTAACTTTTCCTAACTAGTTATGGTTTGAAGAAACATTTTTTTTTTTCTAAATAGACTAATAAAGTCCTTTTTTCAACTCACGCAATGGTATGCGATGATGTGGCTGAGAATGAAAGATATCAATCTAGGTGGCAGGGAGTTACACTCCAGTGCAGCACTTGTCAAAAATGTAGACAAAAATCATTGTACAGATTTCGAGCCGTTCAATGAGAAATGGATCTTTAAAATATTTTATACTATAAAAGGTTTATCTGTTCAAAGCTGAACGAAAATTAGGTTCTGTTTAATAATATTAATTAAAATATACTGCCGATGCTGTAATAACTTAAAATTTTCAGGGTGATTCCACTTTTGTTCCGGTTCGAGCCGGAGAAACAACGGACAGCGATGATGCCACACCAAGGGCTGTACGCTTCAATAAAGTGGCTGAGGTATAGTATAATAATAATAAATAAATAATAATAAATATTGGAGGACATTTCACACAACGCCATCTAGCCCAAACTAAGCAAAGCTTGTACTATGGAAACTAGATGGTTGGTAGAATACATAAATACGTTTTTTTTTCGTAAATAATGATACATAGAAACACCCAGACACAGAACAAACATCCATGCTCACCACACAAATGTTTGCCCTGGGTGGGGATCGAACCCACGACCTATTATAGCTCAGGAAGCAGTCGTACTACCACTGAGCCATGAGGCCTGTCAATAACACTACAATCTAACCTGTTTGTCATGTAAAAGGGATATGACTATTTTGAGATAGATTCTAGTGTAAGAACACTATAGTTTATACATCACTGCAAAGCTGTTTAGGTTATTAAATGAAACATAACAATATTTAGTAGTTAAACTATTAGTAAATAAAACTGTTATACTCGTAAAAAAACTATTAGTAAAAAAATAATATAGGTACTATTAAACATATTTCAAAAAATGTATGTTCATCAACTTCATATCCATAAACAAGCACGTTTCTTAAAAAAAAACAAAATACCCGACTGCAGACGCAGTTATTGCAGCCTAACTTACGATTTCGTTACGTGTATGAAAGTGTAGAAAAGTTGAGTGTAATCTTTTTTGTGAGAAAGTATGCGTAAAATAGCTGTAAAGTAAAATATTATAAATGCGCATTCTTTAGAATAATTCTAGTAAAATCACTTGTTTATTACGAAATAGTTCGTTGGAAGTTGTCAAAAACTCGCATTTTTTTATTTTTGCTAAAAATATATATTATTTTTACAAAAAAATATAGCCTATGACACTCTGGAAGTGAAGACTAATCTAATGACACCTTGCACATCAAAACCGGTTAAGCCTTTTAGGCCGTAAGCTGTCATATTGAAACATACATACATACCCGCATACATAGTACATACATACATACACTCGGAAAACATAACCCTCCTTCTTACACAGTCGGGTAAAAACGTGTCGCGTGCGAGCGGCTCAGCGGCGCCACGCAACTCTTGGCTTTAAATTATGAAATCAATCAATATTTTCATTGTATCAACAAGATACTATTCTAAGTCCGTATATTCATGAGTCGCCCTATTCCTTCAAATATGGTTGAGAAGAGCGATGGCAACCACATGCGTCAATTCGTAAACGGGTGCTGCTTGCGGGAGCTAGGACTGCTCGGCGTTCACACACATGCATGCATGTTAGTTAAGTGTTAACGTTAATCCCATATCCCGTCTTCCTCTTGTATCCTAATTAAAAAAATATACCAACTAAATTAAGAAATAGTATGTATTAAGTTTCCGGCAGCGTAGTCGGGAGAGAACGTTCGATTTGCAATCCGCAGGTCCTGGGTTCGAATCACGTGACACGCACCTCTGTCTTTTCGAAGTTATGTGCGTATTGTTGATTGCCGCCAACTACAAACGGTGAAGGAAAACATCGTGAGGAACCCTACATGTCTGAAAGTTCTCAATGATCTTGAAAGATGTGTGAAGTCTGCCAACCCGCACTTGGCCAGCGTGGTAGACTATGGCCTTACCCTTGTCACAATGAGAAGATGGCCCGCGACCAGCAGTGGGATAAACAGGGATGATAAAAAAAAATGTTTAATTTATAAAAAGCACAGATCCCGGAGTCTGTGGAGCTAAAATTTTCAACTTTAAAAAAAAGTGGATGTGTGGACTCGCACTTGGCTGGTGTTATAAAAAAAATCAAAGCTATGTGAGCGTTAAATAATCACGTTTTTTCGGCTTTAAACTGTCATGAAGAGGTTGAATTATATATTGTTAACAGGCGTACAGGTTGCCTTAATACAGGTTGCGCCTAGTAGGCAACTGGCAGATATAGTAGTTTTTAGCAAAGTAAGTTGTAAATACATACTGTGCATGTTTTTTTTTTCTAACGTCACATTGTCTCCAGGTGCGGGTAATGTCAGCGGCGATGGCCGGCGAGGCCCTTCTCGCGCGGCTCTCGTGGGCGGCGTCCGTGAGGGCGACAGAACATGCCCAAAGACGTGCCGCGGCGGCAGCCACGAGGCGGCATTTACGCCTCGCTCTACTCTTCTTTTTGCCTGTAAGTTTCATGGCTACTACTCGTCTAATACTAAATCTTTAATTTTTGTTTCCTATATTAAAATAAATTACAGTTTAAAAAACTAAAAAACACGCTACAAAATATTGTGGTCAAAGTTCATTTCAAGACTTTTCTAACAAATCCAAACACAGCTATGATACGATGTTCCATCATGAAGTTCTAGTTCATATCTTCCGGCTCCATCATCAGATCAGTTCGACAGTACTATATTATTGTATTGTCATCAGAACTACATACAGCTGCCAATTTTAATGACGCTACGATCCTTGGAAGATGGTTAAATTAGTTACCTTAGATTGCATTACATACAGATCGACCTAATAAATGCGTGTTAAAAAAAAAAGTTGTGCGTAACAGACAAATAAACGGGACAAACAATCCGACTCTAGGTCCAACTTTGCGAGAGAGGTCAATCGTCGAATCTAACTTGGCTGGACAGCGTTCGATAAACTTAAAATCGTCTTTTCATCCAATATAACCCAGTGCCGAACAGTTTCTTATATATTTTTACAAACGTAACGCATAAAATCATCCAGAGGACATGCTGTTCTAGCCACTTAATTTTATAATAAAAAATAAATGTAGTCAACCTTAGCAGAGGGAAGAAACATAAACACAATAATTTATTGCATTGAGGAAATGAGTAAATATCAAGTGCATTACAAACAAAAACCAGTTTGGAAACGTGTGTGAGTGACCTATACAATTAAGGCTATGAAGTTCTACACTAAATTATTTTGCTTACAAACTACTGTTATAATGCAATATGTTAATGAACTTAAAGAATCCTTCAAGGTGCATTTAATGTGATATGCTCCATACAAACGAATTTTTTATTACTAGCATTGGCATATGTAGAGATATTTTCTAGAGCGGCCTAGCCCTTAAGATCTCTATATACTTGGCTGGGTAACGCAAAATCCTGGGGTTGGCCACAGGCCATTCTGAGGTGGGCCTGGCCTACCCAGCCCTCTCTTATATATACGCCCATGATTACTAGTCTAACCTCAAATCCAGCATGGAAAAAAAAGCTGATTAAAATAACTGTTTTCTGTTCCAGTGGTTCATATCGAACTATCTATACCGGCTGAGTATACTGCACACCACCACCAGCGCGGCCACCATATATACGTCGACGTCGGGAGCGTTCGCCCTCTCACTGGGCGCTCTGTTCGCTCAAGTGCCGCATGACAGGTTCACCGTCTCGAAGAGCATAGCTGTCCTGTTCACCGCAGCTAGTCTGGTGAGGGTCTTTGTTAAATTACAACTACTACTTCCTTTTCTTTATTTTTTTTTCACATCTATGACAAGGTTGCCTAGAAGTAATCGCATTTAGCGATAAGGCCGCCTTTTGTTTCACTGGCAAGTGAGTATTTTCTTTTAAATTAGTGTATTTACTAAGGTGTAAATAGTAAATAGTTTATCTAACTATAATAAGCCTATGTGATGAAAACTATGCACTGAGGAGATCGCTTTCAGCGATAAGGTCGCGTGTTGTTTTAGTGAGGTGTAAGCCGTTTCTTAGAAACCTTTATTTTTTAGAAGAAAACAGCCTATGTGTTATATTATTCCAGGATAAAATTCCAAACGCTCATTTGACAAATCGTCTGATAACCGAATCTTTGTAATACAATAAAGTTTCTGTGTTTAATAAACAAAAACCTAACGAACTCAACCTGATAATTATTCGGGCAAATGAAACATATGGCTAACAAACTTACGGAATCATAAACTGGTGTCAAGAAAAACATGTAGGTCAGACAGTAAATAAGCCACTGATCGGACAGCCAATAAGATTCAAACAAACGTATTTAAGATCATAAATAGATTACCATTATAATTGTATGTTTATTAAGCGCATAAATATGAAAATGTATATATTATTCTAGTCTTGGTAGAATATTTTTTTATCTTTGTTCCATTGTTTTATTCAGCGTGAAATGAGTCGAGGCCACTGTCTAAATTGTCTCACGATCTTAATCACAAACACTGATAAATCTTACATTGTTAAGTCAATGAATACTAATTTTTATATTGTTTGTATCTGTAGCCTAAGCAACTTGACCGATTATGATTAGGTTTCGTTAGATTAGTCTGTATCATCATCATGATGTCAGCCACAAAACGGCCACTCCTGGACATAGGCCTCCCACCATAGACTTCTAAAAAGACCTGATGGAAGCAGCTTGCATTCAGCGTCTTCCTGCCACTCGTATGGAATCATCTGTCCATCTCATAAAATAAATTAATAAAATAAAACCATAGCTGGTCTATATTGTCAGAGTTTCATCTTGTAAAATCGAATTTAACTCTGTCTATAACTAAGGAATTTATAATGAACTGTGAACATTACACTATCTAAAGATATTGTAATGTTCAAGTATAAGTTTAGAAAATTTAAAACTCCCGACAAAAAAACGGCTACACCGATTTTAATAAAACAGCTAAGGACATTCTCGATGAAATCCTCTTTACTCGCCTTATGTTAAGCGACGGCGTGGCCGAAGGTGGAGCTCATCAATCCAGAAGATATCGATTCACTCTAGCCTTGAAATTCAAAGATTTTAGTTCTCAGGGAAAGGAGGAGGCGGTAAAGAATCCCATTCTTGTGCAGTATGCATCAAGAACGTGATTTGAAATTGTTGAGTATGGATTTATTTATTTATTTTTTATTAATATCTATCTAGTTTCTATGTATGTCTGAGAATAATGGACATGGATGAGAGCAAGAAAGGACGAAAAGGTCTCCCGCCAACTACCTGGAAAGAAACCGTATTAAAAGATATGAGAACCCTTGCCTAACGCTAGCGATTACTCAAGAGCGGCGTTCCAGTATCAAAGGGGCCGACCGCTAATGACTGATGACTGAATGATGATGAGATTGGCATTCTCTATTTTGTCTTTCCTTTCTTTCCCTACACACCCTAATGCGCAATAAAGATATAAGTAATATGAAGTTGTTCTATCTAGTTTCTCTATTTCACAGGTGGTGTTAGGCGTATCGGAGAGTCGCCAGAGCGAATGGGTCGCGGTTCTCGCGTCGCTTGGCTCAGCTCTCTGTTATGCGATACACTTGTTGCTTTTCCGACAAGAGCTGAGGAAAGGCGACGGCATCAACTCTCCTTTACTTGTTGGTACGTTCAACATCATCTATATTCTATAGGATTAATTTCGGCGGGTGCGCAAAAACTTTACGTCCAATTGAATTTTAATACATAAAGTTCATTATTAGAAATTATTAACGCAAAAATTATTTTTATGTATGAAAATGAATTTGGACCAAATTGAAATATTTTTCAGATATTTGTGATGTTGTTTTTTGTTTTACAAGCGACGGTTTTTCAACCGACTTCCCGTGTGGTCCATTTCAATTTGGTTCAGTTCTGACAATGGCATCCATGAGGAGTCGGTTGCTTCAGTTTTTTAAACTATAATTATTTGTAAGTTCATTCAGCCATTTTATATCTTCAAAAATGTGGGTATGCGCGAGCGAGACGGTTGATGATCGGACTACGGACTCTTAAAAAATCCGTTTAAGTTAGATAACATTTTGATTTGAATACATGCAGGTCTAGTGGGGTGCCTGTGCGGGTGCGCATCATGGGCGGTGGGGGGAGTGCTAAGCGCGGCGGGAGTGGAGCCCGCCTCGCTGCCGTCGCCGCGGCACTGGACCTGGCTCCTGCTTGACGCGGTGCTTGGGCCCTTGCTCCTCGACTCGCTGTGGCTCTGGTAAGTACATCCTCATCATTATCTCAGCCACAGAGTTACACTGAGAGAGCACAGTGCGATTGTGATTGATATAATATAATGTATATACTTTGATAAAGTATCAACGGAATGTATCGTAAGTCCTCAATAACGTCCGAGCTCAATGAAATCTAATTAGACCCCTTACACGATTAAAATAATTTAAATTTTTGAAATGATTTGAAGCGGCAAAATAGACGTCTCTAGACTTCTCAATCTAAATTAGGCTTTAGCGCGGCGACATAGTCTTGTATCAAAATCTTTAAGTTCGTCATTGATGGTATATGAGTATCGGTCAACCCACTATATTCACTATTCATTGTGTATATACTTTTTTTGTTGTAAATACATACTTATGATACATAGAAACACCCAGACACAGAAAAAATATCCATGCTTATCACAAAAATGCGTGTGAAATCCTGGGTGGGGTGTCCACACGACCTACAGCTTGGGAGGCAGATATACTACCAACTTAGCTGAGAGGCTAGTCCTTTTGACCTCATCTTTCTTTATAACCTTATAATCTCGTGAGCACAGACTTTTTTGCAATCAGTAATTCTGCAAATTTAGGTTTCTGCAAGTTTGTGTTCACCAAGTATATTATTCGTAGAACTACTAGTAACAAGTGTTGAATATGTTTTTTACCCAACTGTGCTATGTATACTTAGTCTTGCCATAAATATTGTCACGAATGTTGATTGTTATTGTGTTCTTTTGTGGCACTCTTAAAGGCCAAACGCGTAGACCGATTTTGATGATTCTTACGTCAATCGATTTTTCTTGATTGTCCGAATATCACTAAAGACATGATAGTAATCAAAAGTCAAATTTATTTGCGTACTGTATCGAGCACAGGTGAATAATTTTTCGCTACGCTCAAAAGATGGAGGGTATAGTGGCAAGGGGTTAGATAAAGAGATACTTACTAAATATATTATTATTTAAGACCTATTTATTGTACCTATGTCTTAGCAAATAAATCAATCTGAATTTGAATTTGAGTGTTTCACACCGTGTTCACTGTTTATTGCCGAAAATATATAGAACTATAAAAATTGGTGACAGCGGCTATAAAAAAAATATATCCATATTTTTGTACATGCATTTTAGTCTATCACTATTTAGGTGACATAAACTAATGCATTAAATTATCACGTATTTTAGCAATTTATTTTTTCTTCACTGGACGCAATATATGACCGACGAGTAGGAATGAAACAGACTCGTTTTATACAACTGAATAGCGACAAGCAAAATTTATGGTTCCTTCCATTTTGATTCAACTTCCTTGGTATCGAGTGAGGTATCTATTTATTTAAGTCCATCAAAATTTGATTGTGTACAATAACACCATTCACAAAAGTTTATATATATATAAAGTAACAATAGATCCGCAAGGGTCGCAGTGACGGGGAGGCTCTTGTGGCCTCCCACCCTACCTCGAATAATAATAAAAAATAATAAATAAATATATATATATTAATAATATAATTGCCACAATAATTCAAGACGGAGACAACATGCATTACCGGAGCGAACAAATAAATTATAAAATATTGTACATCAAAAAATAAAACTTCAAAATAATCTAAAATTGGTTGAATTAATTAAAAATACTAGATTGGTCAGAATGAAATTAAAGATACCAAAGGTGTATCGTATGATTTAAAATGAAATATATACAACAATAATTATGTAGATATAATGGAGCGACAAAAAATAATGATAAAATCAAATTGATAACTATAAAATGTCATGCTACATATATATAATTAAATCAGAAATACAGAGATCTCAGGGACTTCCCAAATATATTGTAACAATCAGCAAATATGTCAATGTCGATTGTGTTATACAGGCTGTTGTATCATTGAATAGGGATTTGAAAATGATTATTGTATCCAGGGGTAGATCACTGACGTCGTCGAGCACAGCTACCGCTATGCTGGGGCTGACGCTCCCGGTAGCGGCGGCGGTGGACACGGTGCGCGCCGAGTGCAGCGCGTGGCGCGCTCTCGCGGCGATACTCGCCAACTTAGGCTGGATAGCGGCCGTCCTGAACCTGCCCTTGCACTGCAACTATATAGCCAATAAGATGCGCGCCGCTGAGGGGTTCACGTAAGTTGCTCATGTTTTTACAGACTTCAATAAGAAAGAGGTAAATAATTCGGTTGCATTTTTTTTGTTGTTACCGCATAACTCCATCATTTATAAACCGATTTGTAAAATTCTTTTTTGACGTGATAACGTCTTATAAATCGATGAACGCCGCGTGCAAGCGAGAGCGCGGAACAAGCGATAGAGAGGCACGATCGGCCTAAGCGTTCGGCTTGTGACGCATAGTTATCACGTAAAATTATCGTCCGTAAACCGACTTTACAGACAACCATTTTTTTTAAAGACATACTTCAGTACCCAAATGGATTCAGTAGTTTTAGTTTTTGAAATAAAATAGCGCACTTTTAAGTCGGTTTTACGGCTTTCGAGACAACACCGAACTTAATAACACTGACAAAGAATATAACAAATAGAGTATTTTATTTAAAATAAAATAAAAATACAAGAAGACAATTTATATGGTTACGTCATTTTACACGAATTCCGTTTCCGAAACCGGAATAACAATATATTCCTATATACATATCCAGATCCAAATTGTATATCCATATCCATATATTTCCATAACATCAGTAGTCTCGATACCATCATTTGAAAACAGTAGTGCCACCAACGCTAATTCTGTGTCACAAAGAGACAGTTCAGATATTCTACACTCCACGTAATATTAATCCGTGGCTAAAGAGATAAAAGCAAAGTATTGAACTTTGACATCACTATTACTAATTAGAAAGGTACAGGTTTGAGTCGCATCGGATGTTGAAATTTTAAAACTACCTATGTATAGTACTTACAATATCTAAGCGTGTAGTAACACTTCAAAAATGTACATTCTAATTTATTTTATGTTTTTATCTACAGGGTCATAAGAAATCTATCAGATCTGGACGAGCAGAGCGAAGCACTAATGTCGTCCGACGAGCCGACGTAGCATAACGCGCTTTCGCTAAGAAATCGCGCCAAAGTCTGAGCACACTCACTTGTGTAGTCTATTTAATGCACGACGACCTTTTACACTTTCTTCTAAAAGCTTTGGTGTCCGTGGAATGCTATCAGCGACCTACAGTGTCACATCGCACTTCTCGACTTCTCGTAATAGTATATTTAACACGTTCATGTTCATAAGAGCGCTGTACACAGCGTCAAAACGTCGTTTGAAGTCTGAAGTCAAGACGCCGCATGCACGTCATAGACCATATATTATTGTGTTAAGATGCCATCCAGTGAGTTTCTGTTACTGAATCAGTAAAGAGTGAACGGTTTCAACTCCTGTCGCTGGTGATCTTGACGTAGCAACTTGACGTAGTCAACCTTGACGTCGAATGTTGCGTTTAGCGTAAAGCGGAAGACCATCTGTCTTACCGAAAAACGTAACTTAACTTTAAGCAATGCTTAAAATATTTTGACAATTCTGGTTGACACCTAATGACAGTTACGGAAAGAAGACAGAGAACTTAAGACATTGGTTAAAGTTAAGTAACTCTTTTCGGTAAGGCCCCATATGCTTACAGGGTTAAAGTGTGATGATCTACGCTTAAGTAATAACAACGTTAAGTCGAAAAAAAATAAAAACGCTAACCAACACTAAATTACAAGACATTGCACATTTGCACCCTGCACTGTGAGTGTTTTTGAAGAAAGCTTGGGACGCGTCTTCGTGGATTAAATTATCTACCATTAAGGTGCCAACACTTTTGGTCTGTACTATGTACATTATAATTACAATCTTCTCGCACGCCCGGGCGAGTAAATTGCTCAAGCGGGGTGGGAAATGGCACGAGCTACTTGCGCCGTATTTTCGAGTGGAATTTAATTATAATATTTTCGTATTAGGCTCTTCGCAAGTGAGCTACCGGCCGCAATCACTAGTGGCAGTCAGCACATTTTTCCATACGTTTTATAAAGACTCGTCGCACACATGTAGCGGGTGGCTGCAACTCGCAACGATAGTATTTGTGACACGCCATGTTAGTTGTTACATGCCACAAAAAACACCGGCACTCGCAATTGACGTGCTACTTTACTCCTCTCTCACTTTCGCTTAAGCACAGAAGACATTAAAAATATTACATACAGAAAGGACATTTATCGACTCCCCGCTCTACTGTTGTTTGTCGGAGTTTGGCGGTAGAGTCTAAACGTTTGATTTCAATTGATTCGAGTCGTCGATGATGACCTTATCTTGTATGTTTTACTGAATAGCGCGCCTTTGTATGGAGTATGCGAAGTGTCACTTAAGTTAGAACTGACAACAATAAGTACATTATGGCAGCCACCGGCTGCTCGTTGTGGCCACAGAATACTGGTGGCTGCGGCCGATGACTCATTTACACAGAGCTCTAAGGACTAACTGGAGTGTGGACATCTTTAAACGTGGCTGTTACTACTCAGTTAGTAGGTTTACTTAATATTAATTTATTCATTGGACTAATGAGTTTAAAAATACTACGGCTACTATGACTTATTGGTTACGTGTGGAATACTATTGTGGTCTTAGCCGAATCAGTTCTGTATGCATAAAATTAACGTTTTGACTGAAAATGTCCCCAATTTCTTAAACAAACCTTGCAAAGCTACATAATAAGTTAACCATCAGACAAGCGACTTGCTCGTCTCATCACATAGATGTATGAAAAAGCATTTTTAATTATATAGTAATAAAATAAAAAACAGTAAACCTATCTAACTGTACGCACCTTAGTTTTGTGTGTACACTGTATAATTACTAGTCTAATATTAACTGTAGCATATAAAAATAACTACTAGAACTTGTAAGTAGATCACCATTCCAAAATGTATTTGTATTTATTAGATTTATTGCATATAGCAATAAAGAACTATAGATCAGCAATCCTGAGTAAGAAAAAGGCCACCGTGAAATTTATCAAATCGTCTTCAATTACACATACGACATAGCGTGGTGATTTAGATTATGTTTTGTATTATATGTGTTGTTTGATTCGGTGTTTGTGGTAAGAAAACGTACATAGTTGTTTATGTGTACTAAAGGATTCTACTGTAGAAATAAGAAGTGTCGTGCATTTTGGACTTTTATTTATGTTTACCATTGATGTCCTATAGTTCTTCATTGGTCTATGATTAGTGTATTTTATTATGTTGACGTTAATATTTATATGATTATTTTATAGTACTTAAAGAATTATAACCAGAATGTTTATTTAAAGATGAAAATGACTACGCTTACACGAAATTAATCCCTCGCATAGCAACATTATCAGAAATATATTAGATTAGACAGAAATGCTATGTTAAGTTAAAAGGTTATTTTTTACATATTGTGGACAAACTTGTCTTACGCTTTGGATCAATCCTAAAACCACTAAACAAAAATCAGCTATACCTACATTTTCATAATATTTTTAACTAATTTAAACCACAATTTGTACCATAAATAAATAATTGTAAAAATGAGTAAAACGACTCCCTTTCGGCATTGCTTTGCATTTTTGACTAACCCTCCTCTAGAAATGCCCTTGTCAGCTAATTTTTAGTGTGTTCTATCTTCAACGAGATAGAATGTGTCGCGAAATACATACGACGTGTGATAAATGCCATCGAAATCATAACTTAAGCTGTAAGTATATCGACAATATTTCAGCACACAAAAAACTGCGAAATGCGTAATCGTCAAATGACATTCATTATGTTTACGACCTTATTTCAATATTGGTTAAGTTGTGAATTCATTGGTATTTACGACGTATCTATGTCTGGTATGCATTTTTTGCGCTTTATTGAATTTTAAATAAATAATCATGATATTTATAAATAATTACCTAGTTTATTATGTAATTACGTACTGATCAATGAATGATCATATACGCCTAAATTGACGATTTTACTCGTACTAATATATTTTAAAACTTGACTGGTCAATTTTACTATTAAATTATGTAACTTAAAATTATGTCACACAAAAACATTTTATAAAAAAATAATTATTATTTACAATAATTGTGTTGTATTTCAATGTATTTAAAAATAAAACTGATTTTCGCAAATTTAAACGCACGATTCTCATTTACACAGCGTCGAAGCTACGTGCGAATCCTTTTGAAGTGTTTGAGCTAAATGCATGCATAACTTGCGCGAGCGCTGATCCTCTCAAGTCTAAATGCGGTGATTCAATCGGATTCCAATTCTGCCCCCGTATTCTGAACCCATTCGGTTTCGGAATCGATTCGATTTGTATATCTCCGTCTCTATTATTCTCTATGGAAATGACAGAGACGGAGATATACAAATCGAATCGATTCCGAAACCGAATGAGTTCAGAATACGGGGGCTGAACCCATTCGGTTTCGGAATCGATTCGATTTGTATATCTCCGTCTCTGTCAATCTCTATGGAAATGACAGAGACAGAGATATTCAAATCGAATCGATTCCGAAACCGAATGGGTTCAGAATACGGGGGCTGAATTATTCTGTTCCAGCGGAAAATGGCAAAAGTAAAAAAAAAATCACCATCGAACTTCAGTGGTGGCGCGGTCTCTATTACAGTCGCACACCTGGCTCACGACACGTGACCTTGGTCGTGGCTGTGTTGCACACCGCGTCGGAATTTGTCGACATTGTTATAAACTAGGACTACTACTAAAAAATTATAGGTCTACAATATTGCGCCTTACCTTTCAAAATCCCGAAACGCCGCTGAAATTCGAATTTTCCGCCGCATGTCTCCTAAAACGCCGCTGTTTTTTTTTAATTATGCCTTGTTTATGGGCCATTCGTTTATTACGTAATGCTACGTTTACACGCTTGCCAAGCCGCCACAAACACAAGCGTGTAAACGGGGTGTTTGGCTTGGCTTGCGTGAGCTTATCGCCGATCCGGGCTAGTGTCGGTTTTTAAACACAGATCAAAGGGAGATTGTGGCAAGCGTTTG
Source organism: Lycia hirtaria (assembly GCA_947563715.1). Lineage (NCBI taxonomy): Eukaryota > Metazoa > Arthropoda > Insecta > Lepidoptera > Geometridae > Lycia > Lycia hirtaria. The sequence continues at coordinate 10,126,787 of OX387384.1, forward strand.
CGACACGTTTACACGTTGGCGCGTGCTTAGTGACGCGCACGAGCTCGAACCGAACGGATGTAGACAGACGCTGTATACGATCGCGTATCGACCATGACTAGTTGGTCAAACGATGAAACTATGGCCTTTCTCGAGGTATATCAAAGTGGATCGTGCATATGGAATCCGAAGGACGTAAACCAAAAAGATAAAAAGAAAGTAGCAGACGCTTGGTCTCATATTAGCCACGAATTAAAAAAGCCGGTAAAGAATTGAAGGCGAAAAAAGAAATATTAATTATATATATTTCAATATCCAAGTCCGCCATGCTTGCCTGTCCGGAACACGCACTAACGCACTCGCAAGCGTGTAAATGGCATCCAAGCGTTTGTCCTCTACAAACGCTTGGATGCCATTTACACGCATGCGAGCGAGCTTGGAGCTTGTGGGCGTTTGCCAAGCTTCGGCAAGCGTGTAAACGTAGCATTAAGCCTCGATGACACTGGGCTAGTTTACAAGCTACAAGCCACCGAGTTCGCGAGCAGCTTGTAAACTCGCAGCACACATTTTTCTCGCAGACATTTTTCTTTGTGAGATGAATGGGAGACCCATGGAATGGATTGACCGTGAAGTTGAATAGGCAGGGGGGGGGGGGGCGTTTGAGAGTGGGGTAAAAGTACATGGCTGCACTTTTATCGGAATTGACCTGCATGGCCCACTTCTTGAACCAATCTACTAGGAGATTGAGGGCTTGTTGAAGATGGGCCAGCTGTATGCTCTTTCTCCATCCTCTAGTGTAGAGAGTGGTGTCATCCATGAAGAGAGCGAGTTCCATGCCGGGAGAGCGTGGCATGTCGCAGACGAGGACGCAGACAGCACGCCACGCAAAACAACACGTGATTCCAACTCGCTAGCTAGTTCGCTACTGAGCGAGTGTTGTGTCATCGACACTCGCTTACTCGCTCACTGACTAGCAGCTCGTAAGCTAGCTCAGTGTCATCGAGCCTGTTATGAAAAGTCCCCTCCGTTTATAAAAGAAGTTCCAATCTCAACATTAAAACTGTTAGTAACTTCCAGTTTACCTAATTATAGTTTTAGCAATAAAAACGATAGTCGGTTCTAGAAACATTGTTAAGTGTCCAGTCGAGAAATCCCCCAAAATTGAGGGGAACCTACCATCTGGTATCAAAATTCGCGTGGTTTGTGGCGGTACCTGGGCAAAGCTATTAAAAAAAAACTAAATCGGCAGCATTTTTTCGAGAAATCCTCTAAAAAAAAGTCATTTTCCGGTTTTATTGAAGGTGTAGGTTACCGATTGACTGTACGACTTTTTCGTTTAATTTTTCCCTGATATACGACTTTTTTTGTAGCAGATGTACGAACATGGGCGTAGCTATAACTTTCTCATGGGGGGGTCCACGGGTACAAAAATTTACTACTCCTTGCCTCTTTATTTGCGCAGACTATACGCAGACGAGTACTGGTTTCTAAATGTCAATCTTAGTTTAAAAACATTAAAATACACGAAAATTAAGCTACGGACAAACGTATAACTGTAAATAAAGTGTATAAGTAACGTCGGAACATTATTAATTCTTATTATACTAGATATTATGATTTTTTATCCCGTTTTAATTAGTTTAAAGAGCGCTCAACATTTGCATGACCCAAGTAAACAAATCATAGGTACCTAATAAGAATGCGCGAGCGTAGCGAGCGCGAAAATTGTTGTAGTGTTTTTATAGTAACATGATTTATTTCTCGTATTAGTGAGCCCACAGTACTTCCATGGTAAAATAGCAATAATGCGCGAGCGAAGCGAGCGCGAAAATTTTTAAGGTTTTTAAAATGAAATCTTGGAAGTGATTTGATTCATTGATCGTGTTAGCGAGCCTAAGTGTTTGTGGCCCAGATGAACCAAACAAGTATATTAATGTGTTAAAAGAAAAAATGGAATACCCGACTGAATAAGAGTGACTTTTACGCTATCAAAAATTATATATACAACCATTTGAATGCATTGATTGCCAGTTTATTATTCCTAAATTTAAACATATGATTTTATAGAAAATTACAAACATACCTACGCGGTACTCCCTTGCAGGTGGAAAATATTTTTTGGTTAGTGATTATTTTTTGGTGAAGTATTTGCTTGTATTAGCACAGCATGTTAAGAGTTGTTCGATTTTATTAACGAAAAAATATTTTTTATATAAAATTGGCTTGGATCGAATTGAAATTTTTGTGGAATATTTGTGTTTTTGTTTACATAAGATATATCTACGACTGATTGCCAACTTGCCTGATGTTTAACGATGTTATTTTTTGCGCCATGTGGCCATGCGCGAGCGAAGCGAGCGTGAAAAATTTTGAAGCATATTAATGCTTCAAAAACATACTTAAACAATGTAAGTTTTTTGTAAGAATAAAAATGCGTAAAATCACTGTAAAAGATTACAAATGCACATTCTGTATAATAATTAAAAAAAAAAACAATTGTTTATTACGAAATAATTCGTTAGAGGTTACGAAAAAACGTTTTTTAATTTTTGCAAGAGATATATTATTATTATTACAAAAATTATAGCCTGTGACATTCTGGAAGCGAAGACAAATCTAATGACATCTCGCACATCAAAATCGGACAAGCCGTTCAGGCTGTAGGCTGTCATATAGAATCATACAAACATACTCGTACATACACTCGAAAAACATTACCCTCCTTCTTATGCAGTCGAGTAAAAATATATAGTTTCGATTTGTTATGCGCGTTTGTAGTATTCGCGGGCGAAGGATGGACTAAGGTCATACTGCATCTCTAGCAAAACTGTCGTTATGATAACCGCGCATCAGGTGTTTAAGTATATTTTGTAACATCCGTGCCATCCGCGATAATCCGGCATTATGATAGCACATTTTTTTTTTTTTCGGCCAATTCCATGGGGGGGGGTCCGGACCCCCTGGACCCTTATATACGCCCATGTGTACGAACACCCATTTTTTATATCTGGTAGCCCTGGTTTGAATTGCAACAGTGTAGGCAGAAATTCCGAGGCGGTGTACAACACAGTGACGACCAAGATCACCTCTGTCGTGATTAGTGACAGTGGAAAGCCTCCTTAAAACGGCATAAAACATAGAAAATCATCACCACTATAGTAAAGGACTCGAATTTGAAAATAAATATACGCGTGACTTAGATTGTGACTAGAACATTTATGACTTGTTTTATTCAAGAAACTTGAAGAAATCTTAATACTTAACACTGGCTAAAGCTCTAAGCAAGTCTATAACCAATTTGAAAAAGTAGAAATGTTATTTGACTTTGACATTATAAAGTTTATTTGACAAATTTGGAATTTTTGGATCAATTTTGAGTTTTGACACTTTTGACGTATTCCATAACATAACCTCACATTTTCATGTTCAGGATTAGCATGTTTTAATTTCATTTTCTTTCGCTTAAAAATGGCCACACGTTTGTTTGTAGGAAATTTGCCAGATAATACTGCCGAAAATGATTTACGCAACGTCTTCTCTAGTTACGGAGAAATAACAAACTTGGATTTGAAATCAAAGTCTGAAGCTGGCAATGCGAAAACATTCGCATTTGTAACTATCTCCGGTTCAAATTATGATATAGAAACGTGTAAGTAATTAATCAGCAACAATACAATGTATTTTAGCCATGCTGGAATCGATAAGAGCAAGTCAGGTTCCGAAACGAATGGTCTAAGGCTATCTATTTAACACGAGAATTTCTATGATCAGGCTCTAAGTGACTTTTGCATTTGCTTAAATTGCAGGTATTAAACACTTCTCGAATGAAGATTTCAACGGGAACAAATTATATGTCACACGGGCTCGTGAAAGTTTTCTGGAAAGGTTGCAAAGAGAAAGACAAGAGGCACAGCGAAAGCAAACGGAAAAGGTATTTTTCTCATATTCTAGTCCAGATTTAGGTATTAGGTATTTAGATATTTGACAATCTGGGAAAACTTGCCATTAAATATTGCCGCTGAAATCGCAAAAAATGTAGAGTGAAATAAAGACCTAGTATACCTGGAAAATATTTAGGTTCTCCTCTTTTAAAGTTTTGTGCAATAAAATAAAGAAGACTTGAGACAAAACGAGTTACAAATATTCATCAATACAAACTTTTGTTTTGTGGGAAAGAGCTAGAGAACCAACCAACCACCAAATAATTTAAACATATGAAAGTTTATGGACCTTATAAGATGATTATTTTTTGTAAATGTATTGCATTTTCTATATCATTTATTAAGCGCGCTCCATCGTAGACCGTAACTGTCACTTAACACCAGATGAGTTGACAGTCAAGTGCAAGCCTATCATGGAATAAAAAAAAACTCTTATTAAATAAAATTCATGTATATTCCCTATTCACAGCCATTTTATTCAAAGACTATTGGCACTACATAAAAATAATTTGGCAAGTAGGTGTTTTCTATGAACTGTTTTGAATAACCATAACTCAACAGAACTCTATGTAGAACTCTACTGACCAATTATTACTTATTTTAAAGTTGTCATTTTATAATTTGTTTTTAATTATTATTTACAATTTTACAGATTGAAGAAGTGGCCAAAAATACACCCATATTGAAATTAGGAGATAAACTGAATCCCCGTAAAAGGAAAATAGAAGAGCATGATCAGTCAGCTTCAAGACAATCCAAAATATTTGGAAAGAACACGCATTATGAAAATGAACCAGATTTTTCCAGAAAAAAGGCAGAAAAACACAAAACAAATAATGTAGATTCACAAAATAAACCTTCTAAATTAAGACATGATAACACTGATCAGAATAATGTATTTGTTAATACAAATAGTTTTCAAAATGAAGAACCAGCAAGTGAGAAAAGATCAGGCAATGTATTACAAATGTACAAGAAAAAGCAGGACTCTGATCAAAAGAGAATAGAAGCAATGAAGAAAAGAACTCAAGAGTTTAAACAGAAGAAAATGATTGTAAAAACTGGATTGACAGATGTTGTATGTATATCTTACTAGCTGTACCTACAGTTTTAGCTGCTCTGCATAGTGATAAATAGAGGTGATGATGATAAAATAGAGCCTCTTTGAGAGCTGCCTTTCTCCAGGTTTTAAAGAATTTCTATGCCAAATTTCATTATGATTAGTTTTGGCGTAAAAAGATAACAAACATAGATATAGAACAGTTACTTTTCATACTGCGTAAGTCTATCATTTACAAAATTTGTAAGATTTCAAAACTTGTGTTTTTTTATTGAAAGAACTAATTTTCAGACTAGTCCTATATAAATTTCATCAAAATTGGTATAGTAGTTTGGTTTTTTAAGCAAAATTGCACATTTTAAAGTCTGTTTTTGAACTGATGAACATACATACATATTATTATATTTTATATATGTAAACACTGACTGACGCATCCAAGCACACTATGACAGAGTTAATGTACGAAATAAAGAATTGATTTGACATACATACCCACATACCGGTCAAAAACATAATCTACCTTATACTTCACCATAGTCAGGTAAAAATAGTGTTTATGTCATGAATGACTTATTGAATCCCCAGTATTTTTCAAGATTTAAGAATTAATTCTCGAGATGGATTAAAACTTGGATCCGGACTGTAACGAGAATTCAAGCTTACTCAAGACAATAGCACTTTTGTCCACTAATCACATACTCTACTTTTCACACCTAGCGATAATATTAAGAAATAGCTTAGAAATCTTTTTTTTTTTCTATCCAAATGAAAAGCTTTGTTACTAGTTTAGCATGTATTCTTCCTTACTATGAGTATTTCACAACATGGGCTATGGTCATTTAAATTGACTATGCGAACAATATGATTTTTTTGTATCTATTATTTATTTTCAGGATAAAGTGCCTAACAAAAAAATTGTATTTTCTGACAATGAAGAAAATGTAAATGGATTTGAAAAAAGTTTACCTAAAACCGTACCTAAAATTAAAAACACTTTATTTGATGACAATGATGAGAATGAAGTTAGCGATGATGAAGTCAATTTTGAAATCAAGAAACAGTTTGAAGGAAAAAAGGGACAAAAGGTATGAGGATTTATAATTACATACCTAGTTACTATTTCATCTGGGGAGATCCAGTTCACCCTATTCTATTTCAGGTTTTTCTGGATGAAATGTTATATTTTTACCAACTTCCAAAAAGAAGGAGATTCTTAATTAGACTGAATGTTTGTTCTGTGATTACCCTGCCAAGTATAAATTGTTTTTGATGATTCTTTTTTTGTTGTTTGGTAAGTGGTCCCATATAAATTTTATCAAAATGGTTCAGTAAATTTGGTTTTATAAAAAAATTACCGAAAATAAACATCCAAGTAAACGGATTGCGTATTTTGAAGTCAGTTTTTTCAGTTTTTAGGGTTCCGTACCCCAAAAGGAAAAAAACGGAACCCTTATAGGATCACTTTGTTGTCTGTATCTCAGGAACGCGTTAAGGTATCGAGTTGAAATTAAAACCATATATGCAGATCCATAGTGTCTCTTTTTTTTTATTCGACGATAGGCTTGACCGTCAACTCACCTGGTGTTAAGCTATAGTTACGGTCTACGATGGAGCGCGCTTGCCTAGAAGAAACCTATTCACTCGCGTTTTGAAGACACTTAGATTATATCTATTCGGAAAGACCCATTCAGGAAGCGCATTCCACATTTTGGCGGTACGCACAAGATGTGGAATGATTTGAAAGGAATTTGATTTTTCTTGCTGCAGAAAGAAAAATCAAATTTCTCTGTTTTCGTAAAAAAAAAATACAGCCGAATATGTCGTACAAAACTCACATTTCGACACTCACAAGGGAATCAAAACCTATGGGGTACTTCCCATTGACCTAGAACTATGAAATTTGGCAAGAAGCATTGTGTTAGAGTACACATATAGGAAAAAATCGAAAACTGGATTTTTTTAATTTAATCACAAAAATGTTGGTCTTTATGCAAGGAAGGAGGGTCCAAATTTTAAAAGGCTTTTATTTACTAGTTTGTACGGAACCCTCGGTGGGCGAGTCTGACCCGCTCTTGTCCGATTTTATTTAAACTATATTTATTCATTGGTGCATTTGTTAATCAAGGATGTACTAGTAATTCTGTTTACATTAAGTCCTCACAAACTTTTTTGCAACAATTCCATTATCTAGACAGATTTAACCCAAATGCGAAATTATTGTTTATAATTACGATACCGAATATAATTGAAATCAGACATAAAATCAGGTAGACATCATGCCCCAAACAGACTCACGCCGAGAAGTCACGGCAAGAAGTCTCGTCCACACTTCTACCGAGACTTAATAAACTGTCCACACTCACTAGTATGTTCTCACTTACTGTTCTCGCTCCCACCCGCTATGGACGGCTGTGCAGAAGCCTTGATAAATAATTTGTGCAATAGACTATTATAACTTTGTTAAAATTAAACAAAAAGCAAAGAAAAATATAAGACCCAGACGATGGTGACGGATAAATACGCACGTATACTTGATTTCGCTTCCTAGTTCGCACTGAGACCGAAAAATAATGTGATAGTCTTCTCTTTTTTTGCCCAAGACACCCTTTGAAGCGGGAAAAAATACCGACACCGATCGGAGAACAGGACAGCACGAGAAAGAGACGTAGAGAAACCTCTCACATTCACGCTTCTCGGGCGTTCTCGGGCTTTCTCGGCGTGAGTCTGTATGGGCTATCAAACTTCCTCCTATTTGAAGGAAAGTATCCCCTATATACAATTTTAGAACCTGTATAAGTACCAAGTTTCGTTCAGATAAGTTGAAAAATACGGTCTGTACACAAGTACCAACATCCAAAAGCAAATAGGTCTGTAGATGCGTAGATCTAAGCTCGCTTCCTATAATTATAAGGTCATATTTAGGTTATTTGTCATAGAACATAGCTAGACAACTGCTGCTAACTTAAATTACATAGCAAATGATGCGTCCGCCAATCAACCAATAGGCTCACACGTTTTTTACAACTCCGATGAACTAATTATGGAAAATCAATTGATCCTTTTGTCAAATTCTGACGCATCTTTGGCTACATAGCTTAGCTCTGAAAAGAAAAGCAGTCTTATACTCTGTGTAACTGTGTAAGTTTGTAATTGTAGTTTTTATTTTTATTTTAATTTAGGTTCTAGATTTACAATCGAGGTATAAATCTGACAAACGTTTCGTCTTAGATGAAAGGTTTATTGAAGACGAAAACGAAGCAGAAAAAGATAAAGCGTCCGAAGAAGAAGATCATCAAGTAGAACTTAATCAAGTTGACGAGAAAGTCAAACAACTGAACATTTTGCAAGATGTCCTTGGTGTGCCTATTAGAAAAAAAGTGCCCGAGGAAGAAAGAGATGGAAAAAAAAATAGGCGAGTATTGGGTTAATTAAAGTACGGACGCCGAGCAGAAAAAAATTCGTACATTGACCTATGATTACCTATCTCTGTCACTCCCGCGTTATTATATTGCTATCGCGATAGCAATAGCAGTATAATCACACGAATACTCTAGTTTAAAAAAATGTAAAGTTAGCTAAAAAAAAAGTATTAGTTTATAAAAGGCACGGACCCTGGAGTCTGTAGTGCTCGAATTTTTCAAATAAAAAATATATATATAATCACGCGGCAGTGACAGAGATAGGTAATCATAGGTCAATGTATGTTGTTTGATGATTAACTGTCACAAGATCCTTCTTGGTGTTTTTCAGGTATATGTTATGTATGTACGTTACGTTTTTTGGGCGCAATATCCCATCCATTTACATATTTATTTGTGAGTGATATTTTAACCCCCGACCCAAAAACATGGTGTTATAAGTTTGACGAGTGTATCTGTATATCTGTGTGACTGTGGCATCGTAGCTCTCAAACGGATAATAGTTTAGTCCTCACTATCGTCCTAAATCCTGACTAACATTATAAAATCGAAACGGTATCTATATCTGCTTATAATGTTTTCAATATCAAGTGTCTGATTATTAGTACAGAGATAACTAAGCTTCTAGAGAAAGGCATAAGCTACATTTTTTATCATCATAATCATTGTAAATCGCTCTCGCTCTAAATCCTCACGCACAAACACATACGCATTCACACACACACAACTCACATACAATACTTCGCACAAACAAACTTACCCCCACCCACATCCCTCCCCACTAACACTCACACCATACACGTACACCCCCCCCCCCCCTTTAATCACATACATACACACCCCATTTTTCCTCACACACAAACACCCCACCTCCTCCACACATACACACTCAGACACACACATACAAACACACACACATCAAGAGCATGCGTGCGCACACGCCCCCACTTATCACACATACATATACATACACACACACGCACAGACATTACCACAGACTTAAACAAATCTGATTAAAATATGGCCAAAAGTAAATTTATTACCATACCAATAACCCTAAGCATGTACGATTATATTATATTAAATTAGGTTACATTGTAATGCACCTTTCCTAAACTTAATTATTAGTTTCCCAAGATATACGAACTACATATATTATTTGCATTTAACCCAAATAAACATAGGTATCTTAGACCTAGTTATGTAACTACTATCCTAGATAATAAGTTATTGTTAAATTGTTCAACTTTCTGGGAAGACACTGTTTACTGCAACACAGTTATTACTAAAGCAGTAGACAGGGTTACAATTTATTACTGTGAGATTTATTTAAAACAATAAAGTATTTGTATTGTTGTTCACAATGAGAAGATGGCCCGTTCCCAGCAGTGGGACAGTTTGGGGCTGATAAAAAAAAAAAAAAAAAAATTTTGTTCACCAAAACACGGATCAAAGCGCAGGGCACAGCTAGTCCTTACTAATATTATAAAACTGAAAGTAACTCTGCATCTTGATTGATTAGACTTTATCCCTATAAGAGGGAATATGCTTGAATTTGATTTCATAAGAATAATAGTTTTAAAAAAAACATACTAAAATGTAAGACATAATTAAAAAAAATATTTCAATCGGTCAATAAACTTCCGATATATAAAGTTTTAAGGGAGGATTAACAGAGTATTCCTCCCTTTAAACTTTAATTAACCTCTTTCGCGATTGTAACAACAGATTCTATTGAATTTGCAGGACAATGTGGTCGGGTTTAATGCGAAAACCACAAACTACTAGAGAATAGCGTATAATCACAATATTTATACAAATAAAGTTTTCGGCCGCTAGGGAGCCGCGTGGGCCAGAGAGCTATTACTTTTTCTTAAAACGCTTTGTTACTACAGATAACAAAACATAAAAGTGTGGTCGGATACGAGCGCCACAAGTGTGTTCGGATACGAGCGCCACACCACCGCCCTACGGAGAAGGAGAATCCGTGGAAAAAGGGAAATCAAAGGTCGAACGGCTTAGAGAAATGAACTCTACGACCTGATCGAGTGGTATATTGCGGTCTAGGAGAGAGAGGAGAAACTGGTGTAGACTGCACAGATGGAGAAAGAGAGGCAGGAGCAGATCCAGGGTGCACTGGTGAGGATGGCACAGATGTAGAGACTGGAGCAGGTGCAGGTTGCACCGGTGGAGGCACAGTAACACGTGGTGGTGGAGGTGCTAGAGCGGGTTCAATAGGAGTTGAATGTTCGACGAACGCAGGCTTGACCCTATCAACGCTAACATTAGTCTGCTTGCCTTTAACCTCTATCAATAATGTTTTTCCGTCATCAGATCGAGAAACGATTTTATGAGGGCCGGTGTACGGCGGCTGAAGAGAACGCCGAACCGTATCATCTCGAAGCATTACATGAGAAGCGGTAGACAGTTCCTTGAAAACGAAGGGAGACTGTTTCGTGTGATGAGATGCCGGTGTGGGACGTAACTTGGACATGTGCCTTCTCAATTTAACAACAAAGTCCGTCGGATCTTCGAAGCCAGCACCAGGTGCAAGGGGTACGAGCAGTTCCCCGGGAAGCCTCAATGTTTCTCCGTAAAGTAATTCCGCGACTGTTGACTGCAGATCTTCTTTAAATGCTGATCGCATTCCTAGCAAAACCAATGGCAAGGCACTCAACCACGAAGTGTCGTGACACATCAAGGACGCCTTCAGTTGCCTATGCAAACGCTCAACAAGGCCATTAGCGCACGGGTGGTAGCTAGTTGTGCGGATACGCTTAGTTCCACACATCTCTGTGAGGCGTCTGAATAGGTCCGATTCGAACTGACGTCCTTGATCCGTGGTGATGACAGAAGGGACTCCGAACCGGGAAATCCAGCCAGCAACAAAGGTCTTTGCTACTTCGTCTGCGGTGATGCCACGCATAGGCCATGCTTCGGGCCACCGGGTGTAACGGTCAACAGCAGTCAAGCAATACTGATATCCATCACATGATGAGAGAGGTCCAATAATGTCGATTGAGATGTTGGACAACCGTGATGTAGGGCTTGAAAAATGTCCAAGCGGCGCATGCGTGTGACGTGTCACTTTGGAACGTTGGCAGGGTGCGCAAGATTGGCACCAAAGGCGGCAGTCTTTCGCTATGTTTGGCCAAACGAAACGATCACGTACCAGCCGAACGGTGGCTCGAGAGCCAGGATGACTCAGGTTGTGCAATTGAAGAAAATTTTTCTTGCGCATAGGCTCTGGCACAAATGGTCGCGGTCGCCCGGTGGAAGTGTCGCAGACTAATGTGGTATTGGTACCAGGGACGATGACGTTCTCTAATTTCAAAGAGGAATTAGCATCGTTAAGATGATTCTTCAATTCGTCATCGAGTTCCTGACAAGAAGCAAGGGCTGAGTAATCTGCTTCAAAACCAATTGCTTCTATACGGGACATAGTGTCCGCCACCGTATTTTCAATCCCTTTTACATGGACAATGTCCGTTGTGAACTGGGATATAAAAGAGAGCTGATTCAGCTGGACCGGTGGGAGCTTCTCACGACGTTGTGAGAATGCGTAGATTATCGGCTTGTGATCTGTGTATACCGTAACGTGTTGAGCTGCCAGGAAATGGCGATAATGCTGCACACTCTCATAAATCGCGAGAAGCTCTCGGTAATATGCCGGCCATTGGGATTGTCGGGGGTTCAGCTTTTTGCTGAAGAAACCCAAAGGTTCCCAAGCATCATCAACTCGCTGTTGGAGGCAGGCACCGATGTGAGTGTTGGACGCGTCGGTAAAAAGACCTAAGGTTGCATTTGGCAACGGGTGGGCCAAAAGAGCAGCAGATGACAAACTGTCTTTACAGGCATTAAAACTTTCTTCGAGCTCAGGCGTCCAAGTGACCGGAGTGGAACCTTTGCCTTGGGAGGCCACGATCGCGTTTACTAGCGGTGCTTGCAATTCTGCAGCATTACGCAAAAACCTACGATAATAATTGACCATCCCAAGAAAACGGCGGAGTCCCTGCACAGTCTTGGGGAGCGGAAAGTCTATAAGAGCCTGGATGCGCTCAATTGGGGGGCGCATCCCGTCAGCGGAAATGCTGTAGCCGAGAAAAGTGATCTCCGGGACGCCAAATACGCATTTTGCTGGGTTGATGACAATTCCGTAGTCTTCAAGTCGCTTGAAGAGCATACGGAGGTGTTCAGCATGCAAGGAGGGGTCCAGAGAATACACCAAAATGTCGTCAATGTACGGGAAACAAAAGTCTAACCCTTGGACGACTTCGTCTATAAATCTTTGAAATGTTTGGCCTGCATTACGCAGACCAAAAGTCATGTAGTTAAATTCGTACAGACCGAATGGCGTTGTGATGGCGGTCTTGCAAATATCGGCAGGTGCGACAGGAATTTGTTGATAGGCCTTAACACAGTCAATTTTACTAAACACGGTACAGCCAGCAATGTTGTGCGTGACGTCACCGATATGGCGGACCGGATATCGATCAGGGATAGTGCGAGAGTTTAAAGCGCGATAGTCTCCACATGGTCGCCAGGTGCCGTCACGCTTTGGAACCATGTGTAAGGGTGAAGCCCACGGACTATTAGAAGGTCTGGCTGTCCCGCATTGAACCATGTCATCAAAGACCTTTTTGGCTTCCTTAAGCTTTTGAGGCGCTAAGCGCCGAGGACGACAAAAGACTGGAGCACCGTCGGTAGTCAGTATGTGGTGTACAGTTGTATGTTTCGGCTCTCGAATTATACCTGGTGGCTTGGTGATCAAAGGAAATTCCTCGAGGAGCGCACTAAATTTGGACGGTTGAGCTGAAACTACTTTGATACTAGTCTGACCTAAAGTTGCGATGGCGGCCACACATGACAAACCGGTGTTGCTATCGACGAGCTTTTTATTGGCGCAATCGGGCATGAGCCGATAGTGAGCCAAAAAGTCGGAACCGATGATGGCGGTGTTAACGTCCGCGACGATAAAGTTCCATTGAAACGCCCGACGCAAACCTAAATTCAGGGTCAGTTGTATATGACCAAAGGTGCGAATCTCACTACCATTTGCGGCTGCCAACGTATAGTTAGATTGCGTTGGCCGATTTGCTAACCATTGGTAAGGGTAACAGGAGAGGTCTGAGCCAGTGTCAACCAGAAAACGACGCTTAGTAACCGCTTCGGTGACAAATAATCGGCGACTCCCCGGTAGGCAGTCAGTTGTCGCCGCTAATGACTGCCGTTTGTGTTTTCCGACGGCGGCGGTGCAACCCAGGTGCAGGGCTTAACGCACTTGACGGCGTTAGTACGAAATTTTCGATGGTAAAAACACATTTTGGCTTTTCCGGGGGTCTGCGAGCGTTGACGCTGATTTGAGCGACCCCGAGACCTATCCCTACCGCGGTCGGCTGTGAGTGCGGCGATCTGACACGTAAGGTCATCGAGACGCCTTGTGATCTCATCTATAGGTGTGGATGAGGCAGCTGCCGTAGCAGCTGAGAATACAGCTGATGATCGAGGTGCAGCCATTCCAGGAGATACCTCTAAAATTTTGTCGGCTAGCTCTGCTATTTTGCTCAGGGATAACTCCGACTGAGCGGCCAAAATAGCCTGAAGGTGTTGAGGTAAGCGGCGCATCCAAAGCTGGCGGAGCAAATTCTCATCCGTGAGAGCGTTTCCAGCTAGCGACCTAAGATGACGTAGAAACTGGGAGGGACGGCGGTCGCCTAGTTCTTCATCGCTAACAAGCTGTCGGACACGTTGCTCTTCAGAAGTAGAAAGCCTACGTATAAGTTCTGCTTTGAGCCGGCCATATTTGTCTTGAGGCGGCGGTTGCAGTATTATGTCTTCAACTTCTCCTATAACCCGGGTATCGAGCTGAGCAACAACGTAATTAAACTTTGTCTGGTCCACGGAGATACCTGAAATAGTGAATTGTGCCTCCACCTGTGCAAACCAAATAGCGGGTCGGTCGGGCCAGAATGGAGGAAGTTTCACCGCTACCCTACAGATAGAGGGAGGTTGTGGAGAAGAGGGGTCTGCAGGGGGTGTGGTTGTTTGCGCGATGCTACTTTGCTGCGACAGTTTTAATTTTTCTAACTCTGCAGCTAGAAGGGCATTTTGCTGCAGCAACAACGCGTTTTGCTCGTTTAACAAATCAGTGTTAGTTTCCATATTAACAACAACAATACACAATACAGTTACAATACACAAACACAATACAGTTACAATACGCAAACACAATGCAGTTAAATTTGGCACGAAAGAGAAAAAAAAAAACAATGAGAGCAAAATCCACACAAAAAAACAATTTACAAACGCAGCACACAATATAAAAAAAAATATAAAACAACCGATTAATATTTAGTAACAGTCAGGGAGCTTAAGTAAAAGCTGCATCTTCTAAGACACGTAGGTATCACTTCATGAAATTAATTTGGACGATGTCGTAGCATTGACAAACTCGATGAGGTTTTACACTGTAGCACGTATCACTTCATGAAATTAATTGGACGATGTCGTGGCATTGGCAAACTCAATGAGCTTGCGAATAACTTCTGGAGCTTATTCTGGAGCAATAGCAATAGCAGGATCAGATGAGCGGCGCAATAGTAGATGTGCCTCCGGAACTTGCAACAGCGCAAAAAGTCGTGTTGACGGGGTCACCAATTGCAGGACAATGTGGTCGGGTTTAATGCGAAAACCACAAACTACTAGAGAATAGCGTATAATCACAATATTTATACAAATAAAGTTTTCGGCCGCTAGGGAGCCGCGTGGGCCAGAGAGCTATTACTTTTTCTTAAAACGCTTTGTTACTACAGATAACAAAACATAAAAGTGTGGTCGGATACGAGCGCCACAAGTGTGTTCGGATACGAGCGCCACAAATTTGTACGGCGAACACGAACCATGACGTCATAATTCGCTGTCGTTTGCTCTCTGTCTAACATGAAATTAAAATGCTTAGTACTTTCTTATATTTAAAGGTATTTTAATTTCGTGTATGTGGATTGGATCTACATATATGTGGTTAACTTCTTTATGACCAAAAAATAAATCATGCATATTCCATATTTTATACTATTTCATTTATGTATCATCGTTAGTCTACTTTCGTTCACAGCTGGACATTACTTACTCCCAATGATCACCACTCAGTCCGATTTTTAGCATTCCGCTTCAAACCACTGCCAAATGCCTTACCTGTATCACCATTAAATCGTGTCTCAAGAGTCAAGACGTCATACACCACTCTCGCCGATAACCACTCTAAATTATGTCCATTCCAGTAATTATTCCAGTTATCTGTCTCTACGACAGAATACTACTGCCACTTGAGTCTGCTCATATGCTGAGTTATGTCGGTGACTCTGGTTTTGTTGTATTTTTGACGATTTACTTCGTTACGGTTACGATATCAGGGATTTCTCTCAGAACAGCAATCGTCAAGCCAGGTCAGAGGCCTATCGACGGCTTAATATAATGGCGGCTCTGGTGGTATAGTTTGACGTCTTTATCATTAGCATGGGCGTAGCTATAACTTTCTCATGGGGGGGGTCCACGGGTACAAAAATTTACTACTCCTTGCCTCTTTATTTGCGCAGACTATACGCAGACGAGTACTGGTTTCTAAATGTCAATCTTAGTTTAAAAACATTAAAATACACGAAAATTAAGCTACGGACAAACGTATAACTGTAAATAAAGTGTATAAGTAACGTCGGAACATTATTAATTCTTATTATACTAGATATTATGATTTTTTATCCCGTTTTAATTAGTTTAAAGAGCGCTCAACATTTGCATGACCCAAGTAAACAAATCATAGGTACCTAATAAGAATGCGCGAGCGTAGCGAGCGCGAAAATTGTTGTAGTGTTTTTATAGTAACATGATTTATTTCTCGTATTAGTGAGCCCACAGTACTTCCATGGTAAAATAGTAATAATGCGCGAGCGAAGCGAGCGCGAAAATTTTTAAGGTTTTTAAAATGAAATCTTGGAAGTGATTTGATTCATTGATCGTGTTAGCGAGCCTAAGTGTTTGTGGCCCAGATGAACCAAACAAGTATATTAATGTGTTAAAAGAAAAAATGGAATACCCGACTGAATAAGAGTGACTTTTACGCTATCAAAAATTATATATACAACCATTTGAATGCATTGATTGCCAGTTTATTATTCCTAAATTTAAACATATGATTTTATAGAAAATTACAAACATACCTACGCGGTACTCCCTTGCAGGTGGAAAATATTTTTTGGTTAGTGATTATTTTTTGGTGAAGTATTTGCTTGTATTAGCACAGCATGTTAAGAGTTGTTCGATTTTATTAACGAAAAAATATTTTTTATATAAAATTGGCTTGGATCGAATTGAAATTTTTGTGGAATATTTGTGTTTTTGTTTACATAAGATATATCTACGACTGATTGCCAACTTGCCTGATGTTTAACGATGTTATTTTTTGCGCCATGTGGCCATGCGCGAGCGAAGCGAGCGTGAAAAATTTTGAAGCATATTAATGCTTCAAAAACATACTTAAACAATGTAAGTTTTTTGTAAGAATAAAAATGCGTAAAATCACTGTAAAAGATTACAAATGCACATTCTGTATAATAATTAAAAAAAAAACAATTGTTTATTACGAAATAATTCGTTAGAGGTTACGAAAAAACGTTTTTTAATTTTTGCAAGAGATATATTATTATTATTACAAAAATTATAGCCTGTGACATTCTGGAAGCGAAGACAAATCTAATGACACCTCGCACATCAAAATCGGACAAGCCGTTCAGGCTGTAGGCTGTCATATAGAATCATACAAACATACTCGTACATACACTCGAAAAACATTACCCTCCTTCTTATGCAGTCGAGTAAAAATATATAGTTTCGATTTGTTATGCGCGTTTGTAGTATTCGCGGGCGAAGGATGGACTAAGGTCATACTGCATCTCTAGCAAAACTGTCGTTATGATAACCGCGCATCAGGTGTTTAAGTATATTTTGTAACATCCGTGCCATCCGCGATAATCCGGCATTATGATAGCACATTTTTTTTTTTTTTCGGCCAATTCCATGGGGGGGGGTCCGGACCCCCTGGACCCCCCCTTATATACGCCCATGATCATTAGTGTAATTCGCATCAACGGCGCTAATTCAATAAAATCTACAATACAATCAATCCTACAATCTTGGAATTTTCAGGGCTAGAGTGAATAGATATCTTCTAGATCGACGAGCTCCATCCTCGGCCACACCGTCTCTTAACATCAGGCGAGTCGGTGGTCAATCGTAGATCTATAATGTAATAAAAAAACTGACCCTAGTTCTGACCACTCAGTCTTTAAGAACTTTTTCATATATGAACTATAGCTATATCTTTCAGACCCAAGCTTGGAATGTTACGCTTCGACCCCAGCCAACCTGGGCATGCAAAATTTTTAGCGCCAGTAGAAGACACGAAACAGGAATCCACAAAGAAAACTAAAAAGAAAAAAGATAAGCAAAGCGAAGAAGTGCAAGAACAACCAAAAATAGAGGAGCCAAGACCAGAAGTTTCGAAAGAACAATTCTATAAAGTTAGCGACACTTTGAAAGAAGCTATTGCTCAGCCTACCACGTTTAGCTTGAGAAGCCTATTTGGGAATACGGAACCTGCTGAAAAAGGTATTTTTGTACTCACGCTCTCTCTCTCTCTCTCTCTCTCTCTCTCTGTTGATTATCCCGCCGAGTATATTGAACTACAGTCGAAAAAAAAATACAGTGAAAAAATATCACGCTCGAAATAGAGAGGCTGCGAAACGCAAAGATGTTGCGGAGAAGTCAGGCGCGGGTAGGGGGCCGGGGACCGCCGCGTAACGACTCAAATTTAAGTATCCAAAACCGCCAAAATTGTACTTTAGACTACGTAACCCCACCATATGCGTATCGAGACACAGCACGGTTGAGTTGTTACGTCTAATTATGTAATTTTTATTTTTTTGTTTTTAATTATCTAAAATTAGTAAGTACTAAAGTTCTAAGTGCGAGTGATTGTATGTATTGTGAGTTTGATGTGCGTGGTGTCGTTAGATTCGTCTTCTTTTCTGAGTATCATAGGCTATATTTTTTTGTAATAATAATATATCTCTCGCAAAAATAAAAAAATGTGTTTTTCGTTACTTCCAACAAAAAATTTCGTGGTAAACAAGTGATCTTGTGGCTCAGTTGGTTGTATGTCTGCCTGCTGTGCCGAGATCATGGGTTCGATCCCCACCCAGGGCAAACATATGTGTGATGAGGATGGATGTTTGTTCTGTGTGTGGGTGTAATGTGAGATCTTGTGTACACAAGCTAAGTAGTAGGTAGTAAGTAATTAGTTCACATTTTGAAAATATAAACAATTTTCAGAATCTAAAGAAGAAGCAAACTGCATACCCTTAGCACCAGCCAAGAAACCCAAAATTAAGAATCCTTTACAACCTGAAGAGAAAAACCCTTTTGTATATGACTCATCCGATTCTGATACTGAAGAAGTCGAAAAGGAAACCAAAACTGACACTGCACCAGTGCTTGCAGAAAACAAAGCTATTTGGAAAGAAAGCTTCTTCTTTGGCTTGACGGATCAAAGATTAGAAGGTAGATACATTTTTGTTGCTGTTGCATATAACAATGAGGTCATGCACATTTTATTAAGCAGTTAGAATCCAATCATATTGTGAAAAAAATATTAGAATTGGTCAAAAAATGCTTATTAATACATTTGTGAATAATTTCTAATACTTTTTCCAGAGGGTCTAGCCTTCTTCTCGAGGTCAAGTGACACAGAAGCTCATAAAGAAAGAAGAGAATTGAAATCACTTATGAAGAAGCGCATTTACAACAAAGAACGAAAGGATCAAATGCAAATGTTTCGGAAGAAGATTGGTGGACGAAAGAAAACTATGAAGAAAAGCTTTAGAAGGAAAAATTAAATATTTTTTTTAATGTTCTGTCGCCTGTTTAAAATGAAATACATAATATTGTTCATAACTAATATATTTTTTGTGCTAAATTATCGCTTCTTCCATGTAGGCTTCTTTCTTGCTCCCGGCTGACCAGGCTTCTTACGTTCTCGTTTTCTGAAGTCCCTTGTAAGTAGACCAGCTAACTGCATTTTTTCAAGCATATCCTTCTCTACAAAACTACGTAAACCCCATGCAATGCCCCATCTTATAGCCCCGGCTTGTCCAGATGGTCCTCCTCCTTCAATGTTGCATTCAATATCTACTCTATCTTGCATTTCAGTAAAGATTAGTGGAAAAATCACCTGCTCTCTTGATTGTATATCCGCAAAATATGTGATATCTTTGCCATTTATTGTTATTTTCCCTGTGCCGGGAGAGCGAATGGTTACATCACCTCTTGCCTTCTTTCTCAAACATTCATAAGTTGTTATGAAAGCACGTCCCTCATCGTCATAACCTGGTTTTGGTATTTCCAAAGCAAACTTTTGTGTAGCCAAAGGCTTTCTAAATTTATCAATAAATTCCATATATCTGTATGAATATGGTAAGCGGATAAGTCTTTCCATGACCACTTTGAAATTGTCATATTCCAGCTCTGTGATTTTCTCTACCAAAATGTTTTCTAGTTCTTCTTTGCTTACCCAAACATTGCCATCTAACTGCAGTTTTCCATTGGGATCAGGTGTGGCTTTTTTCCGTATTACTTTGTCTTCAAAGGCATATAATTCTTGAAGATTCTCAGCTGCGTCATACAGGAGCTTATGCAGATTTGGCTTTCCAGTGTAGAACAGGAAGTGATGAGGTCTTCCAGCTTCATCAAATTCAGCAGCTTTACGCGCTGGAAACACTTCTTCAGGAGTTTTCATCAATGGGCGAGCTGCAGGGTCGTAAATACCGCTCGGGAACAAGTACTCAATTGCACGATCAATGTCTTTTTGAGTAAAGCTTTCAGGGTCTTCTCCCATCATATTGGCGAGATGTCGCTTACCAATATTGTATTCAAATTGCTCTTTTTTCATGAACTCATCGTGCTCTCTTGCTCTTTCTAGATAAGCTTTCATGGCTTTGCTAATCTTCTTTTTCTTACTGAGCTCTTCCCAATCAGTCATATTGAGAACATTTTGAAAATTAGTAGTGGTGGTGTTATTATATCTGTTTGCAGTAAAAATTAATGCGTTTCTGATCGAAACTACTCTTGTCATTGGAAACAGTTGTTTTAAGCCTACCAGTGCCATTTTTCCGTACTAAACTCTTTTAAGCCATATCATTATCAAAGTTCCATGGAAAATAAATTTATTAATTGTGAATTCTAAAATTTCTGAATTCTCTTTCTACATTTCTAGGTTATTATTTCTTTTTAAATTGAATTTGGACTCGCTTAGAGCATTTGCCAGTGTCAAGCATTAATATTTTTTCAGACTATAATAGCAACGTAAAATGACACGTTTCACTGCTTCATTTCACTTGTCCACACTCACGCACTTGACGGCCAAGTGCGCGACGGCACCCGTGATTTTTCAGTGTCTTTATATATATTGCCGTGAAGTGGACGACATTTTATTTTAAAAACACGTGAACGAAATGTTTTCCCAAAAATCAATTAATAATAAATTAATTAAAAATACTTGCCGCCACATTTTGATAGGGTGCCTAGATATATATTCTCCTAATCATAAATATGCGTAAAAATTTGTTTTTTAGCAAATACTCGATGAGCGCACTGATTCTGCAGCCGGATCTCGTACTATAAGTCTGTAACTTGTATACATTAGTATAACATTAGGACTCGAAAATATTTTAATACTTGCCACTGGAAATCGCAAATCGTGGAGTCCAATACAAAAAAGAACAAGAATATGGATTTTCTATCTGTGAATTCCTGCCCGGAGTTTTGGCGGGAACGTCTTAGTAACGTGTTGCTGCTTTGTTTTATTTTCCTAACTTGTGTTATTTTGAACATTAATGCTATAAAAATGGTGGTGTTTTATTCATTAAGGGTCTTACCGAAAAAAACCTGTCTGAAAATCGCTTAGCATCATCCTAGCTAACCGATGTTTAAACTCTTATGTAGTGGCTAACTTTTTTTCACCGAAAAAACCGATACACATCTGGTTAGACGTATAATACGTAGAAGACGCACAGAGAAACAAAATACATTCGGTCAGTAGAGATTATGGTTAGAATAATCGAATAAAGAACGATATCGGAAGGAAATCTTAGCAAAGTTATCAATTTGACGTCAGGTACAGTGAAATGTCATTGTCATTTGACGTATAACCGTCAATTCCATATCGCGAAAACATATCATGAAAATAATTAATTCCCCGTTTCCCAGAGTTTAGGTTTATTTCTTTCAGGCAGAGTTGTATTCATATGAATCACAAGTAATAAGTTGAAGCTTTTTATTCCAAAATGAAGTAAACAAAGAAAAATCTTTCTCAGATTCGACGGAAGAGGAAAAGTTTTGTTGTGTGAATATCGAGGTTTGTTATGCTGGTTTAGACGAAGTTGAGCGCTGACAAAACACGGTGATGATGATAAAATATAGCCTATGTCCTTCTCCAGGTCCTAAAGAATCTCTGAGCCGAATTTCATAATGATTGATCCGGTAGCGGTAACAGACAGACGATAGACAGAACTTTCGCTTTTATAATATCAGAGATTTAAAGGGCATTGGGCATTGCAAATTGTTCTAATATTAGTTGAATGCAGGAGCCACAGGGTTCGGGGTTTGAAAAATAACATGTTAGTATATACTAACATGTTATTTTTCTAGGAGGTGGATGTAAGAGAATAAAAATGGATCTACTAACACCAACTATGCTAAAAAAATAGCTGTAACTAGTATCAATATTTCTAATGCATTACGTTTTTACAGATATTAACTAAAAGTGCTGCATTCCATGATAATCCATGCCATGCCATGATAATGAAGTAGATAAATTATAAAGAGGCAATTATGCATCAAGAAAACAGTCCATGAATGCAACATGACAAATGAGAGAAACGCATGGAAATGATTTAAAGTGTATATATCCGTGAAAACATACTCAAGAAGCATACTATTGCAGTCCTGGTGATGAAAGGAGAATTTAAGCTTACTGTTCGCATGCTTGGAATACTCATAATGAAAAAATTACACTTATTCATGTTTGTAAACAGTTTTATTGTGGTTATTAAAGCATACATTAAAGAATACAAAAGTACATGTTCACATATTTATTTCTTTTTAAAAATATAATTATGTAAATAAATAAATTTTGATTTTGACAAAAGTTTCAGTAAATTTAAATGATATTGCTAAATTAAAGACACTTTTTACAAAATGTGCCTAAAGTAAACACCATCAACAAACTTAATTTGTTAATTAATACTATACACTTATGTATAGCCAGCTAGTTCGGTCATACAATTACCAAAAAAGTATTAGTTTTTTATTTTATTTTTTAAATCATGTAGATATTTTATAAATAAAAAATATAGACTATGAAACTCAAAGAAATAAAAGTAAATCTAACAACACTTCTTACACCAAATATCAGTTAGGCTCTAGTACATAATACAAAAACAAATGGTACCTGTAAATTTTCTCATTATTATTTTTCATTTATTTACATTATTATTTTCTGTATTCTTGGACAGTTGGGTAAAAGATAGGGTTTCCAGTAACAGGGCAGAGCTTGATTTCTATCAGAGTAATGAGCAAACATTGTATATGCATATAATAACCATTTGATACCAGCTGTGGTCCACAGTTTGTTAATATATATTATAGCCTATGTCCTTTCTAAGATTCTACACTATCTCTGTACCAGATTTTATAACAATCAGTTCAGGAATTTATCTGTGAAAATAAAAGAAACTCTTGAGTTATTCAGTTTTACAATATTACTTATTTTAAATTATTTCCTAGGTAACTGTTGTATCAAAGTCATCGATTATTATAGAAGATTCTGTACCACTGCCAACTTCTTCATAATCCATAGGCACTGCACCTAAGAATAAATATAGTAATAGGTATAATTGAAAGAAAACCAATATATCCAACTGTAAAAAGAGGTTTTTCTGTGAGTGAGGCAACGAGCTCGTTGGAGTGAGGTACCATTTTTTTAAAGTAGCATACAACACTTGGAAAGTAACCTTTTTTAGCTTACAGTAGGTAAAATGGAAACATGCACAGCCATCACATACACCAAAATAACCAAATAACCCTTGACCCAAAAAAAGGAGTACCGAGTGTTCTAAGTAAGATGTGTATATCTGTCTTTTATGTGGCATCGCAACTCTCAAACAGATGGATAGATTTTAATCTAGTTTTTTTGTTTCTAAGAGAATTTAATCGAGTATGTTCTTAGCTCTGTTTTATTGAAATCGGCCTATTTTTTATTTCTTTGGGGGTTTTTGAGTTTTCTAAATTCAACGTGTTCAATCAGATATTCAAGATATACCTACACACCTGTTTCATCTTTATGAATACCTAATTGCTATACCTATTATGGAGCACAGGACAGGCGACTTGGGACAATTGTACCTTTGATAGTGGCGTAGGTAGCTCTTTCATGGGGGTACACATGACACAAGTATGTGTCATAATTACCCCTTCTAATATTCTGAATCTTTGCTTCAAGATACCAAATCAATTATATCAAAAACATTTGTGTGTTCATTGCTTAAAACGTTCCACTTCTTCAGTGTTAGGTTTCTGAACCGGTGTTATGAGATGAGAGATATATGGGTAGCCGGTATTATCGATGAGACTTCCTATAAATTACAGCTTTAGTATATTTTCTGGAGCGATGCCTCAGACGAAATTCGTCGTCGGTAAGGTCTTGAAACGGAGTATTTCTAATCTTCTAAAGTTTTCTTCTTATCCTCAAAGACTGAATTGTCGTAATTTATCGACTTCGCTTCGAAAATGTTTGAAGAAAAAAGTTCAAATATTTGCGCTAGGTTAAGTACTAACACAATTTGGCACATAAAAAAAAAAAAAGCCGCCATGATGGCTTTTAGCGATTTAAACAACCTCCCGACGTTGTTTAAATTTGACAGCATATGCTGGCGGCCTTACCGGAAAAAGTTTTTAAAAAGTTAGCCAATTGCTAGACTAATGGTTAGCGAAAATCTCACCGAAAAACGCTTCGGAAAGTTATAAATATGCCCAGCATATGCTAACTAGCTGTCAAATTTAAACAACGTCGGGAGGTTGTTTAAATCGCTAAAAGCCATTATGGCGGTTTTTTTTTTTTTTATGTGCCAAATTGTGTTAGTACTTAACCTAGCGCAAATATTTGAACTTTATTCTTCAAACATTTTCGAAGCGAAGTCGATAAATTACGACAATTCAGTCTTTTAGTATAAGAAGAAAACTTTAGAAGATTAGAAATACTCCATTTCAAGACCTTACCGACGACGAATTTCGTCTGAGGCATCGCTCCAGAAAATATACTATAAGCTGTAATTTATAGGAAGTCTCATCGATAATACCGGCTACCCATATATCTATCATCTCATAACACCGGTTCAGAAACCTAACACTGAAGAAGTGGAACGTTTTAAGCAATGAACACACAAATGTTTTTGATATAATTGATTTGGTATCTTGAAGCAAAGATTCAGAATATTAGAAGGGGTAATTATGACACATACTTGTGTCATGTGTACCCCCATGAAAGAGCTACCTACGCCACTATCAAAGGTACAATTGTCCCAAGTCGCCTGTCCTGTGCTCCATAATAGGTATAGAAATTAGGTATTCTTAAGATGAAACAGGTGTGTAGGTATCTCTTGAATATCTGATTGAACACGTTAAATTTAGAAAACTCAAAAACTCCCAAAGAAATAAAAAACAGGCCGATTTCAATAAAACAGAGCTAAGATCATACTCGATTAAATTCTCTTAGAAACAAAAAAACTAGATTAAAATCTATCCGTCTGTTTGAGAGTTGCAATGCCACATAAAAGACAGATATACACATCTTACTTAGAACACTCGGTACTCCTTTTTTTGGGTCAAGGGTTATTTGGTTATTTTGGTGTATGTGATGGCTGTGTATGTTTCCAGTTTGTAAGTAAGCTAAAAAAGGTTACTTTCCAAGTGTTGTATGCTACTTTAAAAAAATGGTACCTCACTCCAACGAGCTCGTTGCCTCACTCACAGAAAAACCTCTTTTTACAGTTGGGTATATTGGTTTTCTTTCAATTATACCTATTACTATATTTATTCTTAGGTGCAGTGCCTCTGGATTATGAAGAAGTTGGCAGTGGTACAGAATCTTCTATAATAATCGATGACTTTGATAGAACAGTTACCTAGGAAATAATTTAAAATAAGTAATATTGTAAAACTGAATAACTGAGAGTTACTTTTATTTTCACAGATAAATTCCTGAACTGATTGTTATAAAATCTGGTACAGAGATAGTGTAGAATCTTAGAAAGGACATAGGCTTTAATATATATTAACAAACTGTGGACCACAGCTGGTATGAAATGGTTATTATATGCATATACAATGTTTGCTCATTACCCTGATAGAAATCAAGCTCTGCCCTGTTACTGGAAACCCTATCTTTTACCCAACTGTCCAAGAATACAGAAAATAATAATGTAAATAAATGAAAAATAATAATGAGAAAATTTACAGGTAACATTTGTTTTTGTATTATGTACTAGAGCCTAACTGATTTTTGGTGTAAGGAGTGTTGTTAGATTTACTTTTATTTCTTTGAGTTTCATAGGCTATATTTTTTATTTATAAAATATCTACATGATTTAAAAAAATAAAATAAAAAACTAATACTTTTTTGGTAATTGTATGACCTAATAAATAACTAGCTGGCTATACATAAGTGTATAGTATTAATTAACAAATTAAGTTTGTTGATGGTGTTTACTTTAGGCACATTTTGTAAAAAGTGTCTTTAATTTAGTAATATCATTTAAATTTACTGAAACTTTTGTCAAAATCAAAATTTATTTATTTACATAATTATATTTTAAAAAAGAAATAAATATGTGAACATGTACTTTTGTATTCTTTAATGTATGCTTTGATAACCACAATAAAACTGTTTACAAACATGAATAAGTGTAATTTTTTCATTTTGAGTATTCCAAGCATGCGAACAGTAAGCTTAAATTCTCCTTTCATCACCAGGACTGCAATAGTATGCTTCTTGAGTATGTTTTCACGGATATATAATAGTCTTTAAATCATTTCCATGCGTTTCTCTCATTTGTCATGTTGCATTCATGGACTGTTTTCTTGATGCATAATTGCCTCTCTATATTTTATCTACTTCATTATCATGTCATGGCATGGATTATCATGCCATAGAATGGAATGCAGCACTTTTAGTTAATATCTGTAAAAACGTAATGCATTAGAAATATTGATACTAGTTACAGCTATTTTTTTAGCATATTTGGTGTTAGTAGATCCATTTTTATTCTCTTACATCCACCTCCTAGAAAAATAATATGTTAGTATATACTAACATGTTATTTTTCAAACCCCGAACCCTGTGGCTCCTGCATTCAACTAATATTAGTTGAATGCAGAAGCCACAGAATTCGGGAACAATTTGCAATGCCCAATGCCCTTTAAATCTCTGATATTATAAAAGCGAAAGTTCTGTCTATCGTCTGTCTGTTACCGCTACCGGATCAATCATTATGAAATTCGGCTCAGAGATTCTTTAGGACCTGGAGAAGGACATAGGCTATATTTTATCATCATCACCGTGTTTTGTCAGCGCTCAACTTCGTCTAAACCAGCATAACAAACCTCGATATTCACACAACAAAACTTTTCCACTTCCGTCGAATTTGAGAACGATTTTTCTTTGTTTACTTCATTTTGGAATAAAAAGCTTCAACTTATTACTTGTGATTCATATGAATACAACTCTGCCTGAAAGAAATAAAACTAAACTCTGGGAAACGGGGAATTAATTATTTATTTTCATGATATGTTTTCGCGATATGGAATTGACAGTTTACGTCAAATGACAATGACATTTCACTGTACCTGACGTCAAATTGATAACTTTGATAAGATTTCCTTCCGATATCGTTCTTTATTCGATTATTCTATCCATAATCTCTACTGACCGAATGTATTTTGTTTCTCTGTGCGTCTTCTACGTATTATACGTCTGACCAGATGTGTATCGGTTTTTTCGGTGAAAAAAAGTTAGCCACTGCCTAGGAGTTTATACATCGGTTAGCTAGGATGATGCTAAGCGATTTTCAGACAGGTTTTTTTCGGTAAGGCCCTGGGCATATTTATAACTTTCCGAAGCGTTTTTCGGTGAGATTTTCGCTAACCATTAGTCTAGCAATTGGCTAACTTTTTAAAAACTTTTTCCGGTAAGGCCGTAAGTGTTTGATAAAGTGCGTGAGTGTGGGCAAGTGAAATAAAGCAGTAAAACATGTGATTTTACGTTGCCGGCAATACTCCATAGAAGCTTCTAGTAGGTAAAGTCGCCACCACTTTACTGAAGCAGGGCTCAACTTATAAATTGACTGTATACGTGACTTAGATTGTGACTAGAACATTTACAACTTGTTTTATTCAAGAAATTTGAAAAAATCCTAATACTTGACACTGGCAAATGCTTTAATGCGGGTCCAATACAAAAAAGAAGAAGAAGAATTCCTGCCCGTACTAGTTGTACATTACAGTAGCTGTGCATTATTGTCTCCAGAATCGACAAGGTGTATTTTACGCATGCAATTTTACGTGACGAGTTTTGGCGGGTACGTCATCGAAACACGTTGTTTATTTTAAAGTGTTCGATCAAGTGCGTGAGTGTGGGCAAGTGAAATGAAGCAGTGAAACGTGTCATTTTACGTTGTTGACAAAACTCCATAGAAGCTTCCAGTAAAGTCACCACCACTTTACTGAAGCAGGGCTCGAATTTGAAAATAACTGTATACGTGACTTCTTAGATTGTGACTTGAACATTTACTGGATTTTTTCAAGAAACTTGAAGAAATCTTAATAAATGACACTAGCAAATGCTCTAAGCAAGTCCAAGTTCAATTTAAAAAAAACGTGACATTGGCGGAGTCATGAAGTGATAGATTCTTCCGTCCTTCCGCCTTCCTTCCGTAAAAAAGAAAAGCCATTTTAAATAGTTGTCCGTTACAATGTTATGAAAGTACTATTTATAGAAAAATATTATTCATCTATTAACCATAACAAAAGTTGAAGTAAATGCCATGCCAAGCGACCAGCAAGAAAAATTGATTAAACAGCGATTTGTGATAAAATTGATAAAAAATTGTGAAAATGTTGGGTTCCCAATGCTGAATATACTTTGATAAAAATACCTACTACTTTTTAATGCTATTTAATTACTTGGACATTTAGTTTATGAAACTTAGAACCTTTTGACAAAATGAGTGATTCTAGTGATAGTGATGGGTCGCTTACAAACACCTTCAGAACGGTATGTACATATACTAATGTAATTATTTGTTATATATTTTGCTGTTGCTGCATAGATGAACCCGCCCGTCTCTTGAACGGCTACCCTGGCTGACGTTCGGTTGAAAACCTAGAGTTGATGTTCTATTCATTAACTGGGTCTAGCCCCTAAGAAATGGCATCATAGATCTTGGAAAGATTTGATGTTATGAAAAGTTACCTGAACTACTTGTATTTCTGTTACATAAAGGTTCCTTTTTATTATTCAATGATAACTAGCGAGGCTAGCCCTCTTGTTAATTCCTGCGACAATTTTCCTAGGCATATCATTACATGTATACTATCAACATAGTTATCTATCCAGCTTACCTTGCATACTTCCACATATAAATTTTATAGTTATAATAGAGTTAGCAATCTTTCTATAATTGGAGCTACCCCTAAAATCAAAACATTCCAAGCTGCTGTACTTTGGCACAGCCTGATATCTGCATTTTAAATCTACATTGTAGAATTTGTAGATTATACTTTCCCCATAGTATTTGAGAAAAGTAATTTTACAGTATGAAATTCAGATTATGAATAAAAAAAGTACATACTGTTTTGTAAGATATTAGAATGAAATCTATTAAATTTGAAATATAAATGAAACTTATTAGAATATTTTTTTCAGATGGTGTCAGCAACGGGTCCGAACATAAATTGGGACAATATTACGGGTTTATTCTCTAACAAAAATGTGTTTACCTCGACTCAATATGAACCGCAAATATATGCATATTCTAATTATGATCAACGGAGTATATCTAACAGAGGAGAGAGATCACCAGCATCCGTTAGAAGCTCCCATTACAGGAGGCAAAGGAATTTTAGCTATTCTTACAATCGCCAAAAAATGGGTGTAGCAAGATCAATGCGTAACAGCAGAAGTCAATCTCCAATGTCAATATGTGGAAGCATAGGTATATTTTTTTTTTAAGAGAAGTTTTATCTTACTTGTGGCTCTGTTCGTATTTGAAAACTATGATCACCTATAAATTTCAACAATGGTGTAATTTTGTATTAGCAATTTTTTTCATGTAATGTTCATCTTATTAGTGCTGTAGTCTTCGGAAATGTGATGTTGCTACAAGTTAATAATTATTTGGATGTTTTTATTTTGAGGTATAGAACCTTAAAAAACAAAATATCTGACTGCACCAGTACTTGTGATACACTGACACTAGAATATAAAAACCCAATAAGTATGTAAGTCCCTTCACCAAAACGACTATTGTTACAATGATCGTTGAGTCAACATCCTTTTGGCGGTTATCTCATGAGCCAAGTCAAGGTACTTGCTGAGCTTGTCTTCAGCCTTCACGAGAGACCGATCTACGATCACGATATCAGGCTTATTGACAACAAGAGTCCTGTCCATGATGATAGAACGGTCCTAATAGAGCAAAGCATGGCTATTTTCGAGAACTGGCGCTGGTGCGTACTGATAGTACGGCACCTCTGACTCGACAAGGCCGTATTGAAGGGCAAGTTGCTGGTGGATGATGTTGCCATGAAGTATTATTATTATTACAAAAAATATAGCCTTATGACACTCTGCAAGTCAAGACAAATCTAATGAAACCTTGTACATCAAAATTGGCCATCCGTATAGGCTGTAAGCTGTCATATAGAAACATACATACATACATACCTACATGCAAACATACATACACTCTAAAAACATAACCTTCCTTATGCAGTCAGATAAAAATAAAATATCTCACACATCTAAATTATTCATGCCATGCTGCAAGAGGTAGTATAAAAATACCAGAATACTTTTTGAGTTATTCTGTTATAAAAACCAAAGTACTAAATTGAATTTGATAAAATTTATTCGGGACTACCTCTGAAGTCTACCTCTACCAACCAAACAAAAGAATAATCATCAAAATCAATTCATAAAATTGGCGAAGAAATTGCTGAACAAACATACAAAAAAAAAGTCTAATTGAGAACCTCCTCCTTTTTGGGAGTTGTTTAAAAATGACAGTGGAAAAATAAATGTTGAGCCTATAACATTTGTTAGAATTAGTTATAGCAATCAGTTGTTGTTTTCTTAACTATCTTTCATGCCTTCTGGTACTTATTTTGCATTCCAATTATTCTAATGATTCTTGTTTTGCAGCATCAACTGCTAGTGAGTATGTGCTACATGCAACACAAGTGTTACAAGATGGACACCTTAATGATGATGAGATGGATATTTTAGAAGAAGCATGCTTCAAATTTCTCAATAAAAAGAGAAAAATTAAGAAGATTTATGCTACCACATCCAACAGCTCTCAAAGAAGTGTACCTACCAGTTCAAACATGCCTACAATAAGCCATATGTTTAAGAAACCACCCCCACCTGTGACGACCCAAAATGGAAGGTTTAAAATTGCATGCACTCTTCCAGCACAGAGGTTTCACAGATCCATAATTACAACATCGATACAAGAAAATGAAAAAGAACAACATGGGAGAAACTTTCAAGATGGTTATTTACACACAAATAAAAACTCAGAAAGAAATAATGAAACTGAGAGTGACGAAGAGATATTCTCTAATACTACCAACCAAAATCTGAGGAATAATAGAAAAAGAAGTATTGACAGTGAAGATCTCTTTCTACCAAACACTAAGAGGGTCAAATCATGCAATAACTTAAAGACTCAGAAAAACATGCCCAGTGATGGTAACGCAAAAGATTTTGTATTTGCGAAACCGACATGCCCAGCTAGAAAATTTGATAAAGATAAATTAATTTCCAAATCTGCTGCTCCTTTAACAGACGTTATTCCTGAAATATCTGTAGTGCCTCTTGGAAATGAAAAACCAAAAGAAAAACCGGAAGAATTTGAAGATGATCAATTGAATTCCACAGAAAATTCAACAAGTCTTTCAATGAGACCAAGTTTTATAAAAAGGAAGCTATATACTCAGACACTCGATTCTGAAAAAGCAAACAGGAGTATAGACAATATGGACAGTCCACAGAAAGATCATAGTGTTGTTCAAAAGGAAAAACACAAAACAAGAAAACTTCAACAAGCAACAACACAGTCATGCCTAAGTAGAGACATTGAACAAGATGAAAGTAACTTGTTAGATTTAATTCAAAAAATAGTTCCCATAGATCAGATGAATATGACAAATCATACAAATAAAACTACTTCACATAGTAAAAATATGACTGAAGAAGATGACAAATGGGATGGACCTTCAACAATTTCTCTAAATAAAGATGTCGATAATGAAAGTGAGACATTCACTGATGAAGAAATGTTAAATCACACAGTGAAAGAACTTCAGAAGGAAGAGGCTGCTAACAAACATACTGTTAAGAGTAAAAACAAAATAAGCACTCCCAAAAAGACTATCAAAACTAAAACTATTGCTGTTGTAGTCGAAAAACTGCCAGACAACATAACACAACAAAAATTCAAACAAATTCAACATTTTTGGGATACTGACTTTGAAACTGATGATGAAATCAGTGACAGAACTGACAAAACAAAGTCAAAAGAAATTCATAAGTCAGGTAAACAATTAAAATATTTTATTTGTATAAAATAGGTCTATGTTTAACCACCAACTTTCCTGATGAACAGAGAAACCGATTTTGATAAAACATAAAGAAGAACACCTTATCAAATCCTCTAATCCTCTTTCAGACAAAGAAAACTGATAAAATCGGTCCATCTATTTGAGAGCTACAATGCCATCAAACTTTAACACTCATATTTTTCATCAGAGGTTAATAAAAATCCCATAAATCATATCACAGTTAAGTATGCCTTTTTTCTTTTTCAGGTAACGTACAGACAAAGGAAGCTCCAATGAGACGAGAGTCGTCTAATTTATTTAATCCTAAGAAATCTACTACATCAATTTTTAATCCTTCATCTACAAGTTATACATTTGATCCTGCACAAAAATTTAATACTTTTAGAATAAGGTGTCACAAACCTCTTAAACGAAATAAAATTGATCGTATAACAGACGAAATTGTAGAGTCAACTATACAGTTATCTGAAAATAATCAAAAGAAAACCCCAGAGAATAGTTCACCAAAAGTTTCTAATATGCACACTGAAACAATAAGAAATGTAGAAGATAATAAAACAAATAAAACTTCTACACTAAAAAAAAAAACTGAGAAATCGCCCAAAGGTAAAAAATCGTCAGCGAAAACAGATAACCTAACTAAAATGGTTCCAAAATCTGACAGTAAAAAACTAACTAAAACTGAAGACAACACTAGTAAAATTAAAACAAACTCCAAAAAAAAACAGAAAGAAAACCTCAATAGCAATAAGCATCATACAGTAGAAAATAATGAACCAAATTCTAAAGAAAAACCAGTTGAATCTAAGGTATCGCGTGATAAAAGCTCTAATGCTAAAGAAAAAACTACACTAACAAAAAAAACATCACATTCTAAAGAAAATAATGAACCAACTGAACAGCAACTAAATTCTAAAGAAAAACCAGTTGAATCTAAGGTATCGCGTGATAAAAGCTCTAATGCTAAAGAAAAAACTACACTAACAAAAAAAACATCACATTCTAAAGAAAATAATACATCAGCTAAAAATCAACCAAATTCTAAAGAATACAATGAACCAACTAAAAAAGAATCAAATTGTATAGAATACAACGCATCATCTAAAAAACAATTGAATTATAAAGAAAATAATGCGCCAAATAAAACACAATTAAATTCTAAAGAAAACAACGCCCTAGCTAAAATACAAACTAAAGAAAAACTAGTTGATTCTAAAACATCGCGTACTAAGAGCACTAATACTAAAAAGATTACACAAGAAAATAACTCATCAGTAATGGAAGAAAATAATAACAAAGCTAGCAGGGCAGTGAGGACTAGAACAAATTCATTCTATCAAAGTGCTGAAAAATCAATTTTAGCCCAAAATGATTCAATGAACAGAACCTTGAGACCAAGAAATAAATTAAATTCTACGTTGAATAATAATAACACGAAAGTTGGAGTAAAACGTAGTAAATCTAATTTAGCAAGACTTAGTGATGTATCATTCTCATTAGATGCAGAGAAAAATACTGTAACAAAAAAGGCTGTAATAAAAATAGATAGCTCTCTATTAAACACTGACGAAAGCAATGTGACATTTTCTCTAAGTCCATCTCCAAGGAAAACTAGCGCTTATACAAACAGAAATAAATTAATGAATTATACACCACTAAGACAAATTCCCGCACGGATGAAGAAGGATATTTGGGATTTGAAACCAATTAAACTAACTAGGAATAGGACACCAGTCAAAAGGTACATGTGTTGTTAAATAAATGTTTTAGTTTAGATAAGGAACCTCGAGACGTATTACAGAATTAATACAAGCCACTATGATAGTGATAATTATGGCAACAGTCTCGCTCGCACGCAACTACTTGTTAGGGTTCCATAGTACTATGAGGAGTCCTTAAAAATTGTTTTCAATATTAAATTTGTAATTACTAGGAAAAACGTAATAAAGTACCTACCACGTTTTTAAAAGTCCGTAATATAGTAATCAAATTCAACGGATTTATCGCGTACATTTTATTTAATTTTACGACCTGACGTTTCGAACACTGCACTACGACCACGAATCGCGGACGCTGCAAAGTGTTTGAATCGAACGTCAGGTCCTAAAATTATGTAAAATATACACGATAAATCCGTTAAAAGCTGTTTAATTTTTTATAAGTATTGACTTGATAATATAATAAGGCTTATAGTTATTGATATTAAAACGATTCAAAAGCAGTTTGGAAGTCAAATTTTTTTTCTTAATTTAGAATTTATGAATCCTTGCAAGTTGTATTTATTTATTTGTGTTTTTTTTGTATCTCCAAATTTCAATCCAGCTTTTGACTGTGGAAGCACAGACCAGTACCTCTATTCACAATCACTCGGAATCGGGTCGAAAACTATATCTCCATCTCTGTTATTCTGTATAGAAATGACAAAGATGGAGATATAGTTTCCGACCCGATTCCAAATCCAACAAGTTGTGAATAGTCCTACAGTAGGGGTATTCAGAACTCATTCGGAATCGATTTGGAATCTATATCTCCGTCTCTGTCATTCTCTATGGAAATGACAGAGACGGAGATATAGATACCGAATGAAGTCTACCTTTTAATTCATTCATTAAAGTCGCGAGCGAGACGTATTATTTCGAACTACCGATCAATAATATAAAATTAAGTCATGAGATTAAGCATATAGCGCTCGCTTTAGTTGACTGTTTTTTACCTTGTAACAATAGACGCTATGAAATGTTGACAAGAGTGATTATTCTGTTCTATAGTGTTAAGTAGGTATTCTATAGTTAGGGTTAAAAATGAAGGATTGTTACATATAAATTCTTTCATTTTTATTATTTACGATTTAAATAATAAAGTTAAATGTAAGTAGTTATTATGTTGTCTGTAGTTAAATGCCATGACGTAGTTCATACGCTGGAATGGACTATGTTTAGTGGTTATTAATATTATTGATAAGATAATATAATATTGTTGTGTGTATTATAGGTTCTAAAAATTATGTTAATATTATAAGATGTCTAAACTGGTAGTGACATGTAAGTTGAGCTGACGACGGTAGGTTGCATAGTGTACGTGTACGAAGATTAATTGGTAGAGTAGAACCATTATAAAACTGAACGCCCCTCCACCAAAAGAAATTATTTCTATATGTGAGAGGAAATATTTACTCCGATCCTTTCCCACTAGTCTAACCGGCAACTGAAGAACCAATGAAATAATTGAGATGCGGGATGTGTGTATAGGTATTGTCTCTGTGCACAAGATTTGCTAGTACGCTTTACGCTTATTACATTGGAGGGGCGTTCAGTTTTAGAATGGTCGAGGATTCGCGGACGGGACACGCGCCACAACCACAAAACGCGAGACGCCGCTTTACGCTTCATGTAACGCCACCGACCACAAAACGCACGTACGGTGCCTATGCCTACGGTTCGAACAGGTTAACAGAAGTGAAGTGAGAGAAGGGCAGGGTATCGCGCGAGTGGCTCGTGTTCGCGTTTTGTGGTTGGTGGCAGTTTCACGAAGCCCAAAGCGGCGTCTCACGTGCGCAGCTCCGTATCGAGGTTTTGTGGTTGTGGCGCGTGTCCCGTCTGCGAGTTCACTTAATCCCCGCCCTTCGAATCCGTTACCAACGTAATCGCGCACGCTTACTGTGCGCGCTTACATATGGGTATGGATTTAAAATTAAATCAAAAATTCTACCTTATATTTGCTAGCCTTAGCTATTTGAAATCTGACGGCTACATGGGGGAGAGTACATACATGAATCTGCCAACATCAGTGTTCAACTAACGTGTCGCTTACCTGTACTTTTTTACCTTTAACTGCATTTTATTTCTTACAAAAATTACCGTTTAATTTTTTTTTCGCAAGGACCTAGATAAATCATGTTCCTGTTTTTTTTTTTAAATAAAGTAACGTCTGTTTTGTTATAGTTCTATAGTCGCAAAGAGGAACTAACGTCTTGTAGTAGTCTCTGTGTATATATGAAATAATGAAATAAAGATAGCAGCGCCCTCAATGCCACATTGGTACTTTAGCTAGACAGACTAGACCAAAACATTGTGCTGTTTGTTCTTTATCGAATATATAGGTAATACTAGCCTTGTCCCGCGGATAAACAAGCCTACTGATGAAAAATGATGATGATAAAACGTAGCCATGTTCATCTCCAGGTTCTCAACGATCTCTGTATCAAATGTCATAACAATTGGTTCAGCCGCTTGGTCGTGAATAGGTTAATATACAGACAGAACTCTGTGTTACTGAGTGTCTGTGTACTAATATTATAAAAGCGAAAGTAACTACTTTCACTTCTATAATATTAATTATGAAGTTAAGCTACAGTTACACATGCTCATTACTAGCACGAAAGCATGCTTTTATTGAGCAAATGTTCATTAGCAGCATGTGTATTGAAACATTGCTAATAATGAGCATGCTCAAAAATCGACAGTCGTGCGATTTTTGGGCATGCTACCTGCGCGGGTGTAGGGAGGCGTGCTTTTAGCGCGTGTGAACAGGTTTGCTTATTGAGCATGCTAGTATCGATCAGTCGAAATAATTTTTATAACCAGCAGCATCTTCTACTCCCATTTCAGTGCAATTGCATGAGCACTTGCTCCTAAGTCCGTTCTTCTAGATATCCAATCACGGACCCAAATCTTCCTCTTTCTTTTCTTTTTTTGCTGAGCTGATATAAGCTTCTGGGTGCATTGCATCGCCAGCAAAAGGATGATCTTATTCAGCTCCATACGGATAGCTGTTTGATTGTCCATGGCTTTGTTTGAACTCAGACAGAGAGCGAGAGAGCACGCTATAAAATGTCATGTGAAAATGGAGTGTTTGCTTTGAGCATACTCAATAGCACGCTTTTTACCCGACTGCGAAAGAAGGAGGGTTATGTTTTTCGAGCGTATGTATGTATGTGTATTTCTTTGGCACGCCCTAGAGCCTAAACGGCTTGACCGATTTTGATGTGAGTGGTGTCAATAGATTCGTCTTAGTCGTGAAAGTGACACTGGGTACATCAAAATGAAAAAAAGACAAATTTAAGGATTTATGGCGGCAAAAAGTAATCTAAAAAAAAAAAGTTTTAAAAATACATCGAGTGTGGTATCAAAATAAAGAATTTTTAACGGTGATTACGAATATATATATATATAACTTATATGTTTTATTGGAGTTTGGAATAGGAAATGCTAATAAATCAAATCACACTTTACACTAATAATATAAATGCGAAGTTTGTGTTAGTTTGTTACTTCTTCACGGTAAAAGGGCTTGACGGGTTTGGCTGAAATTTGGCACACAGGTAGTTTATAATCTGGATTAACACATAAGATACTTTTTATCCCGGTATTCCCGCGGGAACGGGTAAAGCAGGATTAGACCTATTTCATACCTCAAAAAAATCACCGACAACTGTTCCATTAAAATTGTGCTTTAAAGTAAGGAGAGGGGAGGGGGGTAGATGAGGAAGAGAAGGAGGGGAAGAGGGAGGGGTGAAGCCAAGTCCTGTCAGTGAAGATGAGTAACATATCACAGAGACAAACTGGAGACGAAAGTTTTACCACCATACTAATTAATACAAATATTATGTATGTGGGTATGTATGTATGTATGTTTCTACATGATCGCCTACAGGTCCTACAGCCTAAACAGCTTGACCGATTTTAATGTGCGAGGTGTCGTTAGATTCGTCTTATTTTCCAGAATGTCACTGGCTTTATTCTTTTATAACAATAATAATACATGTCTCGCAAAAATAATAAAATGCGTTTTTTCGTGACGTCCAACGAACTTTTTCGTAATAATTGTTTATTACTAGAATTATTCTAAAGAATGCACATTTATAATCTTTTGGAGCGATTTTATGCATACTTTCTCACAAAAAACGTACACTTAACAGCGTATCAAGCGTAACGAAATCGTAAGATAGACTGCAAAAACTGCTTTCCTGCAGTCGGGTATTTTGTTTTTCTTTTAACATAGATACTTGTTAGCATGCTATTTTAGAGCATGTGTAACAGTAGCATTAGGTTATGATTTACTCGATTATTTTTCATTATATATAAATACCACAAAACAAATACAGTAAAAAAATGTATATATAATATATTTAGTTGATCTTTTGCGTAGTAGTGTGTCCAGGTACCATGACCGTAGTTATCTATAACTTTTTCATGGAGGGGGGGATGGATGGATTTTTAACAATTTTTGTTTAGTTATTTGATAATTTGTTCGTATAAGCAAGTTCCTGGCAATTTCATGACCCGTATAAACAAAATAACAGGCAATAAGAATGCACAAACCTGTTTATAAATTCTTATGTAGTGGTTTATTTAATCATTAATCGTGTTAGCAAGTCCTAGGTTTTTTGTGGTCCAGATGAACAATATTGAAGGTTTTAAAAAAAATGGGTAGTAATTAGATTGTTTGCTAGTATTAGCGAATTTCCGGCTGTTTCTATACTCATACAAACAAAAAAACAGCTAATAATTATACGCGAGCAAAGGGAGCGCGAAAATTTTGGGTATTTATATGTTATTTAGCACAGCCATGCCATGCCCCAAAAGTACAAAGGATAACAAAGCGACCGCGAAAGTTCTCCGTGTTTTTCTTCATTATTTGGGTTGTACCTAAATATGCTTTCTTGCTCGTCTTACATACTCCTGAAAACCCTTCGACTCTTTAGTCACTTATCAACACTTTATAGATAATTAGCGAGCGAGAGCAATTTTTGTGGATAATTTTCAATTAACATTTGTGTCTGGCATTTATATATGTACCTACTACTTTCCGACCTGCCCTCTGAATCAACAAGAAACTATGGGTCTTAACGGAAAACGTTAGATTCTTTCATCTTCCCACTGACACGTAATGACACTTGCGAAAAGAAGACCGAATTTGAAACGTTGATCAAAGTAATATTTTTTGGTAAGGCTGTGTTTATATTGCATACATGCATGGATGTAAATTTATATTATTAATATCAGTCGTCTGTAAAAAACAGTTTTTTTCGGATGGTAAAGGGGGTCCGGGCCCCCTAACCCTCCCTCACACCTTACATACCCCCATACCAGGTACTATTAGTATAAATAAGGAAAACATTTAAATAAAACAAAAATAAAGTTATTTAGGTATATTTTATTCGATAAGACATTCACAATATGAAAACCAGAGGCAATTAATATCTGCAGTTAAGGCAATTACGAATGCTAAATTAAATAAATTAATTTTATTTTGTATTTGAACCACCGATAACATGTTGCGCTACCATGCCGTCATTGTCTCACGATCGAGAAATATGCTCTCCACTAAACAATTATTATTACGAATATTCATTAGTATATTTTATTTCCTATAGTTAGTTTTATAGTGCTAAACTTTGTAGTCTTGTCTAGAATAATTCGACTCACTTAAGTTTTTTATCTCGTTCCGATTCGGGTCATGTTTTTTTTGCTTGTGCCATATGAAATTGAATATTAAGAGAAGGCAGAGTATCATTCCGCTTTTATATGGACAAATGTACAAAAGTACTCGTCGTCGTAAAGGAGCAAACTTTTTCTACCCCTTAATATTATCAGATCCTAAGATTATTTTTTTGATGTGCTTAGAACCATGAATAATTAAGCTTCTTTTATGCTTTTCTAATTTCATTATAATTTCAAATTAAAAAAGGGTTAAAAAAAATGTACAAGCAATTATAGATTTGTGATTCCAATAATATAAAAAAAAAAAAAAAACATCGAAGTCAGAAAATATGGGCTAGAAAAATACCCGCTCCACGATTGTCTTAGAGTATACTATCTAAAATGTTTGATAATGTAAACAATAAAGAATGAGAACACTTTATTTTTCAACATTACGAACTGCGTTTTGTTAGACACCGTATTTGTTAACATTTGAACAAGTTTAGTAAGAATGCAAGTGCATTGCTTTCAAATTCTTTATGTGTTTAGAATCGAAGATTTGAGCCTGTCTACTCAGTAGCTACATCCAATATTCTTTTTAAATAGGAAAAAAGTTTAATAACATGAAAGCTTTGCTTGACCCGAACTTAATAAAATATTCATGAAGTTACGTATATACATAAATACGCATCAGATCTCAATTTCGATCACCATCACTTAGTCGTAATTTAGAATTCAACCAAATACCAAATAATATTGTCGACATAACAGAATTATCGAACGATTAACATTAAACATCTTGCAATATATTTAACAATCTATTAAATGCATGTAAAGGCGCCGAGACCCTACAACGGTGTTTCGAGACGATACAAACAAACTGCACCACATCGCTTCCTTATTATAATTAATGGTGGTCCCACATTGCATGTGTTGCAGTACATTGTTGTCAAACTTTATGTTCATAAAACTTATGATATAAAATGTCACAACATTTAAAAAAAGTTTTCAAATCGCAACAAACTACTTTTGCTTTAATAGTTTTAAAATAAAACACACAAACAACAAATTGATTGAGTTCAAGGTTTATACAACATTCTTAAATCATCAAACACAATATTCAAGAGGTGTAGAATATTGTAAAAAAATAATTGAATGCAACCTTGAAAATGTTAGAGATGAACATTCTTGAACAAATCGAACACAATGTTCAAAATATTTATACATCTATAAACAAAACAAACACAATGTTCAAGATCTTTTAAAAAATTGTTTTAAATCTTACTAGTGTGGGACCATCATTAATTAATATTGAACAAGCCATTCCTCCAACATACAAATCAATTAGAAAGAATCAGTCAAGACATCACGTTCCGATTTATTAGGAATGTACTTAGTTATGACACAGCCACGCCTATCCAATAAGGTAATAAAATTTAAAAAAGCGGCACTAAAACAATACATAATTTGAATAATACATTTCATTGCAAAAGAGTGCAAATATCGCCAATGTCAATGAGATATTTGTGGCACATCTAAAAACTATCTACATTTTTTTAGTTTATTGATTTTAATAATATGGCCATTAGCAGTACAGGGTTAGGTGTTGTTTTCTCCTCTCAAAGGCAGCTTGAGTATTCCAAACAATCTACGACTTTGAATAAAAAAATCAGCTATTTATATACTTATGGACCACCATTGGTCAATAAAGTTTTTGAATGGAACACAGCTGTCATTCGCGTAGTGATGAAAAATATCACAGACGAAATATAGTCTGTGTCCTCGTCTAACTTCTAACCTACCTCTATACCAAATTTCATAACGATCGGTCCAGCCGCTTGGTCGCGAAAAGGTAATAATAAACTAGCCTTTATAATACCAGTAAGAATGTACGGAAATACAGATGTCGCCCTAGAGTTGTTAAAACTACACCTGTCTGTATACTACCCAAATCGAATCGTAACTCACCATATCAAACTAAAAAATTTCGCAAGTGAAATTGCAAATTGAAATGCTAATGACCACATTATAATACAATATAAACAATATTCACAAATCATTATACATTTAGAGTGATTCACACCAGATTTTTAACAATGAGGGGTTTCAAAAAATCCTTATACGTTGTTCACTAGGTGGTGCTTCGATAGTTTCAAATGCCAAATCAACTTGTGTTGACTGCGTTCGAAAACTTTTATTCCAATATGTTGTTCAATACATATCAAACGTATTACTGTCAACGTGGGTAACTTTGACTCTGCGTCAAACATTGTATGTGGCCTTTTTAGAAGTTTCTCGATTATTTGACTACTAATCTGTTGGGGAAAAAAATCGAGAACCTTCTAAAAAGGATACGTACAATGTTTGATGCAGAGTTAAAGTTACCCATGTTGACTGTATGATAATAAAAATGATAAAAACAGAATAATTTTTGAAGCCAGAAGTTTGCAGTTACATATTTTTTTATCAGTATTAATAGAAAAAAATGCATTTCATTTTTTCAAAAGCCCTCATTATTATTTAAAACAACGAGCAAGTAACCCTGAATGAACAAAATTGTTGCTTTGTGTAAGTTAAGAAAATCTGTTTAAAATAGCATTTTAGTACTAGGTTTTTTTGTTAGTAAGATAGTTGTTATAAATTTAATATATATATATATATATATTTATAACAACTATTACTGAATCTACATCATCTGTGTTGCGCAGTATTAGCTTAACCAATGAGACCACGCTATGTGAAAACAAGGTTGACTGATTGATGTAATTTTTAACTAATCGATAACGCCGCTCTATAGGTTACTCGCTCAAAGGTTTAAAATGTCCCCTAAAAACGGTACAACAATTAGTTATTCTGATAGTAACAAATAGGAACTAATGTAGTTCACAGAGGCGAATACTAGTTAACACGTGTTTGTGTCTATACATATGTGTGTATGAGTTATATGGAAGCAGATAGCATCATGTTTCAATGTCCATTGATGTTTTGCATTTGCTATGGTGTTTCTTAACTCACTTGGGGTACTATAAAACAAGTAATGTGCAAAGTATAATGAATAAAACCCAACTGTGTTTATATAAACAAAGATGTGTTTAGCTCTCTTTAGTATGGTGCAAATATAAATTGTATTTAAAATTTAACTAAATATGGTCAAGGCTAAAAAAGTAAGTTTCAGTGGTACCAGTGATTTACTAGATTTTTATAAAACCTGACTGATATGACAGTTCAATGATATGGACGAATTTAAAGATACCTTGCATACCGATTAAGCGTTTTAGACAACAGGAGATGATATAAAACTTTGCCCTCTTTCTTAGAAGTAATGTAAAAAGAAAAAAAAATTGATCGTGAAAAATGTAGTCTATAATATGCAGGAGATATACTTGAATTTAATGACACCTCACACATTAAAAGTAGTCAAGCCTTTTAAACTTTTAATGCCAAAATAATTCTGACCCTTTTTTACATTAATTTCCTGTTCCAACTTTCTCAAACAGTTGGTCTAACAAAAACACATTTTTTTTAAATGTACAAATTAATCTGGGCCATATCATGGCAGCCAAATTTCAAGGAGGTTCATCGACTCACGCGAGCAAATAATAAGTGAATGGATCCGTCAGACATAAGCCACAAAAAATCTCCAAGTCATGCAACTTTAGTTTCTCCTATTATTAAGATAGTCTACAGCGCATTGAAAATTGACGTTTACGTGCAAAAAATGTAATATCTTTGTAGCGATTGTAAACTGGCCTGTAGTTGAGATAAACGTATTTGTCACTCCTCTTGCTCTAAAAGTCCGTCATTGTAGCGTAGTAAAGCGGGGAAAAATAGCATTTTAAGCTCTAGGGGATAAAATAGCATTTTTTAATTTTTATCTGTTACCAAAGAGCCTACACACACGAAACAGTCTTTATTCAAAAGTAGAATAATCTATTTGGAATATATTTACATTCTCTTTGCAAACATATCGTTAAATATCCAGAATTGTACAAATTGTACATTTCATTTATAATCAAATAAACTTTGAATTATTGTATTGGATTATTTTATTTTCTCGCAATCGTAGTGAAAAGTAGAGTGTAACACACGGCGCTAAAAACCCATTGTAACTCGGTTTCTAAAAATCTACCTCGTTACAATGGGTCTTTTTATCCCCTTGTACAGCAATCTACTATTTGGTCGAAACGTAGAAGTAGGTGATGTTCTCTCAATAACTTGCTTATATTAAAATGTCATGACCAAAAATCTAACAGTTGTGTTAATTTGTGTTCTATTTTTACGTATGACATTTCTAAACAAAAACATCTCAATATTACACTTTTTTAAACTATCACGGTCATTCACGGTGATCTCAATATTAGTTACGAACTTACGACACTTCCAAACAAGGAAAGTCCCAATTTAAGCACAGCATAGGACGACCAGACACAAGGTGGACAGACGACTTCATACAAATGGCCGGAAGACACTGGATGCAGGCCGCTTCCAACCGGTCTTTTTGAAAATCAATCGGAAAGGTCTATGTCCAGCAGTGGACTTCTTCTGGCCGAGATGATAATAATGTAATAAAATTATGTACAGTTAAAGAACACCATAGGCATATGTTCAAGTAATTGGCTGCGCATACTAAGCACTAGATATTGTTGATGATTGTAAGCGATATAATTTCGTTTTAGATACAATTATACAAAGAGCACTATGATACGCGTTACCACACTGCGGTGTTCAATACTCGTCCTCTTCGGGCGGATGAGGATTGTCACCGTCTAAGTCTTCGGGTGGCGCGAATCCGTCCTGCAAATTAAAAAATATACATAGAGGAGTTCTTGTAAGTTATGTGTAAGTAAAAAACTGACGACTTAGTCTGCGACAAATCATCTTTACGAAACTTAGAATTAAAAATAGTCTTACGTAATAAATGAATGGCCCCTTAAGAGTATGTTCACAAAAAAATCTAAAAATGAACAAAATTTACTATAAAATTTTTGGTGAAAACTTTAGATGCACTCACCACTCATTTTGTGGGTATTGAATGAGCTTTCACCCTCGGCTATGTAGCGGTCGTTCGGGTAGTCGGCTCGAGTCTACTAAGAGAGCGA
The DNA here is from genome assembly GCA_947563715.1 of Lycia hirtaria. Lineage (NCBI taxonomy): Eukaryota > Metazoa > Arthropoda > Insecta > Lepidoptera > Geometridae > Lycia > Lycia hirtaria. Next base: position 10,171,715 of record OX387384.1, read on the forward strand.
GAGCGATGCTATATTGATATTTCGTATTATTAACGTCGCTTTGATGAAATTATCATCAAGTATACGAAATTATCCGCGTACAGAACAATAGTCACGTACGCGGCAATAGTTACGTATTTTACATATTATTTTCCATTGACTTTTCTTGGCCTGTTAAATATAAAAATATAGCCCTTACCTCAGTTGCATATAGAATATCCAAAACTTTCTGAATAATAGGTCCGTTATGTTCCTCCTCCATCTCTTGACAGATCACTTCTATGTCCCGAAGTTTGCCGAAATAAAAGTCCCTTTCCTTCTCCAGGCCGTCTACCGTTGCTTTCAGTTCTGTTATCTACAACAAGAACAACCAATATTAGAAAATATGAAAAATATTAGATTGAAAAAAAATTAAAAAATATCTGCTATTTGCCATTGACATAAACTACATTTTAACAGTCACTGGTTCATCTACGAGCTCAGTTCATTTGTGGTTGTATTGTAATCAATAATCATATATACTTAAGCAATATATTTATATATTTAAAAGAAAAGTAAAACCGGACAAGTGCGAGTCAGACTCGCCCACCGAGGGTTCCATACAAGCTAGGGGATAAAAGGGGGAAATTATATATACTTTTATATTTTCCTTCATAAATCGAAAAATATACATCGTAAAAATATTTAAAACCCTGTTTTAGCTTGTGCTAATTAAACTCTTTCATATGATACCCCACATGAAATGGTTAAAGTAATTTAAAATTTGGACCCTCCTTAAATTAAATTAAATTACAAATGTACAGTTTTTGGATTTTTTCCTTTATGTGTACTATATGACAATGCTTCTTGTCAAATTTCACAGTTATAGGTCAACGGGAAGTACCCCATAGGTTTTGATTCCGTTGAGAGTGTCGAAATATGCGTTTTTTTGCGACATATTCGGCTGTAACTTTTTTATGAAACTAACAAGTTAGTTTTTTTTTGCTTTCTGCAGCAAGAGACTATGGATCTGAGTATATGGTTTTAATTTCAACTCGATACCTTCACACATTCCCGAGATACAGGTCTTGACAGACAGACGGACGTATGTAGAGACAAACAACAAAGTGGTCCAATAAGGGTTCCTTTTTTTCGTTTTGAGGTACGGAACCCTAAAAATACCTTACTGTAGAAAAGCGATTTTTGCAGTCTTAACTTACGATATCATTACGCTTAATACACTGTTGTGTACGTTTTTTATGAGAATGAATGTGCAGAGTCGATGTAAAAAGGTTATAAATGGTCATTTTTAACATACATACACTCGAAAAACATAATACTTTCGCAGTCGGATGAAAATGGTCAGCATTGAACACCCGGCAGATTGATAGATTCAAAGGTACTATTGTCAAAAATACAAAATGTGTGAACAGGCGGTGAACGCGTCAAATAAATTGCAGTTGAATTGATAACCATACACTATACACATTATACAACTCATAAATAGAAATATTTGATATTTTTGAGTGCTTGCGGCATGCCCCCACTTACGTGTTGCCATTACCCGTCACGGCATACGAATTGGTTTTATTGCCAGGACACGACAATACACGTCTAACATCAAAAATCGAAATCTTTACATAAGCAATAAATAAGATTCAACAACATCAAGTACCTGGTGATTTAGTTCATCAATTACTTTAGAGTCTCCCTTCCCGCTTTGATTTAACCTCTGCATGGTTACCGATGGTGGCGACCTCAACGTGCTATTGGGCGCCTTTTGAACTAAAACATTGTATAGGAAAATTAATATTTGTATGAAGAAATAAGAGTTAAATGTTCGTTCATATAAAATTACATAGATATGTTGGGTATAGTATTAGTTATACTTTAGATTTTCTGATTTCAATAGATATTAGTTGGTATAAGGATTTCTATTAAAACAGTTGTGTAGCGTACATTTGTTGCTGCAATAGAAGAATAAATAAATAAATATTTGTGGACATTTCACACAACACCATCTAGCCCAAACTAAGCAAAGCTTGTACTATGGAACTAGATGGCTGATAGAATACATATATACTTTTTTTTTATTTTATTTTTTTGGAAATATATACATATGATACATAGAAACACCCAGACACAGAACAAACATCTATGCTCATCACACAAATGTTTGCCCTGGGTGGGGATTTAACCCACAACCTTTCAGTTCAGCAGGTAGACGTAAACACACTACCAACTGAGCCACAAGGCCAGTTAACCCATACGTACTCCTAATAGTTTAAATATAGCTTGTTTCTGTGTTAATATTTTCCTCTTTTTTTGCGGCCAAATGTACTTTATATAATATGGGTATGTAATAAGAAAATAGTATGTTTTCAGTATGTTTCTTATCATATTAGTTACAATTGTTACAGCAAAAGTTATATTTTAGAGACTATAACATGTTCATAGATTCATATGATTTATGTTATTTTTGTACGATTAGAATCATGAATGACAAAGACTGAGTTTTTTTTTTGTTGTATCTTTACAAAGTAATAGTAGAAATTTAAAAAAATAATTCTACTTTGATTCCAATCATATGAAAGAAATTATCATAATCAGACATTTAGGAGTACAAAACAGACTTCTCCTGTGGCATGAAAAAATACATGTTGCAAGTGGCAAGAAAGTGACATTTCTTAGTACATAATTTTAAGACAATATATTATTGGGTTAGGCTATATTATGTGATATTTATGATTGATTTTATTTTATGCACACGTTATAAGTACTTAAAAATAGATTAACAATAAAATATGTGTGAATAGTGAGTAGAGGAAGGAAATAAACATGAATATGCAAGGAGGAAGCATGCTGTGTAAATAATATCATACATAACAATGAGCAGATGCAAGCTAAATAATGATACTTTTATTTAGGTCTTTATATTGCTTTGAATTTTACGTAAATACATATGCAATGGTTCTATCGCTATATATTTTTTTATAGGAAGTAATTATCTTCATGCAAGCTGAATGAAGCAAATTAAAAACTGGGAGGAACAACAATTAAAAATAAAACAAAATAGTACTGGTTTGGGGTCTAGCCGCGACTTTGGCGATGGGCGCGGGCGTCTTCTTAGCATGTGCCGTGGGGCCGGCGCCGCGAGGCGCGCTAGACCCGCCGTGCCCCATGGGCAGACCCTCGCGCTGCGCCACCGCGTCGTACTCCGTGCCTCCATAGTTAGCATCAAAGAATTTCTTGAACCATTGCAAAAACTCAAAGTTATCCTGGAAACGACCCTTCACCAGTTTGTCAATTGGCACTATCTACAAAAGAACAAAAAGGGAAATATGAAAACAAAAGAATCAAACATTCTATAGTGTTGGCTACGCACGGGCAAAAGTAAAGGCTAGCCACCATACTAAGAAACAAGCGTTCTCTCGGTCGGACATTCACTGAAGACTGAGACGTGCACACCATGAGACAGTTTCAGAGTGTGATGATTGTTCGTGAATTCGGATTATGCATACTGGAGGAGTGATGCGTGGGGAGCGCTCGCCGGGCCTTGGGAGGCGGAGGCGCGGCTACGACCGCGCCGCACAGTGGCAGGCCCGCCTCACACGCGCCAGACCCGATCGTGAAGCCGCCGCGAGCGTCGAAAGCATCGTACTCCCTTCCGTCATAGTTAGCATCGAAGAACTTTTTGAACCATTGTAAAAATTCGAAATTGTCTTGAAACCTCCCCTTTATCAGCTTGTCTACAGGTATTACCTACAAATTAATATTAATATACCGGTCAAAAGTTTAGAAACCAAAATTAATCAAAAAAAAGAATTTAGTGAACACCTTGTACCAAATTCCATAAGTGACCTACCCTGTTGTTGTGAGGACTGTTGACCTGCCCTAGATTTTTCACATTATCTAAACAGTAATAAGTAGGTAACCATTTCTTTTGACCCAAATATATTCTCCTAACTGTAACTCAGTAGGTGGTCGGCCTAGAATAGGGTGGTAGATGTTTTCATGTACAACCAAAAGCTATGCCAGTTTCTTATGGCACTGTAAGTCATAAATGGTCAATCTCGCTCACACATATCAACATTTTTGAAGATACTAACTTGTTAGACTTATGAAAATTCATATTTTATAATGTGTTTATTACTTCTTGATGCAACTGCAGATTTCAATGCAAAAAACTTATATGATAGATTAACACTTAAGTTTATTTTTATGGCAGAAAGATTAATTTTATTCTGTAGAATAGCAGGTAAAACAGCAGTTAGCTAACTCATTGAAAATAATTTGAATACTAGAATTAGAGCTGCCTTATAACAATAGATATGTCATATAACCCATAATGTCCCACCCACTGGATACCATTTTAGATCAGAATACATAAACCAGCTTTAGGTTCAACATCATAAATAATACTGTTGACATTGACCTTAAAAGGCAAATTGTAAACTGAACAGTATGTGCCAAGGATGACCATTTCACACAGCTTTAATAAGATCTAGATTGCCATACATGGTATTGAATTACATTGTGGTTATCATGTGCAAAGTAAAAGCCAAACCACATTATGGTTTGCACACAGCTAGGTATATATATATTATATATATTCAGCGGATATTCTTCTACCGATTCAGACATATAATGCCAATGTGAAATTATCTAGATAGAATAGATAACAAGAAATGTTACATCACTGTAACTTTACATGTTTTCTAGAAACATATTGCTCATCTGTTAAGGACAAAATGTGTCACAGCATTTTGAAGAATTGATGTTTATATTTTATCAGGCAAGTTTATCAAATCTATAGCAAGTTTACATACATACATGGGTATGTAATTAGTACCTAGTGAAAAATAATATGGAATGATAGGCTATTATTACATAAACAAACATCATACCTTGTCAACACCCATTTTTTTGAATGCTGCTTGTAGTACTTTGAAATTTTGTATGTACTCATGTTCTAGGTTTGTCTTGAATTTGATTCTTTTCATAGGTACACTGCCAGGGAAGAGCATGTCCATAAACTGACAATACGCTGCACCTGTACATAGTTCCTCGATCTTCGCGAAGTTCGACTGGAGGCAGTCATTTACCCATGCTAGCATATCATGCCGTGATAAATTCTCCGAAGTCACATTAGTAGAATAAACGTTCACCGCCATTTTCACTCTCCTCTCTAAAACGAAACAACGACAAAACTTAGATCACGACGAGACCGGCTATTATCTAGCAATGCGGCTTGGAAAAAAGAAAGCCGATCTAAAAATAGGTCGTGGCACATTCGTGGATGAATAAACCTTTCTTAATCAAATTGCAAATAATTAATATATTCTTACAATGATAAAGTTATTGCAGTCGTTAGTGAATTACAGACACTTTTTTGTGGAAAAATAACAGTAAACTTACTGTAGCGGATGTAGTAGATAGAATGACGGGCGAGATGAGGCGACTCATCAAGTCGTAACGCACGTATGAATTTCTTCTTTCAGAAGTTTTTACGCTATAGTTCATAACATAAATTACGTACCTTTCTTTCACAAGTTTTGGAAGTATATTTTCTTAGAATTTACCGTTTCAAACGTAAGAATTATTGAAATATTTGGGCAAAATTCTCGCCTTTTTCGACTTTCCGTTCCGTAATTTCATAGACAAATCAAACAAGTTTTTTTATTTTATTTTTAAACTAGAGATGAACTGTCAAAAATACCGTCATCGAAATGGAATCGAATATTTATTGTCTTTGGTATTTATCTTTTGTATCAACATGAATGAACTGTCAATGTCATTCACGTGCTGCTATCTTCAGACCCCTAGACCTAGGTTTCATACTTCAGTGTTCAATCTAACCATTCGGTATTTCCGCTTCATTCTTGACACTTCATGATGTATGAGTTCATTTCATTCATCCATTCGCGCGCGCGCGATCTGTCACAGTGAGTGTTTTTGTGTCCATATTTAAATTTTTACGTAATTTTGATTAAACTTTGTGTATATAACCACTTTATTGAATTTTATATACAGCACTTTTGCTGATAATTTTTCTAATGATCTTTTACCTAGTCTAAATTGTGTTGCGTCTAATTTATAAATTATATTTTTATATCATTGTACATAATTAGACTGTTTAGTAAACAACAAAGCAGGAAAGTTATTTCTTAAAATGACACACGACGAGGAACACATAACGGAGAGTACCCCAGCAGTTAATGACGATGTAGAAATAAGCGAAATTCCATCACGACCTTTTAGACTTACTATGGAATTGCCACTTTTTATGTCTTTACTGACCGTATCGCTATCCGGTAAGTAGTTTTATCAACACAATCATTTGCTCACAATATCATTAAAATGTTTTGTTTTACCATTATTTTTACGTAGTAGATAGATAGATAGATAAACTCTTTATTGTACACACCATAAAATTAGTAGTAAAGTACTTTGCTAGAATAAATTATTTTTTATGAAACTAATTGACTTCAACTGGTACCTACCGACAGGTTGTATTTATACGTGCATACATAAATATATTGTTAAACAGCATTAGCTTTTGTTAACTGGATAATTTTTGAGTTCTAGGTTCAAAGTCTTTTAGTTAATTAAATCCTAACATATTCATATCTGTATACAAAGGTTGTCTCTGCATTTATGTATGTTTACAGTAATTAAGGTTACCATGATAGCGGTTATCATACGCCCCCAAATATAAAATGTATATCTATCTATCTATCTATCTATCTATATTTGTTGCTTTTTCACGCGACGAAACAGTTGAAGATATGATAATAGATAGGTACCTATATAATTTTTAAGACAGCGCGAGTGAAACCGCAGGGAACAGCTAGTAATTAATAACTTTTACTATGACACCAAAAATTCTGTAAATATCGAAGAGGAATCTATTATTTTACCCGTTGAACCTACCATACATTTCGTCGAAGGTCAAGTTTGATTTAATTTTTAATTTTGTATTTACAAATATATTTTAAGAAGGTTTGCTTAAAATCTAGGCCGTCCATGGACCCAATTGTATAAAAAAAAAGAATCATCGAAATTCCATAACATTAGCTAGTACTAGGTTTTTTGCTGAGCTTAATAAATACATCGTCAGCGTTTAGGAGTAGAAATAATAATAATCACCAAGATGTATCTCTAAAGCACGTCATTATGATGTATCCGTATTAATTTTGACAGCTATCATACTGAATACAGTTCTTGCGATGAGATCTATTATTTACGTATTTTAATAATGGTCTAGGACATAAATATAGTTTCCAAAACGAGCTCCATCCTCGGCCACACCGTCACTTAACATCAGGCGAGTTAGTGGTCAATTGTAGATCTAAAAAAATAAAAATCTTATCAAGTTTATTAAGGTTGTGAAACTTCATAAGGCAAAAGTACCACTTTAGCCAAATAATTTAGCGTTTATTAGTTTTTAGTCAAATTAATTACTAACTATATATAAATTTCTAGCTGCTAAAACGGCGATAATGACGAAGATAATTATAGTTTAAAAAACTGAAGCAACCGACTTCTCATGGATGCCATTGTCAGAACTGGACCAAATTGAAATGGGACCACACGGCAAGCGCCAGCTTTCAAATAAAAAAAGAATCATTAAAATCGGTTCACCCAGTCGAAAGTTATGAGGCAACAAACTTAAAAAAACAGTCGAATTGAGAACCTCATCCTTTTTTGAAGTCGGTTGAAAATTAGCCTATATCTATCTCCAGGTTCATAATTATATCTACTAGTATTGAAACCCCAGTCGTCTCCTTTCGTATACATAGACAAATAAATACGCATTAAACGTTAAAAAAAGTTGTAGTCTACATTTCCGGAGTAGGTATCCATCTAAACCTGCAAAACCTTTCAGGTGCAGCAATAAGCAACTTGATCCTCTACCGCACATGTTACGTCGCACTTGGCCATTCCAAGACAGACTGCGCTGTTTTCCTCTCTCTCAACAAAACTAACGAAACTCATGCATTAGAGGACGAAGTTCAGAAGTATGCAACCTTCATATCGACGGTGAAAGGCGTCTTAGAGGCGCTTGCGCCGGCGGTTCTCTCCTGCTTTATGGGGGTCTGGTCTGATACACATGGCAGGAAACCGCTGGTAGTGTGGCCTCTCTTGGGTAAGTAACAATATTATAACATCTTTATGAACTACACTAATACCCTCTCCCTTCTATCTATAGTTCCCGTCACGTAATAATTATAGTTTAAAAAACTGAAGCAACCGACTTCTCATGGATACCATGGTCAGAAATGGACCAAAATAAAGTGAGAAGCACTAGCTTTCTAATAAAAAAAAATCATCGAAACCGGTTTACCCAGTGAAAGTTCTGAGGTAACAAATATTTTAAAAAAATACAGTCGAATTGAGAACCTCCTCCTTTTTGGAAGTCGGTTGAAAAGAACGCTAGTTTGTTTATAAAAGGGAACAAACCAGCATTCTTTTTACACGACGGGAACTATAATCTTCTAAGCACGGTCGCTTCAGAGACCTACAATCTTGGAATTTTCAAGGCTAGAGTGAATATATATATCTTCTAGATCGACGAGCTCCATCCTCGGCCACACCGTCGTTTAACATCAGGCGAGTTGGAGGTCAATCGTAGATCTATAATGTAAATATATATATATATATATATGTGTATATATATTCACTTTAATTTCAATTCTTTAAACACTTTTGCTAACGTTTCTTAGGTTTTCGTCATTGTTATCAATACGTCGAAATTAAATAAACTTTTGTATGTATATAACATGATGTTTTTTTGCAGCACCATTTTTTGCGGTATTTCGGTCGGCTATTTAATATTAGGTATCTACTACTCAGTTTCATAAATGCATTACCCTGTGACATTTCTTAAAACTATTTATTTTAATACTTAACTTTAAGCAATGCTTAACATATTTTGTCAACTTACTCGCTTACCTACATGTAATGACACTTGCGGAAAGAAGACAGAAAATTTAATACGATGGTTAAAGTTAAGTAACGTTTTTCGGTAAGACCTTATGTGTAATAATCCTCTCGTCGAACGCGTACTTACAATAAATATCTATTATCTACTCTTCTTAAGTCTGTGGTATTACTGTGGACAGCGCCACAGAATAAATGTCCTACTCAGTGGAATAAAGAAGCAGCGCGTTTATCACAAATGATTGCGGTTGCATACTGCCTGCGTTGGGGAGGATAAGGGCAGACCATTGTTTAAATGATGACGTAATACAGTGCGAAAAGATGTGGGCGAATGATTCATTCAAATTGAACTGCCTTTGTCTGTCCAGTCAGGTCCAATCCTTAGACGGTCCAATTTCAATCGAACATCAGCTGCAACACATTATCGCAATCTTGAATTATTTGAGCATGATAAAATATATCTAATATGTACCTCTATACGAGCAATTCTTGTATAAATATATAATCTGAATCTCGGAAATGGCTCCAACGATTTTAATGAAATTTGGTTTGTAGATAGATTAGGGGACGATAGATTGATCTTGCTAGGTTTAATTTTTAGTGAACCCGGGTTGGCTCGTATTTTCAGTCATAAAAAATCCGAGTGGAGCTCGGTTGCCCAGGCATTTATTTAATGAACCGGGAAAAAAATCACGATATCAATCGGTCAAAAGATCGATGTCTTCCAACCTGTTTCGGGACGGAGGATGGGACTCTGATAGTCGCGAAACCGGTTGAAAGACATTGATCTTTTGATCGATTAATATCGTGAGTTTTTTCCCCGATTCTTTAAATAATATAAATCCCACTAAAAACATTTCATGTAAAATTGGTTGCCATGTCTCGTTCGCTCGTTAGTGGCATGACAATATGCCACTTTCACTGACAAAAAGAAATCAGATGAGATCTGAAGAGCCAACTCTTCAGATTCAGTCAGATCTCATCCGCTAACTCTACAAAGTCTAACGCTACAATACTTATCACTGTAAGCCTTCAATCTTGATCAAAAAGATTAATACTCACGGAAGTTTTATTACTGTTATGCTAAAATATTATTATATGGTTGCATTTTCCTATTTTTGACAGGCCTCATGGCTCAGTCACCGAATCGAACCCACGACCTACGAAAGCTTCTGCTTTCTGGGCTGTAGGTCGTGGGTTCGATCCCCACATAGGGCAAAAATGTTTGCTGAGCATGGTTGTTTGTTCTGTGTCTGAGTTGTTTATATGAACCATATGCATTAGTTACGCGGACGACATGGTGCTGCTGAGCCCATCTATCAGTGCTCTCAGACAGCTAATCGTGATCTGCGAGCGTTATGCGGAGGCTCATGGGCTTAGATATAATGCGAACAAAAGTGAACTTATGGTGTTTAAAGCAGGCTCGAAAACCTACAATACAGTCCCACCAGTCACTTTAAACGGGAGCACTTTAACAAAAGTTTCGCACTTTAAATACCTGGGACATTGTGTCACTGAGACGCTTGAGGATGATATGGACATTGAGAGAGAGCGCAGAGCATTGTCAGTTCGGGCTAATATGCTGGTTCGTAGGTTTGCACGGTGTACTGAACAAGCTAAGGTTACACTTTTTAGAGCGTATTGTCAGTCCTTTTACACGTGCAGTCTATGGGTCAAGCACACCAAAAAGTCGTATAACGCTCTGCGTGTTCTTTACAATAACGCGTTCAGGGCGGTGATGAAGCTGCCTCGCTGGTGCAGCGCATCGGGGATGTTTACGGATGCGCGGATAGACGGCTTCCCAGCCATTATGCGCAAACGAGTTGCGTCCCTGATGCGGCGCGTGCGGGCCAGCTCCAATACCTACCTGCAAGTGTTCGCCTCCCGGATGGATTTCGAGTGTCCAATAATGCAACACTGGACAAAGATGCATATTGAGCATTCCGGATCCAAGCCGAAGTTTAGGTTAAAATGATTTATTTTTTTGTTGTGACTATGTGTATTCTAATATGACATTCAAAATATTTATTGACATTTATTTTTCATCATTTGACATATTTTAATTTTTATCTAATTTATTGTAATTCTTGACTCTTATATTTTTGAATGACATACTGGTATTTTTATTTTTTATTTTGTAATCAAACTACGACGTAATCAAATTTTATAATTTTGTAATCTCAATGTATATGGACACAATGTCTGAAATAAATGAATAATAATAATAATATACATATAAACAACAAGTATATTATGTATTCTATCAGTCATCTGATTCCCATAGTGCAAGGTTTGTTTATTAGTTTGAGGCTAGATGGTGTTGTGTGAAAATATCCTCCAATAAGTATTTATTTATTTTCTATGCCCTCGTCATGGAAGGTAGGAGGGACAAAATACTCACAAATATTTTTTTAGGAAAGTTGCTTTTGTAATGCAATGTAACGGGGCATCTATATTATGGCACTGATGCTCTCAGAATAGCTGAGACCATCGATATTATTTTTGTGGTATGTATCCTGATTTTAAGTATATGTATTAGCATGATTTTTTCATAATTCCAAAGTCAACCGATTAGTAAATAGGGGGGAGGGGGAGGGGTAGGGGGGGAGGGGGGGGGGCACTACTTGATTTAAACAAAAATTATCAATTCAAAGCTTTTCGCATATTTCAATACTCCAAAAAATCCTTTTTCAAAATTTTGTTTTACAACTTCTTTGGCATAACTGATGTGCACATCTATGCCAAACTACAGCTTTTTAGTACTAATGGTCTTTGAGCACAAAGCCACAGACAGACATACAGACGGACATTGCAAAACAACAAGTGTTCTTTGTTTATTACGAAATGTGACTTATGTTTTGACTTAGATAAAGACACCTGACGTATTCGACTTTTATCTATAAAATTATCTATTGATAATAGGATAAATATTATTTTGACCGTAGATGAACAATAGCCTATGACACTCTGGAAGTGAAGACGAATCTAACGGCACCTCGCACATCAAAATAGGTCAAGCCGTTTAGAATGTAGGCGACCATATAGAAAGTTACATACATACCACATGCATACATACAAACATACATACACTCGAAAAACAACCCTACTTACGCAGTCGAGTAAAAACATGAAAAACGAAATTAGTTAATCTATCTTATCTCTATAATATATATATATATATAAATCAATTGCTGTTCGTTTGTCTCGCTAAAACTCGAGAACGGCTGGGCCGATTTAGCTGATTTTGGTTTTGAAATGTTTGTCGTACAGGGAAGGTTAAGCGCTGAGAAAATATCGGGTCCACTCATTGATAGGTGATACGAAGTACATCATCTAGTTATCAATAAAACAAAAACTGTTAAAATATATTTTCGTATTCTTCTCAGTAGGTACACACTTTCATAAATAAGCCACACCCGTATAATGCTTAAATGCGTAAAGCCGTACGATGCGTGGTCGATTCGACCCCATCGGGTCCAAATAGTAAAGTGTTTTGGCATAGAATTTCTGTGTTTTGGTCTGCAAATGTAATGTGCAAATGGTAACATTATTACGTACATATATACATGTACATACATATGTTTTACTGTACAGTGCCAAGTTACACTTTGAAATGCAACACTTTTTTACACCTCGCTTACTCTGTATAATATAGTAGGTATATAGTGCTTGTGGTGTCAGATTCCCTGAATTCCCCTTTCACCGTCCACCCCTCATGTTATCAAATTACCAGACATACCTGTTTACTTACACTTATATCGTGACAAAAAGAGGAAATAACGTCTCGAAGATGTAGTATTTTGTGATCTCGACTGAACAAAATAATGAAATAAGCATAGCAGCGCCGTGAATGCCGCATTAGTTCTCTGAGTGAACACTAGACAAGGTATATAGAACACACAGATGTCGTTTGGCAAGCTTTACGAGTAATTTAGAAATGCATTGGTTTTGTCTGTACTTCGAAACGAATATACAGGCAACGTAAAAAAAAGAAAAATGAAAAAAATCGAGCTATAAAGTTTCTTAACTTTATGTTTTTTCCTTGGGTAACTTTTATAAAGCAAAACAAGCAAAATCGCATCCGAACAAGACAGAGGACAGAAGTTTCACCTTGTACCACTACAGGCTTCAATATCCACCTTATGCCGGAACATTTTAGTACTTCTTTCAAAGATTTTCTCAGTTTTCTTCATAAAAAACTGGTTGGATAAAATTAGAATAAGGTTTTCGAAAGGTTGATCTTTGGCATTTAGGTTGTGGCATACAGGTTTTTAATTGAAAATATTATTTAAATTTTCATAGGATTACAGTGAATCATTTTTATTTTGATAGACGATCTGGTTATATTATGATCTCTATCTACCATATACCTAACACTATTTTGGCAAAAGCACTATTAGGTATTCTAGATATAACGTACCTAGCTACGTACTCAAGAGCCTTACGACCTTACACTTTTTTGCATGACGATTATTATCAGTGAGTCAGTGGTAAAATCAACATATTTTAAGTATTGATAAGATATAAGAGCTAGAAAAATTCAATTTTAATATATTATAAGTTTCCTGTTTACATCATATCCTGAAACGTTATCCTGATTTGGGCTCCCTAGCGCTAGTATCATCCATGTCGAAGGTATGAGGGTGAGGGTGAGACTGTAGAGCATGTGTTACTGCACTGTGGGGCTACAGAACATGCTAAATCAAAATCGGGGCTACTGGAAAAATCTCAAAGTCAAATTCAACTCTGTAATGAAACACCTGACGCAACAGAAGTGGAACCATTATGCCAAGCGGGACGTCAGTGCAGGTCTTGTCGCCCCCACTTCAAATTAGAATTAGAATATGAGGGTTCAAAATACAGAAAGGCACACCTACTCCCGTAGCGTCGGCCGCTAGATCGGCTTGGCGCAGATGTCCACGCCAAGCCGATCTAGGTAGTATTCCCTTATTGTTCTGTGCGATCTAGAGACGTATCTGGTATCTGAAATGTCCCTGGGACTAAAGACTTCCTCAACTACAAAGAGTACCTACTATGACTGCTAAATAAAGACAATGGAAGTCATTTTCCTTTGTTTGTGTTTACTTTTTTTGACCGAATGAGCGAAGCGAATTTTCCGCTCATTGCCCGTGGTCCGGTTAGGTTGTCCGGTCAACCGGACCACGGGAAAAAGATTTTTCCATTGTACGGTGGACCGGACCACGGAAGATTTAAAATTGATTTTATTTGGCCTTTTTAAGTTGTATCACGTTGCAAAAAAACCCTAACCTAACTTATGATATTGGCTAAACCATTAGTATCAGCCACTAGGGTTTGGTTGAACATAGTTTAGCTTTAGTTTTGGTTTAGCCGGAATGATACCAGCTAGACCTACAAATGTCTGCCCTACAAAGGTCAAACTCAATAAGAATCGCTTAGAATCACAAAACAGTTTAATATAAAATTCCGTGGTCTGGTTAACCGGTCCATGGAAAAGAATAAATCTTCCGTGGTACGGTTACAGTTCTATGGAAAAAATCTTTTTCCCGTGGTCCGGTTGACCGGACAACCGAACCTAACCACGGGCAAGGACCGGAATTTTCTTACGCCTGGCCGGATGTTTGATAGTACTCACGTTCAACAAATCTTTACAAATTACAGTTTTCAGTTTTTACCATTTTATGGAACTTTTTTGCCGTCGGGAATTTTTGGAATGCTGACTTGCTGCACGGATTTTTTTTTTGCAACAATGCTTGTTACTACAAAATAAACTGTGCTCCCGAGGTCTACTAAATATAGACAAGCATGCTAATTGACGGCGATGCTCGAGACTAAATAGCTTCTTGACAATCGGTTTATCGATACCGTTTAAACTCATACCTCGTCCGTCAACCGACTCTAAAGCTTTCAGCTGATTTGACTTAGCTGCTTCGTCAAAGAATAACAGCAGTACGTCACTCACGGTATGTCCGGAACGTTTCCCAGGTCTAGCGCTGACTGCCATGCTCCAAGTTGTATACAGTATGCTGGACGACCTCGGCCCTTGGTGGTTCATCATCACCAGCATTCCATACTCACTGACCGGGGGCTACACGGTTCTCTTCACCGGAGCCTTCTGCTATATCAGCGATATATCTTCTACGGAGAAGAGATCTATCAGGTACACTAGCACATTAGGTACTGAGCTGGGGGCCTGGGACCGGGTTGGGACAAAAAGCATACTTACTTATTTTTTTTATTTATTTTTTTTATTTACTTATTTTTAACTTTTTTATAAATTTCTGTCTATGTCTATTTCTATGTCTATTTAATTTCTTCGTGTGTTTTCCTGCTTTTCGTCACAATAAAGTACATCTATGTCATGATACTAGTGTAACTTTCGAAAAAGTTCACATGGGTGCAAAGGCACAGAACATAATATCTAATAATTAGCGTTGGGCAGAACTTGGCATATGTACCCCTCCTAATTTTTTAGGAGTAGGCCTGCTTTTGACCCCAATCTCTTCTGAGTGTGAGTGACGGTGAGTTTGAAGACCCTTGTGTAGTACGCTTGTCTAGAAAATTCTTATTCACTTTTCTCAACTTCTCATTTCTCAACTCTAGGTTGGACTTTGTAAGGAAGACCAATGATGAGAGAGCATTCCACATCTTTGCCGTTCTCACTTAGAAGGTGGACTAGAAACATTTAGTCTGAACAGAATTTCTACTGTAAGAAGAACTTTTTTGTTTCAGCGTCTGGTGGTTAAATTTCAGAGGAGTAATTAGAATGGAAACCGACAAAGTGAATAAAAAATACTATTCACCTATGTTACTAAGATATACTTCGAAACCTCCCATAAACTCATCCTCATCGCTAGCTTCTGCATAGCTGGAAATCGCACACAGTCAGATTCTTCTGTTCATTCTTTCCACGGATCAGCAAGATGTGGAATGTTCTTCTTCTGAAGGACTTCTGGCCAAGCTTCAACGAAGAGCCTTTAGGAAAGTAGGATACAAACACCACCCTGGGGTAGCAAATCATATTCATCAGAATTAATAGGCTAGGTGCGCTCCATCTTATACCGCAATTGTCGCTTAACACCAAGCGAGTTGGCGGTCAAGCGCAAGTCTATTTTTGAATGAAAAAAAATTAGTAGTAATATAGTTCATCCATTGGCGATGGTAATCACTATCAGTAAAATCCGGTCGTTGATCAGGCAGAATTTCGTACATTAACCTGTACATTATACGTCTTTGTTGCTCCCGCGTAAATATGCCGTTGTGCTCGCACAGGTGCAATGACCGCCCAGTCAATATAGGTAATTCTTTCCGTTCCGCGACCGGACTTTAGTATATAGATGGTTTTTCTTTCAGGATGACAATAATGGAGGCCTCAGTGTCCCTGGGCAGCGTGCTGGGTGCGATAGCGAGTGCGCACGTGCTTCGCGCGGTCGGCACCGTCTACCTACTCCTCATCACGGCGGCGTTGGCCGTCATCGCGTATGCGTACACCAATGTGTGGATACAGGAGTCACTCAGGGGCGCAGTGCCGGTAACATTTTATTTTTACTTTAGCAGCATTTAACTCTTAATTGTTTTTTAACCGACTGCGCGATGTAAGGGAAAGTAATGTGTTTATCAGCCTATGTACGTTTTTTTCTATGTGGTGTTCTAAAAATAAAAGGCGCAGGCCGATTTTGATGAATGGTATGTTGTTAGATTCGTCTAGTAAGTTTAACGATAGGGCCGAAAAGTTCTCGAGTGGAGACCATGCACTGGCAAGCGCGGCGTAGGAAGACCAGCCACGAGATGGACAGATGACCTTATACACTTGTATAAGGTCATCTGTCCATCTCGTGGCTGGTCTTCCTACGCCGCGCTTGCCAGTGCATGGTCTCCACTCGAGAACTTTTCTTGCATCCAGCGTCTTCCCGCTACTTAGCGGGAAGACGCTGGATGCAAGCCGCTTCTACTCGGTATCGTTGGAAATCGATGGGAGAAACATATGCCCACCAGTGGACTTCTTATGACTGATATGGTGATGAGTAAATATATTAAAATTATAAAAATCCAGATGGCGATTTTGCGCCAAAATGTATAAATGTGATTACAATATCACGACTTATATGTTTAAATATAACTTGAATGCAATGAGCGAGTATTTAATATTTGTTTACGCCAAAATCCTCTGTAAGGCTACTCACAACTTGTCGGATTCAGAATGGGGTCGGAAACTATCTCCATTTCTGTCATTTCCATTTCCAGAATGACAGAGATCGTGATATAGTTTCCGATTCATTTCAACAGAGAATGACAGAGATAGAGATATATATAGTTTCCGGCCCTATTCCGAATTCGAAGAATCAAAATCAGATCAGTTTTGCAAAAACATTATGGCCTCATATGATAATCTAATCTAGTCTCACAGCTGAGTTACCCATTTCGGGCTTCCATTCGGGGTAAGTTCATTTTTTTGTATTGTTATTAACCCGTTTTTTCATAGCGGGGGGGGAGTGTTTGGCCATAACATAGGTAATTATATGTGCGAGTGAAGCAAGCGCGAACATTTAAATAGACTTTCCGTGTAGGTTTGCCTCCTTACGCAGTCAGGTAAAAATAATAGGAAATAATTAGGCGCGAGCGCGAATTTTTTTTTCAATTTTTATCTATTTTTTTGTAGCGTTTTTATAGTAATATACTTTATTTCTCGTATTAGTGAGACCACAGTATTTCTATGTTAAAATATTTAGTAAAAATGCATTGATTGCAAATTTATTATTCCTAATTAAATTTAAGCATATGACTTTATCGAATTATAGAAAATTACAAACATACATTTTTATGAGAAAGTATGCGCAAAACCGCTGTAAGAGACTATAGATGCGCATCATTTAATTTTAGAATAATTCTAGTGAAATCACTTATTTATGACGAAAAAGCTCATTGGAGTTCTAAAAAATCTAACGACACCTAGCACATCAAAGTCGGTCAAGCCGTTTAGGATTGTAAATCATATAGAAACATACCCATATACATATACTCGAAAAACATAACCCTCCTTCATACGCAGTCTGGTAAAAATAATAGGAAATAACCAGATTTTATACCAAATTTTTGAAACTTTTTATCAAATTTTAGGTATTCATATGCTAATTTAAATGTAAGGCTCAAAAATACAAAAGACCCAGCCCATTGGGTCATGACCCCCATGACCCCCCCCCCCCCCCCCCAATGGATCCGCCCTTGTCCTTATCGCACTATAGTACGAACCTCTTGAAAACATTGCATTTACTTACGGTAGGTATACCAATATTTAGTTTATGATTCAAGTGCAACATTTGAGTAAGAGTTGAATTATTATCTACTTAAATAGACATAGATAATTCAACTCGTACTTAAATGTTGCGTATTTTTCATTACTTTTTACAAAAAACTGGTATACAAATTTCTAAAATTTGTATACCAGTTAAGGTCAAGAAGTTATTCTCTTTAAAAATTCTACGTAACGTTGAAAAGTTGTGAATAGTGGTTCTGATCACCCGAAAAACATTACCCTCCTTTTAGCAGTCGGTTAAGTAACTCAAATAATAACGATCACGTCCCAGACCGCTAAAGAAATAATTATACTTTAAAAAACTGAAGCAACCGACTTCTCATGGATGCCATTGTCAGAACTGGACCTAATTGAAATGGGACTACGCGGGAAGCACCAGCTTTCAAATAAAAAAACCGGACAAGTGCGCGTCAGCCTCGCCCACCGAGGGTTCCGTACAAACTAGTAGATAAAAGGGGGACGGATATCGTATTTTTTTTCATATTTTCCTACTTATACCGAAAAATATACATCGTGAAAATATTTAAAAACCTGTTTTAACTTATGCTAATAAAGCTCTTTCATATGATACCCCACATGATACGGTTAATACACTTTAAAATTTGGACCCTCATTCCTTGCGTAAAGACACAATTTTTCTGTGATTTAATTAAAAATTACCAGTTTTCGAATTTTTTTCCTATAAGTGTACTCTAACCTCTGACACGTCACGGGTCCGCACGTCGCCGATAAAAATGTCCCATGAGCCGATAAAAATGTCCCACAACGGTTCTTGCCAAATTTCATAGTTCTAGGTCAACGGGAAGTACACCATAGGTTTTGATTCCCTTGTGAGTGTCGAAATGTGCATTTTTTACGACATATTCGGCTGTAACTTTTTTTTATGAAAACTGGGAAATTTAATTTTTCTTTCTGCAGCAAAATACTATGGATTTGCGAATATGGATTTAATTTCAACGCGATACCTTCACGAGTTCCCGAGATAAAGGTCTTGCCACCCGGACAGACGGACAGACAGACGGACAACAAAGTGATCCTATAAGGGTTCCGTTTTTTCTTTTGAGGTACGGAACCCTAAAAAGAATCATCAAAATCGGTTCACCCGAAAGTCGAAAGTTATGAGGTAACAAACATTTAAAAAAAAACTTTATAAAAATACAGTCGAATTGAGAACCTCTCGTCCTTTTTTGAAGTCCGTTGTAAATAGACGTCCTGACACATCTTATATTTTCCGATCAAAACAAACACTCGATAAAATGTATAATATCTACACATTTACGATAAAGATGTTATAATTTGTTATAATAGCAACAGCAAGCATATCATGTCAATGATAACAGAGCTGAGAATGATACATAAGCTGTAAGCGCTTATCGCTTGCCTATCAGTCAACCAAGCCGAGCGACGGTACATTTTATTATTAAATAATACTATGATGGCTATATAATCATTAGTAGGATAATGGATGTAACTAGTGGGGGGTTTCGGGGTTCAATTCAAATCCCTCCGAAATTTTTTGTCAAAGTATTAAAGCTAATTTTCGGGTGGCCGTGACTAAAAACCTTTTTGAGCGTTGGATCCACGTCTGAATTTTTGTTGTTATATTTTCTCTATGTATGTACATATGTATTTATGTGGGTGTGTATGTATGTTTCTATATGACCGCTTACAGCCTAATCTGCTTGACCGATTTTGAAGTGCGAAATGTCGTTAGATTCATCTTCATGTCCTGAGTGTCATAGGCTAAATAAAAATCCGATTTTTCATAACCTCTAATTAACGGCAAGTAATTTTATTAAAATTATTGTAAAAAATGCGCATTTATAATCTTTTACAGCTATTTTGCGAATACTTTTTCACAAAAAAACGTAAACTCAACAACGTATCAAGTGTAACGAAATAGTAAATTATACTGCAAAAACCGCTTTTCTGCAGCCGGATATTTTGTTATAATTTCGTCATACTTGATACGCTGTGGAGTGTATTTTTTTCTGAAAAAGTATGCGTTAAATCGCTGTAAAAGATTGTATATGCGCATACTTTAGAATTATTTTAATAAATTCACTTGTTTATTACGAAATAAATTGTTGGAGGTTACGAAAAAAAAACATTTTTTATTTTTGCGAGAGATGTATTATTATTATTACAAAAACTACGACACTAAATATGCCACCTAGGGAGTATAGAAGAATCTAATAACACCTCGCACATCAAAATCGGTTAATCAGTTTGGTTTTTAAAATAAAATTGCGCATTTTGAAATCGCATTTTTTCAGTGCTTTTAACTATAATTATTTATTAAGTAGGTACATTGTTGCCTATCAGCAGCGAAAATTTCGACTAGTTAGATTTATTTTACTGGTCTACAGTGGTTTTGTTGCCCTAGATATAAGATTGATTTTGGATATATTTATGCTCACAATTCATGAAACTATCAATGATTTTCTAAGATTTGCTCTCATTTTTTTTAAATCATTATTTTCATTTTACATTACAAGTAAGTATCGAAAAACAAGAAACAACAATAAAAGATATGTAAAAATCATAAAAAAACATGAGCACATTCAGTACTTTCATGAATAAATTCGTAATCTGGCACTTGAAAACATAAAAATTTGCAAAGATATCCAGGCCAACAAAAAAATTTTTTTTTTTGTAGAGCAGTGTTTTCATTCGAGTCATCGAAATAGTTCACTCATGTGCCCTTGAGCAGTCCTAGCTAGGAGTCGGTTTTTATTTCGTAGAACTCTGCAAATCATTGTACCAACCTTTTTAGTTTTTCTTTGGTTTCGAATATCGACCGCAATATTTATTTAGCGGGTATTTCATCATCATCATCATCTCAGCCACAAAAAGTCCACTGCTAGACATAGCTGCCATGTATTTCCAAAAAGATCTGTTGTAAGCGGCTTGCATCCAGTGTCTTCCTGCCACGTGTATGAGGTCTTCTGTCCACCTTGTAGCTGGGTTAGCAAATCCAGCCACAAAGTGGACAAAAGACAGGTGGTGGTCTTCACTCGAGAACATAAAATGAGGAGAATCATAGACGCACAAAAGTCACCGACATTACCGATAAAGCACAGCGGATTAGCAAGTAGTGGCAATAGACACGTGAATTGATGACCAATGGAGTGGAAGTGGTTTTTTTTTTATCAGCCCTGTTTGTACAATCTGTCCCACTGCTGGGAACGGGTCATCATCATTGTGTGAAGGGTTAGGCCATAGTCTGCCACGCTGGCCAAGTGCGGGTTGGCAGACTTCACACATCTTCAAGATCATTGAGAACTCTCAGACATGTAGGTTTCCTCACGATGTTTTCCTTCACCGTTTGAAGTTGGCGGCAATCAACAATACGCACATAACTTCGAAAAGACAGAGGTTGGTGCCATGGGATTCGAAACCAGGACCTGCGGATCGCAAGTCTGACGGTCTCACCACTAGGCTACCGGAAACTTATAAGTGGGTATTTATATTTCTGTTAATGTTGCTTATTTATTTTTACAGGGCTCTCTCTCGTCAGTGTTAGATTTCCTCCTGGTAAAGGAGATGGTCCGCGAATGCTTCAAGCGGCGGCCGAACAAGGGCCGCGCGCAGATTCTGCTGCTGACCCTGGCTAATAGCTTGACTATCTTCATCATGTACGGAGTCATAGGCTTGGAGTATTTGTATACCAGGCAGAAACTGCACTGGACTTTACCGGTATGGTTTTAATTTATTATTTCTCTCTTTGGTATTATTATCGACACAAAGCCAAACCGTATTATTTTAAGTTTTCCTTGTCTGTCTGTATTGGTACGGTGTACTTTCTCGAAGGACACCGAAAGTACCTAACTAGGTAAGTACCTCCTTGACGGATTTGAACGAAATTTGGCAAGATTATCAATTTATAATTTGTAGAAAGAACTGGCATACTTTTTATCCAAAAAATTGGTTATTAATAGAAGTTAGGGGTTGTCCATTAATTACGTGATGATTTTAGCAACTTAGTACCCCCCCCCCCCCCCGTATCCCCCTGGTGATACGTGGTGTGGTTATAGATGAACCCCGCTTTACCCCGCCTCTACCCAAAATGTCACATGTATTTTTAGATACATTACCTTTAAAAAAAAAAAACAACGCGGCGAGCTTCGAAATTCTTGTTTGGCATCGACGAGTTACGGTCACTCATCGCTTTTCGCTTTATAATTCGTGTGCTCAACGAAAAAACCGGCCAAGTTCGAGCCGGACTCGCGCACCAAGGGTTCCGTACCATTATCTATAAAAACGAGTAAAAAAAAACACATTTGTTGTATGGAGAGCCCCCTTAAATATTTATTTTATTAGGTTTTTTAGTATTGATTGTTATAGCGGCAACAGAAATTCATCATCTGTGAAAATTTCAACTATCTAACTATTACGGTTCATGAGATACAGCCTGGTGACAGACGTACGGACGGACAGACAGCGAAGTCTTATTAATAGGGTCCCGTTTTTTACCCTTTGGGTACGGAACCCTAAAAATAAATAGGTACACGTGATATTTCGTGCGATTAGAGCCCATCACAATCATATTTATCTACGAATAATGGTTTGTTGACAAAAAAACTGTCAATCAACAAGCAATCAGTGTGTAAACGAAATAGAATCGATAATAATATTTTCGTGGAAATGTTACACTGGTTACACACCAATAACTGGAATGGGAACTGCCCCCGTATCACAAGCGTTTAATAATACTTTGACTTTTGTCTCGCTCTTACTACAGTTGAGAGAGCAAGATAAAGGTCAAAGTACTTAATATATATATATTTTTTTTTTTTTTTATTCGAAGATAGGCTTGCGCTTGACTCACCTGATGTTAAGTGACAGTTACGGTCTACGATGGAGCGCGCTTGCCTAGAAGAAACCTATTCACTCGCGATTTGAAGACACCTAGATTATATCCAGTCGGAAAGACCCATTCAGGAAGCGCATTCCACAGTTTGGCAGTACGTACAATGAAAGTGGAGCCAAAGCGTTTCGTACGTGTTTTCGGAATATCAACCATATAACGATGTCGCTTTTTCATGCTTCTTGCAGTCCGATAGAAAAATGGGCATGGGGGAATGAGATCATGCAAAGCAGACGCACACTCACCGAAATGTATACGAAATAAGATTGTGAAATGTATATTGAAATAAGATTGTGGTAACTCCCCTGCTCCCAATGGACCACATACACGTTTTTTATTTATTAGACAGCTTTGTAGTGATAATCCAATCATTTCTGTGAAAAAAAAAATTTGATCAAAACAGACGAAGATACAGCGATATCGAAAAAAAAAATGAACGAGACAAAAGAGACGGCAATCATATGGTTTGTGACGTATCATCCTCTCGCTTACTCACCTGTATGTATTCAGTGTTCACACACGCATACTATTTGTAATATTTACGTAGTGAGTGAATGTGGTGTCATGTTCATGACATCATTGACTATAACTGCAAAGCGGTCGCTTTATACTCTTATAAAGCGACCGCTTTGCAGTTAAGAAAGTTAAAAAAAAAACTTCAACAACTTCGTTATTTCTTAACGTCCCATTACGTAATACGTAATATTATTAATATATATTAATATAATTAATACTATATACTTTATATACGTATCCAAAAATATATAGGTAATCTAAAAATTCCAGCGGTCACACGCATTCGAAACAGGTAACACAAGATTACGAAAATAAATCATAGCATTAACATTTCATATTCAAAACTTCCATGATCACCAAAAGCTCATGTCACAAAAGTCCATCACACAACCAACTGACCTTCAGCATTTATGACCTTATTTGATGTGAAAATAAGGTCATAAATAACGTGTATTTTGTCGTATAACTATGTTCTTTTGTTTCAAGGATTACACTCTATTCAGTGCAACTCACACAACCGTGTCTTTCCTCGGAGGATTTTTCGGAGTGGTCGTAATCCAAAGACTGTTCAGGATAAGCGACCTGGCGTTCGCCAATATAGCCTTTATATCCACCGCCTTGGAGTACTCGGTTAAAGCTATGGCGACAGAAACCTGGCATATGTACTTGGGTAAGTAAATTTCTAAAATTGTAGTTTGAAAAAAAAAACGGAGAAGTGCGAATCTTGGAGACTCGCTCACCGAGGGTTCCGTACAAACTAGTACATAAAAGGGGGAAATTATATTTTTTTTTATATTTTCCTTCATAAATCGAAAAATATACATAGTAAAAATAAATAAAAAGTTATTTTAACCTGTTTTAGCGTGTGCTAATGAAGCTCTTTCAAATGATACCTCACATGATACGGTTAAATTACTTTAAAATTTGGACCCTCCTTCCTTGCATAAAGATACTATCTTTTGTGATTAAATAAAAAATGTCAATTTTTCGGATTTTTTCCGATATGTGTAAACACAATGCTTCTTGCCAAATTTCATAGTTCTAGGTCAACGGGAAGTACCCCATAGGTTTTGATTCCCTTGTGAGTGTC
This sequence comes from Lycia hirtaria, assembly GCA_947563715.1. NCBI lineage: Eukaryota > Metazoa > Arthropoda > Insecta > Lepidoptera > Geometridae > Lycia > Lycia hirtaria. Next base: position 10,196,384 of record OX387384.1, read on the forward strand.
GAAATGTGCGTTTTTTACGACAATACTTTTGATTTGATTTTTCATTCTGCAGCAAGAGACTATGGATCTGCGTATTTGGTTTTAATTTCAACACGATACCTTCACGCGTTCCCGAGATACAGGTACAGGGACAGGGTGTACAGGGAGATACACCCGGACGGACGGACAGACGGACAACAAAGTGATCCTATAAGGGTTCGGTTTTTTACTTTTGAGGTACGGAACCCTAAAAATCAACCAAAATACGCAATTTGTTTACTTAGCTGACATGCAAATAAATTATCTTTATCTTTATCTTTATCTTTATATTTCTCCAGTTTTTTGGTATGTGACGATACTTACTGACTCAACACGTATAACATCCATAACTAGTTTTCGTTCTTCGGATTCAGTAGTAAACAAGGAACTCTTATTATTTTGCCAAGCCGTCTGTCTGTCTGTCATTGGCTTTGCTCAATTAGTACTAGAAAGCTGTAATTTAACATGGATATGTATATTTGTTAAGCCAAAAAAGTAGTAGAATAAAAAAAAAACTAAATCAAATCTTCAAATTTTTTTTGGGGTACCTCCCCTACATGTTAAGTTGGGATGAATTATTTTTTCTCATCGACCCCATCGGGGGTATAGTTGAATTGGTAATCAAAATTAATATTTGAAGTGATAATTTTCGTTAGTCAAGGCCTCATATGGCTAAACAGTTTGGAGATGTGAAAAATTTCTAGTAGCATATACCTATATTATAAAGAAATTAAAAGGAAAACTATCAAGGCGAAGTAGTCTTAAAACTTCACGCTCCACTACGTTTATTTTTTATTCACTAAATCTTTTTTAATACTAAATAAATATACGTTTGATCACCAACTGCGATGGTGTGGCCAATGATGTAGTAGGAGGAAGTAGAACGAGATAGAGGTTTCAGTTCCGAACGACAGAACGAGAGAAAAGTTTTTTAAATTTGTTTAAAAAAAATAACAAATTACAGAACCGATTTTGATGAAATTTCTATGGGACCAATCTGTAAGTATATAGTTTAAACAAAAACAAATCCAAATCGGTTTGACAAACGACGCGGCGTTATGCGGTAACAAACTTATATATAAAATACAATCGAATTGAGAATCTCTATTTTAACCCCCGACTCAAACTGAGGGGTGTTATAAGTTTGATGTGTGTATCTGGCTGCCTGTGGCATGACAGCTCTCAAACAGATGGACCTATGTTTATCTAGTTTTTTTGTCGGGGGTTTTTGAGTTTTCTAAACATTGTAAATAAAAACTACGGGTCAGTCACGTCTGTTTTGAATCGACAAATCCGACTATAGTTTCAACAGCATTCAGCGGTCTTTTTCATAGGAGCAGCAAACTAAAACAAACAAAAGTTTAGGTTGAAAATGCACGCAGCTCAATATTGCCCAAAATGTTAAATGGATTTACTTAGTTTCCAAGCTATTCGATTAATATTTATCGACATTTCCAGGATCGGTACTTTCCATGTTCCGAGGACTGTCGTCTCCACTCATCCGCTCCCTGCTCACGAAGATCTTGCCCCTGACGGATATAGCGAAGGTGTTCGCTCTGATGTCAGCTATTGAAGGAATCTGCCCGCTGTTCTCCCCAGTAATGTACAACTCACTGTATGCGGCAACTATATCTAGTTTCCCGGCTTCGATTTACGTGTTGTCCAACGCTGTCACTGCTATTTGTATCATATTTACAGGGTGAGTCTTTAAAGCATTTTTTACAAGATTTTATTTGACTTGCAATGTTGGTATGTATGGAAGTATGTGTGTTAAGCACGAATCTTGGAAATTAAATTTGAATCACTTCCCGATGTCCTATTGGGTTCAAATTCGGTGTTCGTACCTTTGGTGACAATACAATAATAATATGGTACCATGGAGCTGTTCTGATGATGAATACGCCATAGGAACTTCTTTAACAATACATGATAAACTCATTGAGTTTGGGCTCCTTTGTTTTGTCTTGGTGAGTACTTTGGCGCTACATGACAAATATTAGTTTCGCGCTTGGGGCTCAAAACGCACGGCTACTTCTCTCGCGCATCACATATAAAATCACTGAGTAGGGATATTAGGAAAGGGAGAAACAGAATTGTTTATTTAAATAATCTTGGAATCTGCAAGGCTAAAGTTATCTTCTAGATCGACGAGTTCCATCCTCGACCACACCGTCGCTTAACATCAGGCGAGTTGGTCAATCGTAGATCTATCCAACATAAAAAATAGGAGAAATTTAAAAAAAAGTTTAATTCTATAGCATTTATATTGGTGACAGAGTAGTGAACAAAACATATTTTCTAACTCCCCAGCGAAGTTAAGAGATATCTAAGATTTATAAGATATCTAAGAGAGAAAGAAAATCTTAAGATTTTTTTAAAACATTTTTTCTATCTAAATAAACAAAAAAAAAAGACTGACGATGATGTGGTCAAAGTATTGGTATTATTAAAGCTTCTACTTCTATGTACCTAGGTAAAATCACCTTTTATTTATTTTCCTCATAGATGTGACGAAAAGCAGAGTAACCAAACAAATGTTTAGCACATTGTGAACATAATGTGGTGGTCACGCCACCGTCAGTAATAATAAAGAATTATCACAACTTCCATGTACCCAAATAACATGCAATCTCTTCATATTAAAAATAAATGTCTCCTCCATGTTGTCCTTTTTTGGACACACGCGAAGTTCCAAAATCGTAAATTCAATCAACCCAAATAAAACTTCGAGTTTTATGGTCGGCCGTTTTGCAATTTATAACTAAGAAAGGTAAAATAAGCCTAAAATAAATGTTCACAAATTATTGTTTACGGCCTGCTTATCTCTACACTCAGATTTAATAAACAAAGTCTTCTACACTACGACAAAGATTGTATTTTTTTTTTTATTAAACACAATTAACAAGTATCTATATTAACTATTAAGTGAAAAACAAAATACCGACTGCAGAAAAGCAGTTTTTGCAGTCTAACTTACGACTTTGTTACGCTTGATACGCTGTTCAGTGTACGTTTTTTGTGAGAAAGTATGCGTAAATTTGCTGTAAAAGATTGTAAATGCGCATTCTTTAGAATCATCCTAGTAAAAATCACTTGTTTATTACGAAAAAGTTCGTTGGAGGTTACGAAAAAACGCATTTTTTGCGAGAGATGTATTATTATTATTTTAAGAAAATATAGCTATGAAACTCTGGAAGTAAATAAATAAATTAATAAATATTTGTGGACATTTCACACAACACCATCTAGCCCAAACTAAGCAAAGCTTGTACTATGGAACTAGATGGCTGATAGAATACATATATACTTTTTTTGTTGTAAATATATACATATGATACATAGAAACACCCAGACACAGAACAAACATCCATGCTCATCACACAAATGTTTGCCCTGGGTGGGGATTGAACCCACGACCTTTCAGTTCAGCAGGTAGACGTAAACACACTACCAACTGAGCCACAAGGCCAGAAGACGAATCTAACGACACTTCGCAAATCGAAATCGGTCAAGCCGTTAAGACCATAGGCGATCATAATAGAAACAAACATACATATACTCGAAAAACTTAAAAAAAAACCTTCCGCTTACGCAGTCGGGAAAAATAATATGCAATATGGCTCTATTTGTGCCTTTCGGTACAAGTAAGTTATTAGTCCGAGCGAGCACTGAAGATTGTGAAATTTTGGAACTAATTTTAACTTTGACCGCTGGAACACAATATCTTAATAGTTACGAGTATGTATGGCCGGAAAACGATTGAAGTAGGGATTGGTGGCATGGACTCTAGTGCTTCATACTTGCCCATTACTTTCAAAGTTCACGAGCGGCTTTTTGGTTCTGAAATATTGCGTTCAACAAAATACCTACAACAAAATACCGCGTGATTATCTCACTACACCGACCCATATATTTTCTGATTTTCCCCGAAATACCTTCCCCTTTTATTTCAATTCTCACGACTTCTTATGTAAGATAGAACGGGGTATGGTAGATAGGTACTACCTCAAGCGAACTGTGAAAGAGTCCTTCCAACTCGTATTTACCACAAAAAATACAAATAATCGATTCTCAACCAGATTTCCGAATTACCTACCAACGAAATTCAACTCATTAATATGCACATACTTGTAATATTCAATGTGACCAAATTCAAAATAAAAACATGATTGGTGTTTTTGTACCGATACTTAGAAATCCTACAATGTCATTTATGTATTGTGCGCTCCAATGCAAATAGAATGTAGGTCTCGCTCCGCAAACAATAGCGACTCTTGCTACGACGCAATAAAGTGTAAATCGGGCATGCACAGGCGTTAAATGTTTACATACACATTCTAAATACCCATGTCTCGCTCTACCGTGTAGCTATCTTTTATAGCATACGACAGTCCTGGGGCCCAATTCAGTTATTCAAAACCGCTCCATAGCCGAACCATATGTGGAGCGTTTCCCGTCGGCCGCCATCGTTTTTTTTTTGACTCAGTCACTTTTATGTCATACAATTGACACATTTGATGAAACGTAACACGTCCTTCGCTCGTTACTAAATCAAAAAATGATAGCAGCCGACAGGAAATGCTTCGCACAAGGTTCAGTTACGGATCGGTTTTGAATAACTGAATTGCCCCCCTGTATCTCGGAAACGCGTGAAGGTATGGCCTGTACCACAAGCATTCAGTCTTATTTAAATATTACTTTGATTTTTGATTCGGTCTTTCTAAGTTAAGAGTCCAGTCGTCGAGCCGAGGCGTAAATATGTAAATACGTTATTATTTAATACATTATTATACATAAACTGGCCTACATAAACAGATTTATTTTCTCAAGGAATGCCAGGAAAAACTATTGAGAAATCAACATAAATATGATAAATAATCAAACATGTAAAACGGCACGAATCACATAAATATTAAAATTAATTATTTATATTTCGAATTTATGAATTAAAAACCGTAAAATCAATAATTGTAATGTTTATGCAACGTCTCAGCTAAAAAATAATAAGCAACGTACTTACTGACTGCCTCTTATTTTCAGATTCGTCCAGTACTTCAGGTGGAATGTGACTTCGTCCTATCAGCGCCTAACCGATAGCTAGTTTGTAAACTGAGAAACAAGTGAATGTCTATTGAAAACTAAAGTGACTCGAAACATCATAATCTAATAGATTTTGTATTAATGTCCATATTGACTTAAGTATACGTTTGTAAAATATTTTTATACAAACATTATAGAAATTGTACCTAGATTGCCGCTGGCAGCGAGACAGGATCTGGGCAGCCAACGGTATATTCGTTTGAGTACGGAAGCCGAGGCGAGTTAAACTCGTACTTTACCAGAGGTTGTACCACAAGCGTTCAAACAGTCTTATTTCAATATTACTTTCACTTTTGTCTCGCTCTTTCTACAACTGAGTGAGCAAGACAAAGTCAAAGTTTTATTGAAATAAGTCTGCTATTGACATTGTGGTAACTCTCCGATTGTTTGTGTCATACACGTATATACTCTATATTTTGTACTTCTTTATGTTTTGGTATGTGTTTTTTTAGACTGACTGAGACACCTGTGCTATTGTGATACATTGAATAAAAGTAGTATTAGTGACTCACTTTAATATAGTTAAGTACCATAGTTACCATATGTACCGTAGTTTTTATTTAAAAATGTGTGAAAACCACGTTAATATCCATAGTAAAATAGTTAAGTACCATTTACATACGCGTTACGTAGGGACTACGTATAGATTCCAGTTAGTAAGTACAATGATTTAGTATTATATTAATTACTTTTGTAACATCAAATTTTAGCCTGATGTGCCTTTTTACACTATGTAAAAGTAAGGACATTAAAACTAGACTAGATAATAATGTTAGGGTGAATCACAATGGAGAACAGCTACTTTTTAAAACACAACTCCAGTAGATACAATAAATTTTATACGTGTATTTTATATTATTTTAAGATACATATATAGTATAAGGCTCGGTCGTCACTGTTGCATTCGAAGCGAAACGTAATTGCGAAAACTCGCGTGTATTTTTTTTCAAGAGAAAGTAAGTATAGCACCACCACCACAACATTCCGCATTTATCAATAGATAGTTTGGATAGAGAAGTAATAGACTAAGAGCGGGCCGTATGTTTATCGGGTAACAAGATGTGACCTATCTAGGATGACGCACATTAGTAAGGTGTCTCTAAATATACAGGGTTACCTTGGCTAAACCTGGAGCGTTTTGTACAGTTAGCAAAAATGTGTCCATTTTTTGGAGTGTACACCACCATCGAGTAACAAGTAGTATATTCGCAAGTGCCTATCGAGAGGTGCTAAAATCAATATGGTTGCCTCGCCTAACTCTGAAGCTTTTATAACTCAGTCTAATTTTAGGGTGCCAAAAATAATACCAATCACGCCATCAACAAGATGAGACTTATGCAACTATATTGATATTGACACTTATAGAAAGGCACTTTCGAATGATAAGGTGGTGGACACAAAAAATGTTCCAATATTTGCCATCTGTACAACAACCCTGTACATTTAGAAACACCTTACTAATTTGCGTTATCCTAGATAGGTCACATCTTGTTACCCGATGAGGTGGGTAAACATACGGCCCGCTCTTAGTCTATAATGTCATCTAGGGGACTGCTGTCGTTATTTCATTACTCACATACCCAATCACATTAAAAAAGAACATGAATTGGATGCTATATGGATGGATAGAAAACAGTTTTCTTTTGAGACCGACGCCGAAGTGACGCTTCCCATGCGCATTGAAGATATAGGTATTTCCTAATATTTTTATACATTATATTGCAGGATTCCCATTGTCGTTTCAGCTTTATATCATTAGCTAAAATGAATCTACAAGCGATATGGAAGATTTAAAAAAAATGTTTCTAGTCTTTGCTAGGTGCTCATTTTAAAATAAAAACTTTGTGATAAATCTATTTTGTGATGTTATGATCTTTAAAAATCAACTTTTTAGATGGCTGTGTTGTGCCTATTTCTACCATATAAGGATAACACTGATTTCGGCGCCTAACCGTTACCTGATATTGACTACAAATGGCTAGCCTTGTTTTTCAAATTACGTGAAAAAGGCAGGAAATAATCCTAGTTACTCATGATTACAACCACACACAAAAATCATCAACATCAGATGTTTAAAAGTATACATTTATTTTTTTCCTGTTGTATACGTAATGGAAAATTTTAATAGTATTTAAACTCATTCCGTGTCTATAATTCATAATGTAAGTTAAAAACCAGTTTCTCATGAAATAATCATTTTAATCAAGTAACTGAGTATAAAACGGTTTCATATGACATGTATTATGCAGGGTACATACTCTTTGTACGGTAAGTAAATTCTTTAACACAATATTTCTTTAAAAAAGTTACAAGGTATCCATAGGTACACTGAACAACATATTTTTATAGAATCTGTATCTTTTCAAGGCATTGTACACCATGCACGATACTTTCCCTGCTTTAAACAAAAAAATAAATTTAAAGATAAATTTGAATGAACAATTACATACTATTTGTTTGAACTTATTGATGGCGTAATGTTATAAACAATGCAAGGACTATTTCTACTTATAATAATAATCATCACAGATTACAACTTTTATAACAATCTATAATTAAGTTGTTAGTTTGTATTTGTACAAGAATAAATGTGTCAATCACTGACCTCCAAGTTTTTTTTTTAGAACTGGCCAAGCTTTTCCCACAAAAATAATTGCTTGAAACGCCGTGCGAATATCGCATTCACACTACTTTGACTTACATTACAACATGTCATTTCCCAAGACACTCGTATCTGCCTACGACGCTATGTCAATAATCAAAATTTGCATTAATATAATTTGACTGCTGCCAGTCCTGGATGAAGGTCAGTTCGTATTTCAGACACACGCGATTCATTTCAATGTTAGTGTTAGGTCAGTTCGTATTACAGACACACGCGATTCATTTCAATGTTAGTGTTTCCTTTACATATCCCATAACGAAAACAACAATGGCACACTGATGTCAAATAGCTTGTAATATAGGTCTCATTGGTAGTTACGAAATAACGCCAGTGTTGTTTGCATTATTAGATGTATAAAAGAAACATTAGCGATTGTGCATTTTTTCACGTCAGGTTAGTTGCCACGAAATGAGATTCTAAAACTTGTTTACAAGACTAACCCCCAGGCCACGAGACGCTACCTTCGAGAAAGATGAGAGATAGTTGCGACCTCAAAGTAAATCAAATGATCAGGCGTCACGCTTCTAGCGTGTGTTTCACGACCACAGCAAGTATGTCTGTAGCGTGTTACTTTGCGATTCAAATGAATGGAAAGAAATTACGTTAAATTCTATGCACTCCCAACTATTTTTAAAATTTAAACTGAGCAACTTTAATAATAGATCACAGATTTCAAACATGCCCCACCTCGTGTTACAAATTTTAAAACCAACCATAGACACGTACAAAATCAAACTTACAAATAAAAAATGTAAAGGCAAAGAAAACAGCAAGAAAAAACTTAGAAAATCTTAATCACTAAATAATAAAAAAACTTAAGTACAACAGCATGATTAATGTATCTGTACAATTCAATGGGACTTATGCATTATAGTTAGGATCTAATGATAAAACTGAGGCTATGAAATTCTTAACAAAATAACTTATTCTATAGGTGATGCACCTGTGTTCATCGGAGTTCATCGTCGGGAAGGTTGCAAACGGGCAACTGATTGGTAGGTAATAGACAGTTTGTAAGAGCACCATTTAGCATGTGTTTGTCCTACAAAAGAAAAAACATCTGATTCCTAAATATACTCAATTTTAAAGATTCTTTTTACGTGATGAGAACAATGAATAACTAAACTTGTTCTTTCTACCTTTCTTTATAATTTGCAAATTACAAGTTTTGAAATAGTTTTAGTAAAATTTGAATGAAGCAAAAGACATTTATAGTTATTGTCCGAAAAAAGATGGATTGGATGATGATTAGTGTTTTAATGAACAGTTTTCTCTTGTAATATTGATGCGCTATACTATTATACTGGCGGTAAATTTATTCACGACAAACTCCAACCAACCCGGATTAGTCACCACCTTAAAACATCTTGTCAAATCTAGCTACAGTCTTGTGAGTAGGTTTTAGATGGTCAGACCATCGTGTTAATGCAAAACAACAATATTTTTACAAAGAACTTTAGCTACAGTTTGTAGGCTCTTAAGCGTGTGTATAGTACCAGCTAATCCAGCTATACCTTGAACTATAGTACCCATTCATTTAGCTAAAATATGATAATAACTGCATCCCGCTCGCACGCATGGCACACCTAGATAGTGCCATAGCTTTTACTCACTCTCTTGTCTCATTTGCACAACCTACACTCCCCATGTGTGCGAGCAAGAGATCTAACTTTTCATATTATATGCTAAATATATAGGGCACTTTAAAACAATCAATTATTAAAATAACACGCAAAAATGACATACATTATTTTCACTAGTACAAGCGAAATAAACGCTAAAACCATTTTTTTTGGCCCATGGAAGTTAACGATTTCATTCAAACCACACCAAGTTTCACTGAAGACAGTGTCAAATACACTGTATTTATCTCTCACTGATTAATTTCGGATTCCAGAAACATGTTTCGTGCATACAGTTTCGTGATGCCTCTTTAGCCCTCAGCATAAGCACCAATGACGTCAAATACACAAACCACTTGTTGCACATGAAAAACCAAAACACTTCTGCGACACTTAGTACTTTCAAATTGTCTTTTCGTGGTCCTACCATTCTTCTTCGGGATCTTGGCCCTGTTCAACGACAGGAGCACTGGTGTTGTTGTTAAAGCTCTGGAAGATATAACACAAATATTAAGATGTTGGTAGGAAGAGACTTCGAAGTGTACTATGCAAAGCTGGCCAGAATCGAGTTGTAACCATACTGTGAAGATTCCTCTCTAACGTCGTTTTTTTGGATTACAAATAAAAAACGACATACCAACCAAATTAATAAAAAATTAAGAAGTAGTGTAATAACAGACGGTATTATCGCTAAAAGCTATCTCTTTTAGACAACCATCCAGTAAAGTTTATTTTTTGTACAATTAAACAAAAACTGAATATTTCTGTCATTTCAAAATCGTAAAAAGAATGTAAATATGCATCAATACCTGATCATCTCCCTTGAAGGGCATGAACAAAAAAATATTATTTTAATATTTTTTTAACACAAGTATATCTCTCTATTCACTCCTTTATACAATATTTCTCTTAGTTCAAGTCAAGCAGAAAAAAATATCTTTGTCGTCTCTTAGAAATTTTGTGGATCAACATGTAATTTTTAATAAGCGCCAATCAAAACAAAGTAGTATACTCACTCGCACATCACTGCCTCCATATTTGTTAGTCTTATATGTGCCGGTGCCGCCGCCGGCCTGCAAGAAGTCTGGTACGGGCTGGTCGGCTTGTCGGAGGATCTTCGCTAAGTCAGCCGTTAACGCACCATCCTGCAAAATAAACAGTGTTACTAGAGAGTATATTTGGATAAAGAACCATCGCGGCAAAATATGGGAACTTTTGATTTAAGGAAATAAGGTAATAGCGCCCTCACTGCCACATTCTAATTCCTCCTTGCCGTTTTTACTATCAGATAGTCAGAAACACTAAAAAGCGTCACCGTTTCATGGTAGAGATTCCAAAAACCCGAACGTGACGATTTAATTTCACTTTCATCGTGTGGTTTAATAATACGGAATACGCTTCCTGAGTGAGTCTTTCACGATAGATATAATCTGGGTGTCTTTAAATAGCGAGTGAACTGGTTTCTTCTAGGTAAGCGCGCTCCATCGTAGACCGCAACGTCGCTTAACATCAGGCGAGTTAGCGGTTAAGCGCAAACCTATTACTAAATAAAAAAAATGTTCTCTAACTTAACAGACTCAAACCATGTTTTACAAAAACTTCCTAAACAAATCTGAAATATTGAAAAATGACGAAAGGAAAGCAATTTTATCCTTAGGTCCCATCGAAGCCTGTCCTAATGTTATAAATGCGAAAGTGACTGTCCCTCTGTCCGTTTGTTACCTTTTCACGCTCAAATATCAAAACCAATTGTTATGTCATTTAGTCTGATATAGCTGAAAACCTTGAGAGGGACATATGATACATTTTATTAGCATCTTCGTCACCACCATTTTTCGTCAGTGGGTTGTGGGTGGTGGCACAGCTAGTTTTCTAATTTTTAGTACAGGAGGCGTAAAATTGCATTGCGAGAATTGAATTCTGATGGAAGATTTGTTACCTGATCAGCGTCATAGAAGGACACAGCCTTGCCTCTGTTTCCGACGCGGCCCGTTCTGCCGATCCTATGTACATACTCGTCAATGCTCTTTGGAAGATCGTAGTTCACCACGATGTCTACATTTTTAATATCTAAAAAAAAAGAATAGTTAAGTATTTCAAGTGCTTATAATTGCTCCATTTTATAGCCGAATTGGGTGTTGTCTCTTGTATTTCTCTCTCAACATGCAAGATTATTATTAATAAGGTCTACCACAGACGCTGGCAGTTTCGAAATCATGAATCTAAGATACATATTATATGACCATGTCATTACTGCAGTGTCCAGTGCGACAAATAAATTAGTACTCAGCGATAATGCTGAAATGGCACCGTATTAAAAACTGTGACTACGTTGAAAACTTGCGATGGCGCAGCAATGAGTAATACGAGGCGCCAGTGATGTTGAAGATGCCGACGACGCTTTTTGACATCGTTTGGTAGTCATAGCGCCTAGGCCCTCGATATCTCCAAAACACTTACCAAGCCCTCGCGCAGCAACGGCAGTCGCGACCAGTATGCAATGGCGGCCCCTCTTGAAGTTGTCGAGGGCCTCTTCCCTCTCGCGCTGCATCCTGTCTCCATGAATGGATGACGTCAGCATTTGCTGCTCAGAGAGCATGGCCGCTATGAAGTCTGCATTGCGCTTCGTCTCCACAAATACGAGGATACGCTTCCGATCTGGAAATAGCAAGTAATTATTACAAATATTGATACTAACCCACTTTTAATGTTTATCACATTTATTTTACATAATTTTAAGACTTGACATTTTGAACAATGCAATATCTGTGGTCAGGAAAGATCACATGTAGGTTTAATTATTTTTTTACATGAAATAGATCTACAATAAATTATTGTAGATCTATTACATGTAAAAAACTGATAAATCTGTTGCTTACTATCAGCTGAGTTGTTGGTGGTCAATTAGACCACCAACTCAGCTGATAGTAAGCAACTGATGTCTAAGTTTTTGTTACGAAAATCTATCCTCACAGAATTATTGTCAGATGTAATATTGAAACAACATTTTTCATTTTTCTTATTTCAATAACGTAACTAAGATGAAACTAAAAAAAACTCCTCATAGAAAACCACAAAATGTTGCAGGTATGAATCAAATTGAGGACCTCCTATTTAGAATGGCGAACATTAGCGTCAATATCTGTGTTGTATTTCAAGCGAGTACTCACCATTACAACAAACCTCATACTATAATGAATATAAATATGATGACTCACCATTATCCTCAATAAGTTTCTTGAGCATGTTCTGTTTCTCGTACTTGGTGACCTCGTGGAATATCTGCTCGACGTCGGTGCTGGCGCCGCCGACCACTCCCACCGCCACGAACAGATAGTTGTTGAGGAACCGACCCGCCAAGTGCTGGATGTCTTCCGGGAATGTTGCCGAGAACATTAGCGTTTGACGCTGGTCCTGTTGAAATCCGTCATTATTGGTTAGGGCCTAGATTTTTTTTTATGCGTTCAAAAAAAAACAGTGTAAGCATGGGAGTGAAAAGTCCGATTCAAAGGAGCATCACACGAGTGGAACAAGAGATAGATAAATAATAATAGTACATAAATAAAGGTATAAATAAAACCATCTTTGCTAGCAACAACAAATTTTGTTTAAAAGTAACAATAAAAAAAAAGATGTAGTAAAGTAGCAATATTAAACATTAACAGATTTTGATGCTGCTTTTTTATCTGTTTTAAGTCATAAATGTGTATGCCTCTACGATTTGCTTTTTTCAAATTCATTATAATATCGAAGTACAAAAATTAAAAATGTAAAAGAAAAAACAAACCGTAGAGGCATAGTCATTAAAAGAATCATATAAAATATATATAATGAAATTGGATATTTAGGGGTAGAAAACAGGTAGTTTTCTCCTGATGCATGAAAAATACGCAATTTGCTGGCAAAATATCGCACAACAATGATTCTCTTAATACCATATCGAAAAAACAAGTGGGTTCACTCGCATCAAAACTATGGTCGGGCTTTCAGTCAAAATAAACGTGACGCGTTAAAAAATGGCATGACCATGTTTTTTTTCTTAATTTCTATTGGCAAAGCATTATAGAGAAACTTCACTGTCACTGCAGGTCAAAATTACATCTTACCATCTAACCCTCTCCCTTCCATCTAACCCTCTAACCACGGTCAAATGTGATGTCAAACGGCCTCATGGACTTTGATGCTTTGCTTACCCAGTACTGAGAAAACAAGTGTGATTTTATGTTTATTTGTAAATACCTAAAATACAGACATGTACTCAGAGTACTCACATTAGAGACCATAGTTTCGTGTGTCATCATCTTCTCGACGCTGGGCATGAAGCCCATGTCCAGCATCCTGTCTGCCTCGTCGAGCACTATGTATCGAATCTGCTCGAACGACACCCGCTTTCGGTCCACGAAATCGTGCAGACGGCCGGGGGTCGCCACCAGGATGTGGCAGCCTCGCTATCAAATATACACAAACTTTACTCTTCAGATTTGCATACCCAGAACTATTAGAGGACTTACAGATCCGCCCTGGGTGACATTTTGAAGGTAATGTGGTCCTTCTTTGGCAATCCAGATATGGGTAAGTAAGGCATGGGATAAGATTATAGATCTACGATTGACCACCAACTTGCTTGATGTTAAACGACGGTGTGGCCGAGGATGGATCTCATCAATCTAGAAGATATTAATTTACTCTAGCTTTGAAAATTCCAAGATTGTAGTTCTCAGGAAACAGATATAGAGATAGGCGGCAAATAATTTCATAATGATAAACTATTTTAGCCTAAAAAATGGCAGGTTTTTGTTGGATTCCAGATAAAATTAGCTGCTGGCTATACTCACAGCGATATTATCACCCTGGTGTCTGACGGCGGTGCCGCCGTACGCGACGGCTATCTTCAACACGGAGCCGTGCGAGAACTTCCGCGCCTCGTTGAATATTTGCAGGGTCAGCTCGCGAGTTGGTGACACTATCACCACCTTAACAAAGAAAACATTGAAACAATGTGATAAATCAGATTCTTTTTTAACCAAAATATAGCTACATTTCAGATGCACATGGCCAAAGAAAGTAACTATGCTAGATTATCTGATCTCTTCATTGCTATACAATTGAACAGATTGATATGAAATTCGGGTGACACCTCGAGGCACAGCTAGTATACATCTTTAAAATAGGAATATTTTAGAAAGTCATGTAAGAAAACTAAAACTTACCTGAGGATGAGCACAATACTCGCCAGTCTTGAGTTCAGCTTGTTCTTGTAACAGTTGATTTATGATGGGAAGCAGGAATGCAGCCTGTTCATTAAAAAAAACTGTTTTTAAACTCATACCTTATACTCATAGATAAAAATATAACATTTTGTCAATATTGACCAAAATTGATAGCAATGATTTACTTGAGGTGAAGCTATTGTAACTAAACTGAAACAGTGAGTGTTTCAAAACAAGACACAATAGTATTTCATGCACATGTTATGTTAAGGCTGTAATATGTTTTGTACATGAAGATATTCAAATCTTACACATTAATTGACTTACACAGAGGTTGCATAATTTTGTTAGTCTTTTTTTTAATCCAGTGATAGGTTTGCGCTTGTCCGTGAACTCGCCTAACTTTAAGCTACATTGCTATCTGTAGATATGCAATAAGTTAGATTTATAGTCCATCACTGTGAGAAATTGAGTAATGGAAGAATCGTCAGAAGAAAAACGGCATGCAATAGAAACAGGTACTCTATAGCTAGCTGCTAGACGTAAGGTTGCTGGTTCCTATGTATTCTACAAACTCCACCTTGGCAGGCGTAATCAGGAATTGCAGGATATTATATCGCCCTCCATTTTTGCTATAGCACTTTTCAATACTGAAATGTTCCTTCACTTCATCCTTTTCTAGTATTGTAGTTTTGGACTCTTTTTGGTCATGCTGGTAAGACTTTAAAATCTCTCTACCTGTAACTTTATTTTCTAAATTCTACAACCTAAAAACGAAGCATTAGTAGTAAAATTTTAAGTGTTTGTAGAAAGTATTCCATGTGAGATGTTACCAACAAAAGCATTACACTCATATTCATATAAAAAACATATATGTTTGTAGTGGCCTTTTTTATAATTGTATTGCATGTTTTGTGTTACTAAGTTAATATGAGTAAATTAGATCAGTTTTATCTCACCATAAAGAGCAAGCTAAAGCATATCTACTAAGTTTAACACAATTATAACACTGAGAAAAGGTAATTTTTCTAACCGTTTTCCCGGAACCAGTTTGCGCGCATCCCATGAGATCCCTGCCGCCCATGATGATAGGGATGGCGTGTTTCTGTATGGGCGTCGGCTTCGTGTACCCAGATTTCAGAATGTTGTCCAAGACGTACTTCCGTAGGTTGGCCGACTCGAAACTGTCAATAGGTCGCGGCGGGTTCTCACCGCTCACCTGAAATAACATTGTAGCTAAAAAAAACCCTTCACACCCTACCCTTCCTTTATCCTTCTCACAATGAGAAGATGGCCCGCGCCCAGCAGTGGGACAGTTTGTACAAAAATTTACAAAAAGGCTGATATTTTTTTTTACAGAAAAACCTTTAAACTGATACAGTTGAAACCAGTAAAATATAGATCAAAATAGATTCATTTATTGGGCGCTACGATGCCAGACATACACAGATACACACATCAAAATTATAATACCCTCGTATTACATTACGGGTTAAAAAATAGGACAAGTGCGAGTCAGTCTCGCCCACCGAGGGTTCAGTACAAACTAGTATATAAAAGGGGGAAATTATATATTTTCCTTCATAAACCAAAAAATATACATCGTAAAAATATTTGAAACCCTGTTTTAGCTTGTGCTAATGAATATATGCATATAATGCATATGATAGTGAAGTAAGCATTAATAGCATCATATTGAAAACTATTTATTGGAGTTTTACGGTCATGGTGCTCTGCTTCAAAACAATCTCAGTGATCAATTGAGAGATTGGGATTAAGCAATAGCAAAGTTTTAAGTGTGCGCCTATTGAAGAAAGGATGTGTTACGTACGCTTATGAGTAATCAAAATGTTACAAACATTGTTAATCCCCCTCCATCCCCCAACTCTTTCAGGGTCAAGACAAGACGTATCCCCTACATTTTGGCTCTTCGCATTGGCCTAATCTTGGCAGGCCTGAGTTAAGATTATTATAAAAAAATAAAGTTAAATTTCTCTTATTTTTATATTCTTATTCTTTCAAAATGACGACTATTAACAACAAATAACAATGTAATTCAACTGCAGAACATTTTAAACACATGTGATTTTTTTTTAGGCTAGGATAATATAAAGTGAATTATGTACACAGCTGCTGTATAGAATTGAAAATCGTAACTGAATCCAATAAATATGAACTAGGACAACCTTGGTTGTCCACCACAACTCCACCTATATTACATTTTTATCTTGATAAAAATTTATTATAGGTGGAGTAGAAGAGTACTGCAGTTTTGTTTCACTATAATTTGAGAACCTGAACTCCATGAAATTTTGTCGATACAACTATCCTCATTAAAAAATATATACATTTCTAATTAGCATAAAATTGAAGAGTAATTTCTTCTGCTCTTTACGTTATGGAGTATTTAGATGCTCAATGCGTCGCGTTATTAGCTTCATGGGTCGAGAATGAAATAATTCATAGATATAATGCTCAATGCGTCGCGTTATTAACTTCATGGATCGAGAATGAAATAATTCATAGATATAATGCTCAATGCGTCGCGTTATTAACTTCATGGGTCGAGAATGAAATAATTCATAGATATAATGCTCAATGCGTCGCGTTATTAACTTCATGGGTCGAGAATGAAATAATTCATATAATTATATAATGCTCAATGCGTCGCGTTATTAACTTCATGGGTCGATAATGAAATAATTCATATATATAATGCTCAATGCGTCGCGTTATTAACTTCATGGGTCGAGAATGAAATAATTCATAGATATAAAAAGTATTCTGATTTGTACTACAAAATATATAAGTTCTGAGGGAGATAGTGACACAATATAGCTGTAAAGGCCCCCTATGTTTCGAATAAATAAAAAAAAGTACTGAGGGAACATGTTTGAATTCCCTAATAAAACCAATCATATACTCACTTTGACGGCAATGTGATCAAACTTATCGAAGTTAATGCCAGAGCTGATGGTGCTACTGAATATCTCTGTCTCGTCAGTGGTTGGCTCGGGAGGTACGTATGTGACGGGCGGTTTCTTTGGCTCGCCGTTTTCGTCGAGTTCGGGCTCCTGAGTGTCGCCGTCACCACGGTCGCGGTCGCCACGGTCGCGGTCCCCGCCGCCTCCTCGCCCGCCCCCTCGCCCGCCGCGGCCACGACCTCGACCCCGCTCGCCGCGATCTCTGTCGCCGCGCTCCTCCCCGTCATCTCCTTTGGAATAAACATATTTTTCAATAAGGCTATTCATAACATGTCCTATTCGAAATAGGGTCGGAAACGATATCTCCATTTCTATCATTTTGATATTTTATTTATTTATCATAATTACAAAGTTAAAATAGAATACACATATTTAACACCTGAAAACCACAAATGGTTTGTGGAGGAGCTCATTCACTGCAATAAACACCTAATCAAAAACAAATCAATCTATCTACATATTTGCTGCATTATTACAGTGCGTAAGCAGCACTGATACAGGTGATGTTTTAACAATGGTTTAAAAAATGTAAGACAGTTTAAAATATATTAGTTAATATGTTTTAAACAACTGTAATTTTTTTTGATATTCGTTTATAATTTGTATCATTAGTCGTATTTTTAACCTCATATGGTAAGCTATTCAAAAGGACAGGAACAATAAATCCTAGCATTCTTCTTCCGCATAAATTGTTTACTCGTGTAATTTTTAACATATATTAAGTAATTTTATGAGTTATGACTTATGAGAAACAGGAATTTGTATATTCATGTGTGTGACTGTTCTATCAATAAGGACAAGTCTACTCTAAATTGAACAGACAATATATTACAATACTCAAAAATATCAATGATATTTTCTTTGTATTTTTTTAACATGTTTTGGGACTATATGTTTTAGTAATCTAACTTGTAAATTAATTATTTTATCAATTTAATTTTAAATGTTCGTCCATAACTAGTGATACCATATGATATAATTGATTCTGCCATTGCTACATACATAGTTCGCAAGAGTTGTGTTGTATATAGAATAGGAAAGACTGTTGTGGATAGGGGTACAGGTCCATTCACAAATATAAGGCCACCTTAAGGTTGTGCTCAAAGCCCGCGGCTATCTCTCTCAGGCATCACAACATTTTTAAACATAATAAAATCACTGAGTTGATACATATTAGGAACTTGGGAAACAGATCGTTTATTTAGACAGGAGGAATATAAAAAAAAAGGTTTTATTCAGATATCATCTATATTGGCGAAGACAAAAAATAACATATTTTGAAACTCCTCAGCTAACTTATAAGGTAATGAAGAAAAACTTTTTTCTTAACATTTCTCCTAAATAAACTACAGACTCACATTTCTCATATCCTCACTTAGTGATTTAAATGTTTAATAAAATTTAAAAAAATATTAAATTGACTTAATTTTAACTAAAAATTACAGTTCACTCACATCTGTTTAAACTATAGTCGGATTTTTCGTCTCAAAACAGACGTGTGTGTACTTTTTATTTAAAATTGATTTCAAAACAATCCAAATAACTGAAAGCGATAAATATTTATTTTAAGATGTATTTTTTTTGTTCACAAAAAATATAGCCTACGACACACAGGCAGTGAAGATGAATCTAATGACACCTCGCACATCAAAATCGATCAAGCCATTTAGACTGTAGGCGCTCATATAGAAACATACATACATATCCACATAAATACACTCGTAAAACAACCCTAGGAGGGTTACGGAGGCTTTGCAGTCAGATATAACATAATACGCAACTGCAGAAGAGCTAATATCTTAATAATTCTAGTAAATCACTTATTTTTTAAGAAAAAGTTAATTGGACGTTGCAAAATAGCGCATTTTTTATTTGTGCGAGAGTAGTATTATTATTATTACAAAAATATTGCCTATGACACTCTAGAGTGAAGACGAATATAACGACACCTCATACATCAAAATCGATCAAACAGTTTAGGCTGTAGGCATTCATATAGAAACACATCACATACATAGATACTCGAAAAACAATGCTCCTTCTGGCGCAGTCTGGTAAAACTGGGCGTCTATTATATTAATTATGGGATAAATTGACATACCTGGGGGAACGGAAGTGTACGCCATGAATAAGCCAGCAGACATTCATTTATATGTATATACTATACATGGATTGCTTAAATCAGAACAAACAAATCTCTAGCTGCGACCTTGCTACCCCCTAACAAAATGCGTCGAAAACGCAGTTGTCGGTTAGTGTGGCGCTTACTTACCTCCATAGCCTCCGCCGCCGCCACCGTAGCCCCCGCCGCCGTTGGTTTCATAGTCTCGCGAGCCCCCACGTCCTCCTCTGCCGCCGCGACCGCCTCTGCCGCCGCGACCACCACGCCCTCTTCTCTCGCCAAACCCGTTGCTTTCTGATTCATCTGGAACAGTTAAAAACATTTTCATACTAGGCTATTTCAACTAGGCAATTTCAGGAACAGTGATCGCAGATTCCGCTATTTTATAGGTTTCAATGCGCATACAGAATCTTTAGTCGCGGTGTCGCATCCTCCTTGCTCTCTTAAAATAAAATTAATATTTAAGGGGGGCTCCCATACAACAGACATGATTTTATTGCCGTTTTTATAGATAATGGTACGGAACCCTTCGTGCGCAAGTCCGACTCGCACTTGGCCGGTTTTATTTATAATATCTGTTGTAGATACTTACAAATTAAATAAACCAAAAATACAAATACATAAATATGAAATAATTGAATCCTTTTAATTTTTCATTAACGCAAAAAGACCACTCTTACAACTTATCAGATCAAGTTCCAATTTAAGCCTGACTTATTTCACCCATAAATTAAATACAAGCAACCTACAAGAATGTATAATTATATCTATATCAGGAAGCCTAGTAATATTGGCCTTGAGTCACCTCAATGAGGCAAAGGTCAGAGCAAAAGCTTGCAAAACAGATAACCACACATGCCCACATTTGTCCTTGAAGCAAAGTACTTGGTTGGTATGATTGAATAACTGCTTTTACTTACATAACTGATAATGTAAAACAACTATGGTGTATTAGCAATGAAGAGTTAAAAATCACATTTGTTTTATACAATTTTGAACAAGAAAGCATACAATTTACCTTATGGCCTTTATGTCTATTGCCATAAGATGTACTATAAACGTGAAATAAATAACTTTTGAATTTGAATTGCAACTATTTAAAATTTTTGTTGTGGCATGCACTTTTCTGATTACTAAAATGTTTCAACAACCTAGTTTCTTTGCATAGCGACACTCACATAGTATTTATCAGTATCAACACTGATGATGACGATAAAATGAAGCCTATATTCATTTTCAGGTTCCCTTCTATCTCTGTACCAAATTTCATATGAATTGTTATGGTAATTTGATTGTGACAAGATATCAAACAGAGAGAGTTACTTTGGTTTTTAAATTGATATTTAAGATAATTTAAGTTGAGATAAAATTATTTCTTCTGCATTTAAAAGTTGTGCTATTATTTACTGTGTCAATTAAAGAATTTGAAGTGCCCCTTTAACACACACAAGTCAAAAGGTATTAAGTGAAACTAAATTTCAAAGGTACTTGAATGCCCTTTATTGTCTACCTAAATTAAGATCATGTTGCATGTTTGCCAGTTGGCACAAATTTTGTAAACAAATTCATTGAACAAGACTGATTGTATCACATAGGAATGTGTCAAATAAAGTATTTTTAATTACAACAAAAACTGAACCAAAGTGGCCCAACTGGCCCACTTCAAACAGGGGCAGGCTTCACTACCAAATGTATGTTTTTTGTAGCAATAAAGAAATAAACAGTACCAAAATGAACTTAATAACTGACTCACAGCAATCTCTGATAAGAATGATTTTTGAAATGCATTTTTATTGTTTTTATATGAATAGTATGTTTATGAAGCTAAGACTTATTATAGGATATAGACTGGTTTTTGATCTGGAGCTCTGGGTGCAAATAGTAAGGATGCACCACTGTTTTTTAGAGTTATATGTTTTGATAACTAGCTGTGACCTATGATTACACAGTAATGACAAACAAGATATTATAATGTGAAAGAAACAATAATGAAGAATAGTAAATGTAAACCTACAGTGTCTCAGTTACCTGTGTACAAATTTTCACAAAATAACAAGCAGAGTTACTTTCGCTTCTGTAATATTAGTTAAGATCTGAGGGTTCTAAGATACGAGAGGCTCCATGTTTTACTTACACATACAAAAATTATGGATGGCTAATAATAATTGGCCAAGACCGTGTAAAGACATGCATATAGTAGAGTTCCATAGCTAAATTCATATTCGTTTATTACACAAACCATGGATGCCGCAAGATATAATACAATGTTTTTGCTTTTAAGTTAATCCTCCATGCTTTAACCTATGTATAGGTATGTGCAATTTAAAAAATTCTTATGTTGTAATTTAAAGCTACTTGGCGAGTATATTTTGTTTAGACTTCTTTGCATAAAGTACTGAGATCAATGGCCTCAGTACTGTCCCTATTTTTTTAAATTTGACTACAGCATTTTGGAGTGGATCACAGAGCACATTTTTATTATGATTAGTACAAAATACCTGACTGTAGAAAAGCAGTTTTTGCAGTCTAACTTATGATTTTGATTTCCTTGATATGATGTAGTGTACATTTTTGTGAGAAAGTGTGCATAAAATCAAAGTGAAAGATTATAAATGAGCACTCTTTACAATAAATCTAGTAAAATTACTTGTTTATTATGAAAAAGTTTGTTGATTAAGAAATTACGCATTTTTTTAATTTTTCACAAAAATATGGCCAAAGAGATATATATATATGACACTCAGGGAGTGAAGCTGAATATAACGACACCTCACACACCAAAATTGGTCAAGCCGTTTGGGCTGTAGGCAGTCATATAGAAACATAAACTCGAAAAACATAATCCTCCTTCTCACACAGTTTGGTTCAAATTATATGTCCATTTAAAAATACTGAACAGGAACATACCCTGTGTTTCAAATGATGGAAAACCTCGTCCTCGTGATAAACTGTGACCTTCATCTACAGAATCATATGTATTGTTTTTGTGGAACCCTTGTGATACTGGAGGTGGCAGTACCTGAAAGACATAAACAAATAAAATAACAGAATTGAAATCTGAGATATATTACTCTACTACTTTCTTGTACTACAACTAACTTGGGCAAAAAGCACAAATAACTTTAGGAGATAATAAATCAATGTTATTGCAATATTATTACAAGTCTGAAATGGACTTTTTAAAAAGACAAAAAGTATGGAGTCCAAACAACTTACCACTTCAGCATTATCATCCCAATCATCATCCATTTTATTTTTAAAGAGTATTTAGTAAGCACTCAAAAGAATTCTGACCTGTGAACAGAAGATTTCCATTAGGGTGCGATATGGAGGTAGGTGTATTTTTTTTTAAAACTACCCATAAAGCATTTTTAATGACGATGCACACGACTTGAACTTGAATACTACTACTGCAAAATGTTGTGGTAACAATAGAAACAAATAAAACCATGTAGGAAAGTAAGAAGAGCCAATCTGAAGAGGTGTGAATTAGGTATCATATTATAAATAAGCTTAACAGGATATATTTATAAGAATTATGTTATATTTACAGTATATGAGTAGCTTTGTAACCTTTTTAGTAAAAAAAAACAAAATTGAGAAAAGTTTACCGGCACCGGCTTTCGGCAACCATTGCAAATTAATACTCGCACGTGCAATTAATGAAAAAACTGTATTTATGAGTACAGCAAGAACCAAAACTCAATAGTTCAAGTGACTTACCCAAACAGTTTTACAAAGTCTAGGATTTTCGTGTCCTTAAATCAGTTATTGTAATAAATATAATATCGCTTAATACACAAAGACAACACAGCTACAACAATGGCGTCAGAAAAAAACGGAAGAAAAAAGCAAGGTCAAGAAAACGGGCTAGTTTTTTTATTTATTTGAATTCAGTATTGCCAACAATCATTGTAATTAATTACTATGATTATAAAATATATCGTCACTCTGCACCGGTTCCGTCACTAGTGGTCGTGCAAAGTGTTGTTATGTGGATATTACACCACCGTATTTATCGTGACGATCGGCAGGTATCGGGTGGAGTAATAAAAGTCAGGGTCCGGATTTTCATACTTTCAAGGCAGGAACACCTGCTGATCGGCACGATAAATAGGGTAGTGTAATACCCTTGGAGGAGAATTAATATACGGAGGACTCGTATCGCCATGATCCTTCAATACAAAGTGTAGATGGGTTAGCTATGGCTACTTATATATAAATATTCAGACTTACTTATAAATACATGTTAAAATCTTATTCACGGAATAAGCATTTATCACTTTCTATCACACGGAAACTGTCGTTCGCGAAAACGGAACAAAATACTGTTGAAGTATTTTTTTTATAAAGATGACTGAAAGCTGTTGGCCCTACCGGCCTCTACAGCTTACATACTTTATCGAGCGCAGAAGACGCTGGTCCGTTCAACTAAAATGCGCTTCTTATTCTTATTCTTATTCGATATGGGGGCGATAAGTCCTGCACTGACGTCCCACTTGGGGTGTAAAATGCACTTATTCAGCGTTTATGAGTAACATGGATTGGTAACGTAAAAAAATAAATTTCAAGTGAAATGCTTCTTTAGTTATTCTGAGCATACATTATAATTGGATTGGGTGGGTATTGAATGACACTGGGCCGTTATACTCGTTATTCGTTCCTTCGAATAAGGAAGCGAGAAATACATAGTCAACGCGTCACTACTTTATGTAATGATGTGTGGTTTAATAAGTTTAAATTGTTGAATGGTAGAAATCGTTTGTAGGTTTTTATTATTACGAAAAAATATTTATACATACTGGTCACACATTGAGTATCAAAGGAAGTCAAATAAATATTAAATGATTTAAAGAATTTAAGAGCTGTGTAATTCGAGTTATACAATTATAAATAAGTATGTATTCAAAAGAAACTAAATTTGTTTTATATTGAAATATGCCGTGAAATGCGACATTCATCTAATATAAGTTTTTGTTATAATTAAATTAATTTAAATGAATATGATGGATTTGAATGGCGCATAGACTTCCGGTTTATTCTGTCAGTCAGTGTATCCTGATCTAGCCATCTAACTAGGGATGTAAAATGCACGTATCTATTTTTACTGCTGTCAACAATATTTATATTTCCATAGATTTATGGCAATAAAATTCAATAAATATTGGACATGTTAGGAAACTAAATACCCTCCATCTATTGAGCTTAGCGGATTTTTTTTACTTATGTAGGTATTAAACCTGACCATATTCATCGCGATTAATAAGGTATATTCATACACTTAACCCCCGCTCTACACTTGTGCCGTGAACGTCCGCGAACAGGCGTGAACATAAGTGTGGAGGGTTTTCACGGCGTTCGTGGCCGTTCACGCCTGTTCCCTCGCATTTATCCGGTTTTTTACATCTTACATCGCGTGCACTGCGAAAAGTATTCATAATAGAACAAAATTTTGTGCAAAAATAGAACGTAGGTATCAATATTTAGTATTTAGGTTAACTATTACATATAAACGCATACTTTTGTGACAGAGATAAATTAAAGGAATGAAAGGTCCAAAGTTTTAATGTTAGGGAAATAAAGTTTTTCATTTAGATTAACTATCAGATATCAGATGAAAACGGCTACTATTGTTTTGCTACTTAAGGGTTAAAAGGTGGAAGTAAAAGATTGTATGAATGTTCCGTGCTTTTAATGTTAGGGACACGAAATGTTGTATTTAGATTAACTATACATTTTAAACGAATACTGTTATTATAGTTTTGCGCCAGGGATGAATTAAGGGGTTAGAAAAGGGGGGAAATTGATTGTGTAAAAGTTACAAGGTTTTAATTTTGGGGATATTAATTCCAGTATTTATATTAACAAAGAGGTGGAAACGAATACTGGTATTATAGTTTCGTAACGACAGGGACGGTTCTATGGACAGTTATACACATCGGTCGCAAAACCTGTTAGCAGTTTGGGTAAAGATCCAAGAGCCAAACTGACTCGACATTATACCGAAGATATCCCGGACATCAGCCTGTACGAGATTAGGATGGCCTTGAAACAGCTCAAGAACAACAAGGCACCGGGCGATGACGGAATTACATCAGAGCTACTGAAAGCGGGTGGAACACCGGTACTGAAAGTCCTTCAGAGGCTCTTCAATTCCGTCGTGCTTGAAGGTACAACACCAGAAGCATGGAACAGAAGCGTGGTGGCGCTGTTCTTCAAAAAAGGAGACAACACTTTGCTGAAGAACTACAGACCCATCTCGCTTCTGAGCCATGTCTATAAGCAGTTTTCAAGGGTCATCACGAATCGTCTTGAACGCAGGTTCGATGACTTCCAGCCTCCCGAACAAGCCGGTTTCCGAAAAGGTTATAGTACCATAGACCACATCCACACGCTGCGGCAAGTGATACAGAAGACCGAAGAGTATAACTTGCCCCTTTGCTTAGCGTTTGTGGACTATGAGAAAGCCTTTGATTCGATCGAGACCTGGGCGGTGCTTGAGGCTCTCCAACGATGCCGTATTGACTATCGGTATGTCGAAGTGCTGAAGTGTTTGTACAACAACGCCACCATGTCAGTCCGAGTACAAGACCAGAACTCAGAGGCAATTTCATTGAAAAGAGGCGTGAGGCAGGGAGACGTTGTCTCTCCGAAACTGTTTACCGCCGGTTTGGAAGATGCCTATAAGCTTCTGGAATGGAAAGGGCTCGGCATCAATATTAACGGTGAGTACATCACTCACCTTCGGTTTGCCGACGATATAGTAGTCATGGCAGAGTCGATGGAAGACCTCAGTACGATGCTCGAAGACCTCAATAGAGTTTCCCAACGGGTGGGCCTCAAAATGAACATGGACAAAACGAAGGTTATGTCGAACGCCCATGTAGTGCCCACCCCAATATCTGTGGGGAACTCCACTCTTGAAGTTGTTGACGAATACGTCTACCTAGGACAAACGGTCCGATTAGGCAGGTCCAACTTTGCGAGGGAGGTCAATCGTCGTATCCAACTCGGCTGGGCAGCGTTCGGGAAACTTAAAAGCGTCTTCTCGTCCAATATACCCCAGTCCCTCAAGTCGAAAGTTTACAACCAGTGTGTGTTACCAGTGATGACATACGGCACTGAAACGTGGTCCCTAACTATGGGCCTTATAAGGAAGCTCAAGGTCGCGCAACGAGCTATGGAGAGGGCTATGCTCGGAGTCTCTCTACGAGATCGAATCAGAAATGAAGAGATACGTAGACGTACAGGAGTCACCGATATAGCACAGCGGATTAGCAAGTTGAAGTGGCAGTGGGCAGGGCACATAGCACGTAGAACTGATGGCCGATGGGGCCGAAAGGTTCTCGAGTGGAGACCACGTACCGGCAAGCGCAGCGTAGGAAGACCAGCCACGAGATGGACAGATGACCTCATACAAGTGGCGGGAAGACGCTGGATGCAAGCCGCTTCCAATCGGTCTTTTTGGAAATCCATGGGGGAGGCCTATGTCCAGCAGTGGACTTCTTATGGCTGAGATGATGATGATGATGAACGACAGGGACGAATGAAGAGTTATACACGGGGGGAGGGCAGTTAAAAGATTACACAGAAGTTCCAGGGTTGAATATTAGGGTGAGAGCGGGGCAAGAGGGAGCAGAGCTGGCGAGAGTGAGGCATTAGAGTGATGGATGGGAGCGTCACGGGAGCGGGGTGAAAATGGAATAAAATAAGCGAGGTGGGAGAGAGTGTGAGGTGAGAGTGGAGGGATTACAGTGAAAGGGGTGGGATTACGGCGGAAGGGGGTGAGTGTGGAGCAGGAGTGAAAAGGGAGCAACAGACTCGGGCTGGGAGCAAGGTGGAAGCGAAACAGAAGTGGAACTGTATCGGTGTGTCAGTCAGGGGGATGCAGGAACGGTGAGTCAATTGGGGTGCAGTAGGAGCAAGGTAAGAGCGCGAGAAAAGCACGGTATGAACGGTATGAGTACAGGAGCTGTACGGAGCTGAGACGGCAGTAGGGTTGGAGTGAGGCGGGAACGGGACAAGTGCGGAACGGAACGGAGTGGGAGCGAGGAGAAAGTAAAATGAGAACAAAGTGGGAGTGCGAAAGGTGCGAGGCAGAATAGCGAGTGAGTGTAGGGTGGAAATGGAGTGAAAGCGATCTGAGATCGGGAAGAACGGAACAGGAACAAGTTGAGAGCCGAACGGGAGCAGGGTTGGAGCGGGGCGAGAAAGGGATGAGAGTTTATTTTTCATTTAAATACATAAATCTCCGTTATACCACTGATTCGACATTAATAGATTAGGTCGGAAGATTGGTTGAAGCAGGACGGAAGTTCGGCGAGATTGAGTTAGGAGTGAAACACGAGCAGCGCCTATGGATGCGCTACAGGAGCATTACCTTGGTGGGGGTGCAGTGAGTGCAAGTAGGAGCGTGACATAAACGAATTTTTTATGCGTACGAAGTCGCGGCGGGCAGCTAGTATTTAGATATTTTTGTAGGTCTATATAAAAAGAAAAAAAAAAATAAATAAATACTCTTATGTTGTCACCACATCTACAGGACTATCAAAAAGGAAGCATGCGGACCAAATGCGACCACGACTCAGCTCAGAACCTACTAACGCAGCTACTCCTGATTCATTTAATGTCATTCCATCTATGCCTACTAACCTTGTGTTGTTTTGTCTCTTTTAGAAAAAACAATATTGCTCTATGGGCGTGATTTAGTACGTGTTTGTATAATTGTCAATGTGACATTTTTGAAATGTCACTTGGTTTGATTGTTTGTTAATGGTGCTCGAAAGAGAAACGAACTTCAAAAGCGAGTGAGCAAAGAGTAAAGCTAATTCGTCTATGGATGGAGTAAAGCAAGCGAATGATAACAGCAAATAAATGTGAAATTTCGAAGAAATAGGAATCTTTTATTAAATACGGAACTTATTAAAATAAACATTAGTTTGTTTTTGTGTTATGTGATTCAGAATTATAAGTGATCGTGTTGGAAATGTACGCTTCAGGAGATGTTGTATCGTTGTTTTTATCAATACGGGGTTGAGTGTTATCTTTTAGCGTCCTCTTGGTTTTTTATAAATGGTTCAAGTTCATGATGGCATCAATCGAAGAGACTGTTAAAGTTTCGGTGGTAACAGACCGTACACCGAATATTATACGGTGTTCTAGCACATCGACTGCGGAAGAGCTATGCATAATTTTATGCAAAAAGTACAACATACCACCATTGACTCGCACCTTATTTGCGTTGCGAGTCAAAGGCTCCGATTATTTTCTGAAAGATAACGGCAGAGTCCTCTCTAGCACTAAGGATTACGAGCTCAGGATCCGGTTCAAGGTAAGTTCTTTCCCTTGTTAAAAATTATGCAATTTGTAAACAATGTACATACCTATATTATTCAACGTCATTTATAAACAAATCTCTGTGTTATAGAAATTTTACTTGAATTACTTATGAATTAATTAGGTAGGCATTCTACTGTGTAAGTGTCACTAGAAATTAATGTCAGGTTATTGTTTTTTTTTGTTTTTGTATTTTTATTGTAAATGTTTGTGTTGCCCCTCATAAATGTCTTACTTAATTTTGATCTGTGTTGTCATTGGATTCTTATTTACCTCCTGGTGCTCTAAGTTAAATTCTTTAACATTATAATACAGTAATCACAAAACTTATTTCAGAAACTCATTTTAAGTTGAAACCTAGTAAGTATGAGTTCCAATCAAAGACAGAGCTGTGAACATTTTTATTTTACCAACAACAAAAAAAAAAAAAAAAAATTATCTGGCTGCCCGACATGTCGCCTCTTTGCTTCAATAGTGTATTATCTTGAAACTAAGCTCTCTAGAAAAAGAGACAACATGATATTGTGCACTGACACAGCAGTGCTGTCTCTTTCAGTTCATTTTATGCGCACAAATATCTCGTTTTTTCAAAAAATAAAATTGAATGTGGTATAAATTAATTTAAAAAAAATTATTGAATTTACCATGTTATTGAAGCACAAAGGCGATGTATATATTAGTAGCCTTGTAGCTTAATTTACAATATGTTACAGTCAGTGTCAGTCACTCTCTATCTTTGGTGGGGGCTTAGTTAATAAAAACAATTCAAGCCACTCAACACTTTTGTATTCAACACACTTTGTCTTAATTGTACTTTACATGCCTTACTTGCCACTGAATTTCTGAAGGACTGCATGAGCTTAAGAATATTACCTGGTGTGAGTGAAGTGCTTTAGTCCAGGCCTTCTCTATATGTTCAACACTATTATGTAGAGTCTGTTTGGAAAGATAACTATTATGACAAAATATGGGAACAACACTTCAATGCCACATAGTCTTTCTGAACAGATTCTAGCAACAATGGATATTTGAAAAAAATTACCCCTCTTTCTCAGCTTTGTGTAAAACAACTCAGAAATTGCATTATCTTGTTTTTAGGTTCCAAGACTTGGACTGCTCATAACACTTGATGAGACAACCTATGACTACTACTTCCAACAAGCTAGGAATGATGTCAATGAAAACAGAATACCTGAAATTAAGTATCCTGAACATAAGCAAGAGTTACTTGGATTAGGGATCACTGACATGTAAGTATTGAGTACAGCACAGCTCAGTAGTTAAATTGATGTACCCAATCAAATGATCATTAGCTCTTGCTAATTTTCATGTTCTTAAGCTTCATATTATTGAATTTTGATATTTCCACCTCAGTTAAAAATGTCTGGCAGCGTATTGGTGAGACTTGATATAGGTCTCAACCTGGTAGTCAGTGAGGTATACTTTTTGCAGTACGCTCCCAAACCATAATGATAATTGATGATCAGGTTGGAATACATCTTGGTATCCTTAAAAAAAACATTCTGCTCTATTATGTTTTTGTATAGTTCATCAGTGACATATCATTCCATCATTCCCTTAAAAAATTGATTTTTGAATCTTTATTCCTTATAATTAAAAAATTTTATATACTGTAGAGGTGGTCCAACCTTCTTAAATTAAGTAAACCACCTAAAGACTTTGTCTTTTGTCTTTGTCTTGGTCTTTTTGGAAATCCATGGGGGAGGCCTATGTCCAGCAGTGGACTTCTTGTGGCTGAGATGATGATGATGATGACCTAAAAACTAGTGAAACCTTGAATTAATTTTCAACCGACTTCAAAAAAGGAGGAGGCTCTCAATTCTACTGTATTTAAAAAACAAATATGATTGTTACCTCAGAACTTTCGACTGGGTGAACCGATTTTGATGATTCTTTTCTTATTTGAAAGTTGGTGCTTCCCGTGTGTTCCCATTTCAATTTGGTCCAGTTCTGACAGTGGCATCCATGAGAGACTTCTCATACCTTGTGTAATATATAATTATAATTGTTAATATATAACATATATAGTTGTAATATGTATAGTTATATAAACTATACATAAACACAAGTTATATACAACAATTTTGATTTGCGACAAAGTGGTTGCATTGTAAAATAATGCATGAATATGACTTTACTTTTCATATTGACTTTAAATATCTATACAAATAGTTTTGGTGGGTTTAAAAAAACCTAGGAACAGAAAGAAGCTCATTTAACAATAACTAATATTATTTCCAATTATGTATTTAGAAGATTTTGGCCTATTTTGCCGAGATGACCTTTCATAACGTGATGATAACTTATGATAAAGAAAATTTAAGTGCTTACTTGGAAAAGTAAATGAATGAATTATAAAAACTTACCTACCAAAACATATGTTCTTGAGTAATAATATGGATTGTAAAATAGGCATTTGTCACCAGTATGTTGGATAAAAATAATTAGTAGGTACTTCTAAATTTGATTAAATTCAATATGTTACATGTGGAGGATGTTATGTTATTGTTAACCACCACCGTTGTAGTTGTCCGTACACTTGGTTATCGCTTACCAAACAGCACTTGCAGTTTCCGGCAGCCTAGTGGTGAGACCGTCTGACTTACGATCCGCAGGTCCTGGACTCGAATCCCACGGCACGCACCTCTGTCTTTTCGAAGTTATGTGCGTATTGTTGATTGCCGCCAACTTATAGCGGTGAAGGAAAACATCGTGAGGAAACCTTCATGTCTGAGAGTTCTAATGATCTTGAAGATGTGTGAAGTCTGCCAACCCGCACTTGGCCAGCGTGGCAGACTATAGCCTAACCCTTCTCACAATGAGAAGATGGCCCGTTCCCAGCAGTGGGACAGTTTGTACAAACAGGGCTGATAAAAAAAAAAAAAAAAATAACAGCACTTGGCAAACTGCTGATTCTATGAAAAAGCAAATATTACTTTTATAATACACATAATATAATTTACTTATTATAAGTATTCATATTTTAGCCTTATGAAAATTATATCGCAATCTATTGACAACAGTAGTTACTTTTATATTTGTTATTTTGACCGAAATAAATACCCAAACATGAAAATGTTGATGTTTGGGCGCTTGTTTCGGTCTAAATAACAGATTAAAAAAATAGTTTTTTGTGTCCCCATTTCATGTTTAAGCGACACAGCCAATTTTGATTAAATTTTAGTTTTAGATAGCTGAAACTGGAAAAAGTTAATGTCTGTTGACTACATATTTTTCTCATTATCATTTCAGATTTCCCATGGATGTAACATGTGGCATAAATGATAAAATATAATATATCAATAAAATTATAATCATGAACAGCATACAAATATGTAGTAAAATTATTTGTTAAGGTGGTTTGATTTCAATACTTTAAAAAAAAAGTATTTTCTGCACTATGGCCATCTGTTCGAAAACAATAAGCCACTTGTTTGGCTGGAACTACATGTCCTGATTATTTTTATTGTTATCATCGAGAGCCAATCAATTGCTGAACTGTCCAGCAAACCCTCTTCTTGACTTAGTCTACAAATCTTTGGGCGAGACTGGGAATGCCTTGACTCTTCAGTCGATTGTACTACAACCCTCTCCATTTAAGGCCCATGCGACTTCGTTTGCATGAGTTGCTAGTTTCTCCTGGTATTTCAGGCTTGCCTGAACTATTTCATCACGAACAGTGTTTATGCCTAGGTCAAGATACATGTATTTAGCTAGCAAGAGTAACATCGACATACTGGAAAGATTCCAAAGTAAAGCACTAAGAACCATGATTTCAATACTAAAGTATTCTTATTAAGGTAGAAGAGTATAGTTTTGAAATACAATGAAATAGTTATAGTTAGCTTTAATATCGGTATTTGTTGGTGGCAAATCACATTTAATTTTGTTGAAGAAAACAGGAGCTTAATAGCAAATATGACTAAAATATTTTTTTATCGAAAATTATATAAGTACTTATAAAAAAATTATTAACATTTTTGGTATTTCAACTTTTTTCTACACCATTTTAACCGTTTGATAAATGTATAATAATGTTGTTTGTAAAACTAGTAAACAACTTCACAAGTATTCAACAAAAGTTTGAATTTAGATTCAAACTAATTTTCATACATAAAAATAATTTTTAGAAATCATTAACGCAAACAAGATTTTTATGTATGAAAGTTAACTTGGATCAAACTGAAATTTTTGTAGAATAGTTGTGATGTTTTTTTTCTAGTTTTTGACGTGACAACGTCTAATAAATCGATGAACGCCGTCTGCACGCACGAAAAAGTATGACTCATTGTCCCGTTACATCAAAATCATCATCATTTCACCAGTGTTTTGTTATGACGTTGTCACTTTAAACTATCGTCCGTAAACCGACTTTACAGAAACCAATTTTGTTTTTTTTTTTTAACAACGATTTTTTATAAGTTCGTTCAGTAATTTTATATCTTCAAAAATGTGGGTATGCGCGAGCTTAACGGACGATGGTCGAACTATGGACTCTTAATGGACGACGCCCTATAGTCGGATCAATATCTCATAAACGAAAGAGAAAGAAACCTTAATATATTTTATTCTCTTACTCCCTCTCTTTTTTTTAATTTTTTATTTTTTTATCAGCCCTGTTTGTACAAACTGTCCCACTGCTGGGAACGGGCCATCTTCTCATTGTGAGAAGGGTTAGGCCATAGTCAGCCACGCTGGCCAAGTGCGGGTTGGCAGACTTCACACATCTTCAAGATCATTGAGAACTCTCAGACATGTAGGTTTCCTCACGATGTTTTTTCTTCACCGTTTGAAGTTGGCGGCAATCAACAATACGCACATAACTTCGAAAAGACAGGGGTGCGTGCCGTGGGATTCGAACCCAGGACCTGCGGATCGCAAGTCAGACGGTCTCACCACTAGGCTGCCGGATACTTTACTTTGCCCTCTCTTTTACAAATATACTATACAATCTAAAAACATTACCCACTTCTTTCGCAGTCAGGTAAAAATCTATCAAATTGTCAACCGACTTGATTTCTGCCACATTGTAGGAGTATGTACATTACGCATATTACCGTCCGCGCTCGTAAATAAATCGTATGATTGTTTAATATTCCGGCCATACAACAATGGACTATAAAACTTTAATTGGTCACCTTTACAGGGAAATAATGATGCCTTAACTGGTCAATTATCAAGTGATCTGTTCGTGATATCTGTGACATTGTTTATGTATTGCTAGCTAACGACGCGACGGTTGACGTAGTCTAGCCAGTTTGGCACCTCGCCAGTTTTCAATCTTCTCTCTATCTAAAAGCTTTTAAACTCTTAGCTTAGCTTTTTAGCTTTGAATGGAATTCGTTGCCGCCATCTCTGTTTCCTGGGATCTTGGAATTTTCAAAGCTAGAGTAAATAGATATCTTCTAGATCGACGAGCTCCATCCTTGGCCACACCGTCGCTTAACATCAGGCGAGTTGGTGGTCAATCGTAGATCTATAATGTATAAAAAAAACAAGCCTTAAGTCTAAGGGTTCGTCGGCTTAGTTTGATTTATTATGTCATCATCATCATTTCAGCCACAAGTCCACTGTTGAACATATGCCTCCCCCATGGATTTCCTAAAAGAACAGTTAGAAGCGATTTGTATCCAGCGTTTTCCTGCCACTTGTATGAGGTCTTCTGTCCACCTTGTCCACCGGTCTTCCTATGCGAGGTGTCCTCGATTCGAGAACTTTTCGATCTCATCGATTATCAGATTCTTTGACATAGACATAGACAGAAATTTATTCTGCCTTTGAGCTATGTATGTGCCCTAGCTACCCATTGTCACTTCAACTTGCTAATCCGCTGTCCTATCATGAGTCTACGGATTTCTTCATTTCTGATTCGATTTCGCAGAGTAACCCCTACCATAGCCCACTCCATAGCTTATTGCGAGACTTTGAGCTTCCTTATAAATATATATTTTACCGTTCAATGAATTGTTTACGTTGAGTGAGGACTGTGACACACTATCGTGAACGGCGGAGAGGGTAGCGCCACCATTTTTAGGGTTCCGTACCTCAAAAGAAAAAACTGAACCCTTATAGGATCACTTTGTTGTCTGTCTGTCTGTCCGTCTGTCCGGGTGTCAAGACCTCGGTTATAGGTCTCGGTTTATCTCGGGAACGCGTAAAGGTATCGTGTTGAAAATAAGACCATATACGCAGATCCATAGTCTCTTGCTGCAGAAAAATAAAATTTCTCAGTTTTCGTCAAAAAAAGTTACAGCCGAATATATCGTAAAAAACGCAAATTTCGACACTCACAAGGGAATCAAAACCTATGGGGTACTCCCCGTTGACCTAGAACTAAGAAATTCGACAAGAAGCATTGTGTTAGAGTACACACACACACACACATATATAGGAAAAAATCCGTAAAACTGGACATTTTTAATTTAATCACAAAAAAAATGTGTCTTTATGCAAGGAATAGGGTCCAAATTTTAAAGTTCTTTAACCGTATCATGTGGGGTATCATATGAAAGAGCTTAATTAACTTAAGCTAAAACAGGTTTTTAAATATTTTTACGATGTATTTTTCGGTTTATGAAGTAAAATATAAAAAAATATATGATTTCCCCCTTTTATCTACTAGTTTGTACGGAACCCTCGGTGGGCGAGTCTGACTCGCACTTGTCCGGTTTTTTTCTCTTTTCTTTTTTCTTTTAAGTAACGCGCTAACCAATGAATATTATGTTATATTACAGGCCATCGATTAGTTTTTTCTGTTGTCTTGCGGGCAATCTGCCAGGCAGCCGGGATCGATGTATTTACCCGTCTGTTAGCTTCCAATGTACTATTTCCTAAACTATGTAACTAATTGTATTACTTTCGCTAGTGTCGCGCAGGGAATACGACTACATAACAAGTACGTATTTATTGATCGAAAACAATGAGCACATCAGAAATGACAGAGATAGAGATATGGTTTCCGACCCGATTCCGAATCCGAATGATTGTGAATAGGGGCACCGATCGCAAAATGTAGTTATGACAAAAAAAAAAAAGTTGTCGCAAAAGTTAGTTATAGTTATGTGTTAGTGATGTTATGTGGTTATGACGTCTTGAGACGACATTGACAGAATTGTGACAATAGTCGCTGAAGCCACTAAAGTCAAGTCAAGACTAATCTAATGCACATTAGAATCGTTCAAGTAATTTGGACTATAAAGACCAGCAGGCTTAGACAAGACAAATTTCTACAAACGCTTACGCTTCGAAGTGCTAGTTGCCGTCACGTGACATTTCAATTTCTACAAACGCCTACGCTTCGAAGTGCTAGTTGCCGTCACGTGACATTTCAATTTCTACAAACGCTTACGCTTCGAAGTGCTAGTTGCCGTCACGTGACATTTCGTTAGCTAATGTTAATCCCTTTATAAATTGACTTTTCTATTCTATATTCTATAAACAGACAGAGAAACAGAGGGAAAAAGAGCCTCTTTTTCCCTCTGTTTCTCTATCTGTTTGTTACCTTTTCACGAGTAATCAGCTTATCCGATCGTTATGAAATTTGGTATACTACATTTAATTTGTCAGCTACATTTCATCGTTATCATAATCACAGTTTTTCATCAGTACGTGGATGAAACAGCGGGGCACAGCTTGTATTATAAAAGCGAAAATAATTATGTCTCTCTGAAAAGTTAAACAACAGACAGAGAGGTACTGAGGCTGAGCCGGGTGTTATGAAATTGGGTACAGAGCGAAGAACCTGGAAACGTACATACCTAGGCTAAAATTTTTATCATTCACCATCACCATCGTTTTTCATATCTGCGTGGTTGAAACCGAAGGGCACAGCTAGTATTCTATAAAGCTTACGCAGTAGCATATGCCAAACAACAATAAGGAAATTAATGTTCGGGACCAAATTAAATACTTTTCATAGTTAATATTGTAAAACCAGACTTATAACGGCGATAATATTATTCTGTACTAATTGTTTATTTAATGATAACAAGTCAATGAATATTTAT
This sequence comes from Lycia hirtaria, assembly GCA_947563715.1. NCBI lineage: Eukaryota > Metazoa > Arthropoda > Insecta > Lepidoptera > Geometridae > Lycia > Lycia hirtaria. The sequence goes on from OX387384.1 coordinate 10,233,468, forward strand.
CTCGGTATTCCCGTATAACTACGTGTATTAATAGTAATAAAATAAATGGAACTAATTTTTTGAGCTGGAACTTTTTTTTTTAATGCAAATTTATAGATAATAATTTTTACCGCCCATTTAATCATTTTCCTGCTCAATTATATATTCACTGATCCATTTCATTATTTTTTATTACTCATTTTTGTTTACTTTACTGCTTAGTTTTAACTGCTGAACTAGTTATTAAACGTGCCATTTATAATTTTTAACTTACCAAAACTGCTATTTACAACTGCCTCTTTAAATCAGTGCCAAATTGGGCGGTTTAAATCTTTACTAACATTATGCTTGGATTTTTGGCCTCTGGGTCCTAAGATTTTGCCACTCCTTTTCCATTCTATTTTTATAAAGTTATTTGCTAAAAGAAAGGCCATCCTATCAGAAGTTCTCTCTTAAGGCTATGCTAAGTTGTGGTCTACTACGATGGAGCGTATTTTCCTAGAAGAAACCTATTTACCTTTAACCCAAATTTGGCCCTGTTACAACCCCTTTCGCCCTGTTAAGCCAAAACACTGTAACTTGAGTTACAGTGTATTGCCTGTACACGGTAGCTTAGTTACGACAACTACCAAAAGATATATATATATATATTATATAATATTACAGAATACTCACTCCTTCCGTAAGGATGTTTAATTAAATGACTTGCTACGACGCCATAAACCGCAAGTCAGCTTGCACAAGTGTTAAGTCCCTATTCTTATAATATATTAACCTACAGACATATATTGTGCATCTCGATTCTCGGTCTATCGTGTAGTTTTATCTCTTACGACGCGCGGCATTGTACTGAAGTGTCCGGTTGAGCCGGCGCGCGGCTTTTAGTATATATTTGTATTCTGAACTGCAGACTGGTCTGGCTTGGCCTGGAATAACCTCTATCATATTTTTTTTTTCTCCTAGACGCCCTCTTCTTGTCGTCCTGAAAATGGCGTTCTACAAAACTGACTTACTAAAAATGACTTCTAAGGTAGATAGATAACTCTTTATTAAGATACCACTTTGTATAAACTTATTAAAAATTATTATATTACTATGGCTAATCTCTCAATAGACGGCCTTATTGCTTATAGTGGTCTCTTCCAGGTAACCATGTACGGAGTAGGATAGGTGGCACAGATAGTGGCTAGGTTGTCATTTTAAGAATATGTTAAGGCAAATTGATAAGTTAGTTCGTTTTACATTTTCTAGGACCCGAGCTATATCAGAAGAGAAGCTGCAACTGAATGATGTCGTGAGAAATTATAAAAAATACGTGCCCAAAGTGATTGTAAGGCGCCACGGACCGTTCCCCAAGAAACATGCCTTTGACTTGTTGCCGCAACTTGTTTCTGTTGGTCATAATATCAAGTAAGTGGATTAAAGAACGCAAACATATTATAAACTAAAAATTGTAATTAATTATTATTATTTATTACCTATACTTCCACTTGTACCTAGTACTCTATAAAAGCATGTTAAATATACAAAAAATCAGAGTGTACGGTACTGAAACAGAGTCATCCAATCACATGTTCTGTGACACCATATATTTTATTTATCTAGATTAATGTTACGTTTTGGAGAAATGCCAGCAACAGCTGACCTTTAGCGTTCTCCACTAAAGAAAATCTTTGAGAAAGCAGAGAGTGTTAGTTTTCTATAATGATGCTTGAGCCTTCATGATTTTTATTTTTTCTTTTATTTTTTTGATAGGGTTTTCCACATGCTGTCCTTATTATGCAACCTTGTTGAGGATGTATTGTGACGAATATGTGTGTATTTTCATATGTATTTTCGTTAATAAGGTCTTTGCTATTAAAAGCAAGGCTTTTTCGGTGCATTTATTTCCATCTTTTGTCTTCAATCTGCGTTTTCACCACCCTGTACGACATGATATTTATTTTCTTTTATATTTGATCCACGAATGTTTTTCTTTGTCCCTTCTTTCCCTGTATGATGGTTTTCATTGGTCATGTCAGTGTCAGTGTAACACACTATCACATAATATTTATTTATCTATTTATTTACAAATGAGTGCCACGCTTACAGTTTATATCAAAGCGCGCGACACTATAGCATTACATGAACATATAAGTAGATAATAACATTATAATTTGCTAAATAAATATATGAAGATAGTTAATTGTATAAATATGCCTATAAAATCAAAATAATATAACATGTCAAATAATCAAATAATACCGATCAAAATAATAATTTAGTAATTACAAAATGGAACGAGAGAGAAGAAAAGTACAATTCAATCTTAAAAAAGTAATAAAAATTATATCGATACAATTAAATTAATATAATGTCAATAATATAAATTAAATAATAATCATAAATTAAATACACATACACATAAAAATATCTATAACAAAACAACAAAAAAAAAAACACATAACTAAATTACATAAAACAATCAAAAATATAATAATTACTTAAATGTTAAACACTCAACACACATACTGATGAATTCAAATAACTTTATAGTAAATATATTGTAACGATGATGATGATGATGGTGAAATTTCTAGAAGGAAATGCTCCTCGACTATTTAAATAAAGAATCTCGTCAACATTCTAGAAAGTTCGAAACAAATGATAAAAACAAAAGACGATCGAAATTGAACATTCTGGAACGAAACAAATGACGAACGAAATGACAGCTTCTAGAAGGTTCTGCGGGGTATATAAGGAGCTTCAGTCGCGGACAGAGGGCAGGTCAGATACGAGTAGCATACAGGAAAGAAGAAAAAGTTACAAGTGAAAGTGAAGTGTTGAAGTGAACAGTATAGTGAAGAGACGTTATAGTAGTAGTGTGTTGGTTGGAACACATACTCTGTGTGTTTGTAGCGCGTCGATTCTGTAACTATTGTCGGTGTTTGTGTTATAGACTGTGAGTGCTCTGTAGTAGACACCACGTGTCAACGAATTAAACGGGCTTGAATAACATCGTTGTTTCCTTCCAATCCCTATACTTCCCGTAACAATATCATGATCTGGTTGTTGAGCAAGCAAGGCATTGAGCGTACTGCGCGGTGCGCGCAGTACCGTACAGTATATTATGATAATATTACTGAGTACATATTTAGGTTTTACATACAGAACGGTCACTCTTCGTCTTACGCTAATGTCGGGTTCCTCATCCGCTCCTCGCTTTCGCCCTGGCAACGCGAGCCTCGACTGACAACGAACGTTGTCGATCGATCGAATCGAGCCCGGCTTCCAGCACTCGAATCCCTAACTCCATAAAATGTGTGTGTGGGTGTGTGTTATATACAGAGTCAACTTGCGTATGAGTCACTGATTAGCGCGCCGTTGTATGGAGTGACAACGACGTGTAATACTATGTAAGAATAATTAACGACAACCGAACTTAATACCGGTCAAAAAGAATAACACATTTTGGTACTTTATGTTATAAAGTAAAAAAAATACTTAAAAAACAAAATTACATACGTAAATATACATATTTCTATTTCAGTTATGTGAAAAACCTGTACCTACAGCAACTGTACGCGCTAGCACCGAACTACCTAGCGGAGGAGTATGAGAATCTTCTCTGGCAGAACGGCAGTGAATTGACTCCTGTGAAGGTGGTCGTGGCACCGTTCCACCCGCATCAACCCGGGATACGGCTCTACAATACGCTGAAACGAGAGGTGACCACAATATGTTTATGTATTTTACTCGTTGTTGCAAAACACGAATGCGCGCAACCTCTCCACACCGCTACGGACCGTCTTAACGATTCGCTCAACGCGTGCAGCTATCTCTCTCGCGCATCACAATCTTTTTAAACATAAAATCATTGAATAGGGATATTAGAAAAGTGAGACCTACATTTGTTTATTTAGACAGGAGTTTTGTTTGTTTATTTAAACACAAGTTTTTCTTCGATATCTTTTAAATTGGCCGAGGAATAAGAAAATATATGTTATTTTTCTAATTCCGTCGCCAGTATAAATGATATCTGATTAAACTTTTTTTTTAAATGTTTCTCCTCTCTAAATAAAATAAACAAATTTAGTTCTAACATTTCTAATATCCCTATTCAATGATTTTATATGTTTAAAAATGTTGTGATGCGCGAGAGAGATAGCTGCGCGCTTTAATCTCGATCTTAATATGAGTAATTCTTTATATTAGACAAATGCAAATAATGCATGTAAAGAGTCCCGTGCGCTCGTGATATGTAACAAGTTTGATCATGGGATCTAACGCCTGAAGAGCGTCTGAATAACCGATAGCGGTTAGGTTAGTAGAGATCGTAACTAGTGTCATTTGGAACTAAGAACATACTTAATTAAAGTATTTTTACCAAATATGGTCGAATAGAGTATACATATATATATCGCCAATATTTATCTTTATATTGGCAGTTTTTTCTTATTTGAAAATAGGCTTGCGCTTGACTGCTAACTCGCCTCATGTTAAGCGACTGGTGCGGTCTACGGTGGAGCGTGCTTGCTTAGAAGAACCTGTTGACTCGCTATTTAAACATAGCGAGCGTATTTTTTCGCTATTTTTAGATTTTTTTATATATATATATTTGTTGAAGAAAACAGAAGATATTTTTAATTATGGATACTTAAATTATATTCATCTCAACTTTTTCTTCGACAAATATATGATTTTCCGCCACTAAAGACTGACATTAAAGCTAACCACAGTTACTTCATTGTAAAATTATACTCTGTTCGACAATACCGCTTACGTAAAAATATTTTTGTGTGGAAATGGTATCACCTTAAACCGCGGGACGCAGCTAATTCTCAAAGAGAATATGGAACCCTAATAAAGCAAATGTCAATTCCAGTGGTTTCACGTGTGCGCGATAGAAGAGCTGATATACCTGACACGGAATGGTGACCATTCGCTCGAGGTGTCGCGGCGGGGGACGCCGCTATTCTTCAAATTCAAGTCGGAGGAGCAGCTCTCCTCATTCATATCGGTCATTGATGGATATTATAGGTATGTACTAACACACTTGTCACAATAGATCTGCAAAGGTCGCAATGACAGGCCGGGGCTGGTAATGCCCGTTTGGCCCCTCAGTTTTGAATGTACAATCACTTGTACTATCATAATTATTGTAGTATACGCGAGTCCATTTCCATTCCAGAGTAGGTGTACCATCTTATACCGTCAAGTTACTTATTTTATATATATCATTTTTTGGGGACTATAATATTGTATCCATGTTTGTACATGAACTTTTGTGGCTTAAACGGTTTGACCAATTTTAATATGCAAGGTGGGGTTAGAGTCGTCTTTGCCTGGGTTTTTTAAACTACATAAAAAAAAAATACCTGATGTCATTTTTTGTTTGCAACACAAACAACTTTTGTAAGTTGAATCCTGGCATACAATAGCGCTGATTATATCGAAGTTCGAAGTAATTAATGTGAATGGGAAAAAGCAATAAGTTTGCATTTTTTTTAATTTATTTTGATTTATTAAATATTTAATGGGTGCATGTAAATAATAATTTCTACAGTTTCTACTACTTCAAATCTGAAAGATTATTATTATTTGTACAGGTTAATGGTAAAATGGACATTCAATCTCTCAAAAGACGACGAATCACCTTCGTTAAAAGAACTGCAAAGGATAAAATGTCACGGACCAGTGGGGTAAGCTTTTTTAATATGTTGATCTCTTTCTAACGCATTTAACATCAAAAGTGAAATGATTAGAACGAGACATCACTATAATTATCATTTTATAACCGAACATGTAATATTTCAGAGGAGCATTCTCATACAGAAAGCTAGAGGAGAAACGCGCTAAGAAGCACGGTTGTTATATTCTAAGACAATGTCAGGACGACTACAATGTTTACTATTTGGACGTTTGTACAAAGAACAGGTATGAATTTTGACACTGATAAAACCTCCGCGGTATCACTCTTTCTTCTTCTATGTTAGAGTAGGACATCATCTGGGAAAGTTCAACATGGATGCCAGTTTTTCAACTAAGTACACAGCAGTAGTGTATGCATTATTCCGTTCCACATAGAAGGGTGGTGGTGTTGCCACAGAAAATTCAGTTCATAAGAGATTTAACATTTTATATCTTAGTGATGACTGGCATTGGACAGCTATAAGCAAGTGGCAATTTTGATTGGATTATACATTACCATCGATAAAGAAGCCAAAACAGCAATTTTTAAAATAATTTTTAATTTTTTTCTATCTGTCTCTGTGTCTATATACCTAGTCTTGCCATAAATATTGTCACGAAGAAAAAAAAAATTTTTGTTGCAAATAATATTTATTACTTTTACAGTGTGTTTGTTTAATACATAAATATAAAACAATTTAAAATATAAAAGCTTATTCGAAGTGGTCTCCATTGGCTGCAATACAGTCCTTTAAACGTTGAGGCCAGTTATCAATAGAAGCACGCACTCTTTCCATGGGAAAATTCTTCACTGCCAATCGTATGGATTGTTTTAGGGACTCCACATTATCATGGCGTTTAGAGCAAGCCATACTCTCTAAAACTGACCATAAATCATAATCCAGCGGATTAAGATCAGGACTAGACGACGGCCAGTCTTCAGCTCTGATGAAGTCTGAAACGTTCACTTCCAACCAAGACTGCGTGGACCGAGCTTTATGACCTGGCGCCGAGTCTTGTTGGAAGGACCATACTTGGTTATTGAACATGGTGTTGTTAAGGGGCTTAACTACCTTCTCAAGAATGGTATTTTGATACACTTGTGCCGATGTTTTGATACCTTTTTCACAAAAATATGGCTCAGTCACTCCTTCATAGCTAACACCCCACCAAACCATCACTGAAGTCGGATAATGCCCACGTTGCACTCTGTCGACTAATTGGGAAGCTTCCTTAGAGCTTTGAGCATAAATACGGTCATTTTGTTTGTTAAAATGTTGCTCAATTGTAAAGATTTTCTCATCCGTAAACAAAATTTTTCTGTGACCTCCCTTTGCGTACCGCTTCAGTAGTTGTTTCGATTTTACCACCCTATTCTTTTTTAAATTATCAGTTAAAAAATGACCAGTGCGTCTCTTATAGGCTGCAAGTCCTAAGTCATCTTTTAAAATACGCGACATGGTTCTGGGTGCTATCTTCATCTCCCGAGATAAAATCTTTTGCTTTCGGACAGGATTTCTTCGAATTCTTTCCCTTACTGCTTTGACCACCTTTTTCGTACGAACACTACGTGGACGGCCAGATCTTTTTCTGTCACAAACAGAGGAGGTCTCATTGTACCTATTAATAGCCCGGTACACAAACATTTGACTAATACCAAGCGTATGGAGAGTTTTAAAAATTGCATTTGGCTCCATACCAACTTTGTGTAATGCAATCACAGCGATTCGGTTCTCTTTATCACCCCACTCCATTTTAATATCGCAAAATATTGTACAATGTATTGGCGCCAAAATTAGAAAACTCAATGAACAATCGTATAAAAATGACAGATTCCAAATTCAAATGTAATATCTTTCTTATTTTTAACTGTAACAGTATTTATGGCCAGACTAAGTATATATGTTATACTGGATGGACGGCGAAAGTACTGGACGGATTTGAACGAAATTTTGCTATATTATTACTATTCTAGAAGGATGAGGTATAGTTTTTAACCCAAAAAATAAGTGTTTAAAATATAAGTGAGGTTTACTTTAAAAAATACAAAGAACGTACTCACTCGAACGTAAAGAACGTGGAATTTTTTGAATCACAATTTTAGGTTCATACCCAATGCACGAAAGAAGTCGCTAGTACAGTTATGATACAAGGTCGTACGGCTAGTCACAAAATTGCAAATTGCCTCTATTAAATTCACTTTCCCAAATTTTCATCAGTCTTTAATTTTCAGCACCACAGAGACGTATAGAATAGAATACAAAGGGCACTGTTATATATTCAACAAGGAAGAATACTTCAGCATCGAGAGGCTAGTGAGCTGCCATCAGAACCCTGAGGGCAGGATATTCCTGAACGAGTGCATACCTCCATCCGAATATGGTAACGTGGTAAAATGTGTTGTGTTGTGGAGGTTTTTAATGATCCAACGAGGGTTGCAAATACTAAAAAAGGTTCTTCTGCGACTTGTATTGACAACATCTACGTTAATTGTGAATATCTGCGTAGTGAAATGTTGGACCATCTACGATCGGACCATAGAGGACTCAGTATAACTTTACCTACAACGGTAAAACCAGCAGAAATAAAAATATCGATTAGACCAATTACACAAACACAAATAGACTCGTTAAAAACATCGATAGACAACTATTTTCTCAAATTTAATTTTGACTTAACATTTGACAACCCTGATCATAATTATAACTTATTTTTTAATATGTTAAATGATGAATTTAATAAAATATTCAAAACTAAAAAAATTAATGTCAATGCTAAACCTAAATTTGCTGAGTGGGCCACTCCTGGATTATTTATAAGTAGAGATATTTTATATAGTTTATATGAATTAAAAACGTACTGCACTGATGAAGCTACTATCAAATATGTTAAACAGTATTCAAATGTATTCCAAAAAGCATGTGCTTATGCGAAAACTATTTTTGTTAGAGATAAAATCAAAAACTCCGATAATTTGATAAAAACCGCTTGGAACATAATTAATAAAGAGACAGGAAAATCGAAGATCCATGAAAAGACTAATAGATTGAAAATTAACGACAAAATGTTAACGAAAAACGAAGACATCGCAAATGCTTTTGAATTACATTTTGCAAATCTGCCAATGGAGACAACTAAACACATCACTTCCTCACCATTACTAGCAGAAGAAAAACTAAAAGAAAATGTTGATATTCCTACAACTAATTTTAATTTCCATGACGTTACTGCGCATTGTATAATAAAAACATTTAAAGATATAAAAGTAAAGAAAACTGAAGATCTATGGGGACTGTCAGTAAAGGTCATTGAAAACTTAGTCGTAAAAATTGCCCCCTATCTTGCTACATTGTTTAATTCCAGTGTACAGAAAGGTATATATCCTAATCTAATGAAACACAGTAAAGTTGTGCCACTATTTAAATCTGGTAATAAAGAAAACGTTGCAAATTATAGACCGATTTCCATATTACCATGCATCAGCAAAATATTCGAAAAACTAATGTTAAACCAGCTTGTATCATATTTCAACCGTAATAATTTATTACATGGGCATCAATTCGGGTTCACAAAAGGTAGATCTACTACTGATGCTGGATTGAAATTAACTAAATATATTTTGGAAGCATGGGAAGATAGTTGTGATGTTATTGGTGTATTCTGTGACTTATCAAAGGCATTTGATTGTGTTCATCATCAGACCCTTCTAAAAAAACTAGCATTCTACGGTGTTACTGAATCAGCGTTAGAACTTATTTCGTCTTATCTTCGAGATCGTGTGCAAATAGTAGAAGTTAATGGAGTGAAATCTCAAGGATCCCCTATTAAAATAGGAGTTCCTCAAGGATCCATCCTTGGACCCTTCTTATTTTTGGTTTATATAAACGATCTACCTTACATGATTCAAAAACTACCTAATGTTGAAATAGTGCTATTTGCAGACGATACTCACTCCTTTTCAAGACAAAGAGAGGGCTGTTAGATTATTCTCCAATAAATATTGTTCTAGAGAGCTTGTGTGGTTGGTTTGACGCAAACAATCTAGTCTTAAATCCTGTAAAAACAAAGGTCATAAGATTTTCTCTCCCAAATGTCAAAAATTTTGATCTAAACATTGAATTGAAAAATGAAATAATCGAGCCTGTGGACACTACAGTATTTTTGGGTGTAACAATAGACTCTAAACTTCAATGGGGCCCACATATTTCCAAACTAGCTGACAAACTAAGTTCAGCTGCTCATGCAGTACGACAAATTAGAAGAATATCAGATGTGGCAACTGCTAGGCTTGTTTATTTTGGATACTTTCATAGTGTAATGACCTACGGTATATTATTATGGGGATCGGCAGCAGATATAGATTCTATCTTTATTCTGCAAAAAAGAGCAATCCGTGCCATCTACAATTTAAGTTCCAGGAAGTCACTGAAAGAGGTATTTAAAACTATTGATATCTTAACCGTGCCATCGCTTTACATCTATGAGTGCATTATGTATGCTAGAAAAAATCTTTATAGCTTTGATAAAAAACCTGAAACATCACACTACAAGCATAGAATTGTTCATCCTAGACATAGGCTACAAAAAACAAATAAATCATTCCTGATAAACAGTGTACGTTTTTACAATATTATTCCAGAACAGTTTTTGGGTCTCAAGGAAAATAAATTCAAAACTGTCATTAAAAAATATTTAATGAATAATGCATACTATTCTATAGATTTGTTCATTAAAGACAAAACCCATTGGAAAAAAGTGGCATCAAAATCTGCAATACAATAACAAATTAATATGATATTACTAAATACATGCTGTATTTTTATTGATTTAATATTACTGACTGTATTATTACAATTAGCTAGCTATCTATGACGAAGCCCCTTTACAGCTGCTTTTGACTGACAATGCCTTCTTACAGCTGCAAACAATTTTTGTTTTTATATAAAATCAGTATGTTTAATTTTTATTATGATATTATTGTGATTATGATTTATGATGTAAATGACGTCGCCAAGCGTATATTATGTATACCCAAGGCCCGAAATAAATGAATTGAAATTGAAATTGAATGACATTATCTAAAGATAGCAAAATTATGATGTTAGAGATTTACAATGACAATATTACCTAAGGAATTTAAAAAACAGAATATCCTCTGATATTATGTTGTACAAATGCTTATCTTGAAAATTAATCATTGTTTTGCCATAGTTCTTTCTAATCTACGGCATGACGATGAAAGTAACATTTTCCATAAAATATCGCCTTGTTCCTTCCGAGTTAAAAATACTTTACTTATGTACCGGTCTTATTTGTTAACCGACTTCCAAAAAGGAGGAGGTTCTCAATTCGACTGTGTTTTATTTGTTGTTTGTTACGCTATTACTTCGCCAATTAGGAATTGATTTTGAAGATTCTTTTTCATTTGATAGGTCATACTTCAGAGGTGGTCCCATATAAATTGTATCAAAATCGATGCAGTACTTTTTAACAAATTAAATGGAAAAAATATGTCATCCAAGTAAACGAAATTGCGTGTTTTGAAGTCGGTTGTTTCAGTTGAACTATGTATAATTATTTTATTATTGTAGACAAATCTCAGTTACTACTATGCGGCGAGCCAGTGAAGAAGGGAGTGCGCATAGACCAAGCAGAGCTGCAGGAGATACTGAAGGACAACAAAAGCCCTCGGTGTCTGCCGAACAAAGACATCCTTTTGTATACAGGTATACTAACCAATATAACCTTTTTTTTTAAATCTTAAAATTATCTTAAAAAATGTATTTGATACTAGCGCCCCGCGTCTTCATCGCGATTTTCAGTTGGAACCACAGGAACTGTTCATTTATTTGGATAAAAAATAACCTATGTATTAATTCAAGGTACAAACTATCTCAATTACGAATGTAGCTTGTATGAGTAACAAATAATACAAGAACTCACAAATATAGTGAAAAATTAGATAGATTTTGATATATTAACGGTTATAACTTTTAGGTACATAAAAAAATAGATAGATAGATAGATAGATAAACTCTTTATTGTTCACACCTTAACTAAAACACAAATTACATAGTGAAAAGGGCTTAAATGCTAGTGAAACAACAGGCGGCCTTATCGCTAATAGCGATCTCTTCCAGGCAACCTCAAAAAAAAATACGGCTCACTCATGTCGTTTTGAGTAGAAATATCTAAAATTCCCTCTTGCAACCGATGGCGGCACGAGCGCCACGTCGCAGTGCGAGGCGCGTAACCGATCGAGAGTGACGTTTGCGCTGCTCCTTTGAAAAAGACCGCCGAATGCGGTAGAAACTATAGTCTAATATTTCGACTCAAAGTAGCCGTGAGTGACCTGTACTTTTTTATCTAAAAATGTGTGAAAACCACGTTAGTTTCCATATTAAAACTTTTAGTTACCTCTCATATGGGTCAGCTACTTTTTTTAAATGCATGCGAGTGTACCGCCCCTACATCAAGTCTGTTATCTTAAGGTACTATTCCGAACCAAGTTGCCGACTGCAACTGCCAAAAACAAGTGCATCGACTGCACGACGGGTTTTGTATGTATTTATATGAAATTACTTCCAATCGCCGCGGTAACAGCACGTGCAGTTGGCGACCAACAACATGCAGTGCAGTCTTTTGGTCAAAATTCTGGATAAGTCGTAAAAAAGACTGAATGATTGAAATCACGTTTCATTAATTAATTCACTCACTTATATGTTCTTTCATTCACATACAAAACTTCGAAAAATTCTTGTATGTCGAGGTTATAATTTGGCAGGTACTCTCTATATTAATAATATTGGATTTATAATGAACGATAAATATATATACGTTAAAACTAACTTGATTTAATTATTTTTGTAGGATCTGAAAAGACTGGTTCAGAAAATATCACGGCGACGTACAAAGCTTTATGGAGGCTCGATGAAACAAAGAAATTAGTTGTGGCTTTCAAAACGTTACAGCGGGAGAAAGCCACTGACTATTTGAAGGTGAGAAACAATGTTTGTCCTAAATATAATCTAGATTTCTATTTATTATAATTTCATTCATAGATTTGCGTGGCGGTCAAATGACCGCCAACATACGAACATACAACAACCGACGGTAATCGACCGTAGGATTCACGGTGGAGTGCGCCTGCTTAGTAGAAAACGATTCAATCAATTCTATTCATTGGCGATTAAAAGACACCCAGTTTAGGAATGATCCATTCTGGAAGCATAGGCATTTAACATTTTTGGGCATACTCAGATATTTTGGCGTATTTTTCAATAATTTTTTTTATAATAAATATTGGTGGACATTTCACACAATACCATCTAGCCCAAACTAAGCAAAGCTTGTACTATGGAAACTACATGGTTGTTAGAATACATATATACTTTTTTTTTGTAAATGCATACTTAATATACATAGAAACACCCAGACACAGAACAAACACCCATGCTCATCACACAAATGTTTGCCCTGGGTGGGGATCGAACCCACGACCTACAGCTCAGGAGGCAGTTGTACTACCACTGAGCCATGAGACCTGTCAAATGATGAAAAATTTTCATCCAATTTTGATATTTTTGTCACAGAAATGATTTGTATTACTTTTATTTTATTAATTTCTAATTTTAGCACTTGGTGTCTTAGAACTATAAATAATAAAATCACGCCTGTTGTCCCTTGCGGAGTAGGCAAAGCATCAAATACCAATAAGGCAATTTGACGCCACATTTGATTCTTTTATTTTATTTATTTAGGACAATAATAAGTGACATAGTAAAAGTTCAGACTCAAGTGGAGGTGGGCAGGACATATTGCAAGACGAGTAGATGGCTGGTGGACAAAGATGGTCACAGAATGGTGGCCCAGAGGAGCGATTAGACCAGTAGACCAGTAGGTAGATCACCAGCCAGATGGAGAGACGATATCGTCAAGTCAGAGGGCAAGAGCTGGATGAGATCAGCGCAGGACCGGAAATAATGGTGTGATAAAGAAGAGGCCTATGTCCAGCAGTGGATCGATAAGGGCTGAAATGATGATGATGATATGTATTTTACAATAAAAGTATTAACTATGTCACCCACAGCACTACCCACAGATCACAAACTATAATATTAGAGGGTTAAAGAGGTTAAGAGGGTAGGATGTAATGTTGGCTTGCAATGACAGGGGGTCAGGTCATCGCCTACTTCAAAGAATTAACTCTGACAAATATTCAATTTCAACAGCAGCAAAATTACTGAAAACAACGTTACTCCTCGATTATTTATGATCGTTGCTCCGTCTCGCTCTCGCACACGTTTGCTTTAATTTGACTAGAGCAGGATGGAGCTATTGTATGTAAGATATATTGTGCATTATTTCCAGGATTTCATAGAGTTAGCGAGTAAATGGGCGTGCGTGCAGTCTAGCTCTATAGTGCGACTGTATGGCGTCACTTTGAGTTCACCCACGGCGATGGTGTTAGAGTACTTACCTTACGGACCTTTTGACGACTATCTCAGGTAATAATTTTTTTTTTTAAATTTCTTCGTATTAAAACCAAAAAGTATAATTTGTTTAACATTTAAAGCCCTGTTTGATTTCGCTTTGATCATATCTATGGCACATCCTAAACCACTTTTCTTAGAGATATTTCGTCTGGAGAAAATCCTTTCTCAGTGAATACCTATTTTTTTTTCACCAAACTGAAAATCGCAGGTAAAGCTTCCGAATGTAGATAGTTTAATATTTTCAAATGTTTTATACATCAGTAAAGTTAAGTAACGATTGGCTAAGCCGCTGGGTAACCGCTAGCCGTATAGAGATAAATAAATATTGATTTTATTTCTATTTTCAGAGAGAACGAAGACAAAATAAAACCTATCCATTTGAAGAAAGTGTCAGCTGGGCTAGCGCGTGCGCTGTGGGATCTGTCCGAGGCAGGCGTGGTGCACGGATACATCCGCTGCGGGCGGCTGCTACTCGCCGCCATGGATGCGGATAGAATCGTGGTCAAACTATCTGGGCCCACGCTGCGCACGTACTCGCATTATGAGTAAGTATTGAAGAAAGTGTCCGCTAGACTAGTGCGTACTTGCTATTATCCAAATAAATTAATGTTCCTTTAAAAATAATAGTATCATGTTTTTTTGTTGTAAAAAAAAACATGATACTATTATTTTTATGTGGTGCAATGGTATGGCTCAAGGCGACCCTTTGCATACAGTGTTATTTAACGTTAAGTCAAATATGTAGTTAAGCTGGAGCTTATATTATAATGTTGAGCATATGATTTTGTTCTTTACTGAAAAATAATGTTCACCCCTAATTTTTTTACTACATTAAGGATGGGTTGAATGATTCAAAACACACACAAATAAGATTCAAATCAGCTGCTTTATAGAGAACGTTGTTGAATGACTATTTAAGAAGTATGAATTTGCTTATGTAAAAATATAAATTATTTTTATGTGTGAAATTTAACTCCGGTGAAAAAGAAATTTTTGTTGACGATTTCTGCTATTGCTTTCTAGTGTGTGAAGTTATTCCAGTCATGTTATATCTTCAAAAATGTTAGAATGCGCGAGCGAGACGGATGATTTCGAACTATAGACTCTTAAACAATCTTTAATTTCATAATTTTCCATTGCAGTGTTCACTGGATGCCGGTCGAGTTTTTCGCAGACATGAGCCTGGCGAAGAGATCTGTTGTGGGAGATATTTGGGCGTTTGCGACGACATTGTGGGAAGTTTTCTCCTATGGACAATCACCGACTGATACCAACCCGGTGTTAACGGCGCGGGTGAGTTTTGAACTTTATTATTTAGTAGTAAGATAGTTTATTAATTACTGTATAGTGGTATTTTGATGTGTTTTGAATTTATTATTAAAATTAACGTTCAGGTCACTCACAGGTTTGCTTTGTATTCGTTTTGTTTGATTGATTTCTCGAAATCGCAAAGAAGTTTATAGTTGGCTGTGATAAGACCTAGCACGAGTGTTTTCAAGGTGTGTGTGTGACGCGTCGTCGATTGCGATTTCATCATACTCACTTCCCTCCGTCAAACATACTCAAAAGTTGACTTCTGGCCTTTAATCAAGGAGAGCTCTATTTTATGTGACGTAGGCTCTCGTGTTTGAAGTAAGCCCGTTCATTGCAGAGTTACGAGATGGGTGACCGGCTGCTGCGGCCGGCGCGGTGCCCGAGTGAGGTGTGGGCGCTGGTGCGCCAGTGCTGGCAGCCGGACCCTCTGCGACCGCAGGAGATCATGCGAGACATGAACCACATGCTGCACAGGGGTAACCACCTACTAAATCCTGCGTGACCACGCACTGCGCTCGCCACTCATGTGCAATGCAATATTTTTAACCTACTTAAAAAAAGGAACACCCTGTGTTTTTTTAATGTATGTCGTCCATACATTTCTCCCTCACTTGTGGACAGATTTTGGGAATATTTCATTATGTTAAATCCATAATAGCTTTAATAGGGGCCGAAAAGTGCTAGAGTTTAGACCACGCACATGCATATGCAGCGTAGGAAAACCAGTCACAAGGAGGACAGACGACCTTGTACAAGTGGCAGGAAGACGATGCATGCAAGCCGCTTCCAACCGGTCTTTTTGAAAATACATGGGGGAGGCCTATGTCCAGCAGTGGACTTCTTGTGGCTGAGATGATGTTAATGATGCTTCAGGAGATCCCACGCAATAAAATAATTTACTTATATTTTTAGAAGCTAACCCTGAAATTTCTGAGATCTGAGATGTCGATATATTTCCAGTTCGACGCATATGGCAAAAAACACAAAACAAAACAATAGACGCATTTAGCCAGATACGCAAACCAAAACATCTTTAATTTATAGTTTTACAAGTTTTAGTTCTATTAAAGTTTTACAAGTTTTTTTTTCTACCGACAGTATTTTTTTTTGATTTGATCATTTAGTTTAGTTTAGTATAATACTGAGCGATTAAAAATGTTTTCTTGGTTAATTGTACGATTACAGTGGGCCTCACATATTTTCACTGATATTTCAACGGATTTCACGTGCTAAAAACGAAAGTATCCGTTGGCTATCCAATATTTAAAATTCTTAAAATAACTGAATTAAAAAAATTTACGTAATTCTGATGCAATTTTCGTTTTGTTTTTAAATTTAGCTATTAAAAAAAAATTGGTTCAGTGGTGCCTTCAGAATAGCCTCCAATATAATTATGTCCGCTACAAACCGGTTCCAGCTCAGCATATTGGTGTTCACAGAATATGTCCCGATCCACGACTACGAAGAGCCAAAGATATCACTGGACATGGAACACGCGGAGACCGTCTCAAGTGATAGATTTATTCCGAGCGAGTTAAGCGACGCCGGGAGCAACAAGTCGCTAATATCAGATAGCAGCGTGCTTTCGTCGAACAACGGGACCATGTCCGATCAATATGATAACCCGGTAAGTATTTTTATTTAACTAGAAAATCAACAGCTATTTTACTATATATAAGTATCAAAATAAAAATAAATTCATTTCCCGTTTTTTTTAAAAGACACTATCGAAATCCCGAACGTTCATTTGACAACTTGTCTGATAACAATGTATTTTATCTTATAAATGGGGTCCCATTCACGGATGCACTTCGAGCCATTAGATCCTTTTGTACTTGCCCTTTCTGTATTCATTCGCACCAAGTTTTCCGAAGAAGGACAATGTAACGAATCATTGTAACATATAAGTATCTGTGTATAATAAATAGAAATCTAACGAACCTAAGCTTACTTTTGTTAGGGCAAATTAACTTATGCCCAACAAACTTATGGAATCAGAAACTCGTGTAAACTCCTGTAATCGGACAGTTCTATGATATGGATTCGGGCAAGTAAGATTCAAACAAACGTATTCCGGATCATAGATAGGTTACCATTTTAAACTTATTTTATATACATTTAACCGATTTTGTTCTAACCAAACGTGTTCCATCTTATATCGCGAACATTGAAATATTTCCCGCTACAAGACTATATCAACGGAAAAATAAGCTTTTGATTCTCTTTGTTATATACAGTTCGCGGACAACAAAAGCTCCAACTCGCTAGACAGTATGAACGCTCTAGCGTACGCGCTCAGCAAAGAATTGAACGGGCGGAGCGCGAGCAGCCTCGGCGGAGCCCTGGGGACCACTCTGGACGATGACGACGGCACGTGGGCCGCGCCCAGACTCATGGAGTCCATAGTTTCCCAGGGGAAGACCTACCTCGTCACTATCACTAAGAAGATTGGCAGTGTGAGTATACAAGCCATTTAATAAAGATAAATTACGCGATTAATCCGTTAAAAATTGTTTAATTTCAATAAATTTCATTCACCGCACACTTTCAAGAGCACCGACTAAAATTAGGGTATAATTGGAGATTTGTATTGCGCTGCTTAAGTGTAGCAAAAGCAAGTGTTATCCTTACTTCCTTACTATATTATTAATATTATAAAAGCGCAGCTAATGCTGTCTGTTTGTTACCTTTTCACGACTAAACTGCTGAGCCGCTTGTTACAAAATCTGGTGTAGCTGAGGATCTGGAAACAGACATTTTAACACGCTTTTATTAGCTTCATACATATGTTAGTACTTAGTAGGTATGTAACGGAAACTTTGAACATGATTTTGACCCCCTTCAAAACGTCGGATTAACTCGAAATTTGGCATACTTATCAAGGAACGATGACAATAATTTGATAAGATAAGGCGTGGTTTTTTTTAGTTTTTTAAACTATTACACTTATTTCATAATCATCACTGCTTTTCTTCGCTACGCTAGTGTAACCATGGGGTACAGCTAATGTTTCTATAAATGTTTTCTCCTGCTCTATAAGTGTTTTTTTTTATTTAAATTATTTATATGAAATGGGTCTAACTTTACGTAAATTTAGTGTAACTTAACTTAAAATTCAAGTATAACCACACCTAAATTTAGAGTGTAACCTAACTTAGATTTCGAGTTTAACCTAATCTAAATTTCGCCTCGATGGGAAACCAGATTGGTGGTTGATCTCGTTTGAACGATCGTACCGAGAAAGATATTGCTGATCATCTGATGGGGTGTATTCAGAACTCTTTCGGAATCGATTCGGGATCTATATCTCCGTCTCTGTTCTTTCCATAGAGAATGACAGAGACGGAGATATTGATTTCGAATCCGAATGAGTTCTGAATATGGAGGCTGACGAGTGATACATCATTCGTGTCTTACGTATGCATCGCGGTCATACTCACTGAATTTCTAGCTTCATCTTTATAACACGGTGGTTAATTAGCCAAATATAGCGTATAATTATCTACTAGGCTTAGCTGGATTTATTTCGAACTAACCAAGCGAGAATCTTACGAGTACACAGACGTTTTCTCATTAAAAACGTATCTGTTAAACCTCTTTCAGGGTAATTACGGGCACGTATTCAAGGGATGGATGGAGCGTGATAATCAAGAATCTCAACGAAAGGAGGTGGCCGTGAAGAAATTGACGCGACAGGCGTCGGAGAGGAACGGCACCCTGTACGAGGATTTCAAGAACGAGCTTGAGATCATGAAGGTACATAATTTGACAAATGAGGGTATCTTTAGAGCGATGTGACTCACACAAAAACAATATAGCGCCCTTTATAGAACAAAGTATGAAATAAGAAATAAATAAATGTTTATTAAATGAAAGGGCTGTTTTTGATACATTTTCAATACTTACGTATAATTTGTGAACGTGATAAATATGACTTTCAAAATAATGTTGTAATAGATACCGTGGATAAGGTCTTTAGTAAGAGGAGATAAGCGTTTTGTTTTTTTTTTACCTATGGCTTGTTATCAATATAGATTTGAAGGCTCTGTTGTTTGCTTTGACAGTTACCGTACCTTGATTTGAAACTTTGAAAAAAAGAGGAACCTAATGCAGTTTCAGGATTCCAAATGTCAAAAATAATAAAATTATTTAATTTATTTATTTATTTTATTTCTCCCCACTTGCTCGGTATGTATTGTTTGGTTTTTTGTACACATATTTTGAATTATATTCCAGCTCAGATTATTTAAGTATAGTAAATGTTATTGTTAAAGTGTAATTGAATATAATTTGTATTGTGTTTAAGAATGAGGCTGAGATGATGATGATGATGATGATGATGTGTTTAAGAAATAAAATAAATAAATTATACCTTTGCAGGATCACTTACATTCACCTCTAATATTTATTATGCATATTGTTATTGCAGTCGTTATCACACATAAACATAGTGGAAATCCTGGGCTACTCGTGGGACCACGGCTCAGACGTGCTCATAGTGATGGAGTATTTAGAAGAAGGATCTTTGAACTACTACCTCAAGTTCCAAGGGGACAAACTAAGGACCGACCATCTGTTGAAATACGCCAAGGATATTGCCACGGTAGATATCAATAATCTTATAGTATAGTAAGCATTATATCTAAAGTTTTTGTGTGGGGACTACGTACCGGCAAGCGCTTCGAAAGACCAGCCACAAGGTGGACAGAAGACACATACATCTCATACAAGTGGCAGGAAAACGCTGATGCAAGCCGCTTACTGGTCTTTTTGGAAATCCATGGGGGAGGCCTATTTCCAGTAGTGGACTTATTGTGGCTGAGATGATGATAATGATGATATCCATATAATATAATAACTAATCTTATAGAAAACTTAGTAAACTTAATTTCGCTATAAAACATATAATTATGACAGTTTTTTATGCAACTCGGTAAAAAGACGACAAAATTGTTTTCTTTTCGGTTTCTAATCACACTGTCCATAGTCCATTGTCTCTTAAAACGAACTACCGTTGTTCAAAAATTTCTTGCCATCGTCGTTAGGTATTAGAGGTAGACGTTATTGTCATGCTCGGAAACTTAACTGCGAATATAACAAAACACTTAAACAAAACGTAAAACAAAATAAATAAGCAACGTGAGTTTTTTGTCACAACCCGGCTCCAGCTCAGCAAGGTGCTAGTTGTAAGTTATGGCTGCGCATACATGACAAGCAAACATAAAAATGAATCTTCTACAAAATAAATATAAATATATATATATATATATATAAACACGTACAATAATTCAGGTACGGCAAATTCTGAGGCCCAGGACAAAAGCACAACCTACATGTGTATAAAATAAACACAACACAAACGGTACAAATTTATAGATAGTTTAAATGAAAGTCCCATTGAGTGTGTGTAATTTTGAACTGTATATAAATTTGTAGATACTTAAGTGTGTAAAACACTCAAATCAAAAATATTGAATAACAACAGAAACATTAATTATTCCTTCAACTCCTTCAATCCGGAATACAGTAATGCTATACAGAACTTTGCAAACATCACTACTCACGTGCGGCAACGGATTGCACTCGTCGCTCTGAGATCTTAAATCTCGTTTGACAGAATTTTAATTGATAAACGTACATTATTCCAGGGTATGGACCACGTATCCGCCAAGAACGTGGTACACCGCGACCTCGCCACTCGCAACATTCTAGTCGTCAACAAGTACCACGTGAAGATATCAGACTTCGGCCTCGCACGCATCATCCCCAAGGAAGAGAACGCGTACCGACTCAAGACTGAACGGCTTCTGCCTATTAACTGGTAAGCGACGTTTTATGATCATTGCTCCGCAAAAGAATCGTCTGTAACAGGGATGACGTGACACATACAGTATGTAAAATTGACACTTCGCTAGAGCATGTCGTTTCTGCATAAAATTTCTAACTTATCATCTCAGCCACAAGAAGTCTACTGCTGGATAAAGAGACCGTTTGGAAGTGGCTTGCATCCAGCATCTTCCTGCCATTTGCATCCAGCGTCTTCCCGCCACTTGCATGAGGTCATCTGTCCATTTCATGGCAGTTCGAACTCGCAATAGTAAAAAAGAAAATCTTTATCAATTTTGGGAATCCCACAAAAATTACAACAACCTTACCACAGAAATTATAACAACCTAAATAAACTGTCTAACATGATAAATACACGACAATTAATATCCGAACAAGTCAAAGATAATTACAGTTAAAAAAACTTAAAAAGAAAACAGTACTTGAACAACATTTTTTCAGTTATTTTGTTATAAAAATCAACATACGAACCGATTTCGATAAAATTTGTATGTCTGTATATGTACATACCTCTGAGGTATGTATATATATATATATATCAAATAAATAAAAAATCATCAAAACATAATCGCTGAACAAACACAAAAAAAACATACAGTCGAATTGAGAACCTTCTTCTTATTGGGAATCGGTTAAAAAGGAAAATCCACCACAGGTTTAGTGAAAATTCTCCGCGATCAAATTTTTTATGTAGTACATTCCGTTTATAAATCAAACATATTTTCATTGCAGGTACGCGCCCGAATCAGCCGTGGAGCCGTGGCATTTCTCAACAAAAAGCGACGTGTGGTCGTACGGAGTGACTGCGTGGGAGATATTCACACGCGCTCACCAAGAGGTGCCGAAGTTCGACGTTGAACGGCCCCGGGAGCGAGCTTCTTGGTAAAGGGCTTGCATTTCTCGTGTTATAGCTTTTTCACCATTCTTACTCTGAAAAGATATTATAGTCGCGAACGACGGTTTTTAAAAACCATCGAAATTTTATATAGCCTTCCTTGCGGAGACAGGCAATCCGGTCAGGGCAGGAACTGATTTAGTGTGGTAATGTGGTTGTGGTGTTAATAAGCAGCGCTCAATCAAACTCATTTCAAGTGATTGTTAGGGGCTGCACGAACCATACGCTTTCGCATCGTTTAACTCTTTAATGAGAAATTCCTACACTATTGTGCAGAAACTTCTTATAAAAATACATACAAGTAGCCTATGTCCAGCTTTAGTGGATCATAGATGATGATGATACACTGAAGATGGATATCCAAACAGTACTCTCCGTGCTTGCGACAAACGTTTGCGTGTTTTAACGGATGGCTGTTTCGACGGTAGCGCCATCTAGTTTGAAAATATAAGTTGGAAAACTGCCACAAAACTATATTGATTTTGTTATTTTTATACGACTATTTGATTTTAATAAACATTTTATTGAACCAAAATATTTAGAAATAGTACTTTTAAGATCTTTTTGTGAATATTGTGCATATTATTTAAAAATAAACAAGAAAACGACGAATTTTAATTTTGCTGAGGAATTTACATGGGTGAGTTATTTTAAAAATGTTGAACAAAGACTAGCACTACTTTTATTTCCTCGTAGGTATGTATGTATGGAAAAAACACTATACGACTGTTGGGATTTAATATAGATTTCAAACTCAGGGTTAAAAAAAAAATCCTTCCACGTAGAGTAATGTATTATTTTGTATACAATAGGGAATATACGTGATTTTTTTTATTTGATCATAAAAAAGCTGACTTCAAAGGGTTCTAAATATCTTCTAAAATAAGAAAGGTACAAGTATTTAAATTTCCTGTTACACAGAGCACATCTCTCGGTAGCGAGTATAATTTTCTTTGGAGCACACCATCGCGGAAGATGTTTGTTAAATTGTTACATCATAACTCCGTCATTTATAAACCGATTTGTTTTTTTTTATTTGAAGGGACATACTTTCAGATTGGTCCCATACTTATTTCACTAAAATCTGTTTTGTGCTTTTTTTTTGTACTTTGGTTTTTAAAACAAGATAACTGGAAAAAAAAACATCCAAGTAAACGAAATTTGCTTATATGAATCCGATTGTTTGAGTTTTTTAAACTGTAATTATTGTTTAGTGTATATAAATACACACACTAAATATAATTACGGTTAAAAAAACTCAAACAAAATCCCTTATATAAATATATAAGAGATTTAAGAGAGTATAGGTAAAATATCTCAATCAGGCGAAGTATGTATAGCTGACAACTATTTTCATGTACGCTTTGACTACTTCTAGGTGGAGTAAGACCATGATGTCTAGTAATAAAATTTATCATCAGCCGATTTTAGTCCACTGTTAGACAGAGGCCTCTCGCGTTCGACTGGCCACATAGCTCAGTTGGTAGTATGCCTGCCTTATAAGTTGTGGGTTCGATCTCTACCATATTTAACGTCTCACGCACAAACGCATGTAATCATACCCCTCCTTAAACACATCCATACACCCACACCCACACACCCACACCCACACCCACACCCACACACACACACACACACACACAAACACCCACACCCACACACACACACAAACACCCACACACACACACACACACACACACACACACATACACACACACATTTTATTATCCTACTCGTATAAGTGCAATGTTCGTTTCTTGTTTTTTACCAACTGCGTCATTTAAATTTATCGTGTAAAATTCACCGCACGTTATTTTCTTTGGTTAAAGTATATGTGGACGCTTGCGATACAGGTTTCATACCTAGTGCAGGGTTCACAAGAACATCTCTGTGTGAACCTGGCCACCAATTTGTCATAAAATTACTAAATACTTGTACTGTTTTTCTGTCTCTTTTGGTTGATAATATACTATTTGTATTTGTGTGATGAACATGGATATTTGTTTTGTGTCTGGGTGTTTATTTCTATCATAAGTATGTATTAACAAAAAAAGTATAAAAGTGTTATATCGGCTATCTAGTTTCGATAGTACAAGCTTTGGGGCTAGGATAGTGCTGTGTGAAAATGTCCATCTATATTTTTTTTTCATTTTTTTATTAGACGATAGGCTTGCGCTTGACCGTCAACTCATCTGGTGTTAAGCGACAGTTACGGTCTACGATGGAGCGCGCTTGCCTAGAAGAAACCTATTCACTCGCGATTTGAATACACTTAGATTAGCGGCCTTACCGAAAAACGTTACTTATCTTTAAGCAATGCTTAACATATTTTGTCAACTTCTCGTTGACGCGTAATGACACTTGCGGAAAGAAGACGGAGAATTTAAGACGATGGTCAAAGTTAAATAACGTTTTTCGGTAAGGCCGTATATCTATTCGGAAAGACCCATTCAGGAAGCGCATTCCACATTTTGGCGGTACGCACAATGAAAGTGGAGCCAAAGCGTTTCGTACGTGTTTTCGGAATATCAACCATGTAAAGATGTCGCTTTTTCGTGCTTCTTATGTCCGATAGAAAAATGGGCATGGGGAAATGAAATCATGCAAAGCAGACGCACACTCACCGAAATGTATGCGATGAAAAACCGATAAACTGGCAACTTTGCGACGATGCTCCAGACTTTGGAGTTTAGTCCGAACAAGGGAATCGTCACAAATGAGCCTCCTGGCACGCCTCTCAATGGTCTCTAACGCCTCGAGCTGTTATTTATTTGTTTAATCATTTTTAGGGTTCCATACCTCAAAAGAAAAAAAACGGAACCCTACGATCATTTTGTTGTCCGTTTATCCGTCTGTCAAGACCTGTATCTCGAGAACGCGTGAAGGTATCGAGTTGAAATTAAAACCATATACGCATATCCATAGTCTCTTGCTGCACAAATCAAACTTTTCAGTATTCATTAACAAAAGTTACAGCCGAATATGTCGTAAAAATGCATATATGCACACTCGCATGGAAATCAAAACCTATGGGGTACTTCCCGTTGACCTATAACTGTGAAAATTGGCAAGAAGCAATTTTATATAGAACACATAAATTTAATAAATAAATAATAATATTTTAATAAATTAAATCACAAAAAACATGTGTCTTGATACAAGGATGGTCCAAATTTTTAAGTGAATTAATCGTATCATGTGGGGTATTATATTATATGAAAGAACTTCATTAGCACAAGCTAAAACAGGTTTTTGAATATTTTTACGATGTATATTTTTCGGGTTATGAAGGAAAATATGAAAAAATGTATGATTTCCCCCTTTTATCTACTAGTTTGTACGGAACCCTCGGTGGGCGAGTCTGACTCGCACTTGTCCGGTTTTTATTTATTGAACGGCACTCAGCCCGGGTCGTCCGTTTCCGTTGTAATTCAATTTGGTATGTTTTTGTATAGTTTTCAAATCCCGGAGGGCTGTCCCTCGGAGATATTCCGACACCTGATGAAGGACTGCTGGCACCTGGATCCGAACCTGCGACCCAAGTTCATCGACCTCGTCCACATGTGCAAACGGTTCATCGACGAATACAAATAGCTGGACCTTTGACGGACACCTAATACAGGGAGGAAAATTCAGGTACATTAGCGCAATTTGCGCTCATGTGAAGCCCCGTCCACGCGAGTGTCGTGACATCGACGGGACCAATCAGCGAGTCGGTATTTGATTCATTCTATTTGATGTAATATTTTATGATGATGTTGACTATGTATTCAAAAATATGCAGATAAATGCGGAAATAAACGGAGTAAGATTCGCTTGATTTGTTGTTACATAAGGCTTGTATAAGTTTTGACGTCGGAGCTTATCTAAGAGATGTGATTAGGTGAAAACTGTTTTAAATGTATGTGCTAAAGTTACACAGCCATAAATTACTAGTTAATTAAAATTATGGAGAGCTAAAAAACATAATACGTTGCCTGTTTGTGTATAGGCTGTAACAGTGAAATAACAGATCTGATATGCTATAAGGCGAAATTAAAATTTTAAACAGTTACTTTTTACTTTTAGCCAGTTCAGGTAACTATTGTAAGTGATCATAATGTTTGCGGCAATTTAAGATTATTTTTAGGGTTCCGTACCTCAATAGGAAAAAACGGATCCCTTATAGGATCACTTTGTTGTCCGTCTGTCTGTCTGTCCGTCCGGATGTCAAGACCTTTATCTCGGGAACGCGTGAAGGTATCGAGTTGAAATTAAAACCATATACGCTGATCCATAGTGTCTTGCTGCAGAAAGAAAAAAAGGATTCTAAGTTTTCGTAAAAAAAGTTACAGCCGAATATATCGTAAAAAAAGGCACATTTCGACACTCACAAGGGGTGACATCAAAACCTATGGGGTACTTCCCGTTGACCTAGAACAATGAAATTTGGCAATAAACATTGTGTTAGAGTACACATATAGGAAAAGACCCAAAAAATTGACATTTTTAATTACTTAAATCACAAAAAAAATTGTGTCTTTATGCAAGGAATGAAGGTCCAAATTTTAAAGTAAATTAACCGTATCATGTGGGGTATCATATAAAAGAGCTTCAGTAGCATAAGCTAAAACAGGTTTTTAAATATTTTTACTAAGTATATTTTTCGGTTTATGAAGGAAAATAGAAAAAAAAATATGATTTCCCCCTTTTATCTACTAGTTTGAACGGAACACTCAGTGGGCGAGTCTGACTCGCACTTGTCTGGTTTTTATTTATATCCTCACGTCAATTTATTTGCCAATAATATATCGTGTTACTTATATTAACTTATAAATCCAATTTAATTTATAAATTCTACCTACTTTTATGATGAGGTAGGCAATAATATTATAATAAACAATCTTAGATTGTCGCAAACATTGTTATCATTTACAAAAATTACACGAGCTAGCTGCAAGGTCAAAAAAAAAAAAACTCGTCTGGCGTTGACCTTTAACAGGTAATTTTACTCGTCATTATATGAACAACTTAATAATATAGGAACAAACCGAAATTAGCGATAAGGATCAGTTGTCATTTCGAAAGTTGGTGATATTTTTACAGACGTCAATTTTGGTACTGTGTAGTAAAAGTATTTCGTAATGATAAGTACAATTACATTTTAAAGTATCAGCAGTTTGCTGTCACATTCAGTATATCAGTCGCGGCAAAATAACATAAACTTGATGAGATATGCAAAAACATTGCAATGTGAAGCGTATACGCTATCACATAGAGTAAATTTTCAAATAGCAAATGTGGAATACGAGTACATGTTTGCCATATGTGCTATTTTCTTTTGCGCCTCCCTAATCGTTGTTTAATTAGTGAACTGATAAAATAAGTTTTGACCCGATTTTCGCTAATGAAAAGTCGGTTCACATTTTTAGAGATTAATTTAATTTTAATGACATCGTTTTGATCTAGAAATGTATATTTGATGCTAAGACTGGAGAAAAGATAGAAGGAACGCGCTGAATTTGAGAGTGATAGAAACTTTTCTAAGAAAGTAAGAAACGATACGAAATAGTTTTTAGTGCACACTAGAGAACAATTAGATATTCGGGCGCATCGCCACTAGTTTTTTCTTGATATAAATAACATTATTGTATGCACTTTTGATAAATGTGCGATCGTCAGCTGTATGAAAACACTATCGCAAAATATTCTGAACTAAAACAAACCAGTTAAAATAAACGTCCAAACGTAATTTTTTTTCAAACTTGAACGTTTACTCCGGTTAAAATGACGGCTGTAATATATTTTACTATGGAAACTAACTTGTTTTTCAATTTTTTTTAATAAATACTACGGGTCTCACATCTGTTTTGAGTCGAAATATTCGTCTATACTTTCAATCACATTTGGCGGTCTTCTTCAAAGGAGCAGTGCAAATGTCACTCCCGGTCGGTGACGTGCCTCTTGCGCCGCACGTGACGTCATCGCTTTGCTTTAAAATAGGTAGGTATTTATGCAACTATAACGCAATGAGGACCATACGAACTGCTCGACTAAAGGCTCGCATAACGCATATGCTCCGATTTTAGTTTAGCATTCAGTCAGTGATACTGATACCGTATCCCTTGCAAAAGTTTTTTCACTTTCTAGTGGCGTACGTTTCGTCTTTCTTTTTCATTAGTCTGGGCGTTGATGGTTGTTATCGTTTTTCATAGTTACGTTTTGCACAAAACTGCCAATTAGTGTGTAGAAATATTTCTGTGGTTCCTCGAAGCATTTGCCTTAGTTCCGTATATATATTTTATGCACGTTCATTTGTAAATATTTTGCTGTTATATTAAAGTGAGAAGCAATTTTAATCATATCTCATTTGTATTGAATCTAAGTGAATTATATTTGTGCAATGTGTATGTAGAATAATATTTTTTATGGAGATTTTTTTGACTATATTTTTAATGTTAGGTGTTAGTTTGTTTCTACTTAAATGATCCTATTAGGGTTCTGTTTTTCCTATTGAGGTATGGAACCCAAAAATGTGGAAAAAATTTGGCGTGACTGCAGATGATTTTTGCGCGTTAAGTGCTTGCCGTGTAAAATTAAAAATTATGCAATAAGAATAATAATAAAAAAACATATTTTAGATTTAGGATTATTTACTATTTGTTAATTTCTATATAATACATATACATTACTTAATAATCTGATTAATCCGTCAGATTGAGTTAAATAAAAAAATATGTATATTTTCTGGTGTAGAAAATCTGAACGGTATCGCACTACTGATGTAGCTCCCTAATAATCTATTTTTGCTGATGTGTCACAGTATTGCTTAGCAGGCAGCTTGCATTGTTTACTGTTGACGGACATAGCTCATTTTTATGCAAAGTGTACTAGTAATTTTTGCTAGAGTTTGTGTGAAAATTACCAATGTTCGGAGCTCTCTTAAGACACCTTCTATTTTACGGATATTAGTCTGTTGGGTGCGATTTTTTGCCGATGTTGAAAATCTACTACTTTACGAATTAGTATATTGGGTGCGATTTATTGCCGATGTTGAAAAAATAGAGAAACAGATGGACGTATCATATAATAGCTCTGTTTTGCCACGAATTTTTCAGTTGTACATTTTTTTTTGTTACAATGTACTGAAAATACCCAGCCTTAAAATATGTCAGTAGTCTTTTAACCAGTCTGTTTTTATGTTTTTTTCTCTGATTTCTATGGAATCAATACTAAATGGTACAAAATGGCTCAGGTTTAGTTCCATGTAAATTTAGTCACACTATTTACACAGCTAAAAACTTGAAATATGCACACCAACTTCCAATGTGGAATAGTTGGCGTAGAATGGTTTTCTGAATTGGTATATTTTTTTTAATATAATTAATAAAAGTACATATATGCACATACACACAATGTTTTGTATGATCAGACAAATATCATAAAACAAATCAAATTCGAGATGAAATTACTGATCATAGAAAGAATGCCGCAATTCATAATTACTATATTTGACTAATCATCGCCAAGCTTTACGCTGCACAACAATGAGATTATCGATTTATGAATTCTACAAAAAAATTAATAATAATGTTATATTGTGAAATTACTAACTCTTTATTTAAATTTATACACGGGTTATTATTAAGGAATTAAATTTAAAAATTAAGGAATTATTATTATATTTATTAATTATAAATTTCATAGATGACGATACTGAAATGTTTTTTTTTACGAATCGATTGTGGTAGGTGTGTATATCGACGAAGGTAAACAATTGTAAATCAAATTTTGCCAAGAATTACTATTACGCTGGCGACCGCGATGCACCATATAGCAAACAACAATATATAGCTACAATATAGCAAACTCCCGTGTCGTTATAGAGTGTATATTCGTCACTGTATATGTACTTAGAAAATACGTGGCTATATTGTGAAATGGAATATACGAGTAGATATCGAAACTTGATAAATACTTAACGGTAGAAAACAATTTTCTCCTGTTGTATGAAATATCACGTAGTGTACTGGAGAGAATTCCCGCAATAACTATGCTTTTAACATCAGGTGATTTGGCGGTCAACCGCAAAGCTTAACATGCACATGATGTCAATAAATTTGAAGTATACATTACACAACTCGAACCTATTTGTGATAGTTAATCTATTTTATTTTAGCTATATTTTGCCCCGAGTGTATTCTTCTTATATATTTAAAAAAAAACATGCATGGTGAGTGTCCACTTCAGCAACAGTTAAATCATCTGATGCATAAATACATCCGTATTTTTTGTATAAAATGTTATTAAATAAAGTAGTTTAATATAATATAGTTGTAAGATTATTAAGGAGGCAAACAAGCATATTGTTTGGCTATAAAACCAAAGATGATATTATATATTATCCTGATATATAGAGAACAATTTATTTTTAAGAATTTTAATGTATATTTTATAATTTTTCATGTGTACTTTATAAGTTTGCAATGATATATGAATGTTTGTATAATTAGTTAAGTAGAGCACAATATAGTCTAGATATATGTACATTGTTTTTATTTAGAATTTGATATGATTGTTTTAGAATGACTATGCTAGATGTTTTGTTATGGTGTTCCCACACAGAATTTAATGGATATTCAGAATTTTATACTTACACGAATAACGTTTTGTAACGTATGTATGTTAGAATTGGAGGTAGGTACACAATATTTATCTATGATAGTCGTAGACTAGCTGTTACAAAGGTTGGTTATGTTGTCAGCCATTTTGGTATTTACATTAATAACATTTACATCTGACTGTGGTTAGAAGGTTAGATGGGAGGAAGTTGATGTTATAAGGCTAGAGGGTATTAGAGGGTAAGATGTACCAAATGTTGACTATCCCTATCACTGCTAGATCAGCCCATCGCTAAGTATCAAATCATCACTTTTGTATATCAAAACTTGTGAACTTTTATGAACTTAATTACAATTCTATTAAAAAGTTGCAAAATATCAGGGATGTTTGACAATAATTTTGACATTTTATGTAACAAGGTGATGTGTGACATACAAATAGATAATACACGTATTATGCTTATGGTTATCGTGTTATATAACATAACTTGCTGTGTGGGGACACTGTATGATTGTTTTTTAAGCATTTACGAATGGCAACATCTGATTATATTATTTATATTAATGATTTTACTGAATATATATTTTGCGTTGTTGGATTGTGATGACGTAGACTGAGAATGCGACGTTTCGGTGCTAAGGATCGTAACTGGGCCTTATATTTTTCATGTTGACATTTCGAATAAATTAGGGGTTATGGTTGAATGAGTAAAAATCGGTCTGGGGTGTTTTTTGACCATTGGCGATGTAACGCGCATAGTTAAGAAGAATGATATGGCCATTGTTGTCACTACATCGCTCTATTTATTATTGGAATTGCGAATATCAAGGTTTTTTTTGTCTTCGAGTTATAATGAAAAAAAAAAACAAAATGAATACATAAAAATCAGTTTCTTCCTTTTGTGTGACATGGAATATGATATTTAAACTTTAGATTTCAAATTTTCAATGTTAACATTACGCGGCCAATGGTCGCTATTACCTCTGGCTTCACATAGCGTTTAACATAGAAAATTAAACTTTAAGATATCTAACTTAAAGTCTGATTTCTAAAGTCAATGTTTGCGTATTACAGTGCCAATGGTGACAGAAAATAAGTCAACTTAGATTTTTGACTGTTTACACGTTTTTTCGAAAATATTGGGAAAAAATCATGGTTTTTGAAAAGATTTATACATAATTAGATATTTTAAATAAAATTCTACAAAATAGTATAATTTACTCGTTTTGGTTGTATAATTCCTTCCAGTAGGCGTGTGTGTTATAAAAATCTATCGATTAATATCGTGAGTTTTTCCGGTTAATTAAATAATATAAAAATTTGTTTTTTCTTACCTGTCTTAGTAATGTAAAAAACAATGGTGGGCGACCAATTTAGAGCGCGTATTAATTAATAGATGACCAAAAAGCATCTTATTGGTCATCTATTCGTCCTTGTGATCTACGAGTATATTATAAGACGCTTAATACGCGCTCTAAATTGGTCGCCCACCATTGTTTTTTACATTACTAAGACACGTAAGAAAAAACAAATTTTTATATTACAGATCATACGAAGATATTATGGTGACATCAAAGGGTGGGTATATTGATGAATTCAAAATCACTTTGTTAGTATTAGAAATACAATTACTTACAGTATTTACTGATGTATAAGATTATAGATTCAATATTGACTAAGAAACGGCTCTAAAATTCAGACAGAGATACGCCATCAAGTCGCGTTTTTAAGAAACGAGTCGTAACACTAGTACAATTTGATATGTAAATGGTTGTTTAAACATGAATATTTTTTTTGATTCATTATCATCACCAGTATCACACTGGTGATGATAATGAATCTATGGGTATTTCATAATATTTTATCTGGTGATAAAGACATACAACGACTTAGATAAGACTAAAATAAACATAGTCCTCCCTTTAGCAACTATTAAGAGACGTGTTGTCGCGCAAATTCCCATACATAAAAATAGGAGAAAACTGTATTCTATCCATAAACAATAACTGATTTCAATGATTTTTTTTTTATCTGATCTAAATCATAAATGTCTGTGGTCTCCACGGTTTGCTTTTTTTTTTCGTTATAATTCCGAAGTTGAAAAATTAAAAGTGTAACTTTTGAAAAAAAGCAAACCGCAGAGGCATGGCTGTTAATGGTCCAACTATATAAAAAGCAAACCGCAGAGGCATAGCCGTTAATGGTCCAACTATATAAAAAGCAAACCACAGAGGCATAGCCGTTAATGGTCCAACTATATAAAAAGCAAACCGCAGAGGCATAGCCGTTAATGGTCCAACTATATAAAAAGCAAACCGCAGAGGTATAGCCGTTAATGGTCCAACTATATAAAAAGAGAATGATTGAAATCGGATAATATTTTGGGGTATTGTATCATACAAGTGGCACCAAGACGCTGGATACAAGCCGCTTCTGACCGTTCTTTTTGGAAATCCATGGGGGAGGCCTATGTCCAGCAGTTGACTTCTTGTGGCTGGGATGATGAATATTTTGGCAGTTTTCTCCTGTTGTATGAAAAACGCGTAATTTACTGGCAAAAGATCGTTCGTCAAGTGGGTACTACAGTACGCGGTGGCTTGGTTGACAAGTGAGTAAAAGAGGGGCTTGCGGTTAGCATCTATCCAAATATTTCACTCTTTCCTGACTCTTAATTTTTTTCATAACTTAAAATGACGATTTTAGAACAATTTGATAATAATCATCTTAAAAAACAGGCCTGTAAAATCCAGTTTTTTCCTACTTAAAATT
Organism: Lycia hirtaria; assembly: GCA_947563715.1. NCBI lineage: Eukaryota > Metazoa > Arthropoda > Insecta > Lepidoptera > Geometridae > Lycia > Lycia hirtaria. The sequence goes on from OX387384.1 coordinate 10,267,038, forward strand.
GTTATATTGTATGGCACCGCTGATTCTGTAGAATGGTTATTGTAAGCAATGGTTAGTGAATTATCAATATTATATAGAAGAAAATTGAATTTCACAGAATATTGGGTGGGGTGCGCTGTTAGTCTAAAACTATCCGTCGATGACACTCATGATATCGTATTGGTATGATAGCATAATGTGCGATAGAGAGAACACTATGCAAAACCGTATCATGGTGTTTTTTATTCGCTCTTCTTTTTTTTGGTCGCGTCAACTTAACACCGTGTACTGTAATGACGTGACAGTGATATACATTGTACGTAAAATTATAAATCATAGAAGAGTACAGTAAATTACTAATGTTTTTGAAAACCGTACAAATGTATACATTTTTAGATGCATATGCAGATATGCAAGTTTCTGCGTTGTTTGTATGTCAGAATGTTATAATGGCTGAGTCAGTTATACTGTGTAAAAGTTAAATAAAAGTTAAATCTTAGAATATAATTTATACTGGAAATACTGTAACTGTTTTACGTAATGTTGAACGGGGATTTGATTTATCTTTTAGAAAAATGTAACAGTCCCTGTGTTAGGTTGAGTTCCCACTGGAGCAGTGCGGAGCTTAGTGGCGCATAAATTGACCCATCAACATCATATTGTTCAAAAACTCCGCCCAAAATATTTCGAGCATTGTGATTGGTTGATTCATGCACCGCTAATCTCCGCCTCACTTTAGTGAAAACGCAGCCTTACATTATATACGGACGTGATTTTCTCAGATGGAATAAATATTCTACATAATTTATACTTATTACAAAAAAGTATATTTTTTAATTTGTTTTATGCATAATTAAATTAAGTAAGAATGACGCAGAAAAACTACTTACACTATAATACGTAATCTGTCTTTTATTACAAGAACAGAGAGAGGCTGGTGACATTAAAGAGAACTCGAAATATCGAATATAATATAATCGACTTAATTAATCATTTCAAGACACGATTCAAATTTTTCATTCAAGTATTAATGAATCCCCTGTTCTATTGCGGACCATCTAGTCTCTGTAGCTGTTATTTTATTTGAAAACAAAATCATTTATACTACGACTAAAGAGCGTTTTTGAATCAATTTTTAAAGTGAATGTATTCTAATCAATTATTATAAGCCTATTTTGTTTGCACAGATAATGTATTATACACCGATAAACGTGTATAAATCACTTTTTATATTAGAAGGCTGCGTTTTTGTATGAAGCGAGCGGCGACGCGAGAATTAAAGGCGGGACGATGGCCATTGCTGCATTATAAAAATGGTACTAGACAAAAGTAGGCATTAATTATCTCTTTTAAATAATCTTTATTTTACAAAAGACATGACTAGACATGAAATTTGATATAGGTATACAAATTGTGTTACATGTTATAAGCAAGGTGTGCCCTAGAACCTACATTAGTAGAAGCCTGCAATACAGGCTTCGACTAATGTAGGTTCACACTTTTTGACTAACTTGTGTATCTTGAAAAAATGACGGACACTAACTACATTGACATTGGTCGAATATACAAACGTCAACGTACAAAACTTTAAAAAATTATACGCGTTTAAAATATTGTCAAATATGAATTGAACATTGAATTACCGCGCAAAATATTGCGACCGCTCCGTCTTCGCTCACGCTTTGTTACCCGTCAAGACCAAAAACGCAGCCTAAAGTTTTAAATGGAGTAAATGTATAGTCAATCATGAATCTTAAACTTTGTTTTTGCATTGTCGCCGCTTCAGGATGTTGCTGTAAATATTGGGTAAATTGTAGTTAAGTAATTATCGTTTTATTCTAATGTTAAGACTGGGTTATGACGTTGTTTTGATCAATGTGAAAATTCATTTAAATTAAAACCTTATGAAAATAAATATCTCAGACTCAAATCATTTGACGATTTTCTTGTTTTACTCAAAACTTCCCCAAACAATTTTTTCGAATGAGAGTTAAAAATATGACATTACACGTGCGAGTTGCGACTGCATAGCGGAGTATCGGTAATGTGCTCGAGGCTATTTTTCTACTAGACATTCATGCACCGCTAATTTGTCGCCATTTTTGGTGTGGAAAATTGGATTTATAAAATACCCCATAGCCATTTTACATGAAATGTGTAGATCTATGGCTGACCACCAACTCGCCTGATTCGCGTTGTAGGTATGTGTATTCGGAAAATATATTTCTCGTGGCAATTCAGATGCCGCGCCGCCATAGCGCCTTTCATCGCTGACTCTTACTGTGACGGAACAAAACACCATTCTAGACGTTTTTCATACGATTATGTCTCCGAAACAGCATATCGCAGCGTTGTGCACTATGATCAGGGGGTTACCACAATTTTAATAGCAATCTTATATCAATATTACTTTGACCTTTGCCTTGATCTCTCAACTGTAGTAAGAGCGAGACAAAAGTCAGAGTAATATTGAAATAAAACTGCTTGAACGCTTGTGGTAGGTACGGGGGCAGGATACCAAAGCTTAAGACTGCTGCCAGGACGTCAGCGTCGGATCGCCTTTTTATTATATACTTATCCCTATTATTAATATATATTCTGCCTCATTTTTTAAACTTTCTAAGTCTGGTTTCTCTCTCAGTGGTAATTTTCACTCTTATTTGCCCATTCAAAATACTAACAAATAAAAAAAAACAGAACCAACGCACCTAGTGAAAATTTTCGCAATCCCATACTAAAATGTGACTCAAAAAATTCTGAAAATGAACAAATTACTTTCAATGTAATGAATAACTGTGAATTCATTAGTATTCGTACAAATAGTCTGCAATTACACTGTAGCCTTCGAGCATAATAATTATGCTCGATGACCAGTGGCGTAGCTAGGCGTGGGCGAAGTGGGCCCTCGCCCACGGCCTCGCACTCAAAGGAGCCTCGCAAGGCTTCTTTAAATAAATAAAAAGGATTGATTTAAAAATAAATCATTTTTTCCAATCCATATGCTTTTCAATATTCTCCCACCGCACATTTATATTCTTTCTCTATCATGTAAGTATGTCGTGTCAATGTATGTTTGGTAAGATAGATTTATTGGGTAGATCTTGGGTACGAAAGAAAAGGAACCTCGCTGATGCGACCTCGCCCACGTCTATATTAGTCCACGCAACGCCGCTGTCGATGACTGTAGCGCTTTAGACGCCTGGTAACGACGAATGACCTCTTTATTTACACTGTAGCGCATTAGACGCCTGGGGATTCGTCTGGCTATATTATCATTGTCAGGGTGGTGACTGACCGGCTGGAATTCGTTCGGAGGTCGTCACCAGTGAAACCGTCGTTGACACGCACGGGCGGTTGATTGACAGAAAGTCGTCCTTTAGTGGTACAGTTTACTCGTCATATACCTACCGATGAACGACGGCTGACCTTCGACCTAGATAAAACACTTAGCTAGGCAGTCATTGGATTATCAGGTCAGTTCCATTTTGTATAATTGTTCCACTGCAGTGTTGGATATCTTCTCATTTTGAGAAGGATTAGACCCATAGTCCACAACACTGTCCAAATATGGGGTCACATATCTTCAAGGACGTTGAGAACTGTCAGACCTTTCAACGATGTTTTTTCACAGTTCAAGCTGGCGGCGCTTAAGCGGTTGGCGTCAAGCTTAACATTTTCAACTCATTTTCAATACGCTTCTTTTATCTATATAAAAAAAAAACTGACTTAGGTACCTACGTGTAAACTGATCTGTTGACAATCGCGTCGAACGGCTCCGCTAATGTGCTCCAGAAATTCGAGGGATTATAAAGAAAGTCAATACAATGCTAACGTCTTTACAATGATTTATTTTTCCTACGCTTTCCCCGCAAAACTTGCAAGAATATACTTTATCTCGCGTTACACATATGTGTCACCCATAATTATTATTTATATAAGTGTGAACAGCATATTATTTATGTATGACAAATTTGCCTAGTCAGGAACAAAATGGAATCACCCCATTAAAATACGCAGTATTTTTCGTCCTAATCATGGTAATGTCTGATAAATAATAACCCATCAATGCCGTTAACCCTTACTCATGAGCCAAATAACAATGTAATTTGATTTATTATCTGTAAACACAATAAGAGAGTTATATTGGCGTTGTAAATTATACGAAAGCTTGTCGAATACAATATTTGATTCAGCGAAGTGATAAACGTGGCTGAACACCTGGAATTTTCCAACCAATACCTACATCTACCTTTTATAAAGTAGTCTAGGTAGGTGTTATTTTTAGTAGCGTTCTTAGAGTGTATCAAATAGTAATAACATTATTTTATTAGTTAATAGTGTCTTTACCCCATTTTCCAAGAAGGTGGGTGATGTTTTCGGGGGTAAGTAGGTAGGTATAAATGTATAGATGATGTGTTAGGGTTCCGTATCTCAAAAGGAAAAAACGGAACCCTTATAGAATCATTTTGTTGTCCGTCTGTCAAGACCTACCTATATCGGGAACCCGAGGAGGTATCAATTTGAAATCAAAACAATATATTACATATTGTACCTATTGCGTATTTTTTACAGTTGTAAAAAAGTCAAAATTTGTCGGTTATCGTAAAAAAAGTTACAGCTGTTTATGTGAAAACATTTTGGTTATTATTTTTATACACTGCGTGTATATGAAAATAATAACCAAAATGTTAGATTTTTTGTTTTTTTAAATTAAATGCACTGGTTATTAGGCCTATTAGGTATTCATAGTACCTAATGGGTTTAGTATGCTGATTCGGTGAAGCAAATTATAGTAAGCCTTTTAAAACTGAGTATAAAGCTACATCACTCTGCCCTTCACTACACACGACAGCTAAGCCACATTTGGTACAATTTCACTTCATAACTCTAATACATCTAGAGTAGGTATACACTCACTTAAAAATCATTTGAACGCTTATGTGCAAGTGAAAGAAAATAATTACGTGGTGTTCATGCACATGTTTTTAGTTTTTTACAGATTTTTGGCTTCTGCTGTGAACAGAATTTCATTTGAAATTATCTTGTGTTATTACTTTGTGGGTTTAATTTTATATATCTCGATCTTCACTGAATATTAGGTGTAAACAACGCGATACAGTTGAATAACCTTTTCATTTATTCACGACGTTTCTGTACTACTTCACAGTGGAATGAATTCACAGGAAGTTATGGAAGGTATTCAAATTATCTCTGATGATAATGCAGGGAATGTTTGAATAAACTCATTCTATGCAAAGATGTGCAAATTGCACCTTCCTGGCAAGCAATCCAATGTATTTAGGGTTCTGTACCTCAAAAGGAAAATACGGAACCCCTAGAGGATCACTTTGTTGTCTGTCTGTCAAGACCTATCTCGGAGGTATCGAGTTGAAATTAAAAACATATACTCAGATCTGTAGTCCCTTGCAGATGTGAAAAACATATACTCAGATCTGTAGTCCCTTGCAGATGTGAAAAAATCTAATTTCTCAGTTATCGTGAAAAAAGGTTACAGGCGCTTATGTCGCAAAAAACTGCATATTTGAACCTTAAAACATCCGAAAACTTTTATATTTTTAATTTAATCACAAAAAAGGTTTTTATGCAAGGTGCGAGGGTCCAAATTTTAAAGTGAGGTAACCGTATCATGTGGGGTTTAATATGAAAGAGCTTTATTAGCACAATGCACATATGATTTCCCTCTTTATCAATTGCTACTAGGTTACTAGGTAGACTAGCTTCGCTGTAAGGCTTTAATAACTTAGTTCCCGGTTTCGTGAGATTTTTGGGATTAAAAAGGTATATTAATTCAAAAGAATAAACTTCGACACTCGATTTCCAAACTATTTATCATACTTACTAGTTTGTACGGAGCACTCATTGGGCGAGTCTGACTCGGACTTGTCCGGTTTTTTAACTGACTGCACAATGATACGATATTGTAAAAATCATGTCCTACTGTAAGATTGGTATGTTTTTACCCGACTGCGTAAGAAGGAGGGTTATGTTTTTCGAGTGTATGTATGTATATTTCTTTGACACGCCCTAGAGCCTAAACGGCTTGACCGATTTTGATGTGAGTGGTGTCAAAAGATTCGTCTTAGTTGTGAGAGTGACACTGGGTAGGGTAGACCGAGGCGAAACGGATCACGAGGCGAATCGGTTCGAAATAAGAAAATCTCAAATATAAAACAAAATCGGAGTGAATCGGATTTTCCCGATTTTCAAGTTTTTGTTAATTAAGAAGAAAGTTTTAGTTTTGTTTAAAATTTTAACATTGATACTTGTTACTCTATATTTCAAAACGACGAGTCGGGGAGGGAAGACGGTCGAATTACAAGCTTTCGTTGGGCAACGGAGACTTAGTTTGACCAATCTTAAACAGTTGTATCTTTTGAAACGGAATATGTGATATAAAAAATGGTTGTCTGTTTACGGACGATAATTTTACGTGATAACGATGTGTCACAAGCCGAATGCTTAGGCCGATCGTGCCTCTCTATCGCTTGTTCCGCGCTCTCGCTTGCACGCTCGGCTCAGGCGGAACGTGACACTTTTTCGTAAAACGTTTAAACGTTTTTCGTCTTTTTCGTTTCGTTTCAGGTCAAGAAAAAATCTACTTAGGTACATGTCCAGCTTTGATTTAATCGTTCTCCAGTAACAGTTGTTATTTCTCCCTATTCAGTTCATTGCATAAATTGGATTGTATTGAAGTCGATTGATTTTTTTTAGTTACTTTTATTTGAGAATTGAGTTACTTTGAATTGATCAGAATTACAATAACTAAGCTATGAATTTAAAATCAATTATTGCCAGTAATTCTCTATTTTTAATACAATCTTGTAACAAAGTAGTAATCAGAGCACACCGAGATTACTAACTTCGAGAGTGCTGAAGTTGTATTCAATTATGTAAGATCAGATAGGGTTAACGAGGTATTCTTAACAAGCTTGACGCTAAAGTTCTTAGCTTACTGGTAAATGTTACCAAAAGGTCAGTTTTGATTTGAGGACGGATCTTTTGTCAATGTAGGTAATACTTACTCGAAGCAAAATCTGTTACAGCTCACTTGCCGTCTATTTAAGTACCTACTTACATACCTAGCTAGTACAAGGCCTTTTTACGTTTAAGGCCTTGTACTTAAACGGCAAGTGAGCTAAAAAAACTGTAAAAATCAACATACCTATATATCTTTTTTTTTACGCAAGATAAACGCCTAGGTGCCGTAGCCTAGGCTCACGGCAAGTGAGCTGTAACGGATTTTGCTTCGAGTAAGTACTATGTTGGCAATAGATCTCGACAACGAGACGACGTTTAAAAAAAAGATATACCGGTATGTTGATTTTTATAGGTTTTTTAATACTTTAACAAATTACTGATAAATGCTAATATTATTAAAGTAATATATAAAAGCTGCCCGTTTGTTACCTTTTCACGGTCAAAGCCACTCCATTTTTAGGGTTCAGTACCTCAATAGGAAAAAACGGAACCCTTAAAGGATCACTTTGTTGTCTGTCTGTCCGTCTGTCCGTCAGTCGGGTGTCAAGATCTTTATCTCGGGAACGCGTGAAGGTATCGAGTTGAAATTAAAACCATATACGCAGATCCATAGTATCTTGCTGCAGAAAGAAAAATAAAAATTTTAAGTTTTCGTAAAAAAAAGTTACAGCCGAATATATCGTAAAAAACGCACATTTCGACACTCACAAGGGAATCAAAACCTATGAGGTACTTCCCGTTGCCCTAGAACAATGAAATTTGGCAAGAAGCATTGTGTTAGAGTACACACGTAGGAAAAAATCCGAAAACTAGACATTTTTAATTTAATCACAAAAAGTTGTGTCTTTATGCAAGGAATGAAGGTCCAAATTTTAAAGTGAATTAAGCGTATGATGTGGGGTATCATATGAAAGAGCTTCAGTAGCATAAGCTAAAACCTTTGACCACTTCATCGCTTTTTCAAACCCCTAGCCAAAAAGAGGGGTGTTATAAGTTTGACGTATGTATCTGTATATGTGGAATGATTTTGATCTAGTTTTTTTTGTTTGAAATAGGATTTCATCGGACTGTTCATAGCTATGTTTCATCAAAATCGGTTCATCCTTTTTTATCGGGGGTTTTTGAGTCTTCTAAACTTATACTTGTTCATTTCATCTATGTCAGTGGATCGTATAATATGAATTGTTCTCCAGTGTCATTTTGCTGGGCTCTTTTTTTTACCTGACTGCCGAAGGAGGGTTCTGTTTTTTTAGCAAATGTATTTATGTTAAAAGTCTAATTCTTTAAAGAAACCTGTAATTGTAGCGCTCTATAGCCTCAAGCGTTTCAACATATGTATGACGTGTCAAAAATTAAAAACCTAACATTTTTAGGGTTCCGTACCTCAAAAGGAAAAAAACGGAACCCTTGTAGGATCACTTTGTTGTCCGTCTGTCAAGACCTGCTATCTCGGGAACGCGTGGAGGTATCGAGTTGAAATAAAAACCATATACGCAGTTCCTTACAGCTGGGAAAAAATCAAACTTTTCGGTTATCGTAAAAAAGTTACAGCCACATATGTCGCAAACAGCCGAATATTTCGACAATCACAAAGGAATCTCTCGCTGACCTAGTTTTCTTATGAAATAGGTAAGTGAACGATTACAAATACAACGATTTTCTAATTTCTCATTTAAATACTCTAAATATAAGCTTTGAGCATATTTTCTCGCATAAACGTACGCAGCGTCATATCAAGCGTAAGTTTCAGTACGAAAGTCGCAGTCGGGTATTTTGTTTTTCTTTTGATACTGGTTATTTTAGGAAACATCTTTACTCTCGGTAGGTACCTACATGCATCTCATGTATGGTTTAGTTATTCGATTTATTTATGATACGTGTTTCGAAAAAGAATGATAGAAGGAAAGAAATGCGCAGCATTGGATTGCGTTTATTCTAATATTTATAGGATTAGGGAAAAGGGTGCGTGCTATCCTTAGAATTTCTTTTAATATTTGTTTGCGAGTTTTATCCCTCTAGTATACAGTTAGTGAATTAATAGTAGAATAAACTGAAATGCAATCGAATATGATCTAAAATAGTGTAGTTTTACAATGAATGAGTATAGTGTTTTAATTAGGTTTATTATCGGTTTTTAAGTCCCGACCCGAAAGAGGGGTGTTTTAAGTTTGACGTGTGCCTGTGTATCTGTATAGTGTGTATATCTGCCTGTGGCATAGTTACTCTCAAATGGATGGATCGATTTTGAAAAAAAAAATTGACGTGACAACGTCTAATAAATCGTTGAACGCCGGCTGCACGCACGAAAAAGTATGACTCATTGTCCCGTTACGCTCATTGTTCCGTTACATCATCATCATCATCATTTCATCAATGTTTTGTTATGACGTTGTCACGGTAAACTATCGTCCGTAAACCGACTTTACAGACAACTAATTTTTTTTGTTATTGTTTTAGTGTTCGAAAAGTCAGGTCATAAAATTAAGTAAAATATACGCGAGTTCATCGATTAGTATTCTTAGCTATGTTTCATAAAATTAGTTCAGCCATTTTTTGACGGTTTTTGAGTTTTCTAAACTAATTATTGGTGGCAAATAATATTTGTTGAAGAAAGAATTTGAAAAATGACAATAAAAAATTGCATAACTTCCGAAAAACTTTTTTTGAATGAAACTTGTTACGAATCTCCTGTTTTCTTCAACAAATGACATCATTGTAAAACTATATTCTTTTCGACCATAATTGGCAAAAATCCATTTGTATGGGAATCGTACCATCTTAATAGTTAATTGTTGTATATTATCTCGGCAACATATCGCACGTCGATACATGGCAGGTATCCTTTGTGAGGCAGCGAGGCGGGCGCTGCGATGCGACATGACACACGGCGCTGCGACAGACAGTGTCGCGTCGCGACGTCGCCCGTCGCGCCGCCTCGCTGCATCGTCAGCGAACATTCACTCTGAACACTGACGGATATTGATGGACATTGTGCAAGACTTTGGTACGAGTCTAAGTCAGAGGCGGCAAACTTTTATCACAAGGGGCCAGAAAAGTAAAACATATTTTTCAATCCTCTTGCTCAAAAAGTCCGTCATTGTAGCGTACTAGAGCGAGGAAAAAATAGAATATTTTGCTCTAGGGGAAAAAGTATTTTTTATATTTATTTTTATCTGTTACCAAAGAGTCTACATCAACGAAACAGTCTTTATTCAAAAGTAGAATAATCTCTTTGGAGTATATTTACATTCTCTTTGCAAACATCTAGTTAAATATCCAGAATTGTACTAATTGTACATTTAATTTTTAATAAAATAGTCTTTGAATTATTGTATTGAATTATTTTATTTTCTCGCAATCGTAGTGTAACACATGGCGCTAAAACCCATTGTAACTCTGTTTCTATGTAGGTCTGTACTCCCTCGCTAAAGCTCGGGAGTAAAAATCTACCTCGTTACAATAGGTCTTTTTAGCCCCTTGTATAACAATTTACTATTACGAGGGGCCAGCCGGAGTGATATCTTATTAGTATATACATACTCGTAAATATGTTTTGTTTAGAGTTCTGTGGTATTTCGGAAACGATTGTAACGATTTGGATCAAATATTGTATTACGACATGGTTTTGTATATTAAAATAATTAATTAATTTTTATAAATTAATTATTTTTAATAAATCATTTTAATGATTAATTAATACTTAATTTTAAATTAGCATCTACGAAGCTGCTACTTCCTATGTATATTATACGAGTACCTATTTATGTTGATGAGGCCAATTTAAAATTAACTTCATCAACATAATTATATGTATACATATGTAAATAAAATATTCATACTTTGAAAAAGGTGTTGGCGGGCCAGACTTTATCCACCTCTGATCTAGGTATATACTAAGTATTGATTACACATACATTGCATTGTGGAATCGGCCAGGAAATTGTCGTGAGACGATGTAGGTATAGCTATTTTGATGAGGTTACGCTCGTCTCTTATAGCGATGCAAAGTTGTCTCACGCCCGTTTCTATTTTCTGCAATAAAGAGAGTGACACAAAAGTTGGAGAGAGTGTTAAAAATATTTCAATATTACGTAGGCTTATTTTAATTTTTGTCTCACACTTAATTGTAGAAAAATCAAGATAAAATCGAGCGCGATACGAAGTAATGGTCTTCTAGAATTAAATTTTTTTTTCGTAAATAGGCTTGCACTTGACCATCAATTCACCTGGTGTTAAGCGAAAGTTACGGTCTAGGATGGAGCGAGCTTGCCTAGAAGAAACCTATTCACTCGCGATTTGGAGACACTTAGATTATATTATCTATTCGGAATGACCCATTCAGGAAGCACATTCCACTTTTACATTTTAGTATAGTTCTCATAGTTTTTTTTCGTTGTTACAAATTTAAATTCAAAGTATTTATTTGCAGAGACATGGGTAAAAATGCAGATGTAAAGATACATAATAGTGACCACCATGCCCTAGTACCATGGCATGCAAAATTCTATTACACTCAACCAAGACAGCTACATACTAAAACATAATGTGATAATGTAATACAACATTACTGTTTTATTCAGCCATATTTCAATGTCAAACAAACTTATCCGTTAAATGAAACAAGTTATCCGGAAGTCCGTATTAACATCTGGCTTTTGTGTGGTAATTTCTCGTAATCCAAGGTTACATTAATTCAAGGGTAAGGGCAAACAAGACATTCAGAAAGTTGGACCCGTATCGGGCGCGGTCTTAACTTCATTACACGTCTTAATTGAGGTCTGGAGACTGGAAGAAATGGCTCTTTTTCCGTGAGGATCGAAACGAATGGTAAGAGATTTATGGTAACAGGCTAGCGTCATCGAAAAACGTCATGGTTCTCAAGTCGGGGTTTAAAGTTTGTTACCTCATAACTCCGTCATTTTTTTACCGATTTCCTTTTTAATCTTATGGACCTTTTGGGAAATTGAATTTTTTGGTCACTGGACTTTTTGGCTCACTGGACGTTATGGCCTACTGGCCTTTGCGACCCTGAACGAAAGTATTTGATTTTTATAAATTAATTTAATTTTTATTAAATCTTAAGTCTTGTTATAGGAAGACCTAGTCAACGACCACGATGGGGTGGGGTCAAAAAAATGTATCTCTTTTTATATGAATGGAGTGCCACTACTATTTTACTTTTTTATTAATTACTTTGGGATTTTGTATGTAACAAATCTACCTGCAAAATTTTGTTTATCTACGGCTTATAGTGTACTAAAATGGCTGTGATAAACGGATAAAAAGACATGGCGAATTTATAAGGGTTTCTCGTATTTACTGCGGGACCTTAAGGTCACGTATGTCAACTATTTGAAGATGTTATTAGTAACGTCTTCAAATAGTTGACATACTAAACAAGAACATCAACTTCTTTCAGTCATCGGTTTTGTATACCACGTCACGTAGTTTCTCTCGCTTCGCTCGTTGGGATAACTATTAAAATTTATATAGTTTTTTTTTTTTTTTTTTTTTTTTTTATCAGCCCTGTTTGTACAAACTGTCCCACTGCTGGGAACGGGCCATCTTCTCATTGTGAGAAGGGTTAGGCCATAGTCTGCCACGCTGGTCAAGTGCGGGTTGGCAGACTTCACACATCTTCAAGATCATTGAGAACTCTCAGACATGTAGGTTTCCTCACGATGTTTTCCTTCACCGTTTGAAGTTGGCGGCAATCAACAATACGCACGTAACTTCGAAAAGACAGAGGTGCGTGCCGTGGGATTCGAACTCAGGACCTGCGGATCGCAAGTCAGACGGTCTCACCACTAAGCTGCCGGGAGTTTTTATTTTATTTAACCTAATTTAATCTCCACAGACTCCGGGGTCCGTGCCTTTTATGAACTATACCTATGCATTTTTAACTACTTACGTATTTTTAAGCTATTGCATAGTTTCTATCGCGGGCCTTGAGCGTGGAGACCGAATCCAGAAATTCCGTAACGAAAATAACCTAACACACCGCGCGTAAAGCTATTATGCAATAGCTTTACCGCGGCAGTCTCCGAGTGCCACACGTCTTTTTTAATTTATGCATGAGGGAGACTAAATGTATATAGTTTATGGCATATCTACCTACCTATCCGAGAATAAAGAATTTCAAGCAGGGTGATTTTCGTTAATCTAAAAATAGCTTCAGTTTTAACGTTGCTTACCTACATATCTATAAGTTGATTGATCGGTTTTTCCGACGAAGAAAATGTTAAAATGGATTGTATATTTATAGAAAATGTTTGCCCAGACGTTACCTTGACAATTTTATAGTTGCTTATTTTTCTATTTACCCAAAATGTAGTTTGTTAATAATTCTAAAGACCGTCACAGACGATGGAGGTGCTATAATATTTTATATTATATTAGAACATATTACAGTTGTTTCACAAAAAAAATATTGAATCAGGCGTTACCTTAAAAATTCGGAAATTCATATTTGAAAACTTAAACCTAACTATGGCCACATGTTTCCGCTTCGAGGTCTTCAAGCTGGTACTCTTAAAATTTGAATAAACAGTATAGCGACATGTTTTCACATTCACGTCTCTTCCTTTTTTTAAGTTGGTTAAAAAAAATTTTTACTAACTTTAAAAAGGAAGAGGCTCTACATTCAGCTGTACGTATTTTTTTCTGTATTCACAAATTCCTTCGTCAATTGTGGGCCGATTTTGCAAATTCTCTTTGCGTGTTCAAAGTGGTTCCGTTCTCATTTCATAAATCTTTATGCAATAGTTTTGAACCATCCCAATAGTCCCATTTCTAATATATAATCTTTATGCAATAGTTTTGAACCATCCCAATAGTCCCATTTCTAATAATATGATTATTTTATCCGAATGTGCTTTTTGAAATCGACTTCCAATAAGAAGGAGATTTTCTATTTGGTTCTATTTATTTGTATGTTTTACCATATAAAGTGGCTAGGAATAGTCAAGGGTCAATGTAACTTATTTAGTCCCGAGACTTCGTTCGTGCGCCAATAGTTCGAGGGACTTTATTTAGTCCCTTCGTCTTTAACCCGATGTAAACACTGTGCTTTTCATTACGAATACAAGGAAAGTAAAAATAAAAACACGAATTAGCTACAAAAAAAATTTCAGAGTATGAGTAATAAAAAAATATTTTTTATTTGAAAGCTAAAAGCTTTCCAATTGGTCCCATAGAAATTTCATCAAAATTGGTACCGCAGTGTAGTTTTTAAAGTCAAATAATTGGGAAAACAATGTCATCCAAGTAAACTAAATTGCGTGAATGATTATATATACTATAAATCACGTATTTATATAACATGATAGATTAATAGTACTTTACCAACAAATTACTATTAAACATCGTCTAAATTTGTCTTGACGCTTAATCCTGGAAAATTTAATAGTACAGTTAAATTATACAAACAAAATAAAGGAAACAAATCGATACAGTCACTTAATGAATTTTTATAGTTGCAAACACGATCTTCGCTGAAATGGAACACTTCCTATCACAAATTGTGTTTGAATTAGAATCTGTTTACACTGTATAACAGAATTATTGCGGAATTCGCCTACTACCTACCCAGTTACCACATCCCACATGCTAGCACTTGCTCATATCAGCTATTTTCATACTAATGAATATACATATCACGTGGGAGTCTATGGGTCCCGCGACAGCCTTCCATTGTTTACGTGAAATCTAAGGAGTTGGAAATTAGAGTAATTCCTTGTGACGTTCGAGGTTCCAGCATCGCGTCGTCTTGTTCGGAATACTGAATGAAATTGAATTAGTTTTTACCTGACTGCGCAAGAAGGAGGGTTTAGTTTTTCCAGTGTGTGTATGTATGTATTTATATATGTCTATATGAGCCTCCACTCTCTGAGTTTCATAGGCTACATAATTTTGTTTTATAAAAAACACTCGCAAAATGAAAAAAAAATCGTTTAGCCTTTTAGTATGGTTGATGCTTATGCAAAAGTAATTGAGCTTACACTTAATTTTTATTACGTTGCTTAGGAAAATCGTAAACAAAACGTGAAACATAGTAAATTAGGAGTAAATTTAATGTGATACAATTTAAAAAGTTTGGCCACCGTCTAGGGATCGTTTTTTATTTACCCGATCATTAGATAGATATTGATGTTTTCTGCATGTAATGTACTTACGCTACGTTTGTTTCTAAATCACCTGTGGCCTAAACGCCTCGACCAATTTTGCAAGATAACAATCGATTTGTTTAAAATTCATACCTACATGTAATTTTCTATTTTTCTATCTATGTTTCTAATACAGGTATTTGTTTTGGTTATAATTAATTATATTCTGCAACATCTAAGAAAGTTATTGAACCCTCGAGCAATTTCTACCAATATGATTTAATATTTTCGGATAGTGCGACATTTTCAGGCTAAAGTCGACATCGACGATTCTGTATCTACATCTCCCTAGGCTGCTTAGCATGCGCGGCGCGGAATGCCGCCGGCCGACGGGACTTGATATCGCCGTTCGGCGGACGTCTTAATTCCATCTGTTTCACTTTAACACGTTATTGCTTTTAGGCAATACTGTTGCTGGAATTTTTAAACGGTTTAGAAGTTTCTGACCTTATTTTAGAATTGTAAGTACCTAGAAAACGTAGCAAATGTCTTGATCTTATACGGTTAACCTTTGCGTCAACTCTTCGTTTCATGCTCAGGGCAACTATTTTGTACAAATTCTTGTCTTCCTTCGAAAGATGATCGGCCTGAATACTGTTATATCATTCCACATAAAAATATATATATTATAGGTCAAATAATGGAACCTTTCGGCTTAGCCCCGGATACACTTCACTGCCTGTAGTAGTGACATACAGGTCTTAGACCCCCCCACACTTAGTTCAGGTCAAAAAATGGAACCTTTCGGCCTCGCCCCGGGTACACTTCACTACCCGTAGTAGTGACATACAGGTCTTAGACCACCCCACACTCATTCCAGTTCAAATAATGGAACCTTTCGGCCTCGCCCCGGATACACTTCACTACCTGTAGTAGTAACATACAGTTCTTAGACCACCCCACACTCAGTGCAGGTCAAATAATGGAACCTTTCGGCCTCGCCCCGGATACACTTCACTACAGTAGTGACATACAGGTCTTAGACCACCCCACACTCAGTGCAGTTTGGCAACTTCGGTTTACCCTATCAGATGCAGAGAGCTGCTGAGTGGAATGCGCTTAGTTCGAAGCTCATGACTAGAGACCGGATTATATGCAACATGAAAAGCTATAAGCGGATTATATGCATTAAAAATGGGTAAAATATGCATGAAAATTGTTATAATATGCAACATAAATGATGAATTTTGAAAAGTAAAAGAGGGAAAAAGTGCCTTTTTTACTTCTAAATCAGCATTAAATCAGTAAATTACGCATTCGTTCAAAATTTAACAACCTTGTAGACTATAAATTATAGTCCATAACAATATTAATACTCAATACAATTAAACGAACAATTTCACATTTAAATTTTTTTTATTTCACATTTTTAAGTGTAGGTAAAAGAGAAAATTTTTGTAAGACATAATTTTACACTTATAGGGTAACCTACCGAAAAATTTAGTACAGCGAAAATATATGTACATGTTCACTAAATTTCAGACAAAATATACAATGATCGCTGAAAATGTGGCAAATATGCAAATTCATATGAAAATATGCAAATGCATATAATCCGGTCTCTACTCATGACCGTTACAATATCTGTTCTTCTTTATGTTAGATAGATCTATGATTGACCACCAACTCGCCTGATGTTAAGCGACGGTGTGGCCGAGGATGGAGCTCGTCGATCTAGAAGATATCTATCACTAGACTTGAAAATTCTAATATTGCAGTTCTCAGGAAACAGGTAAGGCAAAGAATTCCATTCCTGTGAAGTACGCATCAAGAATGCGGATCGATATAGCTGAGTACGGATTTTTGGTATTTCAATGAGAAATGGGTTGGTTTAATTTTTTGCAACTATAAAAAATAAACAAAGAAAATCTTTAAATAGCATTTTGAGATTTTATGTTTACTTTTTTGCAGTTGCAAAAAAAAAAAATAACTAGTATTTTTATGTCACATCTTCTTCCTTAAAAAAAGTTGAAGTAAATATTTCATTTCATGTAAAAAATAATATTTGCAGCTTAGGGTTTTGTAATATTTTTACATTACGTTTAGTTGTTCAAAATTCAAAAATATCTGGAAATGTCCCCTTCTTCCATGCGTGACAGAAGTCTAGGCTTCTAACATCGTTTAGCCGTTCGACTGACTGGCGGATCCAACTATCCGCCGGCGACATGCGTAAAGCATTTCATAATTTTGTCACATAAAGCATTGTTATGCTAAACTGGTGGCTAAGTACCCTGCCTAACGCCTGTACTGTACACATTACTTGTGTTTACTGGCCTTTATGCGACCCAGAATTATCGTGTAAATTGTCCTAAATTATGATAAAACAAACAAATGTTAGGTAGTTAACATACAAATGTTTACTACCTACTAGTTGTCCTAAATTGTATCATCATCTTCTCAGCCACCAGAAGTCCACTGCTGGGCATAGACCTTTTGATTTACAAAAGACTGGTTCAAAGCGGCTCGCATTCAGGGACTTTCTCCCACTTGTATGCGGTCTTACATTCATCTTGTGATTGATCTTCCTACGCTGCGCTAAATTGTATCAATTATCAAAACCTGTAATTTCTTTTTGATTGGTTGCCTGAAAGTGATCGCTTTATCGATAAGTCTGCCAATCGTTCCACTCATTAAGAGCTTAGTAATATTGTTTATGGCAAGTATATCTCGCATTTTATTTACAACAGAAGGTAACTGAACCGGAACTATTTTTTTAACTGAATATCTTATACCGCATTTTTGAACCATTTGGGCCATTCATGAATTCATACATAAAATAAAATAAAACTTCAATTGCATGTTTTTTTCTTTTGTATGAACAAATGTAACAAACCTACGCATAACAGAAACTTTGTAGCACGCTCTTTCATACAAATAATGAATACATAACACTGTTGTTCTACCCTTAAACATTATCCAATTTGGATGATTCTTTTTTTTTTACTGATGGTAACATAAATTGCTATTATTACGTGTTATTTCAAAATTGTTATAAAATCGAAGTTAAAAAAATAATAAAAATTTTGAAGAAAAAAAAAAAGAAACCGTGAAAACAAATCCATTAATATTTTTAACTAGGTAAATAAAAAGATTTATTAAAATCGCATAATATTTATAGTTAGAAAATATATTTCACTAATACGAAAAACGCGTAATTTACCGGCGAAAGTTGAAGCCTTTTTTGCTTGTAGCAATACGAATAATTAAGATTTTATCCACCCATAAATTCCTAACTTCATCTCAACTTTTTAACCCTAGCACTAAACACTTCTCTCACCAAACTATCACTAAAACCACTGAAAACTCAATAGTAATACAGGTAGTAAAACTTAGAAGACCCATTGAGGTTGCTCTGTAAAAAGTAAAAACTAATTTAACTTATTAATGTTCCAGTAAAAAGTTTATCGTTTTCCACACCAGTCTACTAAATTATATAAATGGATTAAATTGTTTCGGTGATATTGTCGACTTTATCGGCCGTTCTTTTATGTTGCATTTTATGAGGCGACCTTAGCTACTGAACTCTGAACCAATATTGTTCTTTTTCATTAATCTAATTGCCTATATTAAAAGAAAAACAAATACCCGACTGCATAAAGGAGATTTTTGTTTAGTAATTTAAGCTTGATATATTGATGAGTGTGCTTTTTCGCGGAAAGTATGCGCAAACTTGTTGTAAAGTGTATTTTATAAATAAACAAATATTGGTGGACATTTCACACAACATCATCTAGCCCAAACTAAGCAAAGCTTGTATAGAAACTAGATGATTGATTGAATACATATGTACTTTTTTTTGTGAATACATATAATACATCGAAACACCCAGACACAGAACAAACCTCCATGCTCATCACACAAATGTTTGCCCTGGGTGAGCCCAACATTTGAGTGAACCCACGACCTACAGCTCAGGAGGCAGTCGTACTACCACTGAGCTATGAGGCCTGTCTATTTTAATGAGCATTGTTTAGGAAATGTCTAGTGAATCACTAGTTTGCTGCGAAAAACTTTGTAGGTTACGAAAAAGCGTCATTTTTAATTTTTGTAAGAGATACCTCCGAAGTAAAGACAAATCTACAATTTTACACCTGTTACATCAAAACTAATAGAAGGTACCCAATAAAAGCTGTAAGAGGTACCCATTGGGTACCTCCCAATGGGCCCTCCCAAAGCCTGAACGACTTGACCAGTTTTGATGTAAGATCCAATACAGAAACATACATTACTCATACGTATACCCGAAAAACATAACTCTCCTTCTTGTCGAGTAACAAATCCTATTTATTGCAATATATATCGTTTAATTTCCAAGATGACTGACCGAGTCACCGAGTGAATTTTTTAACTTAATCAGAAAGTTTCGGTATTTTCGGAGAATGAAGTAGATACATAATATTCATAATTGATGATTTGACTTAATATATTTTTGATTTTTGACCTATGTTTTGTAAGGCAAAGCTTAAATACCTATTAAAAGACAAACAACCACTGCACTTCTAAAACAATATTGCCATATAGATTATAGAACATCTACACTACTATGGATGGACTCTGATGATAGTTTTGTGGACTAGTATAGTATTCGTCGATTAGCCAAAGATATCTGACTAATCATCATTATCATCTCAGCCATAAGAAGTCCATCGATGGACTTTCTTCACCCACGGATTAAAAACCCTGCTGGCTCCAGTTGGATCCAGCGTTTTTCTACCACTTTTTTCTTCCTTTTAGCTGGTCGTCCTACGCTGCGCTACACTCCACTCCACTCGTTGGTCTCCACTCGAGAACTTTTTGCCCTCAGGCCTCAAGACCTATCAGGCCTGACCTGATAGGTCTTTGTCCCATGACTAGACTAATCGACGTGGACGATCATCGATCGACGCTCTATTGACTGGTGTAGTAAGTAACACACTTATAGATGTGAATGCACAAAGATTTCAGGAATTTGTTAATTTTCCAGACTCTTACCTCTTAAGCTCCTACCCTCAATTACTGGGAAGATTAGAGATAGCTTTCAAGATAGACATCTTGTAGGCTCTCCCAAAGCTTTCTACTGCTACATGGAATGGTGAAAGTAAAGAGATTGATTAGTGCTGATAAACGAAAGGGTAGTTCAGGTTTGTTACATTTATCTAGATACAAGGTGATTACGTACCAGCGGAAGGTTTCCGTTCTGGAATATTTATATTGGATTCCGAGCTAACTCTGGAGTTTAATATATGCGTTCGTGCAGCTTTGCATACTTAAAACTCTCTTTACCTTTATTAAAGCATACATTTTCATACATTTCAATAACATGGGACATAAAAGAGTAATTTAAAAGTAACCTTATTCGTACGTACTGCATTTTGTATGTATTTTGGTATAAGATCCAATACTGGAGGTCTATATGGTTTATTGAACATGCTACACAGATAGGTACTTAGTTTTTTTTTAATTAGTATGTTTAGAATTGTTACACATTATTATTGAGCTTCATTATTTAATACTTTAGAAAAATTCCTGTAATATAATTATGTTATCCTGTAATCATATTACAGGATTTTTTCTGGTACAGGTCCACCTTGATGCGTATTGTGTTCTGCACAGGAATTGAATTCTTTGCCGCCTTCCTTGATTCCTGAGAGCCCTTCCTTGATTCCTTGATTCTTGATTCTTGATTGACATTTTCAAGGCTAGAGCAAATAGATATTTTCTAGATCGACGAGCTCCATTTTCGGTCACGCCGTATTTAACATCAGGCGACTTGATGGTCAATCGTAGATCTATCAAATGTAAAAAAAGATTGATTTTAGCAACAACGACGCCTTTCGGGTCTAATTTATGTAATATATACTCATGTACTTATTTCGCACTCTTATGGTGTCAATAAAATGTTATTTTGTATTTACGTTTGAGTTAGTGCTCAATCGTAGACCTATTTAACATTAAAAAAAAAGTCGTGCGTCGCTGAACCTATCTATAGCTGCTGAAGTAAAGTCGTGCGTCGCTGAACCTATCTATAACTGCTGAAGTAAAGTCGTACGTCGCTGAACCTATCTATAACTGTTGAAGTAAAGTCGTGCGTCGCTGAAGCTATCTTTAACTACTGAAGTAAAGTCGTGCGTCGCTGAAGCTATCTATAACTGCTGAAGTAAACGCGTGTGTCAGCAAACGTAGTGCAGAACGCCTTGAGTTCCGATGGTGAACAATGTACGGAAGGCAGTTGGCAGTGGCTGGAAACGGAAACCAAGTTACAGCTTTCTAGTACAACGAATCTTTGAGCAAAGCCGGCCACAGACGGACGGACAGACGGACAGACATGATGAAACTATAAGGAATCCTTGTTGACTACGAAGCCCTAGAAAATCGAACTTGAAACATAACTTATCCTTAAATGACGAAAAGTTAACAATTGTTTACGTTACGATACCTCGAGACTAAAGACAAAAAAATTATTCTGTTCATTTGTTTTGTCTTCATGAGTCTTTATACGTAACGTTAGTTGAGTTGAGACTTAGTTCGCAAGTATATTAAATTATATAAAGCTAATCGCGTTCTAAAAATTATTTACACAAAATATTCTCAGCAGAGAAAGAAACATCAGCTTTTTTATGGATAGGATTCGGGAGCTTATCAAGCAGTTTATGTATAAAAAGAATATTACATAGCATTATTAGATTAGAAGTCATATGAGCTCCCAAAATGAGAACGCATAACGTACCTCACAACTCCTACGAGTACACAACTTTTGCTTTGTGGGCCCATTTCATTTTGGGCTCTCATAATACAAATTTAGCACCAAATTCCATCTTCCCCGAGCCCTAGGCCGTTCTACAAGCTAGGGTTACCATGTGACAGAGAAAAAGTGGGATTGTCCCGAAATACGAGTGCATGTCCCGGGCCTCAGACTATATAGGACTATGGACTTAAATATGTATGAACATTAATTAAGGTGTTAGAATATGCAATATTAAGAATTATTCACTCAAACAACATTAAAATATATATATTTTTTTTTTTTTTTTTTTTTTATTCAAAATATGTTTACAATTAGTAATAATGTGTATAATATAAAAACAAATTTAATAACAGTAAGTCTTGTTAAGAAAGTTTACGTGGTAACGCGCACGCTGTTTTCATTATACATAGGTATATTAATATAGTAATAATTTTTCTATTAAAAAAACGACCTCAAACGCAACTTACTAAATCCTTCACGATTGTAAGCGTATTAAAGAGACCTCTCTTCACCCGCTCTTTTTTCTTTTGTCAAGAATGCAATGACAAATGTCATTGCATATATAATCGTGTACATCATCATCATCATCATCTCAGCCATAAGAAGTCCACTGCTGGACATAGGCCTCTCCCATGGATTTCCAAAAAGACCGATTGGAAGCGGCTTGCATCCAGCGTCTTCAGCGTATCGTGTACATACATAAAAAAATATGTATGGTACGAATTGTACCTCCTGTGAATGGTATCCTCCTTTTTCGAAGTCGGTTATAAATATGCATCATTATTATGCAAAATTCGACTAGAATAAGCTATGCATTATATGCATATGTATGCATTATATATTATGACAAGCAATATGAAAGTGCATATAATCCGTACTAATTTGAGTAACCTTTAAACGAGCACTTTTTGTATATATGTATATTTAAATAGGTATAATCTGAATCTCGGAAACAGCTCCAACGATTTTAATGAAATTTGGTTTGTAGGTAGATTAATGGATGATAAATCGATCTTGATAGGTTTCATTTTTGTAAACCCGGGTTTGCTCGTATTTTCAGTCATAAAATATCCGAGTGGAGCTCGGTCGCCCAGGTACTATATAATAAATATAGTTTCTCTACTGGTTTACTTTTTGCATAGACTTTTATAGATACCCCAAGTGTATGTACCTAGCGTGTTAACAAGTATGATAAAAAAATCGCAGTTAACGACCTAAGATTATTTAATTTCATGTAATTTACATTTACGATTCGATATTTTGTCAACTAGTTACTAGCGTACAAGCGTGGCAAAGGCATTGGGTTGAATAGATTTCACGCGGATGGAACATTCCATCACAAAATCGTTTGTGTGACGTCACAGTCGATACAAAAAATGTGGCACGCAAGGATTTCATATAAATGAAATCGCATGCTTCATCTACTATGTCTGTGACTTTTTGTTATTTTATTCTTTTACCAGAAAATATGGCAACCCTGTTTCGGACAGAAATCACTTACTTTCACAAAGTTATGACGTCCCAGACGAACTCTTGTCCCTTATAAGTTGGTTCGAAGAATTTCATGAATGGATGTCGTCGCAGTTATGAGATACCCACATACCTACTTAATTGTTAAACAACTTTGTGAATAATTTATATTTAAGCATGTAGGCATATTTTGTATGCCTGAGATAAATATACGTAGGTAGGTACACCTGCAATGTCATAAGATCATAATAATCGACCTGAGGTTTTACCTCAGAAAGGTACCGTTATAGACAATGACTTTTATCAAAGATTAAAAATTTGTTAAATGTTACTTCAAAGAATCTGTTGCTGCTACGAAACAAAATGTTGATTTTACTATTGATCTTTTTTTGAAAACCGGGTTCACGTCTATTTATAGTTGAAATCTCCGACTACATTTTCGACCACATTCGGTAGACTTTTTCAAAGAAGCGGCGCTCATGCGCCTGTGACTCAACTTCATAAAATGAAGTTGATCGCTGCCACAGAATATCTAATAGTAATCAAAGAAAGAAAAAATCAAAACTGGGCGTACTTATACCTAAGTAGGTACGTAAACCAACTAATTTTGAAGTCGGTGTCTGTATAGGACTTTATTATTTATTTATTTATTTAACAACACAAAATTTACATTATAAATTGGCTTATAAGGTACCTAAAAACTACAGTTAGTTTGTACTGGTACCTTCATTCGCAGCGCGCTGACACTTGTAACTGTTTCCTACACTATCGCAATTCTATTTACATATACATATTCAGCAAAGTTAAAACAGTACATTAACATTTACGTTCAATGAGTATGAGCAAGCATCGATTTAACGAAGTACCCACAAATTTAAAATGTTCCGTCCGGGTTATTCGGATTCGAGCGCTCGCCCGTCGTACATAACCGGTTCTAGTAGGTTGCGGCGTAAACAACTTCTACAGGCTGTTCTTTTTTAACGATTTAAGTAATGCACATATCCTTTACCAATCTCATACACATATACTATACATACATACACACACACATTTACACATGTATCTACATACATGCATATACTATACACGTACACACACACATGTTTTTAATATTTTTACAACAAATATAACTATTTATGTTTTAGCTTTTAGCCCATCATAGAAATAGTTTTTATAAATACGTTTATAATTTTTATCGTTTATTTTGTCTCTTACGCTTAGTTAATGATAGTTTAGTTAGAGCCTGACACCGACCTTAAAAACTAGTTAGGTACGTACACCAACTATTTACTACTAACTACTAACCAACCAACAAAACTAGGCGTCTAGTTTTGATTTTGTTCGTGTTATTTCTTCCTTTTCAATTAATTAATTGTTTTGAAGTCGGTTTAATTGTATAAAATTACTTTTATCTAAAATCAGATGCGGTCTGAGAGCGGGATTTATAAGGTTCATGACTAGACCAAATAAAGTAAATCAATATTTTTAGAAAATCACAACTTTTAAGAGGTTTTTCAATTGGATGAGTATGATTTTGGAAAGGGATCCAAAATCATACTCATCCAATTGAAAAACCTCAAGTTGTGATTTTCTAAATATGTTGATTTACTTTATTTGGTCTATAAATGAGGGAGGACTATGAGAACCCTCCCTTAACATGTGACAAGCTTCTGTATACGAAATAAATTTTGAAGGTGGGAAAGAGACGGCAATATTTTACGTGGCTTAAAATTCACGATTCGCCAAATCACTACCGATGTGACTCCTCAAAATGTTAGGCTGCGACCGCGTTTGTTCGAAACTCCCTTGTGAGAGGGGTTCATTTTTTCAGTCGTCGTCGGATAAAAGCGACAAATGTATGACAACCTCAATCAGAATCCAGAATTACATCCTTTTGGATTCTTGCCGCTTGAAAGCCTGGTATATATTAGATAATAGTACCTGGGCGACCGAACTCCACTTGGATTTTTATGACTGAAAATACGAGCCAACCCGGGCTTACTAAAAATGAAACCAAGCAAGCTCGATTTATCGTTCCATACCTAAAAACCGAATTTCATTAAAATCGTTGGAGCCGTTCCCGAAATTCAGTTTATATATATATACAAAAATTACTCGCTTAAAGATATTAGATTTGCCTTTTGTTTTGAATCCGGAGCAAGTAAACGATTTTAAAATATATTGTTGGCATTACGCGTTTATACATATCTACTTACAGCCGGAGAAAATTGTTTTCTACTCTTAAATATGGATAATATTTAAGGGTAGAAAACAATTTTCGGATAGATTCTGATTTTTATTTTGATATGGTTGGAACTATGAAGTATTTAGCTCTACGGTTTCCGTTTTGCAAAATTTAAATTTCTTTTTTAAAATTCCGAGTTCTAACGAAATTTTACAAAAAATGGAAAAAGGCGTAGATATTTATGGAAGAGCGCGCGTCAACGTTCCTCTTAAGTTTCAAATACAAAAGACACGAGCATTTCTAAAATAGTAAAGAATAGTGATATGCACAAGATACTAAACAACTAAGTTTAATAAAATTATCAATCGGGTATTATATTTCCATTTTATGAATACGACATGTTAAGCCTTTTGTCCACTCCACCATATAATACCATAGCAGTATACTCCACATAAAAGCTACGACGATACTTAGTCTATCACTGGGTGGCTACCCAGTACCTATACAAAACGTTTTCATCTTATGTAAGCTATTGGTAAGATTTATTGATCTGCGACAACGAATTAGCATCGGAAATTGTTACAAGGAAGCTGATACAAATACTCCCTCTGTAATGATTGTGCTTCCGACCACAAGCTAGTGAGTTAGGGTGTTTCTACACAATGCGGACAGTACGACCAGTTCAAGCACTTGCGCAAGTTACTTGGTGTCTTTCTTAAAGAATTTAAGTATACCTAGCCATTGCATATTAGTATATAAAGAAGAGTGTAAGATTCTCTAACACATAAGGTAATTTTTTTTAGTAGCCTTGTTTGTACTAACTGTCCCACTGCTGGGCGCGGGCCATCTTCTCGTTGTGAGAAGAGTACGGCCATAGTCTGCCACGCTGGCCAAGTGTGGGTTGGCAGACTTCGTGTGAAGTCTACCATCTTCAAGATCATTTCAGACATGTAGGTTTACTCAGGATGTTTTTCTTCACCGTTTGAACTCGGCGGCAATCAACACATGGTCATGTCTTAAAAGAAAATATAATAGTAAATAAATAAAATAAATTCTAGATATAGTTTAGTAATATGAATCGAATCTCAATTTTAGTGAAAATTTGTTTTATATCATACGCAAGGTATAATTTTTTTAGAGAAATGTTATGCAAACTTAGGTTTGAGATTTACAAGTATGATGAGTGATGACTCCTACACAAAGAATATCAAATATTAGTGCATATTGATTGCGATGCAGTGATCTACGAGCACAGAAGTACAGCGTACTACAACGTAGACGCGTCTGTCACATACACCATGTAGACTAGACCTTACCATTGTACCAATATAACGATCACATTGATTGTAGATAGAGGAGGGACAAGGAAGGATCTATGATATCAGCGCCGCGCCCTTGTGGAAACTTATGATTAGTTACGGAAAACTAGTTCGGTAAGTGGGAAAGTTTGCTTTTATGGCGATTTTATGGCAAATTTCACTTTTTAGTGATTTTCTTGGCTTAGATATATCTTTAGGAAATCAGGGTTGCATCGTTCGTCATATTTAACAATGATTACGTCGAAAATACTAAGTAGGTAATTGCAAAAATCTGTTTTCATTTCTGTTACAGGAAAATTTTAATTGGCCCAGTCAGTTATGTGATTTCTTCAGGTACCTTTTACTTTTCAAGCTCTAGGTAAAATCAAAAAGATTGTAATATCAATGTATTATCTTTTACGTGAAAAAAATGTTCGTTACTCGACTGGCCAAGAATGTAAACGTTTTCGGGTGTTACAATCTTAACTAATATTACAAAAGTGAAAGTGATCCTGTCTGTCGTCTGTCTGTCTCTCTCTGTCGGTTTGTTACCTTTTCCGGCTAAACGTCTGCACCAAACGTTATATTATGACACAGAGATTCTTTAGAACCTGAAAAAGGACATATTATCATGCCAGGTTGTTGCAAAAAAACTATTTAATTTTCTATATTTTTTCTTTTAGGTTATAAGCAATAAATCTATGTCTATATCTATAGATTTATGTCACAGCTAGTTCTTATCATTTTGATGCCTTATAGACATGAAATGAATTATTTTCATGAAATAAAAATTACGTTCTTCTAAAAGAGACGCTAATTAAGAGTTACATATAATGGTTTTGTAGCTACCGGAAGTACCGTTCAATTCGTACAAATTTAAGTGTCAAAATTAACAACTTCCTGGACTATTAATTCGGTACTATGACCTAGTGGAATTAAATTAATGATTCAGTTTCATTACAACAAATTATTTCTCTTTTACGCAGTAAACAATGTTTATGTAGGCTCCAATAAAAAGGAAGGGTTATTTGGAGTCCCTTGCAAGTAAATACGGACTCGAAAGATTGTAAGTTAGGGATCATTCATAAACTACGTGAGGCATGAGAGAGGAGGAAGGAGGGGGATAAATCATGAAATATCACAAGAGGGGAGGGGGGAGCGGTGAGTATCATAATAGAATGTATTTTTGAAGTGAAAACTTCTTTAGGGGCGTTGTGAATTTTGGAGATGGGTAAAAAAAAAATAAACTCGCGTCAGATCGTAAGACGGACAGTCAGAAACCTATTCTAACGTTCTGCGCTTAAAGTTCATTATTGTATGTACAAGTTTGTCCTTCTAGCATGACGTCATTTCGTTGCATATTTTCGACACATGCACGTAAGACTTGTTAGCTCAATAGGTTAGAGCACCGATATAAATTTCAATTTGTCAATCGGAGGGTGGAGGTTCAAATCCTTCATGAGTCAGTCTTTTTGCTATTTTATTTTTTAGTTTTCACTTCTGCCGGCACTCCCGGAGTGCAACCCGTTGTTTTTTTTACCCGACTGCGTAGGAAGAAGGGTTATGTTTTCGAGTGTTTGTATGTATGTATTTGGGTATGTATGTATGTTTCTATATGATCGGCGATCACCTACTGTACAGTCTAAACGGTTTGATCGATTTTGATGTGCGAGGTGTCATTAGATTTGTCTTCACTCCTTAAGTGTCATTTGCGACATATTCGCTTGTAACTTTATTTGTTATGGAAACTGAGAAGTTTGATTTTTCTCTCTGCAGCAAGAGACTATGGATCTGCGTACCTATATGGTTTTAATTTTAACTCGATACTCATGCGTTCCCGAGATACAAGTCTTGACACCCGGACGGACGGACAGACGAACAACAAAGTGATCCTATAAGGGTTCTGTTTTTCTTTTGAGGTACGAAACCCTAAAAAATACAATTAAACGAAATCTGTCATAAAGATGCTTGGGATTCGTAAAAGGATTGTTATGATAGCTGATATAAATTAAAGATTCAGTGTTTATTGACTATTTCAACGCCTCATTGGTTCGCTAGGATATATGTACAATTGTACAGGTTCGGCTTTTTACTATTGCAACAAATTTATTCGACCGCAAAAGAACAGTATTGTTTTTCTTAAGTATTTACCACGTACGTAGGTATGTCATGTTCACATAATTTTGATATTATAAGAGTCTGTAAATAGGGATGGAAGATTGTCATTGGAACTCTCTAATAGGAAGTGCAAAGATAGTTGAGTTTGTGCTAATTTTTAGTCATCTTAAGCACTTATCATTATATTAATAAAAGTTTGTGCCTGTAAAGTTTTTTTATTAGATTATCTTGTTTTCACAAAATACGTTCTCTTTTAAGTCGACGTTTTAGAGTCGTAAATGCTTCCGCTTTCTGCTTGACTATTCAAGCCAACTGCGAGATAGAGGTCTAATATGATTATGGAATAAGTGTCAGGGTACCAGCTCCAATCTTCCGGGGCCCAGCGGGGTTACATCATGGGTAATGGGACGTGAAAGGTGTCATAAAATGGCGGTGTTATAGTAACAGTGCTATCTGAACACAAAATTAATTAAGTTACGGTCTTTTCCTATAAATAAATTACAGTTTAAAAAACTAAAAAACACGCTACAAATTATTGTGGTCAAAGTTCATTACAAGACTTTTCTAACAAATCCAAACACAGCTATGATACGATGTTCGATCATGAAGTTCTAGTTCATATCTTCCGGCTCCATCATCAGATCAGTTCGACAGTACCATATTATTGTATTGTCATCAGAACTACATACAGCTGCCAATTTTCATGACGCTACGATCCTTGGAAGATGGTTAAATTAGTTACCTTAGATTTCATTACATAGTTACATACAGGTCGACCTAATAAAAGCGTATTAAAAAGTAGATATACGAATAGAAGACCTCACGACGTTGCTCGCATGACTATCTTATCTTATCTCATTTATCAATTATTAAAAACATTATTTTTTTGGTATTTTAAATGCATTGCAAATACATTAAAAGTATTAATGTAAAATTAAAATGAAAGTGTTTAAATTAATATGCAAGTTAATATCTTAAGGTATGTAAAACACCCGATTTTTAATATTTTGACCAATACAATCTAATCTCTACGCTCATTTTTTTTATCAGCCCTGTTTGTACAAACTGTCTCACTGCTGAGCGCGGGCCATCTTCTCATTATGAGATGGGTAAGGCCATAGTCTACCACGCTGGCCAAGTGCGGGTTGGCAGACTTCACACATCTTCAAGATCATTGGGAACTCTCAGATATGTAGGTTTCCTCACGATATTTTCCTTCACCGTTTCGAAGTTGGAGGCAATCCCTACGCTCACTACGTGAGTAAAAAAAGTACACTAAAGTAGCAATGTAAATTATAAATCTCAGTTCAACGGTTTTTACTACCGTTTATCATAATTTTTCATAGCTAGATGACGATATTCTCAAGATTTTCCATTAATTTGGTAAGTTATTGTTTACAATTTTCAATTTTATTTTTTATTTTATCTTTGGTCACCACACTGAGGTAGATGACATGATGAGAAAGAAGTTTGTACCCAGCAGTGGGGTAAAGAATGCGGTGGATGATAATAATATAATGAAATGTTTAGACACTTCATACAATACAGCCTTGTACGATAACAGCACGTTTATGATGAGACGGGCTGTTTATAATAAATTACCGCAATATTTAAAAGAAATTGATAATTTCGAGGGTTTTTAGGTTTAAGAAATTATTAATTAAAGAGACATATTATTCTATTCAGGAATTCCAAAATGACAAATTGGTAAATAATTATTATATTGCGAAATGAAATTAGTAATTAAAATATGTTTTTAATATCATAAGTAAATATTTTGCATGCCATGGTGCTAGAGCATGGTGGTCACTATCTGGTATCTTTACATCTGCAGCTTTATCCATGTCTCTGCAAATAAATACTTTGAATTTGAATTTGGATACTTATCCTTATAGTTTACAAAAGAGAACAGCGCATTTAGATAGAAACGTTCCTTCAGCCGGAAAGACCCTGATCTTTTTTTAGACGACATCAATGGATTCGAGAAACAAAAGATCTTTGTGGAGGTAATAATTAGGCCGCAAGTAGGTGGTGAAAGTGTGTGGGTGGATTGCGACCATGAGAATAGACGACTGCTACCTACTTACCGGTAATACAAGTTCCTTATGGTGGTTGTTTACTTACTGTTTGGTAGTAAGTAAACAGCCATCGACCAAACTATTTCCGTTGGTGACTGGTACAATTATCATTGCATACGTCACTGCGTAAAATCTTTTATGCATAAAATAATTCTAAATGTAGGAGAACTATGAAGTTTTTTCAGTAACATGGAAAAATTATGTCGCCGTTTTGTCTTATGAGGGTTTCGTAGTTTGCATCCGTCGTAGAAACTCCATAAAAGCATGCAGTAAATTTAACACCATTTAATTTGGCTGCGACGGGGGCATACAAAATTAGTATAATTGTCCAAAATAAATAATGCCTCCGTCTGTACTACGTTTTCGAAAATGTATCTTTACATGTTTTTTCAGTTTGTAATATATAGCATAGAAAGCTTGTTTTTGTTTGTTTTCCAGTTACCTTCTATTAATACGAAGTGAGTATTTAGGCGATTCGCACCGCGAGCGGGTCGAAACTTGAACCGCGGTCCGTATCACCCAAGAGCTCTTTTTAAATAGGCCCTTTCGCTTCGCGGTGTGAATCGATCAAAATCATTTTGTAATGGGTCGATTCGGTAAGGTTATTACTTACAGGTCTGAGAGTTCTCAATGATCTTGAAGATGTGTCTGACTCGCCTTGTCCGGTTTTATTTTTGAAGTGAAAACTTCTTTAGTGGCGTTGTATATTTTTGGGATGGGTAAAAAAATTTAAGCTTGCGTCAGATCGTCAGCTCGTCAGTTCAGCATTTAAAGTTCATTATTGTATGTACCAGTTTGTCCTTCTAGCATGAAGTCATTTCGTTGCACTGAATGTTTATTTTCCACATGCACGTAAGATCCGTTAGCTCAATAGGTTAGAGCACCGATATAAATTTCAATTTGTCAATCGGAGGGCGGAGGTTCAAATCCTTCACGAGTCGACTGACTCGTTTTTGCTATTTTATTTGTTAGGTTTCACTTCTGCCGGCACTCCCGGAGTGCAACACATTGTTTTTTTTTTATAATTTACTTTATTCATTATGTAGATTGTATCAATTCTCGAGTCGAGAGACGTCTTCCATTAAAGAAATATCCATTTATTCTATCACTCGCGCTGATTACCAGTGGGTTTTAAGACATTGGAGAAAACTCGTGTATGGACATCGTGGAAACATTCGCCCCTAGTTGAAAACATCCCATCTTTCAAGCACTATCATTACAAATGGTCTGATTATTGCAGATTCTGCAGAGCGCTGCCATTTTCACAAAATTTGTCTTGGATGGTAACTCGTCTAGACCCAGTCTCGTCTCGTCTGAAGTCTAGACTGGCGGATGGTAGGCCACCGAGCCAAGGAGTTACTTTAGGAAGTGCTTTACATCGGAGAAGATTTATTATCTCCAATTTGTATGCACTAGATCTAAGTTGCATTTCTAGACTTAAGGGTTGTCTGTATCTAAGTATATGACTGTTAGTCTCGTAACGTAGCTGTTGATATTGATAATTGATATAATTTAAAATTGTGATACTTAGATTTTGTTTGTATAATTCTATAATAATTCTGAAACGACCGACTTCAAAGTACGTAATTTCGTTTATAGGGATGACCATTGGGGACGACATATTATTTTCAGTTATATTGTGTTACAAACAAAACGACTGAACCAATTTTGATGAAACTTCTGTGAGACTAATCCGAAAGTATATTCTTCAATCATCATCATCATCATCACCACCACAGACTTCTCTATCCCACTTCTTTCAATAAAAAATAATCTTACTAATCTGTTTATAAATGATGGAGTTATGAGCTGTACCAAAAATTCAAAAGTGTACCAAAATGTATGTACCTAATTGAAATAAATGAATTGAATTGAATTGAGGTAACATACAAAACAAAAGCAACCGTATTGAAAACTTCCTTCTTTTTGAAGTGGGTTAAAAATAAGGACAAATTTGTGTTGGCCATTTTATGTGTTTTGGTGCTAGTTGTAGTGGGGTCAGGTATCACGTGGCTAATAGCATAAGCCACGTGATCTGGCCTCTCTCCCTCGAACCAAATAACTTCCATGGCATTTTTGTTGCGCAGAGAAAAAAATGGATAGTAGAGCGATTCTTAGAGCCGTACAGTTCATTGCTTTCTCAGAAGATTTTCTGTTAATTTACATACACACACCATACAATCACACCTATTTTCCCTTAGACCATTTAGGCCGTTTGAAGCCACATTTGGCCGTGGTTAGTTAATATATATTTTTTTGTATTTTTTTCCATCATAAATACAAGTCATATAATAACTAAATTCAGGTAGGTAAATTACAACTAAAAATTCGTCAATCAAAACCCGTCCCGCATCGTCATCGGTGAAAAGGTGCCCATAATGCAACAGTGTTACCACGCTAAATGGCAATGACCAATCTTTGAAACAGGAACGAAGCAGGACGGGAGTCACCACTGTTGTTCTTTAGTCTTCGGCCAATTGATGAGACATTTGTTATTCGCTACCCAACTGCCGACAGTTTCTTAATTTAGTTAGTATTTGTTTACAATTTACGGTGTTTTTTAGTGATACCTATATTTCACCCTTCACCTGTCCTGTCATAGAATATATCTAGATTTTTTTCATAATCAGGCAAGTTCTTTTATTATTCTTTATTCTTTTCACGAATTTATTAAAAATTGCTAAACAATACAATAAAGTTTCCGGCAGCCTAGTGGTCTGACCGTCTGACTTGCGATCCGCAGGTCCTGGGTTCGAATCCCACGGCATGCACCTCTGTCTTTTCGAAGTTATGTGCGTATTGTTGATTGCCGCCAACTTCAAACGGTGAAGGAAAACATCGTGAGGAAACCTACATGTCTGAGAGTTCTCAATGATCTTGAAGATGTGTGAAGTCTGCCAACCCGCACTTGGCCAGCGTGGCAGACTATGGCCTAACCCTTCTCACAATGAGAAGATGGCCCGTTTCCAACAGTGGGGCAGTTTGTACAAACAGGGCTGATAAAAAAAATATGTAAAAAAAATATTGTAATATCACGACTTCAGTCTGTTCGGAACTAATGTGTCATTGAGGGTGCTGCTGTCCTTATTTATTTTATTATTATCCGACGTAAGAAGGAGGGTTATGTTTTTCGAGTGTGTGTTTGTTTGTATGCATGTATGTGGTATGTATGTGTGTATGTTTCTATATGATCGCCTACAGCCCAAGACTGATGAACAAAAGAACCTATTTTTGGCCCTATATTATATCTTTGGCATCTTATATCTCACACGGATGAACCGATCTTAATCTTTATTACTTGAAAAAGGTCAACCCTGGAAAGCAATTTTATCGTATCTAGAAATATGTTTTTTTATATGCTCATTTGAATCAGAAACAAGTACTTACTTAAAAAACTTTTTAAGTTAAACGGTTTTATTGAAAAGAAAGATAATGATGTAGGTAATGTATTTACTGTATTTTACTAGAAAAACCCTTTCATTTGATACCTATATTGTGGGGGTTGTGTTAAAATATTAAATCCGCCATTTTGTGGCGGAGGCCATCTTGGATTTGCAATAATACAGAATAAATGTATATAAAGGTGTAGGTATACCAAATTTCAGAACGATCCGTCAACTGCAAGGGGTTAAAATTTCAATTACTAAATTTGACCCAAACAAACAAATAAATAAACAAACAGGTCAAGCTAAAGAAAACCGTTTAAAATATAATGCGCCGACTGGTCTAGTTTTGTAACAAGGCGAAAGGATATGACGATAAGACAGTTTTTATACTTTATTATATTCTATAAACTAATAAAATAATTAAATTTAATTTAATTTTTTTTTTTAGTATTTTTTTTTATAAACTGTCGTTTTTTTGAGATACTACAAAATTGGTTTCCAGTATCGACATATATCGATATCAGAATTGCAAATCATAAACGAATTTACAAACAAAGAACATTACGAGTATGTGCCTACATTAAACGTGGGAGAGAAGAATGTTAGAATTGAGCAACCTGTTAATCCGAACTCGTGCTCGCACAGCAATTTTTCATATCGTTTCCATACCAAACACTTGTGCGTAGCAAAATTTATTTATTTAGGAACGTGTTGTACGAGTTCTGGGGAAGTGGAGGGACAAGTACGCCCACAAAGTTGGGTAACAACATCACTGACTCTCGGTCCATTTCCTCGACAAATTAACTAAAGTTCTCTAAAGCCGACAGTGCCGCGTGACCGCAGATTAATCCGAGATATGCACTTGATTTGTTCTGATTTCGTGTTTACGCAAACTACGCGCTAGTGTAGGTATATATTTTTACTCCTTTTTAACACGTTTTTGTTAGCTTCACCTGTATGCATGTTTGTTTGTTTGTTTGTAACCGACTCCTTTGGACTTGATTTTGACCCACTTCAAACGGTCAGATAAAAACGAACACTAGACAGCGTATCAAGCGCTACGAAATAAGTAAAACTGCAAAAACTGCTTTTTTGCAATCGGGTATTTTGTTTTTCTTTTAATATAGATAGGTACTTGTTTCATTTAACTAAAGTAACTAGATAAATACTCGTCGTAATATCATTTGTACTCATTTTGTGCTACCAATAGAACTACGTCATAGTCGTACTACTGATACGGAGCGAACAAATGCGTGCTATATATATATGTAGCAGTTTTGTACCTAACACTTTGATAAAGTATCAAATGTCATTGACTTCGCACCTGATATTTAATTTACTGTTTTCTAATTTTATTCCATAGACAGTGTAGGATGTAGTGTTGAACGTAGCGAAAAATGTTTGTCTACACTTTGTCTAATCTAAATTTTATTTTTAAAATAAAACACAAGCTTAATTTACTAAAATATTTTAACTAGTGTAAACAACAAGATAATAAGTTTGTTACTAAAAGAAAAACAAACTATATATTTTTAAGTCAAATAAGGTTTTTTGTAGCCAGGATTTTTGGATAGCTTTTTTATCACAAATATTGTCTGCGTCGTGCCTGCGTCATCCATCGACTTTCATCTAAATTTAATGATAACCACTTATGGCGGGACATAAAAGCAAATTACCTCGCACTCCAAACTTAGACCTATTATACTCGTAGCAAAAATAATCACTGGTTTAAGCGGAATTTTCACTACATGAGTGCTCTTGAACCGTTAAGACAATACTCGCATGTGTACAAGAAACGAGTAGAAAGGGTGAACTCGGAGTTCGGACGTTGAGACGAACTTGGACGTGCACTGTATAAAATAGAAGTATAGATAAATGTATACGAGATTTGTACGTGCATAAGAATAGAGTAGATGTATATACAAATTTGGACGACATTTGTACGTGCTACAAGAGGACTAGAGTGGACGAACTCAGATTATACTTGTACATGCATGCATGGTACAGTTTCAGGGTCATCTAGAGACGAAAGCGAAACTTGCTTCCAAGAAGCTTGGTGTGCTCAACAGAGCTAAGCGGTATTTCACACCTAGGCAACAGCTCTTACTATATACAAAGTGCAAGTGGGGCCCCATATGGAGCAGTACTGCATATGGGGCCCTCCATATGGAGTACTGATTCCACCTCTGGAATGGCGCACCTGCTTATCAACTTCAGCTTCTTGACTCCCTACAGCAACGAGCCATTAGAATTGTTGACGATCCTAAGCTTATCGATAAGCTAGACTCACTTTGTCTGCGTAGAGATAAATAGTAAATAGTAATAACCTGCTTCGGTGTAATACCTGCTTCGTAGTTCCACCATCGTACTTCACCGTCAAAAAGCTTACCCCCACATTTAACATAACTAGAAATCCCATACAGTCAGGTTCTCATGCTCCTTTCTGTCCCGAACAAGCAAAATGTGGAATGTCCTTCCTCGGAAGGTTTTCCCGCCGAGCTTCCTCAAAGAGCGTTTCGAAAAGGGTGTCTACAAGCACCTTTCCAGGCTAACAAAGCAACAGTAATGTCACTGATGTTGGATTTGTCCATAGGCGAAGGTTATCGCTTACCATCAGGCGACCAGTCTGGCTTTTTGATGCACCTTTTTAAGTGAAATGTTAAGTTGGTTAAAAAAATATTGAAAGAATAGGAGGTAGGTTTCTATCAAATATCATCGAAACAATATGGTTGTATTGAACACCTAAACAACTTATAAAATTTTACTATAGAGCTGTAAATATAATTGTATGATTAGATTCGCACTGCGTTTTGTCATAGTTATGTAACCTTACCTATTTCCTGCTATTTTGTTTTTTTCCTGCTGTTTTGTATTTAGTGTCACCATTCAAGTATTCCAGGTCAATGAACCAGAGGTACAATTATCCTGTGCCCAGTCATTAATAGACCATAATAGAAACGACGTGCGTCATACATGTAATATTCTGATATGTCTAGCAAATAACTTACTTATATAAGGTTGAGGTTATAATATATAATATATATATTATAAGATATATTAAGTATAATGGATAATAAATTAATAGGTAAAAAAAGGAATTTGCTAATTATTCCGATTCCGACTTTCCGATAATACTTAGCTACTTATCAAATTTCCGCACTGTTCAGACATTTAGCTAAAAAAAAGTAAAAAACAGACAGAGACAGAATTACTTATATTTTTGTATAATTTTTTTTTCAGTAATCAACAAAAATTTGCCTATTAATTAAAATTTAAGCCAGTTTTAGCACAATTTATAGAATACTATTCTACAGACTTGATATTTAGTTAGCATAAACATGAACTGTAGGCACAGTATAATAGAAGCCATTGAAGATATACATACTAAAATGTGGCTGAAAGATTGTGAAAATGTCTCAAATGTTTTTGTCAAG
Organism: Lycia hirtaria; assembly: GCA_947563715.1. Taxonomy (NCBI): domain Eukaryota; kingdom Metazoa; phylum Arthropoda; class Insecta; order Lepidoptera; family Geometridae; genus Lycia; species Lycia hirtaria. Next base: position 10,304,874 of record OX387384.1, read on the forward strand.
TGTAAATATGCAAATTAAAAGCAATATAGATGTCATTGTTGCTGTCTCGGCGATTTATCAAGAAGTATTGCGTTCATCGTTGCTTATAAGGTTATAACTGCTGCTTTCACTGCAATTGTTTCAAATTCAATTCAATTATTCTTAAAAACTCAAGCCGGGTTGATTGAAACCCTTGCGTATACTTAATTGCTTACAGAGAATATTATGTTGTGTGAAATATCAATGTCATTGAAAGAAATGATAAGTGTAATCATAAGAAACCACTGGATTTGACAGAATATTAGAATCTAATGTTACTTATTTTTTTATTTTTTTTATCAGCCCTGTTTGTACAAACTTTCCCACTGCTGGGAACGGGCCATCTTCTCATTGTGAGAAGGGTTAGACCATAGTCTGCCACACTGGCCAAGTGCGGGTTGGCAGACTTGTTAATGTTACTTAGTTCAATATTATTTGTTTTTCCAACGAAATTGCGATAGAGTTCTATGCGAATAAATCGTAAAATATTGTTTTGTTTTTTCGTCAAAACCACAAATATTAGTTTTATCTCAGCTAGACTTTGTTTGTAGTTTTTACCTGCAGTAAAATATAACGACTTGGCTGCGGGCTTGTGGTTTGTGCGGTGGAAAATCTACCGAAAAGGTTAATGTTATACCTACCTTGTAGGTATGTAAAATACACACTTCTCCGATTTACATATTTTGTTTTATCCTAAATAGGTAAGACCAGTTGGAAGCGGCGTGAATCCAGCGCTTTCCTGTCACGACTCACGTGTATGGAGTTGTCTATCCATCTTGTGGCTGGACTTCCTACGCTGCGCTTGCCGGTGCGTGGTCTCCACTCGAGAACTTTTCGGCCCCATCGGTCATCCTTTCTGAGTGCTACGCGCTCTACTTACTGCCACTTCAACTTGCTATTCCGCTGTTATGTCGGTGAATTTCGTACCTCTTCGGGTCATGATTATATATATATATATATATATATATATGAGACCCCGAGTACAGCCCTCTCCATTCTCGTTGCATGGATGCAAGTCGCTTCCAACCGGAAATCCATAGGCCTATATATATGAAATAAGTATTATGTAGGTACTTATTTACACTTATTATTATGCTTATGTTTACGCTCAATACGTGCTTATAGTCATCTTCTCAACATTTCATTCATTTCCACCAAGTCATTGAGGAAAGCCCAAATTATTACTACTATTTACCTATTCGATTTCTAATGAACTCGCAGGGAATTCCTTCAATGATTTAATTTCTTAATGTAAACAAAAGTCATACTCTTTATGCATTTTCCTGCTCATTATTTATTGTTTTTAATTATTATAAAGCAAAACAAAGCGACCAAGCCACAGAGTTCGTTACGCTACTTGGTTTAACTTTAAAAAAAAAAAAAAAACTGAGATGGAAGCAAAGCTTAAGTACAAGTAATCGTTTTAAAAAAAACGAATTCAAAATACGCAATTCGTTTTTTTCCTGTTATTATCTATTAAAAACCAAATTACAAAACTGATTTGGATGAAATATCTATGGAACCAATCTGAAAGTATATCCTTTCTAACAAAAAAATGATTTTCGGCTTATAAATGACGGAGTTGTAAATAAATAAATATAAAGTAACAAACATAAACAAGAATCAGCGAATTGAGAAACGCCTCCTTTTTAAACGACTTCCAAAGAAAGGAGGTTCTCTCAATTCGACTGTGCTTTTTGTATGTTTGTTCAGCGATTATACTCCGCCAATTATGAATTGTTTTTGATAATTCTTTTTTGTTTGGTATGTAGTACCGCATAGGCGGTCCCATGTTTCGGTGGTCTCGGTTTAGTACTTTGGTTTTTATAACAAAATAACTGAAAAAATATCATTCAAGTAAACGAATTGAGTATTTTCAAGTCGGGTTTTTTCAGTTTTTTTAACTATATTAATTATTTGAAATCGAAATTAAAAATTAAAATGTTTTTTTTTTTTTTTTTTTTTTTTTAATTTATTTTAAGGGCTTTGTCGCTACGCGACCACATCACCCTGTAATTCAAAGCATTACAAAAAATAATGAATTGAGCAAATAACAAAAAATTACAAAATTACAAAACAAATGATAAAACTATTTCTTTAAACCTAATTCAGCTAACTTATATAAAATCTTTGCCTCGTTCGAATCCGGACACGCTAGTATAACATTACAAAATCCTACATCTCTAGTTTGATTACCTTTTAGCCATTGTCTTCTTAACGCATCGTTCCGCACACACTCCATCAAAATATGTAAGGTATCTTCAACAACGCCACACTCAATGCAGTTGGGAGTAGAAGTTTTCTTCATAAGATACGCAAACTTATTAGATGGAATGTGTGCGGAGCGAAGTCTTAGAGCAGTCACAAGAACATTGCGATTTAGGAGGCTGTTGCTAATCCACGGGTATTTTGGAATCTCAGGTTGTATAGTCTTGAACCAGATTCCCAACTCCCTGGATCGTTCGTCGAAGTATTCTTGCCACATTGAGTGACATCGGGACTTCACCCAACCAGTATAATCTGAGAACAGGGGAGTCACCCCCAATGGAATCCCGTCAGTGACTGCCTCCTTTGCCAAACTGTCGACCGCTTCGTTTTCTTTTAACTGGATGTGTGATGGGATCCATTGAATGAAGACTTCCCTACTCTCAGACTGAAAACGTAAGATCAATTCCAAAATGCTATAGGCTATCGGAGTGCCTCTCGCCGTTTGCGAAGTGCACCGAGCCAAGTGTTGCAATGAGCTTTTAGAGTCTGTTAAAATGACAACCTTACGGCAGTTAATAGAGCGAACGTAAGATAAAGCTTCTGATATTGCGAGTAGTTCGATATGCATAATCGAAATATTGGAATTAATCTTAAGTTTAACATAACAATCTTGTTGGGGATCCAAAAAAGCAGCGCCTCCATTACTACCGTCCTTAGAACCATCAGTAAATATTTTGTAGCAATCGTTATATCGATAATTGACATAATTAATACACATAGACTTTAAAATATGATTGGCATAAGTGTGTTTGGCACGTACAATCCCAGGAATAGATGTACATAATATATGTGATACGTCAATATTGCTCATCCAGGTCTCCAACGAAAACATCTCGTGCCCATTACTACTATGGATAGGAACTGAATTTAGCTCTGAATGGATAGGGATAAGTATAGGATTTTTTTTATTGCGCCAGTATATCGAAGTTGTTGTTTCAGAGAGTTGTTGTAATATTTCGACTGATTTATTATATGAATATGACTTAGCCTTCAACCAAAACTTTTCAGCTAAAAATCTCCTGCGAATTTGTAGCGGGGGGAGATGCAAATCGCTCTCCATAACGTGAATTGGAGTGCTTCGCACATATCCACCAATGACGCGTAAGGCTTGATTTTGGATCTTATCTAACTTGAATAAATGAGTTTTACAACTATTATCATAGAGAAAACTTGCATAGTCCATTCGACTTCTAATCATAGCTATATATACACGTCTTAGATGTTTTTGATGGAGACCCCAACCCGAACCTGCCAAAACTTTTAAGATATTTACCATTTTTGAAGTTTTTTGTGCAATTTCTTCAATGTGCTTACGCCATTTTAGACGACTATCTAACCAGAGACCCAAATATTTAAAATTATGTACCATTGGCAGAGAAGTGTTATTAATTCTAAAGTCTACACTATTTCTACATCCGCCCTTTTTAAATACACAAATTTTACTCTTAGATATGGAAATGTCTAAACCAAGGCAGATCAACCACGAATTTAACTCATCGCAAGCTCTTTCTAATTCTGTTACCGCTAAATCTAGGTACTTGTTTGAAACGTATAAGACAAAATCATCGGCATATTGAGAGATTTCTACATCTGAAATATTGTCACAGATATTATATGTAGCAATATTAAATAACAACGGAGACCATGGATCTCCTTGAGCTAAACCACGGCCAGTGGTTCTGACTAAAATCTCCTCCCTCTATACATACTCTTAACCGCCTGTTATTCAAAAAAGACCAAAGATACAAACATATCCTAGAACCTATCCCCATGCGGTCTAGGACATAAGTTAAACCTGTTATATCTATATTATTATAGGCGCTGTCTATATCAATAAAACATGCAATTGTAGTTAGATTTTTTGTAAATCCTAACTGAATATGGGACACCAAACGAGTCAGATTATCATAACAAGAACGACCTTTACGGAAGCCAATCATCCTGTCTGAAAATAATGCTTGTTTTTCAATAAACCATTCCATTCTCTTATTTATAATAGAATGAAAGATTTTACATAGGCATGATAGGAGTGAAATGGGTCGTAACGAGGCAGGAGAATCAAGGTTCCTCCCTGGTTTCGGAATAGGCACAACTTTTATATCACGCCATTGTGAAGGGACGTACCCACAAGCAAAAATTCTGTTATAAAATTAAAATGTTAAGGAGTAAAATAAAAACATATTGAGATTCTATACTTTTGAAAATGTTGTTGGACGTTATGTGCAGTAAGTGTGAAGTCATACAATCCCGTAATCCCTTTTGCTAGAAGCGGCCTGCATCCAGCGTCTTCCTGTATGATATCTTCTGTCCAACTTGTGGCTGGTCTTCCTACGCTGATATCTACTCGCTGGTATCCTATTAATTCATCATCAATTCATCATCATGATGACGACGATGAATTATAATATATTTTTGGACAAATTGATAAAAATATTTCAAATAATAAAATAATTCATTCCAAGAGGATGATTCCCTGGGCTCGTACATTAATTCTATCGTAAAATGTAAGAAAGGGTACCGCTTCGTGGGACCTACGTAGGTCCCACGGGCGTAATTTATGTTGATATTAAAAATAACTAGCTTTTGCCAACGGCTGTGTTTGTATTGAAAACAAAATTGTCGCTCTGACAAACAAACCTACAGCCATCATCATCAACATTATCTCAGCCACAAACAAGAAATCTACTGCTGGACATAGGCCTTTCGATAACCAAAATCTGATAACCGAATCTTAGTAACGCAAAAGTTCATTGTGTATAATATATGTGTATTCATAGCATATTTTTTTTATAACACAGCTGGTTGTGCCACAGGTTCAGCATTACTGAATTATATAATGATAGCACAACTAACTGTGCTATCTAGTTAGTCCACCGACACCTCCCTGCTAAAGCCTATTTTAGAATTTATTTATACATTAGTTACACAAAACAAAACACTCGCTCTGTTATTGAGAGGGTTTTGTTCAATCCAATCAAAACAAAATATTGAAGTAAGAGAAATACTAATCCAATAGTTAAGTAGGTAATATTACAGTAATAATAATAGTTACGGTGCCCTCAGAGAGGACTCTCAATCGCGCCGGACTCAGAGGACAAAATAGCCAATATACCTATGTACACTTTAGCTTATTATCGAAAATATCTACTAGGGCACTGTGACGGGATGAAAGATCGTTGTAATGACGATACATTAGAACAATATGATTAAGTAGGATGTATTATTTTAATAGACTTGTAATGCAAAAATTATTGAGTGGGGATAACGTGGATTAGGTCTTGTATCCAGGGGTCTCATACCGAAAAGATAAAGGTTATAACGGTTAAGGGTATGACGTCATACCTTTTTGTTTTGATACCTGAAAATAAAGGTATAGGAATTTTACGGTACCGATAAACAACGATATCATTATAAAATTGCGCTACCGTAACCGAAAAATAAAGGTTTTGACTTTGACCGCCCGCGCATCGCCATCCCCGGTTCGTATGCAAACGCGTAAGAGCGAGAGGTCCTATGCAACGCGGTGATTTCGGTACCAAAATAACAAAATATCGGTAGAACTATTATTATATATCATAACCGTTATTGTCACCGTTTTCGGTCTACCTTTTACGATCGTTTACGATTACCGTTTACGATCCCTGCTTGTATCAAAACAAATATAGAAGAAGGGAGACGGCGAATTAAAATGGCCATGTAAATTTTTAAAATTATAACTAGCGATGATTGGGAAGTTTAGAGACGTTTTTACTATGGGAACTATTGTGAATATTACGTGGCGTTCTTTTACGATCGCCGTATGTGGTTGAAATTATAGTCGGAGATTTGGACTCAATGATAAACGGGAGTGACCCGTAAGATATTTTAAAGAGGTTTAGACATAAATTTTGCCGACATACATTATTTTGAAAATTTAAATTATTTTAATCGTGTAAATGGTCTGGTCTGGTCTAAAGGTTGCCGCTTTAGACCTCATTAAATTCTAACTTTTTGAGCGCTGATGCAAAATCCATGTCGATATCGTCGAGTTTATTCTTAACATTTTGTAAGTAAGTACTTGGTAAGAGTTAACATGATTCAACAAAATATTTGCATTCTTAATCAATCTTTCATATACCAGAATGTCAAATCTGTTGCAAGTTAGAAATGGAAAATCACACGCACGCCATCCACGGGAGTGCCTCTAATAACTATTTCAAACAGTTTTATTTGATGTCAAACACTATACAAAAAAAAAAAATGAAAACATACTCTACAACGCTAATTTGTATTATCCTGCAAATAGTTCTAATTTTATAGCGTTTATAGCGTCTATACGATTCGTGCAGACGCAATTATGTAAATCGTCGCACACCAATGTCATGTCGGTGTGAATGAATTTTCACCTGCGTTCTTCTTCTTTTTTGTATTGGACCCGCATTAAAGCATTTGCCAGTGTCAAGTATTAGGATTTTTTCAAGTTTCTTGAATAAAACAAGTTGTCAATGTTCTAGTCACAATCTAAGTCGCGTATACAGTCAATTTATTAGTCGAGTCCTGCTTCAGTAAAGTGGTGGCGACTTTACTAGAAGCTTCTATGGAGTTTTGCCGACAACGTAAAATCACACGTTTTACTGCTTTATTTCACTTGCCCACACTCACGCACTTTATCGAACACTTAATGAATAAAACACCATCATTTTTATAGCATTAAAATAACACAAGTTTAGGAAAATAAAACAAAGCAACAACACGTTACTAAGACGTTCCCGCCAAAAAAACCTCTTCACCTGCGTTAGACGCTGCCGACATGGCGTTCCTTTTTTTTTACCTCTTAGAGAAGATTTTGGCGTCTTGCGTTTTATGTATTTGCCAAAGTCAAGTATTACAGTTTTAACATTTTCAAGTTTAAGCCAATTTAACCAATAGTCAATATAGACGAACAAGTCATATTCAAAGTCATCGTCAAACAAAGGGCTTACGTCATGGTCAAGTTCAATTCATGCCCTTCTCACAGAGGGTGATCTCCAGATGACATAGGTTTATTTTATGGAATTTTTGAAAGTAACAAACTGAATTCGATACTTAAACAAATATTATTATAAAAAATAAATTAAAAAACTGAAAAACTGTCTTCACACCAGTAAGTGTGAAGCCCGAACGAAAAACTGGTGCGTAAATTTATCAACTCGCAAAATAAAAGTTAGTAATTTTGCTCCTTCGTGCGCAGTCGGATAAAATAAACAATAAACAAATAAATATCTGACTACACTATTGCAAAATATAAGCAACTAAAATTCACATTGTCACTCTAGACATAATAAACTCAAATAAAGCCGGCCAAGTGCGAGTCGGACTCGCGGACGAAGGGTTCCGTACTATTATCTATAAAAACGGCAAAAACACCATGTCTGTTGTATGGGAGCCAACACCATGTCTGTTGTTAAATATTAATTTTATTTTAATTTCATTATTTATTTTTAAAGTGAATAATGTAACTTAATACTCTGTGAATATTTCAGGCGTCTACCTGTTGCCGTTATCAATATCGAGCGAAACGAGCACACGGTTCATGAGATACAGCCAGGTGACAGACGGACGGACAGACAGACAGCGGAGTCTTAGTAATAGGGTGTGACCCTTTACCCCTTGGGTACGGAACCCTAAAAAGTATCTGAGCGTACCATTTGTACTAAATAACCCGCCAAATTTACAGTTGTCTGTTTATATACAATAAATTCACGATTAGTTAAATACACGTTAGTGAAAATTCAGTGTCACCAAGTTTCCACGCGTTGTTATCAGCATCTGCGCCGCTCGTGTGTCGAGGCCCTTAACTGTGTTTTCATTTTCAGTCGCCAATGTGAGACCGTCCGAGAAGCACACTCCCATCTCGCGCGAACTTTTCACAAATTCTCGCGATCAAACTTGTGTTATTAATATATTAATATTTAATGCGTTGCTTTGAGTGGTTTCGTGTATTGCAATTTGCAATTTTATTTGCGTTCCAATTGCGAACTTGAGAAGTTTTCGAAGTGTTTATAAAGCGATGCTGGCGGGTGAGTGAAAACTTTTTAATGAGTTAATTAGGGAACCAGGATGTTATGTTGGACTTTATTTTCTTGTACATTTTTATATTGATGTGCTTATTTAAGCGATTTCGTTGCGTTTAAGTGATTATTTGGCAATTGATAAGTTTTATGCGACTTAAGTCTAAGGTTCCGTAGTAAACTAGGAACCCTTATATTTTCCAGGTATAGGTTGTGCCAAAATTGTTTTGCCATTTTTCAATTTACCGAAAACCGTTTGCAAATTTTATGCTTTGAAATTTTTGTTAGAGTGAAGTTTAGTGTCCCCCCCTCTACTAGCTAAACTGTTGACTTTGGAGATACGAAACAATTCATGTTAGTACCTAGTAGTGACGAAATTAAAAGAATCATTATCACGGCAAAGTAGGTTTTACAAGCTAACGAGTAATAGTCGATTAACTTTAAAAATATACTTAGAAAAGTAAAAAAAAAAATTACGAATATCTAACTCTACGTTATTAGTATCAAACAACCTGTTTAAGTTCATATAAATGAGGATGTATAATTACGGAACCCCACATTGCGCGTGGCACGCCAAGCACTTGGCCATTTATTTCTTATTAATTTGTAAATATAAAATAATTATCGTGTCCAAGTACGTAAGTTACGTAATTAATATTATTATAGGTATTTATTTTTATAGTTAATATATTTCTAAATATTTACTTACAAATATTCAAGTTTCTACCTGTTAATCAAGATCGAGTAAAAATTGCTTAAAAATTACGTTTGTTGTATGGGAGCCCCCCCCTTTAATATTTACTTTATTGTTATTTAATTATTATTTTGAAAGGTAATATACAAGTAAATATTCTGTGAATATTTGAAGCGTCTACCTGTTACCGTTTTTAATATTGAGCAAAAAAATACGAAAAAACACGTTTATTGTATGGGGACCCCCCTTAATATTTTAATTTTTAATTTTTAGTATTTGTTGTTATAGCGGAAACGGAAATACATCATTTGTGAAAATTTCAGCTTTCTAGCTATCACGGTTTATGAGATACAGCCTGGAGACAGACAGACAGCGAAGTCTTAGTAATAGGGTCCAGTTTTTACCCTTTGGGTTCGGAACCCTAAAAAAACAGAACATAATAAATATTTAAGGGGGCTCCCATACAACAAACGTGTTTTTTAGGGTTCCGTACCTCAAAAGGAAAAACGGAACCTTTATAAAATCACTTTGTTGTCCGTCTGTCCGTCTGTCCGGGTGTCAAGACCTTTATCTCGGGAACACGTGAAGGTATCGAGTTGAAATTAAAATTATATACGCAGAACCATAGTCTCTTGCTGCAGAAAGAATAATAAAAATTCTCAGTTTTCGTAAAAAAAGTTACAGCTGAATATGTCGTAAAAAACGCACATTTCGACATTCACAAGGGAATCAAAACCTATGGGGCACTTCCCGTTGACCTAGAACTATGAAATTTGGCAAGAAGCATTGTGTTAGAGGAAAAAATCCGAAACTGGACATTTTTAATTTAATCACAAAAATTTGTGTCTTTATGCAAGGAATGAGGGCCCAAACTTTAAAGTGAATTAACCGTATCATGTGGGGTATCATATAAAAAAAACTTCATTAGCATAAGCTAAAATAGGCTTTTAAATATTTTTACGATATATATTTTTCGGTTTATGAAGGAAAATATATGATTTCCTCCTTTTATTTCGTTTGTACGGAACCCTCTGTGGGCGTGTCTGACTCGCACTTGTCCGGTTTTTTTGCTCGTTTTTACTCAATATTGATAATGGCAACAGGTAGACGCTTTAAATATTCACTGAATATTGAGTTATATTATTCACTTAAAAATAAATAACGAAATTAAAATAAAATTAATATTTAACGGGGAACTCCCATACAACAAACGTGATTTTTTTGCCGTTTTTATAGATAATGGTACTGTGATGGTACGGAACCCTTCGTGCGCGAGTCCGACTCGCACTTGGCCGGTTTTATTTTCATTTGCTCATGAAAGCTAACTTTATTCTACAAAAATAAGATAAAAAAATATTTTCAAAAATAAGCATGGACCGGGTCGGGTGGGCCAGGCCCACCCCAGTATATTGGGTTACCCGAACTAGGGGCCAGGCCCGCCTTAAGAAGTATATCTAGACACGCCAATGGGTATAAGCTTTTCAGTTTCAAGTTAGACAAAGATCACGCTATCGCAGAAGATGACGTCATCCAACACGGACGCTGTACAGATTCAATACAAATTGTCGTTTCGCGGGAAAGGGATAAAACACCTCCCACCAAAACCGAAACCGAAAATTTATGGACTTATTGAAATTATTTTTTTACTACATATATTACGTAATTTAATTTCGGTTAAATGCAGTTAAATTGCTTAAATTAGTATACATTTTTGTCAATTAAAAATTCCGTGATTATAAATAATTCGAATAATCACACATTCCTTATTAAATGTGTGAGGGAGTGACAGAAGTTGAAATATGAGCCAACTTTGGATCGTGATATTTTTTGTAATCGCTTCAACCTTTGAGTAATCTCTTAATTGTAAAAAAGCAAGATAAAACGCGAACCAAGTTAGCACCGCTGTAAGAGAAGAGAGTATGCCCCCGAGTAAGTACGTAAACATACGTAGGTAGAATGTATGTAGGTATAGGTATACTAGTGTAGGTATGCTGGGCTTATCAAGAACGAAAACAAATACGTATACAATTTTCCTCAAAGCTCGGTGAGGGCGTTGTGATTGCTTTTATGTAGGTCGTAATGAGATATGAAAATGTTAACTAATGTGTTAGTGATAACGATCGGTTTTGATAGTTTTACCCGATTGAAAGGAAAAAGGAGTACTGACGTAAAATTTGGCATTTTGATAGGTATAATGAAATTTAATACCTCATATCTCAGAGTGGCAAGTGCAGTGCATTGCCACGCAGCGTTTTGAGCTGTTGGAGTTCACAGTTTTGTATAGCATAGGATTGGGCAAGCGTGACGAGACACGCGTGTAATGGTAGGGTTTCGTACACAGACATAGTAGATGAAGCATGCGACTTTATTTATATGAAAACCTTGCGTGCCACAGTTTTGGTATCGACTGTGACGTCACACAAACGATTTTGTGATGGAATGTTCCATCTGCGCGAAATCTATTCAACCCAATGGATCCGCGCGCTTGTGCCCTAGTAACTAGTTGACAAAATATCACCTGAAATTAAATAAATCTTAGGTCGTCAACTGTGATTTTTTATCTTACTGTTGACATGGTAGGTACATACACTTGGGGGTATCTATAGAAGTCTATGGTTTCGTAGCTAATGCTGTAATATAAAATAAAACCTCTTCGCGAGTATTGTTTAAGACCGGTAACTCCCATTAGTTCTATAGAACTGTGACGTCATAGAACTGTTATATTGTACCCAGCCTGGCGCAACTCCGTAGAAAATTGTGTAGTGTATGGAGTTTGGTACAAAATTGACATTTACACTGTTTGACACAGACTTCGTTTTTTTTATTTTATTTTCAGTGGTCTGTTTCTAAAGTCCATTCTCTCAACAACAGACGGAAGGATCAAAGTGACAAGACAGAATTGATGATTTGGGTTTATAACGGATCAAGCCGTTAAGGCTGTAGGAGGTCATATAAAAACATGTATACCTACAACATACTTACACTCAAAAAACATAACCCTCCTTCTCCGCAGTCGGGTAAAAAACAAAACACAAAAAAACGAAAACAATGATGTTCATAATATTGTTAAATATTTCATTTTACCAGATTAATTCTGAGATTTTATGTTTTCAAACAAATTGATGACCGAGAGGGCTTCGATGGATAGTAACAAAATATCACGTGAAGAAAAGTGTAAATGTTATTTTTTCAAACATGGCGTACCTACTTACTCACAATGTCCTCATTAAATCTATGACCGAATCAATTAGCACATTAATATTACATTGATGAGAATAATGTAAATTTGGTAACCATAATTGGAAGCTAGGTATTTTACTAGATGTGGCCCAATTCTCATCTCACCAAGATATAAACATTTATTAAATGTAGTTGTGGTCCAAGACGCTAAACACATTTTATGCCCGGTTTTTCACTAAATTTCTAATATAAGTAAGTAATTGAGTAATTTTACTACGGAAACTAACGTGGTTTTCACACATTTTAAAATAAAAACTACGGGTCACTCACGTCTGTTTTAAGCCGAAATATCCGACTATAGTGAAATGTCCACAAATATTTATTATTTATTTATTATTATAGTTTCAACCGCATTCGGCGGTCTTTTTCAAAGGAGCAGCGCACACGTCGCTCTCGGTCGGTGACGCGCCATGCACTGCGACGTGCCGCTCGTGCCGCACGTGACGTCATCGGTTGCAAAAGGGTAAGGGTAAAGGGTAAGGGTAGCTGGTTGTGTTGCGTCGGTTCAGCTGAAATGTCCTCTTCACTAGAACTCTCGTGAGTGTCAGGAATGTTCCAGCAAGCGGTACTCACAAAATCACCACCAGACTCACGATCATCCTTCCGAGTTCCATGAAGGCAAGGTTTCCAAGTGGGTGGTAAGTGACATCCCCCATCTCTGTTAAAGGTCGGTCGCCGAATGCGGTTGAAACTATAGTCGGATATTTCGGCTTCAAACAGACGTGAGTGACCCGTAGTTTTTATTTAAAATAATTGAGTAATGTTTTCACAGGTTTTTTTGTTCTAAGTGCCTATTAAAAATGTGAACAGCAAGTGGCGTATATACTATATAGGTACACTTGTGACCACGAACACTTTGTAGCTCTCTGGTCACAGGTGAGACTAGATGATAGTTGTATTTTTTTGTTATGAAAATCTTAATTACTACCGCCTATTATTTTTATGCAAAACGTTCCCTAAATTATTCCGTTCGAGCCCGAGCCCGTTTCGTTACCCTCCAAATTTTTGGAGATATAAAATGAGTGATTGTACTTACGGAAATGTATCCGTAAAGAATCTTAGAATACATATATGTATATATATTTATTCTAAGATTAGGATGTAATTACATATAGGGGGGCTTGAAAGAATCGTAGACGTAGCTACCTTCGTACATCTTATTATTTCCAAACGTACCTGCTCGAGGAAATGACTGAAAAAATTACAGACGAACAACGAAGTGATCCTGTGGAATCTTATAAGGTAAGGCTTAACAACCAATTTTTCTTTTTGGGGTACGGAAGCCCAAAATAGCTTGAGGAAAAGAAAATAAGTTCGAACGCACAGATTTCCATGCCATTGATTAGTCGATGATGACGCTAATATTTCCTTGTAAACAATATAAAGTTTTCATCGCACCATCGGCTAATATTTACCGATCGTAGATCACATTTATTGACCATTGATCGCAATTGATGGGAGTTGCGTGCAAAAATACATTCGACACAAAAAATAACGCAAAAATACTGCGGTTGAAACATTCGCTCCGTGGGTGCCTCCCCGATATTATTATTGTTATTTCTATTATTATTAATACCACAACAAAGCAGATACAAACTACACGTACTTAACTAAACGATATTTTATTTAGTAAATTATACTAAAACTAATAGATAAATGATTAATAAATATTTATATACCTAAAATACAATCAAAAGTGTTTACGGTGATTAAAATAACCGGCCAAGTGCATGTCGGGTCGCTTGCCGGTGCGTGGTCTCCACTCGAATACTTAATAGGTCTATCATAATTGTTTTTTTTTTTAAAGAAGTGGAATAACTGGGGGTGTTTCGTTCTGGCTCCTATGTACCGGAACGAAACACCACAGGGTATTTAGTCTATGAGTACACTATTCAAGGTTGCCTGGAAGAGATCACTTTTAGCGATAAGGCCGCCTGATGTTTTCGCAAGCGTGTAAGCTCTTTTCGCTTGTTAATTAGTGTTTTAGTTTAATGGTGTAAACAATTAAGAGTTTTTATTTAAAAATGTGTGAAAACCACGTTAATTTCCATAGTAAAATTAAGAGTTTATCTATCTATTTATTCGAATACCTCCACAGACCCGGCGGCTAGCTTAGAAATCTAAGCCCACGTCCTGGGCCACAAGGTTGCTAAGTGAACATTCGTTCATTCATAAGTGAAGTTCGTTCGAAAATTCGTTCGTCGCTCGCTGATACGATTCAAAGACAATTTTGACGAATTGCTAGTCTATTAATGTTCACTTAGCAGCCTTGAGGCCCTGTACATATCAATCATAATTTTACAAGAAAATCTGCAGAGCGACTGTAACATCCATTCCGCTGAGTGAGCCAGTATTATACTCGGCGCAAGGATTTTCCCATAATAACTCAGATTTTCACCTTTGATACACGTTTTTCTACTTACGTGTTCGCTTGATGGCCTTTATCGAAAAGTTTTGCACACGGAGGTATTACAAAGAAAATGTAACTTTTCTCAACATGCCCTCGAGATGTATAGATATGTACCTATGTGATTATTTTGGCGAGAGAATTTAGAAGAGGTTGAATCTATCTTCATCAATTGACACTAGGGCGGAGGGGAAAGAGAGAGAGAGAGAGAGAGAGAGATGAAATCAGTCAAGAAATGGTGTAATATCTATTTATTTATTTAGTTTATTGGTACACGAAACAGAATACAGTCATTACAATTTTTACAATGTACAATTCATAATTTGGACCTAAACTATATTCCTTAAATGTATACACAGCAAGTTATAATAACAATAATAAGATTTTCAGTTTCAAAAGTAAAAGAAATAAAAAAAAAAAAAAAACTAGGAATATACCTCTATATAAATAATCACTTTCATCATACGCACTGCTTATTATAAATTATGGAATACGCTTCAGGAGTGTGTTTTTTTTCAATATACATACGTATAATCAGTTGTCAAGATGATGATGAGATGATGAAGATGGTGGTCAAACGCAAATAATAAAAAAATACCCTCCACTCTCCCAGCCGGGTAGCTATCATAATATTGACACACTTTCAAAGCCATGATAGAATCGGATAGTTACACGATAGTAGGTACATTTGCTTTAACTTTTTTTAACAGGAATAAATCCGCGTTTGACCACCAACTCGCCTGTTGGAAAGCGAAGATGTGGTCGGAGATGAAGCAGGCAGACTTAGTAAATACCTATTCACTCTGATCTTGAAAATACCAACGTTGTAATTCTCAGGGAACAAAGAAGCAGGCAATTTGTTCCACTCTTTCGCTGTACCGATAAGAAACGTAGAAACCGTTTAGTGCGAATATTGGATAAATCCACAATATGAGGGTGGTAGTGTGCTGATTTTCTACTTGTTCTGTGGTAGAAAGGAGATGGTAAAATAAGGTCATGCAGCTCAGAAGCACATTCTCCGAAATGTATCCTGTAAAAAATTTACAACTTGCTACCATACGGCGGTGTTCCAAACTGAGTAGCTTTTTAGTAACTAGCTTATCGTCACCAATAAGTCGGACAGCACGCCGGTCTACCGATTTTAGAGCTTGGAGCTGGTATTTGGCAGCACCGTTCCAAAGATGTCCCAAAGAAATAGCACCGTGGACGTAGCGCGCATCATATACTTTAGTGAAACATTAATAATTAATTTTAGCGCTGAATCGCTTGAGTCTTCGCTTTCTTATGAATTATAATTTGAGTTAAGGCCATCCAGCTTAAGGAGCGCGTGTTGCGGCATAAATTGATTGTTGGGTTAAACATCGCTGGCGTTGCTGCGATGTTACATGTATCCATATTAATATAGAAAAACAAAATACCCCACTGCAGAAGTACTATTTTTGCAGTCTAACTTACGATTTCATTACGCTGTTGAGTTTATATTTTTTGTGAGAAAGTATGCGCAAAGTCACTTTTAAAAGCTATAAATGCGAATTCTTAAAATAATGCTAGTAACATCAACTATTTATTACGAAAAAGTTTATCGGAGGTTACGAAAAAGTGTTTTTTGCCAAAGTTTTGTTACTCTTATTACAAAAATGTACGAGTAGCATAAGACACTCAGAGAAAGAAGACGAATCTAACGACACCTCGCACGTCAAAATGGGTAAAGCCGTTTAGGCTGTAGGTGATCATATAGAAACATATACATATATACACTCGAAAACACATAACCCATAACCCTCCTTCTTACGCAGTCGGGTAAAAATCGACAAGAACCCGACTATATCTATAATGAATTAGATCGATAGTGTAATTCTTGCGTTTGATTATTATGCTGTTGAGTGTACGTTTCTCGTAAAAAAGTACGTGCACTGGAGTTGTATAACTGTTGTATGTATATTCTTAATTATTTTCACACGGGGTTCCGAAATGTACAAGTTTTGTTTGTTGCGAGAGTTTTGAATGTAAATTAGTCTTTATTTACTCGGGAAGTGAAAACAAATCTAGTGTCAACCCGCTTATGACAATTGGTTAAGTTTAGGCTGTGTGAGGTGATGGTGATGTAGAAGCATACATACACTCGAGAAACATTACCTTCCTTCTTACGCAATCAGGTAAAAATACTGAGTGAAGTTCAATAAAAGGTCGTAAAACATATACTCGTATTTACTTACTCGCAGGCACTGGCAAGTTCATTCGTTTATTGCTTTCTCAGTAATTTACTTTCAAAATTCAAATTCAAAAATTCAAAATCCATTTATTTCGACCATAAGTCATAGCATTACAAATGACAAATTACAAATAAAATTATTAAATTACATTCAATTAAATTAAATAAAATCAAATTAAAACAAATAAAATCAAATTGAATCAAATAAAATTAAATAAAAACAAATTGAATCAAATAAAATCAAATAAAATAAAATAATATCAAATGAAATCACATAAAGTTAAATAATATCAAATTAAATCAAATAATATCAAGTTAAATCAAATCAAATTAAATTACAACTTTTACACACTTGTTTATTAGTCAGTACATGAACCATACAGCAATGATTCATGTACTGACAGTCAAACCTGTTTGCGAATACATTCAGAATGGTATTAGAGCTGGTACTTTGAAAATACTGGCTACTAGATGATACACTTCAGTAATTGATGGATATAGTGGCTGCAGTCTGCAGATTCCTCAACGATATCACTTTTCAATTTTGTTACAATTAAAGGCCATTTCTGCATTTTCTGGTGATGAAGGAGAATCTTTTGGAAGATATACTGCGGGGTACCACCTCTGGGGTTCAGTTGGGGTTCGTTTTTTTTTTCTTTATGGGCAAGTGACTTTATTAATTATACAACAAAACAATGTACAAACTTTACTACCTAACATAATTAACTACCTAAACTACTACAAACATACTTAACTACCTAAACTACTACATAAAAAGCAAATAAACTACGATAGATTGAGAAATGTCTAAAAACTATCCAATTGCTCAAGCCCCACTACCAGTTGGCAGCGTGCGCAGCATGCTTACAACATTGCTAAGTTGAATGGCAACGCTTTCGTATTGGGCCAGATACGGATCAGTTCAGTTGGGATTTGTAGAATTGGAATTCGGTGGAATCGGTGGCCTCTGAGTCTTGACGGAAGGCACAGGGATCTTCTTGAGGTCCCATTAGCAGGTTTCTCTTTTGTTCAGGCAACATTACTGGGATATTCTTATTTTTAGGGTTCCGTACCTCAATAGGAAAAAACGGAACCCTTATAGGATCACTTTGTTGTCCGTCTGTCTGTCCGTCTGTCCGTCCGTCCGGGTGTCAAGACCTTTATCTCGGGAACGCGTGAAGGTATCGATTTGAAATTAAAACCATATACGCAGATCCATAGTATCTTACTGCAGAAAGGAAAATAAAATTTCTCAGTTTTCGTAAAAAAAGTTACAGCCGAATATGTCGTAAAAAACGCACATTTCGACACTCACAGAGAAGAAGCATTTTGTTAGAGTACACATATAGGAAAAAATCCGAAAACCGGACATTTTTAATTTAATCACAAAATATAGTGTCGTTATGCAAGGAATGAGGGTCGAAATTTGAAAGTAAATTAACCGTATCATGTGGGGTATCATATAAAAGAGCTTAATTAGCATTAGTTAAAACAGGTTTTTAAATATTTTTCGATGTATGTTTTTCGGTATAAGAAGGAAAAAAAAAAATGATTTCCCCCTATTATTTACTAGTTTTTACGGAACCATCGGTGGGCGAGTCTGACTCGCACTTGTCCGGTTTTTTATTAAATTTAAATGCTGAAACAGATTACACGCATAGTCAGTGATATTCCCTGTAATTATTTAGACAGACTGTTTTCAGACCCCAAATTTAACCAACTACAAGTTCAAAATCCCTTACTTAGTCAACTTTTACGATAGATACAGCATCAGATATCCCCATATCATCTAAAGCTGTGTTCTAAGACTCCGACTTCAGGGCTAACGGGGAAAGACCAATTCGTCATCATGATCGTTTACAAAAAAAGTCAAACTAGGTTTCTCACTTTTGTTACCAATTTTTATTTATTTTCCTTGACTCTCCTAAACCGCCTCAATAGCTCAAAGTACAGTGGTTAAAAAAAGTTTAATACCCAAGAAAGGAAACTTGCCTCGTACTTTATCATGTATCTGTCGGTGACAGCAAGAAATCTAATAAAGTTCTCGTTTATCCCAGGTTGATTTGCATGGTGACAGCGGCCACGTGCCGCTATAGACTCACCGGCATTAAGTCCCCCGATTCGCTTTCTAAGCACGTTTATGGAATACTCGTACAGTGACTGTACTCGTACTCATGAGACTGTCTCATGAGTACGAGACGCGCGCTGTCTTGAATGGTTTTACTTATTAGTTGCTTTTATCGGAAAATTGTATGATGAAGTTAATGGTACAGGAAGTATACAGTGAGATTGATTTTTATTTCGAAATTTTTCTTATTTGTCAAAAATTTGTCTTACGTTTAAATTGTAAAGTATACTGCCGGTAGCCAAGTGTAACAAATTTCGGCTGGGTACGCACTACGCAGTATGCTCTCTATCCGTCTCTACACACGACAGGTAAGCAAAATTTGGCACAATTTTATTTCCTTTTTTTTATTCGAAAATAGACTTGTGCTTGACCGTCAACTCACCTGGCGACAGTTACGATCTACGATGGAGCGCGCTTGCCAAGAAGAAACCTTACTTACCTTACTCGCGATTTTTATGATTACTTGCGATTTCCACCAAATTTCGTTCAAAACCGTCGGGTATATTGAATTGCGTCGTTGAAACGTTAATATGTTAAAATTTAAAAAGGTCATATTTTGAAAGTACCGAAGCCTATATAGTTGGTCTATATGGGCTTCTAAGCAATATGCGAAAATTGTACAATGCTAACAGTATTACATACATACATATCAAATTGATAATCTCCTTTTTTGAAGTCGATTAAAAACACAAATAAGTTCCATAAATTCAAAAATAAGCAATTTAAATCAAGCAAACGGACAGTAAAAAAGTTTATTCAGAAATCTAGACAAACGAAATTCCACAACGTTTTCTGCCTTTGTACCCATCCCGTAATTAAATTTCGTTTGAAGAAAATTTACTGAGGAATTATTAGAATCTGATAACTAAATGAAAATCCAGCGTCGTTATAACTAACTCCCTATTTCGAGTTAAAAGTCGATTAAATACACAAATTGGTTTTGATTTGAGTAATTTTAAGGGGATTTCCCGGAAGCCACAATTTAACAGAGCTTTGATTGATTGGATCGGAATTGTTACGGTGTCCGGTATATACGATTTCATACAATTAGTAGGTATTTTTGATGACAATGGAACGGCCCCTTAAATTATGTCTATAGTATTAACACATGAGAGTCCTCGGTTACTCAGGAAGCCGGTAAGTATTGGTGAGAGACCGGTGTAAGTGCTTGCCAGTTTGTCCTCTGTTGACTACGTTTATTCTGTCAATCAATCAATCAATCAAATCCATTTATTTCCGTAGACATGTCACATGCACTTAGAAACGTCAAACAAAAGGTTAAAAAGTTTATGAATAAGCGTCAGACAGTAATACAATTACAAAATAGGTATGTCGCTAGAGTTTCTGCAATGGCATCGTCAAATTATTGGATTAAATATACATGATTATTGGCATTTCATAATTATAAATAGTAACGTTTGCAATAGCAAAATAAATAATTAAATTAAAATGTAAAATAAATATAAGGTATCTGCAATAGCATTGTCAAAAAATAATGTAAAAATAATAACAATTATATTAAATTAATTATAGCGAAGCCAACTTATTATTAAAGAAGTAAATTAGAGTTTTATTTATTTAGTATTTTTTGTCACATAGTTTTTGAACAGGCTCTTGTCAGAATTAGCGTCTTTTAATCTGTAATAACTTTTTTCTATTAGATGTTTTTTTGCATACTGTAAAATGACGTCTTTGGAGCATGTTTTAATATAGTCGGGGAGTTTATTATAAAATTCGATCCCCATACTGTGAAAACTATTTGATGTTTTAGTGAGTCTTCTACGTGGCGGCAGTAATTTGTTTTTATATCTAGTGTCATAGTTATGACAATCAGCAGCTATTTTCATACTGTGTACATTTTCCAATACATAAATTATACATTGATATATGAATTCTCCAGTCATCGTTATTATTCCTAGCTCCTTAAACATATTTTTGCACGAGTCTAACTTTTTTAGGCCTAGTATATACCGCACAGCTCGTTTCTGCAAGATGAAAATTCTTTTTGTGTGACATTCAGCAGCCGATCCCCAAAAAAGTATTCCGTAAGTTAGGAGTGAGTGGAAGTAAGCGAAATATACGGTCTTTGCTGCCTGGAGCCCGGCTAATTCTTTAATCTTTTTTATAGCGTAAGTAGCTGAACTGAGTTTTTTTGTTAATTCGCCAATATGAGTTGTCCACTTTAATTTATTATCTAGCCATACACCCAAGAATTTAACTTCGTTTGTGAGTGATATATCCAGGTTGTCAAGAGTAGCTTTAACCATAGTGTTTGAGTGTGACTGAATATTTTTGGTTAAGTTAAAAAAATACCAAACAAAATAATCATCAAAAACAATTCATAATTGGCGGAGTAATCGCTGAACAAACATAAAAAAATAAAAACAAAAAACAACGGGTTGCACTCCGGGAGTGCCGGCAGAAGTGAAAAAAAAAAAAAAATTGCAAAAAGACTGGCTCGTGAAGGATTTGAACCTCCGCCCTCTGATTGACAAATTGAAATTTATATCGGTGCTCTAACCTATTGAGCTAAGAGTTTTAAGTGCATGTGTCGAAAATAGGCATTCGGCGCAACGAAATGACGTAATGCTAGAAGGATAAATTTGTACATACTATAATGAACTTTAAATGCAGAACGTTAGAATAGGTTTCTGACTAAAATAATGACGTCATGCTAGAAGGACAAACAATAACGAACTTTAAATGCAGAACGTTAGAATAGGTTTCTAACTGTCCGTCTTGCGATATGACGATCTGACGCGAGTTTAACATTTTTTACCCATCCCAAAAATGCACAACGCCGTTAAAGAAGTTGTCACTTCAAAAAAACATATTATCGAATTGAGAACCTCCTTCTTTTTGGAAGTGTCGGTTAAAAATAATCTATATCAGGTTATGCTTGCAATACCTGAAGTCAGGTTTCAGAATTCAGACACTGTAATCTATCTTCAGAATTCAATCAGTAGTTTTTGAGTGATCGAGGAACGGGAATTAGCATTTTTATGATATTTATTCAATGTAATAAGGGCTGGAATACTGTGGACTCGAATTAGTAAGAAAAAACTTGTATTCTTTTTTTTGTACTTGTGTTTTTTTTTCCTCTATCTCTTCCACCAATCGGCGGAAGGCTACGCTACTCACTCATTCCAGTTCTCACTTTTGCTTCCTCTCGTACTTTCATTCCAATTCCACTGTGTCATACATCATATCTTACATACGAGTACATACATCGGGATCGACGCATATGGCCAAGAGCGCAAAAGACCATTTGGCCTTTAAAATATGTACGCGAACATCTATTGTGGGAATTGTCGCTGGCTAGCTATCTACTTTTATAATGCCTTAATTAGGGATCGGGAATAAGGATGTCGCTTACGCTTTTAATTTTTATCTTAATATAATTTAAATCTATTTTTATTTTACACATATGGCACTTTGGGCACTAACAATACAATTTCAATTTTACTGTAGTGCATCCTAATTGCCACTATTTGTTCTTACTTACTACGATTTTTATTATTTCCTTACAATATTCAATAAACTTATATCTAATATGCTTATCTTCTATGATTTTACTTAAATTTCCAGTTAATATGTTTACACTTATTTCACTTTCAATGTTATAACGCTTTCTGCCATATATGGGAAAAAAATTGTATTCAGTAATATTATTCTTGATATTCAATTCAATTCAATTTATTACTGTTTAAAAATACATTTTCATTAGATAATCCTACTAACAACAAACAACAATTCAACTTATAATTATAACAAAATTAATGCACATAGGTAGTAGGTGTCTCGTTGACCACTGTTCTAGGAAACCCTGTGTTACAGCGGTCAACGATTCCAACCTCAGTCATTTCCTCAGTATCTTTATTTTTTAATTATTAATAAGGCAATTTTATTACCAAATTTATTTCTATAAATGACCTAAATAACTAAAGATATTAATAAAAAAAAAAAAAACATATTACAGATAAAAACAGAACTCAGGTCACAGTCCCAAGGCAACGTTCCCAAAAGGCTGGCGACATTGCCTCGTTGGATAGCAATGCTAATTGCTAACCAACGAGGTTTATTATTATTTATTATTATTATCTCATTTATTTATATACAATCTTAATTCTAAATTTTTTACAACACATATATAAACTTATAAAAAAATAAACATAAATATTGTAAAAAACTTATTAAACTTATTATTATTTAATTAACATACATACATAGTCCAATAAGTTAGTTATCTTAATATTTGAAGTTAGAAAAAACTACATACAATTATATTTCGATATTACAATATTGTATCACAAATAATCGGTTTCATACAACGAAATGGCATTTCGTTGAGCTATTGTACAAATAAAAGTTCCAACTTTGTCGTGAACAGATGAACTTTTCCTCATTTTGGATTTGGCATAGTCGCGTAAGAGATAAAGTTACATAAGTACGTAATTATGTGTCCTAGCGTGATTGAGCCAGTGAAAGTTATTTTTGTAAAATCAAGTACTCGTAAAACCGACTTCAAAATACGCAATTCGTTTACTTGAATGACATATTTTTCCATTTTGTTATTAAAACCAAAATACGATTTGAACTGATTTGATAAAATTTCTATGGAACCACCTGGCACGTATACCCTTTCAAACAAAAAATCGGTGTAGATCCAGATTATGTCATCTGTCAAGATCTAGGTGACTTCGAGTAATTGGGGGACGTACATAAAAAACGTATTGAGAACTTCTAATTTTTTGGAAGTAGGTTAAGAAATATACTAAAA
Organism: Lycia hirtaria; assembly: GCA_947563715.1. Taxonomy (NCBI): domain Eukaryota; kingdom Metazoa; phylum Arthropoda; class Insecta; order Lepidoptera; family Geometridae; genus Lycia; species Lycia hirtaria. The sequence continues at coordinate 10,328,650 of OX387384.1, forward strand.
AGCCTTTTACCTCACTTAATTTATAAATAAACACATTGAAAAACCGTGAACCTATTCAATCTTTTAAGAAACTTCTAATTTTATTTACAGTTGGCGATTTATCCCTGATAACGGACATAAAAGTAAACAAAACATAAAAGAGAGATACATTTCAAAGATTTATCGGCACAAGGCCGAATCTGGGCTTTGACGGAAGAACTTTACGCTTATTTTTAGTACGAACGAATATAAATTCACACGGGCCCGGCTCACCTGCCTCAGGTAAGTAAGTGCTCGAAAACTTTGAAACTTATATTCCCGTACTGAATCCTCGTGACTCAGTTATCAACGATCCTCCAACTTTTAGGTGCTTCTCTGTTCAAGTGTAATAAGCGCTGAGATAATTTCACGCACACACGAACTTATATTTCCTACTCAAATTGTCATTACGAGACGGGAAATTAGTCACATTGTAGTTTTAGATCTTAGCTAGCTTATAACCAGGATCTATGCCTGCGTATTGTATGTTGAATTGCCATATATATGTAGGTATATATTCTCGCAGAGAAACCTGGAGCAATCCGTAGACATACGAAAGTCTCCGACATAGCACAGCGCATTACCAAGTTGAAGTGGTAGTGGGGATATCACGTAGAACTGGCGGCCGATGGGGCTGAAAAGTTCTAGAGTGGAGACCACGAACCAGTAAGTGCAGCGTAGCAAGACCAATCACAAGCTGGACAGAAGATATCAAGTGGCAGGAAGACGCTGGATGCCGCTCCCAACCAGTCTTTTTGGAAATCCATGGGAGAGGCCTATGTCCAACAATGGAAATATATAAATTATCAAATAAAATAGCGCAGAGCAAACTCTTTTATTCAAAACCAACCAACTCGCTTCTTCATAAGCGACGTTAAGGTTGAAGATAAACACGCACACTTAGAAGATACCCATATTGACCCGATCAGACTAACTAAGCCTTTCCGCTCTCCTTAGTAGGAAAAGCAGACTAATGAAGAAAGACTAATACATATTTTTACACGTTCGCTAAGGACTTGAATAAAGCAAAACTAATATTTTAAAACTTCAGAACTACTTATGTATTCAAATTAATTTGAACTTGAACTATATTTGTAAACCCTAAAAACAGAATCCTTTACGTTCCCAAGCCGGTTATTATTAGTTCAAGCTTATCAAACTTGGTCTGGTCTGGGGTAATCGATTTGCTTTTTGTGTAGTAGTTGAGATTGTTTATTGTTTTGTTGTAGTTAATAAAGGCACTTGCCCGATAAAAAAAAAAACTTCCGCATAGTGCAGACCTACCATCATAAATATCAAATAACAAAGCAAACAAGGGACACCTCCTAATTAATTCCATGGGCCCAAGTTTATAAAGTCATGGTGAATCGAACCAAAATTTTCACAAGAAAACTTCCACCAAACTGTCATTTGAAGATTATCTTGTCAATGCTCTCTTTATTTTGATAAATGATTGAATATTAAGAGGAATGTGCTATTTGGTTTAATCTCTGACTCGATTAACGGACGTTGTAAACAAGTAAACAAGTCAATTCCAGACGGGGACGAGGAAAATGTTTTGTGAAGACTTTACTACGCCACCTCATCTTCAATACGGTGTTTTGTGGACGCACGTGAGTTTTACGTAACAAAAACATATGAGTAAACTTTATTGATCGGATGTCCTTTTATTTTTCGTTTAAAAATATAACTAGTATTTTGCTCCAAATTAAGACTTCAAAGCAAAATCGTCCAGTTAAAATGGAGACGTTGACACACGCTTCGTTTAATTTATTGCATTTCGATTAAAATTTACTTAGGTTCGATTAATATCTCAACACTACGATGATGTCTGCTGATTTTGACGTTAACCCTCTATATATTTCTCTCTCGCTGTCTCTTCAGTAGGCGTAGGTTAGTGGGATCGCTGTTTAGTTATTTTATCTACACTAATATTATAAAGAGGAAAAAAAAGTAAGTACCTAAGTAAGTTTTTCCATAGTAAAATAAAGAGGAAAGATTTGTATTTTTGTATGTTTGATATGAAATAACTCAAAAACTACTGGACCGAATTAAAAAAAAAACACCACTAGAATACAACATTATCCCTAAGTAACATAGGCTATATTCAATACTAGAAAAAAATTAGGGATCCTTATTAAAACCTTATTCAATAATATTACGCGTACGAAGTCGCGGGTAACAGCTAGTGTTTAATAAATTCTGATCTTACACAATTTAGGAGTTTCCTTGTTACTTATATCAATTTAATTTTAAGTAGGCACGTACTTGTTTAGTTGTACGCAGTAATCGTTATCAACGATACAAAATACAAGTTGGGAGGGATTCTGGGTTTCCCTCCCAACTTGTATTTTGTATCGTTGATAACGATTACTGCGTGGCTATTCACTTTTACGTTTAATACTGACAAATATAGTAGATTATGCAAATACAACAATATTACAGTGCGCCATCTTGACGAGACGCCGATCGAGAGTCTATGCACTATAGCACCCGGCTAGTGATGCGCCCGTGCATAGAGATGGGACGCTCGTCGAGCACCCGGCTAGTGATGCGCCCGTGCGTCGTCCCAATCGGCTAACAGTTGTTACACTAGTTTTAACCATTTTCTTCTATGGGTATATTTGTGATGTATATTTTCATCATCATCATCATCTCAACCATAGGGAGTCCACTGCTGCACATAGGCCTCCCCCATGGATTTTCAAAAAGACCGATTAGAAGCGGCTTGCATCTAGTCTCCTCTCGTCTTCCCGCCACCTGAGTCGCCGATCAGAAATGAAGAGATCCGTAAACGTACGTAAGTCACCGACATAGCACAGCATAGCATAGGCAGGGCACATAGCACATAAAACGGATGGCCGATGGAGCCAAAAATTTCTTTAGTGGAGACCACGCACCGGCAAGCGCAGCGTAGAAAGACCAGGCACGAGATGGACGGAAGACCTCATACAACTAGCGATGTATATTTTATTAAATTAAAATAAATAGTTTTTTTTTTTTTTTTTTTTTTTATATAGAAATAGGTTTGCGCTTGACCGCCAACTCGCCTGATGTTAAGCGACGTTGCGGTCTACGATGGAGCGCGCTTACCTAGAAGAAACCAATTCACTCGCGATTTAAAGACACCCAGATTATATCTATCGGGAAAGACCCACTCAGGAAGCGTATTCCATATTCTAGCAGTCCGCACGATGAAAGTGGAACTAAAGCGTTTCGTTCGGGTTTTTGGAATATCCACCATGAAACGGTGACGCTTTTTCGTGTTTCTGACTGTCCGATAGTAAAAAGGGCAAGGGGGAATTATATGATGCAGATCAGATGCACACTCACCGAAATGAATCCGATAAAAAACCGATAAGCTAGCAACTTTGCGGCGGTGCTCCAAGCTTTGGAGTTTTGCACGAACAAGAGAATCGTTGCCAATGAGTTTCCTAGCACGTTTCTCAACTGATTCCAAGGCTTCAAGTTGGTACTTAGCCGAGCCATCCCAAAGATGGGAACAGTACTCCAAGCACGACCGAACTTGTGCTTGATATAGTAAAAGCAATTGTTCCGGCGTGAAGTACCGGCGCACCTTCGAGAGGATGCCCAGCTTTTTTGCAGCCAGCTGAGCTTTAGACTCAATATAGGATCCGAAGTTGAGAGTTGACGTGAGAGTTACACCCAGAAGTTCAAGGTTTTTATTTATCGGCACGGACACACCTCGGAAAGTAGGAGCCAGTTGAAATGGGCTCTTTTTCGCGGAGAAAAGACACGCCTGAGTCTTAGTAGCATTAAATTTTACTAAATTGGCATCGCCCCAATCGGATACTGCCCTAAGAGCCAAATTTAAGCGCTCGACCATAGCTGCTCTTTGTGACTGGATTTCAAATCCACTAGCACGTGCGTTGGATATAAAACTCTCTACAACGGTGCTGTCGTCTGCGTACCCAAAGATACCGGGCTTTAACAATCCGTTGATGTGCAGCAAGAAAAGCGTTGCAGAGAGTACTGACCCCTGAAGAACACCGGCATTAATAGCCATACGATCGGACGAGCAGCCATCAATAACCACTCGTATCCAACGATCCCTCAAGAAATCTGATATCCATGCGATAAAACCTGCGGATAAACCATATGAAGGAAGCTTGCTAATAAGGCTGTCATGCCAGACCCTGTCAAAAGCCTTCGAGATATCAAGAGAGACTGCTAGCGCTTCCCCATTCTTCTCGATGGCCTCACTCCAGATGTGAGTGACGTACGCTAGAAGATCTCCAGTAGACCGGTTTCGGCGGAACCCGTATTGTCGGTCACTAAGAAGATCGTTTGATTCTAGGTACGTCAAGAGCCTGTTGTTAAGGACACGTTCCATGGTCTTGCATAGGATGGACGTGACCGAGATTGGCCTGTAGTTAGCAGGGTCGGCACGACTGCCTTTTTTGGGCACAGGTTGCACGTTGGCAAGCTTCCACGATTTTGGTACCTGACCAGTCTCAAAGGAGAGGCGAAAAAGGCGTGTCAGTACAGGAGTCAACTCAGGCGCACATGTTTTCAGAACTATGGCTGGAATACCGTCAGGGCCACTGGCTTTGTTCACGTCCAGACTGCATAGCGTTCTACGAACCTCCGATTGGCGAATACGAATATTGGGCATTGATACCTTACTGCCAGATGGAGTTGGGGGAACTGCGCTACCAGTGTCTAAACGTGAAGATTCCGCAAAAAGAGTGGCAAATAAGTTCGCCTTTTCTTCAGCGGTGTGGGCCAGTGTTCCATCGGGTTTCAGCAGTGGAGGAAGTGAGGGGCTGCAGAAGTTCGCTTCGACTGATTTGGCTAGAGACCAAAACGCTTTACTACCCGCAGGGTACGAAGCTAATTTGTTCCCTATTCGACCAATGTGGTCAAAGCGAGCCTTCTGGAGAACCTTTTTGCAGAACTTGGCAGCCTTGTTAAACGCTTTTTTCTTCTGACTTACTTCACTTGCCTTACGGTGTCTAGCATCAACCCATGCTAGGTAAGCCTCATGCTTAAGCGCTTCAGCACGACAGCATTGTGGACCAAACCAAGGGCGAGCTTTGCCGGACAACGGTACGTCGGAATATGGAATAAAATATTCCATACCAGTACGCAACACGTCGGTCACAGCATCCGCACAGGCTGAAGGATCGTCAGAAGAAAAGCACAAAGACTTCCAAGGATAAGAGGCGAAATAGGCTCGCATCTCATCCCAATCTGCCAACCTGTATCGCCACATCCGTCGGTTACCTCTAGGGCTGAGATCGGGCGGGGAGTAAACAGATACAGATTTCACCAGACAGTGGTCAGAGTTACCCAAAGGCGAAGATACTGACACTGAGTAACGGTCTGGATCCGTTGTCAGCAGAAGGTCTAAGCAATAGGGCGTGTGCGTCTCAACGTCAGGTACCCGTGTCGCTCCTTGGACCATCTGGGTGAGATCTAACGCTAAAGCAAGCTTTCGCGTCTCTAACCCAGCATGGTCAGTGTCCCGGTATGGGTACAGCCACTCTTTATGGTGGCCATTAAAGTCCCCCAGTAACACTAGTTGGGCTGAAGGGTACTTCTGTTGCGCCGCATCCGCCGCCTCACCCAGATATTCCGTAAGCCTGGTTGTCTCCTGATCTCCACTATGCGACCGATAAACACAGGCATAGAGAATTTTCTCTATTCCTGTGTCCACCAGTACCCAAAGCACGGAGAATCTGGGGTCTTCGAGATTACGGAGACGCCGACAGCAGACGTCATCACGGGCGTACAGGCACACACCAGCGCGAGGCTTAAAATTGTGCTCCAGAGTATATCCGGGGAACGATAAGTACGCCACGTCCGATGGAACTGCTATCTGCGTCTCCGTTAAAAACAGGAGCGAAGGTTTGTCAGCCTGAAGGTGGTGGTGGACTGCCACGAGATTTGAGTGCAGACCTCGAATATTTGAGAGGTGCACTTTTATGGAAAGGGAGTGCAACCGCTGTGAAACCTTTTTCTTATTCTTCCTGTGTTTCATGTTTGTGGCGAGGGAATTGGTGGGGAAAAACGGTAGTGAAATGAGGCTCCATATAATAATATAAATAGTATAATTCTTGAAGATATCTAATGTAGTCTATGTATTATGCAAATAATTATTATGATTTAAAATCAATCGGTAGGTGCCCGAACAAAATACCTATTGGAGTTTTTTATTGGCTATGTGTGAATTTTTTTCTCCAATAATGAAATTTAAGTGGGTCATCCATGAGATACTTTCTAGCAAATAAGAAAAACAATAAAATCCAACAACGGCAATCGGTACCACATTATCAAAAACTATATTACTCGCCGAAATTACATTAAATAATATTCCGACCGATTGTGAACCTCCTCCGTTTTTATGTTAGTTAAAAATTGTTTATTAGCGTGACATTCTGTATCTTAACATGTAATATTAGCACCTAGCTTCGATACCACAAACAAACATGTTTCAATTATCACTACGAAATACGTAGGCATACCTTATACTTTACCAAATCACGAATATACCCCAATGTTACCCTAATTCTGTCCAATCACTGCCTTTCGGGACGTCCTTAGGAATATAGCTGAGAGTATTTTGGTAAACAAGATTATGCGTGTCAAAGAGGGAACATCTAGACGCACTAGGGAAAACCAAAATCGAGTAAGTGCCTAGGCTAATCGGATTCGCTCGATTTGCCACTCTAGCTCGCTGTCATTGATTTGACATGAACATAGAGAGAAAACACACACTCGTATGTCACTTCTTATCGAACTGAGCGACACAAAAGAGGGTAATGTATTTATCAGCCTACGTATGATTGTTTGTTCCTTTGTGCTCGAGCTCTAGAGACGAAACCCGTGAGTAGATTTTGATGTTTTTTTTTTTTTATATAGTTAGAACTCAGAGCGAGGCAAGCAAGCACTCCTTAGTTTGTCAGAGAGTTAGAATCGTTTTTCTTGCGTGAGTTTTTTTTAACAAAGAGTGTTTAAAACATGTTGGTTATTTTATCATTGTAGTTAATTTATCATAATATGTGTAATTCTGACTTACCTGTAACATGTATGTTATTCAAGGTTATTAAATATTCTTATTCTTATTCGCATGACATCTATTACGTTAGTACATATAGATCGTTGTTAGAAAATAATATTTTCTATGGTTTTCGCGTACTAATCGTTATAAAATTAGGCACAGAGATTTTGTTAGGACCTAAAAAAAATACCGGACAAGAGCGAGTCAGACTCGCCCACCCCTCGGTGAGCGAGTCTGACTCGCTCTTACTAGTTGTACTCGTTCCGTACAACTAGTAGATAAAAAGGGGAATATATTTTTTATATTTTCCTTCATAAATCGAAAAATATACTTCGTAAAAATATTTAAAACCTGTTTTAGCTTATGCTAACGAAGTTCTTTCATATGATACCTCACATGATACGGTTAAAGAACTTTAAAATCTGGACCTCATTCCTTGCATACAGACACTATTTTTTGTGATTAAATTAAAAATGACCAGTTTTCGGATTTTTTCCTATATGTATACTCTAACACAATGCTTCTTGCCAAATTTCAAAGTTCTAGGTCAACGGGAAGTAGGTACCCCATAGGTACCGCATTCCCGAGATAAAGGTCTTGACACCCGGACAGACGGACAACAAAGTGATCCTATAGGTAAGGGTTCCGTTTTTTTCCTTTTGAGGTACGGAACCCTAAAAACAAAAAGACATAGACTGTGACTTGTAGACTGAATGTGTGTGTGTCCATTTGGAAAAGGACATAGACTGTATTTCATCATCGTCATCATCACCGTTTTTGGTAACTACGCGGGTGAAGCTGCGAGGTGGAGCTAGTATTGAATTAAGACTTCTTGAACGCTTGCAGTACGGCGCCTATTTTAATTCAAAATAGAATCGACTCCCATTATCCCATGTAATAAGAGCTGCTCTCTACCAATGAATAAGTTATTTTACCTCGTAACACAATCTTAGCGACGTTGCTATTAAGTATATCTTTTGTTCTGGCTAAAGAGCTTTCAAAGCATTTCCTCAACGTTAATGAATGACATTTTGTTTTAGTTTCCGAGTTTGTTTTAGAAAGGACTATCTAATAACAAAGTGTATTTTTAACCCCCGACCCAAAGTTGGGGTGTTACAAGTTTGACGTGTGTATCTGTGTGTCTGTCTGTGGCATCTCTCAAACGGATAGACTGATTTTGATTTAGTTTATTTTTGTTTGCAAGTGGATTTTATCGAGAATGTTCTTAGCTATGCTTCATCAAAATCGGTTTTGCCATACCTATAGTGAAGATGATATACGTATTATAATAATTAATAGTAGTCAATTATGCACCAGCTAGGGACATAATGATGGGGTCTTCTAGATCGACGAGCTCCATCCTCGGCCACACCGTCGCTTCACATTTAACGCGAGTTGGTGGTCAATTGTAGATCTATCTAGTATAAAAAAAGGTGATAAAGCAGAATTTTATGTCACGCCCAAATCGCGCAATATATTAAATTCCGTGAAACAAATGTTTCTAGAGTTAAATCCCTAAAACTATCATATGTCAATTATCACACATATATACATATAAACACACATACCTACACTCCAAAAACATAACCCTCCTTCTGCAGTCAGGTGAAACAATCTTTAATAGCTCCCGCAATATGTAGCTAATACATACCTACTGTCTTTAGAATACAAAATAAGAGATTATGTCACTGAACTGTGTTATGAACTGAATGAGTTAATTGAATGAATCTATTTAGCACAACACTATAAACGGGCTAACATTAGATCTGTCAGTTTCATAACCATCATCTCAGCCATAAGTCCACTGCTGAACATAGAGCTCCCCCATGAGTTTCTAAATAGATCGATTGGAAACGGCTTGCATCCAGCGGCTTGATCTGTCAGTTTACTATGAACAAATCATAAATTCGACTATAGGTTTAGGTACGTAAAAATATTAAATGTTATTATGTGCTACAATAGTGTGAAAAAGAAGTGCTTAAGGTAGAAATTAAAGCAGCTATCTCTCTCGCGCATCACAACATTTTTAAACATATAAAAAAATCGAGTAGGGTTATTAGAAAACTGACATACGAATTTGTTTATTTAGATAAGAGAAACACTTTAACAAAAGTTTTATTATATCATTTTTACTGGCGACGGAGTAGTGAAAATATCATATATTTTCCTACCCTCAGTCAATTTAAAAGATATCGAAGTAAATATTTTTTTTTAATACTTTTTCTAATATTTTTTTTCTAATAATCGTACTCAATGATTTTACAGGTTTAATAAATTACAGTTTAAAAAACTAAAAAACACGCTACAAATTATTGTGGTCAAAGTTCATTACAAGACTTTTCTAACAAATCCAAACACAGCTATGATACGATGTTCCATCATGAAGTTCTAGCTCATATCTTCCGGTTTCATCATCAGATCAGTTCGACAGTACCATATTATTGTATTGTCATCAGAATTACATACAGCTGCCAATTTTCATGACGCTACGATCCTTGGAAGATGGTTAAATTAGTTACCTTAGATTTCATTACATAGTTAGTTACATACAGGTCGACCTTATAAAAGCGTGTTAAAAAAACAGTGAAGCGCGAGAGATATACGATAGCTGCGAGCTTTGAGGATGATAATGGTTGATAGTATTCTTGGTAAGAGTAGGTATATGAACAAATGATGTATTTTTCTTCCAGAGAACTTTTCTACCAACTAGTTGTAAAATTTATTCCTTTGGCGACAATATATCTACAACTATATAAACTATCACCTCTAGTGACTTGAAAGCTGAGTTGAATACACAAGTTTTTCCAAGCAGTATGAAAATACTGAACTTCATCTTGATTTTTAAGTGTTAATAAATTTTCTAAGACGTACTGGTACCTACATTGAAATTAACAGTGCAGGTAGAAAATTCAATTTGTATAGTGTCTGATTTATTGTTATAAATAATAGTAACTACTAGTATACTTTATCTTGTTACTTTGGATACTCACTAGTTCGGGTTTTGGCCTCGTAAATTCATATAATATTCCATAGAGAAAACACTTTCCGTTTTCCCAGGATTTAGCAGTTTTCTGGCCATCTTTTCGTTTGAGGTGAATCCAAAAACTGACTGAATGAACTTATGAAAAAATTCATCAGACTAAACACTAGATAGCAATATCACAAATTTATGACAAACACTACATTTTGATTTTAGTTTATATTCACATAATTAAAAAAAAAATTTGTTTGTTATTTTTATAAATTAATCAATCAATTTATATGTATTTTCGTGAATGCTGGTATCCGCGTGTGAGACGGACGATGGACGGACGGACGACCAATTCAAATGTGTGTGAAAGAAAGTGAGTAACTCACTCACTCTTCTCACTGACGCAATAAAGACGTCACTGTGTGCTGTAGTTTTATTTTGGATCAAATCTGTTTGTTATTGGATTTATTAGGTCAGCTAAATTACTGGCCTGAATCATCCAAACAGAAATTCCTGGTGGCATGAGAAAATATTGATGGAAATGCGTATCCTTGGACCAAAGTCACTAATAGGCGGCGACGTAGTAAATAACCTATGTGTAAAATAGCTAGTGGTTTTCCTATCTGTCTTATAATTGGATTGATTGATTAATACAAGGTTTTATTTTGAAGTCATGAGCTTTATTGGATATGTTATACGGATGTGTTTCTACTGAAGCGGAGCTGAGCGCAGCTGTGCAGAATTAACCAATCACAATGCTTAAAAATTTCGCTCTGCTTCAGTGGAAATAGTCTAAGCGGAAATCACAATGCTCGATATCTGTCGAGCATTGTGATTGATCAATACGTGCACCGCTTAATTCTGCTTAGGGTGATTCGATTTCCATACAAAAGTATTTTTACCATTTATGGTCGACAAGAGTAAAATTCTACGATGAAGTAATTGTGGTTAGCTCTAATATTGATCTTTATTGGCAGCTAATCATATTAGTTGAAGAATACAGGAGATTAATAGCAAAAAAAAAAAAAAAAATTATGTAATATTTTTTTACCTATCGAAAATTATGTATGTGTATATAATTGACATTTTTACTATTAATCTCAACTTTTTCTTCAATAAATATGATTTTAAACCAATAAAGAGCGATATTAAAGCTAACTACATTTACTTCATTGCAAACATATATTCTTTTCGACCCTTTTTGATAATAGGTACTTAAAAAAGATTGAAGTTAAACGGTTTTATTGAAAAGAAAGCTAGTAATGTATTTACCGTATAATACTAGAAAAGCCCTTTCATTTGATACCCATATTGTGGGGGTTGTGAAAAAAATATGAAATCCGCCATTTTGGGGCGGCGGCCATATTGAATTTATAGTGATACTAATATATTTCATTGTATTATCATCTAAACTAATGGCGTGTAGGCGTGTAAATCAGTCAACGGGAAGGGGGTCAAATTTCGATTACTAAATTTGACCTATAAAACAAACAATAACAAACAGGGCAAGCAAAATAAAACAGTTAAATAATAAAAATACTTTTGCATGGAAATCGTATCACCTTAAGTGGAAACGCAGCTTAAGATATACAGTAAAACACAGACTGGTGTCAATTCGTGTCACTTATTTAGTTTCAGTGATGTTTGTAGCAACCTCACGTTCTAGTATCTGCTACATTTTTACCTTGTTTTATGCTCGGCTCTTTGATGTGGGATGGAAAGTTATAATGAAGTTTAGTTGTTGTTCGTATTTAGATGGATTCCTTTTATATATAGGTAATAAAAAGAAAAAGATAGGTGCTAGAATATCTTTATTTTAAGATATTCTAGCACTAGTTATCTAGTTATTATATTCGATTGTACGGAAGAAGGAAAATGTTTTTCGGGTATATTGTCTTTTTGTTACCGGCACGCCGCGCCAGACAGATAATCTGTTTTTCGGTTGATCGGTTGGGCTGGCTGCATGCAGTTGAACGCCTACATCCTTTTTATTAACCGACTTCCAAAAAGAATAAGGTTATCAATTGGACTGTATGTTTTTTTTGTGTTTGTTTAGCTATTACTCCGACAATTATGAATTGTTTTTGACGATTCTTTTTTGTTTGGTAGGTTGTTTTGGTAGAGGTGGTCCCTTACAAATTTTATCAAAATCGGTTCAGTACTTTGGTTTTTATAATAAAATAACTGAAAAAAATATCATCAAAGAAAACGAATTGTATATTTTTTTAAATAGGTTTCTGTGCTTGAGTCAAACAAATCAGTAGTTTTGCAAGGGTTTGCTTGATTTCAAAACTACTGATTTGTTTGATTACTTTATTAACCGACTTCAAAAAGAAGCAGATTCTCAATTCGAATGTATGTTTTTTGTATGTATGTACCGCTTAACTTCGTCATTTATAAGCCGATATGTTTTTTTCTTAGCAAAAGCTTTTCTTAGCTTAAAAAAGCGTATATGTACTTTAAAATTGGTCTCAATTAAATAGAAACTTCATCAAAATCGATTCGGTAGTTTGGTTTTTAAAAGAATATTGCGCATTTGAAAGTAGATTGTTTCAGTTTTTTTAACTATACCTAATTATTAATATGATATACTTAATTTTTATTTGTTGTCTGTATATATATTTTAATATTGTTTTTTTATGTAGTCTTAAAGTGTAGTTAGTAGATGTAGTCATAGTTCTTAGCATTGTATATATTTAAATTCAATAAATTAGAAATCATAATGTCATTTTGAAATTCTATAATACTTTAGTACCTCCGTAAAAAAATTATTCAAGCGAAAAGGTAGGTCAGCAAGTCGGTATCTGTAAAATAGAGGGTTTTTCGATTTGAACTCAATCATTTTACAAAACTCACTCCTTCACTTGCATTGTCCGAAAAAAAGGTCCGAGACAAAATAATACTCGCGTATAACAGCGTAGCTTAGTGAAATGGAAAAATCATCGTCGAACGGACGAAGGGCTCATTCAACTGAATAATTGTTACCAAAAACCAATCTGTTACGGAAAGTAAATATCGATCGAGGGTCTTCGATGAATACTTCTGCACCAACCCAATACGAATAATTTGGGTAAACGTTTTGAGTCTTTGTTCAAGAGAGAAAGAAGATAATTTAATTATAATTCGCACTTATTATAGTTTAAAAAAACTATCAGATACCTATTTTCCCACTTTCTACTATGAAAGTAGTTATTTCATAAAACAAATATTTCATATACATACTATAATAATGTAGCACAGTTTTTATACTAAATTTAATCTAACGTACACTGAATTCTAGAGTTTTTTCATAAAACTTTAAAAAAACGCATTTTTCTAAACATATTTTAATGATATTTTAAATATAAGTACTTAAATAAATTACTGTCAACGTTGGTAACTTTAGCCTTTTTAGAAGGTTCTCTATTATTTTCTCAAACGATTTAGCCAAAACGACTGTAAGTTAATTAATCAAGTAATTTGACTACTAATTTGTTGAGAAAAAAATCGAGAACCTTCTAAAATGGCTACGTACAATGTTTGACGCAGAGTCAAAGTTACCCACGTTGACTGTACGTCAAATGATTGATATCTTAAGCACTTAAGTATATTTTTAACTGAATGACAAAATGACAATACACTCAAGTCACTCCGTAGTATTTCTATATCATAAGTAACTTTGTACTAATTGTTCGAAACCCTTTGTGGCAATTAATTGCGTTTGTCTGAGATATTAAGACGGTGAATTGGATTATCCCAGGAAATCAACGTAGTCAACGTACGTACACTACATATTATACCAACCAGACACACATCATGGGCACCATAACACAAATAATATGTACCTACAATGACCTACATGACATAATAATATTAAAGCCGCGTTCCACAAAAATCTTATCCAAATTCGGCTTAAAATACAGATTTTTAACCCACTTCCAAAAAGGAAGAGATTATCAATTCGACTGTTTTTTAATGTTTGTTCAGCAATTATATCACCAATTATGCAATTATTTATGCAGTACTTTGGTTTTTGTAAACCAAAGTACTGCATAAAAAAAAAACTGGAAAAATATGTCATCCAAGTAAAGAAATTCCAAATTTGAAGTCGGTTGTCTCAGTATTTTAAACTATGATTACTTAATGAAGACAAATACACCCTAATTTGAATAGATTGGCAACACCAGGCTGCTTATAAAGCCAAGATGTACAGAGAGTGTATGAATAAGTATAAAAGCAGTTATACTTCAACATTTATTAGATAATATTTAAAATGATTTTTTTCGGCAATCGCCCAGAGATATGATCGTAAGACTTATAAGCAAATCATAGGGCTGAGTAGGAACAGTATGCTCACTCTGGTCAGAGCCCTGACTGGACATTGTTGTCTTAATAAGCACATGTCCATTATAGGACTGAGCGAGTCGAGGGAGTGTAGGCTTTGTCACGATGCTGACGAAACACCTATGCATATCCTCACTGACTGTGGGCCACTGATGCACAAACGTAGCCTTCATCTGGACAGGCACACACTGCTGCCAGACGAAGTCAAAAGTATCTCTCCCAAGAAAGTACTGGGCTTCCTAATGAGCACAGGACTAGAGAGAGGACTAATACAGCGGCAGTCACAATAGATCTCCATAGGTCGCAGTGACATTTAAGCCGCCAATCACAAAAATATATCTATATATATTAACGTTCGTGTGTAGATTGGGTGTGTGTGTGTTTTGTGCATATACCAATATTAAAAGTGTGCACAACAAAATGTCTGTGGCTAGCCGGCTGGCAAAATATTTTTTTTTTCCATCACTACTATTTATTTTATCAATCCTATTATGTATCTAGATTAAATTAGAACGTAGTATGTTTCCATAGTATGCCAGTGGTATATAAATATTTGCTAAAGAATGTAAATATAAACCTAGAAAAAATATTTGTTTTTTTTTTTCAAAAAAAAAACAGTCAAATTATTAATTTCTTAATTTACGACAAACATTATTAGCAGATGCGCAACTCGAAGGCTCTTCACGTAACGGGTTAAATTGCATTTATTTTCAAGGGAACTACGTCATTTAAGTCATTTAATTGTAAGAAGGTAAACAAATATGTTTTATTTGGCAGTTGCAGCAGTATGGAAAGAGTAGCATAATTACGTAAGGTTATTTCGGTATGCTACGCTACAGAATACATAACAGTACTAAGTAGCTACGATTGGCTACGAAAATTTGACTGCGGCCACCGAAGTGGATCCAATATGCACTTTTAAGTTTCAATATGCAATGTTCGCAGTTTATGTTGGTAATCTTATTTTACTTAAATAACATTTTTTCTTCATTTCTAGATGACCTTTAATTTCTACTAATACCTTTAAAAGCAACTATCTCTCTGTTTGTCTGTTAACTTTTCACGGCTAAACATTAGTATAAAGATATTCATCATGTTAAAATTGTATTCACTGAATAAGAACTTGTCACCTTGTCACTTGTTGCCTTCTGCCAGATTAAACTGTCACGTGCGAAAACTAAACAAAATACTGTTTAACTAAAATGCGCTTATTGCGCGTTTATAAGGATGGATTTATCCTTGAATAAAAACTGAAATTTAAATCTTGAAGGTAGGCAGAGATCGTCTTTAAAAATAATTATAATAAATAATTTAAATAATCTCTTTTAATCTCTTTAAAAAATAAATAATTTAAATAATCTCTTCATACATTATGATACTCGAATGAGACGATACTTCAGTATAGTTCCCGTCACGTAAAAAGAACGCTGGTTTGTTCGCGCTTACGAACAAATCAGCGTTCTTTTTGCGTGACGGGAACTATAACAACCTGTAAAATACATGTTCGCTACTCAGGCCTTGGTACTGGAAACATAAAAAATATCATTCGCATTTATTCAACAAACAGAATATGCAATAAGTGTTCCGCCGTCATTTTGCTGGAACTGGTAGGTGACACGCGAGCACTGACATGAGAGTATCGTGAAACTAGTATCAATATCGATATCGAAATGTACGACTCGCCATAATAATGTATGTGAGGTACTCCTTGGTGACTTTTACTCGAGTCTAGAAGTATTTTAATACTTATAAGAATATCATATGTGTCAGATTTTACGAAAGTCTGGCATTATTGCCATTGCCATTGATTATTGCATTATTGTGTACGAAACCACGTCTAGTTAGTTCTCCATGAATATTGATTACGATTCGTATAAATTTAGTTGTGATGTGATAGTGTTGACGTGTGATCTATCATTGTCAGCGTGAATTGGTCCATTATTTTCTCATTGTCCCATTATGGGCCTCAGGAACACTCGCTGGCAATTCTCACCATCGAGTTTGTACTCGTGTATTGTTTCATAACTACTTCTATGCTGGAATGACCGGATCATTTGTTTTATTATGAGAACAGCGATGTTGTAGTGATCTAGCGAATTTCGTTATTTGACGACGTTTTCTTGACAGCCTTAGGAGTGGGAGGTCTCTGGATCCATTCCCGGCCAGATAGATTATAATCATATGAATAATGAATTTAAACATCTATTCGTGATCAAGATTCAAGATTTATTTATTTGTCAGACACACACTTACAAAGTGGTATAGAGATCTTAACATATACTTGTAACACATGTTCTTGCCAACTCATGGCGTACAAATGTAATTAAACTATACAATTAAAATCATATAAATAATAATAAATGTCACAAAGATAAAACAATAATTCATAATTGTCAAAATTACCTTCAAAATAAAAAATATTTAATTATATATGTCACATCTTTGTCGTTAAACAATAAATAAATAATAATAATAAAATGTCAGTATTTTACATTTCAAATTAAATTTACAATAATTAATAATGTCACACACATGTCAAATCTTTGTCATTTAAAAAGTCAGTAATTGTATAATAACATTTGTTAAGCAATAATATTTTCACTTTCTTTTTAAACATGTAATTATTTAATTCTCTGATGGACTTCGGTATTTTAGAGTATTAGGAACGGACTTATGTAAGAATAATTAGAGGACTTATGTAAGAACTGTTAATAGAGATTTAATTCTGTTATTCAATTACCCCGATCACGTTAGGGATCATTTAAATATAATACCTAATAAAAAACATTCAATTTTCCTTGTCATGTTGCAATTGTCATATTACGTAGTATTAAGTCTTCGAATTAAGCAAAACGTAACTAATTTTGTAAAAGTGGAAGCAGTTTAGTCTCTCGATCTGTTTGTTTGTAACCTTTTCATGACTAAATGGTTGAATGTATCAGAGATAGATAGCTAAATCAATTAATAGATACTTCTAAATTGTGGATTAGTATAAGTATATAAATCTCAAAATGATTATATCTAAAAAATTTGATGAAACAAAGCTAACAACACTTTCGACAAAACCCTCTTTCAAACAAAAACTAGATCAAAATCGGTCCATCTGTTTGAAAGCTACGAAGCTACAGACAGATATACAGATAAACACGACAAATTTATAATACCCCTATTTTTGGGTTAAAAATATGTTGAACCAATATAATAATTAAATATGACTATCTTATAAGTTGATCACTAGAACTGGGAGACAATAACTATTAAAATTAACGATCATTATACAGATTAAGTGAATGAGCCTTTATTCTCTGAGCTAAGCAAAGCTTGAATAAAAAAAAAATTCGCTCTATGTCTGGTGGCATTAAAGATAAGGCTATAGAAAAATTTAATTTAATCATTCGGAATAAATGCGATATTAAATTAAACTTCAATAATAGAAGCTGCGTAAATTTGTAAATTTCATTAAATTGTCCTGAAAATGATAATTTGTATTGAAATCTTCAGTCGAGTAGCACCTGCGCCATGAATATTGCTGCTGCAGATGCTCCATGCCTCCTTTATTAAAGCGCAGTCAATAGCGACTTAACATTATAACTTATTTCATATTTCTGTAACAAAGGTCTCGACTGGCAAGTGAATGAAAAACAAAGTAAGCCTTTACGTTTTGAGAAACGAAACCCAACCAGTATGTATAGTTAAAATAGTAAGTATAATAGTTTTAAATAAAACACGCTTAATCTTATCAAATTATTGTTTTGTCATCGTTCCTTGATAAGTATGCCAAATTTCGATTTAATCCGACGTTTTGAAGGGGTTCAAAATCATGTTCAAAGTTTCCGTTACAAGATATGAAGCTAATAAAAGCGTGTTAAAAAAAACCCACTGCAGAGAAGCGGTTTTTGCAGTATATCTTACGAATTCGGTATGCTTGATACGCTCTTGAGTGTACGATTTTGTGCGAAAGTATGCGTTAAATTGCTGTAAAAGATTATTTAATGCGTATTCTTTAGAATGATTATAATAAAATTAATTGTTTATTACAAAAAAGTTCGTTAGAGATTACAAAAAAATGCATATTTTTTTCATTTTTGCGAGAGATGTATTATTATTTTTACAAAAAAATATAGCCTATGACACTCAGGGAGTGACTTAGACGAATCTAACGACACCTCACACTACAAAATCGGTTAAGGCGTTTAGGCTGTAGGCGATCATATAGAAACACACATACATACACTCTTACCCACATACACACACTCGAAAAATATAAACCTCCTTCTTACTCAGTCGGGTAAAAAAAGTAAATTTACAAACTCCGTCAACCCCGAGATAAATATATAGGTACATACGAAAAATACTAAACCAGACCCTGCCTACTTTGTGTCGGGCTTTTGTAAAATTGTTTACATTTCTTCATACAACGAGCTGACGATGAAGTTCCGAGGGTCGCTGACGTCACTCTGCTTTC
Source organism: Lycia hirtaria (assembly GCA_947563715.1). Taxonomy (NCBI): domain Eukaryota; kingdom Metazoa; phylum Arthropoda; class Insecta; order Lepidoptera; family Geometridae; genus Lycia; species Lycia hirtaria. Next base: position 10,347,451 of record OX387384.1, read on the forward strand.
TTTCCGCGGGTCGGACGCATCGTCCGCGATTCGCGGAATGCTATTCATACATTTTCATAATATTCACTGGGGCGCGCAAAGTATGTCGTCTTGTATGACCGCATATTTTTATGTAGGACGCCTTCTATTAATTTGATGTGACGTGTCAAAATGGGTTAGGGTCATTATAATATGAATAATATTGATAAGTCTGTGTAAACGAATTGACTCAATTGTAGAATGACTGTGTGAATGAAAAAAAGAAGCTTTTCTGCTCAAATTTGGATTGTGATATGGAAAATTTGGTGTTTTAAAATAACGTTAAAATACGGGGTTATTATTATTGGACCGGCACACGCACCGGCAAGCGCAGCGTAGGAAGACCAGCCACGAGATGGGCAGATGACCTCATACAAGTGGCGGGAAGACGCTGGATGCTAGCCGCTTCCAATCGGTGATTGGAAATCCATTGGGCAGGCCTATGCCCAGCTGTGGACTTCTTATGGCTGAGATGATGATGATGATGATTATTATTATTGGTTAAGTCTAGGCTAAATGGGGTCACGGTACTCATCATCATAAACACGTTTTAGTTCTTACCAAGGGTCATCATCATCTCAGCCACAAGAAGTCCACTGCTTCTAGTCTAGGCCTAGGTCATAGATTAAAAAAATTACTGGTTGGAAGCGGCTTGCATCCACCATCTTCCTACCACTTATATGAGGTTATCTGTCCAACTTGTGGCATTTTCTACTCGTGTATGTTACTTTAAGTAACACACACGAGTAAGGATATAATCAGTCTAAAATTAAAAAATAAAAATTTGTTACATACGTTTCGTCAGGGGTCAATAAACTTTTTAGCTTTTCTGAAACAGGCGATTTCTTTATCGCGATTTCAGAGTTATGCTCATAGTAAAATTTACAACAATGTCCTCCTTCCTAATTTCGACATAATAGTCCAGTACGAATCTGGGGATAAAGTTATTTGTATATATTTTTGTATAATGTACAATAAATCATATAATACATAATAATTTTGTAGACGCATATCAATGTTCCTGAGATAATGAATTCAAGTCGTCTATTAAATTGTCCCTTTGTAGCAATGGGAACGATTCGTGACTTGTTTCTAAAATGAGAAAACAATGTGATTTCTATTTTGGAATGGATCTTAATAAAATTAGTATTTTACAACAGTTTTAGCAAATACCCGATTTCAGGTCTGGATTTTCAACCGACTTCAAAAAAAGAGGAGGTTCTTAATTCGGCTGTATTTTTTTAATGTTTGTTACCTCAGAACTTTCGACTGGGTGAACCGATTTTGATGATTATATTTTATTTGAAAGCTAGTGCTTCCCGTGTGGTCCCATTTCAATTTGGTCCAGTTCTGACAATGGCATCCATGAGAAATCGGTTGCTTCAGTTTTTTTAAACTATAATTATTTGCAAAACGAACCTTTGTAAATGTTGGCCGGTAAAGACTGTAACTGACTGACTAGCTGCAAATATAGCACGAAAAGACCTAAATATAACCTCTGACTGTATTCATTATTCAGCATGTATATATGTACGTTAAGACAGAAATTACATAGCGAAATAGCAAGTATTCATACTTTTTCAAAGGTATTCAAAAGGAATACGAGACATTTCTCTTATTTAAGTTTATTGAAACATCAGTTCTTATTATGTTGCCAATGTCTCTGTACAAGAATCATATTCATAAGAAAAGTATATAACTTTTCTCATTTATCTAAGTAACAAAACCACAAAGCTTGGAGCATCGCTGTGAAGTTGCTAGCTTAACGGTTTTTTACTGGATTCATTTGTGGGAATGCATTAGATCTGCACCATATAATCCCGCTTGCTTTTTTAATATAGGACAGTTAGGAACACGAAAAAGAGCCAACGTTTCATGGTGGATATTCCAAAAAACCCGAAAAAACTCTACAACACTCTCTACTCTCTTTAATTCTACTTTCATTGTGTGTATTATGCTTCCTGTGTGGGTGTATCCAATATATATATAATCTAGGTGTCTTTAAATCGCGAGTTGACTAGTTTCTTCTACGTTGACGGTCAAGCGTAAACCTATTACTGAATACAAAATCGGAAATATCTCATATCTATCGGGGTAATGGATATGCTTTTTGTGTAGTAGTTTAGTTAGTTGAGTTTGTATATTGTTTTGTTTAGAATATTAAAATAAAAAACAAAAACAAACGTTGCCAAATATTTTATTTTAAACAAACAGGTTATCCACGTCTATTTTTGAGCCAAATTCTCCGACTATAGTTTTACTTCCTCACAAAAACGTACACTCAACAACCTTTCAACCGTAACGAAATCGTTAGTTAGTTAGAACTTATAATAATATTACACTGTTGGTGTTTCTCCTTTTCTGCAGTTGGGTATTTTGTTTTTCTTACTTGTTAACATGTAACTGTAAAATAAATGTACATTTATTTTTGTGTTAATTACACTTAATTCCACGAGTTCTTACTTAGCGGAGAAAAGGTTCTTGTTTAGTTTTCTTTTTTTAATAGAAAGTGCACGTGGGAGAAATTGCGTGGGGGAAGAAAATACTATAATCTTAGACGTTGTTATTCTTGGTTTAGTCCTCCATCGCTTGCCCGCGCTATTTTATTGAAATATAATACAACAACAGATACTTGCTAGAAAAAAAGTTTAAGTAGATTAAATTGTGTAAAGCTATAGAGGTTTAAAGGGTAGGATAGTTCATAGGGTAGGTAACATGATATCTTGCTGCCGTTCACAGTTGGCTTGTGTTCATATTCTTTATATATTCTACAGGTTTTTTTTTCTAGAGCTCGAGACAAAAGTCAAAGCGAGTCAACTTTAAAGTATGATTTTGTAAATAAATAATCGTTGCTCGTCTTGTTATCTTTTATATTTGATTTTATAACAAATGTTTTGTGTTTTTAGGGTTCCGTACCTCAAAAGGAAAAAACGGAACCCTTATAGGATCACTTTGTTGTCCGTCTGTCCGTCTGTCCGGGTCCGACCTTTATCTCGGGAACACGTGAAGGTATCGAGTTGAAATTAAAACTTTATACGCAGAACCATAGTCTCTTGCTGCAGAAAGAAAAATAAAATATGTCAGTTTTCGTAAAAAAAGTTACAGCCGAATATGTCGTAAAAAATGCACATTTCGACACTCACAAGGGAATCAAAACCTATGGGGTACTTCCCGTTGACCTAGAACTATGAAATTTGGCAAGAAGCATTTTGTTAGAGTAATATAGGAAAAAAACCGAAAACTGGACATTCTTAATTTAATCACAAAAAATAGTATCTTTATGCAAGGAATGAGGGCCCAAATTTTAAAGTGAATTAACCGTATCATGTGGGATATCATATGAAAAAGCTTCATTATCATAAGCTAAAACAGGTTTTTAAATATTTTTACGATGTATATTTTTTGGTTTATGAAGGAAAATATAAACAAAATATATGATTTCCCCCTTTTATTTAGTTTGTACGGAACCCTCGGTGGGCGAGTCTGACTCGCACTTGTCTGGTTTTTTTATGTACAAATAGGTTTGCGCTTGACCGCCAATAGTGAAGAAAGATTGTCGTAGATGTTATTGTTACAAAAAAAACGATTGTAATTTGTGTTGCATTTGTAAAAAAAACACAACCAAACAAAAAATATAAACTCGCTTCAACTTTTGTCTCGATCTCTTATCCAGAAAATGGTAAAATAAACACAAACTCAATTTTGAGCTAAAATATTAGAATACGGTACAGGTTAAGCTGGTTTGACAAACTCACCGCCGCTTCTGGGAATCCTAGATATAAATTATTTAACGTACGCACCATAAAACCAAAAGTAAGAGAGACTAATATATAAAATAGTATAACAACAATAGAGCTAGTCTAGTGGGGAGCTGTTACCTGATTTAGACGAAATATTAATAAAAATTATGCGCATGATGTTAATAAAAGTAACGTATTAACGCATACTTTTAGTTATTACCTTATTTATTATCATAATCATCATCATCATCATCTTATATTATCAGGATTATGAGTATGAAACGTATTAGTGTGAAAATTGAACTTTTACATTAGTGCAAATTATTGCATGTGGACCATGACACCTGCCTTTTGTTCAATCATCGTCGGCAAAATAATTATAGTTTAAAAAACTGAAGCAACCGACTTCTCATGGATGCCATTGTCAGAACTAGACCACACGGGAAGCACCAGCTTTCAAATAAAAAAATAATCTTCAAAATCGGTTCACCCAGTCGAAAGTTCTGAGGTAACAAACATTAAAAAAAATACAGTCGAATTGAGAACCTCCTCCTTTTTTATTTTTTTTTGTAATGACATGCTAGGCGTATTGCCCATTTGACATTTTAAATGATATTGTATTTATATAATGAATATTTTGTAATCCTCAGACATTTGTTTATGACATTGTTTAAGAATAATTTTTGAATATTGTGAGATAATTGTAATTGGTCTTTTTCCGTTTTTATCTCAATAAACGAATTTATCATTTTATCATTGAAATCGGTTGAAAAGTAACGTATTAAGGCATACTTTTCGTTAAAATAAATATAACATTGTGCATATCAGGATTATGAATAAGAAACGTATTAGTGTGAAACCTGAAATTACATTAGTGGTAATAATTGCATGTAGACCATGACACCGCTGCCTTTTGTTCAGTCATCGTCGGTAAAAAAATACCTCGACGACACACTAAAAGGAGATTGCTTTGACGCACGGTGTCTCATAAAGTACATTTTTATGAAAAGATACATTATCTTTACTCTTTACATTACTCTCTCTTTATGGACTCGTGAAACGAGTTGTCAAGTTGTCTAGTGATGAAAATGTAATGAAAAATTGTAGCAGAGATCAGCCAGCTAGATTAAAAAAATACAATAACGAAATCACAATAATTGTCCAAGTGCGTGTCGGGCTATGCGCATGGTAGGGTTCCGTAGTTGCAGTTCACTATTATGTGAACTTAGAATAGAGCTACTTGTTTGATACTATGCACATATTGATTGTTTTTTTTGTGGTGATTTTGTGGGTTTTGTACGAAATTTGCTTCTCCGACTACACTTTATGAGTTGGTGGTTATCAATTACCCATTAACTTAGAAATAAACTTGAGCGCCTTCAAAATTATTGTATCAGGTTCATATTTGGCTTACGCAAATATGACCATGTTTCCCACTTTCGTGCAAAACTCAAGTGGTTACCAATTCGCCTTCGTCGGAATGCTCACATCCTCTCTCTCCTCTATAATATCTTATTTAAACCTTCTACCCCGAGCTACCTTAAAGAACATTTCACATACTGGTCCTCTTCTCATTCACTTCTCCTTAGATCAAAGGATACCCTTCTTTTAAAAACTCCCTCAACACAACGCGTAACCTTTTATGGAAATTCTTTCGCATTCCAGGCAGTTCAGCTGTGGAACGAATTACCTGTGTCTGTCAGACGTGCTCAGTCGCTAACTGTTTTCAAAAATCAAGTAAATTTATTTTACTTCTCTAAGGTCTTACCCTAAAATACGTTGCTTCGCTACTATTTCTGATCTCTTATTTATGTAGGCACTTTTCGGATTTTCTATGTATGTTTGAAATATTAGTATTTATTGTATTATATTTATTAGTGTAGATTATTATTTTTATTTAATTATTTAGTGTTTAATTTTATTAGATTGTTTGTTATAATTATATTATAGCTATATCCAGTGTCTCTGCTATTGCACACCCGCTTTACTTTTTCTATGAATTGATCTCCATACCACGGTTGCCTGGAAGAGATCGCTTTTAGCGATAAGGCCGCCGGTTGTCACACTAGTTTTGTAAGTTTCTCTGTTTTGTTTTTTTGTTTAATAGTGTACAATAAAGAGTTTATCTATCTATCTATCTAAAACCTACTTAGCTGTAATAGTTTTCCTTTTAATTTTATTATAAAACTAAATATATCGCAAACGGACACCTAAATTGAAAAAGAGTTTCGTACACTTCCAATATTTTTATAGTTATTTACCTTTTCAACGATTCAAAATTCGTCCCCAGTTTACGTGTAAGGGAGGTAACCTTTAAACTTTTTTATTCTACCATTTTGTTGGCGTGATGAATTCGTATACCCATACTAAATTACAACTATCTAGGACTAACAGTCTTTGAGCTAAGCCGCGGGCAGACAGACAAACATGTCGAAACTATAAGGGTTCGTAGTCGTCTACGGAAACCTACGGTTGGCATTGTACGGTAGACCTCAAACTTGGAAACGGGTATTAGACAAATTTCAACTAGTATTTCTAGTCGTTTGACATCAGTATTTCAAGTCGATAACAATGAAATATTAAGATGCAATAGAGCTCGTCTGATGATGTTGCCAGAAAAATATCTCTAAATTTTCTTTATGACGTATCTACCTCTAGGTAGATAAGAGTGTAGAAATATGAATATATATATATATGAAAATTCCCAGAAAACAAAATGTGGGGTTGTCTCATATTTTTAGACAGAACAAAATCAGTATATTTCATTCCATTTCTACTACAGATGTCTAAAAAAAGTGTATTTGATATAACTTATTTGACCTTTTAACTTTCAAATAGGGATGCCTTATTTTCGAGTTAAAAAACTTATTTTATGCCAATCTCAAAACAGTTTTCAACTTTTATTGACCCATGAAAAAATTGTACTTTGTCGTATAACTGTAAAATGGAAATTTGCTACACAGAATTCGCCCTATTACATAGGACCTTGTTATTAAATTATTAGAATTTATTAATTTTTAGAAGTTATTGAAATTTAATTATTAGAAGTTATTGACCGTTAATTTTATTTAGACTCAACACTTTAGTTAATTAAGATCAGTTTGCCTTGACCACGTATAGAGTTAAGTTTGGATGTTTATTGTCAAAGTTGATATTGAATTTGCACTTTGAGTTTTCTGTGTTTTGTTTTACATAGCTTATTGTGCAAGGCTTTATGTATTTAGAGATAACATAACCTTTCTCTTTTATTTTATTTGAAGTCCTAGTTACACCCCGGCTGTCTTTACAGCTGTTTTTTTTTAATAGATATACGTTTGATCACCAACAAATTAATGCCGCTATTTTATCACTAATGATCATTGAGCTTTATGCACTTACGTACGAGAGCAGACACCACTCATAGCTACTCGTATCTTGTTACATTCAACTGCGGCGAGAGCGCCGCACCTCACTCATTGGTTTACTAGTGAAGTGAGTGCTTTCGACGTTTTGCTGAAAAACACACCATAAATGCAATTCTGCGTTGCAAGTATTAATTGTATCGTATAATCATAGATAAAAGATGTAACTATTATTACAGCGCTGTAGCGCTGTTTTGTTATCTTTACCAAAATATGTGACAATAATTTCGCTTCTGATAGCTCTTCTATTAAATCCTTCCTCTAAATCGGTTCAGCCGTTTTATTTTCTCGAAGGTTTTTGAGTTTTCCAAACTAACACTTTTTAGATAAAACATTTTATTTACACACTTAATTTTGATAACGTGACTTTTCTGCCGAGCCTGGGTTTATTTCTTTGTCTATGTTTTCGCCATCATCCTACCTATCTACCTTTATATTGTAAAATACTTCCGAGAATCTTTAAAAAGCTCAGCTTAGATTAAAATTAAGATTTTTAGCGAGCGTATTCCGCAATTACTTTGGAAAAGTGAACGTGACATGAACATGAACATTTATAGAAGCTTATAACAAACACCTGCATATGGAGTGTACGTTGGTGCTAAGAGGATTTTTCGCTGTAACAGATTTTCTCTGCATTTCTGCTTCCCTTCGGTTTCTTTAAATTTTTCCAGGGTAAACCTTTTTCGCTATTCTATTTATTACCTACGTTATGTTTTATTTATAAAAGTTTAATGTCCAGATGAAATACTTTTCAATATCTATTAATATATTTTGTGATAATTTAATAATTATTAGATATAGTTTAAAAAACTGAAATAACCAGCATCAAATACGCTATTTCGGTTACTGGGTTATTTCTTCCGGTTATTTTAAAAACCAAACTACTTAACTTATTTTGACGAAATTATTTTTACTCATCGATGAACACGTATTCTTTTGTATTCATTCAACATTATCATCAACATCTCAGTGATAAAAAGTCCACTGCTGGGCATAGGCCTCCCCCATAGATTTAAAAAAGACGGATTGGAAGCGGCTTGCATCCAGCGTCTTCCCGAAACTTGTGTGAGGTCATCTGTCTATCTAATTGTGTTCATTATTTTTAGTTAAATAAAATAAGTCGAAGAATGTTGGCAAAAGCTAAGTGCTTGTTAAGCCCTCTTGTTATTCGCTCTAATGCCTAAAGCTATAAAGATCGTATTTGGGCAATTTGTTACCGAAAATAATCTTTTATTATAGATTTTAATGATGTCATAAAAGAGCGGGGAATAGAATTACGTAACCAGGTCCGTAACTAACTCTAGCCAGTCTATTTCAATATAATAAAGATGTAGCTGTGGAAGTTTCTGTACCCATTAAAATACAAAGTATTATTATAGCTTAAAAAAGCTGAATACCTTTAAAAAATCAAGTCACAAATCTACTGATTCATATAAATGAAGATAGCAAGCTGTGTAGGCTGTAGGGGTTCATATATAAACACACATACATACCCACATACATACATACATACACTCGAAAAACATACCCCTCCTTCTTACGCAATCGGGCAACATAACTCTTTGTTTTTTTGTGGAAATATCTCTGAAGTTATTACCGTGTAATAAAATAATAATCATCAAAATTATTTCATAACTGGGGTAGATATCGGTGTACATACACACACAGACACACACACACACTCACTTTCAACATCCAAACCTAACTCTCACACACAAACAGTAGAATTGTTTTAGTTGAAATACGAACCTCTTTTTCGAAGTCTAAGAAAGTTGTACCATATGAGATCTAAGGTTTTCAAAGCAAAAATTCACTGTGAAGTGTAATTGAAATTTTGAGCCTCCAGCGTTCCCTACACGGTAAATAAATAGCCATTTCGATATAATTACTTATTCTTCGTGAATGTGTCTAGGTAGAAAATATTAATGTGCAATATATTTAAAGTAAACATGGGACGCGGGCTTATCTACTGAAATTTACATTATCTAGGTGTAAATTTTTATGCTCATTTTATGCAGGTAAGAATATTTTGTTACCTTTTACCTCCTAAAAGTCAATGAGAATAAATATTCGATGATCATAACTAGGGCTCGGATAAATATGTAACAAGAATGAAAAAATATGTACTTATAATATGGACTGAAAAAATCTAGAATATGGGATAAATATGTCGTAAAAAAATAACAATATTTAAAACAAAACATTTTTATTACAAAACATCAAGAAAGTGTATACACATATTTTACTCAGCTCCGGTAAAATTTACATTATTTGAATATAAAAAAAAAATAAGAATAAATTAAATAAAAACTAATTTAATTTTAATTACAGTAAATAATCACATGTTTCTTTAAATTTTCTGCCAAATTTCATTGTTCTAGGTCAACGGGAAGTACCCCATAGGTTTTGATTTGAGTGTCGAAATGTGCAGTTTTTACGACATATTCGGCTGTTTTTTTTTTTACGAAAACTGAGAAATTTTATTTTTCTTTCTGCAGAAAGAGACTATGGATCTGCGTATATGGTTTTAATTTAAACTCGATACCTTCACGCGTTCCCCAGATAAAGGTCTTGACACCCGGACAGACGGACAGACAGACAGACGGACAACAAAGTGATAATATAAGGGTTCCGTTTTTTCCTTTTGAGGTACGGAACCCTAAAAATACTAATAACGCCACATTTTTAATTTAAACTATTGGAAAATTGCCAGTTATAACAGTCTCTGAGTGAATATTTACTTTAGCCGGCTTGTTTCATTAGATGGCACATCAAGAAGTTAGAAAAGATTTGTGTAAACACTGGATTGAAATTAATCTGTCGTTGGAAGGATAAAGCCGTCTTCTCTTTAATGGGATAACTTTAACTTATATCAAAGTTGGCATGTTGCGTAAGTCAACTTGAAATGAGATAGATTATATTTTGTTAAATTTGACGATTTTTTTTGAGTTTGTATAGTTGGGCCTTCGAAATTTCTTTTTAAATTTGATTTACTCTAAGTTACGTAATTTTAAAGTTGACATACATATTTCATGCATTATAAAGTACATTTGAATTTCGTTTTAAATTTATTTACATACACCAAGTTACGCATAAAATTTGAGACAGAAAAAAAATCTTTCTGTTTTTCAACGTTCTGAATCTTCAGATTTCTTACTTCAGAAAATGAGCACTAAATATTCAAAGTGTTCATAAAAATACTACAGGGACCAAATTGAAACATCTGTGTGTCTGCCCATAAAATATTCTTTAATTTCAACCCTACATTATTCTCGTGAACTCAAAAGACTCCACTTTAGTCGTGCTTGAAATACAAATGATCCATAATGGAAGAAACGTGAAACATATTTTAACAATGCCAGACGCAATACAAAAATAATGATTTGTTTTCCTACAGGTGCAGGCAACTATGTGAAGACAGGGTAACCACGTAGATACATAACAACAAAAGAAAAACAGTAAAGATGTCAAACAAATCGCAAGAGGCGCTTTTGAACATCTTCCAAGAAATCCTTGCTGCTTCTGGGAGTAATTCGACTGAAAGTGTGATCAATGAGACCCAGATTGTGTCCGTGATGAGGGAGCAGGCGTCAGGGGTGCATGGCAGCGAAGATTTCGAGTCGCTGCTTATGAAGGTGATGAGAGACGCCCAGAACAAGCTAGCTCCGAACGAACCGCCTGACCCTTGCTGGGATTATTGTGCTCCGGGAGACTTCAGGAACGCGATTGAATCGTACAACAGCGTGCATGGTTATGCTACTTTACTGGTAAGTACGTTTTTTAACCCCGACTCAAAAAGAGGGTTGATAAGTTTGACGTGTATATTTGTGTTGTCTGTGACATCGTGGCTCTAAGTTGGATGGAGCTATTTTGATTCAGTTTTCTTGTTTGCTCATGGAAATGCTCTTTGCATTTGATCGAGAGTGTTATTAGATAAGTTTTATTAAAATCGGTTGGTTTAACCGTTTTTTATGTTGGTGATTTTTGAATTTTCTTCAATATTTTTTTAAATTTATGCAAACAACATTTTCTTGGAATAAATACGATGAAAGGGTATTCCCAAGCTAAGTATCACAAAGACAAGAGATAAGTGACCTACCTTTTATGTAAGATAGCTTTAATTCCTACCCATATACGCAAATAAAGATAATATGAATATGAATTAATTAAAAAAACCTTCTAGTAACACTGTCCCAATTATTTAAAAGAAAATGTTTTATGAACGTAGAAACGTCGTCAATTGTGCTGGCAATTTGCCACCACCTGCCGATAGTATCGAGACATCCTGGCCGGAACTGAAAGTCAAGGCGGTATTAGTATTTACCAAGTAAATTATATTAAACTTGTATATCTATAATATAGTTTTTGTAACTTTTGTCTAGGTTTTTGATGTGAACGGCTATTGGCGCGCCTTGGCAGTAAAAACCTATTTGTGGGCCGTGACGGAAAGTAGCATGACTCTCTTTTATGCCGTTAAACCCCTACGTTACCGATCTCAAATGCATTGTGTGTGCATGAGCGTATACTATACACATAGGGTCTTAGTGAAAAATTTTACTCAAATATTATAAGCATTTTCAAAAGTCAAAAGTTTACAAAGTATGTGGAGCATTGCTCCACATATTCTTAACTTCTCGCTAAACCATAATGACACTTGCAGAAAGAAGACAGTGAATTTGAGACGTTGATCAAAGTTAAGTAAGATTTTTCGGGAAAGCCGTTAGTTAATACTTTTACGTGTGAGTTAAGTATGTTACTGCGTATTTATTCATTCTATATTTGACGCATTCACCACTAGTACACGCATTTTGTATTTCTAACAAAACTATAATTAGTCACACCTGTCAGGCGTGCTGCGTGACGGCCATCTTTTTTTTTATGAATTAATTAATTCGTAATCCGCGCGCTGGAAGCTACTTACGTATATAATAACAGTAACAAAATAATTATTGTTTAAAAAACTTAAAAAACCGACTTCAATATACGCAATTCGCTTACTTCGTTTTTCCAGTTATTTTGTTCATTATAAAAACCAAAGTAGGTGCTGAACAGATTTTGATAAAATTTATATGAGAGCACCTCTGAAGGCCCAAAAAGAATCATCAAAATCAATTCGCAATTGGCGGAGTGATCGGTGAACAAACATACAAAAAAACATACAGTCGAATTGAGAACCTCCTCTTTTTTTGGAAGTCGGTTGAAAATAAGAGTATATCGAGACTAAATATTTTTTCTTCCAAGTGTCTCAAACATTTAGCTCGGATAAATTACCTAATTAGAGAGAAACAGTTAATCAATTTTATGAGTTATTTCTTTACAGTCATATCTACAACGTCTCGGCATTTCCTTAACGACCGTTATGGCTTCACTATTATTTTTCGTCAAAGTAGGTACTCCGGACCCCGACCCTTATCGCCCTTTAAGAAAACTTTTCTCCAATGAAAAATTAACTTTATGACCTAGTTTTTCGTTATCTGAGAAAAGTATGATTCAAAACCAGTAGATATGTACCCATATTAAAAGTAAAACGAAATACTCGACTACATAAAAAAGCATTTTATGTATTGTTATTGTTATGCTTTTGTAATTGTCATTCATATTTGAGTGTATATTTTTGCGAGAAAGTATGCACATAGTTGCTGTATAATTTACCTTTAGAATAATTCTTGTGAATTAATTTAGTGTCAGAGAATACGAAAAAGTGCATCCTATGATATTCAGGACGTACTTAAAGATAAATCTAACAATATCGCGCATATAAATTTTGGTTAAGCCATTCAGGAGGTCTGGGAGGTAATATAGTAATATATAAACATACATACAAATAACATATAAAACAGCTCTTTTTTCTACGACTTTTTTTTTACATAAAACAGATTTACGATTTCATTGAGTACCTTGCCTGATGATAAACTACGTGTGGCTGAGGATGGAGCATGTCGATCTACAACATATCTATTCACTCTAGCCTTGAAAGTTTCGAGATTAACACCATTATCATCATAATCTCAACCACAAGAAGTCCACTGCTGGACATAGGCTTCCCCCATGCATTACCAAAAAGACCGGTTAGAAGCCGCCTGCATCCAGCGTCTCCCTGCCACTAGTATGATATCTTCTGTCCACCTTGTGGCTGGTCTTCTTACGCTATGCTTGCCAGTTCGTGGTCTCCATTCGAGAACTTTTCGGCCCCATCGGCCGTCATCGAGATTGTAGCTCTGGGAAGTCTGCGAGAATTCGCAAAAATTTGCTAAATACAAAAACTTTATTGGCACTTGTCAAAATGTAAACAGCGTTGCATGTTTTCTCTGTTATTTATTTGATTTAAAAAAATAGCTCATTATTGTACGTATTATTATTTAATTAAAAGTAAACCTGTACCGCTACAGATCTCTGGGGGCTTTCACCCTGCACTCAAATCTATTCGTAATTCGTGAACGATATTATTTAAACAAACTGAAGACTTACTTACTGCTCATAGTTTAGTCCCTTGAGAAGTACCTTGAGAGTCCTTTTTGTGAGTGATAAGTAGGTACATAAGTTCACACGAGCGGGATAGCCACAGATATGACCGCATTAGAGAGGGACGGCTCAAAGTTCCGAAACCGCGGCAGAGGCCTCCAGAAGGCGCCAAGCGGCGCAAATATGTACATTGTATCAATGTCAAGTATTATATTTATTTATACCCCTTGGCGTCAAAACTTTTGGTCCAAGAGAGCTGTCTTTGTCTAGTAGACAGTAGTCCTTGATGCTCATTATAGCGGAGTGATACCACGCACTGATAATTATTTTTTTGACTTTATGACCAACTTTATCAAAGTTAATGACCTACCAAACAAAAAAATAAAATAAAATAAATTCATAATTTGCCAAAATATATCTGAACAAACATACAGTCGAATTGAGAACCTCCTCCGGTTTGGAAGTCGGTTAAAAATAAGTTAGAATATGTATAGTTCACCCGTAAGTCATAAGTACATGTAACATCAATTATTGAATGCCAAGTACTCCTATTATTTGTCTCCTGTGCTATGAAAATATTTCAATTTGTTTGGTTTTTTTTCGTACAAATTGTTTTACTACCAGAAAAATATATACGAGCAAAGACGTATAGTGAAATGTTTGCTCATTACTCATTCGTGCTAAAGCCAACAGAATTAATAACTACAGTTCAGCACGTAAAATTTTCCGTCAGATTTCACTTATCGGCTAATAGCGGCGCGATTCCTAAACCCATCCCATCCTACATCAAAAGTTCCCGGTTTAACGCCTGCCATGTCAGGCGGGGCGTCGACGGGAGGCGATCGTTTTGACAAGCCCAGTAAATCCGACAGGCTTATCCTTGTGTCTATGTATCTACTAGATATTTTATAGAAAATGCGCAGTAAGGATCTGGTAATAAATTATGTCTGTCATTGGATAAAAGAAATGCCTCAAACTTGTAGTTTCTTAGTTTTGCGCTATGTCAGAAATGTGCACATAATGTTACAGACAATTAGAAGGCAACCGGTTTTCTGTATGTTTGTAGATATTATTTCTTTAAGTACTGTAAATCTATAAAATCTGCAAAGACCAATGATATTTTTAACACGCTTTTACTCTCAGAATACCTGTATTCTGAACTTTTATTAGGTCGACCTATATGTAATGAAATCTAAGGTAACTAATTTAACCATCTTCCAAGGATCGTAGCGTCATGAAAATTGGCAGCTGTATGTAGTTCTGATGACAATACAATAATATGGTACTGTCAAACTGATCTGATGATAGAGCCGGAAGATATGAACTAGAACTTCATGATGGAACATCGTTTCATCGCTTTGTTTGGATTTGTTAGAAAAGTCTTGTAATTAACTTTGACCACAATAATTTGTAGCGTGTTCTTTTGTTTTTTAAACTGTAATTTATTTTAACTTAGTACGAACAGGTCTCTAAGACAATGCGAAATGAAAAAAACAACGGGTTACTCCGGGAGTGCCGGCAGAAGTGAAAATTAAAAAATAAAATAGCAAAAAAACTGATAAAAATGTACATACAATAATTAACTTTAAATGCAGAACGTTAGAATAGGTTTCTCACTAAAATAATCCGTCCGTCTTACGAATTCGATCTGACGCGAGTTAAAAAAAAATTACCCATCAAAAAAATGCACAACACCGCTAAAAAAGTTTTCACTTCAAAAACATTGTACCGAAATGTCTGCCTAATTTTAGGAGTTGCGCGTATTAATGTTCCTTAAAGTATTTCAATTTTATTGGTAATCTTTTGGTACAAATTGTTTTACTTCAAGAAAAAATACACGAGTTAAGATATATAGTGAAGAAACGAAAAAGTAATTTGGTTTTACAAATATTTCAGATTGATAAAGGTATAAATATTTTGTCTTATCTATTAGTGATTATTTTTTTGCTACAATGTCTAAGACGATTGAAATTAGATTTTGACAGGATTGAATATTGGAAAAACCCGTGAAGTTTTATTATTTTTGGTGGCGTATCAAAGGATGGGCCCTTTAGAGAATGTCTTTGCCGTAAAAACCTAGAAAAACTAAATGACGCTTTGTGAAAATGCCTGAACTAGAAAATTTCCGACAGTCAGAATCGTGATAGTAAAACGTACCTAGTTCTATTTATACCTAGTTTACTTAGGTAGGTATACAATACAGAACTTCAATGTTTTCCCTTTGATGACGATTGATAAAAAGCATTTTGAGTTAGCTTGTCAAAACAGTTTTTTTTTTTTTACTAAATTGGTACTAATTTAAGACTATACGATATTCCTTTTAAATCGACTTCAAATTCTACATTTGTACTAACTTGCAACAACGCATTGACATTAAATGTGGCAATGCGGGTAGCATGCTGAGTACACTGCCAACTGGTAGTGGGTTTGAGCATTTGGATTGTCTTTAGACCTTTATCGGTCTGGGGTAATCGATTTGCTTTTTGTGTAGTAATCAAAAATCAAAACTGGGCGTCTACCTAGGTAGGTACGTACACCAACTATTTTTGAGGTGTCAGGCCCTAAGCTATCATTAACTAAGTCCTATTATTATTATATATAAAGACACCGATCTTATTCTCCCTTTTCAGTTAATTATATTGTTTTGAAGTCGGTTATTATGTATCGGTTATAATATAGGTATATATTTGATTAAAGTCGGAAGAAAAAATTAAAACCGAAAAAAACGGTCTTTTTCTGTATAGAAAAGCTTAACCTTAAACGTATGCACAGACTAGTAAGAGAGTTAACGTATGTATTCAAGTACAGTGATCGATGAATTTGCGATCGTAAGGACGGTTTAGTGACCCGGCGCTAACACTCATCAGATCCGGTGGCAGATGCTCGCTCAACCATCAAGGCTGCTTTCCTCACGATCCACCAATATGTGCTAAATGTATTCAAAACGACACAAAAAATATCCAACTTTAACGTCACGAAAATAGAGCACAATTTCGATACAGAAAAATAGACCATTTTCAATTTTAATGACTCGACAAATTTTGACTCTTGTTTTGTTGTTCATAAATTCTGAGCCTTTTAAAGTAGGTACGTACTTATATTTTGTAGCCATGCAACTAATGTATACTTTTATCACGACAATATTAATGTGCTAAATGTAATAAAATTTGATTATCTGAAATTCGAGCAAACTTTTGATTATGCTTGGTACCTCAAATTTATTATGTTTTATTATATGTACATTATAATACTTAGACTTTCATTTTGCTTTTTGAAGGGAGTTGCTAGTTATAACTGATCAAAACAGATATCTTGTGTTACAAGTATAGATATAGCTTGTGTTATTTTTAATATATTTTATGTTTTTGAAGTGGAAAACTTCTTTAGCGGCGTTGGGCATTTTTGGGATGGGTAAAAAATGTTAAACTCGCATCAGATCGTTACATCGTCAAACAGACATTCAGAAACCTATTCTAACGTTTTGTATTTAAAGTTTATTATTGTATGTACAAGCGCCGTACACGAAGCGTTAGCGTGTTTTAAGAGTATACAGCGCCATCTAGTACGTTGTTTTAGAACTATCTTTATTGAAGTGTTCATACAATAAAGTTAGTTCCAAACCAACGTACTAGATGGCGCTGTATAGTCTTAAAACACGCTAACGCTTCGCGTACAGCCATAAGTAGGGGTTGTTTGTAAAACACAATATCTTTGGTCAAATCTTTCACGAGTCAGTTTTGTTGCTATTTTATTTTTTAGTTTTCACTTCTGCCGGCACTCCCGGAGGCCGGAGTGCAACCCGTTGTTTTTATTTTTATTTTATTAAATGTGCTCTTCATTTGTGTAGTACGACTACCTCCTCAGCTGTAGGTCGTGAGTTCGATCCCCACCCAGGGCAAACATTTGTGTGATGAGCATGGATGTTTGTTCTATGTCTGGGTTTTTCTATGTATCATAAGTATGTATTTACAAAACACAAATTACAATTTATGTGCACGAGTGTGGGTAAGTGAAATAGAGTAGTCGAATGTGTTTTTTCATAGTCATTACCACTTTACTGAGACGCCACTAGAATTTGAATTACTTGCACTAGTACATTTATGACTTGCATTGATCATGAAACTTGTATCAACTCAGTACTTGACACTGGCAAATATGGTAATCGCGCGAATCCAATACAAAAGGAAACAAACCATTATCTACCTATATATTCTATAAACACTTGAAGTCGGATTTTTGGCAGGAACGTCATGGAAACATAATATTGTCCTTTTATTTTATTTTTGTAAACTTGTGTTATTTTGAATTTTAATGCTATGAAATGGTGGTATTTTATTCATAAGTGTTTGATTAAGTACGTGAGTGTGGACAAGTGAAATAAAGCGGCGAAACATGTCTTTCACGTAGTCGGCAAAACTCCATAGAAGATTCCAGTAAAGTCGCCATCACTTTACTGAAGCATGACTCGAATTTGAAAATGACTGTATATGTGACTTAGATTGTGACTATAACATTTATGACTTGTTTTATTTAAGAAACTTGAAGAAATCTTAATACTTGACGCAGGCAAATGCTCTAAGCGGGTCCAAAACCAATAAAAAAAAACCACCTGAAGTCGGAGTTGACATAGGCTTTTACGACATACAAATATTATAATATGAAAACAAGAAAAGTAACATCTTAGTTCGTGACCTCATTAAGTCAGTTATACTTAGTTTCCTTTCATTAACAGACTAGGTGGAATTAGGCTCCCGGGGTGAGGCGACTGTCAACAAAACTCGTAATTATAGAACCCAACTAAAATAGGTTTGTTTCGATGTCCGTAACCGAAACAATTAAGCACGTAGAACTAATAATACATTTCATGCATACAAATTATTCAACAGACAGTTTCAATAAAATTTTGAGTTAATTTGTAAGCAACGCTATTTTTGAACAAGGGAGCGAAACGAACGCATTTTTACCCGACTGCGTTAGAAGGAGGGTAATGTTTTTCGAGTGCATGTTTGTTTGTATGTATGTATATGAGTATGTATGTTTCTATATGACTGCCTACAGCCTAAACGCATTGACCAATTTTGATGTGCGAGGTGTCATTAGATTCGTCTTTGCTTCCAGAGTGTCATAGACTAATTTTTTTTGTAATAATAATTAAACATCTCGCAAAAATAAAAAAATGCGTTTTTTCGTAACCTCTAACGAACTATTTCGGAATAAAGAAGTGATTTGATTAGAATTATTCTATAGAATGCATTTATAATCTTTTACAACGATTTAACTTATAATAGGTGTAAAAAAAAAGGATTGATGATTTTTTCGGGTGACGTCCAGACTTTTGTTGTTTTCTTTAAAAAATAAAACATAATTGTTAACTTTGAAGTACAAGTAAAACTAGAAAAGAAACAAAAACCCAAGCTTTGCTTTGTCGTTTTGTTGTACGACAGAGTAAGAATAATCATAATTTCATGAACGAATAAGTAAACAATTCACAGCACATAATTATGATATGAATGTGTACAAAAACCTGATATAAAGTACACAATACGTATCAGTTATCGTAAATAAATTATAGCCCAAATATATTCAATCAACTTTCAATCCAGTCCTACCAATAAAATAGGTAAGTTTGTATATCACAAAAATAAATTCTTTCCGGGAATCGAGGAACGAAAATATCTGTTCGGTAACATTACTCGTCACTCCAACAGGTAACGTAGCTTTAAATACAAATAAGTAGCCAGAAAATATCTGAACGACAATAAATTCTCGATGGATTCCAATAAAATTATAAAAAATCTACATAAAATTTCGTCATAATACAGTCGATTAGCTATAGACCATAGAAGAAAGCGAATAGTGAGAAGCTTCACAACAACAATGCAATCTTGGAATTATCAAGACTAGAGTGAATAGATATCTTCTAGATCGAACAGCTCCATTCTCGGCCACACCGCCACTTAACATCTTCTTTCACAACTTTCTACAAGGCTTGTAAAGTCACTGACGGAACGACGGAACGAGATGGACGATGCACGATGGTCGAACTACAGACGCTATCAGGGTATTTTTCGCAGCTGTTTCGCTCCTGAGCGTCATCTAAATAGACTTTATAAGTTTATTAAATGTTTTTTTCTGATAAATATGAGCACGTCAACCAGATAGAAAAACTATAATTCATAATAATTCTTTATTTCTTTCAAAATAGGTGTGCAAACATGTGGTCTTATGATGATAATTACATCTGGCCCTCTATTTTTGCTGTCAAAGCGTGCAAGTAGGTATTAGATTTAGCTTTACAAGTATCAATCATCATCATCATCATCTCAGCCATAAGAAGTCCACTGCTGGACATAGGCCTCCTCCATGGATTTCCAAAAAGACCGATTGGAAGCGGCTTGCATCCAGCGTCTTCCCGCCACTTGTATGAGATCAAGTATCAATGTTAAAAGAAAAACAAAATACCCGACTGCAGAAAAGAGGTTTTTGCAGCCTAACTTATGATTTTTTTTATTTTTGATGGACCCGGTGTCACTCTCACAACTAAGACGAATATATTGACACCACTCACATCAAAATCGGTCTAGCCGCTTAGGCTCTAGGGCGTGTCAAAGAAATATACATAGGTACATATCTCGAAAAACATAACCCTCCTTCTTACGCAGTCGGGTAAAAATAGTAAACACTACATTAATTGATTATGACATACAAACAAGCAAAACCACTTATATCACAAGATTTGAATAAACATTAAATCAATTAATATACTTAATTAATGTCAATTAATATAGTCGATGTCAATTAAATGAAATGTCAAATTGTTAAGGATGTCAATGAATATTGGAAGTATGTCAAATTTCTAACTAACATTCTAAATAAAAATGGCAGATTATTTTATATTACAGAAAACAACACTAATTTAACAATAAAACAACAGGAACTACTTAAATTAAATTCATGGTCTGTGGTTTAAGATCTTTGTCGATTAGATATTCGTCAATATATACCTTATCCATCAATAAATTGGTTAAAGCTACCAGTGTAAGTATACTAAATTTATTCTGTACCAAATTACAGCTTTCTAGTACTTATAGTCTTTCAGCAAAGCCGCGGACGGACAAACAGACCGACAGACAGATGGACATGGTGAAATGGGGGGCAAGTCAATACTATGGAGGATGAAAAAATATGAATTGTAGGTACAGTCAAGAGCATGAAGCTTTACACTTGTAGCGCGAGTCTTTGCCTCTATAGCGATTGTAATAAGAATGGTTCCAACTTTAATGTGTAAAGCTTCACTCGCTCGTTTTCATTTTTTTTTCTCTAGGGGGGGCAGCTGCCCCTCCCTGCTCCCCCTTGACGGCGCCCTTGGACAAATGCACGGCATCCACCACCGCGGTGCGGACCGTAAACAAAGCCACCAAATCTCGCCACAATTAACGGTGATTACTCCAAAACTCAATTATTCAGCTGAGCCCTGGCTTACACGGGACAAACCGCTATTTTGGTTAAGGGAAAACAATACAATGTGTGCAATCTTTATTAATTTGATTCGCTGCGTAACGATCACACGCAGCTCTGCATGAGAATCGGTTACTCTTAATGGATTCAAAACTTTATCTTGCATGGAATAGAATTGTTTTTATTTAGACGCAGCATAGTTTTGTCCAATAACATAGTACTAGCATTTAACATAAATTAAATTATCAATATTAGAGTTAAAACTGTAAATACTAAAATTAAATGCTAAAATGACGACAGCCAGATGTCAGATATACTTACCTATTCATTTGTATTAAAATTATATTTAAAATTGTAATAATACGTCTGGTCTGCATCATCTAATTCCCCCTTGCTCATTTTACTATCGGAGAGTCAGAAACACGAAAAAGCGCCACCAAAAATCCGGTCAAAACACTTTAATTTCACTTTCATCGTGCGGAGTGCTAGATTGTGGAATATGCTTCCTGAGTGGATCTTTTTCAATAAATATAATCTGGGTGTCTTTAAATAGCGAGTCAATTGGTTTCTTCTAGGTAATCGCGCTCTATCGTAGACCGTAACGTCGCTTAACATCAGGCGAGTTGGCGGTCAAGAGCAAACCTATTACTACATAAAAAAGGCCAATAGTCAATAGTCAATAGTCAATAGTTTATTGCATTCATTATAGGTTACATGGAGATGTTACAGTACATGTTTGTTTTTAGTAATACAATGACCCTGGTAGGGTGTAGCAACTGGTACGGAGCGGAACAGTTTATTCGATAATTTTTTTATCATTAAGAAACTCGTCTAAGGTATAGTAACACTTATTAATTAATATAGTTTTGAGGGTCTGGGCAAACTCCTGTTCATTTTCAATTTCTTGTAATTGTTGTGGCAACTTATTATATATTTTAATGGCCATAACATGAGGGCCAGAGCTATGCATTATTAATTTGGACGTTGGTAATATTAGGTTATTTTTGTATTGTGATCTTAATTGATATTCTCTTTTCTGGTCTAGTTTTGTAAAAAGCTGAGGATGTTTTTTTATAAATTTACAGTTTTCTAGGATGTATACACATGTAATTGTTAGGATTTTTAATTTGATGAAAAGTGGCCGGTGGAAATTTGGTATACTTATGTCAGGCAATTTAATATTGGAAATGATACGAATGCATTTTTTTGTAATATAAATAGATCTTTCGCATCAACACTGTGTCCCCAGAGTATTCCATATTCCATATTGAATCCATGAAAATGCGTACGCGAAATAAGCTGTAGTGGCTGTATCCTGGTCAGTTGCTCGCCGGAGTTCTCTGAGGGCGTATGTGAAGCTCGACAGCTTAGCTTTAAGTTTTTTAATATGATTTTTCCAATTTAGGTGCTTGTCAATGTCTAAACCTAGAAGCGTAGCTGTGTCGACGCATTCTAATTTTTTATTATTGTATGAGAAGTTAATGTCAAGAGGCGCTTTTTGATATGGTCTAAATTGTATTAAAGCAGTTTTTGATAAATTTATGTCAAGGTTATGTGCCGTCATCCAGCTGGTCACGTTATTGAAAATGTCGTTTAGTTTATCATGAATATTAACATTATTCTTGCAAGATGTCAAAATAGATATATCGTCCGCGAAGAGTACACAGGATTCGTCAATTTGTTTCGGCAAATCGTTAATAAATATTAAAAATAGAATACATGCAACAACACTCCCTTGAGGGATCGACTGGTTAATTTCTATGAGTGCTGATCGGATTATATTTATCATTCCGGTTTTTGGGTCGAAGTTTTCAATTTCTACACATTGAGCGCGATTTTCGAGGAATGATCTAAACCACTTGTGTGTAACGCCCCTTATACCTACGTCATATAGTTTATTCAATAGTATGTCGTATTTTACTTTATCATAGGCTTTTGACATGTCCAGTAAAATGCCGATTGCATATTTTTTATCGTTTAATGTGTTTAATATTTCATGAATTAATTTATACACTGCCAGAACAGTCGAGCGGTTTTTCCTAAATCCGGTAATAAGGTGCAGGTAAATAGGTAAATAATTAAATAACATGGTTCCGAGCCCTTGTGTAAGATTCAAATTCGAAATTATTTTATTTTCATGAAATGTTTTCTGGTTCAAACTCCAATTTTTTCCGTTTGGTTGGTTTTGGTTACGTAACCATTCAGCCACATTGTTTACGTTGGCTTAAGGGAAACGTCGATTCGTTTTATTTTTCCTATCGGAAAGTTCTTGATGGCCTGCTGATTGATCGATGACTGATTTGTTCAGTGTATAGACTCTGTTCTATTCTAAATCCCTTTATTTGTTTGATCTGGAAAAACAGTTTTCAAGGGTTGAGCGCTAATACCAATCACTCATACAGACTGTAAATATAAGCATATTTGCTTTTGTTTGTTTTTATCCGGCTGCCCAAGGAGGATAATGTATTTTGGGCTTACGTTTGTTTCTATAATATTATTAAGTACCTTAAAAATAGCCTCCAATCAATAAGATTACCCTTTTCTGAAACTGTAGCACAGATGTTTTGTCATCTAAGGTGATAGTACAACTTAGTACATTTTTACAACATATCCATAAGTACTTTATTCCATCGCTTCGATAAGACTAATACAAATTCATCCACTCGTTAGGCGTTCACGGTTTTATTTATAACTTAATTGTATCCTTTTTATTAGATACTCTTTTTATAATTAAAAATATAATACAATAACTACGAAACCGCGACACACTCCCAACTCGCGAAAAACATGCCATTGACAGCCCGCTATTTTATTATCTGAACGGTCAGTGAGGCTCATGTATTTTAGACATTTGCCAACAATGTTGGTAACAATATATAGACGTATACAATATACATATAAATAAATAAATATTTGTGGACATTTCACACAACACCATCTAGCCCAAACTAAGCAAAACTTGTGCTATGGAACTAGATGGCTGATAGAATACATATATACTTTTTTTGTTGTTGTTAATATATACATATGATACATAGAAACACCCAGACACAGAACAAACATCCATGCTCATCACACAAATGTTTGCCCTGGGTGGGGATTGAACCCACGACCTTTCAGTTCAGCAGGTTGACGTAAACACACTACCAACTGAGCCACAAGGCCAGTCAATATGTATATGTATAGATAAAATCACGACCTTTTCTACGCTTCACGCTACCCTTACGGGTTAGGGAGAGCATCAAAGACCAGGAGGCTGTTTGAAACCACGTTCCAATGTTATTAGAGAGTGAGATAAGTACAAAATGTTGACTTGCAGTGGACAGAAGGTCAGCTCATCGCTTAGATTAACGCCCATTTTCGTCAAGTGTATTTTTGACTTTTGCAATAAACCCGGAAAGAGAAGCAGCTGGTGCATTCTCATTTTCTCCACGAATGTTGTGTAAATTAACAATATTTTTTTTTTTATTATAATCATCCATATTCAAATCGAAATACCGCAATAATTAAAGATGCATGTATTAAAGCAATATAAAGTTAAATTGGAATGCAGAGACAAATTATCAAAACAGTCGTCAATTATGTCAATCTCGTTCGTCTTGTTATGTTTTTGACCGACTTCCAAAAAGGAGGAGGTTCTCAATTCGTCGGAATCTTTTTATTTTACTTTTTAGGGTTCCGTACCCTCAACAGACAGGCGATAGACGGACAGACGGACAACAAAGTGATTCTATAAGGGTACCGTTTTTTCCTTTTGAGGTACGGAACCCTAAAAAACAAATTCCGTCGAATTGAGTACCTCCTCCTTGAAAGTTGGTTAATAAATAACTTATTGTTTTGACATATCGCTACGCTTGCAATTAAAATGTACTTGGAGAGGCAAATTTTGTACAAATTCCATTTAAATTGCAAAATCAATCAATATCTTCATAATATCAAACAAGCTCTATTCTAAGTCTGCATATAGTGAACTGCAACTACGGTACCCTAACCTGTGCGTGGCGCGACAGGCACTTAACCAATTGATCACGTTTTTCTCTGCTGTAAGATGCGGGATCTTAACATTTAAGAAAAGTTTCCAAGACTAATATTTAAGGGTATTACGTAAATATAAACGTGATATTTTCCATTACTGAATTTACTCGTAAGCGATTATTTATCATTGCTTACCTGCCCATTATATTTGCTTACATAGTATCAAAAGAACATATGCTTAGTATCAAAAGAACAGACCGTACAGATACTTTTTCAATCGATTTTCAGACGAAATATTTATCTCGATACGAATACTAATAAAAGAGAGGTTCTTCCTTTGATAAACGGCATTCGAGCTTTCGATATCAGACTCGTATCGAGTGGTGCCCACTTGTTCAGGTACAGTACAGTCTTTCGAACCGTAAAATATACTTCGTGCGAAAATTCTTTTGTAGGCAGAGAGATTATTTTCCTTTGGCCAGGTCAAACGTATAACGACGAGTAAAGATGGAATGCTTTCAGTCCTAATTTCTGAATCTTGTTTTATAATTCTATAGTTCGACAGTATGATTTTACCCAACCGCCAAGAGGAGGGGTTTTGTTGTAAGAGTTGCCAACCAAAATACGTATGTAATACGCATTAGGTTTGACAACTTCGGATTATTTTATTTTAGTAGTTCGACCATTGTCCGTCT
Source organism: Lycia hirtaria (assembly GCA_947563715.1). Taxonomy (NCBI): domain Eukaryota; kingdom Metazoa; phylum Arthropoda; class Insecta; order Lepidoptera; family Geometridae; genus Lycia; species Lycia hirtaria. Next base: position 10,373,200 of record OX387384.1, read on the forward strand.
CGCTCGCGCATATCAACATTTTTTTAGCTATAAAGTGATTTAATGAACTTATAAAAGTAATTGTCCCACATAATACTAGAAAGCAACATTGATCCAAGTTAATTTTCATACACAAAAAATATTTTTACAAATTAAATCATTTTTATGCATTAAAATTAACTTGGAACTACATGATGTTTTTGTTGACAACTTGTGATGTTGCTTGCTAGTGTTTTGTGGGAAGTTCATTCTTTCATTTTATATCTTCAAAATTTGTAGCATGCGCGAGCGAGACGCATGATGGTCAAATTTCAGATTCGTATGATGAAGCTCAACATTTGTTATTTTTACTTTTTTGTTGTGGCATCAACAAGTTTTTATTTCGCAGTTCACGCAAAAAGAATGTCCCATTATTTCAAAAATTATTTACGTAAGCTTGTCTTGCATTTGGCCAGTTTTTATTATTTGTTGATTTACGAGCCATAATTACACATTCTGTAAAAGTTTCAACCTATTATGGTTCAAAAGTGAGTGTTTAAGTGTAGGATAGACAGACAGACAACGTAGACTCACGAATAGGCACCCTTAGTACGGTAGCTTAAAACGCCTTTATGCAACAGATATTTTACATTTCTTTTAATACAGTAGATACTTGCTCCTCTTGAAGTATGGAAGCTCAAAAACTAGTATGTTCTAGTTAATTTACCTATTTGAAATCTCCAGCCTAAGTTCGCAATAAACTGTCGAACATTAAGTCGGAGAAACGTCTAAACCAGAGTAAAATTTCGCAAAATATGCCGATAAAACTCATAAAATCGCGCAGTTAGTGGGAAACTGGGGTAATTTCTGGCATTAGCTGACGTTTACCTCGGTGATGTAGGTAGATACTTCCCGGGCGAATGGAAATCAAATACTGGGGGACATGTTGTGGGTTGAGGATCATATTAGACCTTCATCTGTCTGTTTCTGATCCGATTGTTATCAACCGACTGCCCAAAAAGGGTAAGGTTTTCGGGTAACTAACTTAAAATTAAGTTTTGGGAAAATAGCAATTTGAATCTTAGCTAAGAGGGATTTTGAAAAATTTAACAATAGTTACTTAATTGCTAAGTATCTGGGCGACCGAGCTCCACTCGGATTTTTTATCACTAAAAATACGAGCAAACCCGGGTTCACTAAAAATGAAACCTAACAAGATCGATTTATCGTCCCCTAATCTACCTACAAACCAAATTTCATTAAAATCGTTGGAGCCGTTTCCGAGATTCAGAAGGAATTGCTCGTTTAAAGTTATTAGAGATGAGTTAACTGTAATGAAAATATCTAACTGTTACATATCAAAGAATTGATACAATTTCGTTTTTTTTTCTTAGGTTCGCTCCATGTTCACCCCATACATAACCCGATAATGTCTTAATACTTTTGCCAGTACTATTAAAGTATCCAGCGTATTTAAATTTTAACATTTGAGTATTAACGAAATTAAAAAAAAAACGTAAGGACATAGCCATTTATGATTCCAATTAGATAAAAAATAATTATAATAAAACAGTTTTCTATGAAGAACGCGTAATTTACCGGCGTAATAATATTGGTACGGAACAGCGCGCCGCAACGATGATGGTATTTACCGAATAATAATCGGCCAAGTGCGAGTCTGACTCGCGCACGAAGGGTTCCGTACTATCATCTATAATACTACAAAGTTTAGTTCTGTTTATAAAATAACGAGAAATCAACGAAATTCCAAGTAGTAAATTGCAAACTTATAGGTAGGTTTTCGATACACATCCGGGCAGCATGACGACGCTCGCGCGAATACGCGCGGCCATGGCTCGCTCCGTGATGTTACCTCCCCCGCTACCCGCGCGTTCGCGCCACCACCACACCGCGGCACGGCGCTCGCACCGCGTTTAGATGCACGGATTATTTTAATTTTGTGAGTTTTTATGTATTAGATTAGGTATTTATTTTTATAGTTAATATATTTCTAAATATTTACTTACAAATATTCAAGTTTCTACCTGTTAATTAAGATCGAGTAAAAATTGCTTAAAAATTACGTTTGTTGTATGGGAGCCCCCCTTTAATATTTACTTTATAGTTATTTAATTATTTATTTTGAAAGGTAATATACAAGTAAGTATTCTGTGAAAATTTGATACGTCTACCTGTTACCGTTTTTAATATTGAGCAAAAAAATACGAAAAAGACACGTTTATTGTATGGGGACCCCCTTAATATTTTATTTTTTTTAATTTTTTGTATTTGTTGTTATAGCGGCAACGGAAATACATCATTTGTGAAAATTTCAGCTTTCTAGCTATCACGGTTTATGAGATACAGCCTGGAGACAGACAGACAGACAGACAGACAGACAGACAGACAGACAGACAGACAGCGAAGTCTTAGTAATAGGGTCCCGTTTTTACCCTTTGGGTACGGAACCCTAAAAACGAATAAGTAATAGAAATGAAAAAGTTTTAAGAAAAAAACATCCAAATGGCAGTGTCAACGTTATGCTATTGCTATGAGTCGTAATTGAGGAAATTAACATTTTCGGGCACTATTTTTTTATTAGACAATGCCCTGCACTTGACCGTCAACTCGTCTGGCGTTAAGTGATCTAAGCATTGCGAGTGAGCGAATACCATTTTTCAATTTAGGGATCTGTTTTGCGAAATATTAAGCATTGAAGTGATACTTTTTTAGAGTCCAATATCCCTCTGCCGATTAAACCCCTTATGCCTTGATCACACGTACCGAGCAAACGGGCGAGACAGTGCTCTCGGTCGAGTACTCGGTACGTATAAACATAGCGCCGAGTGCACGGCCAAGCGCTTGGCCGAACAAAGTGGCGAGACAACAGCTCGGCTGCCGTTCTACCTACTAGACCGAGTTACCACCCTCCCGCTACCCCGCACTGTCTCGCTCACTCGCTCGGCAGGTTTGAACGTGCACTGTCTCACCGCTCGCCACTCGGCCACATGATTGTTGCGTCGCCGCACGTGGTTTTTTTGAGTGCAGTTGTTTAAAACAAGTTAAAATGTCTACAAATATCAAATGGGGCGTCGATAATGGCTCGGTACGTGTGATCAAGGCATAATGCCTTGATCACACGTACCGAGCAAACCGGCGAGACAGTAAAATGTTTCTCGGCCGAGACAGTCTAGTAAGCGAGTAGCTGTTCACACACGTTTTGAAATAAGCACAGTCAGTTCAGTTCTATTGAGACTACAATTCGGATATGATGGATCGTAAAAAGATAATTAGAAAATATACAAAGTTACTTATTCCACCATTAGTAGAAGAATTAAATGAACTGCTGGAAAAGGAGCAACGCCGCATTTGGACAAGGCCATGGATGTTGAGAAGATCTAGTTTTGGCGCCACAAACACTGTTTTTAATGAATTGTTTTGTTTCGACGCCCCATTTGATATTTGTAGACATTTTAACTTGTTTTAAACAACTGCACTCAAAAAAACCACGTGCGGCGACGCAACAATCATGTGGCCGAGTGGCGAGCGGTGAGACAGTGCACGTTCAAACCTGCCGAGCGAGTGAGCGAGACAGTGCGGGGTAGCGGGAGGGTGGTAACTCGGTCTAGTAGGTAGAACGGCAGCCGAGCTGTTGTCTCGCCACTTTGTTCGGCCGAGCGCTCGGCCGTGCACTCGGCGCTATGTTTATACGTACCGAGTACTCGACCGAGAGCACTGTCTCGCCCGTTTGCTCGGTACGTGTGATCAAGGCACTTTGGATATACCAAAAAATTCATGCTAGTGGCATACGTGATGAAATTGAAAGAAATACTCAGCTAAGTAGACTTTGCAAGTTAACGAGTAATACTCGATCAACTTAAAAATGTTAAAGAGATGAAAATTTTGTGCAAATAGTTTTTTTTTTTTTATCAGCCCTGTTTGTACAAACTGTCCCACTGCTGGGAACGGGCCATCTTCTCATTGTGAGAAGGGTTAGGCCATAGTCTGCCACGCTGGCCAAGTGCGGGTTGGCAGATTGTATTTAAACTAATATAAATGAACTTGTATGTTCATATTCATTCGTAGTATCAAATAGAAGATCCTGTTGTAAGTTCACATAAATTATGAAGTGCACCTATTAAACTTTTTCTCTCACTCTGTCTTTCGGAACTGTAAACATTTCTTTCTACCTTTTGGCTAAGCGCACATTTTTTGACTGAGAGATATTTGTTTCTAAATTATTTCTTAAACTAACTTGGGTTCGTTAATTCTAACCAAATCCAAGAAAAAGATGCATAAATTTGTGCATATTTTAAATTATATCAATCAGATATTTTAAATCGTATGTTTTATATAAAATTTACTCATAAATAGAAAATACTAGTTCGAGACCTACGCTGTAATTTCATTGGTATTAATTTGATAACTTCAGAATTAATTACCCCTCATCAAACCCCAAAATTTTACACTCAGCACAAAACAAACCCAGGTGTTGATTTAGGACAAATTATTAATTATTAATCGCTTTTCGTAGGACTATTTTCCCTGTTGTTTTTATCTCTATTACTAATATTTACACTTCCTTCATTCCTTCCTGTTCAGGTACTTCCGGGGTCACTTTCTCAGTAGGATGTTTACTTTACGCTTGGTGGGCTTGCGTGCTCCTGACGTAAACATTTGAGAAATGTCTTTCTACTTTATAGTCATACTATAAAAAAGTCCTTCCTTTTATGCTATTTCCAAGTTAGAAAGTACCGACGCAGTAGAGCAAAACATTCGTCGTATTTCAGAGGCGCATTTGTTTACGGTAAGCTGATATGTTAACCCATATTTGAAATGGGAGGTTCGGAACTAGTTATTGTGTTTTTGTTTTCTATTCAACGGAGTTTTTGTTTTCAATGATTGAGCAATTAAACCGATAAAATTAAATCATCATCATCATCATCTCAGCCATAAGAAGTCCACTGTTGGACATAGGCCTCCCCCATGGATTTCCAAAGAGACCTATTGGAAGCGGCTTGCATCCAGCGTCTTCCCGCCACTTGTATGAGGTCATCTGTCCATCTCGTGGCTGGTCTTCCTACGCTGCGCTTGCCGGTACGTGGTCTCAACCTTTCGGCCAAAATTAAATTAATTCGGATAAAATTAAATATTAGTAACTATTCTATGTCCTTATAATTAGCTAATTGTTTAGCTAATTATAAGCACATAGATTAAGAGAAACGTTGGCACACTCTTTTCGATTCAAATAATTATAGTTTTAAAAAACTAAAGCAACTGACTTCTCATGGATGCCATTGTCAGAACTGAACCAAATTGATTATTTGTAGTATTCTTCCTGTTACGTCACGACACACCTTCTTGATCCCTTAGGTACGTTAGTACTCGAGTTCCCAATTTAGTCCTAATTCCCAAGAAAGATCATGTAGCCTAATTAACCAAGTGATAGCCAGTATCGATATTTCCGCTTCGTATTAGTTTCTTTGATTTCCGCAGAAAATTATGTACCTATCATATAAAAAAAAGTGATGAACTATATTTAATTGAATAATGAATAATATTTGTTTTTTTTCTGTTAAAAAAGTGCCGAGACCTATAGATGTCTAAAGATAATTAAATTTCTCAAACGTACTACCAGTTGGCAGAGTAACCAGCACGCTATTGGCATTGCCACGTTGATTGGTAATGCGTCTGGTGTATTTTGGTCATGCGTTGCATCGATCAGGAGCGATTATATTTGTTTAATGGTTCATCAGATCGATGTAAGTTGTTTACCATAAATAATAAAATTTTTAATAATTTTTTTTTTTTTTTTTTTTTTTTTTTAATAATAATATATTTATTCCATGTCCACATGTTGAGCACTAATCTAACATATACATAACAATAACTTATATAATATATTATACACTAGATAGCAGTCATTTGTTAGATAGCCTACTACGTAGTATCAATGGGCCCCAAACTAGGCAATGCCTGTATCTTGGTGGCCCGTGAATTCCAGTTTGCAAAAGGAATTTTGCGCGGCTTCGCCTGAATATAACTATATAATCATGTGGATAGTTTATTTGTAATGTCATCATAAATATATTAGAGGGAATTTAATAACAAAATAATAATGGATATAATATTAGATTAGAGAGACAATTATTAATTAAAGTTAACATAATTTAAAAGTAAAATAATTATAACATTTTGAGTAGTTTATACCATATTAATTAAAACAAAAAGAGTTGTCAGATGTCGATGAAATGAAACAACAAACTTCAGCGGATTATAGTCCGCGACATTCTGTTTCACTTCAATGTGCAAAGAGTATGCATGATGTGTGTGATGATGTATGTAGGAGTGAGTGTATTGTATATGTGTGTGATGATGTATGTAGGAGTGAGTGTATTGTATATGTGTTTGATGATACATGTAGATGTGTATGTTTGTGTGCGTGAGTGAGTTGTGGGGAGTGCAGGTATGTAAGGTAAAGTAAGCCCATAGGTCTGTAAGCAAACTGTTGGCAGTGGGCTAACTTATTCGAGCGTAAACTTTGACCAAGACCTCAGTTTCTTCATACGTTAAAGACGCCAGCCACTTTTTTACTTTACCCTGAGCGTCTCTTTGTGAACACCCGGTAAGATTGCATTGTTTACTTATTGCGTTATAAGCAAACATATGAATGTAAGGCGGCAAGCGTGAAGCAAATACCGTTCGAATATTTGGGAGTGGTACTGTTAATTGGCGGACTGACCGTTTTAGCTTTAACTGAGACTCTTGTGATTGTGAGTGAGCGTTTCTGTGCACTTTAGCTATTGCTTTAATTAGAAATAGCTGCCTTACACTTAGAAACCCAACTTCTTGGAGAAGCAACTGGGTAGAGTACCGTCGGGGTTTTCCTAGCATAACTTTCTTGATTTATGTAAAATTACCTTTACATAAATCAAGAAAGTGACAATTGTTTCTCCCAAGTGAGTGACTACAGGACGTAGCTATATAGCTGTGTTAGCTGCGAGTAGTGACCTCAAATTGTGTTTTGTAAAAGTTGGACAAGCTTTTTTCATGTAGATGACAGTTTTTTTGCTCACCATTTGCAAATTCCTCGAAAATGAGAGGAATGTTGACGTCGCATATTCGGCTCTATTTTACCCCAATTGCGTAGAAACAAGGTTGTATGTATTTAGTCGTTACATTTGACTTCACTTTCCGAGTGCTATAGCCTACATTTTTTGATAAATCAATCTGTGACAAATTAATGTAATTTTAAATTCAATTGCACTGTGGTACAATTTTCACTTTCACAAAACACTTTCTTGCAAAAAACGTAAATTCAACGTATTCATTCATTCATTATGTTACACTACAAACATTGCTCTAAATTGCAGTTAGGTATTTTGTTTTACTTACATACAATATAGATACTTGTTAAGTCACACCCATCTGCTTACAACTCCAATAGTTATGTACCCTAATAATTATTGATACGTATTATATTAATATAAATTCAAAACCACTTATTCGTGGATAGAGGTCAGTGGCTGCGTGACATTGTTCTGTAATTACCGTCATCAAATCTGAAGAGTTTCCGTTTAGAATGACACAAAGAACGAAGTGTATTAAAACTCTTGAAAGTACTTATTTGTTACGATCCCTCTTTTTAGTCTTTTGCTCTTGTACGTATTCGTCATCAGACCGGGTGATTTTTGCAAAACCACTTTGTATAGAAACGGAGATTTTCAGCAATGTGATTTACCTACCAGCGCAAAAATTGTCGTTAGGAAATCATAACATGACATGAGGAAAATACTTTATTTTTGCTAGTTTTTCGCCTCTAGGTAAGTATATGTGTTTCTGATTGGAGGCCAATCAGCACAATTTTTGCTTATAACGCGTTTTAAATCAGATATAACTAGATAGTGCCGAGAGTAATGCATTGCCAGTCAGTGTTATTAAAATTTGTTGAACTGAAGTTTTTGAGTGGCATAAATTATTATGGACAAGCAAAAGTCTAATATCAGGGCGCCAAGTCTTTTATTTAAATAATTATATTGCAAGAACAGAAAATGTTCTCTGATAGTAGCCTTAAGGTCGTAAACACAAGACCAGCGCTGCGTTGCCTCACAATCGTGTGAATAAATAATAATCGGCCAAGTGCGAGTCGGACTCGCGCACGAAGGGTACCGTACTATCATCTATAATACTACAAAGTTTAGTTCTGTTTATAAAATAACGAGAAATCAACGAAATTCCAAGTAGTAAATTGCAAACTTATAGGTAGGTTTTCGATACACATCCGGGCAGCACGACGACGCTCGCGCGAATACGCGCGGTTATGGCTCGCTCCGTGATGTTACCTCCCCCGCTACCCCGCTAAACCGGCGCTCGCACCGCGTTTAGATGCACGGATTATTTTCATTATGTGAGTTTTTATGTATTAGATTAGGTATTTATTTTTATAGTTAATATATTTCTAAATATTTACTTACAAATATTCAAGTTTCTACCTTTTAATTGAGATCGAGTACAAATTTCTTAAAAATTACGTTTGTTGTATGGGAGCCCCCCTTTAATATTTACTTTATTGTTATTTAATTATTTATTTTGAAAGGTAATATACAAGTAAATATTCTGTGAAAATTTGAAGCGTCTACCTGTTACCGTTTTTAATATTGAGCAAAAAAATACGAAAAAAACACGTTTATTGTATGGGGACCCCCCTTAATATTTAATTTTTTTTAATTTTTAGTATTTGTTGTTATAGCGGCAAAGGAAATACATCATTTGTGAAAATTTCAGCTTTCTAGCTATCACGGTTTATGAGATACAGCCTGGAGACAGACAGACAGACAGACAGCGAAGTCTTAGTAATAGGGTCCCGTTTTTACCCTTTGGGTACGGAACCCTAAAAACAAATCTATACTATGTGGCATAAAGCCCATTTTAGAGTAGTAAGTAATAACAGCGGACTTTGGACACCAGACATCGACTTTGCAAGTATGCGGTCCGTGGAGCGTACTAACATTGTTAAAAAAGCACGCGGCCAGGGGACGGCCAGCGGCTGGCCAGCTAGCGACCATCAATAATGCACTCGCCACTCGTGATATGTGCGTAGCGCGGTGCTAGCGCGGAAATATACTTTTTTTTATTGTTTTGAAAATATTTTTGGATAACGCAATACTCTTCTTCATAATTCCTTTATTTTAATGCACAGCGTGCAGTCGCCGGATAAATGGTGCGCAGACCTTGGTGGACGTCGCCAGGGCGCTTCATGTGAACAACGCGTGGTGTATTTTTTCAGACAAGGCTGGTTAGGCGCTTGTCGGGCACTAGTCTGATGTGAAGCTGATAAGTGGACAATTACATCACAATTGAAATAGCAGCTTTGACCTGGTTTGTGATCAGCACCATTGAATAACTAATTATGTGTCACCGGACTACCGATTCCGTAGTAACTCTTTTGTCAGTCAATATATTGAAATCTTGATTTGTTCGCAGGTGTGCACAATCGGCGTCCTGTCCAACACGTTAAACATTGCCGTGTTGACCAGGAAGGACATGGCAGCGGCTCCCATAAACCGGCTGCTCAAGTGGCTGGCCGTCGCAGATGTGTTTGTCATGCTTGAGTACATTCCCTTCGCCATTTACCGATATTTGGTAAGATTTACCTACTAAATACACCTTAATTTTACTTTCATCGTGCGGTATCCTAAATTGTGGAACATGCTTCCTGAGCGGGCTAGATATAGTTCGGGTGTCTTCAAATCGCGTGACATTTGATTTCTTCTAGGAAAGTGCGCTCCATCGTAGACTGCAACGTTGTTTAACACCAGGTGAGTAAGAGGGTGAGCGTAAGACTATCACAAAATAAAAATCTGACTGATATAATAATGCTCTAGTACTTTATTTCTTAATCATTTAACAAATAGGAAGTTTACGAAGATTCAGTTTATTCTCCTGAAGGTCCACTACATCTCTGTTTTTAGACTGTCAGGGTTCTTGTAAGCGTTGCTGAGATGACTTAGTAACGCGTTCCGCTGTAAATGATCCCAGTTAGCATCGAAACGTGAAAGAGGATGTAAATGTGTGAAACCTTTGTCCAGTAATAGGGTCTTGTTAAATCTTTGAAGCTACGTCCACACCTGCGCCTTAATACGCTAATCAATGCGATACGAAACGTATCCCGCAGATGTGATCAAGCAGGCTGATTAGAGAATTGGACTTATATAGCAGTATTTTTGACATTTTGAGCACTGGGAAAAAAGACAAAACATAGTTTTCTTACCGGGCATACTGTAAAAGTCAGTTAAAGGACTTCAGAGAATTGGCCATTTATGTTGGTGATGGGCTGACCCTAAGTCACTGCAAGCCATCTCTGTTTCCTGAGACCTACAATCTTGGAATTTTCAAGGCTAGAGTGAATAGATATCTTCTAGATCGACGAGCTCCATCCTCGGCCACACCGTCACTTAACGTCAGGCGAGTTGGTGGTCAATCGTAGATCTATCTTCTATAAAAAAAAAAAAAAAATTATCCTCTAGTACCCTCTTAATCTCTAATATCCAAATTTTCTAATTCCATCTAACCCTCTAATCAATGTGGCGTCAAACGGCCTCATGATCTTTGATGTTCTGCCTACCCCGTGAGGGATAGTAGGCGTTTGTATATGTATATATGTTACTCAATGTTAAACCTTCTTGAGAATTTGTACGTAAAGACGTAGCGCAAAAGTGGACGCCCACTGCTACGTACCATGATCATGATGTAATAATATTGTGTACTTTTAATGTATTATGAGCCATGGCCGTGTTATGAACGTATTAGGCACAAAAAATACAACACGGTGTTAGATTGACCTGATAAAAATATACAATAATCTTAGATTGCCACAAACATTTTGATCACTCTCAATAGTTAACCGAGCTACTTACAAGGACAAAAAAATCTTTCGAATTTGATTTTTCGCCTCACTTGTGTCATTGGCTCTTAATAACTAATATTACGAGTACATAAATTTTGATAAATTGAGAAAATAAATTATAATAATACTATTCAATTATTTATTTACGCATGCGCTTGCGATTTGTGATGAATTAAATTTATATTAATTAAAATTTAAATTGATATGAGTACCTACTTATGCAGACTCAGACTAGAGTTAGGATTTACATCGTATATTTTAAATCCCTTTAACCGTCTTTCAGAGGTTGTCGGACCCATATAAAATTTTAACAAAATAAGTTCAGTACTTTGGTTTTTATAAAACAAAATAGATGAAAAAAATATCATCCATGTAAACAAATTGCATATTTTGAAGTCGGTTTTTTTTCAGTTTTTTAAACTATAATTATTTCACATACATGATTGTGAAGCAAAACGGCGCTGTTTACGAGCTTCAATGTAAATGCACTTGTGTGTACGAAGCGCCAATTCTTAGCTTCTTGAATAATCATTTATGTTAAATTAGGTGTTTTATTAGACATAACTTCAAACTTACCACAAACAGTGAATTTTCAAATAAAATATCTACACTAGATACGTCTCTATGAGATATGTGTAATCACGAGTATAAATTTAGCTTCCTCTGAAATTTTGATTTCTCATTTCGCGTACTGGAATAGGTAGTTATTAAAGTATCCTAGCTCGGATTTTGCATTTGACACGTCTGTGTATACACTTTGTGAATGACTGTACATTTTGGTTTGCAAAGCTTTGTGTCATAATTCGTTGGTAATTGTTTAGTTAAACACATTTTACTAGAATAATGCAATAAATGTACTAAAATAATTTTATAGGTTCAAATTTGAACGCGTAAAATATTTGTACTCCCAAATATAAGCTTGAATTTTTAGTGCATAAATTATTGCAAAGAAGTTATAGCGTGAGGTTTTATTATTAAATCCCGCCCCCATCCACAACCTAAAAAAGTGAAAAATATTTTCAATCTCACCCCATAGTATACCTATATATTTTTCTATTTACCTAGTTCTATTAAAATAATTTTCTGCACCTACAAATAGTCGGTATAAGCCTAATTATAGCAAGAATTTGTTTTGTGATGCACGTGTTATTTTACCTGCCTAAATATTTACTTTAATCTCATGTAAACCTATGTCCTAAATAAATAAGTTACAGTTTATTTTGAAGCTGAAAGATATTAGAAGTATAATATCCTGATATTACATACTTAATCCTATATAACTAACTTTTGTAAGAAGTTTTCTGCAAAATCCTTTTGATTTTAGGTTAAATAAGTAAATCAATTAGAGAAACTTTAGTAGCTTGGTTAATATTATCTTCCTACGTAATTTATTTAGGGAGCTAAAATTGGGTGTGGCTTGTTTGGCCAAAACTGGCCATTTTACGAAATTGTATATTGTCCATTAATGGTAAGCTATCTTTTGGGCTAGGTATGTTTACTTTAATGCCGAATAGTCTCCATAATTAACAGGTCCTGAAATATTGATGATAAAGTCGTAGGCTTATAGAATAAATGCGTTTGCAGAGAAAACAATGCGCTCGGAGTCGGATTTTTGGCAGACTTTTTTTTACAAAGAAAGTTATTTTTTGAAATCAAATATTATTTCATTTGATACACTTAGCAGATGAAATAATATTTTTTCATGAACAGGTCATAAGCTAAATTTGATAATCTAATCTAAACTTTTGCTGAATACTAAGTAGTTATTTTGTTGGATTTAAATGTTAAGTTTGCAATTTTTTTCTATCAAAAATTATGGTGTCATGTTTACAAATGTAATTTCCTCGTGGATTTATCGTAACTTTTACTTTTATTGAATGAGAATATTGTGAAAATGATAAAATAAAGGATTACGCGAAGCAATGTGAGGTATTATAGACATGGGTCTAAAACACATACATTGCTTCGTGTATTTAATGGTAAATGGGCAAAAATATTTCACTTTGGGTGGCCTTGATCTAAAAAAAAAGTGATGTTTTATGTTAGTCTAAGATCCCGCTATAAGACGACCTTCACCGAGCTGGTTAATGGATGAAAAATATTGTATATTCAATTAAATATGTCAATAAATATATTGCAAATGGGCTGTCTAAAAATTTCAGTCCAGAATATGTTTTTTTTTTTTTAAACATTTCACTGGTTTGGTTAATAGACAAATTTTAATATATTTATGTGTAAATAATCTTTATTTTAACTTTAATTCATTAACCAGACTGGTGCAATTTACTAGTATCGATTTACCTGTTTATACCTGCCTACCCAAGAGTTGTGACGGGAAAAAATAGGCAACCTATAACGTTTGCATATTCTATGGGCTTCATACTTTCGATTGGTATGGAATTTGTCTATTAACAAAAACCAGTGAAAAGTAAAAAAAAAAAAAGATTACTAATTTTGGACTGAAATTTTTTAGACAACCTATTTGCAATATATTTATTGACATATTTAATTGAATATAAAATACTTTCATCCATTAACCGGCTCGGTGAAGGTCGTCCTATAGCGGGATCTTAGACCATGTTTCATTTTAACAGATTACGTTAGAACAGCTTAAACACACTTATTTACCTAATTTAGTTTATGTAAAGCTTTTTTTTTCGTGTACCTTATTTATTTAACACATTTATTTATCTACGTAAACTAAATTGGGTAATTTTTACAGAGAATAGAAATAGGTATTCCTACTCTCTGTGAAAAATGGCGGTGTCATATTTATGGGCAAACAGACAGTCTTCGTTACTGATTCGGGTCGGATACTATATACATAATAACTAAGGTCGGCCTTATGCATTAATGCCCTGAAACCTTGAAAGTCGATTTGATCAATGTTACAGTACCTAATAAAATAAATAAAACTTTAACTTTAATATGCCGTTGCGTCAGTGCTTACCTATCTACCATTAATAAAATTTCAGAGGAGAAGAGTTTATAGCTCTATTTTTTGAAAAAAGCTATATTTGTAAGGCTGTTTTTTTTTATACACGAGTATTTATAACTCATGTATAAAAAAAGACTTACAAATATAGCTTTTCAAAAAAAAAATATTGTAAAAATCTCTTCTCTTGTGAAATTTTACCAATGGTAGATAGGTCAAACAAACACTGTGGCAACGATGCAGTTCGATGTATTTTGTAATCCTTTTGTAATCACGCTTGCGTAATAATGATATTGGCAGTTATCGATCTTTGCGTAGCGTAATAGTAGTATGTAGTAGTGTCATGTCCAGATAAACATGTTAAATGCTAGTCGATAAGCCATATTTATCTATTACACTACACATGTGTATGCTAGGTGAAGGATATATCTGTATAAAGAGTACTTGAAAAATATACAGCTCGGGGAGTTTGAAAAGGTTACCTATCTATGATCCGAATTATTAAATATCGAATATAATTTCCCCGAAAACGATTTTTTTCAAGACACTTATTGCCTTAACAAAACATTGAAAGCTCATTTAACAACTTATTTAATACCCGAATTTATAAATACATAAATAAATATTTTGGGACATTTCACACAACACCATCTAGCCCAAACTAAGCAAAGCTTGTACTATGGAACTAGATGGCTTATAGAATACATAATATATACTTTTTGTGGTTGTAAATATATACATATGATACATAGAAATACCCAGACACAGAACAAACTTCCATGCTAATCACACAAATGTTTGTCCTGGGTTGAAATGAAATGGTTAAAATGTTAAATGGTTGAAATGTTTGTCCGGGATTGAACCTACAACCTACAGCTTAGCAGGTAGATATACTACCAACTGAGCCACAAGGCCAGTCGAATGATGTAATAAGATTTCTGTGTAGAATAAACAGATACGAGTACATATTTTTGTTTACTTTGTGAAGCAAAGTTTACTTACACAGTCGGAAGACTAGAATGACGATTTATTTCCCATCTTTTTAAATTTTACTTTCGTAGTTGCATAAAGTAGCATAGCACATAATACTTATAATAAATTATTTTTGTTTACACGTCTAGCTACAGTATTCTCTTTTACAACTCATCGATTGATTATTTATTTATCAAAACATACCCCTGAGAATGGCAACATTTCAGCTGCGAAAATGCGACTAATTTGGAATATTTTTCCATAAAGAGCGGGATTTCTGCAAAAGAGAATAATAAAATTGCATGATATACTTATCATGCATTTATTTAGGTAATGTTCCTTACTTAAGGCGGTTACCGATATTTTGTGAAAAATAGTGAGGTAAGTTAGTATGGTAGTGATTTCAATATTTCTATTGCTAGCAACAGCAGTGACAGATATTTAGTCCTCACGTAAGAAAAAAAAAGATGTGACGTGGTGTAAATACCCATAACCTGAGAAATTTTGTTTTTTTTTAATTGTAAATAAGTCCGCGTTTGAGCACCTACTCGCTTGTTGTAATTTAGTGAAATGGTAGTTGGTTTTATTTTTATCTATTGCTAGCAACGGTAGTGATATACCTAGATTAATCCTCACTGAAGGAAATGGTAGTGATTAACCTATTTCTAACGCTCTGGCTTAGATATTTAGTCCTTACGTAAAAATCTGACGACGTGATGCAAGAGTGCGATGTCAAGACACGAAAGGCTAACAAGACAGACAACGCCGTTGTCTCAGCTCAAGAATCAGTTTCAGTCAGGAAGGAACCTTTGGTGAAAAATTTCTATCATATTTGTGACAATTCATCACTGGGATAGAATTACTAACATTACCGGTACAGATATTGTTTTTTTTTTTTTTGTCAGCCCTGGTTGTACAAACTGTCCCACTGCTGGGAACGGGCCATCTTCTCATTGTGAGAAGGGCTAGGCCATAGTCTGCCACGTTGGCCAAGTGCGGGTTGGCAGACTTCACACATCTTCAAGATCATTGAGAACTCTCAGACATGTAGGTTTCCTCACGATGTTTTCCTTCACCGTTTGAAGTTGGCGGCAATCAATAATACGCACATAACTTCGAAAAGGCAGAGGTGCGCGCCATGGGATTCGAACCCAGGACCTGCGGATCGCAAGTCTCACCACTAGGCTGCCGGAAACTTTTACAGATACAGTACAGACGGTACGAGTACGGGTACAGATATCTCACTCTGTAAACAGGCGTGGAAAAGTACAAAAGTGTCCATTTGAGGCTATAGTCGTATGTACTTTTTTTAAATTCGAAAATAGGCCTGCCTTTTACCTTCAATTCACCCGGGTTACTAGTAGCATTATACCTAAGCTGCAAAGTATTACTGGTCTAATATGTAAGCTGGATTCCTTGAGTATTGCGATTCGGCGTACGTCTCGTACCATGATAGTGAAACATGTCAAAACATATTTCAACTGATACACGGAGTCTTCTTCTTCTTCTTACCCTGTTCCATTTATGTGGGGTCGGTACAGTATGTACGTTTTCTCCATTCATCTCTGTCATTCGTCACATGACTCACTCCCTTTTCCCTCATGCCTTCATTCACGCAATTCATCCATACTTGCGTGAATGATACACTGATACACTGAGTATGACAAGAAAATAAACTAGACAAGAACTGATACACTGAGTATAACAAGAAAATAAAGTAGGTACTCTATTTTTAATGTATGCATCCATTTATGATGCAAACGTTTAAAACAACATTTTTTGTTCGCAGATCCTCCCGGAGCTGGATTTCCGTTACTCAAAAGCGACGTACATTCTATTTCACATGCATTATGCGCAAATCCTGCACACCGCGTCCATATTCCTGACGCTATCTCTGGCTATATGGAGATATGTAGCTATAAAGTGAGTTAATATTGTCCTATCTTTATTACACTTATTAATCGATATCAAAACGGCGGATATTATTTACATCAGCCAGATAAACTTTCGAAATAGGTATATCCTAAGTAGGAACACAATACATAGCACGCAGAACTGACAACCGAAAAGTTCTCAAGTAGAAACCATGTACCAGCAAGTGCAGTGTAGGAACCGACGAACCGAAGGATCAGCGAACAAGGTGGACAGATCAGAAGACAAAAAATGGCGGAAAGAATCGGTTGAAAGTGACCAGATGCAGCATTCAGGCCACTTTCAACCGGTCTTTTTGGATATCCATGGGAAGGACTATGTTTAGCAGTGGTCTTCTTAATATTATTCTAACTATCCGGATTTTTTAAACATTTCCAGATTTCGATTGGTCTCAGAATGATAGAAATATTATCAACTTCGGCTTAGTAGTTTGGTTTTAAAACAAAAACCTGGAAGAAAATGTCATCAAAGTAAACGAAATTGCGTAGGTTTTTTATTATCGGTTGTTTCAGTTTAACTCTAATAATTATGAATCAAGATAAATGTTTATCATGCCATGATACATCGTCTCACTTTACTCAGAGATCCAGTTCTTGTTAAATAGTTGTTCAACTAAAGCTAGTTTTACTGTTATGAAATCAGTAAAGTGCCTATATTCTCTAATTCGAACAGATATTTACTACCACCGCAATTTCTCTCAGAACATCCTTTTAAAAGCTTACTTAAAATAAAAAAGCCTTATAAATTGAGGCGGTAAATTAATTGTCAGACTTGAGTAGACACTTTTGGTGTAATTTTATTAATCCTTAACATTTAATGATAGCCATTTTTCGAAATAAAGAACGAAAGTTATCTAGTTGATATTAAAGGTAAGTACGTACTTTGGAATGGCGCACCGTCTTATCAGCTTCAAATTCTGACTCCCTCCAGTGTCGGGCCATTAGGATTGTAGTAGCTCTCAACGTCTCTAGTCTACTAACAAGCTGGACCCAGTTTGTCTGTGAAGAGATGTGGGATCCTATATATTTTCTATCGTTTGTTTTTCGAGTAATACTCTGAAGAGTTCATTGACCTCATTTCTGCGACGAAATTCTATCAGTGGAGTTCCCAACACTACCAAAATGCTCATCCCTAATTTTGCGTACCTGAAAATCCCACACAGTCAGGTTCTCCCACTCCTTTTTTCCATGGACCAGAAAAATATGGAATGACCTTCTTGCAAAGGTTTACCCGCTGAGTTTCAACAACGTGTTGCAACATCACTATTGTTGCAGTTGTCCATAATTTATTGTTATCGTTTACCATCAGGCGAGCAAGCCGGAGAACCATAGTCACTCATGATTTCAACAAAATAAAACCCTAAAAAGAATTATCGCAATCAGATAGAGTTCATCCACGCAAAAAAGAGAAAACTGTTACTATATCATATATAAGTTTTTTTTAAACCTGTATATACTAGGCCTAAAAATATTTGTGTTTATCATTAAGAACAACTTTTACTACAAGCCTAACTCTGAAATCCGATATTTTTTAAAGTTCATTAGGGTTAATAACATTTTTCTGCGTTGTCTGATGTTTTTTCGCAATTTCAGAGTTATTCTCGTCCCATCGTAAAAGGTTATTGCTTAGTACTGTATCCACAGAACTTTGTTCAGGAAAATATTTGACTACTTACAGAAACTTGGGTCACCCTGGAGGTAAATACAGAATATCTAACGACATCGCACGCATCAAGATAGGTCACGCTGTTTTGCTTACGGAATATCACAAACGACAGACAGTTTTTAAGGAGTCATTGTACTTATCATTAGAAACAACCTATGGAACCAATTTTAAAGTCACGAAATAAAATTAGCGTTCTATTTTTTTTTTGTCGAATGCCAGTAACTTTTTGTATGAAATAACTACTTTTGCGATTTTATATTATGCGTCGTCCAAATGAGCTCATGCATGACCCTTTAAAATACGCCTGTCTTTTACTGATACAAATATTGCCCTACTATAGTTGTGGTACTAGTTACTATAGTTGCGGCGGATTAGCAAGTTGAAGTGGCAGTGGGCAGGGCATATAGCACGAAGAACTAATGGCACATGGGGTCGAAAAGCACTAGAGTACAGACCACGCACCGGCAAACGACCAGAACACCTCATACAAGTATCAGGAAGATACTGGATGCATGCCACTTCGAACCGGTCTTTTGGGTGGTCTTTTCACCCCCTATGGTTATTATACACATCCTAAAAGTATTTATTCTGAATTTTGGTCACACATATCGTAAATGTATAATAAAAGGCTCTGAATTTAATAAAAAAAATACTTTTACAGGTATTCAGATAAAAGCCATGTACTGTGCACTGAGCGACGATGTAGCATCGCAATACTCACTAGTTTTTTACTGCCTCCAGTACTTTGCATCCCTACTTTTATGGTAAGTGTCCTTTCCCGTTGATGGAATTACGCATTTTTACGATTCGTGCAGGTAGTTTCCGAAACGCCATCAAATATATAAGTAAATAAAAACAAATTGTGTAAACATATCTCTGAAGGATGATACCATTAAATTATCTAATGTACACATGAACCCACTCTGAAAAGATATACACGAAAATATATAACTGTATTCTATTGAAGGTTACAATTATTTGTGAAATATAAACGTGTGATCAATAACTTTTTTAAATAAAGAGAACCAAAAAGAAGAGCAAATAAAAAATGAGCGTAAAGCTCATTCATAAATAGTAAGTATGAAAACCGTAGTAGCTTTTGTTGAGCAACATTTGATCAACATTGTTGATAAACAAGAAAGTTATTGAAACCAATGGCATTGATAAATTCTCTAACACGTTTTCAGCAACTTACTTATTTAACTTTGTTTTTATTTACAAATGTTTACAGTGAATATGTTGCATTTGTCAGTGTGTGTACATATATTGTTGATATTACATTGAAAAACAAAACGTAGCAAAAACATTTTTTTAGTCAACAAGAGCTATTGTATTGTGTATAGTGAATTAGCTATTCTTATGGCAAGCGTAGCGTAGAAAGACCAGTCACGAGACGGACAGATGACCATATACAAGTGGCGAGAAGACGCTGCTTGCAAGCCGCTTCCAATCGGTATTTTTGGAAATCCATGGGAGTGGTATATGTCCAGCAGCTTATCATATGGCTAAGATGATGGTAATGATGATGATAAAAATATCAAGAATACACAGAAGGCGGCAAAGAATTCCTCTTCTGTGGAGTTATGCATCAAGGACGTGGACCAAAATAATTGAGTACGGAATTTTGGCATTTCAATGTGAAATTGGCGGTAATATGCCAATTTTCTGCAGTGCTGCGACCCTTTTCACCCTCCTATTCACTACAGTAATGGGGAGGGTGGAATAAGGTCGTGAAGCTCTCGTGAATATTATTCATCTTATAATAATTCACGCTCAATACTAAAATGAAATGAACTTCCCATACAATTACAATTTAACATTCAATAAACAAAACGCATTGTTCATCCACAGGTATTCAACATTCACGAGAAGCCAACCACGGACCAATATGGCAACCACATCACCGCCTACCACGTAGACTCAGATCACCACGGCACTCTCTACCAGATTAACTTCTGGGTCCACGCGGTGGTCATCAAGCTTCTCCCTTGCTTCATCCTAACAGTCATAAGCATCTGGCTAATACGAGCACTGTATAGTGCAAACCAGCATCAAAAGAATTTAAGGAACTATAACAATTGCTCCGCTGCCGAGAAGATGGTTAAAAGGCAGCATAAAGCAGATAAAAGAACGGATAGAACGACGAAGATGTTACTTGCAGTTCTTTTACTATTCTTAGTGACTGAGCTACCTCAGGGGATACTTGGATTACTGAGTGGTTTAATGGGGTGGTGTTTCTTCCTCAAGTGCTACAATTTGTTTGGGGAGATGATGGATTTCTTGGCGCTTCTGAACGGGTCTATCACCTTCGTGCTGTACTGCTCCATGTCACGACAATTCCGGCAGACCTTCAGGCAGATGCTGCTGCGGCCGCCTTTGATGAGGTTCCTACCGCCCACTGCTTCTCATTCCGACTCACATAATATGAACACGTAAGTTACAATTTTCTTTTCACAAACTTTCCAACATTGAGACATAAAACAAGTCATTTTGGTTTAGATTTTTTTCCACTGAGCAAGTCACTCGTCTGATGTTAGGCTTTAGACTTCTCTATAAACTCAATACCACCGAGAAATTTGGACTTCAGCAGTTCACAGCTACGTGTGTCAATAAGCTGATTTCGTCACTTTGACATAACTGTCAGAGCCCTGGGAAATTCGTTGGTAACATTCTACATCAACACAACAATATAATTGCACTTCCCTGGATGGATTATGTGGATTATGGTGGATTATATTATAATGAGTCCGATTAATACTGTTACTCTAAGCCAAACATCATCTAGCAGTAACTACTTGAATTGATTGAAGATATCAAAACTAAGAGTTGGTATGTTACCAATATGTGGATAATGTGTAATATTATATAGATATTATCGAAAGAACACCATAAACGCTTTTTTAAACTATCACAGTCATTCATTAAAGCACTATTATTATTAACAGGATATTTCTTATCCTATTATTATCTTCAGTCGCCCGTGAACATGATGCATGTAACTGTGCCGAAATATCGGGAGCTCAAAATTAACGCGAACCACGGTAAATATTCCGTTAATAATAATAGTACTTACCATAAACGCTGTATGCAAAATATAGCCCATAAATAACTCTATGGCCTAGGTCCTAGCCTAGGTTATCCTAGGCCCTAGGATAACCGGGATATATGTAGGTATAAAGAAACTAACGTCACTTTGTACGGCATCTATGAAATCGTTCCGATCACAAAAGGTACTTAGTACAGACAAATACAGAAAAACTTTCCTTTTCTTATTAGAAAATTCTAGTTCCTCTGGCAGTACTTTCCAGACTAATTTACACAAGTTCCCTTTAAAATAGGTAAAATAACAACCGCCACTTTTTTAGCGCAAATTCTTTCAAAATAAATGAACTGCGACTATTTTTGCGCAATTTTCGTGACAATGGCTGAATGAACCAGAATGAACCACGGTGACTTATTATGCCAGTCTCGGTACAATACCCTAGAGAACTAAGAAATTAAGTAAAGTAATTTTAATGCGGGATGATAGCCGGCAACATTTTGTTATAAATAACTTCATGAAAACTGAAAAACAAGCCACCAGATTTCTTTGCCTTCACTTGCAAATATTTACAAATGATATCAGTTTCACACTCATTAATCTGGGAGTCTTTAAATTGCAAGTGAATCGGTTTCTTCTAAGTAAGACGCAAAGCAGCGTTGCTTAACATTTGATAAGTTGGAAGTCAAACGCAAACCTTACAGAATCACATAATTAAAAAAAGTCTCGTTTTATTAAGTCATCATCATCATCTCAGACAAGAAGTTCACTACTTGACATAGGACGACGCAGGTAACCACGGCCTGCAACCTGCGTCGTCCTGCCATTTCTATGACAGGCTTGTCATTAGTTGACTAGTTGACTTCCGTAGTCATTTTATTGTATCTCTCATCTATACTTAGAAGAACCGTCCTGAGATACTGACTGACAGCCATATGGAGGAAAGGAGGATGGTCTCCTTGTGAAGTGTTCATACTATTTCATATGTTAAGTAATGCGAATATAGAAATACTACCAAATTATTTGTTTGGTAGTTTTTCTTTATTTGCTACCAGCAACACATAACCTTATGTTATGCTTACGTTTGTTTTTTTTATTGTAATTTAAAACTTTATTTTATTTTCTATTATTTTACAAGAATATTCTAACTATTAGTAAAATAAGGTAGCACGTAGTATACATGACGTTTAAAAAGTGTATTTTATATACCTATAGTTGAAATAAAGAAGAAACTAACTAAGAAACTAAAGGCCTTACCGAAAAACGTTACTTAACTTTAAGCATCGCTTAACATATTTTGTCAATTTCTCGCTGATACGTAATGACACTTGCGGAAAGAAGACAGAGAATTTAAGACGATGGTTAAAGTTAAGTAAAATTTTTCGGTAAGGCCGTAAGTGTGGTTCTTCGACTCCATCGCGGATATAACCGCGAAACGGATAGTCCTTGTTAAAACTTTATCCAACTCAAGTTTGCCTGATTTTTCAAGGTCGTGTCAAGATTGAATGGGATTATTACATTTTTACGAGTTTTCTAAATAAGTAAGATAAGCAAGGACTAATCCAGCTTAGCGTCACTGAGTTTACGCTCAGTGGAACAGACAAAAAACTGTCAATTTTCGTGTTGAAGCAAATATTATTAAAACCGTCTATAAAGTGCTAGGGTCCTTTTTCTTTTTATGATTAATCAAATACTTATTTGTTATATAGACTACCAGCCTCTCTTGCTCTTGTATCTCGTTGAAAAATTACAAAGAATGAAATATGGGACAAAAAGTAGGACTACGTATTATAGTAATTCGTTTTGTAGTAGTTATACTTTTTGTCCACTAATTATTTCTGTGTCGATTTTATTTTTGTCAACCGACTTTAATAAGGAGGAGATTCTCAATTCGACTGTATGGTTTAATAAAACCGTTCAGTACTTTGGTTCTTAAAACAAAATAACAGGAAAAAAACCAAATAAACGAAATTGCGTATTTTTACCGACTTTAAAAAGTAGGAGGGTAACAATCCACTTCTATTGTTTTCTTCTATTGTTAAGAAAAAACAAAAGTGCGATTAGTGGGAAGGAAAGTGCGATTTATAGTCAGAACTCTAAATCGCACTTTCCTAGTACTGACGAGGAATCTTGCATCACTGACCTAAGGATCTGTGTAACATGAGCATGCCTAAGAAACGACGTAATATTAGGCTCAGAAACGTTTCCATTGTCAAATCGTTATTTATACTGTAGTACGGTCTGTTGGTAAACAAGTCACAGCTCAGGTGGTTTGCTAAGGGGCTTGGAAGTTTGATTTCGCTGCTGGACTATTCGTACACTTGTTTGTAGTCGTTAATCTTAGTAGCAAGCGCTGTGACGCACTAACTCTAAATATAGTCTTATAGCTTTCACTATGAGTACGTTGTTAACAATTAGAGGCCATCCATATACTACGTCACAATTTCTTCGAATTTCTTGGTTTTTTGAGCCAGCTGTTACAAGGGAGGGGTCCCTTGTAACAGCTGGCTTAGGACCTTTCCCACCCCTTGTCTCACAATGTCACACTATGTCGACCACCTCCCCCCCTTAACATGTGACGAAATTTGTGGATGGCCCCTTATGGTGTAATTTCTAAACAATGTAAGTCATCATTTTCTTGCCCTTTTCCCACTAGGTGGGGTCGGCACAGCACGTTTCCCTTCGCCACTTCACTCTATCAGACGTCATCTCTACACTTACACTTTTCACACGCATATCATCTTTCACACAGTCCATCCACACTTTCTTAGGTCTCCCTCTTCCGGCCCTACCGCTTACCATCATGTTTAGGGCCCTCTTGCATACATTGCCCTCCTCCCGTCTCATGACATGCCCATACCAGGACAGCCTTCCACTTCTTAACTTTTCGGTGACTGGTGCTACTTTCAGGCTTCCTCTAACATACTCATTCCTAATCTTATCCAATTTTGTTACTCCACACATCCATCTCAACATTCGCATCTCCGCTGCATGCAATTTCCTTTCATTCTCCCCTTTGGTGGCCCAGCACTCTGATCCATACATCACGACAGGTCTTACCATGGTCTTATAAATTTTCCCCTTTAATTTAAGGGGCATTCGGGTATTCTTCTAAACAATGTAAGTAAGCTATTTAAAGTGGTTGGATGTCTTTAAGGCGGGGCTGAAAGCACGTAGCTATCTCTTTTGCGTATCACAACATTTTTAAACATATAAAATCACTGAGAGAGTTAGAAAAGTGAGAGATGATTTTGTTTATTTTAAATTGGCCGAGAAAAGGAAAATATATGTTTTTTCACTACTCTGTCTACCTGTTGTGAATAAAGAACTATAACTATGAATACGCCTTTTCTGATTAATATATAATCATAAAAATTTAGTAATTCAATAAAAAGTTATGAAACACCTATGTACATAAAAAAAAAGACGTGTGGCACTCGGAGACTGTCGCGGTAAAGCTATTGCATAGCATTTTTTATCAACTTATGTAATATGTAATTATAATTATTTATTTATTTTATTTATGCAGTATTCCTAACACCGACCGGAACAGCGGTGATACTTTTTAGTTTTTAGTTTTGCCATCTATCGATGAATAGCAGAACTTTTAATGACTTTTTGAAATATCACGCTTGTCTCTTTAGTTCTGCAAATCGCCTCTAGGTGGCATTGGTTGTATCGGCGTACTGCGTTAGGTTATTTTCGTTACGGAATTTCTGGATTCGGTCTCCACGCTCAAGGCCCGCGATAGAAGCTATGCAATAGCTTAATAAATCAGAAAATCCTAGAAGCAAGCTGCGATTCTGAATAGTTATTTATAGATATCTTTTGTCGAATACACTCGCTTTGGTTGTCGAAGGTATTCCCTTTGTAAGTTATTTCTGTATGAAGATTATGTAATTTGCTTTGAACACCTATTCTCAGAAATAATTTCAGTATCGTCAAAGAGATGATATACTTAGTTACAGTAAAAATAATAACCACGTTGAATATGTTGTTTAAACCCTAAAGCTTTCTGGGAATATTTTAGATAATATGATTCAAATGAGGTAGTCTGATTAGAGTGGCATTAAAAATATGTAAATATGGTGAATTTGGATTTTCAACATCCGAAGATGCCTAGCTTCGACTTTCTTCTCAAATTAGTCTACTTCTGAAAAAAAAACCGGACATGTGCGACTCAAACTCGCCCACCGAGGGTTCCGTACAAACTAGTAGATAAAAGGAAGAAATCATATTTTTTATATTTTCCTTCATAATCCGAAAAATATACATCGTAAAAATATTTAAAGCCCTGTTTTAGCTTATTCTAATGAATATCTTTCATATGATACCCCACATGATACGGTTAATTCACTTTAAAATTTGGACCCTTTCTAATATAGTAGAATAGTGTCTTTATGCAAGGAAGGACCTTCTTATTCTTATTCTTATTCGAGATGGGGGCGATAAGTCCTGCACTGACGTCCCGCTTGGGGTGTATTGTGCATTTCCCCCCGCCAGCGTCTACCCAAGCCAGCCTAGCTCCTTAAAATAATGTAGGCAGGCCTTGGGGTGCTGACGTAATAGCTCCAGTGGTGAAGATGGAAATGATGAGAATGATAATGATGATGACAATGACACTGTGATTGCGGATGTCGATGCAAGCCGTTGCTGTGGTGGCATAAGCAAGGATGAAGCCGAAGCTACCTTATGCAGTCCTGTGGAGATTCTGATGTCTTCCGTAGCTGAACAGTGCCATAACACATGTTCTACCGTTTCGTTATCCTCCAGACAGCCTCGACACAAAGGGCTGTCCGTGGCTCCTATTTTGAATAAGTGACTATTTAGGTTGCAATGTCCTGTTATAAGTCCCACAAGTAGCCGAAGATCCTGTCGTTGCAGTCTCAGTAGCGTATTGGTGGTGTTTCTGTCGAGGATCGGGAAAGCGGCCTTTGCGTGTTTGCAATCTTCTTTCTTATCCCACAGTTTCTGTTGTTCGCTCTCAGTGTGTCGACGTAGCAACTCACGGACCTCCATCGCCGTGGGTTTACAGAGATTTTTAACCTCGTCATTTACTGGTTTTCTGGCCAGAAGGAAGGACCTTGCATAAAGACACTATTTTTTTGTGATTAAATTAAAAATGTCCAGTTTTCGTATTATTTCATATATGTGTACTATAACACAATGCTTCTTGCCAAATTTCATAGTTCTAGGTCAACTTGAAGTAACCCATAGGTTTTGATTCCCTTGTGAGTGTCGAAATGTGCGTTTTTTCGACATATTCGGCTGTAACATTTTTTTACGAAAACTGATAATTTTGATTTTTCTTTCTGCAGCAAGAAACTATGGATCTGCGTATATGGTTTTAATTTCAACTCGATATCTTCACGCGTTCTCGAGATAAAGGTCACCCGGACGGACGGACAGACGGACAGACAGACGGACAACAAAGTGATCCTAAAAGGGTTCCGTTTTTTTCTTTTGAGGTACGGTATCCTAAAAATGAATAAAGCTGTTTAATTACATCATATTAAATGCTTAATAAAAAAGATTTGCCCTCGCATGAATCCACCTTTTTTTTTTGTTGTTTTTGTTATTTGTTAACTTAAGTTTTTTTGTTTTATTTGACAATGGCACCGGAGGCCTTTAGATCGGCTTTTCAGTTGAAATTAGCTTTTTGCAATTATTTTTTTAAAAACCTAAAAAAACCGTTTTTTTCCAAAGTAATCGGTTTAAAACCGGTTCTGAAAATTGTAATCGGTTCACATCTCTAATACATAACATAGCATACGTTATACTCCTGTAGCTAAAATGGTAAAAATACAGGTCCCAAGTACAGATTAGGATATGCTGATTAAGACCCATCGGATGTGAAATTTTTGAACTGTCTATAAATTTGTAGACTCTAACAAATTCATTTATGGCCATATTTGAAATCAGAAACATTTGTAATATAACAAATTAACTTAAAAAATCTTTTGAATGGTTAAATTATACTATGTGATTAACCGGAAAAAACTCACGATATTAATCGGTTTAAGAGAGACTATGTCTTCCAACCGATTTCGGGTCTGTCAGAGTCCCATCCGGAACCGGTTAGAAGACATCGCTCTTTTGAGCGATTATAATATCGTGAGTTTTTTCCACTTAATCAAATAATATAAATGAATACTCACTCACGGAAGTTTTAGTACAGTCAATGGTTAAATTGTTCTATCTTTTCTTTGTAAATTAGATGAATTGTGGCATGAAACAATAATCTTTATTTAATTCTTGCAGCCCGTATTTCGCTTTCACAGTTACTTGAACTCGCTTTAAACCTGCTCGCATTCTTCACAAATATCCCTGTATTTTAACGTCCTTTATTTGGTAGAAATGCTTTTGAATTGTGCCTTTGATTGTGAGCTATGAAAATTGTTTCCTTCCTCCAGGTGCACGGAAAAGATTAAAAGGTATACGTACAGCTAAGCATCGGTATTGACATGTGAGTAAATGTTTTGTTACTAAATACGCTTTGGCATGAAACGCTTTGTATTTATAGGTCACCATCATCATCATCATTATTTTTTCTTTGTAAAAGACTTACCGGTAAAATCCGTCCTTAAAATAGTTCGTAAATTGTAAAATAAATACTCAGTACATTAATAGAAATACTCTTGAGATATTTGAAAAATTAAATAATGGGATAAATCTATGTAAAACATATAGGTACGGCCTTACCAAAAAACGTTGCTTAACTTTAAGCATAGCTTATCATATTTTGTCAACTTCTCATTGACACGTACATACACTTGCGGAAAGAAGACAGAGAATTTAAGATTATGGTTAAAGTTAAGATGATTATAACGTTTTTCGGTAAGGCAATTAGTGTTTAATTTAAAAAGGGAAATACCTCTTTCACTATCTTAGTTTCACTAGCGTAATGCGCCTTACAATTGATGAACGTAGAGAAAAACACTGAACAAGTGCATGTCAGGACCACACACATGACATTTTTTCACTACGCTTAGGTCAAGCCACACACAGTGTGGGAATACACAGTGTAGTTGTATATCATAGCACATCACTTCTTGTTAGATTTTATGAATATACAAGTAAAGGGTTTATGGAATTTTCTCATTTCTCTAAGTACATTTAATAAGAATATTGTCTATTACTCGTTAACTTATAAAGCTTACTTAGCTGTGATAGTTTCCCTTATTAATTTGGTCATTGCCCTAAACTTTTCCATATTTCCAACACCAACCAAATTTATTTGGCTGGGATCCCCTGCCAGCTAAATGGTTGACCTTAATAAAAATGATCACTTTAAAGTTAATTATTTGACAAGCTGATCCCTAAATTAAAAAAATATATTAATCACCTACAGTGTTTTTGATTTACCTATTCAACAACAGCCCACACCACGGAGTAAGTAAAAAAGAGAAAAAAAATCTACTTAATTTTCTTGCGATCTAAAGATATTTACCTCATCTACTGTGAAAGATCCACTCTGAGTATGTAGGTATCTTTCGAAATAAATTTTCAACCACATAGTATTTCTGATAATAATCTAATATTAAATGTGGGTAGTAGTAGTAGGTAGGTACATCCAAGCTACATTGTAAGCAAATGTATACATTCGATTGAAAATGAATACACATGTAAATAAGGGTTACCATTTCCAAAAAGAGCTTGCGGCAGATAAAACATTTTAAATGAATTAATTTATGAAGGTTGAATCCCATTACCTTCGCCCGGCTTAAAAGCTCTGACCAAAGACCGAACATTCGGTATATTTATGTAAGGCAAGAGTGTAATTCGTTTATAATAAGGTGCACCAGGAATTTTTCTGGTTTTCTTGTATTTTTGCGATATAAATTTTCTACATTTTCCGATTGAGAGATTCAGGTAGTAATTTCCACTTATTCCGTGGTTTTCTAATATTAATGGTAAAGATTTAGGTATATAATACTTAGGTGATAATTAACAAGTAAATTTGTTTTAGAAATCAATAAAGTCAAAAAGGTGTTGACCTAACTTTGATCTAATCAGTACGATCGATCTATCTTTACATTAACTCGTTAAATTTTCTTTCTTCTGTCTTGATGTATGTTGTTGTACCTACTTGCGTACATTTCGTATTTTTCAACCAGTCTTTATGAAAATTGAAATGCATGTTTTAATTATTTTTTTATGTTTTGTCGTCGGGGATATTTGTTGCCCACAAAAAGGGGGAAGTTTTCTTTGGCGCCATTTACTGACAGATTTTGATAAAAGTTCAGTACTCAATTGTAAAAAAAATGAGCCAAGAGGTTTCGATAAAAGGTTCTGAAGTTTGTTACGAAGAAGATAAATTTATTGCGATGTCATTTGTAGGTCAATTTTGATAATATTTGGCAGAAATAAGCTATACTCAATTTTTAATAAGAATTTAGAAAATAGGCAGTATATCTCGCGAGCAAACTTTTACATCCAAGTATTGTAGCAAAAAGGTTGTAAGTTTACTGTTCGTAAAATGACTAGTTTATAATGGTCATGACTAAACATGATATTTATATTTTGCAAGCGAGTTATAAGATTTTATCGACTTTCGTCAAAATATTATATGAAACAGTATTATTTGCATTATCGGGGTTGCTCCACCTTAAAAGTTGTTTATATATATTAAGTACCATAACTCCTTATATTATGTCTGTTACGGAAAAACAAGTACAAGTATAATTATGGAAAGTTTGTTGATGTTGTGCATGTAAGGAGTTAGTAACACGATCCGGTGGGTTGGATTTTCGTTAATTACTCTTACTAATATTAATTATTAAGTAAATAGGAAGATTAAATAGGAAGTTTACTCTTCTCTGATATGTGCGTGTGCCTTCCTATCTAAGAAGTTTTAATAAGGCTTGTGATATGATGTTACACAACATAATTATCTAATTGTGTTATAAAGCCATTGTCGAGAGTAATTCTGTCTCGCTAAATAGAAATAATAAGAAAAAAATGTAAAAATTACATATTTTTTTTATTATATAAAATTATTGAAATGACTTATGAAAAAAAATCTTTGCTAAAAACTAGATTAAAATCTTAGACATTTAAAATTTTGTTTCGTTTCAAAGATCTCAGAAAAAAATAAGTACATTTTATTTTACATGTCATATTTGTATGAATTTAGAATTTAAATTGATATACTAATATCAAAATATTTTTTTTTCTGACGGTTTATAATGCTAGTCTCTAATTTTATGATGATCCGACTTTGTAGCTGACTTCGAAAAAGAAGGAGGTTGTGAATTCGACTGCATGTTTGTTACGCGATTTCTCCGCCGATTATGAATTGTTTTTGATGATTCTTTTTTACCCGACTGCTTAAGAAGGAGGGTTATGTTTTTCGCGTGTAACGTACGTATGTATGTATATATGTGTATATTTCTTTAAGATCGCTTACAGCCTAAACGGCTTGACCGATTTTGATGTTCGAGGTGTCGTTAGATTAACCTTCACTCCCCGAGTGTCATAGGTTATATTTTTTGTAATAATAATACGTCTCTCGCAAAAATAAAAAAAAATGCGTTGTTTTGTAACCTCCAATGAACTTTTTCGTAATAAATAAGTGATTTTAAATTCAAAATTCATTTATTTAGCCTGTGGACATGGGTTACATACCTAGTTGTTATATCTTATTATATATAGTGAAGTGCTCCATTTCCCGCTATGTCATACAAGCGGGACTATCATATATTCATTTTACTAGAATTATTCTAAAGAATGTGCATTTATAACATTTTACAGCGATTTTACGCATACTTTCATTACAATAAAACATTCAACAGCGTATCAAGCGTAACAAAATCAAAAAAAAGTTACACTGCAAAAACTGCTTTTCTGCGGTGGGATGTTATTTTTTTCTACGATTTTTTCGGCAAAATTAATATGCAAGTCCGTGACAATTTACAACTTTCTAGTACTAATAATAGTCTTTGAATAAAGCCGCGGACAGACAGACACATACTTGTCAGTCGCTATGTCTCCGGTCTCGGTTAATGAGGAGTTTACCCGGCTAAAAATGAAATAAATTTATCACATATGCCCCTCTCTTCGAAAATAATCTCCATATTAGTCGGCTAAACTTGATTGTATTTATATCCACTTTTAGACCTAACATATTCACTGAAGAGCAGTATAGTAAGTATTATATTTGCTTTATATTGTTTCTCCCAGTTTAATATGAAATCTTTATTATTACTTACTTAGTTGCTTCGGAATAATGATACTTTGGAAATAAATGTTTGGCAAATACTTATGATATTAATAACACATGTTATATTTGGTTGTGAGAATAATATTGGAAAAGTTATGTACTCGAACTAGGGTTCATAACATAATTGTGTGAAAAACTACATACTTTTATCTGTTTAAAGTACCTACATACTTTTATCTGTTTTGTGACTTGTATAATGTCACAGAATAGATTTACTGACTGCACTGAAAATAATACAATTATGTAACTTACAAGTCTAAATTTACGTGTTTAGATTTTTCTAGAATACTGTGCGTTTTACTATGGAGTTTATTTTTTTTCGACGATAAATTAGCGTTTGACTGCCAACAGTTACCATTTCGTTCTACGACGGAATGGGCTAGCTTAGAATAAATTAATTCTATAGCGATTTGAGGACACCCATATTAAGTGATGCTATTATAGTCAAATGAACGTAATTTATTTTATCAAGACGTGTTTTTTTTTCTATGAAATGAAGCTAAAAGTAGATCCATTAGATATAAAAACATCAACGTCTTAAAAGTTGGATAAAGTCACTCAGTGAATACTTTTCCGAGTTTTCTTATCTTATCTGGATCTTATCCGCTTTGACAAATTGTTACGTCATCATTATAATCATCATCTCAGCCATAAGAAGTCCACTGCTGGACATAGGCCTCCCCCATGGATTTCCAAAAAGACCGATTGGTAGCGGCTTGCATCCAGCGTCTTCCCGCCACTTGTATGAGGTCATCTGTCCATCTTGTGGCTGGTCTTCCTACGCTGCGCTTGCCGGGGTTCGTAATTGCTACGTCAATAATTATAATTAAAAAAACAGAAAAAAACGACTTTTAAAATACGCAATTCGTTTACTTGGATGACATTCTAACAGTTATTTTGAATTGTATTTAAATATATATATATATATATAGGTATGGGACCACCTTTGAGATATTACCTACCAAACAAAAGAAGCATCACCAAAACAATTTATAATTGGAGTAATCGCGTAAAAAAAAAAAAAAACATACAATCAAATTGAGAACCTCCTTTCTTTTTGAAAGTCGGTTAAAGAAACTGTTACGCTTAGACCTAGGGTAGATTTATTTAAGAAATTACTTAGTTATAATTTAAAGTACTTAGTCTGTTTCAAAATTTCTGCTAGATTTGCGTTCCGTTATCTCTCAATAACAGCTTGGGCCTCCGTTACAAGCTCGCTAAGCTCTATTACGGAGCTCGTTAAACCCAGACCGCGGTAATGTGAACATGAGAATGTTCGCAGAGGAACCTTTGAGGCTATGTTGGGCCAGATTAACATAACATACGTGTGATGAAATATCCGTTTGTAATGATTTATTAATGTCTTAGATCAGAAAGATTAATAACCGATTTTGATGAAATATAAGTAAAACACTCTCGATGAAATCTTCTTTAAAAAAAACTATCAAAATTGATCCATCTATTTGAGAGCTAGATGCCACAGACAGATTCACAGATATATACACGTCAAACTTATAACACCTCTCTTTTTCGGTCGGGGTTTAAAAATTTACATTATTTTTTTTCAGTACGGTCCCACTGCTGGGAACTGGCCATCTTCTCATTGTGAGAAGGGTTAGGCCATAGTCTTCCACGCTGGCCAAGTGCGGGTTGGCAGATTAAAATTTACTTGGACCAAAGTTAATTTTTTGTTGATAATTTGTGATGTTAATTTATAGTGTTTATAGTGACGTTTTCAAGGTTCCGTACCTCAAAAGGAAAAAACGGAACCCTTATAGGATCACTTTGTTGTCCGTCTGTCCGTCCGTCCGGGTGTCAAGACCTGTATCTCGGGAACGCATGAAGGTATCGTGTGAAATTAAAACTATATACGCAGACACATAGTCTCTTGCTGCAGAAAGAAAAATAAAATTTCTCAGTTTTCGTAAAAAAAAGTTACAGCCGATTAAGTCATAAAAAAACGCACATTTCGACACTCACAAGGGAATCAAAACCTATGGAGTACTTCCCGTTTACCTAGAACTTTGAAATTTGGCAAGAAGCATTGTGTTAGAGTGGATACATAGGACATATAGGTCATATAGGAAAAAAACGAAAACTGGACATTTTTAATTTAATTACAAAAAATAGTGTTTTTATGCAAGGAATGAGGGGCCAAATTTTAATGTGAATTAACCATATCATGTGGGGTATCATATAAAAGAGCTTCATTAGCATAATCTAAAACTGGTTTTTAAATATTTTTACGATGTAGGTATATTTTTCGGTTTATGAAGGACAATATAAAAAAATATATGATTTCCCCCTATTATCTACTAATTTGTACGGAACCCTCGGTGGGCGAGTCTAACTCGCACTTGTCCGGTTTTATTTTATGTTATTTCAGTAATTTCATGTCTCTAAAAGTGTTTGTATGCGCGAGTGAGACGGACGTTTTCGAATTTGGAAATGGTGTTTTTGGTATTGAAAATGAAAATATTTTCCATTTTATTTACCATTTTTAAAACTGCTAATCACATCCTGAAGCCTTTAAATCGCCAAGGTACATATTCATTTGATAAACTGACTACATATTTTTTTAACAATTTTTCCATACATTATAATTTAGAATTACAGGACTATTTCCACGCTATTTCGAAATTCTTCCTTAGTTCTTTGGCTAATTTGAATAAATTATATTTCATCGGTTAAAAATCTTAAAACATCGCAAATTTTACAAAAAAGAATACATATTTAGTAAAATACGTTAAAAATAAAACAGACCTCTAAAGTAGAAATCTCGGCTTATTCATGAATGGTTTACTTTGCGTGACATAAAGAAAATCTTTTATTAAACCGAATTTTGTTAGACAGTGAATAAGCGCTTAGTGGTGTGTATAAATATGTCTGATCAAAGAGCTATTTTTTTATCAAAGAGAATTTATCTACTTTAGGTATTGCTATAAAAAATAAGTTCAAAATCTGAAACCCGACTATTAAAAAAATACGCTATTAAAGTATGAAACAAGAAATTATTCTCATCTGAAATTTTTATATACAAACTATTTGATTTATGTATCTTGTATTAAATATGGTCATGGGGTTCATGCAACAATCGTTGTTGCAACAATCATTGTTGCCAATTGTCGTAGCACGGGTAAGGCAAAACCGTTTACTTCACAAACAACCGTTTGCGTTTACTTCAGTAAATAATTTAGTAGGCAAGTTTTTTTTTTTCAAAAAGGTAAAATTAGTTTAATTTTACCTTTAAAAAAAAAAATTGTACTTGAGCGAATGATATATGTATATAAGGAACATTAAGAGCATAAATGAAAATGCCAGGGCTCGTTATTGCGAGCAAAATGTGTGATACTAACTACTATACTTTCTAGTATAGTAACTTTATTTTTTGTTTTGGGGATTCGAGCTCCATCCTCGGCCACACCGTCGCTTTTCATCAGGGGACTTGGTGGTCAATCGTAGATCTATCTTGCATTAAAAAAATACGACTTAGAAAGCCTATTTCTACTAAAAATACGTAAAAAAAAAACAGAAACCCAGTTTACATGCTAAAATAATTACTTATTACTTTCCAAAAATTGTGAAACTTTCAACATTTTCCCGTTCGCTTCGCTCGCGCATTATTGCTGACTCTTTTGAACGATGTTGAACGACTTTGCAGATAACGATGTAATACATTTTCCATCAACGTGATAAAGACACTTATATTGAAAATTCACTCAAGAACCGTTTTACAATTCAGATATTCGTACAATATTAAATTAACCGGATGTGTCTAATAGCTACCATGAAATCATAAAACTTACAACAATAAAACTTTCAACCGGTCGCTAATGAGCG
This sequence comes from Lycia hirtaria, assembly GCA_947563715.1. Classification (NCBI taxonomy): domain Eukaryota; kingdom Metazoa; phylum Arthropoda; class Insecta; order Lepidoptera; family Geometridae; genus Lycia; species Lycia hirtaria. The sequence goes on from OX387384.1 coordinate 10,408,670, forward strand.
AACCACAGAACTTTATCTTTTCTAATATGCTAAGCATATTAGAAAAGATAAAGTTTTGTATTTTGAGTAAAACATTAAACAAACTCAAACGGAAATTGTTGAAATTTGTTGTTTCTTCAAATATATTTTACTACTGTTGAGAGAATCAAGGTTGTTAAAATAAAAGTTATAGATTTAGGTAAACAAAATATTGTTCTGTATCAAAAAAAATAATTTCAGTAAAGAAAATTCCTAAGAGTTGAGTGTAAACTGAGTGGGTATTACTGTAAGTTGGAAACATTATCGGAACCTAAAAACTTTTGAAAATTACCAAAGAATGCTAAAGCTTCTTTCAAAGAAATGTTCTCAATTTCTTTTACAAGTTCTAAGAACTTTTAATAAAAGTATTAACTTAACTGCTTTCAAAAATGAGCTTATTGTATCTATTGTTGTTTTCATAAGGTCCGAAAAACAGCACCCTCTAAAGAGAGGGATTAACAAACCGTTTATATATTTATTTCCTGAAGTTATGAAATAAATAAATAAACGGTTTGTTTCAAAATTAGGAACATGTTTAGATTTTATATTTTAACCGACTTCCAAAAAAAGGAGGTTCTTAATTGGACTGTATTATTTTGTATGTTTGTTGCCAATTATGATTCGTTTTTATTTAGTAGATAATATCTCAGAGGTGGTCCCATATAAATTTTATCAAAATGGGTTTAATAGTTCTGTTTTTATAATAAAATGACAGAAAAAATGACATCCAAGTAAACGAATTGGGTATGTAAAGAAAAATGTTACATATGCTGATTCCAAAACCATTTCGAGATTATATGTCTATAAACCATATTTTTTTATTTAGGGCACATAAAATGATGAGATCGCGCAAATTTTTGCGAAAATTTAAAAAATATTTGACCTTCAGTCGACCTCTAAAATGTAGTAAAATAAAATGTAGTTTAGTTAGTAAAAAAAGATGAAACTGACAGCATTGGCATTGACAAGAGAGACAATATCTCTATGACAACTGTCATACCAAAATAAATAAACAAAGAAAAGAATTATTTTGGTGTTTGGTGCTCTGCTACTCTATTCATTTGTATTAAATTAATTATGTTCATTATCTTTACGACGACCTTGCTTTCCTACCGTTTTGATTGATACTGCATTTACGTTGACTACTGCTTTGTTGTAAGAAACTGTTTGCCTACTGATTGGATAAATTATGGATAATTTTGTACGTGCCGACACTGCTAACTTACCTAAGGTTGAGAATCTTATCATTCTGGAGTTCATCTCAACTAGCGGCAAGAACAACATCGCAAAAATCCGAGGAGCCAAAGAGATAAAACTTATGAACAATGCCAGGATATGAAATAAAAGTGATTGACAGTACATAACTCCTTTTTGAAATGATTTTATTGTGTTTAATTATAAACCAATTTCATTGTAATTATATAAGAGATTATTTTATTTACATTTAGGTATACATTATTTATTTTATTCTGGTTCCTTTTTCTGGTTCATTGTACTGCAGCATCAATGCTTCGCCCAGGAACATATTCTACGTTAACTTGTTCACACCAGTCTTTTAAAGGTTTCCTTTACTTAAAAAAAACAGTTTATTAGGATTTTTGGCACGAAAGTCGAAACATTTCACAGTTGTAGTTTCTGAATAATATTGTGAATTTGTTTCATTTCAATGCGCAAACACAATCGCGAAGACCTTAGAATACATTAATTAATTACAACGAGCTCAATATTAATGATTAATTATTCTTTTTTCATTCTTTATGTTTACACAACGTATTTGTTTTTTCAAAACACAACAAAAACAGATGATCTCTTGTATCAGTCAGAGACAAAAACGAATAAAGGTACATGTCACTGTCAAGTTGACTTATATGTATTTTTTAGTTCATGTTGGCTATCACAACATCTTATTCAGTAGGTACGATGACGTCATCTTTCCTACGGACGATTTTATCTTTAAAAAAATATTAAAAAATAAGTACTGGACAGAATAAAAAAATATTGAAATTAGTTTTTCTAAATGATCCATTCTATCATATAAAAATATAAAAAAAATACCAAAAAAAAACTTTACATACCCAATTGCCTATTTTGAAGTTATTTTTTTAAAAGCTTTTTATACTATAATTATTTAGAGCTACTATATCTTGTTACTTGAAATTCGTGAGGAGGACTTCATGTGGATGATTTAAGTACTTATTTGTGTTTATTATATGGTAGATATTTATAATAATTACTATAATTTTTTAGCGTTCCGTAGTAAACAAGAAACCTTTATAGTTTCGCCATGTCCGTCTGTTTGTTTGTCTGTCCACGGCTTTTCTCAAATAATATCAGTACTAGAAAGCTATAATTTGGCATGGACATACATAAATATTGATTACGCATAGAAAATTCTAGGATTAAGACTTGAAAAAACCTTCTAGGAGCTTCTTTACGAAATTACAAACAACTTTAATTCCACGATTCTTGAAAAATAAAACAAATAGTTAATTTCCATTTGATATAAATACCTAGAGAGTAATAAAACCACATCGCACGAAAAGTGGGAATGATTTATTTTTTCTCACCTTCCCCATCGTCTGGGGTATTGTTGACTGGGTAAATCCGAAAACCATTTTTCGATTTAGGGATCCGTCTGCGAAATATGTATATTACACTTTTAATTTTTGCTAAAGTCTAAAATTTTGAACGTTTTAGTTCTGAAAATATGACTCTGTGATGTTTGAATTTTGAAATTACTTTCCGCCCTAGGGGATAAAATGCGGTTATCCACGCCAGTCATCATCATCATCATCTCAGCCATAAGAAGTCCACTGCTGGACATAGGCCTCCCCAATGGATTTCCAAAAAGACCGATTGGAAGCGGCTTGCATCCAACGTTTTCCTGCCACTTGTATGAGGTCATCTGTCCATCTCGTGGCTGGTCTGATGACATACGGCACTGAAACGTGGTCCCTAACTATGGACCTTATAAGGAAGCTCAAGATCACGCAACGAGCTATGGAGAGGGCTATCCACGCCAGTACCTCAACGGAAATCTGAACTTTTGGAGCTAGTACAAATGTTTGTTGTACTATGCTACAAAATACTTTTTGTTTATAATAGGGAATATGCATTATTTATTTTTATTTGGTCATACAAAGGCCAGTAATGAACAGATCCATTCCACAAAAACGTAAATATTTTCAAAAGTAAGTAATAAAGTTAGAAGAATTTTAATTTTCTGTTAGACAGAGTGCACACTATCGCGAACGATGACGTCATAGTCCACGTTGTGTCATACTAATTCAATTCGAACTATTGTTTCGCGAGAGAGGGACAGAACATCCTTCATCTAAATCTTTAAATGTTTATATCTCGGAAGTTTATTACTCATACGAATATTTATTTTTTGTATAGGTATGTATTACATTTTAGTAAACTATTGTTTCTATGAAATAAAATTCATGCATACTACCTATTGCTCGTAGAGATTCTCTGCGAGCAGTAGACTTCGCACCATCTAAGTAGAGAGCACACATTGAAATATTTGAACTACATTTGAGCTATTTGTTAGATGTTTTTAATGATTTTTCACCCAACCATCCAACGCAATCACCCAACCATCCAAGGTAGGCATAGGAAAACGTTCAGATTATTTCGTGACGTTTTAAAATAAGAATAACATTTGAAACATTTTTTGTCCGATTATTCCGCAGAGATTTTTAGACAAAGAACAAAAGTCTACAAAAATAGTTTTGATCAAAGAGAAATTTTTGATTGGGTAACCTTTGATCCATCGTATTTTCAACGCAAAGTTTTAACTCTCTCAGAATTTTTGGTGTGATTTTAAAAGCTTGCTATAAGTAAACACAGAGATATAAAAAGTATTTTATACGGTTCGCCAATTAATAACGTGAGAATATACGAATGTATAACGACGGTCTGTGGCCACTGCCAGCTCACGAGTGACAATGTCCATAAGTCCGTACTTTTTAATTCATTTTCGGCCTTACCGAAAACCGTTACTTAACTTTGATCAAAGTCTTAAATTCTCTGTTCTTTCCGCAAATGTCATTACGTGTCAGGTAGAAGTGCACAAAATATGTTAAGCATTGCTAGGCACAATAAGTAGGTAACGATTTTCGGTAAGGCCGTTTCTCTTCAACGTTTTGTTAAATGTTCTTAAAATAATTATTGTAAGGAATGCTCATGTAGATACTTTTTACAAAGACTTTGTGTATATTTTTTTTGAAAACGTGCACCCAGTATCATCTCAAGAATAATGTAAATAACGAAAACGTAAGCTACACTATGAAATATGCTCTTATGCAGCTTATGCGTTTATGCTCTTACTTTGTTTTTATTTGAATATAGTTTAGTAGAATAAACTAGCGGTTGACGATGAATGGATTAGGTACTCCTTTTTGAAAGAAAAGTAAATAACCATGGAGATTTTATTTTATACGTAACGCATGTTCATCAATCGTAATTTTTTCGTTTTATAAATGGCGGAGTAATCGGTAAACATGATTTAAAAATTACATTGATAACCTCTTTTCCCGACGTTAGACAAAACACTATGGGGTTTTATCAGCTCTGCATATATCCCATTTGCATATAGCCGGAAATGACGTAGGTATTTCTGTACCGCTCTTGGAGATTGCAATTCATTGCTGTCCATAAAATGTGTCAATGACTTTTATTTGTTGGTTAAGTTAAAATTGCGAATATTTTTTAGAACCCATTTACTTTCGACATTAGGCATTTTTTTAATGTAATATTGTTACAGATCTTCTCTTTCTACTTTTCCGATATTTTCCGAAGCCCAAACTTTATCTGAAAGTATTGTACTTATTACTACTTGTAATAAAGTATTGTACTTATGCCCAAGCTAATTTCTATTCCAAGCTATATTTAATGATCATCTGAGACAGCGCCTTTTGATAAGCTGTGGTCAGAATGCCTAGCCTGTCGATTATAAAATATATTTCATTTTAATAAAACTCAATTTTGTTTTGTTTCAGAGCAAAAACGTCGATACCTTGAGGCAGGCTAAAACAAGGGAACGCTCCAGTGATGTGTGAACACTTTTTATAAAGAAAAAGTGAAACAGTGCGTCCCAATAGAAAAGAAATGGTGGAGTTTAATATTGATAACTAATTCTACGAGGGCCTTCTCTGACGTAACCGGCAAATGAGGCGTGGGGGTGTGCAATTGTGCATCTAACGCTAGCATCACAAAACTGTGACAGTACAGAAGTCAATCTACATACAAAGTGCACTCGAGCAACGCACACATAGACACCGCTCACGGACGCGATATCTCGGACCGACTGGGACCAGTGTGAGCGCGAGTTCCATCCACTAGCTTACTGTAAACAATTACAACAACAATAAGCAAAACAAAAATATTACAATCATGCATTTCGCCAATGTGGAAATCGTCGTAAGATATTTTCTGTGACAAATTTGTAATATATATTTATATTACCAAAATAATATTTTTTAGGTACTATTTGTTTATATTTCCGTGTTTCATGTTTCATTCTCAACAATAAATCAAATAACTAAATACGAGTGCCACTACCGCGATAGTTTTTTATGCATAAGCCAAAGTTTACAACCCTAGCGCGACCGCAGAGTTTAGGTATGAAAAGTGAAGTACATACATGTGATTGCCTGCTGTACTATCTACGTTTTGTGCTAGCATCTTTAGTTGAAATGTTTCATTTCTGTGTCTCGGCCGTGAATGATGGGATTTCGACGTTTTTCTGAAAAGCTTCGGCTCGCATCGAGAGCTCTATAAAATTCGATTTTCGAAGTTATTCAGCGCTTCAGGGGCTAAATTGCATACCCTTTGCACCTCCACCCAGAGATGGCCCTGAGATTTACCTCAGAGATAATTATGTATAGGTTTGAGTCAATAGTGATAACAATGGTAGTGACGCTGGTACCTCCGCTCATTAGCAAGCGATGTGATGCGTTCACGAGTAATTGTAGGTGAAAATCATAGTGCAATGGACACTGCTATGAATATGTATTGTGTGAGTTGAATATGGCTATATCTGTATATTATGATGTCGACCTATGTGGTAACGTTTTGTATAGAATATAAAAGTGTATAATTATTATATATTAAAGTAGTTGCAAATTTCGTTTGAGCGCGGCCTTTAGTTGTGTTCGTGTCGTGTTTATGAATGTGTGAGTGCCGCTCGTTCGTTCCGTCGCGCACTCACACTAAACCAATGTGTATGTACATTGATACACGAATACTACAAATAAAGACTCGTGTACTCTCATGTCCTGTAACAATTATATAGTATTTTAACCGGTTGAAACTATAGCCGGAGATTTCGGCTCAAAAATAGACGTAACTTGTAATTTTTAAATGAAACTGTGTAAGAACTGTGTTAAAATTATATATTACACCAAAGTCAGAAAAGTTCTACCTACTAATAACATTTTATTTTTGAAAGCCGAGTGGTTGAGCCGATTTGATTAGTTTTTGTAAATATTCGTAACGGCACGAATATTATGTTCTTCAGAAAAATTTGAAAGTTTCGAAAAATATAAAAGAGTTTGTTTTCTGTGAGATTTTTTATGAATATTTCTGTTTGAGTGCTGACGCACACCGAGATGGTAAGTGGCCCCATTGGGTGTCGCGGCTGCTATTTCAATGGTTAAACAATCTTCAATTGCTGGCGATTGTTATCTAATAGCAGTTTAGAAATAGGAAATAGCTTTAGAAATAGGTAGCTACTGTTAGAAATCATTTGCCAGCGATTGAAGTTTTATTAACCATTCAAAAAACAGGCTTTTTTTTGCCTTTTTAGAATGTCTGCCAGGCTTGGAAAATTGTTATTATCATTAATGACTGTGTAAACTTGTAATATAAAAAGTGACATGAATGTTTTTGGCAGGCGTTAAAATATGACAAACAATGAATTCCTTTTGTAGCCCTTTCTTGTTAATGAACTTTGTAAATTAAGGTTGCAATTACGATTAATTGGCGTCAAAATATTTATTGATTTATTTTCCTCTAAATAGCTACATTTAAATAACTTTCGAAGGCAATAAATATGTATTATGTTTTATCAAAAACTATAGGTGTGTGTGTACAACCTGGCTCATCCAAAATAATAACGAGCTAACGAGGCACTGACCAATAAAATGATATAAAAGTAAGTTTAGAAAATTAAAACTGCTGAACCGATTTTGATGAAAAATGGCTAAGAATCAAACCTTCTTCAAACAAATACGCTTGGTATGGTGTAGGTGTGTGGTTTTTGCGAGAAAATATTTGAAAAGACATTGTAAAATTTATTTAAATAAGCATTATTTAGAATAATCATTGTTAAAATCATTTATTTATTAAAACGTCTGTTGGAATTTAGGTTATGCGGGCAGTAGAAGGTAATTTAGAAAATCATAACCCTCCTTCATACACACAATGTCCACCCTAATGCGTCCTGCTGTAATTTTCGTAAGGACTAACACCCCAAGGTTTTTATTTTGAACAAACTGGTTACTCACGTCTATTTTGACTAACCCGTTTGTTCAAAATAAAAATGTGTAACAACCACGTTAGTCCCCAAGGGCTTTCCTAATTAAGTTACAAGCTAATAATTATTAATATCAAACTGAACTCATTTTATCTAATTAGCCAAATAAAAACGAATTTAGGGACAGTCCGTCCTTTGTAACTGGATATCAACGCCTTTTTAAACCTTTTGCCACAGAAGAAACATACGGAACGGACTCTCTCCGCCTCCCGCCAATCTCGAGTTCATCACCCGCTCCCCGCGCTCGTCCTGTCGTTTGCCAGAGTTTGGCGGTACGGCGCCATTCATTTGTCAGACGAGACCTCTCGAATTTGAATTGACGTCACGAGCGAGTGGCAATCAGACGACAACCATAACTTTATACATCAACTTGTGTATGTGCCATTGCCATTGCCATTAGCACCGCATTGTATGTAATGTTTCATGCTTTCTCTTTTATTTTTATTGAAAACAAAAGAGAGGGCATGATAGAACATAGCTCAAATGGCCTTACCGAAAAACGTTACTTAACTTTAACCATCGTCCTAGATTCTCTATTTTCTTTCCGCACATGTCATTACGTGTCAGCGAGAAGTTAACAAAATATGTTAAGCAATGCTTAAAGTTGAGTAACGTTTTTCGGTAAGGCCCAAAATGTTTACCGCTACGTATATTCGTTGCTTGTGACGTCATAGCGGCCTCCATCACACAATATTAAAACATTATTATAAGTACATCAAACGCAAAAATACTGAAATTATTCTGTTAAAATTCAAAGTTTCAAATAAAGACATAAAATAAGCACCTTATTTAAAGTATTACTTAGTTATGTTCAAAAATTGCTTGATTATTTCTCTAAGTAAAACAAAGTTGTATAATGCGATTAATTAAAACAAAGTTTGCTTCGACTGCGTATTGCTAAGTTTGAAGCCTATTTGTAAATTTAATTGTTACTTTTAATGCAACGATATTAATTGTAAATAATAATAAGTACTCGTAACTTGGACAATTCAAGTCATCCAAACTTCGTAATGAATCAATTTGAACTTTGAAACAAAATTTGTCTTTAGTCAAGTTTGTATAATGTTCATCTTTGTAAATCATTGTTCCTAATCATGATTTCAGTTTATTTTCATTCTAAAGGTGTGACAAACTAAGAAGGGATTGACAGTTACACTAAAACAATACTTATTTTACAGTTTCTTTTTATTTCCTCATGAAGACTTCGTAGAAATTAAAAATTTACAGCATATTTTAATAATTATGATAGAAAAAAGTAAGTATACAACGAAACAATAAAATTGTGGTTAGCTTTAATATCAGTTTTTATTTGCGGTAAATCATACCTTCATTCATTCATTCATAACAGATTCATTTTTTATTGTAACATTAGATATAACATTTAGTAGAACAGTAATTATTGTAAATATGTTTATTAAATATCTCAATATTGACCTAAGTTCTTCCAAAGTCATGTATGTGCAAGCAAGCGCAGCGTAGGAAGACAAGCCGCTTCCAATCGGTCTTTTTGGAAATCCATAGGGGAGGCCTATGTCCAGCAGTGGACTTTTTATGGCTGAGATGATGATGATGATGATGAATGTATGTGCACTATGTGCGTATGTGTTTCAGTAGAGTTAATTACAATACATGTTGAAGATTGCAATGGTTATTTTTATATATGTGTAAATTTTAATTGGGATAGCTTTACTCTAAATAAATGTATGTAAATGTCCCGCCTAGAAAGTGATTGTTTTTATTTTATTTTATTTATTAATATCAAAGAAGTTCTTGCACTGATGAATGAAATGCATGCTTCTGATATTTCTGATGTTACGAAGGAAAATTTTAAGCTAAAATAACAATAAAGATATTTTTTACCCAATTTCGTTTTATTGACTTTCAGCATGATGTTGTCTTGACCCAGTTTTCTCAGATCAACTCAATTAAACCAACAGACAACTTGAGTAAGTTTGAAGAGGCTTGATTTCTGCAGATTTTTTTATAGACAACCAATTAAGACGAGAAAAATTGTCTGGAAAATTTATCTTTGTTTGACAATGATGATTATATTTTATTATTTTTGAAAAGAGGCGTTTGTAAGCTCTGCATTTTTTCGTAACATGCTTGCATACTTAAGAACAATGAAGTATAGTTACTGCGTTTATGTTTACAGAATGTTGATAGCATTTGGTCCATTATAATATTTACTAATATTATTCTGTAAGACCCAGGCGGAGATGGCGGAACGAACTGGACTTTCAATATCTCGACATAAAAATTTGAAATAAAGGTTTTAGATTGTGTAGGTTGATATTTTGGAAGGAGAGGGAGGCCTTTGCTCAGCGATGAGCGGGTCAGGCTAAAGTAATATTTTTTTATTTTTTTTGTAAATCTAGTAAGTTATATTATATTTAGGAAAAGATAAACAAAACTCGATCTTACTTTGAAGCCAATAGCAATATAACATTCAGCTAACTAGTTGGAAAGAAACTATTTCGTCTCGAGCATCGGCGTAGAGTAGCAATTGGAATTTTCAAGGTAAATATATATCTCTTGAATCGTTGAGGTGTATCTTTAGCCACACCGCTTACCATCGGGTGAGTTGGTCAATCGTATATCTATTTCAGGCAAAAAAAGATAAGTAACGAAAATCTAACAATATCTCGCATTGAAGCGTTCGCTCAATAGGTGTGTCCATTTGACTACAAAAGATCATATATATATACACTATATATATATATATCACAACTGTTATTTGATATGTAAGTATATGTATACCGCTAATTAGGGTAGTCGCAACCAACTAGCTTATTTAGCGGTTTAATTAACGGCCTAGGCGCTTTACTAAAAGTCGCCGTTTAACTAATTTCCTGGATGATATACAGCTGTAGTGTAATACAACATTTAATTATGGATTGGCCGATGAAACCTTCGAAAATATGACACCTTCAGAAAATTATTACCCTCCGGCGACTAAAAATAACATAATAAGTACGTTTTTCCGTTAAAAATGTAGTTTATCACTTGCTGGAGCCCCGGGAAAAATTAATTACGGCTGTTTTTCATCCCAGATAATAATCTCAAGTTATAGCAGGACACCAGAAACATTAATTAGTTATTTTGCAAGTAGGAAGTTCAGCTTCCTGATAAAGAATTATTCTAGTTAATAATTATTCTTATTAATCGTTATTCACAATTCTATATCGAGTCAAGTAAACATAAACTAAAATACCATTTTATTGTACACCGTCATATGAACCAGTATTAAAGTTTAAAATACTTAAATAAGAAGTTTGAAGTCAAATCTCTCTTGCGCATCACAACATTTTTAAACTTAGAAAATCATTGGTTAAACCACTATTATTAACGGGATATTTACCGTGGTTCGCGTTAATTTTGAGCTCCCGATCCACGCGAACACCCGTAAATATCCCGTTAATAATATAATAATAGTGTTTTAATGAATGACCGTGATAGTTTAAAAAATAATCATTGGTTATATTAATTTAGGAGAAATATTTTAAAAAGGTTTTATTCAGATTTCATTTATACAGACGACAGAGTAGTGATAAAACATAATTTTCCTACAGCTCAGCCAATTTAAAAGATATATTTTTCTATATACCTATATAAACAAATTCATTCTCACTTTTCTTTATCCCTAACCAATGATTTGCTATGTTTAAAAATGTTGTGATGCGCTAGAGAGATAGCTGCGCTCGTTGAACCAATTCATTGAGATGAGTTTGACCAATATCTCAACTGATGGTAAACGACGGTGTGGTCGAAGGCGGAGAGAGAATAGAAAAATACATTAGTTGTGCGTGGTCATAGTCATATCTTTATTCATAAGCTCCTGGTTAACAGGTCGTACATTAATTGGTAAGAACTTGTTTCCATTTTCCATTTCTCATTACTGGCATATGAATGTCACAATCCACGAAACACAGTTTTACTTGGATACGGATTTTTGAAATTTCGATGGAAAATATATAAAAGTCTGCCTTTCTATATGTCACGTAGCCAACGTCGCTTCGTGTGTCTATTTGTACGAAACACTTCTTTTCCGGGAATGCTGTACAACTTAGTTATGGATTTGAGGAAAATTGGCGTTTATGGGGGCGATAGGCTGATCCTTTATCACAGCGAGTCAACAATTTCCAACAAGCGTCAACGGCACATGGTCTTTGATGTCTACCCCGCAAATGAAAATAGGTGAGTTTATATTACGTGAGTATTGACTTTAATTAGGCTAAGGCATACACATCTAGCGTATGCTTTAGGCCACTTACTTGTCGCTTGGTCAGTTATTTAGATGTACTATTACCTATCCTATGATAGGTAATAGTAATAGTTTTTTTTTTGGATATAGAGAGATGTAAATATAAGAGATTTTTGGAGAAGTGGGATGTTTTGAAAACAAGTAGCCGGCGCTATCGGCATACACCAAATAATAATAGTTTGTACATGATATCGAGCGTATCTAACTGTAGGCGAAGTTACCAGAACTAAAATACTATGTCGATAAATATAACATGTGGCGGTAAAGGGCATACCTATTCTCAAATAAAAAATAACTACTTGTATACAGCCTTACCTACAGACTTAACTTTAGTTGAACGTCATTGACAGACTATAGAAAGCTAATAAAAATTGGTGAAATTTCGTGAAATCACCCGATTAAAAATGTTTGGAACCCAGACTATCGATTTGGTCGTTGATAATTAAATGTTTCCTGAAAATTATAACCTGGACATAGACAGAATTCAATGTAAAATAGAACAGAAATTTCAGACAACAAAACACTCGTCAAAGCCGCGTCGCTATTGCATCGCCCCTCACGTCACTGTCTAGCAGACAGCCACAAGGTGTAGACACTGCTCTGTAGTTGTGATGAACAAAGTGAGTGTTTAAAACATGACATCTACTACGTGTACTAACGTAGATATAGATTGCTGCCTGGGTATATTAAAATCTAGAGTGAATAAGTACTTTTACGTGTTTCATTTTCGGCCATAGCGTTGCTTTCCTTCATGCAAGCTGGTGGTCAATGATATAGCTATTATAAAATAGCTCTAACAAAAAATTTACTAAATCTAGATATAAAAAAATAAATTAGGTAAGGCTGGTCAAACTCTAAGCAGCCGATAAGGCTGGTCAACCTTTACCTACCTGATTGATATGACGTTGCTTCCATGTACCCAGCACGTCACTAATCCAGCAGCTATTTGAGGGTAGTAAATCCAGGCCGGTGCGTCACGATATGCAAATTTAACGGCGCTATATTTTTGTTTTGTAATTTTTACCCTTAACCCATCCGCCGGTAGTAAAACAGCTTCGTAAATATTCATGTGACGAAATCCTCCAAATGAATCTGGCCGAAGTAACCCCTGTAAATATAAATTTAATATTATTTACGAGATTGCTTGCGTCTGCACTGCTAGTGGCTTGTGAATTATTGCTCCGTGGAAATTCCTTTTGAATAAATAAGTTGGAGCAGTTCGATATGATTGTAGAATATTGTTTGTAAATCTATATTGAAACGTCTATTTTAATATTGTTACAGTCACCGTATAATCCTCAGTTAAAAACTATCCTTCAGTTAAAATATTGTTTTCTTTTTAAGTAATGATTCTTCTTAAGGTATATATATTTTATGTACGTATTTTTATTGTTGGTTATTTTAATTCTGAAATATAGACACATAAGCATAATTATGTTATTCTAAATGAAAATTTTACAAATAATTACAAATTAAACAAATTTACATTTGATGAAGTTTGGAAATCAGATGTTTAGATTCACGTGCGAACGAAGTCGCGTGTGCAGTTAATAATGTAAGTGATGATTCTTTTGAGTGCCATTTAAGTTATATTATATTTTATATACGTACTTTTATCGTTGGTTATTTTAATTCCGAAATATAGATACTCGACCATAATTATGTTAATCTAAATGAGAATGACAGTTAAGTAATTTATCAGCATTTTTAATGCTGATAAATTACTTATTACTGATAATTTATCAGCATTTTTTAATGCTGATAAATTACTTAACTGTCATTCTCTTTCAAAAATATAAGATAATTTTATAAATAGGTAATTAAAAATTAAACAAACTTACATTTGATGAAGTTTGGTAAATCAGATGCTTAGATACACGCGCGAACGAAGTCGCGTTAGCAGCTAATAATATAAGACTGTAAGTGTGATAGATAAATGTTAAATGATGTTTATTAAATATAAAAAAAAGGTCGAGTAATACTCGCCAAGGGAATGGTAATTTCCTCACATCAAAATCGGTGAAGCCGTTTAGGCTCTAGGGCGTGCCAAAGAAATATACATACATACATACGCTCGAAAAACATAACCCTCCTTCTTTCGCAGTCGGGTAAAAAAGAAACCTGACTCATACTGAATGTAAAGATAAAAGGTAAGGATGTGTTCTGAATTATAAGATAGATTGACGAGAGCACGATAAAGGAATAACAAGAAATGAACGTGTTTCCTCTAGCACTAAAAGCAAACGATACATGATATATTTTATAAAGGAAAACATTTTTCCTTAAAACAAGTGATCACTTACACTTGTGAAAACTATATTGAACTATTTCGTAACGAACTTCTCAGTTAGATATAAATATTTGTGAACATTTCACACACCATCTAACCCAAACTAAGCAAAGCTTGTACTATGGAGCTAGATGGCTGATAGAATACATATATATTATTATTTTAAATATATACACATGATACACAGAAACACACAGATACACAAAACAGACGTCCAATGTCATCATACAAATGTTTGTACTGGGTGGGGATCGAACCCACGACCTACAGCTCAGCAGGCAGACATACTACCAACTGAGCCACAAGGCCAGTCAATAACTATATTAAACTTAAACTATACTATATTAACTGATATTACCTACATTAATTTTACCCTAAAGAATGGTTATTTATGTTCAGTTGTTCCTACTTTTTTGTTTAATTTTATGGTGTGTACAATAAAGAGTTTATCTATCTATCTTTCACTCGAAAACGTACAATCAACATCCTATCAAGCATAACTTAAACTTTAATAATTAAAATCTTACTTTTTTTCTTTTAATAGGTACAGATACTTTTATAATTAACAAAACATTTATTGAATCAGGCGTTACTTTGCGGAAATTCATAGTCAAAAACTTAAATCTATCTTCCCTGGCAATACAACGCAGTAATGCCATAGGCGTGCTATGGGCGAATGGAGGGACATCATGTCACAATGCTTGGCTTATTGTAAGAAGATATCACGCTGTCGAGCATTTGTTAAATATTGAAATTTTCCATTTGTCATATTTTATTTTTTATCATTTTATAATGACATTATATTTTTATATAATTATTTTCTGACATTTTTAAGTAATTGACTATATTAATTAAGTATGTTTCAGTTTTTTTGCTATTAATTTTCTGTTTTTTAATATTGACGTATGTAATTTTATTTTAACGATTTATTATTAACTGTGTTGACTTTTTTTTGTAAATATCATTAGTGTAATTCGCGACAACGCGGTGCTAATTTGATTAAATAATAATAATAATAATGGACGTTCGGTCGGGGATCCGCGCGGGGGGATTATTAATTGGTTTGTTCAAGTTATTTTTGACGTGTCCATTTTGGTGATAATTAATGTATTTTGTTATTGTTAATATTGAACTATTTTAATATTTTTTTATTGTGAGCAACACTTGCAACTATATGTATGATATATTAAAATGACTACAATATTTATAACTTATATTATATTGTATAGTGGGTTTCTGCTTTAAGGTCTCCAAGCTTGCACCTACTTTGAATACTTACTACATTATATTGGCGACGGAGTAGTGAAAAAACACATACTTATTACAACTTAAGTAGTTCTAAAATATGTGTTTTTTCACTAACCAAGTTAAAAGAACGAATAAAATAAACAATTATATTTTTATAATCTAAATAAACAATTATATCTCACTTTTCTAGTATCTTAGTAAAGATCGAACAAAATCTTTATTTCAATCATTTTTTATCTAAATAAACAATTCTTTCTCACTTTTCCCATTCAGTCAGTATTCAGTTCAGAAATATTGTGATGCGCGGTTTAAGCTCAACCTTAACCTTTTTTTCTAAAAGCAAACTCAGTCTCTGGTATCGGAGTGTAGGATAACATTTTCACTCGTGGATAGAAGGTATGGAAATTTTCCTGTGGTAGAACCACAGGAAAACTTCCATACAAAAGTCTTTCATTCACTGCTGTGTCTTATATTCGAAGTAGGCAAAAGTAAAAGCCTTAAAAATTCGAAGCGGAATACATGATTATTATTATTATTATTGTACGGATACATATGTAAGTTAGATTTACAAAGAAATAAATCAATGACTCTATACAAGTGCCGATCATCTTATGGAATTGTTGATATATTTTTTCTCAAATTTAAAAAAAATGTAGGATAATGTAAAAATGTATATACTCTTACTTGTGCTGTAAAGAACCACTCCTTAAAAAGCGACTAGCTCATTAAGATTAACCTTGTATAAACCTTCTACACTGCATGTCTGATCTGACACCAAACGAATTTTTCAAATGATCTTTATCTCTCGCTGTATCCGATTTATATTCAGGTTCGGGTATAAATTCGTTCTCACGGGCACAGGTGAGATTACAGTGGCACTGACATAATCAGGGGTTTTCTGATACGGTCTAAATCAGTGCAGGTAAGCCTGGTTAAGGTAGCATTCCGAGGGCCGCGACCAGTTTACGTGATCGATATGTGGCGAAGCAACATCAAATCTATCTGAGGCTTAAAACCACACCGTCACCACAGAATACATTAATAGTATTATATACAGAACGGCCACTCTCCTCCTCCCGCCAATCGCAGGTTCCCGTCCCCTCGCTCAAATTTCATAATAATCAGTTAAGCTGTTCAGTCGTGAAAAGGTAACAAACAGATACGAGAAAGACTGTTACTTTGGCTTTTGTAATATTAAGTAAGGATACTCATTCTTTCGTTTGATATCAAGTTATAGTATAAAAGTTAGACTGCAAAAAATGCTCTTATCCAGTATTTTGATATTCATTTAATACAGATACTGCGTTGTGTTACAGATATTAACCACATCAGGGGCACGCCAGTCGCATCGACCACAACTTGACCCTTTTTGCGGATAGGTCAGCAAGTTTCAAGTCGATATTCCGAAGGCAGTAAGGTTAGACTACTTATTCACCCGTCGACTTTCTGATGGTAATTTGATGAACATTCCTCTCCACTTACTAATAACACCGGTAGTGATGGGACTGGAGAACGAAATGATGTAGATAAAACTTTGATAACGTGATGGGAATGTTACATTACATTTTTTGTCGTGATGGGAATGTTACATTACATTTTTTGTCTAGTTTCAGAAACGTGGATATTAGGATATCCACAAGTCAGTCTCTATACGTCTATCTTGGTATCTTAAAACTTGACTCACATTATGCTAGTAACGTACTGAGTAGCCCTGAGTTAGAGAAATTAGTTCCTTCCAGTAAAGTTTGCGACGCTTTACTGAAACGTGACTGGGAGTTGGCCGTGACTTATTTACTTGACTTTAACTGTGCCTTGACTGCACTATAGTAGTATATTTGTATGAGAACGTTAAATGCTCAAATCGCGCGATTCAAATACGATAATTAATGAAAAAGAAGTAAATCAAACTTAAAACATTGATTAGATCTTAAAAAACTATATTTGTTAAAGTACGCAGATGCGAAATTAGGAATTCCAATATGTTTATACTACATAATATTATATTTGAAAAGTACACTCAAATAAAATAAACACATACAAGATTTTCGCGATAAAATAAACATGATAAAATCGGTGTTGTATTTATGTCACACTCTTTTAGACTAATTACGTAAGTAAGTATGTATGTATTTATTTTCTCGTGCTTCATTCTGAAACCAACTCTAGATTACAACAACATTCAACATTCGCAGTCTACACATACTTATTAGAAACATCTATTTACGATTAGGGAACCGAAAATAGAGAATTACGCATGTGTTGAAAGATTTTTCATTAGATTCTTTTATTTTCCAAAATGTTAGACCCATCACAAGAATAAGGCTAAAAGAGACGAAGGACAAGATAGAGACATAGTAAGAATGAGATTGTTTTGGGACAAGAAATACTGTTGTGTAAAAGAAAAGGATGAGAAGATGGCACCCAGCAGTGGGGCAGTTTGTACAAACAGGGCTGATAAAAAAAAGAAAAGGAGTTACGTTTGTTAAAGATTGCAACGTTGTTTTCATTTTAGGTTTCCGTACTCAGAGGGATCTGATTAATAAGCCTACGCAGTATGTATATTTATTCATTTATCTCGTTTGCGTTTGGTATACCTAAAACGCAGTTCCCCTAACATCTTTCATTTTGGATTTCAACAATCCTAATTCTGAGTAGCAGATTAGCAATTGATAGATTCAAACAGGCGATATCTCTACTAAGATTAGAAATGTCATTGCCATTTCAAATATCATTTCAGAAGCTACCGTATTTCAAAAACATGCACCACACTAGAGTCTCCCACACAGATGTAGTTTGACCTAATTGCATTTCCGCACATGGCTCCTGGCGACGCCGTGTTTTTGCAAGCTCAGTGTGGAGCCTCGCATATTTAACCCTTTAACAAGAAGGTGTCGACAAAATGGAAACATGCCCGAATTTAAGACGTGAAAATAACTTTATCTTGCTTGGGATTGCATTAGGTTCGCCATTCTGTTTTCTATGTTTGGGATATAAATTAAATATTTTCGAATACAAACACACAACATGGCATGGTGTCAAACATTGTACATAGCTTTTTTTATGGTTCTGTATTTTTATCTAAAGATTAGTAGTCAAATTACTTAATTAATTTTTTTTTTAATATAGAAATAAATCAAAAAAGTTCGTTGCAATTACTTTTTTTTATTTTTTTTATAGAAGATACTTTAGAATTACTTTGTTTTTTTTGTCTCACTTCCGTTTGTTACCTTTTTTGAAATGGCCGAACAAATTGTCAAGAAATTTTATCTGGTAACCTGGAGTCTCATCTGTATGATTTTTTTACCCGAATGCGTAAGTAGGAAACCAATGTTAACGGTGTATGGTTGTGTGTGTATATATGCTGAAATCCCATAGATCCTCTTTCCTTAGATTAGATTGTCCTTCCTTCAAAAATTGTATCCTAAAAAAGAGTATAATAACATAATAAGGCCGCTTTCTTCATCGAGACTTGCAAAGAGACGAGAGATCACGGTTATCGCTTAACATCAGCGGAGTCATCTGCTTGTTGCTTTATGTATTCTTAAATGTAGCTCTGTCGCTGTAAACAAGGGCGTCGCCAGCCCATGGCCTAAGGGGGGGGGGGCAAGTTAATATTATGGAGTATGAGAAAAATGCACAGCCTTAGGACTTTGGCTGCTTTGCAGTAGGCTACATTTTTTAAATCTCTAGGGGCAGCTGCCCCTCCCCCCCCTCTGCCCCCCCCCCCCGGCGACGCCCTTGGCTGGAAATACAATTGTTCTAACACAATTCTCTCTCAAAACTGGTTGAAAAAAAGGGCGATGGCTGGCACATGCACTTGTGAATGAGCGCTTCTTGAGCTGGACTAATCAGCGTATACACGCATGCATGTGAGTTAAGTGTAATTTGATACAACTTTCTTAGATAAGTGTAATTTTGTCTTCCTCTTGCATACTAATAAAAATATATATATATAATATATTAGTTTAAAAAAGGCATAGATCCCGGAGCCTGTGGTGCTCAATTTTATAAAATAAAAAAAAAACACAATTTTCCGATCAAATAAAATATTGCTGGCGACCCTACAGAAGATGATACTGCGCTATAACTTTATAAGCGCTGAAGACATTTGCCGAGACATTATTGTTTAAGCTTTCCACAATCAACCTCCATGGTCATAATAAAGCTTTTGAAATGAAAGCTGGAACGCTCCAGTTATCTTTATGGAGGGCCAGATGGGCCGATTCTCGTTCCATGGGAAAAAATCTACGGATTTTTATCGTATTTTGTCGGTTGGTGTGGTATTGAAGTACCTTGTGTAATGTGCTAACTCTCATATAGTATCGTACAAAATGTTATGTTTCAAATGTTATCATTCTATAGACTGTCTGTCACAGTATTATGATATAAATAGAATATTTTGTGTGAACTATTAGCACCCTATTAGATTGTTAAAATTACGATGACCTCTTTTTTTTTTTTTTTAAACAAATGAGATACATATTTTATTATAAAATAATTACAATGGAATAATAATACCTTCGACCCAAAAAGAGGGCTGTTATATGTTTGATGTGTGTGTCTGTGTGTTTGTCTGTGCATCTTAGCTGTCAAACGAATGGACCGATTTTGGTGTAGTTTTTGTTTGAAAGAGGATTGGGGATCGAGAGAGCTCTTAGCTGTGTTTCATCAAAATCGGTTCAGGCATTTTTTGTGTCGGGGGTTATTTAGTTCTCTAAACTTATTTGTTGATAATTAGTTTCGATCTTATTTTTCGTTGCAAATGAAGTCGATTCTCGCATTAAGTGAGTTAAAACGTATTAGATGTTTAGCAAAAGTGTTCAGTGGTCTAGTATTAAACGAAAAGCCCTTTACTATGTCCACATTATTATAACAGGCAACTACGGTACTCTATACTGCGCGTGGGCTGACACACAGTTGGCCGGTTTTTTCTAACCAATATGAGAATGCCCTCGGTTGCGCATGCGACGTGTGGTCACGTCAGATAAGCAAGGTTCGTAAGTAATGCATTGTTGGCGAGGCTTGGCACCTCGCTCGACAGTATCGCGAGACACTGAATAAATGTATTTTATTTAAGGCCGCCACTACACAGGCGTTCCAGTAAAAATAAGATTTTTGACAACATAAAAGAGACCTAAGAAAATTGTTATTCAAATGAAAGCACTGACGTCAAGTATTGTTTTTCTTTTTTATCATCCCTGTTTGTTCAAACTGCCCCACTGCTGGGGGCGGGCCATTTTGTCATTGTGGAAAGCTTCGGCAGTCTAGTTGGAAGACCGTCTGACTTGCGATCCGCAGGTACTGGGTTCGAATCCCGCGGCACGGACTTCTCTGTCTTTTCGAAGTTATGTGCGTATTGTTGATTGCCGCCAACTTCAAACGGCGAAGGAAAACATCGTGAGGAAACCTAATACATGTCTGAGAGTTCTCAATGATCTTAATGATATGTGAAGTCTGCCAACACGCACTGGGACAGCGTGGTAGACTATGGCCTTACCCTTCTCACAATTGACGTCATTGTGGTAGACACCACGCTGACCCAGTTCGTGTTGGTAGACTTCACACATCTTCAAGATAATTGAGGACTCTCAGACATGTAGGTTTCCTCATAAGTTTACAAAACTCAAAACCTCGGACAAAAACAGCTGCACCGATTTTGATGAAATATAACTAAAAACACTCGGTGAAATCCTCTTTCAAACAAATAATAACTAGATCAAAATCGGTCCGCCAGTCGTTGAATCGGTCGTTTGAGAGCTACGATGCCACAAACAGATAGACTTGCGCAGTTGGTTCAAAACATAATACGTGTGCCTAGAAGGAACTGACTAAACGTTGAAGAAACGCACACGCTCAATAGACGCTAGTATGGTAGCAGCCTTAGAAAATACATTCCAGCTATTCCTTACAAGTCCAAAGAAAAATGTTTGTTTACCTAGAGCTTTGAATATTGTTATTGTTGACTTTTGACAGTCTAACTTGGCTAAGTAAGAACAAAATAAAACAAGCAAGTTAGGTAGTGGAAACTAAATAATCTTTGTTTGGTTGGTTTTAGTTACGCCCCTTTAACATAAAGGAGATACAAATTAACAATTTTACTATGGAAACTAACGTGGTATACGGTCGGTGACTGCTATGCTCCTTTGAATAATTATAGTTTAAATAACTGAAGCAACCGACTTCTCATAGATGCCATTGACAAAACTGAACCACACTGAAAGCACCAGCTTTCAGATAAAAAAAGAATCATCAAAATCGGTCCACCCAGTCGAAAGTTACGAGGTAACAAACATTAAAAAAATACTTACAAAAAAATCAGTCGAATTGATAACCTCCTCCTTTTTGGAAGTCGGTTGAAAAGACCGCCGAATACGATTGAAACTATAGTCAACTTTATAGTTACATAGTCATATTACGACTCAAAACTGACGTGAGTGATCCATAGTTTTTTTTTTTAATTAATAATTTCATAGAAATGTGTTTGAGAAGGGATACGATATTATGATAAAAAGATCCTACAATGTTTTTCTCATGGTAGAGGGTAAAAAAACAACAAAATATAACCATTTATTTTATTAAATACTAGCTGAGGTGTACTTAGAACGCAAAAACTGCTTTTCTGCAGTTGGGTATTTTGTTTATCGTCTAACATAGATACTTGTTTTATTAAATCGAGACGTTAGTTTCCAATTTTTACCACGCTGGTTTTCTATTCAAAAAAACTCTAATTCCCTTTGTTAATAAACCAGTTTCTGCCCCCAGCTAGCAAAAGCCACTATCAAACAGAATAGATTGTGTTTGCTTTCCGTAGAACGATAGCGGCCATCCCCTATAAAATCGATTTTGTGCCATAGTGACCGCAAATTAATTGGGCCTTGTACAAACAGACATCTAAAGAGGCAAAACGGAATTATGCCGAATATTACCTTACAGCACAGAATATATTTACCTATAGATAGAACAAACGAAACGAGCTAAGGTCTCTGGATCAACTGGCATGCTTAAGTATTTATTTATTTAACACTCTAATGCACATAAGAGCAAAGTAACAAGCTGTACAATAGGAGGACTTAATGCTAATGTAGCATTTTCTGTCAGTCATAGTGAAAGACAGACAGGATATAGGCGTGCATCAAAACTTAGGTAATTGAAAAGATATTATTTACACACTATGTAATATACTAAATAATAATAATATTCATTACATACTATATATATATATAAATATATATGCTTTCCAGATGGAAGAAAATAATTGTTTAGAGTATTTCCATTATACGTAAAGTGGGGATGAATTTTTTTTCATCTTCCCCGTAGTCTATGGGGTATAGTTGGATACGTAATAAAAAAATGCAAACACAGTTTTTCATATTTTTTCTCGTAATTGCGAAGCTTGGGTCTTTTTAATTAAATTGAATGGAATTCTTTGATATTCAGTCTTTGATTTGTAAAAGGTTAAATTTCACAGAAATAATAAAGTTAATTAATTCTGTCTTATCTCGAACCAACCGGCTCGGTTAAATATTCCTAAAGCATGTACATATTCGAGTATAATTTCTTCAAGATTTTTAAATAGGTTTTTTTTAAATATAAAATGCATCGTTATTTAACTATACATTCGTTTTTAGGGCTCCGTAACAAATACGATGAAACCTTATAAATTATAAGTCTGTCTGTTTGTCTGCCACACTGCCATTTTCCTCAGAGACTTTCGGCCTTACCGGAAAAAGTTTTTAAAAAGTTAGCCAATTGCTAGACTAATGGTTAGCGAAAATCTCACCGAAAAACGTTTCGGATAGTTATAAATATGCCCAGCATATGCTAACCAGTTGTCAAATTTAAACAACGTCGGGAGGTTGTTTAAATCGCTAAAAGCCATTATGGCGGATTTTTCCCAGCTGTTATGTGCCAAATTGTGTTAGTACTTAACCTAGCGCAAATATTTGAACTTTTTTCTTCAAACATTTTCGAAGCGAAGTCGATAAATTACGACAATTCAGTCTTTGAGGATAAGAAGAAAACTTTAGAAGATTAGAAATACTCCGTTTCAAGACCTTACCGACGACGAATTTCGTCTGAGGCATCGCTCCAGAAAATATACTATAAGCTGTAATTTATAGGAAGTCTCATCGATAATACCGGCTACCCATATATCTCTCATCTCATAACACCGGTTCAGAAACCTAACACTGAAGAAGCAACGTTTAAACGTGGAACGTTTTAAGCAATGAACACACAAATGTTTTTGATATAATTGATTTGGTATCTTGAAGCAAAGATTCAGAATATTAGAAGGGGTAATTATGACACATACTTGTGTCATGTGTACCCCCATGAAAGAGCTACCTACGCCACTATCAAAGGTACAATTGTCCCAAGTCGCCTGTCCTGTGCTCCATAATAGGTATAGCAATTAGGTATTCATAAAGATGAAACAGGTGTGTAGGTATCTCTTGAATATCTGATTGAACACGTTAAATTTAGAAAACTCAAAACCCCCAAAGAAATAAAAAACAGGCCGATTTCAATAAAACAGAGCTAAGAACATACTCGATTAAATTCTCTTAGAAACAAAAAAACTAGATTAAAATCTATCCATCTGTTTGAGAGTTGCGATGCCACATAAAAGACAGATATACACATCTTACTTAGAACACTCGGTACTCCTTTTTTTGGGTCAAGGGTTATTTGGTTATTTTGGTGTATGTGATGGCTGTGTATGTTTCCATTTTACCTACTGTAGGCTAAAAAAGGTTACTTTCCAAGTGTTGTATGCTACTTTAAAAAATGGTACCTCACTCCAACGAGCTCGTTGCCTCACTCACAGAAAAACCTCTTTTTACAGTTGGGTATATTGGTTTTCTTTCAATTATACCTATTACTATATTTATTCTTAGGTGCAGTGCCTCTGGATTATGAAGAAGTTGGCAGTGGTACAGAATCTTCTATAATAATCGATAACTTTGATACAACAGTTACATAGGAAATAATTTAAAATAAGTAATATTGTAAAACTGAATAACTCAGAGTTACTTTTATTTTCACAGATAAATTCCTGAACTGATTGTTATAAAATCTGCTACAGAGATAGTGTAGAATTTTAGAAAGGACATAGGCTATAATATATATTAACAAACTGTGGACCACAGCTGGTATCAAATGGTTATTATATGCATATACAATGTTTGCTCATTACCCTGATAGAAATCAAGCTCTGCCCTGTTACTGGAAACCCTATCTTTTACCCAACTGTCCAAGAGTACAGAAAATAATAATGTAAATAAATGAAAAATAATAATGAGAAAATTTACAGGTAACATTTGTTTTTGTATTATGTACTAGAGCCTAACTGATATTTGGTGTAAGGTTAGATTTACTTTTATTTCTTTGAGTTTCAGGCTATATTTTTTATTTATAAATTATCTACATGATATAAAAAATAAAATAATAAACTAATACTTTTTTGGTAATTGTATGACCGAACTAGCTGGCTATACATAAGTGTATAGTATTAATTAACAAATTAAGTTTGTTGATGGTGTTTACTTTAGGCACATTTTGTAAAAAGTGTCTTTAATTTAGTAATATCATTTAAATTTACTGAAACTTTTGTCAAAATCAAAATTTTTTTATTTACATAATTATATTTTAAAAAAGAAATAAATATGTGAACATGTACTTTTGTATTCTTTAATGTATGCTTTGATAACCACAATAAAACTGTTTACAAACATGAATAAGTGTAATTTTTTCATTATGAGTATTCCAAGCATGCAAACAGTAAGCTTAAATTCTCCTTTCATCACCAGGACTGCAATAGTATGCTTCTTGAGTATGTTTTCACGGATATATAAAAGTCTTTAAATCATTTCCATGTGTTTCTCTCATTTGTCATGTTGCATTCATGGACTGTTTTCTTGATGCATAATTGCTTCTCTATATTTTATCTACTTCATTATCATGTCATGACATGGATTATCATGCCATAGCATGGAATGCAGCACTTTTAGTTAATATCTGTAAAAACGTAATGCATTAGAAATATTGATACTAGTTACAGCTATTTTTTTAGCATAGTTGGTGTTAGTAGATCCATTTTTATTCTCTTACATCCACCTCCTAGAAAAATAACATGTTAGTATATACTAACATGTTATTTTTCAAACCCCGAACCCTGTGGCTCCTGCATTCAACTAATATTAGTTGAATGCAGAAGCCACAGAATTCGGGAACAATTTGCAATGCCCAATGCCCTTTAAATCTCTGATATTATAAAAGCGAAAGTTCTGTCTATCGTCTGTCTGTTACCGCTACCGGATCAATCATTATGAAATTCGGCTCAGAGATTCTTTAGGACCTGGAGAAGGACATAGGCTATATTTTATCATCATCACCGTGTTTTGTCAGCGCTCAACTTCGTCTAAACCAGCATAACAAACCTCTCATATTCACACAACAAAACTTTTCCTCTTCCGTCGAATTTGAGAACGATTTTTCTTTGTTTACTTCATTTTGGAATAAAAAGCGTCAACTTATTACTTGTGATTCATATGAATACAACTCTGCCTGAAAGAAATAAACCTAAACTCTGGGAAACGGGGAATTAATTGTTTTCATGATATGTTTTCACGTTATGGAATTGACAGTTATACGTCAAATGACAATGACATTTCACTGTACCTGACGTCAAATTGATAACTTTGATATGATTTCCTTCCGATATCGTTCTTTATTTGATTATTCTAACCATAATCTCTACTGACCGAATGTATTTTGTTTCTCTGTGCGTCTTCTACGTATTATACGTCTAACCAGATGTGTATCGGTTTTTTCGGTGAAAAAAAGTTAGCCACTGCATAAGAGTTTAAACATCGGCTAGCTAGGATGATGCTAAGCGATTTTCAGACAGGTTTTTTTCGGTAAGGCCCTTTTAGCACAACTTAGAAAGTAGATGAAGAAACTTACTCGTAGTAAGTAGATGTGTTCAGTAAACTGCCACAAAATGCTGTAGTAAATTTAAAAAAAAATTGAATGGGAATGGCACTCCATAAATATAACAAGAATAATAAATATGAGGAGAATATTACGATGATTTTCTTTTTCATCATGTGGGGTATCGTTTAAAAGGTCTTTTAAAATAAGATAAATGTATGATATATCATTTTCTTCTGAAATGTAATATGTGTGATATACCTATATAGGTCGACCACAAAAATATATCTCCATTGTAGTGCAACAAATGGCCTTGACTGGCCTTGTGGCTCAGTTGGTAGTATGTCTACCTGCTAAGCTGTAGGTCGTGGGTTCGATCTCCACCCAGGGCAAACATTTGATGAGATGGATGTTTGTTCTGTGTCTGGGTGTTTCTATGTATTATATGTATATATTTGCAACAAAAAAAAGTATATATGTATTCTATCAGCCATCTAGTTCCATAGTACAAACTTTGCTTAGTTTGGGCTAGAAATGGTGTTTGTGAAATGTCCACAAATATTTAATATTTATTAGTATTATTATTTAAACAGGCTTTATCTTTTTAAAATGAAACGACAAAATTAACATCCCTAATTTAACTGAATGATGTTGTACTATACTGGGTAATTGAGGTAATCAAATAATTACGAAAAATAAATTATCTATACGATACAAACACAAATACAAGGTTTATTAATTCAAGCATAAAACTGTGAGACTGTCATGTTTCATTTGTTTCGCATAGAATTCGCCCTATTACGTAAGTCTTTGTTGTTTCGTTACATTTAAAGAAAGAACAGTTACCCCAGGACGCCCGCCGGGACAAACTCGGGAAATTTAAAAAAGATTGATTTAAAAAAATCGTAAAATATAAAATCAATCAATCCACAAATATTGAAAATATTATAATACCTACTAGCTGCGTCCCGTGGCGATACCCGATGTTTTACATAAATTATATCAAAGGAGATATTATTATGTTTTGGAATAAAAAGTAGCCTATGTGTTAATCCAGGGTGTTAGCTAATTACAAACTGAATTTCATCAAAATCGGTTTAACCGTTTGAGTGTGAAGAAGTAAAAAACAAATACACTCACAATATTTTGCCTTTATAATATTATAAAGTGTGATAAAAATATATTTATATTGCGCAATAAAATATAAAGTAGAATTTTTTTTCCTTGATGTTGGCATCATGCTTCCACATTTGCCAATTGTCGAGTTTATAAAAGTTGAAATTAATGAGCGTGTTCCTCCAGGAACTTGTTCAGATCGTCAGTGCGCTTCCCTTCAGGGTCTCCTCGTTTGCTGAGCACCTCCCACTCTTCAGGGCATATCTCTCGCAGACTCTTGATAAACTTGGCGACGAGTGTCTTCTGTTTGTCGGTGCACTTGGCGCAGGTAGTTTTAATGCCTTCATCCATCCATCCTATGACAATAAATGCACATGTTATCATATAATGTGGACAATTCTGAAGGCACCATTAAACTAAATTCTTGAACTAACTAAATTCAAAATAGGAATAGAATTGTACTTTCCTGCGTTTTTTTTATTTAGTTAGGTATTTAAATTATTTAAGTGGTGCCTTCAGTCTATTTCCATAGAGAATGACAGAGACGGAGATATAGATCCCGAATCCGAATGCGTTCTGAATACCCCTACAGGATAACTGTTAATATTGATTTAATAATAATATATTATTTATTTTACTTAGATTTTTTAAAGATGTATTGTAATTTATTGGAGTAACTTATTTTCTTAAATAATTAAATTATACAATTTTATTTATTTTATTTTTACTTTATTTTTATTTATTTATTTATTAAACATCCATAAACTACGTCACATGAATTTCTTGGTTTTTTGACCCCTCCCTCCCCCTTGTCACAGCTGGCTTAGGACCCTTCCCACCCCTTGTCTCACAATGTCACACTTCGTCGACCCCTTCCCCTCCCCTTAACGTGTGACGTAATTTATGGATGGCCCCTAATAGGATAAATTGTTGCTTTCATCTAAAGTCTGAAAGATAGATCTCTCTTCAGACGTAGCAAAAAATGGGAACTAACATCTCGATTGTATTGCAAGTCGAACCAAATAATGAAATAAGGACAATGGCGCCCTCAATAGAATTTGTTCAGAAAGATAACTAATTTGGCATC
Organism: Lycia hirtaria; assembly: GCA_947563715.1. NCBI lineage: Eukaryota > Metazoa > Arthropoda > Insecta > Lepidoptera > Geometridae > Lycia > Lycia hirtaria. The sequence goes on from OX387384.1 coordinate 10,437,168, forward strand.
ATTAGTTCTCTTTCAGAACAATATTGACTTGTTATATTTATAAACTTTTTGTTATAGACAATTTTTGATTGGAGGGGGGTATTTCCTTCAAAATGAAAGGAAGTTTGTTATTGCTAATTGCTGGCCGGTTATAATATTTGGCCGAAATATTTAGTTCTAATTTTAAACAAGAATTTAAATTATGAGAAAAATCTATGAGGAGATTGTCGAGGTCGGAAATTCTCAGCAAAAAGTTTGTACTTGAAAAGTCTTATGTTTATAGAACTACTAGTAGGTATATAAATATTCAATATAGATACCTACATACATACAAGTTTAGTTTCCAGATTTTCATTGAAATAATATATGTATTGAGTATAATTAAAAAAAAAACATTTTAGCTGTAATTTAAATCCACTTACTTCATTCTCTACCACACCATCATCGCTTACAATGAGGTGAGTTGGTAAATAATTGACCGAGCGAGCGAAGAGTCTCTGCATCAACTGGCCAAGTTTTCTTTCGTCTGTCAGTTTGTATGTTCCTACTCGCGTACAGGGCGTAATTTTGAACCAATTTTGATGAAACTTGGTTCCCATAAAAAGGGGGGAAGTTTATTGCGGCGTTAATTAACAACCGATTTTAATGATATTTGATAGGTAGGTAAAGCACACAATTATTACAACTTGTGGCAAAAATGAACAAAATTGGTCAAGTGGTTGTCGAGATATGACAACCAACTTCAGATTGCGTGTAACAGTGAGGGCGCGTGGATGCGCTTCATGCATTTTAGCGCTGAATACTTTTCTTGATTTTACGTTTTCTCCATTTATAAAATTATAATTTGTTTTTATAAGAATATACTTTATTTTTTTAATTAAGGGCATCTAAACATATCCTATTTTTTGTATTAATTGTGTATTAAAATTAAATTGATCTTTCAAGGTGCTTAAACTTATGGAAAAAATGTTTTGTGACCGTGAAATAACGTCTGTAAAATCACTTAAAATTGTGAAATCGGCTAAAATGTTACATACGGCCTCCTAAGCCAACTTTATGGAGGTATTATGTACAGATGACCCAAGGTGAGCTGCAAATAAGCTCTCTCGCGAGGTCTACTGTTCGTAGAACTACTAGTATAATCGGATCCATTTGTATTTTTATAAACTTTTCCATATTTTAAAACGGATTAAAAACCTTCCTCGTTTTTCAGTTCGGTTAAAAAAAGGTCGTCAACAAGTGAAGGGCGTCATTATTTTCAAGCAAAGTACAAAGTAGAAAAGGTAAGCTGAAAAATATGAGTGTTCACTCATTGAGCTGAAATACATACAGAGTCACAATCTCTGTCTAGATGAAACAATATATTGATGTAAAATATGTATATGTATATTTTATATCTAGGAACTTAGTGTCGTTGACATTGACATTCTATCATTAAAAAATATGACATACAACAGCACAAAATACAATTATTAAAATCATTATTATATACCAAGGACGATGATTATACAAATAATTGACTCTGTAGGTACTCTAGATAAAGATAAAGATCATTTATTTGCATACAACATGAGAGTCTTTTTTATACACTGAGTGTACAAGATGGTACAACTATAATGATGATGATGGTAGATGGTTGCTGCTACAGTTAGTCATGTTGTGCCGGCTAGGCGCACAAATGTCAGAGGGATAGCACTATGCTTGTCTTGTATAAATAACAATTAAATAATGATTACATTTGAACAATGAATACAAATGTCATACAAGTCAAAGATAAAAATAATAATTGAAAATAGTCACAATATACTCGTAAATGGCATAGTGAAATAATACAATATCGATGTCTAAAGTCAAAGATAAGAAAATAACTGATTCAAAAAATGACCATATTTAAAAAAAAAACATTTAAAAATCATTAATTGTGTAATAGCATTTCTAGCTCAATGGATTCACTCTAGTCGGTCAAGTCCTACTCCACGGTCAAGTAGGTACTTACTCCAGCGACTTAGCACAATCAAAAACACTTGCAAATAATATGGACAAGGGATTTGAGTGGTGAGCTTGGTGTCAAGATGTTTTTACATTTTTTTTAAGGAATTGTTAAAATGATATGAATAAACTAAACTTGTATTTTTCAAACTGTGAAGGCATTTGACTACATTTTATATTTTAAAGTTTACGGGATATTTACTTGAGTTATGTTGGGACTATCGATTGAGTTCATAAAGCATTTAGTAAGTAAGTAGATGTCACTTTGAATGCTCGCTGTAACGTCATAACGAACTATTTGGAAGTTTCGTTCCGAACAAGTCGGATGGACTCTTAGTACTTGTGGATATTTAAGAATCAAACGAACTTACCTTGTGATGTTTGATATCTAATTATTTGAGCGTAATGAACGAAGATTAGGACGGCATCATCTCTCGTACTGCTGCATGTAAACTATCAATAATCTTCGTTCTGAGCGAAAAATAAGTATCTTTACAGACTAAAGTAAGTAATAACCCATTTCTCGTTGAAATGCCGAAAATCCGTACTCAGCGATATCGATCCACATTCTTGTTGCGTAGTGCACAAAAATGGAATTCTTTGCCGCCATTTCTGTTGCCTCAGACCTACAATCTTGGAATTTTCAAGGCTAGAGTGAATAGATATATTCTAGATCGACGAGCTCCATCCTCGGCCACACCGTCGCTTAACCTCAGGCGAGTTGGTGGTCAATAGTAGACCTATCTTCTATAAAATAAAATAAAAAAGTCATAACATACCCCGGATATCATTTCCCTCGGGCGTACATTTCCCGTCTCCCATGAAGCAGTGTCCGTAGGCACACATCAGCCGTTTGTTGGATGTAAGTTCGTCTACGTTGAAGTTGTCATACTTGTTGTCATAGTGGTTGTCCGGGCGTGATGCTGCCACCACCACCAGGGCCAGGAGGACTAGGAAGTTCATGTCTATGAAACAGAACAGAACAACTTATTAGAGTCTGTCCCAGACATAGTAGATGAAGCATGGCGACTTCATTTGTATGAAAACCTTGCGTGTCACATTTTTGCTATCGACTGTGACGTCACACAACCGATTTTGTGATGGAATGTTCCATCCGCGCGAAATCTATTCAACCCAATGCATCCGCGCTAGAACTAGTTGACATAATATCGAATCGGAAGTATGTAATACCTGAAATTAAATAAATCTTAGGTCATCAACTGTGATTTTTATCTTACTGTTGACACGCTAGGTACATACTCTTGGGGTATCTATAGAAGTCTATGGAGTCTGTTATTGAGCTGTATGTAATTACGTACATACATCTCACTGACAGAGGAGCTATCTGAGGCAAAATTATTGACACATTTTTTTGGTAAAGTAAACAAAACAGCATTACAGCGTTATCTATGAGTATACGATTGATACTTGCAGCGCAGAATTGCATCTATGGTGTGTTTTCTCGCTAGCAAGTCGTCGAAAGCACTGCTACTAATAATATACACACAAGTTATCTCTATAAATATTTAAAACTAAACTTCACTGCTTACACTTGCAGAAACACTCACTTTTATATGTATAATCACCGGAATTATGACCACAATGTAAAAAAAATATTAAGTATACGGAAAAGCTCTCAACCGTAAAATAAAAATAACAAAGAGATAATTCTGGCATAATTAACCTTACATTGTTATACTACGTTTATGTTTTTAATGTTGGATTTTAAATTGATAATTTTGTACTTACTTAGCTCGAATCTGCAGACAAATGTGGAGCCGTGAATCGGATTTCTGTTTATATGTATTTGTTTTAATCGTCTCCTTGACGTAGGTGCTTATAGGTATTCTAAGTAAACAAACAACAGTGGCGTAGCGAGGACTAATGTATACGTGGGCGAAGTCGTATCAGCGAGATCCCTTTTCTTTCGTTCCCAAGATCTACTCAATAAATCTATCTTACCAAACATACTTTGAGACGTATATATATACATACCTACTCACATGATAGTGAAAAAATATAACTACGCGGTGGGAGAATATTAAAAAGCAAATAGATTTGAAAAAAATAAGTTTTATTTTCTTACTTGAGTGATTAAATTGTTTACAAAAGTAATGTTTTTCGGCTTTTTGATTTTAAGCTTAATAGCATCGCAATGAAAGAGGCCCCTGTAAGTGCGAGGCAGTGGGCGAGGGCCCACTTCGCCCACGCCTAGCTACGCTACTGGTAAACAAGAAAGTGATTCTGTATTTTTTCATAAATATTACACTGACCCTTAGAACGACCCTCCAGTGGGCCGACAACGCGACACGATTTGTCATTTTGCCGACGAGACATTAGATCATCATCATCATCATCAATCATAGATAGAACGTCGGAATTGACGGAGACAGAGCCTGTAGTACCGAAATCTTGGCGAAAAATAAGAGCCTATGTTTGGCCTATGCAAACGTTTATTACAAATGTTTCACAAAACAGAAATACATTTATTTCTGTATGTAGCAACTTATGTAGCTGTCTTTGCATTTCAAAACATGAAATTAGTAGCCTAGGGAGGTCGCTTACGGTAACTAGTTGCAGTGATTTATTGGCAATTCAATCGTAAGAGGACTGTGACACAGTCGCGATGTTATCGCTGGTCATATACCTCTATTTTTGCGATTCAGCATTATCGGTCGCTGATCTTCTCGTGGTATACACAACATAGTAATAAGTTAGCTAAATTAAAATAACCATGTAATCTTCCCGTAAGAATTCGTAATTAACAATAGTTTGCAAATCTAACAAAGGTCACGGACCCCGGTGTCTGTGCAGCCGAAAATTAATTTTAAAAAAATCTACAGGTACGCCGCAGTAGTCGCGCGTTGTAAATGCATGAATGGGCTGAATCTAACGATATATGCAGGCACCGCTATTGAATCGCTGCAGGAAATCACTGTGAGCTTATAATAATAATAATAAATATAATACTGCAGGGGCGGCTTTCTGAGCGAGCCGTCGGTGAGTTGCGACACCGCGTACACCGATGTTTCTCTGGGGCTAAATGAGACCCCTGACCTCTAGCTTGCCTTAACCAGCCGGCTGTGTGGTGGAAACCGCAAGAGCTAAACGTTGTACCTAAGCTCCAGGGTGGAAGTGTTAAAGGGCATAACGCCGCTAGTAGGGCTTAATGAACGCGCAGCACACCTCTCGACACCTCTACCCACACCAATGTTGCTTCTCTCACAATCTGCTCCCACACAGAAGTACCTTATATTACTTACTTACGCATTAACCAATAAACTAGTTTTATAAGTCATAGCCATTTCATTTCAATAGCCACGATTTGTCAAATTCCATATGTAGGTACATAGTTCCATCATCTATCCACATACAAAAAAACTGTATTTTTTTAATCTTTTTATGTAAAGGGCCTCTCGGTGTTGGCTTTGGCTCCACTGGTGCCCGTCAAAGGACCGGGCTGCGACCCGAGATTTACGAGTAAGTGATATTATATAATAATAGCCCTAGACTATTGTAACTTCATGGAATCGGATTTAAGCAGATTTAAGACACAATTTAAGTCAACACCAACGCCAAAGAAAGTCATATCTCATTAGATCCATCAAACAGGCTCATGATAATCATGATCCATGACACTACCAAGTGTGTTGTTAGATATGGTTTATTACATATATACGTAAAATCACGCCAACTTACCCTTACTGGATAGGCAGAGCATTAAAGATTATGAGCTCGTTTGATGCCACATTTAAACGTGGTTCGAGTTAAATGGAAGGGTTATGTAAGACATAACCCTCTAATACCCTCTCCCTTCCATTTATTAAAGATGACATATCTGTCAACACGGATTACCCTCATGAAAATTTTGAAACAGTAAAGAAGTAATTCTATAGACTATAGTTATACTGTCACGTACTGAGGAAGTGATAGTATCGCTGTCACAGGGTTGCAATCTTAACTGTGATCACAAATGCGAGTTTTTAAGTATAATATGACTAATATTTTTCTCAGAAAAAAATATTTAGTAACAATGATTAATTTGGTTGGTGGGCACGAAAATTACATATAAAAGGGTTTAAATTAATTACATTTATTGAGGAAGTACTTTGAATTATTTAACTTGTGAACCTTCATTCTTACATACCTACGTTACAAATTTATTAGAAGTACTAAAAAGTAATTTGGTTTTGGATACTTTTGATCGGACCTTTGTTTAAAAAATTTAGACTTCTAGTCTAAAATTGTTTTGAACAATGGTCACGCTATTATTTTCTATTAATTTATTATAAAATCTAGGATTAATTAATCATGTTTTATATTTTTCTGTTTCGAATTACATCCTCAATATGAAATCCTTAAAAATTATAAAATTGTAGAAAACCTTGCTTGTATACTTACTAAGTTTCGTCAGGATTCGTTGAAAACTACAAATGTACGTTAGTACTAACAACCGAACAAACAAGAGAGACTTCTTAGTCTGCTTTGCTTGTTCGGTCAACTAAAATCTAAGATAATAAAATTTAAGATAGTAAATTTCTCATTCATCAACCGTTAGGTCAACCATTCAGTGAATCAGTAAATAATCGTACTAAGCGAGGCTTATATAAACAAAGCTTTCAGTGGTAATGTTTTCGTGCCGGCAAGGACAGCCGGGGCAGGCCCTTAACTTAAGAGGCTGATCACAAGACATTGAATAGAGCCCCCTGGACCACTTAATTAAGGTCGTCACGATACGATCTCAGGGTGCTAATTAGTACATGAGATACTGGCTGGTTTAGTCAATAACATTCTTCTTCTTTTTTGTATTGGACCCGCATTAAGTCACTAACATTAAATGTTCGGTTCGACTGCCGACATCTTACTCTTTAATTCCCTCTAACCCTCTAATATCATCTTCCTCCAATTTAAGTAATTTACATAATAATTTATGTAAATTTACAAAAAGGCCCGCGCTAAGTTCTGGCAAAGTTAAAAAACGGGACTATTACATGCGCTTGACTGCTAACTCAACATCAGGCGAGTTGCAGTCAAACGACCATTGCAGTCGACAATGGAGCGCGTTTACAACAATTCACTCGCGATTCGAACTCGGACTAGGAACTGATCTGAAATTATGATTTATTATATTTATAATAGAAAACTAGCTTCGTATTGATAGTAATTTTATCATATTTAATAATACACTTAGAATCAAATAACGTAATCAACCCAGAGATTCTTGGGTCGCCCTTTTCTGTGCGAACGCTACTTCAAAAAAAAAACATGATCAAAGTGTTTACTTTATTCATAGACTTCCAGAAATTCACCCAAAGATTATTCAAATTTCGGCGAGTAAATAGACTGTCCAGCTTATCCCTGTCTATATTTAGCGTGTCGTGTCGCGTCTCATTTTCTGTGCAGTAGATCAAAGCCATGACGCAGGTTGGACGATAAGCTGATTTGTGGTCAGCGTCCGTTATTTTACCGAAAAAGCAATCTTCAATTTTTCAGGGCTGTTATGTCACAGATAACATTAGGTAATATTATGTTTAGAAGACTAAAAAAAGTATATATACACTATGAATGAATAACCTCCTCCTTTTTTGAAGTCGGTTAAAAAGGCATAGAAGTAATAATAATAGTATAAGTAATAAGCTTAGAATGCGAGTGACTCGCATTCTAAGCTCATATACTCTAGCTAAGTGAAGCAATTTTCTCACTTCGTCACAGTTAGAAAGTTAAGCAAACTGACACAATTTCAATTCTTAACTTTGTGACAAATACGAGTACGTTTACTCTCTTGAAACATAATTTGATGTTTCAAGTAAATAGACGCACTATAAAGGGTTTCTTACCCGTGGTATACCTACGTGGTTCACATAGGTGATCCACGAGAACTTTTTTGTACCCATGGACCACCCAGATGTACTATGGGTAAGACAGTATAAATACATGAAGGTCATACAAACATGTTGATAGATTTTGGCTTCATTTATCAATGGAATTTTGAATGAAACTCATTTTAAGGATAAAACCATTTGATAGACAGAGATACATGCTTATAATGTAAGCAGTTTTACTTAATTTCATTAGAAAACAAAAAAATATTCTTTAGCAGAGCTGCAGTATACAGATAAGTTGATAAATTACTATTAAGACGTTGTGAATACAAATAATTTTATTTTCTCAAAAAACGAAATTTTACATATTACTGCAGTTAGCGGTGGACCTCAAACTCGGCAAAGCCTGTATCTTGAGGCCAGATGCTGAATAATTACTAAGTAGAATGCGCACGCTACAGTCACTAACTTTTTACTGAGAAATCTGAGAATTTAAATTATTGATTATAAGATTAAATTACATGATAAAATTAATTAGCAGTTATGAAGTATCGAGTAACCGTTTTTTTGCACGATGTCATTCAAATCCACTTTTTACCCGTGGTCCGGTTTGGTTGTCTGGTCAACCGGACCACGGAAAAAAATCAAATTCATTTGTCGAGATAAAAACAAAAAAATTACCAATTACCTACATTTATTCCACAATTGTCATGTCACACGTACGCAATACAGATACTCGCTATTATGTTGCAGCGCTTGTATATAGTATTCACCCCTCTACATCACAGTACTATATAAACCTTTGTAATGTATAATATACTAGATGTATACTTCGTACGTATAGAAAAAACTATTATAACTACTTACCTTTACTTGACTGATACGGTAGCTGCCCGAGAGAATTCTGTACCAACTTGATCGATGTGTCACAGTGTACCTACATAGTAATCACGTCTCAGTACTCGCAAAATCACTTTTTCGATAACAGTTTTTACATAATATTTTGTTTAATAATCGGCCAAGTGAGTGTCGGGCTATAAATAAGGTTCCGTAATTGCACATCACAATTTATATGAACTTAAAGTATGTTGTGTGATACTCTATTGATTCTATTAAACGTACGACTTTATAGGCCTTTATGCTTACCACCAGGCGAGGTAAATAAAAAAATAACGTAAATTTATTTAGTATAAAATAAGCTAGCTTTGTTAATTTAAGGCCTAAAACGCACTAGCGGTTGGCCGCGATGCGGCGTGCCGTTGCGGTAGGCCGCACATCGATTTTTACATGAAACCGCATGATAACGACGCACTGATTTGCGGCCAGCCGTCAACCGCTCCGGTTGTTCTGGGGCTGCGGCGAGCAGCACCGGTTGAATGATGCGGCGCGCCGCATCCGCTCCACGCACTCGGCGCGGTTAGCCGCAAGCGCCGCGTCCCGCCTCAGTCGTCAATAATATAAATTGATGATGATATATATATATATGATTCTACGATAATATAAATAAATAACTGCCGCAACTTTTTCGATGTCCATCATGTGCAATATTTCCAGAAGCACTGCCGATTGCGGCAGACCGTAATAGAACCAAGACGATACGGTTAGCCGGAATATGGCGTGCCGTTACGGCAGACCGCATATACTGCGGCCTGCCGCAACGGCACGCCGCATAGCGGGCAGCCGCTAGTGCGTTTTAGACCTAAATGAAGTTTGCACGTAAGTAATTTTTATTTAAGTACATTTTTTTAGCTGATCGTAGACTGTGCCGCGTAATAAGCAGCTTCTTGAACTTGGCAGGCATTTTGAACTTGGAGCCACCAGCTTCCGTCAGCTTGGTGATGTGTCGGAAACTCTTGTTCCGTTTCACTTAGTTTGATAGATGCCTCCTTCCGATGTCCATGAAACTCGCCACTCTCGGTAACATAAGTTCTTTGTTCCAAACATAGTTTATCTTCCTCTTGTGTAATAAAAAAAATGTAAGGAGTTACAATATATAATTATATTTGTTTATAAAAGGCACGGACCCCGGAGTCTGTGGAGATTAATTTTGTCAAATAAAAAAAAAACCTCGTCATCATTTTTACTACGGTGCCTACATAGTTGTAGTATAGTGAAATTGTACATGTTCTTGTAAGTTAAATTTGAGTAAAATCGCGCCGCTAAATCTTAAAGATTTAATGTGCAATATTTTAAGAGATAACTTAAAGGAAAGCGTCTTTTTACTGAAATCTTGAACAAATGATAGATAAACTGCACAAACTGTTGGAACAGGCCACGAGATGGACAGATGACCTCATGCAAGTGGCAGCAAAGCGCTTCCAATCGGTCTTTTTGGAAATCTATGGGGGAGGCCTATATCCAGCAGTAGACTTCTTAACGCTGAGATGATAATGATGAATTTTTACAAAAAAGTTTATACTCGCGAGGTTTACTACAATTTAATAAAGTAATATATTAGCTGAGTCTAGACGCATCCATAAGTACGTATTTTAATTTAGATTTAGTGGATAACGTGATAAAACTGACCTAAAACATAAAACTGAAAGCCTTCCCAAGCCGTTCCTTTTGTAAACTATGTTAGTACTTACATCTAGACTCGCCCAAGTAAAACAAAATAAATGCCCTTAACACTTTTATCGTCAAATGTACTAACATGTGTGCAACAAAAAAAGTTTGTCGTGAAAAATCGAGGGGCTACCCTCATCCGTCAAAGCACTTCCTTCCGGTTTCGCGGACTCTGTAAAAAATATTGTTGGCTCTAGGATATGGCCGATATACTTCACTATAATGTACTTACTTTGGTCTAGTTTACATCCTACAGCTTACGCTACACCCTCTTTTATTACTTTTTGGGTTTGGTTGTTTTTGTGTCTCATTCGTTGGGCACATTGATTTAAACTTTATTTCACCAGTTCACCACAAACAGCGACCTTGTAATTCAAAGGCTTTCGTATTAGTGCCTATTAATTGCTAATGTAATTGGCGCTTTTGCCATTTTAGTTAATGTTATATATAAATAAATAAATTACTACCTATGTACGTGTAGAACACCTCAATAGGTGGTAGGCGATAGATAGACCGAGACTGGCCTTGTGGCTCAGTTGGTAGTATGTCTGCCTGCTGAGCTTGTAGGTCGTGGGTTCGATCCCCACCCAGGGCAAACATTTGTGTGATGTTTGTTCTGTGTCAGGGTGTTTCTATATATCATATGTATATATTTACAAAAAATAATAAATATGTAGCCATCTAGTTCCATAGTACAAGCTTTGTTTAGTTTGGGCTAGGTAGTGTTGTGTGAAATATCCACAAATATTTATTTATTTTTACTAGAGGGTGGTAGCTAGCCAGTCGAGCACAAGAAAGTACCATAAAATGGTTTATTATAAATAACTATACATATATTTTTGGATATTTTTCGCCCGGCACTACCAAGCCTCTACTATATGGTAACTTTTATACTTTTTTGTAAATTCATATAATATGATACATATAAATACCTACCATGTTCATCACACAAATATTTGTCCTGGTCGGAGATCGAACCCACGACCTACAGGCTACAGCACAGACATAGTAGATGGAGCATGCGACTTTATTTATATGAAAACCTTGCGTGCCACATTTTTGGTGCCGACTGTGACGTCACTTATACGATTTCGTGATGGAATGTTCCATCCGCGCGAAATCTATTCTATCCAATGCATCCACGCGCTTGTACGCTAATAACTAGTTGACAAAATATCGAATCGGAAGTATATATCACCTGAAATTAAATAAATCTTGATCATCAACTGTGATTTTTTATCGTACTTATTGACACGCTAGGTACATACACTTGGGGTATCTATAGAAGTCTATGGGCTACAGCTTAGAAGACAGGCAACTGAACTGCGAGGCCAGTCATATTTTAAGATGTCTTCTTCCATTGAAAGGTTGAACTCATGGTTGGGATTCGAATTCCTTTCAACAGATACGGAAGTTCATCGTACAATCCACTAAGATATCATTGCTTGAATCTTTTGAGAAAGCAGGTTAAATTGTCCGACTACTGAATATTAATGTTTAAAATGCCAACAAGTTCGAGTTGAAGTTACAATTTTAACGTTTGTCAAAGTTTTACTAACTTAGAAAGGCGTTTGTGAACAAATTAAAACTAGCACTTTACCACTTAACTATGAAACAGAATCTAAAATATAAATTAAACCAACTTGAAATATTACAAATAGTTATTGAGTGCTACGTACCTAAAGTTAGCATAGTTTTGAATTAGGTGAACAAGTACTCAGATCTGAAAAGCATTCTATTACAGGTTTTTTTATTCGTAAATTCTGGCGCCTTATATAGATTGGTCCCATTTTTTTTTCAAAATCGGTTATTTGGCATACAATGTATTTTTTTATTTTATATTTATTTGTAAATCATATAAACGAAAAATTTTGCAGAAATAAATTTATCTGTAATTAAATCGGTTTTAATAGTTTGGTTTTTAAAACAAAATAACCGGAACAATATGGTATCCAAGTAAACAAAATTGCGTATTTTGAAGTCGATTGTTTCAGTGTTTTAAACTATAATAATTAAGCACACTATAGATTTATGACATTGGTAAAGTATATTTAGTTATTTCAAAAAACTTCAAATCATGTACAATGCACATGTCCTTGTTCTTCTTTCCATATTCGAGCGAGCGATTTTTTTGTCTTTAAAATACGTTTTTTTTGTAATTTGCAAACATAACATAGTCCTTTGTTTTTTCTTTATATTATTAGATTAGATAATAAGGTCATTATTTATCAATGTAGCACTGACTTGTGTTCGGTTTTTTGTCAATATTTTTTTGAACTATGATTACGATCGCGACACGCGATCTTATGCTTGTTTGTGCTTATTTGGTTGGATTTCTTGTTTTGTGGGTATCATTAGATAGGGTAGATAATTATTTGTGACACATGTGTGTGGTGTAACCACGAACTGAGAAATGTAGAGAATCATCATCATCATCAGTGTAAAATTATTTCGTTTTTGTACTTGCTTTTGTTAATTTTAATGATGTGTTAATAAAGAGTTTATCTATCTATCTATCAATCTCAGCCATAAGAAGTCCACTGCTGGACATTGACCTCCCCCATGGATTTCCAAAAAGACCGATTGGAAGCATGCATCCAACGTCTTTCCGCTGCTTGTATGAGGTCCTCTGTCCATGTCGTGGCTAATCTTCCTAAGCTGCGCTTGCCGATGCGTGGTCTCCACTCGAGAATTTTTCGGCAAAAAATGAAGCTCTTGAAAATGGATCGACCAACCCGCCACTGTGTCACCATGGTGGACTTTAACTTCATCCTTCTCACAATGAAGATATCAAATGATCCAGGTGGATGCTACTTGATGGTGGGAGACTGCTTTTAACAAACCACCAGATGACCTATATGAAGGTAAGCATCATCGCATAGAAAATTAGTTATTTGAGTGAAACACCCACGTTAAAGTTTCAAAGCCAGGGCTTAAAGTTAACACCCTGTAAAAGCTCACTACATTTTTATTAGTCGGCAGAAGTAAGTGTCACAAATCGCCACAGAGGCGCGATTAAAAGCGATACGAGGGCATTCTTATCACGCGGTCATCTGCAGCCGAGTCACGAAGGCATTTACATTTCCTTCAATTTAGTGTGCGCGCCCTGAATCCTTCACAACATGTCTCACTACAAGACCGTTTGTACATGAGGGTATTAAATAATCATAACATAGTTGTGTTTGATTCACGGAACATCTTAATGTACTCTTATCTATTAACATATAATAATAATTTAATACAATATATACGTACTTAAATAAAACTAAACTAAAATGACCTAAACAAATTAAATAATAAAGATATACAACTTAAATAAATGAATGAATTTATTATCTATTAATTTATCATTAATTTATTATCTGTTAATTTATTATCTATTAATTTATCATTAATATATTATCTATTAATCTTTCTTATCTATTAATCTTACTTATCTATCTAATCTTGTAATATAAAAGCAAATCACTTGGCGTGTATTTAAGACCACTTATGACTATGCAAGATCACTTCGCAAAAATATCAATTACCTCTGTATTAAGGTGATAAGTAATTTACATATCACCATATCTCGAAGAGTTGTAAATCATTGAAAATTCTTAGTATAGTCTACTATTAAGATTAACCATTAATTCTTAGGTCTAATAGTTAGAAATGAAGGGGGAAATTTTGTACCGGTTTATAGAATGCATCTATCAGATAGGGTTGATAGTCTCTGAGTAAAATGGCTGTGACATACATACAGATAGACATACATGCGGAAGAACATGTTGAATTTATAAGCTTGAATATATATGACCCATAATTATAGTTTCGAAACCTGAAACAACCTACTTCATCAATGCGCAATTTTGATTAAAGGTTTAACCGATTTTGATGAAATTCATAAAAAAAACAAATTGGTTACCTACTAAAAGTCAGAGTTATGTGGTAAACAACATAAAAAAACATACAGTCGAGTTGAGAACCTCCTCCTTTTCGAAGTCGGTTAAAAAATAAGACGTTTGTACAATAAACGTCTAATGTAGAGACGTCATGACAATAAAGGCCTCTGTATGTAAAACAATATTATCATATTAAAGTAAACTTGAGTTTTGGCTGAAACCTGAGAAAATCACATCGAAGCTTGTATTATTTCAAATGGTGTGTTTGTGGTGATTCATTCAATAATTGTTTGATAGGTACACAAGTGTAGACAAGGTTGGCCGTTAGCACGAAGACGATACTCCGGACTCCGGATAACCGGACGATATTAAGTCGTCAACTCAATTCATGTCGCTTTGTGTATGAATGCTTAGTATTTATCTAAAACCTGCTTTTCTGAAGGCTGTAAAATTATGTGCAATACGATTCGACGAGGCACGTGGGAATTTGGCAAACATAATACTAATTCTGTTAGGACTTTAGTAGGGATCGACGCATATGACCAAAAACGCAAGAGGCCAATAGACGCATTTAACCAGATACACAATTGACCAAAACTGAAATACTCAATTGACCAAAACTGAAATACGCGATTGAATAAAGCTGAAATACGCGATTGCCCAAAACTAATTAGAACCAAATTTTAGTGTACGATAGAGGTTTAAGTGTACCTTTGTCTTACCTACGTCGACCTGCTACAAAATTGTTAGTTTGGCGAGTTACTCTACCCTAATATTATAAACTAGCTGCGCCCCGCGGTTTCACCCGCGTAATAATGAAAAGAAAAAGTGACAGCTGTCAAACTTGACAGACTCATATTGATGCTATAGGCTAGTAGTTTCTTCACAAAAGTGATAGATCTTAACGATATTGATATATGAAATCTAGTGCTTTTAATCTAGGACTACTTTTTAGTGCTATAAGTTTTATAACCTCTGACACAAATAACAGAATCTTCATTGTAACTCTATTTAAATCTTAACCTTTAAAATGTTGATTTAAGTTTATTTTTAAAGCTATTTGATCAAGTGAATTAGCTACATATGATATAAGAACATTTAAAATAAGTTCTTAACCTTTTTGTTTAGTCTGTTGATTATATCTCGGCTGCAATGCAATTACTTTCCGTTGTTTTTTTTTTTTTTTTTTGTGCATTTTAAATACATATGTTTTTCTGCGTTTTTTCCTTAAATATACTTTCTATATATATATGTTTACAGTTCCATAGTAATGTGAGGTAGAAACCTATATAAATTCGCCATGTCGATCAGCCCTTATGTCACCGCCTTTTTGCTTATAGACTGCATTACATAAACGACATTTAGAAGATATACGTACACAGAGTCTGATTGGATAGATAACTATTGGGACAAAAATCGGAACTAATTACAAAACCAGGAGCACTGTTGTTCTAGAACAATATAATTACATAAGGACAGAAGCGCCTTCTAGGTCACATTTTGTTTTCTATTCGAACATACTAAAGGCACCACTAAACTAATTTGTATTCTTATACTCACTAAATTCAAGAAAGGATGTAAAACAATGTAAAATAAATAAAAAATGTAAATCTATTAAATATAAAATGTAAATCTATTATTGGCCTTATCTAAGTTATTTATGTACGTTATAAAGGGTTGTAGATTTTGTTAAACAAATAAAATAAATAAATAAATTTATGGGAGTTTTGTTCGTTTTATGAATTTAGTGAGCAAGAAATTAAATTAGATTAGTGGGGCCACTATTTTAAAATTATAAATTATTGGTTTGATCAATTAAAATATTTTGTAGGCACCGTATTTATTGAAATTACTTGGTAAGTAACGTTAAATTTTAATAATAAACATTTTTGTTTAATTGATTGAATTTCATAATAACCCTTGACTTTTGCATTAAATTTTCATGTTTGATGTTTAAATAAATTTCCCGTAATTCAAAGCAAGTCCAATTAAATATAAATTGAATGGCACTTTATTTACTGGCAAGCACTCGAGCCGATCTAATTGCCGAAGTTTTCTGAAGGATAAAAGAGCTGACGAAAAGTTTGCTATACTCTTTGATTAATTACGTTTATAACCGCTACCATCTAATGAATATTTTAAATTGCAACTTATTAACTATTATCTACAACCCGTGGATTTACTCGCAGTATACAAAATTTAATTGATAAAAATTTAGTATTTTTTTAAATTTCTAATGTATTTTTTTACTTGAATATCGTATTTTTTTCAAAGTATATTCCATAAAACAAAATAAATAATTAAATCCGTTATAAATGACGGAGTTTGCGGTAATAAACATTAAAAAATACAACCGGATTGATACCTTCTTTTTTGATGTCGGTTAAAAAACTATAGTATATTACCAAATGTTTGTATAAAGGATAATCTTGTCTAAGTAAGGAATCTAAGTAAGGTCTTTGTAAGGAATTTGATAATTTCAATGAGAAATGGGTCGTAGTTGCCGACTGAAGCATTGTAGTTTCTAAACTAACGAACCTTATTTTTTTATTAAAAATTACCTACATTTTTTTTATTTTTTTCATTAAAAATTACCTACTTTCTACAAAATAATCCAACGTTATTCGTACTGTGAATAGCCAACGTGGATACAATAACTTTCAATAGAGTGCCGGCTCTATAGGTATTCTGGTACTAACAATACTCCAAAATTGCCTATAAATAGGGCTAAAATATGAGTTTATCCGGAAAAAGTAATGGTCCGTGATAAAACACACTTTTATTGCTTAACCAATACATTGTGAAGGTTTGAGTAGTGAGTTATTAACGTAAGTTATTGGTTTTCAATAGACTTCAAAAAGGAGGAGGTTCTTAACTTTTTCTTTTTTTGACTGCTTATAGGTACGTATGTACGTATGTACGTGTGTGGGTATTTATGTATGTTTCTAAATGATCGCTTACAGCCTAAACGGCTTGTCCGATTTTGATCTGCGAGGTGTCGTTAGATTCGTCTTCATCCCTTTAATGCTATCTTTTTGTAATAATAATAAAACAACTTCCGCAAAAATGAAAAAATTTTTTTTTTTTCAAAAAGAAAAAAAAAAGCGTTTTTTCTTAAGCTCCAACGAACTTTTTCGTAATAAACAAGTGATTTTACTAGAATTATTCGAAAGAATGCGCATTTATTATCTTTAACAGCGATTTTATGCATACTTTCTCACCAAAACCGGACACTTAACAGTGTAACAAGCGTAGTGAAATCGTAAATTGATTTGAATGCCTTCAAAAACTGCATTTCTGCAGTCTTTTGTTTTCGTTTTAATATAGACACTTGCTTAATGTTTGTTACCTCATAAATCTATCATTTATCAATTTGGAAAAATCTTTTTTTTTAAAGGATGTAGGTTTTTAGATGGTTGATTTTCTTTTGTTTTACACGGTAGTTTTTTTTTTGTTGCATACTTCGAAGTCAAGGTTCACGAGCAAATTAATAGTAATTATGTACCATTTAAAGTTCTTTCTCCATGTACTTGCAGATGAGCACAGAAAATATTAATTGTATTATTAGTATAGTATGGTCATGAATTTGTACAAATAGGTTCGATTTCGATTTACGCCGTGAAGAACTTTAATTTCTTTAATTTTTATAAGCTTGTCTAACTAAATGAATATATTGTGGAGGTCTTTTCAACTTAATTTAAGACGAACTATATAATAGCAGGATAGACAAGATAGATAAGGCTTGCAAACAGTTTTTAAAACCTAAAATTCGACTTATTATTTTGATTAAAAAATAACTCATGTTAGAATAAGTGGGAACTGAGTTCTCGAAGAAATCGTGTAAAGACTCAATACAATTGTTGCAAAACAATTTGTGCTCACGAAGTCTTCTGTCCGCAAAAATATAAATATCAATCAATAGTTCAGTGTAGCCCCACCTAAGCTTTGTAAACTACATTAACTCAGTCTAGACTTGCTTTTTGATCCATTAATGTAGGTACGTAATTTGATTACGACTTTGCGTACACCTACCTAAATTTTATCGATGAATAATTTTCATCATCATTATCATTATCATCATTATCATCATCATCTCAGCCACAAGAAGTCCACTGCTGAACATAGAAACAATAATGCTGAATAATATTTTAAGCAATTGCAATATTTTTTATTTTATTCTACCATTGCTTCATAAGCGTCTGCTTACAATATTACGTCATCATGATTTATTTATTTATTTATCTCAGCCATAAGAAATCCACTGCTGGACATAGGCCTCCTCCATGGGTTTCCAAAAAGACCGATTGGAAGCGGCTTGCATCCAGCGTCTTCCCGCCACTTGTATGAGGTCATCTGTCCATCTCGTGGCTGGTCTTCCTACGCTGCGCTTGCCGGTCGTGGCCACCACTCGAGAACCTTTCAGCCCCATTGGCCATCAGTTCTACGTACTATGTGCCCTGCCCACTGCCACTTCAACTTGCTAATCCGTTGTGCTATATCGGTGACTTATATATCGACTTATTTATCGAATTAGAAATGAAGAGATACGTAGACGTACGTACTTCATTTCTGATTCGATCTCGTAGAGAGACTCCGAGCATATAGCCCTCTCCATAGCTCGTTGGGTGACCTGCTCGTTGAATACCTGCTGGATTAATATTCTACAACAGGTGGTCGCATGACGTGCACCATGCTTACAAGCGACTAAAAAATGCAGGCGGATGATATGGTTAAGAGCAGACAAATCTGTCTACCCTCTTTCTTTGTCTTTTACTGCGAAGTCTTTCACTGGCACTCAAACGTTACTGGAGCGTTATCACGGTAAAAATCCCGTTAATAATAATAGTGTTTTAATGAATGACATCTTATCAGTAAGCCTAGCCTGGGTGAACATACAGATTTTGCCGTTTAAGGGATACAACACAACGCCACACATCCTGTGCGACTGTGACCATTTGCACCAAAGCAAAAGCCGGCACCATGGAGACCGCGCTAATCTCACCTGTTCAGATTAAAACCTTGTGTAGTAATTAATGGACTAGGACACCCAAGGATTGGTATTAGTTGATATCGGTCGGCATCAAATTTCGTGAGACAACGTACGTAGAAGGGGTTCTCATAATATGTCTGCAAATGTCGCAGTGACTCGCCGGTGTTGTTTCGTCAGTTGGCCTTTATGGTTATAACACTTTATTTAAAGTTGACAGACTGAATGTATTTGATCACAGTTCACTTGATGTTGCAATGATTAGTTTTTAAGTGATGACGTGATTGAAGCTGGTAATCACACAAGGCATGGAATCGGAAATATTTCTTAAGAGAGATTGTCATTACTGTGTTGTTGTTATTGTGAGATGATAACTAACCAACCACAGCCCCGGATCTAGAGGGGCACCTGCCCCGGGTGGCATTTTCAGGGGGCGCAAAAATCATAATTAATATCATTAAAAATAAAATAACTTGCTCCACAAAGCGCCTAGAATACGAAAGCTTGGTTGTCTCACCGTTAACTTTTAAGAAAAAGGTACCACATTGATAATTATATTAAGTTTTTTTAAGTAAGTTATTTTAAGCGCTGGAGACAGAAACGGTTCGAAAAATCGTAGATCCGGGGCTGACCAACCAAGCATTCAGACTTATCATCATTCAGACTTCATTTTTGGGATTCATATAAAATACTTTCCAACACGAAAATCTATATCACATCTGATCATCATCACTTAAAAATATATATTTTATTTATTAGTGAATGCTGCATATGATTATTTACTGTCCTATACCCAGACAGTCACCCAGATAAATAGCATACTGGACTGGTGTTTTTCTTAAACAAATATTCATTAATTTCTATGAGTTTTTTCATTATTTAACCTCAAGTCTTTGGGCACCCAAGGCACAGGCTTCATTGCCTAGTTTGGGGCCCGAAGCTAACTCTTTAACCCACAGCCATAATTTGCCAGTTTTGTTAATTTTTAGGGTTCCGTACCTCAATTGGAAAAAACGGAACCCTTATAGGATCACTTTATTGTCCGTCTGTCCGTCTGTCCGTCCGTCGGGTGTCAAGACCTTTATCTCGGGAACGCGTGCAGGTATCGAGTTGAAATTAAAACTATATACGCAGATCCATAGTATCTTGCTGCAGAAAGAAAAATAAAGTTTCTAAGTTTTGTAAAAAAAAGTTACAGCCGAATATATCCTAAAAAATGCACATTTCGACACTCACAAGGGAATCAAAACCTATGGGGTACTTCCCGTTGACCTAGAACAATGAAATTTGGCAAGAAGCATTGTGTTAGAGTACACATATAGGAAAAATCCGAAAAATGGACATTTTGTGGATTCGAAATTTTTCACAATATGGACAGATGACCTCATACAAGTGGCGGGAAGACGCTGGATGCAAGCCGCTTCCAATCGGTCTTTTTGGAAATCCATGGGGGAGGCCTATGCCCAGCAGTGGACTTCTTATGGCTGAGATGATATTGATGATGAATTATATATATCTTGATAATGTAATATTTCTATCTGTATGGCCATTTGTATGCTAATAAACTTATTATTATATATAGATATAATGACGGAAGTTATGTATGACGATTTATTTAAAAAATCCCAGATGAAATATTCGAGAACTTGACGAACACACACTTAACCGTTACTAGAAGGTTAAATCCCACGGCGCGGCGGAAGTTAATGATGGATTATTGTTTTGAGTGGCACTGATTGGTTGGCCGTCTGCCAGCCTTACGGAATCACGTGTCACTTAGTGTACGAATTACGATGCAATATACTGCCATACTATGTACTAGTAATTCTTGTAAATAGTAGAAGCTGCTGGGCCGCAACGTCTTCTGCTATTTACACCCAGTGCCTTCTGCGCTCACCAAAGTCCGGTAGGCTGTAGAGGCCGGCAGAGGCCAACAGCTCTTAGTCACCTCAAAAAAAAAACTTGTAAATAGTAGACCGTGCTAACACAAACTACATCTTATACGTATTTTGACATTTTGATCCAAAGGATAGCGGCGGCGTATTTTACATACTTACATACGTCGATGGCTGCTAACAAATATTTCGTGGCGCGCTAATCTCAGAGTTTTGTAAAATCTCGTTGCAATTAAAAATTATAACCACCGTTATGATTTTGATAATATACAAAATATAATTTAACGAAGTTTTTCCAAACCGCATAGGACACTACACTCGTGTCACCCACCATATAATAAAGATTATCTTGACACAGCATTCGTCCCTTCAGCACTGAATCTAAGATCTTGAACTCTTAGCTTGAAGAAGAAGACATTAATAGGTTTAGGACGAACTACTATGAACACAAGATACGAGTATTATATCCATACATAGACTGTACAAATAGAGCTGTATGTATCTGTCATTAAATCCGATGGGAATGCTGTTTTAATTTTTATACATTTTACTATTTGTTCGAAGGTATACATACTTGTAAAATTAACGTTGTCATTAACTACTTACCTCCTGCGGTTTTCCTTACATGTTGATCATATTTATAATGAAATATAGTTGTTATTCACAGTTTCAGTTGTCTAACCACATTTCATTGTGATCTATTATCTAGTACTTTAGTCTTGAAAGGTAAAAAAATAGGAAGAAATATTTAATATCGACTCTACAGTATGTGGTATTAGTTAGACACATTATAAACATATGATTGATATTTTCACACAACGCTATCTAGTAGGCTCCAACCAAATGATGTTATGAGAACCACTTTGCTGATAGGATTGTTTTATAAATATATGTATACATAATGATACATAGTAACACCGAGATAGGACAAACATACATAATCGTCACACACATAAAAGTCTTGGGTGGGAATTGAACCGACAACTTACAACTGAGGATATAGGTTTACTACCAATTGAGATGCGTATGCAGACTAGGACTCAGTCTAGACGACAGATGCAGAGCCTGTGGGAACGAAGTGGAAACGATGTCAGACTTATTATGTGACTGTGATGTCCTTGCTGGTAAAAGCATGAGCATCCTCGGAATGGCTTATCCTAGACCGGAGGACTACAGACATACTCCTTTGCACGGCGTATTCGATTTAATCGAGTACATTTTCCGCTAAGGTGTGGTAGGTCTAGGGGTGTACACAAAATATCCTCATGGGTCGAAGTGTCGCCGACCAGTTTGTTGGCCCCCGTTGTGACTTTATAAGATAATAAGATAAGATAAAAATTGAGATGCGAGACTAGATAGAATAGTCTAATAGGAATATTAAAATAAAAAAAATAACTACGCAGGTTTTTTACCCACAATAACGTCTTTATTCGTACAGCGATATGTACCTACAAACTTTATATAAAAATCTGAGCACGTGATCTTTGTTACAATAAAATTGATGTAATATTTATATTAATTAATTTACAATAAGCTTAGATCATTGTCAAAAACACGTTTATGCCATTGTTAAGACGTACAAGAGAAACCTTAGGTACCTTAAACAGAGCTGTAAATTGTTTTATTTATCTTAATATTACATTTTAAGTTTAATTTATATCATATTTAATTTATGAATTCTTTTTATAGGGGTAGAGAAAATGATGTAATCGATTGTAGTTATACTACTCGGTACTGACTGAACTCACTGAACCAACATTATCCGATTCAACTGCATGAGAAGAATATATATATATATAATAGAATAGAAGTATAAAATTCGTCAAATTAGGTTCAAGAGTGACTAAACAAAATCAACGTCAAAATATCATCAAAAAAAATATTATCATCTATGATTGTTGAATTGTGAACTAATTAATAAATTTTTGAATATGGTATATAAAAAAAATGGTACATGAAAAATATATTTTGTTAACACCATTTTTAAGTACCTAATGAAGTGATGATCTGAAGCAATTATAAAAAAGTTCGGTTTGTTTGATAAGAGTTCAATGGAACGGCACACCCATATTTCTTACTTTCTAATGTGATAACTAGAAATAGATTTTTATGATATCCATCCGTGTCCACGAATAGAGTATAAAGATATATTTACACATGAAACATCTAGTATATGTTGTATAAAAATCTGTTTTTAAATAATTTTCATCGATATCTAAATTCTAATTTAAATAATATTCTGGTGCAAAGACTGGAAATCGCCATTTAACATACTGCATTCCACTAGTCCATTTATAATGGCTATCAAAGTGTATAATAAACTACCAAACTCAATAATAAATGAATCAAGTAATAAACAATTTCTTATACTTTTAAAACAATTTTTAATACACAAAACTTATTATTCAATTAATGAATATTTATGAGATAAATATATATTATAATATTTACAAAAAATAATTACTCATTTTACTATTTATAGTTTAATATGATTAATTAATTCACTATCTTTCCCTCTTCCATAATTGGAAATTAATATTCCAATATAACTGTTTATTTAGCTGCGCCCGACGGGGTCCACAATGTAACTTAAAATAATTTCCTACCACCTAATTGAAACTTGTGGAATGCTAATAAATAAATATGAATAACGCTGCAAGTATTATGGGTACCTTTGCACCAGGAATAGTCAGAGATAGGTTATTTGACTGATTCAAATTTAGTTCGTTTTTAGCTCTTTTATAAATTTATGTTACTTATTATAAATATACAGGCAATTAAAATATCATTATTTGACGTTGAAAAAATATAAATAATAGCTTTATATTCTATGAGCTCCTTCTGCAACGCAATCTGGCTGTGTAATGCATAAGGGCATTTAAGACTTATGGTCTTACTGAAAAAACGTTACTTAAATTAAAGCAATGCTTAATATATTTTGTCAACTTCTCGCTAACAATTGCGGAAAGACGATAGAGAAATTAAGACGTTGGTTAAAGTTAAGTAACGTTTTTCGGTAAAGCCCTAAAATGTTAACTTGAAATCCTATTTTTAGCATAAATATTGAGCTTTCTGCTATGAGTGGTCTTAAAAAATAAAGACCTTATATTAATTGATTAGTCTCTTCTACAGTTAGTATCATAGACTGCAATGGCGAGTTAGTAGTAAAGCGCAAGATTATTTATGAATAAAAAATAAAACCAGACAAGTGCGAGTCAGATTCGCCCACCGAGGGTTCCGTACAAACTAAATAAAAGGGGGAAATCATATGTTTGTTTTTAAATTTTCCTTCATAAACCGAAAAATATACATTCCTTGCTCACCACTCAGATTCGAGTGGGGCGAGGCTACAGTAGCGGCGCCTTCCACTCGGATCTGAACGAGCGTCCCGTTGATTTTGTAGTAGTCAGTATACCGCCGGCGTTTGAGGCAGTCAACGTTGCTTTGCGCGGCCACTCTGTACTTAATCGAAATTCGCCTAAACAGTTTTGGTTCCCAGCTGAAGTGAAGGGTCTGCAGGGGGCGAAGAATGTGTTAAAAACCTGTTTTAGCTTATGCTAATGAGGCTCTTTCATATGATACCCCACATGATACGGTTAATTCACTTTAAAATTTGGGCCATCATTCCTTGCATAGAGACACTATTTTTTGTGATTAAATAAAAAATGTCCAGTTTTCGGATTTTTTCCTATATGAGAACTCTAACACAAAGCTTCTTGCCAAATTTCATAGTTCTAGGTCAACGGGAAGTACCCCATAGGTTTTGATTCCTCTGTGAGTGTCGAAATGCGCGTTTTTTTACGACATATTCGGCTGTAACTTTTTTTTACGAAAACTGAGTAATTTTATTTTCTTTCTGCAGCAAGATACTATGGATCTGCGTATATGGTTTTAATTTCAACTCGATACCATCCCGCGTTCCCGAGATAAAGGTCTTGACACCCGGACGGACGGACAAACGGACAGACGGACAGACGGACAGACGGACTACAAAGTGATCTTATAAGGGTTCCGTTTTTTCCTATTTAGGTACGGAACCCTAAAAACAATGAGCTGTACATCGTGTACTGAATGACATGACTAACTACGGTACATGCAATGTATACATATACGAACCGGCCTTATCGAAAAACC
This sequence comes from Lycia hirtaria, assembly GCA_947563715.1. NCBI lineage: Eukaryota > Metazoa > Arthropoda > Insecta > Lepidoptera > Geometridae > Lycia > Lycia hirtaria. The sequence goes on from OX387384.1 coordinate 10,462,423, forward strand.
TTACTTAACTTTAACCATCGTCTTAAATTCTCTGACTTCTCAATGTAAATTCTCTTCTTTCCTCAAGTGTCATTACGTGTCAGCGAGAAGTTGACAAAATATGTTAAGCATTGGTTAATGTTAAGTAACGTTTTTCGGTAGGTAAGGCCGACTAAATACTGGTAAAAATCTGTATAAAAAAAAATTACTGTTACACATTGCCCATATTGAAGCTTTCCTCGTGTCTAAAGTTACAAAAACTTTTAATTACTAATAGCTGAAACTGGTGTAGATATTTATTATTCGAATGGAATAAATATCTCGATATTGTATGCATACAATTAACCAGATTAGGTTTAACAGTAAGTAGGTATAACTGACTAATCAAAATATTCCATACATTTTTGAATTGAAAATTATTAATGTGCTACGGCGTAGACCTGCTACGAATAAGAGCTTTAATAACCGTCAACATGAATGTCAAAGCTTTCACTCTTCAGCTATCTTTGAGCAAAAATCCCTAAAGACGTATAGCATTATTATATGTCACAGTTTGAAATGACTATTACAAATTAGAAAATACATACAATATCTTATGAGTAAGATTAACTTTTTCGTTACATTATTGTAACAATTATTGACTTTTGAATATTTTGCAAGTGAAGCTATTATTATTAATATTTTGTGTAATTTGTTGAGCACACATATTTCATATTAAAAGTGTAAATTAATCGTTGGATAGAGTATACTATTAAATAACAATTACACTTATTTCTAAAATAAACACTGAGCATAGACAATGATACGAGGATTTTATAATTAAATATAATAAACATATAATTATAACAAATAGTCAGTTAATTACTATGTAGGTAGGTTCAGGATTGTAATTTCATGAAAGTCAATGAATAAATAAATAATAAACGATTGTTAAAAATCAATTAAAATCTAACCCTAAATAAATAATTATTAATTAATTAATTATTAAGGGTTTATACATGTACAAGTGTGTTTGAAATTTAAATAAATTTAAATCTTTTAATAAATTGTTTTAAAAGTAATAATAAGAGTAAAAAGTTGTTTACTAAAATTACACAAATATATAAAATATTAAGAACTACATATTTACTGCATTGTTGCTAAAATGTACTTACATGAAATTATAAAGAAACAGTCACAATTCATAGAAATACAAAAAAAAACACACTCGATTTGCTCGCACTAAATTTTACTTTAAAAGGTCTAGTAGAATCACAATTGGCATTTTTATGTGTACCGTAACGATGTATTTAATTTAAAAAAAAAACTATTACTTAACATGTTTACAAATCTGTTTTTGCCTTTAAAATATACTATCATATTACATTTACACTGCCAACTTTAATATTCTAGGAATAAATACAACAACATTAAATAAAATATTTCATGTATAAATAAAAACAGCAACAATAACAATAACATAAAAACAGTTTTGTTGAATTGTTTGGAGACACCATCAAACAACCAAAAAGTATACAATTATGTATATATACATACTTTTTAGTAACTTATATAATCATAAACATTAACAATACGTTTGACTAGTATATAATTATAGCTATACGTTATTAGATAAAATATATAAATATAAAAATGGGCTATGTGCAGCGCGTAAAAAAGAACAGAGATTAAATTTCAATTACACATCGTCGCTTTCCAGCAGGCGACTCTGTGGTCAAACGCGGACTTATTCGTGTTAAAAAAAATACCAGTTGCGTAACTGTTAAATATAAAAGTGAGTTCGTCGCGTCCGGCCCACTATCGCACTTGCGTTTTCCAGGTGTTACCGACATGTCATACATCAACATGATAAAAAGTTGTAAAATGTTTCAGATTTTAAATTAAATGCTTACATAATTATAAATATTGACATCATGAAATTATGAAAAGAGTGACAACAATAACAAATTAAGTTGTTATTCATGAGGTGTTTTAAAGAATTTTGTCGTTGTTCCTAAATTAAGTTACTTGGCATGTTTTGATGTCAATACTGATTGTGGCCAGAATAACTTGTCATTAGAATACAAAATTTCACAAAAGTTACTAAAATCAATTGTAAACTATGAGTATTCTTAATTTTAATTTATTATTTTCTCGGAAAACTGAGCATCGTGCTGAATGGCGGTCAATAGAAGAGGACTATGTCCAGCAGTGGACTAAAGTAGGCTGATGATGATGATGAATATTCCTGATATTTCAATAGTTACATAAAACTTAGCATTTTAATTTGATCTCCATTCTCTTTTTACGCAAATGCTCTTTTTACGCACATGGCTCTATTTATATTATTATGCGAAACAGTTTCCACAGATATTTACATCTTAAGCCTATAAATTAACACCTATAAATAAATACTCATGGCATATTTATACACGTATAATTGATTCTCGTTTAAAATACCATGTTTTCATTGTCCCTTGTTGTAGAGCTGTTAATTCACAGAAAATGTTGAAGAACATTCGCATGTTTCTCTTGTACAAACTTTCCTCAAGGCACCGATGACTTTGCACTGGAAAAAATAACAAACAAATGAATAAAAATTATCATAATAACAAAATGATGATAGATAGCGGAATGTATGATTTTTTAATAATCCCTCGAAATTCACTAATTTTATACAAAAATTGGGTGAAAAGTTACGAAATTGCAATTTTGAATATTTGCGAGAGTTGTATTATTATTATCAATACAAATAAAAACCAGCCAAGTGCGAGTCGGACTCACACACGAAGGGTTCCGTACCATTATCTATAAAAACGGCTAAAAATAACATTTATTGCATTGGTTGCCCCCCTTACATATTAATTTTATTTTAATTTAATTATATATTATTTTTAAAGTGAATAATACTCAATATTCTGTGAATATTTCAAGCGTCTACCTGTTGCCGTTATCAATAACGAGCAAAAACACGTTCTTTGTGCGGGAGCGTTGTTAAATATTTATTTTATTCTATATTTTAGTATTTGTTGTTATAGCAGCAACAGAAATACATCATCTGTGAAAATTTCAACTGTTTAACTATCACGGTTCATGAGATACAGCCTAGTGATAGACGGACAGATAGACAGCGGAGTCTTAGTAATAGGGTCCCGTTTTACCCTTTAGGTACAGAACCCTAAAATGTAGCCTATGACGCACAGGACGTTAAGACGAATCTAATGACGTCTCATACAATAAAATCGGTCAAGCCACTTAAACTGTATTAGGTTATATAGAAACATACTTACACATACATAAATAAATACACCCAAAACAAAAACATACAATCACCCGAAAAATATAATCCTGCTTCCCGGATAAAAATATTTACGTATGCCTGTTAAAACAAAACGATAATAGTACTTTATGATACAAGTGTGCTAAGTTGGTCATTACAGTCGAGGCGGAATTGCAGCCCGAGCCGAAGGCGAGGGCGTAATAGAGCCGAGAGTGTAATGACCATAATGCACACGCGTTTCATACGACGTTTTTCAAAACACTTGCGAGGAAAAAACACCCGTTTATAACTGAAATATTTAATTTAAGTAAAAACTCTTTGTTGTAATAAAAAAACTGTAAAGTAAACACACTAGTGCGTAATAGAAAAGTCAAAAGCACGCGTGTTTTATAGGATACTTTTCGGCCATAAGAACGGTTGAATAAGGGCCACTGTATGAGCAAGTGTGTTGAAAACGTAGTTTTGAAGTCTTAATTTTTGCTTTAATTTTAGATAAATATCTATTACATTCTTATCTAGACTAGACTGTAGCCCTCGGTCCAAAAAACAACAAACAAATAGATACGACATTAATCCTATCTCTGAGAGACTGTTTGCATAACTCTTCGCTGAGCCGGGTTGTAGATGCAGCTTATTGTTATTTATTTATTCAGTACATGTATCTTCTACGATAGTGTATTTACTTCAAATGTATCTGAAGAGAAATTCTTGGAAAGCGATTTAAAAGCAATCTGTTTCTGCTAAAAGTTGTCATTTGCAGAGTTTTTTTTTTTTTCGTTTCTTTTAATAAATCGTTTTTGTTGCGTTGTGATATCATTACAATGTCTGATATTTAATTTTTGGCTGAGCGAGTTAAGTGCGCTAAGATATGTTCAACAACTGAAAAAAAACCTCTCATCTGCCTGAGTCCGGGCTCTGTTAAAATATTGACATTTGTGTACAGCTCGTATTTTTCAACCCAGTGAAACTAAGTGTGCTATTTGCGATTCTACTACAATGCATTGAAACGGTACCGATTCTACAATTTCATAGAAGTTTTTGTCAATGTAATTCGCAGTTTTTGGCAGCACAATGCACATTCGCGTTCGGAAACTACAGCCTCCTACGTTTATGACGTAAGAACCGTCTGAAGGAAACTCTAAATCTAAAGATTCTAGGGTACTAGAACAACTTTTTTGCAACATTTCTGACGAGACAATCGAGTCGTTCGCCTGAATATGTTATTGGAGTTCAGCAAGCCAATAAAAGTTCGATGCCACTTAGAACTTTGGATTTCAACAGTTCAAAATCAATGTATGGCAAAGCACTACGGTCGTCACTCTCAGAAATTAGATTTTAAATATCGATGATATGACCGTAAATTTTGCGAGAAACTGCCGGATCCAACAAACGCACTGCACACTAACGATTGGCGATTAATTTATTCATCATAAGACTATACAAGACAATTTTACCACCACGGAAACTGAATTTACTGTAATAAAACGTCACTTCGCTCGGTCAGTAAGCCACACCCAAAACAGTTTAGAGGTGAAGGATTCAACAAAGTTTCGTAGTAAGTAAAACAGTTTAGAGGTGAAGGATTCACCACTCTCGGAATAGACGATAGTAAAAATGTTTATTTTACTTTCACGTTTGTTTTAACTTCTTAGCAGAATGGCGAATACGTACAAACATACACATGTACATCCGAAAACATTATCCTCCTTGGTTAGTAAAAATAGAAAAAAATGTGTACTTGAACTTTGCTGTGAGGTCTGCCATTATTTGTCACCCGTACTTTCGACTTTTCAACTTATACTGACCAACACATCAAGTCATCATCAGGCAAGCTGGTGGCCAATCGTAGATCTATCTTGTATAAAAAAAATCTAATCAATACGTTGCTCTCTTGAGTAGTTTTGTCTCTTTAGAACAATAATTATATTGCCACTAGAAGTTTTGAAAATACTTTGCAAGAATAATCATCTGTTCATCTTAATTATGTAGTTAAAATGTATAATAGCTAGAGTAGGAAAGGTAATTATTTTAAGTTTTCGCAGACCAAAGTCATATGGAAATTAAACGTTCAGAGATTCAAAGGAAAATGAAAAATGTTATTATGAAAACTAACATAGTTGTTACAAATTTTTTCAGTACCAGACGAGACGTCCTTCGGGAGTGACGTCTACGCTGCTCGTTTTAAAAAAGACCGCCGTATGCGGTTGAAACTATAGTCGGAGAATTCGGCTCAAAAATAGCCGTGAGTAACCCGTTTGTTCAAAATAAAAATGAAAAATTATAAATCTTCTTCTTTTCGTGTCAATGGTTAGTTTTTTTTTTTTTTTTTTTTTTTTATCTATTATTATACTGTATTTGACCAGTAGGAAGCCACAGAGATGGCAGCAGTATTGGCCTCCCACAGGTCATTCATTGTGCAGGTATTAGGGCACAGTGGGCATACGAGCAGTGTGTTATAAATTATTTTTGGTAAATCTACCTAAGAAGTTTACTGCCTACTTAAAATTTCTACATATATGTGTAGACTGAGACTCCACACAATATTTTATGTGTATTTTTTTTTAGTTTCAGTAGCTAAAATATTTAGTAGAAATTCTGTTTTTATTTGTAAATACGTACAGGAAGTTTTGAATAACTGACTAGGAACGTTGTCTTACGATAAGTGTGAACTCTCAGCCTCTACATACATAAGTCTACTGCCTCCCCAGTGGTGACCTCCAGTCTTTCTGCCGCTTACTCCCATCCGTATGATAGAAATATATACGCCTTTAATTTAAAATAGTAATTTTGAAATCATTAATTTCTTTCTTCTGTCACAATGCAAAAAAAAAAAGATTTCGATTACCATTAACTCCGATCCACAAGATAGGTACCGAAATGTGTGAAAAAGTGAAACTTACGTGTTTTGTCCATCCGACTGAGAAGCAGTTGGTGGTGGCCAGCGGTGGAGATGCGCGCGCCACATCATCTGCCCAAAAGTCATGCGGAACTGACGCGACATCGAGCAGTACAGCACGAAGTTGATGGCACCATTTAGGAGCGCCAAAGCATCCATTAGCTCCCCAAATAAATCGTAACAACGCTTGAAGAAACACCTCCCGAGCAGACCACTGAGCAACCCCAATATCCCTTGAGGCAGTTCCGTCACGAGAAACAAAAGAAGAACGGCAACCAACATTTTTGTTGTTCTATTTGTTCGTCTGTCTGCTTTGTACTGGCGCTTTACTGCTTTGTTGTTAGTGGGGCATGCGTTGTAGACACGTATTTTTTTTTGATGCTGGTTGGCGCTGTAGACTTCTCTGATCAACCATAGGCTGATGATTGTGAGGATGCAGCAAGGCAGCAGTTTGATGACGACAGCGTGCACCCAGAAGTTGATTTGGTAGAGTTGCCCTTCTTCGTCTGAGTCTACATGGTAGAGAATCATGGGCCCGGTAGGTTCTAAAACTACTGCCGTATGGATGTCGAATACCTGCGGAGGAAACAACGAAATTAATTGGTTTTTTTTTTACCATTTCGAGATTTTTATTCATTTAAATTAAGCAATGTTCAACAAATTTATAATTTTTATTTGTAAGTTTACTTTCAAAATAGACTTCACAGAATTCGAGGCCCTATTACCTACGTTAACGATTGAAAATGTATGAATGTGTCCGAAAATTTCTTGTGATCATCCAAAAATCTTTAGACCCATTTCATCTCGTCTTTTCCTTTATCGTACTTGCGTAATTTTCAATATTTTTAAATGTGGTCATCGTGCAAGACGAGACGAAATCCATTTCTATCAAAGAATCGTATTTATTTCATCATTTTTCGAGATAAATAAAGTTAATTAAGTAAATTACTGACCCCGATATAGCACACCGGATTAGTAAGTTGAAGTGGCAGTGGGCAGGGCACATAGCACGTAGAACTGATTGCCGATGGGGCCGAAAGGTTCTCGAGTGGAGACCACGTACCGGCAAGCGCAGCGTAGGAAGACCAGCCACGAGATGGACAGATGACCTCATACAAGTGGCGGGAAGACGCTGGATGCAAGCCGCTTCCAATCGGTCTTTTTGGAAATCCATGGGGGAGGCCTATGTCCAGCAGTGGACTTCTTATGGCTGAGATGAAGTAAATTACGTCATTCGAATGGTAATCATATTATAATGTAATTCAGAGTGTGACTCACAAAACTTAAGTAAGTGATAAGAGGTTGATGTTTCTAAATAAAATATTACTTACATATTTCATAACAAAATATTACATAAATAATTTAGCCTGTTCCAGAAAGAACAGGCATATTTATAGTTTTAAAACTGAAAAAAAATACGCAATTCGTATGACTTCACGTTTTTGCAGTTATTTTATTATGAAAACCAAAGTACAGAATCAATTTTGACAAAATTTATATGAAACCATCTCTGAGGTTATCTACCAAACAAAAAAAGAATCATCAAAAACAATTCATAATTGGCCGAGTAATCGCTGAACGTTTGTTGTTGTATGTTTAAACAAAGAACATACAGTCGAATTGAGAACCTCCTTCTTTTTGGAAGTCGGTTAAGGAGGAGAATTATATTTATTATATTTAAGACAGTCATTTTTGTAAGTAAGTAAGTAAGTTCGAATAGACTGCCTGTCCTATTGTCTGAGTTAGCCGTCGAAAGGCCTCTGACCTGGCCTGACGATTGCTGTTATTAAGAACAAACAACCGGGACCTACAATTTAATGTGTCATCCGAACCATGGAAGCGCTCAGAAAGAAATGTCACTCACGGTCACCCATCCGAAGACTGACATTATTGTGAGTACAAACGGGATCGACGCATATGACCAAGAACGCAAGAGGCCATTAGACGCATTTAACCAGATACGCAAATGACCAGATACGCAAATGACCAGATACGAGCATGGCCAGATACGCAATTGACCAAAACTTGTGTATGCAATTGACCATAAACTGAGATAAATGCATAGAGAAAACTGTTTTTCTACTCGTAAATATTATCCAAGTTCGAACAATTTCGTTTTATCTATATTCTGATAAGGATCATAAAAGGTAGCACTCAATGTTTTGCTTTTTACTAATTTTTAAATTCGAAGTGTTCATGAAATTTGAAGACGATGGAAGCCAATAAATGCAATTAGATAAAAAAAAACATCGAAATCGGACGGGGTAGAAATCGGTTGTCTCGGTTGTATTGTTTCATTGATCGTAGGTATAATTTTTTTTTTATTCATTTTTTTTTAAATACAATTATTTTATTTTTTTAACAATGTAATTACATATGTAGGTACTTAAATAAAACTAAACTAAAATAACCTAAACAACTAAAAAAAATAGATATACAACTTATATAAACTAAAGAAAACTGAAATTTTGAATTAAAAAAAAATATGTTAAAATAATAATTAATTAATTGTTAATAATCGTATAAATTGTTTATTTTTATAAATATTTTATTTTTATAAAAAGGTGCAGCAAAAAGACTGACGACTCGCTTGATTGTAAGCCGATTTAGTTTTTAACCGACTTAAAAAAGTATAACGTTTTCATGTATGTTCACCGATTTCTCCGCCAATTAAGAACTTATTACGATGATGCTGTCTTGGTACAAGGAGATTGCTTCACAGAATGGTCCCTTATAATTTTCATATACTTTTCTTTAGTAGTTTAATAATCTGTTGGGATTATATGATTACTAGCTGCGCCACCCGGTTTTAATCTCATAGTGAAAAAAAAACAATGATGATGATGATGAAAAGTAGGCTACGTCCGTCTTTTTCTCTAGGTTCACAGTTATCTCTGCACCTCCAAATTTCATAATCGGTTCTACCGTTTGAAAAGATAACAAGAAAAGTAAAAGATAACAAACAGACACAGAGACAAACAGAATTATTTCGTTTTTATAACAATTAGTTATACAATTTATAAACTTTAATACTCACTGGTATTTTACAATCCATTGCTTACGTTATTATTATAATTTTCAAAAGAAGATTATCGTTTATTGAAAAGATCATGCTCTTATCTCTAGTAAAACTTCACACAATTCCAAAGTGCTGTCAAAGAAAAATTTAAACTTTTATGTAAGCAAAGTAACCGCCGGAAAACATTTGAGTTTCGCCGCGAGAAAACAAGATTACGGGTATATTAAAGTATCGATGAACTTTCCTTTTAAAGCCTATTCGCTGTATAATTCTGAAGTAGATAGAATGTAAAAAAAATTGTTGTCGGCATATGGACGATAATTTTACGTGATAAATCGATGCGTCACAAGCCGAATGCTTAGGCCGATCGTGCCTCTCTATCGCTTGTTCCACGCTCACGCTTGCACGCTCGGCTCACGCGGAACGCGACAATGAGTCATGCTGTTTCTTGCGTGCAGCCGGCGTTCATCGATTTATAAGACGTTATCACGTCAAAAACGTACCTACATACATTTAAGTAATCATAATATAGTAACTCTTAATAAAATATAGATCTACAGACCATCAACTCGCCTAATGTTAAGCGAAGGCGTGGCCGAGGATGAGACTCGTCGATCTAGAAGATCTAGTTCTAAATATGCCAAGACTAACGCTCTCAAGAAACCGAGATCCTTTGACTTATTACGACACATTTTCACAAATCATTAGGTAATTCGCATCACGATTATTTTCATAGTCATACCTAATTTAACTTAACCTTGGTAGCTTTTAAAAGAAAAAATAAACTGTTTTTCGTCCAAAATGTTTTCTATAAGCTTAATGATTTTATGGAAATGAAGTTAAGCGAAAAATTGTTTTCACATGAAAGTACATAATGAAGTTATGAATCTTAAATTATTTCTTACATATTAACCTAAATGAAATGACACAAACTTATACTCAATTGATGACATTATTTTATAATTTTAAATTTAATAATTGTTTTATGATCATTTCAAATAACGGTGGAATTCGCTGCATGTATTATGTAAATTTTATATTTAAATTTTAATAATGTATTCTGACTTACCTAGTAAAACAAATCTCTGTTATAAGGTCAATAAAGTATCTAATCTAATTTAATCAAATAAAACCTTAAATAAATAAATAATAGCTTAGTTTCAAATAATCTGGTGTACTTACCATATAGGTGGGGATGCAGAGTATGGGCGGTAGAATGAAGCTGCTGAGGATCGCCGCGCTACACCGCCTTTCCGTGCACAGGATGTGGTTTTTATCAGAGTACCTACAAAATAAGGTTAGTAAACTATAATAAAAATATTTCCACCCTCCCGATTTCACTACAGGACTAGCAGAAAGTCGGCGAATTACCGCCCATTTCTCATTGAAATGCCAAAAATTCGACTCAGCGATATCGATCCACATTCCTGTTGCGTACTGCACAAGAATGGAATTCTTTGCCGGCATCTCTGTCTCCTGAGGCCCACAATCTTGGAATTTTCAAGGCTAGAGTGAATAGATATCTTCTAGATCGACGAGCTCCATCCTCGGCCACACCGTCGCTTAACATCAGGCGAGTTGGTAGTCAATCGTAGATCTATCTTGTATAAAAAGAAAAAAGTAAGGTAATGTGGTGTGTAATGTATGTAATGTGTAGGTATGCATATATGCAAATAAAGATAATATGAATATGTTTTATCTTTTCAATTGTTTTTAACGAAATCAAATAAGATTCATTTATATCACGGGATTTTTAGTGTATACTTGGTATATATAAAACTTAATTAAGCTCCGTTACAATTAAGTTGATTACCATCCAAGTAAAATTTAAAAACTCCGATAAAAAAACTGTTGAACCGATTTTGATAAAACATAGCTAAGATCATTTTCGATTTAATTTTATTATTCAAATAAAATAAACTAAGTTAAAATCGGTCCACAGTTTGAAAGCTACGATGCTAGTATACATAATTATTCACAAATACGGGTCGGAGGTTAAAAATGACGCCTATTTTGAGTAAGGCAGTAGACAGAGGCTTCTTTACCATTATTGATCACAAGCTACTCCATGCGCGCAATATTACTAAAAAGGATCCGACATTTTTGTTTAATATATAATTTATATCAGAGCAGACATTCTCAGTTGCGATACAAATTTTGAAGGTTATTACAGATAGAATAAATTTTAAATGCCAAAACAAGATCTAAAATAATTTAGTGAAGGTAAAAGAAAACAACATCTATGAATATGGAGATTAAATCTAAAAAGATCCCATCTACATACAATTTCACACCCAAACACTCTTAAAAAATAAACAAGCACGCAACAATATATTATCATTCGGTGGTCAACTAAGCCCGCAATTCATAAAGAGTTGAAATCTTTTATCCGACTTCCAAACAGAAGGAGGTTCTCAATTCGACTGTATGTTTTTTTGCATGTTTGTATTACTCCGCCATAATGAATAATTTTCGATGATTCTTTTTTTATTTGGTAGGTCAATATAGCAATATCGTTACAGTACTTTGATTTTTACAACAAAATAACTGAAAAAGTTCATCCAAGTAAACGAATTGCGTATTTTGAAGTCGATTTTTTCGTTTTTTTATACTGTATTTAAGTCCCTCGTTGTTGATATATGAGTATCGGTCAACTCATGACACTTTGTACTTGAATTTTAGTTTTAAGCTTTATGTCTATGTGAAAATAGCTGAATGCACGAGTAGTTCTGAAACGACCTAATTTTATATAAAATTTTCATGCTCACATTTGAGTTGTAAAATTGTTCAAATGCAGTGTTCAACGGAACAAAAGAGAATGATTGTCTCTAAAACGGAAGCGAACAGTACGAAATTGTCAACTACAGTTTAACGCTGGCTGAAAATGAAGAATAATAAACAAAAGACCAGACGGAGAAATTTACATCCGACGGATTTTTAATAACCATCATTCAGAGCGAAGTACCTTACTTTATTGTATTGTGAATAAATTCCAACTCACATATCAAAGGTTGGAATCCTAATTGAAAATATAATTATATCATTTTGTGAGAGTTACTTATCTACCTACTTACTTCCACACGAGATATGGCGATCATTAATAAAGATCTCCATACAGACACGTCTAAATTACTGTAAACACATTAGGTAAAATTTTAACGGGACCCATGTGGATGTAATATTTGCTTCATAATTATAAATTTGGCCTTGTTTGTTTCAAGGTTTGCGACTAAACAGTTTTAATGAAATTTAGACAATGTAATCAATAACAAATATCAGCTTGTTGTCACCCACAACTTAGGTTTCTCTTATTTTCGGCTGGTTACGGAGATGCTGAAAGGCTGCATAGCTTCTGAACTATTATTAATATAATTTGCCAAAGAAGATACACGCTAGCTTATAGGCTATGCGACGTCACTTTAAATTCAATATGGCACCTTCTGCATAGGTGTAGGGTTGCCCCCCATAAATTGTTAGTCAAAGTAATGCATTCGCCGATTTTCGGGTGCCCATGACTAAAACTTTTTTGAGGGTTGGATCCACGACTGCATTTTTGGTGTTTTACTTTCTACACTACACCCGTGCTCTAGAGGATGCCATACATTAACATTTGAGAACCAGTCCTCTTTTTTAATAGCATTTATTGTGATTATTTTCAAATATTTCCTATTTTTTTTTGTATTGGATCCACACGATTAGATTAATATTTTTTTTAAGATTTATAAATGAAATACAAGATAAGCACTTACTTTATTACTTTGTTATGACTTACTTTTTTACTTTGACTTAAACTATGGTTTAAGTCAAAGTAAATAAGTCATTTTCAAGTTGCAGTCACGCTTCAGTAATAAGTAAAGTGACTTTACTGAAATTTTCTGTAGTCTTAGTAAAAAACGCCAATTGAATAAAAAATCATCGTTTTTACGCTATTAATATTAGAAATAGCACAAGTTGAAGCAAATAAAGCAAAGTGGTGACTTTTTTCTCACGTTCCCGCCAAAATCGTCTTATCAAATCTTGTTCACGGTTAAACAGCTACTTTTAAATATTGTCAACCCTATTTATTTCCAAAATAAATTCCACACACCCTAATTAAAAGTTATCGCTGGGTTTTCCAAGCTTTTATCAAAGTTTCCAACCTTGGCCAGTCAATCGCTACCGCTTAGGCAAAGTTCATACGAACTTTCGAATGATTTTCGCTGCCTACACTGTTAAAACTTGTGCAACCTACGTACAAACTATCAGAAATCCGAAGCTACGAGAAAACTTCAAATATGTAGAGTGTGCTTTCGAAAACTTTAAAGTTCGGCATGATGACCTTGTAATTAAACAAACTGGTACCTAATATTTTCCGTGCAAACGGTACCTAAGTAAACAAAAGTCTAAAATGAGCGAATCATTGCGGAAATTCCGGGAGCCTACGAGGAATCTCGAGCACTTTGATTTCATACCAAACATTATTTGAGCTAAAGATTAGACTGTATCCCGGGTGAATGATCGGAATTAGCGTATCAAAAATGTTTTATTACGAAAATGTCGTCTGAATTCACAAATGTAAGTAAATGAATACTTAAATCTTAAGTATTATTACTACATTGCCTGGACATTGTTTGCCCTGGGTGGGTTCGATCCCCACCCAGGGCAAACATTTATGTGATGAGCATGGATGTTTGTTCTGTGTCTGGGTGTTTCTATGTATCATATGTATCTATATATTTACAACAACAAAAAAAAGTATATAATTATGTATTATATCAGCCATCTAGTTCCATAGTACAAGCTTTGCTTAGTTTGGGCTAGATGGTGTTGTGTGAAATGTCCGCAAATATTCATTTATTTATTTATTATTTTATTTATTTAGTACGCAAAATCAATTCGGCAGAAGCAAATAAACCTGTACGCCCATCGCCCATGTCATTTTGCAAACAGGCAACCGGCAGTCAGGCCTATTTGATTATTTGCTCGCCTTTAAATTAGTTGCCGGCAAACACGACCCAAAATGGCCTAAGGCGGCGCGCTATTCATTTCGGCTTTCCGCTAAAGTCTTATAATGAATCGTCAGGCAAGATGTATAGGCGGTGATATCATTGTAGGTGAAAAATCCAGTGCCCTTTTAGTTCGGTGTTGGTTCAAGGCCAGTTCAGAAAGCGTTTTAAATTTACTTGGTGTTTCTGGACAACTTGGTAAAAACTTCCTTTTAGTTTTTGACGCGAAAGCTTTTCATTAAAGAAAATATGGTGTCTAGATTAAGGACAACTGTGAAGTACTCATTTGTTTAAACGACATGAAAAAAATTATTTTACCATTCATGTTATTCAATTTGGATGATTTTTTTATTGTCCGGGCATAAAGTGGTAAAGTGGAAGGAAGACCACATACAAGTGGCAGAAAGACGCAAGCCGCTTCCTATGTCCACTTTTGGGGCTGGCTGAGATGATCATGTTGAATAATACATTACAATAACATCAAAATCCCCCAGATACTGGTACTCACTTGATAGCCACGTATCTCCAGACGGCCAGCGACAGCGTCAGACATATGGAAGCCGAGTGGAATATCTGTGCGAAGTGCATGTGGAACAGGAGGTAGGCCGCCCACTTGTATGGCATCTCGCGTTGACCGGGAAGGATCTGAAACAATCATGATTTAGTTATATTTTGACAATAATAAAGAGAGAAGCTACTTAGTGTCGAACACTGCCGCAAAGTAGCAGGCCTGGCCATATTCTATCGGATTCAATTCGACGAGTTGTGCTAAAGCTTCAAGACCTCATTCTACCTTACGTATTCCACTACAGGACAAGCAGAAGATCGTCTCATATCATCCATATCTCATTTGAATACCTAAAATCGTTACACAGCCCATCGGTTCCCCCTGCCGCCTTCTCTGTATCCTGAGAATTACATATAATCTTGGAACTTTCAAGGCTATAACTCTAGCTAGAGTGAATGGATATCTTATAGAATTACTTGCTCCATCCTCGGCCACACCGTCGCTTACCACCAGCGTGTTAAAAAAAACATCATCATCATCACCACTTATTCATTCTGAAGTCCACTGCTGGACATAGGCCTCAGCCATACTTTCTAAGAAGTCCGGCTTGTCCCCACCGAAAGTCACCAACATAGATTAGAAAGTTGAAGTGGATAGGGCACTAGTATAAAGTTTTTTCGTTTTAAAAATCAACCCACTAAACCGATTTAAATGAAATTTATCTGCAATTAATCTGAAAGTAGGTAGATATATGCTTTCAAATGATAAAATAATTTTCAACATCGATTTATAAATAAGTAACAGAGGAGGTAATAAACATAATAAAGTGAAGTCGCACAAAAATACAACCGAATTGATAACGTCTTCCTTTTTTGAAGTTAAATAAAAACTGTGTTTAGTTTCAATAGTTTTCAGGGGGGCAATTCAGTTATTCAAAACCGATCCGTAACTGAACCTTTTGCGAAGCATTTCCTGTCGGCTGCTATCTTTTTTTGATTTTAATCGAGCGAAGTACGTGTTACGTTTCATCAAATGTGTCAATTGTATGACATAAAAGTGACTGAATCAAAAAAACTATGGCGGCTGACGGGAAACGCTCCACATATGGTTCGGCTATGGAGCGGTCTTGAATAACTGAATTGGGCCCCTTTCTCTGAAGCTCTTTCACCGATAATAAGCTATCTACCGCTCCGAGGTAGGTAGCATATTAATGAATTTCTTTGCAGTTCTGATGATTGAGTATTCTACATTTTCTTAGCAAATAAATAATCTTCTTTAACCATAAATGCCTTAGTTACGTAATGACGAGTAGGTAAGTAATTATTCACTCTTGGCTTCATAAAACGCAAATTATGTCTATGAAATTGAAGAAAGCCGCGGTTCTTTCATTAGCGCTGTGCAAATAATCCTGGATTTGTTTAGTCTCCTTCTAAATATGACGAAATATTTCAAAGGAAATTAATAAACTGCGCCCCGCGGTTTTACCCGCATAGTGATGAAAAACGATCGTGATGATAAATGGGGATGGTGATAATAGAATAAATAATAAATAAATTCATTTATTTCTAAATATTATTACATATTCAAAATTTACATTAACCATAGCATTTAAATTCAGATCAGCATATAGTAGAAGCTCCTACGGACCCCAAACTAGGCAAAGCCTGTATCTTGGGCATCTCTTGAGTTTTCCTATATTTTGAGGCCTTGTGGCTCAGTTGGTAGTGTGTCTACGTCTACCTGCTGAACTGAAAGGTCGTGGGTTCGATCCCCACCCAGGGCAAACATTTGTGTGATGAGCATGGATGTTTGTCCTGTGTCTGGGTGTTTCTATGTATCATATGTATATATTTACAAAAAAAGTATATATGTATTCTATCAGCCATCTAGTTCCATAGTACAAGCTTTGCTTAGTTTGGGATAGATGGTGTTGTGTAAAATGTCCACAAATATTTATTTATTTATTATTATAATGGACGGACATAGAATGTAGTCTATGTCCGTCTCCATGTTCTCATATATTATGTATGTATGTTTTATAACAAATTTCATAATAATCGGTTCATCCGTTTGGTCGTGAAAAGGACCAATCGTGTAATAATCATAATAATACAACTCTGACTCCCACAAAAATAAAAATAAAATGCACTTTTTCATAACATCAAATGAACTTTTTCGTAAAAAAAATGATTTATTAGATTTATTCTCAAGAACGCTTATTTATAACGTTTTACAGTGACTTTGCGCATACTTTCTCACAAATAACGTACACTCAACAGCGTATCAAGCTTAACGAAATCGTAAGTAAGACTGCAAAAGTCGCTCTGCTGCAGTCGGGTATTTTGTTTTTCTTTTAAATATAAATACTTGTTTATATAAATTTTTCCCCTCACTTTCTGGGAGTTAAGGTTTTTAACTTGAATGAGAACAATTGTAATGTATGCTTTTATATTATATTTCATTATATTATATTCTATTTTATAATATCATTTAGGATTAGGCTGTCAACTGGTTCATAAAAATGTTGACAAGTAGTAAAATAAATATTTTTCTTAGATAATTTCATTTGAAAGTATAACAATATACGACGTATTGCGAGTCCGTAGATCATACGAAGTTACGTTCGCAAGTAAAACATGTCTAGCTTGTCTATTACAAGCTTCTCCAAGTTACAGGAAATAACCTATTTTAGGCTATACATAAAAGTCTTTGAAACAATGTAGGTACCTAACTTAGATATTAAATATACAGAACATCATAAAATTATGTATAAGTCATGAAAATGATATAAAATTAGGATATAACATATAACGACCTTTTTCGTAAGGTTAAGTGGGAGTGAGAGGGGGATATTGCATGTATAACCAAATATCAGACACTCCATACAACGGCGCGTTAATATACATACACATACACAAGTTTACGTTTCTATATTACATGCACACACACATGTATGAAGCTGGGTCGTCGGAACGCTTAAGCCCCGCAACGCTGGTCGCGACTGACAAATGAATGCGCTATACCGTGAAACTCCGGCAAACGACAGGGCGAGCGCGGGGAGCGGGTGAGGAATCCAATATTGGCGGGAGGCGGAGAGTGTGACCTAAGTACCTAAGACACTGACTGATAGGATTGAAAGGTTTTTGAGTGATAACACTGGTCTACCGTGGTTTTGTTAATAAGATTGATTTTGGATATATTTATGCTCATAATTCATGAAACTATTTCAAGAAACACAACAATATAAGAGTAAAAATCATTAAAAAAAACAAGAGCACATTCAGTACTTTCATGAATAAATACGTAATCTGGGCACAACATAAAAATTTGCAAAGAAATACAGGGCAACATTTTTTTTTTGTAGAGCTGTTTAATCGATTAGCTTCAGGAGCGGCGGGAGCGTGACTAGCCATCAATACAATTAACAGAGAAAGTCTGTCGTGTGTTTTTTCTTACAATATTTGCTCAGAAACAACCAACTACAAAATACGGAATTTCGTTCACTTAAGATATATTTTTCCAGTTATTTTGTTTTAAAAACTAAACTACTTAAACAAATTTGATGAAATCTCTAAGGGACCAATTTGAAAGTATATCCTTTCAAATAATAGAAAAGTTAAACACGTATTTCACACTCGTGTACCTACTTAAGGTTCGAAAACGTCTATTCCAATAAGTCGTTGATTCAATAAATCCTCCAATGTATATTATTATAAATAATAAAACTTCAGAATAATTTTGAAGACAGAAGTTTACGGTAACATATTTTTTGTCATGTTTTAATAAAATTAATGCATTCTATGAATATAATGTAACATTTCGAACGCACCTTTCTTAAAAGTTATTAAATACTAGTGACATCTATCGGCATTTTTTTAAAGCCCGCAATATGTTAATTCAGTCTGTCAAGATTTTATACAGATCACCTGTGAATATCTATCTAAAAGGAGTTTTGGCGGGAACGTCTTTAGTAACGTGTTGTTGCTTTGTTTTATTTTCCTAAACTTGTGTTATTTTGAACATTAATGCCATAAAATGGTGGTGTTTTATTCATTAAGTGTTCGATAAAGTGCGTGAGCGTGGGTGAGTGAAATAAAGGAGTAAAACGTGTGATTTTACGTTGTCGGCAAAACTCCATAGAAGCTTCTAGTAAAGGCTCCACCACTTTCTGAAGCAGGACTCGACTTATAAATGGACTGTATACGTGACTTAGATTGTGACTAGAACATTTACAACTTGTTTTATTCAAGAAACATGAAAAATCCTAATACGTGACACTGGCAAATGCTTTAATGCGAGACCAATACAAAAAGAAGAAGATCTATCTAAAAATTAAGTACTCTCACGAAACAAATTTAACGTACTAATTATGTTACCTTATTATCTTAAGAACGAAATCTCTTTGAAAATAAAGTTTGACCGTCTTGGTAACCAAAGATTCAGGCGAAATAAATTATTATTTAGAAAAGTATACGTCTGGAGTGGATCAAAGTGAGATTTTGTTAATAAAGAAAGAAGTCTTTCATCTTTTTCTTCACTTGTATATTTCCAAGAAGCTTTCAGTCATCATAAGTACAGCATAATATTATTCCGTTTTACTTTCGGATGACTAGAAGATTAAAAAAGCAACATCGTTTTATACGTTACCCTATAGTAAATGGTGGATTTGATAAAGTGTGGTGGTCATTTCGAAAAGCTGACCGCAATACTTTAATTCCACGTTTATTGTACGAATACGTACTGATAAAATGTGGAATACGCTTGCTGAGTGAAGGAATACGCCTTCTTAAGCAGTCAGGTAAAAACAAACAACGGGTTGCACTCCGGGAGTGCCGCTGCCGGCAGAAGTAGAAGAAACTAAAAACAAAGTAGCAAAAAGACTGACTCGTGAAGGATTTGACCATAGACACTGTTTTACCAACAACCCCTACTCATCGCTGTACGCGAAGCGTTAGCGTGTTTTAAGACTATACATCGCCATCTAGTACGTTGGTCTGGAACTAACTTTATTGGACAAACTTATACATACAATAATAAAATTTAAATGCAGATCGTTAGAATAGGTTTCCGACTATCCGTCTTGCGATTTGACGATCTGAAATTTGTACATGTACATACAATAATGAACTTTAAATGCAGAAAGTTAGCATAGGTTTCTGACTGTCCGCCTTGCGATCGGACGATCTGATGCGAGTTTAACATTTTTTACCCATCCCAAAAATGCACAACGCCACTAAAGAAGTTTTCACTTTAAAAAATTAATTTTACAAGAAACTATAGAGCGCAGTCGTTTCTTCTACCTCGCGTTTCTACTATGTAATTTGAGTTTAACACCTACTATCCACTATTTACCTTTTCCAACTAAGAAAACGAATTGACATTTAAAATAAAAAGTTACAGCAGCGTTTTCTAAGTGGTCTCCCCACGAAGTCTATTGTTTGAGCTTTGCAAAGATACGACATAAAATGAGGAGTATAATGGAAGTGCTGCTTTCAAGAGATCCTTTGCCAAGTGGAAAAAAAGGTTGACGCACTTAATGTAAGGGATGATAAAAATAAGGGTTTACTCGGTGCAGAATTATAAGGAGTAATGAGGAGCGAAAGGTTGAAGCTGTGTCCGATTTGTACCGTGCGACCTTGTTTTTAAGTCTTAGGAATCTCTTGACCAATGTGTCTAGGGACGACTGCTTTCTGTAACCGACCCTTAAAACGGACATCATACAAATATAAATATCATCGAGAACAAACAGGAACTCTTGAGTCGAGGCTCTTCGCTATGAGACTGTCACCGACACGATTATTTTTTTAACAGGCTTCAAAATAGAAGGAGGATTTCAATTCGGTTGTATATTTTTATGTTTGTTACCGTCATTTATTTACTGATTCGGAAAATTATTTTCTTTTTAATTTGAAAAGATTTAAATAGTTTCAGATTGATCCCAATAAAAAAAACATGGAAATCTTATCAAAATATTTGGGTGTTTTACTTCACAAAGATTACGTGGTACGGTCACAGAATACATAATAGTGAAAATGGGGTGTGAACTGACATAAGTTTTTTATCAAATTGCGTTTAGAAAAATGCAAATTTCATAATATCAGTTTTTTCGAGTTTTAGTCAATCAACACTAAAAATGTAGTAAATATTTCTATTATTATTGAATTTCGCCTACAATTTCACATATTTTTTTTCTATTATTATGTTATACGAGTTCCCATTTTCCTGTCACGTGACATCCGGTTCTATAAAAATAAACACATTTATACCTTCATAAAACGAAAATTGCCTATTCATTGCTCCAGGTCTCTATAAAAGGTTTTGCGACATCATTCGTGAATCTCAATTTATATTTATTATTTTCCGGCAAGAAGTACAATTTATTTCAATTTTCATCGAAAATTGCCACACAATGTCGCTATTGAACAAAATAGATTGAAATTTGAGACAAAACATTTTTTTAAATACCTCTTCTTACCTTATTAAATTCTTTTACAAGTTGATTGCTTTATTCCAAGAATCTCAATTATAGATAAAACAAAAGATGCTTAAGTATACAAAATTTGATGGGACACTTGATTGTATCGAATTCAAATTCATTTCCAGATAAGTTTATCTGAATCATTTGGAATTTGGTAAGTAAGTTCATATAGACTGAGTGGCCAGCCCTATTGTCAGGGTTATTAAGCCGCCGAAAGGCCTCTGGAATTTGGTAAGAATTTCCGAATGAAATAATCAACATTTACACAACGAGGGTATTGACCTCGTTGCATTTACATAAATTATTATATTTAACAATAACGTAATTTTATACGAATTGAAACTAAACGAGAATCTATGTTGTAAAATGCAACTGTTAGCGACATTTGACCCATTGTGCTGTGTCCCGCGACGGTGTGGCCGAGGATGGAGCTCATCGATCTAGAAGATATCTATTCACTCTAGCCTTGAACATTCCAAGATTGTAGGTCTCAGGAAACAGAGATGGCGGCAAAGAATTCCATTCTTGTACAGTACGCAACAAGAATGTGGATCGATATCGATTTCAACGAGAAATGGGTGGGAATTCGCCGACTTTCTACTAGTCCTGTAGTGAAATGGGGAGGGTGGAATTAGGTCGTGAAGCTCTTGCGCACATTCCTCGAAATGAATCCTGTAGAAAATGGACAGACATGCAACTTTACGGCGGTGCAGCTAGTTTATCGTCACCGATTAACCTCACAGCTCGCCGGTCCACTGATTCCAAAGCTTCCAGCTGATACTTGGCTGATCCATCAAAAAGGTGGCAGCAGTACTTCATACACGATCGGACCTGTGCTTGATACAGATGCAGCAGTTTTCCCGGTGAGAAGTATCGCCTAACCTTATTAATGATGTCAAGTTTTTAACTAGCCAGCTTAGCCTTAGATTCAAGGTAGCCCTTAAAGTTTATTGTTGGGGTCCCATCTATTGTGACTGCCGCTGTGTTAGTTCTCTCCCTAGTCCTGCCTCATTAAGAAGCCCAGTACTTTCTTGGAAGATATCCTGTTGATCTCGTCTAGCTGCAGTGTGTGCTTGCCTAGTTGAAGATTCACATACTCTGTGGAATAATTAACATAATTTTTAATGCCAAACGAACAAGCAATTGTCTATGCGCGTTATTTTCTGACCAATCAGGTCGGTTGCCGCGAAAAGACGGATTGACATAACGGGCATTTGAAGTATAAATCTGGAGGAAATAAAGATGATCTTGGTTGAAGATCCAAAATGCTCGAACTAATAAAGTGTAGAAAGAAATATTTTATTAAACCATGTAAAAAGTATGGATCTATTTGAAACCTCTGATAATTATAAGATACCTATGCCTATGCAGTCGATAATGTAGTTGTATTTGTAGTATACATATTATAGGAACTAAGCCACTTGTGTAACTTGTAAAAACTATGAGAGAACATACGCATGTCATTATTGCTCCCGATAGATATTTATCGTTTATTGCAATATGTATTTTTATCTTTGTTTATATAATGATAAGATGTGTGCTTACTCACTGATTAACTTTTGCAAGCACTTGATAAACGATTTCTACGAAATATAAACGCGTTCGGAAATTATAAGATAAACAATTGATATAAAAATTGTACGTAGTGAAAAACCGTTCAACCGAATTCAATTATTATTAGTAAAAATAAAGTATTTATATATATGAATTTATATTCATATTTATTTATTGTTGGTAAAA
This sequence comes from Lycia hirtaria, assembly GCA_947563715.1. Classification (NCBI taxonomy): domain Eukaryota; kingdom Metazoa; phylum Arthropoda; class Insecta; order Lepidoptera; family Geometridae; genus Lycia; species Lycia hirtaria. The sequence continues at coordinate 10,485,287 of OX387384.1, forward strand.
CCGATTTACACGTCAATATAGATTACAAAAAGAATGTCAGATATAACAATATGGTATAGTTAAAAAAAATAATTATACATTATAAAATTTATAAATAATATTGTTAAGACTAAGTAGTATATATAAGTATGTATAGTCGAATATGATGAAGCTGATTAAAAAAGTACTGAATCAAATGTGATGAAATTTTCATTGGGCCACCCCTAATAACTATAATATAATAACTCTTTTCTGAGAAAAAGAATCATTGAAATCGAACAGCACGGTAATAAACATCTTTGAACTCATAAAATATGTTATATTTTCTGATTATTTACAATTTCGAAATGCAGTTAAAAAAAATAGTTAGATGTACCTACAAATAATAAAAACTCCTTATGTGTTTAATTTTAGAACAACGGTTTTCATTATCATCTCTGCCAAAGTTACCTCACAGTCAAATATAAAGCATTTTTTGCGTGTCGTTATTTGGTAAGTAATCTTTAAGCACTTACTTAAATCTATTGCTAAACTCACAGATTTTTTTCTGCTTTGGTTAAACTATAAGTATTTCTACAGGACCGGTTGCGCGCGGCTTGCATCCAGCGTCTTCCTGCCACTTGTATGAGGTCGGCTATCCACCTTGTGGCTGGCCGTTCCAGGCTGTGCTTGTCGATACGTGGTCTCCGCTTGAGTACTATGTATTTGATCTGTGCGTGCCATTTGCGGGGTTCGGGATGACGTCTCATGCGTAGAGCTGTTTAAAGAACTTCATATCTTGCCCTTACCATGTGAGTTCATTTATCGAATAGCCTTGTTCACACACGCAAACTTAGATAAATTTCAGCGAAGGGGCGTTCACGGTACGTTACAGTTGCGTAGCAATAAAGAGAAAGACCAACTTGTAACGCCATCGCACCGTCTCGTCAAGTCGGAGAAATCCGTATACATGTTAGGGCCTGCGATATACATTATACAATCGCATACCCGCGTCTATTCGAGACGCACCTTCCAAAGCATGCTTCAAGACCAACCTAAGAATTTGGTTGCAAGAACACATATTTTATGACATTAGCGATTATTTAAAATTAAGAGATTATTGACCATTATTATAATTTTTTAATAATAGTCATATTATGATTATTTTTCATATTATTATTATTTTATCATTTCAATTAATTATTTAATATCAAAATAGTTTTGTCAACCATCCCTTGACATGATTTATTATGAACTTGAACTTGAGCGTTATGAATAAATTATTTGTATTTGATCCAATCGAAAATCAATTCTGCATTTCAACTGTCACTTTTCAACAGTCAGTTATTTTTCATGGACATACTGTTATTTTGCCTGAAAGTACTGCCAACGTTGGTCACAATGTGGTCAAAAGCCAGTCCACACGGCGCGTTGAGTTGTGTCCCGTCGTCGCAACGCAAATATTTTAACGCATAGACGGCCACACGGGTGCTGCGCCAATGCAGCGTTACTACAACGCAGTCGTGACGTTCCGGCGTCGCCGCTGCGACGACGGAACGTCACGACTGAAAAAACGAAATGAGCTTGCGTATGTCCTCCTGAGCTCAACATATTACTTTGACCAACTGAGCTCAACATATTACTTTATAATTTGTGAACTGAGCGCTGCCGTTCTGGCGTCGCAATGAGTACACCCCGCTCGCTTTGTCTCGGGGGCTGCAGTTCAGTCGTGTGTGCGTTGCGTCGACGCAACGCGGCGTGTGTACACTATGATTATTAGTATGTAAAACGACGCAGCGACAGCGCTACGTCAATATTAGTTAAAAAAAATGTAATTCGCGGCTATTTATTCAATACTGTGATATTTATTCAGTCTGTAGACTGAAGTATTGTCAGATAATAACATTGATCACAGGATTTCTAGACGGATCGTGATTCCACGGATCAAAATTTATCATGAGATATAAATGTTGATCGTGTCGCCTTCGCTGAAAGTCATAAGTAATTTATTCATAAAATGTAAATTAACACGTCAAAAAATATAAATATACACTTCACACAGAAATAATGTCAATTTAAATATGATATAATAACAAATAAATAAAATCGAATTAATATTTACATTCTAAAAAAATCTCACCAAGGATATAATAAATTTATATTTGATTAAAAATAAAAACATTAGGTTAACTCAATTTTATATTTATAAATTCAAAACTGTAAAATGCTTGGTCAGTGAGCCAAGTTTTATAAAACTTGGCTCATTAACCAAGCATTTCAAGCTCCTTAAGCTTTTTAATAAGCTTATTTTTAATAAGATTATAAGCTTATTAAAAAGCTTAAGGAGCTTTTGAGGCATTTTTTCCATTTCATCTAACGTCCCTTCAATCGCTCATCAAAAAATAAAAGCAATAATAATAAGCTACTTAGGAAAATAAATATTCGATAAGTGAGTACACGAGTAAATGATGGCTCTTATCTTTATTTCCCGCTAGTATTCAGTCCTGAAAACGCTGAAAAGGCAATTTTCGTTTATAATAAGAAGAGGGCGGTGCGACGTATTATTTATGGGATCTTTTGATTAATGGATTCGTTCAATATGTCACAGGAAAACGCTATCATAACGCAGTCGGCGACATATTAATAAAATATTCAGAGATATACAAGCTTTTCTAGTAATAGTTTATGTAATTTTTAAGGTATTTATTTGTTCAACACTTACATTCCAAACTTTAAACTTAAAACAATTTAAAAGCTGTTACAAAGTTAAGAAGCTGCTTGATTTCAATGAATTTAATTCTGTTATGCATTTAGTCTAGTAAAAATAAATTTGTTAGTCCATTGGATCAAATCACATTAATTACAACTTGTGGGATTCTTTGAATCATGATAGGAAAATATCTAAAAATATACATTTATAATTTACATTTATCTAATCGCCGCGTATCCGCGTAGTTACGAAAAACAGAGATGATGATGATGATGATATTATATCCGTTTCCAGTTACACAGTTCTATATCTCTGTACTAAATTTTAACTTTACTTTTATAATATTAGTAAGGATCGTTATAAAATTGTGACAAATGTATTTCAAAGCACCAATATTTTAATTTAAATAACAATCTCGTCAAATTCAACGCCAACAAGACTCAAGCCTGCCTTTTCTCCGCCAAAAAGAGTGAGTTTCTTTTGTCTCCTACTTTCCGAAACGTATCCATATCATTGGCAGACCGTCTTGAACTGCTGGGACTCTTAGACTCTGGGACGTTAACCCCAACAATGAACTTTAAGGGCTACCTTGAATCTAAGGCTAAACTGGCTAAAAAGCTTGGCATCATTAATAGGGTTAGGCGATACATCTCACCGGGACAATTGCTTTATCTATAATATCAAGCACAGGTCCGATCGTGTATGGAGTACTGCTGCCACCTTTTTGATGGATCAGCCAAGTATCAGCTGGAAGCTTTAGAATCAGTGAACCGCCGAGCTGTGAGGTTAATCAGTGACGATAAACTAGCTGCCAAGAAGCTACTTAGTCTCGAGCACCGCCGTAAAGTAGCATGTCTGTCTATTTTCTACAGGATTCATTTCATTTCGCAAGAGCTTCACGACCTAATTCCACCCTCCCCATTTCACTACAGGACTAGCAGAAAGTCGGCGAATTACCACCCATTTCTCGTTGAAATGCCAAAAATACGTACTCAGCGATATCGATCTACATTCCTGTTGCGTACTGCATAAGAATGGAATTCGTTGCCGCCATCTCTGTTTCCTAAGACTTACAATCTTGGAATTTTCAAGGCCAGAGTGAATAGATATCTTCTAGATCGACGAGCTCCATCCTCGGCCCCACCGTCGCTTAACATCAGGCGAGTTGGTGGTCAATCGTAGATCTATCTTCTATAAAAAAATAAAATACCTAATTAAATAACAATTTTATGTAGTCACAAATCTTATTTTACTGGAAGAATTAATCTGCTAGAGATACCTACGCAACCACAGTTCAGTGTATTCAGTAAAGTTTCTTCTGTAAGTTGTTCAACATTTATAATATTTATACCTCGACTGTTTTTTTTTTGGCGGGAACGTCTTAGTAACGTGTTGTTGCTTTGTTTTATTTTCCTAAGCTTGTGTTATTTTCAACATTAATGCTATAAAAATGGTGGTGTTTTATTCATTAAGTGTTTGATTAAGTGCGTGAGTGTGGGCAAGTAAAATAAAGCAGTAAAACGTGTGATTTTACGTTGCCGGCAAAACTCCATAGAAGCTTCTAGTAAAGACGCCACCACTTTACTGAAGCAGGACTCGATAAAAAATTGACTGTATACGTGACTTTGATTGTGACTAGAACATTTACAACTTGTTTTATTCAAGAAACTTGAAAAAAATCCTAATACTTAACACTGGCAAATGCTTTAATGCGGGTCCAATACAAAAAAGAAGTAGAAGAAGAATACCTCGACTGTGAATAGGGCCACGAATTTTGTACCTCGACTATATTAATTTGACCTGATCTGAGAATTGAAAATAGTAAAATTTAATGAAAGGTGAATACTCACCAGATATCTGTATATAGCGAAGGGCACGTACTCCATCATGACGAATATATCAGCGACGGCGAGCCACTTCAGGAGCCGGTTGATGGGAGCCGCGGCCAGGTCTCGCCGCGTCAGAACTGCTACGTTCAGCGCATTAGCCAGACTGCCGAAGAAACACACCTGCAACAAAGAGGCACCTATTTAAAACAATTGTAACCACGAAAGACGCTAGTGCATATTTTTATTTATTATGAAGTTTTTCTTAATTAATTTATTTCTGTGAAAAAAAAATTACAATGAAAATGGACGATGAATTGATGAAAACTTACGAAAATACAGTGAGACAGCAATCGTTTGTGACGTAGTCATACTCTCGCTCGCTTACCTGTATATACTGTAAAATTATGTATTCTGTGCTCACACACATACTTACCTACTTACGTAGTAAGTGTATGTGCTGTCATATTCTGACGTCATTGACCATAACCGCAAAGTGGTTGTATTTTAAACTAGGCAAAAATAAACCTTTAATAACTTCGCTATATCTTAAAGGATTACACTGACAAAAAAATTGTCTAAAAATCTTAATGTAAGCTCCTACATACTTAGAAATCAAATATCTCTAGCGTGTATGAGCCTAATTGTATATCTATTTTACACCGATGTTTTAAGCATTACAGAGAGAGCAAATATATATGTAGATCCAAATGGAGTTCGCGATATATGTTCCCTGATTTCATCTCTAATGTATCTTAGATCCTATTTATACATTTCCCAGAGTATACCTAACATAATTATAGTAGTTTGATTGAAATAAATATAACTTTCGTCTAACAAGGAAACTGACAGGCGTGAGATCCTTTGTTCGTCTCTTCAAAGCAAGCTGAACAGTTGAAACATAGCTTACACGTGTACCCATATTTTACTCTTCAACATTTAGATATAGTAAATTTACTGCTTTATAGTATTGTATTTCATGTAACAATCAATATTTAGTTAGCGTCTAAGTGCGTCTAAGTTCTGTCCGGATATTTGTTGGTACTCGCGTACAGCCCCCGTATTCAGAACCCATTCGGATTCGATTCGGAATCTATATCTCCGTCTCTGTCGGAGTCCGAATGAGTTCTGAATGCGGGGCTGAATACCTGCAGGTTTTAAAATGTTATATGTTTTTTTTTTTTTTTTTTTTATATAAAATAGGAGTAGCAAAAAGGCTGACGGCTCGCCTGATGGTAAGCGATAACCGTCGCCTATGGACAACTGCAACATCACTGACATTACTGTTGCTTTGCTAACCCGGAAAGGTGCTTGTAGATACCCTTTTTAAAACGCTCTTTGTTGAAGCTCGGCGGGAAAACCTTCCGAGGAAGGACATTCCACATTTTGCTGGTTCGCGGAAGGAAGGAGCGTGAGAACCTGACTGTATGGGATTTCCAGTTATGCAAAATGTGGGGGTGAGCTTTTTGGCGGTTTCGTGAAGTACGATGGTGGAACTCCGAAGCAGGTATTAGTTCAAAAAGCTCTTCAGAGCATTCCCCGAAAAACAAGCGGTAGAAAATGCAAAGGGATCCTACATCTCTACGCAGACAAAGTAAGTCTAGCTTATTAGTAAGCTTGGGATCGTCAACAATTCTAATGGCTCGTCGCTGTAGGGAGTCAAGAGGCTGAAGTTGATAAGCAGGTGCGCCATTCCAGAGGTGGGAGCAGTACTCCATATGGGGCCGCACTTGCGCTTTGTATAGTAGAAGCCGCTGACTAGGTGTGAAGTACCGCTTGGCTCTGTTAAGCACACCAAGCTTCTTGGAAGCAAGTTTTGCTTTCACCTCTAGGTGACCCCGAAACTGAACCTCACTAGAAATATTGACGCCTAGGATCTCCAAGCTCTTCGAGATCTTGAGAGGAACGCCCTGGAACCGCGGAGCTTGATCAAAGAGGGTTTTCTTCGCAGAGAACGCGCAGACTTGTGTCTTCGTAGGGTTGAACTTGACCTGATTGAGGTCACCCCAGTCCGAGATCTTCTCCAGGGAATTCTCAATATTAGACACAAGTTTGTTCCTGTTTTCCTCCACCTCGGACTGTCGGGCCCCTACACGACCAGAGTACTGTGCATCACCAGTACTATCATCAGCATAGCAATGAATGCTACCTATTTGCAACATGTCATTGATATGCAAGATAAACAGTGTAGGCGATAGCACAGAACCCTGGGGGACTCCAGCGTTGATAGGCATGGCTTCGGAACAGAATCCGTCTACCACCACTTTTATTGACCGCCCTGATAGGAAGCTGGAAATCCAGGTGCAAAGTCCAGACGGTATACCATAAGATGGTAATTTGGAAAGAAGCGCTTTGTGCCAGACTCTATCAAATGCCTTGGCAATGTCAAGACTTACCGCTAATGCCTCTCCACCACTCTCAATAGCTGTAGCCCACCGGTGTGTTAGGAACGCTAGAAGGTCACCGGCCGATCGTCCATGTCGAAATCCATATTGACGATCACTGATCAACTGGTGCTCCTCAAGGTATCCTAGAAGCTGGGTGTTAACTACACGTTCCATGACTTTCGAGAGTAAGGAGGTAATTGCAATAGGGCGGTAGTTCGACGGGTCTGTGCGGTCGCCTTTTTTGGGGACCGGATGTACCAGAGCTACTTTCCATGAGGATGGCACACTACTCGAGGTGTAGGAAAACTGAAACAAGCGCGTTAGAACAGGAGCCAACTCAGGCGCGCACTTTTTAAGAACGATAGCCGGGATGCCATCGGGCCCGCTCGACTTTCGTGTGTCAAGGGACAGGAGTTCCTTCCGTACTGCTCTCTGGGAGATGCGTACCTCTGGCATAGAACTTTCGCACCGCGGTAATACCGGCGGCGACGCGCCCCCATCATCGAAAGTAGAGTTGGAGGCGAAGAGAGAACCAAGGAGATCGGCCTTGTCCTTCGCACTATGAGCCAAACTGTCATCCGGCTTCCGAAGTGCTGGTAATGTGGAACGGCAAAAGTTCCCTTCGGCAGCCTTAGCAAGTGACCAAAACGCTCTGCTACCAGAAGGGTGACTCGCCAGTTGATCGCCTATCCTGCTGACATACTGATTTTTGGCCTCGGCAACTACCTTCTTGCATGACCTTAGTGCAGCATTCAACTTCTTTTTAAGAGCAGGACACGCAGGATCCTTACTTGCATTCGCCTTGACCCAGGCGGTGTATGCATCAGATTTGCACTTAGTTGCTACAGCGCAAGATTTATTAAATATATGTAGGTAATGTTATAATTTTATATTTTTGTTGTCGGATTTTTTTATTAAAAGGGTATCCCCCAAAATAGGAGAAAGTTTGCTGTGGCACCATTTATTGATCGATTTGATAGAAATTAATGGGACTCAATTTTAAACAAAAAAAAATATGGATGATCAAAATCGGTCAAGAGGATATCGTGACTAAAGGTTCGGAAATATCAGTTAAGAATGAGAGAAGTGTGCGGCAGGGCCATTTGTCAGTCGATTTTGATAATTTTTGTCAGAAACATCCAACAGTCAAATCTGAACAAGATTATAGAATATGAGAAAGAACACGTAAAGCCTTTAATTTAAAAAAAAAATGTGTCGCGAGCTCTACGGCTCTTAGAATTACTTGTTAAATACAAAGTGCGCCCTGCGGTTTGAACATAATTTGAAATAGTGAAGAAAAACAATAACAATGATAATGATAAAATGTAATTTATATAATCTCAGGTTCAAAGCTATCACTGTACCAAATTTTATGTCAATCGGTTCAGGGGTTTAATATTGAAAAGGTAACAAACATGCAGAGATAGAGAGACATACTTTATACCTGGTTATTTTCACTTTTTAATTTTTTAATTTTTTTTTTAAACTGTCCCACTGCTGGGACCGGGCCATCTTCTCATTGTGAGAAGCGTTAGGCCATAGTCTGCCACGCTGGCCAAGTGCGGGTTGGCAGACTTCACACATCTTCAAGATCATTGAGAACTCTCAGACATGTAGGTTTCCTCACGATGTTTTCCTTCACCGTTTGAAGTTGGCGGCAATCAACAATACTCACATAACTTCGAAATGACAGAGGTGCGTGCCGTGGGATTCGAACCCAGGACCTGCGGATCGCAAGTCAGACGGTCTCACCACTAGGCTGCCGGAAACTTTTGAATATTAATTAGGATAAATAGCAGTACTAGAAGTTCAGAAGTTCTTCTTTATACAACGATGTGGTAATATACGCGAGAATTACTCGTAAAAGTCTTTATTACCAAATAAAGTATGTACATAAAAATTAAATTGCCTAACTTCTGTACCTGCGCTACAGCGAACACGAGATATTCCGAGGCGTTGCCGAAAACTCAAAAGTTAAGACGCGAGCGATCTCACCTGGCATTTGTTAAATCAAGAGCCTAAGCGCCTATTCAGAGCTGCGCTGCAGCAGCTGCGTGGCTGGCTTGGAACTAATTTCATAGAAATATATACCAATCAGTATTGCCGGCAACTGCAGTCTTCGAAATAGCACTTTTATTTATGTACTTTAATGATAAGAATATACGACTATGTGAAATTAAATCAGAAATTAAGATTCGTAGACGTATGAACATCACCGACATAGCATAGAGGTGCAAGTTGAAGTGGCAGTGGGCAAGGCACATAGCACGTAAAACTAATAGCCGATGAGGCCTATAAGTTTTCGAGTAGAGACCACGCACCTCATACAAGTGGTAGAAAGACGCTGAATTCAATTCGCTTCCATCAGGTCTTTTTGGAAATCCATTGGGGATGGCTAGGTCCAGCCGTGGGCTTCTTATGGCTGAAATGATGATGATGATATACGACAGTGTCGTTATTGATATCAATCTTGAAACTCATGGTTGAAGAAAATGTAGGATTACACGGCTTTGTAAAAATAGTTCTACAATTAAAGCACTATTATTATTAACGGGATATTTACCGTGGTTCCCGTTAATTTTAAATAAAGATACGCGTCCAAAATGTTTCCAAAGGAAAATATGCAGTGATATTGTGAGTGTGTTTTGTCGGGACTATCAATCGAGATTATAGTGCCAGTGATAAGAGTGCATTTGTCTTCGCAGTAAAAGACAAAGAGGGTAGATATATATGTCTGCTCTTAGCCATTTCATCCACCCGCATTCTTCAGTGTCGCCCGTGAACATGATTCATGTAACTGCGCCGAAATATCGGGAGCTCAAAATTAACGCGAACCACGGTAAATATTCCGTTAATAATAATGGTGATTAAATGAATAACTGTGATATTTAAAAAAAAGTAGTTCTACAATGTCGCGATTATCACTATTTACACGATACAATCGAGCTACTCAACCGGTGAAGATGAACATGAACAAACGTAAGGTTATATGTTATATCGAACGTTCATATTGTGCCCATCCCAATAACTGTGACTCCCCTTTCGAAGTTATCGATATGTACGTTTATTAACGAACAGTCCGACTAGGCAAGTCTAACTTTGCGAAAGACGTCAATTTTCGAATTCAACTCGGCTGGACAGGGAAACTTGAAAATGTATTTTCATCTAAAATACCTCAGTGCCTCAAGTCGAAAGCTTACAACCAATGTGTGTTAATAGTGATAACACATAGACCACTGAAACGTGATCACTCACTATGCAACGTCATTATATGCAAGCACAAAATCACGAGCTATGAAGAGGACTATACTCGAGTCTCTCTGCGAGATCGAATCAGGAATAAAAAGATCCGTAGACGTACAAAGGTCACTGACATAGCACAATGGATTAGCAAGTTAATGTGACAGTGAGATGGGCACATACCACGCAGAACTTATAGCCGGATGAGGCCGAAAAGTTCTCGAGTGAAGACCACACACCGTAAAGGGTAGCGTAGGAAGAGGTATCATGTTGAAAATTCAAAATATAAGAGGGCCCGGTGAAGAGGGCTCTTGACAATTGTTCATATTAGTCTTAAGTTATATTTTTCAAACACTAAGCCATTGACGCATTCAATGACTCAGCGAAAGTGACACAATTTAAATTATTGTGACGATGATGATGAGGAATAGGAACTTAAAATTATGTCCCAACCTTGTTTAAAAGCCAGTATTCGTTCCAGGATTTTCCTGGATACGCAGTATTATTTCGACAAAACTGTCAGTCGACGACAGCAAGCCTGACAAAGCAAGCGACAGGGCGACCACGGGGAGCGGGTGAGGAACCCGAGATTGGCTGAAGGCGGAGAATGTCCGTTCTTTGTAATAATACTATTTAACAAACAACAGGGAGCGCTATTATCTTTCTAACGTTCTATGTGTAAATAAAGTGTATGTATGTATAAGTGACAAATTGATAAAAACAATTTGCCCTTCTCAGTAAGCTAGGCTTGTTAGTTAGTTAGTTAGCTATTTCAGTCTAAAAAAACCGGACAAGTGAGAGTTAGACTCGCCCATCGAGGGTTCCGTACAAACTAAATAAAAGGGGGAAATCATATATATTTTCCTTCATAAACCGAAAAATATACATCGTAAAAATATTTAACATATTCCTTGCTCACCACTCGGATCCGAGAGGGGTGGGGCTATAGTAGCGGCGCATCCCACTCGGATCCGAGCGAGCGTCCCGTTCATTTTGTAGTAGTCACTAAACCGTTTGAGGCAGTCAACGTTGCTTTGCACGGCCAATCTGTACTTAATCGAAATTCGCCTAAAAAGTTTTGGTTCCCAGCTGAAGTGAAGGGTCTGCAGGAGGCGAAGAATGTGTTTAAAACCTGTTTTAGCTTATACTAATGAGTCTCTTTCATATGATACCCCACATGATACGGTTAATTCACTTTAAAATTTGGGCCCTCATTCCTTGCATAGAGACACAATTGTTTTGTGATTAAATTTAAAATGTCCAGCTTTCGTTTTTTTCCTATATGTGTACTCTAACACAATGCTTCTTGCCAAATTTCAGAGTTCTAGGTCAACGGGAAGTACCCCATAGGTTTTGATTCCTCTGTGATTGTCGAAATGTGCGTTTTTACGACATATTCGGCTTGCTAGCTTACTGTAGCTTTTTTTTACGAAAACTGAGAAATTTTATTTTTCTTTCTGCAGCAAGATACTATGGATCTGCGTATATGGTTTTAATTTCAACTCAATACCTTCACGCGTTCCCGAGATAAAGGTCTTGACACTCGGACAGATGGACAGACAGACGAACAGACAACAAAGTGATCCTATAAGGGTTCCGTTTTTTTTTTCTATTGTGGTACGGAACCCTAAAAATATGATATAATATCATCTGGCAACGTAGGTACTTAGCATGTGATAATCATAGTCATTATAAAAGAAAATAATTCCATCGTAAATACTGTGATACACGAATCTATTTTATATAATATATTTTCGTGTATTTGTGGAAAAAAACAATATGAAATTATTTCTCTGTGAAAAATATTTATTAGTCTCCATAGGGGATTCCCACGACAATTCCTCGTTATTTACGTTGAAAAGTCACTGGTAATATTTTTCTAGAAATACACTCGAGCAATTTTCTAGACCTATATATAAGCCAAGGCTTTATTAACTATTTAAAATAATATAATACACTAATAGAATTTATTACCAATATCCTTCCTTTTCGCTACGAATAACTCGTCTATAGCTTCAAATAATATATATATATTATTTATGTCTCTAAAAATGTCGAGGTATCTTGATGAATAGCGATGTGACGTACATTATTATATTTGTGTCGATACTTCAAGTTACGGCCAAGTGTTCGTGGATTGCCTGAGGGTCCTGTAACATTTAAGTTTAGTTGTTTTTATTATTAACACTGTATTTCAATAGTCTCTCAGCCCAAGACCGGCCTTTGGCGGGGTGGGACCGAAATTAATAAATAGTATATGAAATCCTTTTTAACATAAATTAAAAAAATAAAAACATAATTTTGTCATATTTCTTCTAAATGTACGCTATGATAATAAGAAGTTTAAGGTAAACATGTGCCACTTCTCTTACAATAGGGTCTTATCCGTAATTTTATTATTATCCTAAATAATAATTGTTGAGAAAATGTAACTGTTTGTTTGTCTTTTTTCACGACTTAAATCCAAAACGGATCATCATAATGTACCTATGTGCATATTAAAAAATATATAGTGATATTACGATTTAATTTATTCAGATATAAATACATTGTTAATAATCTAAAATTAACTTAGTCAAATAACCCGTCCCTAACTGTTCCTGGTGCAAAGGTACCCATAACACTCGCTGCGTTACCTCACTGTATGGCGATTGCCAGTCGTTGCACCAGAAACATGCCGCCGGAGCGGGAGTCACCTGTCCTATTCATTATCCTGTGGCCCAACTCACCTATGAGCTGTTTGGCCTAACTACCCCAACAACCCATTGTCTACACCGTAATTGGAACAAAATAATAGAACGGTTGCATCCCCGCATACTTGTGCCTCTTCTTGGCAGCGGCATCATTCGCAGCTGCTGCCGGCGAGTGGACGGTGCGACCCATATGCACACATATATAGTGATATATATATAAATATAAATAATGTAGTATATAGAAATGAAAGTTGTTGTATATACACATACAACCCCTTAAATCCAAATCAAATTTAAGTTGTTACGAATTTTTAGATTGGAGTTGAAAAATCTAACGATGTTTTGGGTACGTATCCCTAAAAAATATAACACAGAGAATTACTTTTTTTCCGATACAAAACAAGATGGATCGTTGGGCTGAATCTTACCGTCGCGCACTCCGCATACGATTCTGTCCCGAACGAGCCCTTCTTCGAGATGTTCGAACTCGCAATGTTGCGTCAGTAATTTTAATGCCGTCACATAATCATCTATGGATTCTCCAATTTCTTGGTTCCGTGTAAAAAACTTAAAACGGGCCATAGTTGTATTTTGTTTTGTCTCAAAATGTTCATTGTATTTCTTGACGAGTGTATCTAGGTTATCTTTCACTTCCTCCTTGGCAAATTTAAATGTCGTGTATACATCGTACCCCTCTGGACCGATTGAGTTAACTAAGCTAGCTTGCACGTCCGGCGGCTCCTTGAATACGCCGGACGCCTTCAGGAATACACAAAACTGCTTGTACCATTTCCGCCATGATTCCGCTCGGCACACCGACCCGCATTCTAAACACAATTCAGCTGGCGCCCGGGCGTGTTCCATTATAATACACGATAAAACACTAATTACGACGAATAATGTCACTATATAGCAACAAAACTGTTTAATTAATATAATAACTAGCACCGCTGTCACCATGCAGCAAATCAAACTCAGGTTCGACCAAGACTAAAAGTTTATTATGTACCCACACACAGAAATAAGTAATACACGAGAATTTTAAAAAGAAGTGATGACATAATCCTAAAGAAAGCTAGGTTCGACGACCTTTGATGCGACACTTCTATACGTCCTAAAATATTTATTTCTACTAGTTCAAATGAATTTTTCATGTGAATGAATACTGAATGATAATTTTCTGTTTCGCTTTTATGTCTTAAGATTGATTTAAATTATGACCTTGTAATATGTTGTCTTCTGTGTTTGCTGCTAAGCTAATTATATTTATAACAATTTTATTCAGATTGAAGCGAACTTAAAAGTTGTTTTAATGTGTGGTAATAATTCTTTTTATCCTTTCAAGTTTAATAGTGTTATTTTCTATACTGTCTTACTCCCTCTCTCTCTCTCATAAATAATAACTAATTTTCACCCAATTGCCTAAGAAAGAAGGTAACGTTTTTCATATGTAACTGTCTGTCAAATAATTGTGTTTGTACACGTATATTACCTGCACTAAATTCGTGTCTTTACAATTAATGCATCACGTTTTTAAGGAAAAAAGGTTAATAACGAAGTTTTTAGGAACATTACATTTAAAACTACATACTTGCCTTATTAAGCAGTACTTATGACATCTTACGGCAAAACTTAGCGGCTTTTCCACAACTTCCACAAAATTAACACAAATTATGTTAATTAGCTCCTTGTTCATAATACTGTGTAATTAATGGCCTACTTAATTATTTTGTATCAGCGGCAGCGGTTGGCGTTTTAGTCTTACACACTTCTTGTATCTTTTGGGAAATTTGTCCAAGAATTTTGGCTAACGATAGTAGGCTCATGAATGACACTAAATATCGTTAAAACATACTTAGGTGATTACTTATGCTACTGTATAAATAAATTCTACATACATACATACAATCACGCCTGGTTTCCCTTACGGTGTAGTCAGAGAGTCAAAGATCATGAGGCCACTGATAAGTATGACTAACCACGTTGTTTTGGTGATTGTATGTAGTTATAAAAAAAAATGGTTGTATGTAAAGTCGGTTTATGGACGATAATTTTACGTGATAACGTCATGATACATGCGTCACAAGCCGAACGCTTAGGCCGATCGTGCTTCTCTATCGCTTGTTCCGCTCTCTCGCTTGCACGCTTGGCTCAGCCGGAACGTGACAATGAGTCATGCTTTTTCGTGCGCGCAGCCGCCGTTCATCGATTTATAAGACGTTATCACGTCAAAAATATTTACATCTATTAAATATTTCATAGACGTAAATGCAAGCTTTATTTAGTTTGGGCTAGATGGTGCTGTGTGAAATGTCCACCAATATTTATTATTATTATTATTTGTTTTCCTGTTTTTTTTTTTGCAAGCTACCTCTGTCTACGAGTTATTTAACATGCGCGTGACAGAATAAAATTTTATTAAGTCAACCAATTTTTAGGATCAAGTTTTTAGGTTGCTATTAAAGCGCGTCAGACGTGAGTCTCCCTCTCTTTTCATATAGCTTCTATAAATTTTTAAACCCAAATTTGATAGAAGAAGAGGGTAATCGACTCAAACAGCGTACAACTAAAGTAAACAAACAATTAAAAACATATTTTTCGGCTGCAAAACATTTAATCCATCAGAAACCCATTAAACGGTAAACAAGAGCTCCTAATTGTGACGCTTTACCCCGTTTATTTACAATTCATTATAGTACTGTCCCCTTATTTATGACGTAACGTAAACGGAGAGAGATGGTTTAATTGGGCTCTGACCTGGTTAAATAAGTACTCAGATACTTAATTATTGCCTAGGTACTTCTTAATAATAGATGGACACAAAAAGGAAAATACGGAACCTTTTAGGATCACTTTGTTGTCCGTCTGACAAAAAAACAACTAAATAAAACTTCTCGATTATCGTAAAAAAAAAGTTAAACTAGTATGTTGCAAAAGCCGTATATTTCGACACTCACAAAGGAATTAAAATCTATAGGGTATGTACTTCCCGTTGACCTAGAACTATCAAATTTGCATTTGCATTAGCATTTTCTTATAATACACATAAACGAAAAAATCCGAAAACTGTACATTTTTAGGGTTCCGTACCCAAAGGGTAAAAACGGGACCCTATTACTAAGACTTCGCTGTCTGTCTGTCTGTCTGTCTGTCTCCAGGCTGTATCTCATAAACCGTGATAGCTAGAAAGCTGAAATTTTCACAAATGATGTATTTCCGTTGCCGCTATAACAACAAATACTAAAAATTAAAAAAAATTAAATATTAAGGGGGGTCCCCATACAATAAACGTGGTTTTTTCGTATTTTTTTGCTCAATATTAAAAACGGTAACAGGTAGACGCTTCAAATTTTCACAGAATACTTACTTGTATATTAACTTTCAAAATAAATAATTAAATAACTATAAAGTAAATATTAAAGGGGGGCTCCCATACAACAAACGTAAATTTTAACCAATTTTTACTCGATCTTAATTAACAGGTAGAAACTTGAATATTTGTAAGTAAATATTTAGAAATATATTAACTATAAAAATAAATACCTAATCTAATACATAAAAACTCACAAAATGAAAATAATCCGTGCATCTAAGCGCGGTGCGAACGCCGCGCCGCGGTGTGGTGGTGGCGCGAACGCGCGGGTAGCGGGGGAGGTAACATCACGGAGCGAGCCATAGCCGCGCGTATTCGCGCGAGCGTTGTTATGCTGCCCGGATGTGTATCGAAAACCTACCTATAAGTTTGCAATTTACTACTTGGAATTTCGTTGATTTCTCGTTATTTTATAAACAGAACTAAACTTTGTAATATTATAGATGATAGTAAGGAACCCTTCGTGCGCAAGTCCGACTCGCACTTGGCCGATTATTTATTTAGTCATAATAATAGGGTCTTTATGCAAGGAATGAAGGCCCGAGTTTTAAAGTGAGTTAACCGTATCACGTGGGATATCATATGAATGAGCTTCATTAGCACAAGCTAAAACTGTTTTTTTAATTATTTTTACGATGTGTAATTTTCGCATTATGACCAAAGATTTAAAAAAAACTCGCTTTTATCAATGACTAACTTCACCCGGTAGTTCATTTATTTAGATTGTACGGATCCCTCGGTGGGTGAGTTCGAGTCGTACTTGTCCGGTTTTATTATGTAATCAGATGAAATTGGTAGCCGCCGTTTTCTCGTTGTGATGCTCTCACACAGAAATGTGAGATTAGAGAATACTCACTGTGCGGAAGGCTCAGCCCTTATAATTATTACTTTTCTAAAATGATAACAATTTCATCACATAGTTAATGTGTAGTTGTTTATGTTTATTGACGTACCTTGCAGATCAACAAATTGATTTGTGAGATGTCATTATCAAAATATTTTTTCGTTTTCTTTAATTGATTATTTATTACATTCCTTTCTGAATGTAGTCCAAGCTTAACCCGCGATGTATGACGACCAACTCATCTCACAACTGGATTTATGACCAAGGTAAGTGGAGACCTACTTGCCTAGCTCGTAAATCTGTCATGCTGTTTTTTCAGCCGCCATCACCACGTCTAGACGTGATATATCGTTGTAGATATTTCTATTTGAAATATCTATAACGTCTTAACTAACAAATATAAGCATCCCGCGGAAAACCGCGGGAAGTAAAAACTTCCAATCGAGACCCACATTGTATAACCCACACATTGACCTACTATGAACCCACACTACACAAGGAAGGTACTTTTTAAATGCCACGTTTCTAGAACCAGCGATATAGACTATTTAATGTCTTTTAATCAGTCACTCAGGGCAAAATTGGAAGTAATTATAAATATAAAAATAATAGTGCAAGATTACAGGATAAACGAAATGCGTTAGGAGAAAATCAAAAAATGCCCCGCCCCTCTCAATAGGTTTAAATAAAAAAACAATATATTTTTTTGTTATGGTTTATATTTGTAAATCATATTTTCATTCTCTTTTAGTTTTCAGTTTTTTTTATAGTTTTATGTAAATAATAAATTAATCTTTAATATTCTATAATTTTAACGTACGTAACGTATTTTAACAACGACGATAATCTAATTTATTGTTTATCATCCATTAAAATCAGCCCACGCATCTGACTCTAGAGTACTACAAAGTAATAAACTTACCCACATAGACCGATAAACATACTATCTTCCGTTGCATCGCGCTACCGAGAATTAGAAATCGAGAAAACGGAAGTGCTTCTGAAAGAGAGTTTGAAAAGACTGATATCTGATTGAAAAAATCCAATCAGATATCAGTCTTTTCAGAAACTCTCATCAGCAAAAATTATGTTGGATCTAGCTTACAACACCTGCTCAGATACACAGAATTCGCCCTATTTACATAGGTCCAGATAGTTATTAATAACTAACTTGACTGGCCGCTGCTTAGTTTTTAGTATGTCTGCCTGCTGTCTGTCTGCGTGGGTTCGGTCCCCATCCAGGGCAAACTTTTGTCTAATGAGCGTGGATGTTTGTTCTGTGTCTGGGTGTTTCTATATCATAAGCATGTATTTACAAAACAAAGTATATTATGTATTCTATCAGCAACCTAGTTCCATAGTACAAGCTTTGCTTAGTTTGGGCTAGATGGTGTTGCATGAAATGTCCGCCAATATTCATTTATTTATTTAACAATCGCTTAGTATTTAACAAGTTAAACTAATAATTTAATTTTGTTGTGAATGACGTCTATAGACTGTATGCTCTGTTCTGTCTTCGCACTGTTGTATAAATAGAAAATGTTTAGGAATCGGATATTTTGTAGCATGTGTTTATTTTCCCATCTCGGCGTTAGAATCAACATAGAAACACTCGAACATTAGCTGAACATTCTTCAAGCTAGAACACGAAACGAGCTAGGGACCTAACGTCTAATTATACCTAGGTCTCGTATAAATTACGGACTGAGTAGGAAGAGGAACTAATCCAAACTACCTGCGGTACTAAAAGTGACTGTCGGATTCAGAAACATAAAATTAATACTACATAAAAGAAAACCGTTATTAGGTTTTTTTTCATGTTTTTGCTTATGTAATTTATTGTAATTATTATTATATGGAAGATAAAACTAGGTTCGCTCTTTAATATTTCGTTTATTTTGCAGGGATCTCGCAACTTCAGTAATGTTTTTGTTTACCTATTACTTTTTCTCAAGTATTTATTATATTGAAATTAAATCGTTTAATTTAGTATTGTTTTAAGTTTGAGAATACTTTGCGAAATGCAAAACAAAACGTGCTATGCTAGTACGATAGCAATACTTAAATAAAATTGGTAAGATTACCTCTGTAATAACCTCATAGCAGTTTCCTCTTTAGTAAACTCGTAGCGAAGCACGTAGCACTTCGTAGCAAAAGTAACGCTACCTCTACACACTACGAGTAACTTAAACGACGAGTTCGCTGGTTAATAAATCAATTTAATTTTCCACTAGAACATAAGTTTGCGAATTATGTTGTGGTTTCATATGTACTATGAAGTAAAATATAGCCGTATTTTTGTGTTTACAATTAATTTTCTCCTTGACTTTTGAACCGCAATATACCTCTACGTATTGCGCGATTTTAACGTGAAAACTTTTAAAAATCGTAGTCGAGGAAGGAACTAATTTCAATATTTTTGCAATTGCGACAGATTTTATATACCTCATCGGTAAACGCGTGATACTTTCCCAAAACGGATTCTACAAGCATCTGCACTACATGAGTCACTTCACTTCAGTGAAGTAAAGTGAGTGCACTTCAAGATAATATTGTGTTGAATTGTAGTGTGCAACTAGTGCAACCTACGTACCTACTTATGAATTATTTATTATCTAAAAGTTGTTTATATAATTATCCCACATAATGGTTTAAAAAATATAGGTCCATCAGGAATAAAAAGCCGGGAGTAAAAAATAGTGGGGAGAGCAGTAGAGAAGGGGCGAAGAGGGGAAGAGATGGGAAGAGGGAGAGGCGGGAGTAAAAATAGGTGGAAGGAAGAAAAAAGGGAAAAGAGAAAAAGGGGGGAGGGGGGGGGCAATTATTGTTATCATACAACTCCGCGAAGCGTCACTCCCCCGCCAAACAGAAACAAAAATCGGTATAAGCTCATTCAACGTCAATACGTCATACTTACAAAAAGGCTGAGATATCCGTGTATACTGTTGTACGCCAGAATGACATCCCGGAAGCTCCCTTCACAGTACGTACAAGGCGGCTCATCTGACTTGGTCAGGTTCAATCTCGTCTTCAACCCATCTACTATCCTGAACAGCGTCTCAAGGTCCAGTTCGTGACTGCTGTTCTTAGAAGATCTCTCTTTCAACGCCGAGAGGAACTGCGTGAAGTCCACATTACTCTGGTTTTCTTTCCCGACCTCCGTTTCTAGTAACATTTCTTCGAATAAATTAGTCAGCGTCCTCGTGATGTTCCCTGGATTGTCCTCAATCATTTTTGCCTTGACCTCATCTCAGAAGAGCTTCTTTAGTAGGACAAATTGACCTGCAAAAAAGTAACAAAAAGTGAGAAAAGCTTTGTAACAACAAGGATCGGTTTCGAACTTTAGTCTCTTGTGGACTCGGAAGTCGGTTTATTAAGACAACAAATAAGACAAACAAGGCAGTTTTATCTAATAAATAATGTATAATTTCCGTCTACGAGGAGGATGATTTTTTTTATAACGTGAATTGTTGGGTATTTTTCTATTTAAATATATTTGAAATGAACTGACTTCAAACGCTTCAGCTTTTGATCTAAATACTTGACTTAAAAGCCATAAAGTCGGTCCCCACGGAACAGATAAAGTTCTTCCTAGTATACCGTCCTCTTGTGGAAGTCCCATTCATAACAAACTGTACATCCAACCCTATGGTTCTGATTTCGAGATTATACTCATGTCGAACTTTGAGCTGGTTAAAAATCGAATTGATTAAGTTTAAGTGATTTAAACAAATGAAACAAATAAAACAGAATATTCTGAATCGATTCACAACTGATTGCAACTTCATATTGTAAACAGACTAGACGAACTGAGAACTTTACAAAACCCTAAGTTTGAAATCGGTTAAAAAGAATAAAAAGGTTTTGATTGAAAAATATCGGTGAATATGCGAACAATGTCGTCATACAATAGACGCTGTATTTTCCTTGGAAATATGTAGAGAAAAAATTAAGAGAACACTCGACTATATAGGGAAGAGCGCGGTATGATGACCATATTTTATTTTTGCTCACGTCGGATCTCGTTTTTTTTATGCTTATTCAACCGTTTAACAAACCTTTAGGCATCTTGACTTATGCTGTGTTATTTCATACTGATTGGTGATGTAAACTGGATTTGACAGCTTAAATTCCGCTATGATTTAGGGTTTAAAACCGTCTCAGAATGACGTGCATATGACATTACTTTTACTAGGTATTGTCTTGATTTGTACTGATGAAGTCAACCGTAACTTTTTGAGTGAGTCGATGGTTAATTCCAAAATTTTAGTGGTTTTGATTATCGAGCGTGAAGTCAAACGAATTGCTTGTCCCTCAATTGCATAAAAAATATATATTATTATGTGCGTGGCATATATTACGTTATATAATAAAAGCATTTGTCAATTAGAAAACCTTATGTGATGTGGATATATAAGTTTCGATTTAAAATAAGTTTGTAGTGAATTTTCTTTAAGCTTGTACACATCCCTACTGAAACGTATAACTATACTTCGGCTTAAAGAATTTATTTCTCAACATGAAATTAAAATTTCACTTACGTGACAACTAAATTTACAGAAAAAAAATATCTTATGCTACAGCAGTTAGTTGGATTTACATACACTAATTAACTAAGATTTAGAGCTTACAAATGAATTTACAGAATTTTAACTTAATTCAGTAACCTAAATAAAAAATTTATCCGGAAACATTTTATTATTTTAACATTTAATAGGGTCCCGAATTCCGTGATTTTAACAGAGAGCTGCGATATTCGGACCACAATCCTATAAATTTGGTTGGATAATCGAATGTGAAACACGAAAATATACCAATGAATAAAAGCTATCTGTCGGCGTTAATTGACATTTTATGTAGTGCTGATAATCCACATCACTTCACCCGAACGAGATAGTGTTTTCCTATTTAAAATAAATAAGTGGAAATTCAACGCTTATAATCAGCCACGTCAGTGTTGTTAATGCTACATATTTATAATTTATGCTACTGAATTAAAAAAAAACATTTATATGTACTAGACAATCATTGTTGAAATTTCAAATTTCACAGTTATCGGTGAACGGGAAGTATCCCATAGGTTTTGATTGCCTTGCGAGTGTCGAAATATGCGTTTTTTGCGACATATTCGGCTGTAGCTTTTTTACGAAAACTGAGAAGTTTGATTTTTCTCTCTGCAGCAGAGACTATATGGATCTGCGTATATGGTTTTAATTTCAACTCGATACCTTCACGCGTTCCCAAGATACAGGCTTAACAGACGGACAGACGGACAACAAAGTCATCCTATAAGGGTTCCGTTTTTTTCCCTTTTGAAGTACGGAACCCTAATAATTAATATTTATTAATTATTATCTATTAAACTCGACTACCTTTACCTTTCAGCATGGGTTTATATTTCGTAAAACGTTTCAGAGATTCCGATTTAGTTAATAGATTTGTTGTATTTCTTCAAATAGAAATAACGTAACTTTTAATTAAGTGTATGTTATCCAGTAGATGTGTAGGTGTAATCTTAGCGTACTATTTATATTTAAAGATTCGATGAGCTCATGTATGTATACACCTTGTAACATAATTAAAATCATACAAAAATAACACGTGACCAGACAAACAAATGCAAATAAACACTGGATGCAAGAAGCTTCCAGCTGGTTTTTGTGGAAATATAAGGGGAAGGTCTGTATCCAACATTGATTTACTTGTGGCTGAGATGGTGATAATGGCCGTATCTGAACTATCTTTAATAGAGGAAACAAAAGAAGTATGTCAGTATGTTAGCAAATAGAAAGATATAGTATCTCATTACCTCATTAGGTAAAACATGTTTGTATGAATATATAGAATTTCACATCTGCCTACAGTTAGCTTCAAAATGATGATAGATAAATAAGCATAAATATTACAGCCAATCCATTGAAAATATAGATCAGCGTAGAAATCTATCAGATTCCATATTTTTTAAACAAACAGAATTAGACATAAATAGAAATAAAAATTAAAGTCTGTACAAAGAACTGTAAGCGTGGGTGTTTAAGCTAAAACATTATTATACATTGTTTACGGTCCACACCTACACGTGTAGGTATTTAGAAATAAACTTAAGTGGATTTCCACGAATTAATTAATTAAAATGTTAAAAAAATGCGAATCTCGCGGTAAATTAATCTGGTTTATTATACAAATCTAAGCATGGACTTGTGTTGTAATTTTTTAACCCCCGCGCTTAAAAAAAGAGGGTGTTATAAGTTTGTCGTGTGTATTTTTATGTGGCATCATAGCTCTCAATCCGATACACTGATTTTGTTTTAGTAGTTTTTTTAAAGAGGATTTTATCCAGAGTGTTATTAGCTATGTTCAAAAACAAAATCAGTTCAGACATTTTTTTTTGTCGGGGATTTAGATTTTTCTAAACTTACATGTTTTGTAAATACGGCACTACAGTTTGGTACTACAATGGTATCCAAACACTAATTCAATTAAAAAAAAGATCGATTAAATGGTTATCTAATCGACTTTTTCTGTGGAATAGAATAGCCGATATTATATTATTTTTGGCATTTTACAAATCATAGGACACAATTGGTTTGTTATGATATACCAAAAACAAACTCGGCCGGTAGGATCGCTGATTTCCATAGTTACGAGTATAAGTTGAGCTACATAAATTTAACAAATCTGTTGGTTGATTTCAGACGCAACTTTGTTTTACTCTGGTGGAAAACTTTAGGCACTTGTCCCAGCGCCGACGATTAGCGGAAAGCGAATAGAGCAAGAATCTAGAAATGAGTTGACGAGTGACGAAAAGCTAGTGTTTAGTTCAGATATTTTTGCTGGGTTATAAGCGAGCGCGTGAGAACGCCGGGATATACGCTCGCACCGCTTGCTCGTGGCAGACGACCATTCAATTTACATTGACATCTCTCTGTGAATGTTATCTTCGACAGCTTTTGTAACTGCGACCAACAAGTAGAGAGAGAGAGTTTGGTTTTCTATAAACAATCAGCCACACAACAACAACAATTTTTATTATTCTTTTCAATTTATTTATTAGATATGGAACTGACATTTACCTAATTTGATATCTGACACAACATTATTACATTATTAATGTTACTTGTAATATTTAATGTAATTGGTTGGCTGTTTAAATTATTAAACTAAATTAAATTATGTGTCTCTTTTATTCTTAAGGGATCTACAATTATTATACGTATCTTGAGCGAGAAAATAGTCGATAGTTTCTCGCTTCCTCGTCAGCAGTGAGACAAATACCTAGAGAGGCATCTACATAGCTAACTATTGCTCAATACTGCGCATTAAAAATAATAAAACAAACTATGTTTTCTAAATAAATCTAAAGCAAGCACAGATTAACGTACCTAAAAATCACATTTTGAAAACATACCTACACCCAAACACTACATGTCACCGAGGGGGAGTCAAAAAATCATTAAAACTGCCTCACATAGTATATGGACGCTTGTAGGAAGCGTGAGCTTTAATTAGAATGAAATGCCTTTTGTGTCTGTAGTGCGTGCTAACTTGCCCATTATTGTGTCATAGCAAAATTACGTGTTTGCAGAATGAGTTTTCTGTTTCTATACTTTAAGCATTGTGTGATATTATAACACAGCTAAATCTACATTATTAATAGAACTGCATTACAAAAAAAAAATGTGGAAGCATTGTTCCGTAGCTGCAATTTGTGTCGATTACCGTTATACCCAGTGAAGCTTCCCCGCAGTTTCGAACGAGCCGACAACCATTCCCTACGTAACTGTTCATACCTAGCCGGCGAATGCGGCTGCAACTTACCAACAATATTAGCATTCCTCGCGTCATACTTCGCTCGCTAGTAGCTCGTATGACAAATTGTCCATTACTATTTTTTTAAATAATAAAAACAGGTATTTAGAATCTAAATACATTTAAAGTATCAAAGTGAAATTATAATGTAAGTATGTAATGTAAATGTATGAATATGAAAAAAATCCGATTTACGAATATTTTTGAAATACAACCTAATCTCAGAACTAAAAAACTCTTGTCCTGAACAATTGACTGAAATGAGTTAGGACAGTTAGTCATGCGAGCGACGTATATAATATATCGCAGTCACTCAGTTAATATTACACGCATAAAATGCCATGTTTTTCGGAAAAATAAAATAGGACACAGCTGTTTTAATTAACTTTTTTTTAGATTTCTCTGACTTACCACGTAGCAAAGACGATATATTATTATGTCACAATATGTAACAAATTGTCAAGACACCATTTTTTATTTTATTTTTTGTAATTAACTTAAAATGGAATCAAATGGAAATGTCAAGATTTGAGATTCAGGTACACTAGAATCAGTTTTCATTCATTAAAATATATCTGAATGAAAATATAATTTTATGGGATACTCAGTTCTAAGCAAGAATTTCTACCATGCTTTTTAGTATTTAAGTGTAAATTGAGTTTTCGAACAAATCATATACATAGTAAACATCATTTAGAAAAAAACGCACTCCCAACCCAAGGTCTTCTGCCGCAGAATTACTATTTATAGTGGAATCCGCTGTATCGTAAACTGACTTCACGAATCTCGAACTAGAATTGCCATGGATACTCCATCACATACTATTATTGCGAATCACAATCTTCAACACCAATATGCTGCTATTATAGTCTCGCGAATTCACGATACACAACTGTCAGTCGTCCGCATGTCGCGTCACCTGCCAGTCTCAGAAAAATGGTGGTGCTGAATATAATACGATATATTGAAGAAATTCGAATTTCGAATGACATTTTTTATTTGTTTTCAGTAGTTAAAATATTTTACAGGTACCGACTGAAGTATCATCTCTTTAGAGTATCATGTGTCTATAACTAAATTATAGAATACCTACTCTGCAGTCGCTCAGATGGCTTAGATGTTTACGCGCAATGTTTTCTATAGCTTATTTTATTAGCGAGTTAAGCTTCTATTTTGTTACGCCAGATTGGAAGCTGAATTTTACGACTCCAAATTTATAATGGAATGGATATTAAAGCTCATAAAATGGCAAGAGTATTTAAATTTCTTAAATTTAGTAAATTTCGTGAATTTTATTTTATGTGTATTTTTATTAAGTGAATATGGCAGCCTAATTTGGGGATCGTGTGACTTCCGATCTGCTGCCTGATCAGTAAATTTTTATAAGACTGGGAATGGCCATAAATTCTTAATGACCATTGCCAGACCAGCTAACTTATCGGGTATCATGACTTTAAACATTCATACAGATTACTGTTTTGATTGGTGGAAGCGATGAAGTTCACCAATGCTTATTGTGTGTTGTTTGGCAATGATCATGAAAACGAAGTCCAGTGTCATACGAGTTAGTGAAACCGCGGGGCACAGCTAGTATACTACATAAATCACAGATTCTATACACATGAAATTTAGAGGAAGCCTTCCTGGCGTATAAATATCCAGTTGTATAAATATCCAGTAAGTAAATATTCCTTAATCTCGGATAATAGCGTGGGATGCTGCAAGTAATCCTGATTTACACGTGGATTTCCTTCTATAACATTAGCATATTTTCATGAATTTCTGAATAAAATGTAAACAACCCCCTACCATCAAAACACAGGAATAGATTAGGTTAGGTAACACGAATAGATTTCACCCTTTCTTATTTATGAGATTTTGGTATCGATTCCCAGTCTATTCTGCCCCCGTATTCTGAACCCATTCGGTTTCGGAATCGATTCGATTTGTATATCTCCGTCTCTATCATTCTCTATGGAAATGAAAACCGAAACCGAATGGGTTCAGAATACGGGGGCTGATTCGGTATTCTGTGACAGTGCTGAGCAAATAAGATGGAATCGCAAGCAGTTGACTTCGCAAATAGAGTTTTCTACTTATCTTACTTCAAGTACGATAACAGTATGTTTTGCTCAGACTTACCTAGAACTTATTTTGCTGTTTTTATTTGCCTGGTAAAAGCACATGTAGGTAAACAGTAACTTCGGCGAATATATAAAATTGTTTATGGGTTTGTTTGTGTTTGCGAGTAATTAATAGCGATATAGGTAGGTATTGGTTTTAATCACTGTTTCCCCTTCCGCTTTCTTTTCGTTTTTGTAAATTTTGCCAGCAGCCTATTCACCTGACTACGGCGAAATTAAACTAAGGTTTATAACTGAATTTATGTTATAGACCACCGTATACAGTTTAAACCATAGTCGGAGACTTCGATTCAAAAATAGACGAGAGTAACCCAATATTTTTTTTCAACTTAAAATGCGTTTTCGTCTCAGATTTAAAACGCGAAGTGGTGGCAAATTTCAATTGAAACTGAAAAAACAATGCCAAAGAAAATTCACAATTCTACAAAAAAAACAGACAAGTGCGATTTAGACTCGCCCACTGAGGGTTCCGTACAAACTATTAGTAGATAAAAAGGTGAAATTATTTAGACACGCGGTAGTGTGTCAAGCCAAGTTCAAGCTAACAGAACTGGCGTGCAGCACCGTGTGTATATTTATCTCGAACCATTTAGAGCCACTTTTGACCTTCTCATAACTCAAAAAGTACTTCACACAAACATGTCAAATTTGGCTCGTATATTGAGACTAACGAGATACATATGTGCTCCAAATTTGAAAAACAAACCTCAAACGGTTATTTAGATATTAAGGTCCATAAATCGCCCTTTTTATCACTGACTGACCTATAGATCATACGACATATGACATATAGATTTTTATTATTTTATTATAATTTTTCATATAATTGGTTCCATTAGGAACACTTACTTATAGTGTCTGTAATGTAAGAATCAACAATCAAAATTGATGACAGTCGGTCTTTATGTGGATTTTAATGTCTTCACGTGAATATATAACGAGTGGAATACCACTCTTAATATCTTTTTTAATCCAAGCATTAGTTTTAGTACCTACTTATAACTAAAAATATAGTCGGCTTTCGTATTTATTACGTTATTAACTGGCATTTAGTATTCATTATTATTTATTTGAATATTTAGCACACATCAATAGTGTAATATGATTACTTATAAATAAATAAATAATAGATATTTCGGAGCACAGCGCACGATGTGGCGCGGCAGCCATGGAGCAGCGGGGTGGGGAGTGGTGCACTAAACACTTGACGCGATCTGCCCGAGTGAGCGGCAGCCGCGCTCAAAAGTGCGAGCGCCGTCTTGCTGTCTGGTTGTCTCTCGATTCAAATTAGTATAAACAGAAAATGCATAAAAAACTGGATACTAAATGGGCTATGCACTCGAACATTTTAAAGATACAGATAATATAGGAAAAAAAGACAATTGTACCCCGTAAACGCAGGAAAATACAGTAGATTAACAAATATTATTTTTTATTAATTTTATTATGAATAAGTACCTACCTAAATACTAATAATTTAAATACAAAAAGTAATAATATCCCATCAAAAACATTAATGTGAAATGAGAGCCAAGTTCAATATTATGATAATTATATACCTTAGTTGTTGACTTCAACGACAAAAGAAGTGAGATCTAAATAGGTGTCAAGTTCAATGGTCAGTCCTGAAATTTATTTATAGCAACGTAAAATATTTTATAACTTCAAATACTAGTATATGAGAACTAGCCAAGTCAGACCTTAGGTTTCAATATACTATTATCCTAAAAATACATCGTAAAAATATTTAAAAACCTGTTTTAGTTTGTACTAATGAAGCTTTTTCATTTGATACAGCACATGATACGGTTAAAGCACTTTAAAATTTAGACCCTCATTGCTTGCATAAAGACCCTATTTTTTGTGATTAAATTAAAAATATACAGTTTTCAGATTTTTTTCCTTTATGTGTACTATATGACAATGTTTCTTGCCAAATTTCTCAGTTATAGGTCAACGGGAAGTGCCCCATAGGTTTTGATCCCCTTGCGAGTGTCGAAATATGCGTTTTTTGCGACATAATCGGCTGTAATGCTGAAATGTTTTATGAAAACTGAGAAGTTTGATTTTTCTCTCTGGTATACCTGGTTTTAATTTCAACTTGATATCTTCACGCGTTCCTGAGATATAGGTCTTGACAGACTGACAACAAAGAGAGTTCCGTTTTTTCCTTTTGAGGTACGGAGCCCTAAAAAACAATGCCGAAGAAAATTCATAATCTCTTACACTGAAAAACAGAATACCCTCAAGTTATCAACCTTATTTGTTCTTCGGAGTCACAGGTAATGATTACGTAATATATCAATTCTTGTCTTCCTCATCTTCGTGGAACATAAATTCTTGTTCCTCGAGTTTTTGTTAGGCTTCTGCACATTTTCCCATTTCCATACGATTTCCCACGTGTACTGAAACTAGATCAATTTATTTAATAAACTATATCAGAAAAGTACATAAATATAGTTTTTTTTATTTCTTTTTATGGGCAAGTGTCTTTATTAACTACAGCAAAACAACCCAACCCCACGGACCCAAACATATTTACGCCGCTTTTGCTGCTCCGCCGAATTAGCCGCAGTGCCAGCCCTACTCCGTGTCTCAGGAAGATGAAACGGTGCCAAAGTATCAACGCACGTGGCGTCCCACACAAGGGGCCGTCCGAACTTCCATGGCACAAGCGTCATCCCGTCAGGCCTTTTACCAGCGTCACGGGCAAGACTGCTCGGTTCGAGCACAGCTGCAACACTGGCGGTAGCCAGCCTCCAAGCAATCTGGGCCTCGTCCAAAAAAGCAACGACTACAGAATGGCCTAAAGAATGGCCTGTCAATTTAATAATATTATAATCATAAACATTACGCTCGTTTGTTCTGTTCCTGGGTGTTACACATAAATATGTTGGCGAATGCATCCTGAGGACTTAGATTAGATAAATTAAACAAAAAACAAAATACCGTACAGTCAACGAGGGTAACTTTGACTCTGTGTCAAACATTGTACGTAGCCTTTTAATAAGAGCCTTCTAAAAAGGCCACGTATAATGTTTGACGCAGAGTCAAAGTTACCCACGTTGACAGTAATGCATAAGAGCAATTTATTAATTAGGGTGATCGAAACGACCCATACCACGATCCCATGCCCTGTACATTTTTGTGGTACACTTGACGAAAAAACTGTCATACCTCTAGATTTGGAATTTATCATAGTATTTTGAAATACATATCTAAATATGATATATATCATTAAAATCTCGTTTTGTAAAATAATTACTAGATAACAAGTCTCGTGAGCCCCTCACAAAGCTGCGCTTTTTGCTAGCCGTATTTTAAATTACGCTTGTAAATAAAGTTAAATAAGTATTTATTTCAATTAAATACATATGATTTTATATTTAACACGTGGTTAAATAGTGACAAACCTAATTATAGTGTCAAATACATGTCAGTGTGAACAAAAAATCGAAATATTTTTATCGAACTGTGACGTCATGTGACCATTGTACTGCCAAAATTTGCGTATTTAGAAAGTTGTGGATTGTTTTAAAAATAAATTTTCTTCAAAACATTTCAAAATTAATAGTGTTAAGTGACCCAAATATATCCAGTGATACGACAAAAGTGTTAAATTATTACAAAATAAATAGTGTCTAAATCTGTGTGCGTCTGCGTCTACATCTGCGTGCCGCCGGACCGCCGTCGGCTTTTAATTGCCGATTTTTCAAAATATCTTCAATTACAACAGGTATGTTTGTTTATTTAATTTTATAGAACATTTTAATTATATTATAAACACAAAAATATTTTTAAATAGAGCAACCCATTTTGCACAATAAAGTCCTAAATACGCTAAGTCATTAGCGTATTTTTTTCAATTTTTTTTCATCATCATCATCAGCTACAAACGAGGTTTTTTTATAGTCTCTTAAATAAAATTAAAACACATTTTTATGAGCTAAATCAATGTTCACAGAAGCTTTAGAGTTTTAAGATTATTACTATAACATAAACAAAACATCAATAGCCACTTCACAGTAGAAGTTCTTAGATTTAATTTGTAAACATGACCCTTTTTTATGGCTCTGTTAATTGCCCACTTGAACAGCGCGTGCTTAATGACTTTCGTTACTAAACAATGTATGGAATGATGTTATTTTTTCTCGGATATCTGTATATTGTTGTATTTTAAAGTAAATAAAATAATAATATGTATGAAATGGTTTTTATATTTTTTATATGAATTTTTTCGTAAAAACTGGCGAAAAAATTGCATTGAGTCCGTTTCCGGTATCCTAAATGTAAACACTTGTTAAAGTTACGAATCACAAAATTAATAATTAAAATTGGAACTTTACGTTTTCCACACAGAAATAGTTGTACAATTATACCAGTGCTCATAAATTGTGTAACTATAGAAGAATGAACATCACAGCACCCGACATTATTAAGTAAATATCAATTTATATTCACAACACAGAGATATCATAAAACTGTTGGGTTTAAAAACGGATTACAAGGACAACAAGCAGGACCAATCCAAATAAATGTGAGTCTATTGAAAACATTATTATCACATCTGATTGGATCAGCTGTTTTTGACAGCTTTCTTTACAAGACATCCAACATATCAAAGTAAAGTTGCGTTCAAAAATAATGTAACCCTGAGACCATAGAACATTTTGACGTGTTTTTAAACGAACTTTGATTGCCTGCAAATTGCCACCAGGGTAGCCAGTTTCTAAATTTTTCTACTATTTCGGTAGAAAAACTGATATACATAAATACACTTTAATTAGAAAAAAAAAATACAAAATGAATACTAGATCAAAAGCAAAAGCTGCTAAAACTCAACTACATGCTGTACCAGACCGTGAAGATAATAACTTAGATGAAACTATCAAGAAATACGAAAATACCATAAATGTTTTAAAATTGGATTTAAATGAAAAAGAAAAATTAATACAAAGACTAACAGAAGAACAAGAAAATAATTCCATGGAGTACGAGAAAATGTGCAAACATGTATGTACCTTGAAAAAATCTATAGCAACCTATGAAAGCACAAAAAATGATCATTTATCAGATGTATTACGACTGGAAAACAAAATTCAGGAACTTTCAGATATGAACAATGAATATGAAATAGAATTAATGAAAAATATTTATCCGCTTAAGAATGAACTTAGTGCATTTAAACTTAAATATAATGAACTTCAGAGTAACTATAGTACTTTATTAATACAATCTGCAGAAACTATGACGACAAAAAAGAAGAAAAATAAGAAGAAACAGAAAATAAATATCTCTGATAGGCTAAAATCGACAAATAGATTGATGAAAGTCATAAAAAAACTTAATAACAAAATTATATATTTAAAGAAAAGGCTCAGCAAATTTGACTCTATAAAAACATCATATGATGAATTAAACGCTTTTACTGAAGATCAGAACGCAGTAATCAAAATTAAAAGCGAACTACTAATAAAAGAGAATGCCATATTCACACGTGAGATACAAAAGCGGAATGAAATAATTGAAACTCAACAAATTATAAATAATAAATTAGTAAATACACTTGAACAATACAAGACAGATTTAATGAAAAGGAATAAATCTGTAGGAACACTCAACTTCATTGAAGAAAAATTGTGTGAAATAAATAAGATAATCAATAATAAGATAGAAGAGAAGAATAATACCGCAAACTCAGTAAAAGACACAAGTAGACAAATGAATAATAATAACACTGAAAATTTTACACTAACAGACAAAACTTCAACAATACCAATACAAGAAAAACGCCAAGACTTAAGCCTGAAGTACAAAAAATACCTCATATTGTGTGACCATTTTGGGAAATCCATAGCGGAACATATGATACCTACAATCTCTAGCAAAGATATTGTTACATCCATATGCAAACCTAATGCCACTCTTGAAGAAATTATAAAAAATGCTGATAATTTAACTAAAAATATGAACGAAAATGACGAGATAATTGTTGTGGCTTCTAGACTATTCAATTATAAGTTAGGATATCTCAAACGCCTTGCAGATTTATGTACACAAAAAAAAGTTAAATTGCAAATTACCACATTACCATACCATTATATCAACGTATCAAGTGACTCAAAAAATATAAAAAGGCATAACATAAATAAACAACTGTATAAACTAGCTATACTGTATTCAAATGTATCTATTATCGATGTAAATATTTTCAACGAGCCTTATTTTACTATAACAAATAATATTTCGAAGAATTTTATCGGTTTCATGTCTGCTAGAATTTTATATAACTCTAATATACCAGTATATAACATGCACACAAATTTAATTTACTTAACTGGACATGAAAATCAATCAGGACATGAGAAAGTAACCGCAAATCATGATATAATTAAATATAATGACGATATATTTGATATACCAATAAATTCTTTAAACTTTTAAAATCGACAAAGGGTATCAAAAAAAATGTCATACCCTGCCAATCTATCGATGTAGACATAGATAGCAAAAATAATTCGGAAAGGTTAATTACATTGATGCATCAAAACATAAACAGAATAACCAGAGATAAATTATTGGAGATAGAATTATTCTTAGCAGACTACGATCTTGATATTGTTTGTTTTACGGAAACATGGCTCAAGCCTAATTCTACTATGCCCATGTTTGATGGTTTCAATATAGTTAGTGTTTTTAATAGACAATTTGCAGAAGGTGGTGGTACTATGATAGTATTAAAAAATGATGTCAAATCTAAAGAACGAAAAGACATAGTAGGTCTTTCTGTTGAACGCACATGTGAAATTGCTTGCGCTGAACTAGATAAACATATAATTTTGTGTGTGTATACACCACCAAACTCACATTATAAATCTTTTCTTAAGATTTTGGAAGAAGCTCTTAAACGAGCATCTAAGCAAAATAAGTCTATAATATTATGTGGCGATTTTAACGCCGATTTACTTGGAAATTGTACCAAAAAGCAACATTTATTGCTTTTATGCCAGTCATTTGCTCTGACAGAAGTGTTCAATACACCTACCAGAATTGCTACTACATCAGCAACATGCATAGACAATATATTCCTTAATTGTGAGTTTGAAGGAAAAGCACTGACTGATTATTTAACGTCAGACCACAAGGGTCAAGTTATTAGATTGTATTGTTCCGTTAATAAGACTATAAAAAATAAAATCACACATAGGCCAATTACTCAAAATCGCATGGACCGATTTAGTTCTAACCTTCGGGAAAGATTAAATAATACATTAATTGATTTCAGTAATCCCGATGAATGTTTCAAGATAGTTTTTAATACCATTAATATTGAATTTCAACAAATTTTTGTTCAAAAGGAAAAAGCGATTAATAGAAAACTGACATTTGCTGAATGGGCTACTCCTGGTATCTATAAAAGCCGCCAAACATTATATGAACTATACGAAAAAAAGAATAACTACGGTGTCATGACTCCTTCAGAATTAAATCACGTTCGGACATTCTCCAAGATTTTTAGAAATGTGTGTAGAGAGGCTAAGTCACTATTTATTAGAGATAAAATTTTCAAATCTAAAGATAAGATTAAAACTACGTGGAAGGTTATAAAAAAAGAAACTGGAAAGACAAGAAAAGTTGAAAACCTCACCAAGCTTAAAATTGATGATAAAATTATAACAGGATGCTTAGATATGGCTAACACTTTTAACGACTTCTTTACAAATGTTCCTTGCAAAATTACCAAATCACTTAAAATTCCAAATGTATCAGCTGATTCATATCTATCAAACAGTGTTGAACCATTGGAACAGATTTTTGCTTTTCACCATATTTCACCAAATATAATTATAAAAACTTTCAAGTCATTAAATATCAAAAGCACAGAGGACTTGTGGGGCCTTTCAGTTAAAGTTCTTGAGTGTGTCATACCTATTTTAGCTCCGTATTTAGCTAATCTTTTTAATAGCTGTGTCGATGAAGGAATATTCCCGAACTTAATGAAATTAAGCAAAGTCGTACCTCTGTATAAATCGGGATGTAAAAGTAATCCTACTAATTATAGGCCAGTTTCTATTTTACCCTCGCTCAGTAAGATTTTTGAAAAGATTATGCTTAACCAACTGTTATCGTACTTCAGTCTTAAAAAAATATTACATAATCGCCAGTATGGATTTACCCGTGGAAGATCTACAACAGACGCGGGTGCCAGACTGACAGAGTATATCTTAGAAGCATGGAATGACTCTTATGACGCTATTGGACTATTTTGTGACCTCTCCAAGGCATTCGATTGTGTCAACCATGAAATTCTAATAAATAAACTGAAGCATTATGGAATTGGAAGGGGAGCTCTTGATCTAATAGCTTCATATCTATTTAACAGACAACAGAGAGTTACAGTGAACGGTGTACAGTCTTCAGGCTCTTACGTTAAAATGGGAGTACCCCAAGGATCCATCCTGGGACCATTTTTATTTTTGGTTTATATCAATGATTTACCCTATGTAATTGAAAAGCAGGCAGTTAATGACATCATATTATTTGCAGATGACACTTCTTTATTATTCAAATTGACTAGAAAACATAATGACTTACGATATATTAATGAAATCTTGGACTTGGTATATAACTGGTTTTCAGCTAACAATATGGTGCTTAACCCATCTAAAACAAAGTGTGTAAAATTTTCGCTATGTAATTCCAATAACTTCTCCAAGCCCGAATTGTATATAATGAATGAAAAAATAGAACTAGTAGAATCGACTGTGTTTTTAGGTATTACATTGGATCCAAAATTGTAATGGGGACCCCATATTGAATTGCTTTGTAAAAGATTAAGCTCAGCCATCTACGCAATTAGGGAAGTAAGGAAATTGACGGATATTACAACTGCAAGGCTCGTGTATCATGCATACTTCCATAGCATTATGAGCTACGGCATTTTGCTCTGGGGCGCTGCAGCTGATATAGATAAAATATTTGTTCTCCAAAAAAGAGCTATACGAGCTATTTACAATTTAAGACCTAGAGATTCTCTTCGAGAATTATTTAAACAAATCAATATAATAACTGTACCTTCGTTATATGTTTATGAGGTAATCATGTACACCCGCAAAAATATTGGCAAATTTAAAAAGAATAGCGATTTATTATCTCATACTTATGACACACGCAATAAAGACCTGTTGAGAGTACCTCTTTATAGACTGCAAAAGATTAATAAATCTTTTCCTGGAAATTCAGTAAGGTTTTATAATAAAATACCAAAAGATATTCTAGATTTCAACGAGCACAAGTTTAAGGAATATGTCAAAAAAAAGCTAACACAAAACGCTTATTACAAATATGAACACTATGTCAGTGACAACAAGGCATGGTCAGAATAGACTATCTACTTTGTTTATTGATTTGTAACATGACCATTTTATTATATAGATATATTTTATATGTAGATTTAAGCCATGACAATGCCCCTATACAGCTGCAACATAATTTTTATAATAATTTTATTGGCATTTTAATATTTATGTAAAATTGTAATTATGTACTTTACATTTAATTTATATTTTTAGAGTTGCCATGATAATTTTTAATGTATATTATATTTTTTATGTTAACTCTGACTGACGCATCCAAGCACACTGTAACAGTGTTTATGGACGAAATAAAGAATTGAATTGAATTGAATGCTCAACTTTAAGCCTAGATAGGGGATACTTTGATTTAATTAAAAGATATATGCGTTAGATATTCAGTTAGCTTTACTCAGTAAGATTACAGTGATATAAGTTTTCATAAAAATTTTAGGAGAAATCTAGGTTTTAATTGCGCGCGGAAAATACGCCAAAATTCGCGGGGTCCCCCCCCCCCCCCCCACAACTCCCCGGATCCTAATCAGCAGCGGAAGGGTTAATATATCGGCGCAAAGATGACTGTCAAAACAAATCTGCCATATATAACCCGACCAAATTAACCGGGAACGAAAATATACTTTAACATAATGGCATCTGAATGCGAGTTGCTTCTAGCTCTAAGCCTTTTAAGGCTAAGTGCACCATCCCTTCTCTACACTACTCATGTCACATAAGCAAAATTTGGCTCAATTTAAATTTTCAGATGTTTTATGGAACGCATTCGAATTTTATTTAAACTTTATTTTTTTTTACTAATTTTTCAGCTTCAACTGTAAACGGAATTTTAAATGACATAAGCACTCCAAATGATTGTCATGTGACCGTTACATCATTTACACTTACAAATTTTACTTGTTTAAGTAAGTTTTGTATATTGTACTATTTCCTCCGCCCTACTCCATTTAGTTTCAGCCTCAATAACACAAAAGGCTTTTGTGATTTAGTAAAGCTATGGAACTTACAAACTTCAAACGGACTTCTGGGAACTTTCTAAGTCACGTTCCGCATCTTTGTTTCAATAATCACCAGTATACATATACAACCATTTATATCACAGAATAAATACTGAATATCGAATTAAGGCCGTGGTCCAAGATAGAGCGCTCGACCATCAAATTTTAAACATATAAAATAAATAAACGGTCATATTATATAAGGCACAGATGATTTTGTTTATTTAGGATAGGAAAAATATTTATAAAAAAAAACAGGTATAGTTTTATTTTGGCGACGGAGTTTTCAAAAAACATTATTATATACTGGATTTCCAAATATACCTGATAGAGGCGGCTTGCATTCACCGTTTTCTGATACATAGTAGAATCCAATGTCCAGTAGTGGACTTTTTGTGGCTGAGATGATGATGATTATTATTATAGTAGAACTGACTGAATTTAAAGGATTTTGATTTTTTAAATATTTCTTCTATCTAAATAAGTAACCAGCATTTTGAGCACATGCTTACTGCTTATATTGGTTTCCTAGATTAGTTACCGTGCTTAGTTTTATATAATTAGGAGTATTTTATTAGTCTTAGTGTTGTTACTATATGTACCCAATATATTTACTACCCAACAATAAAATAAATAAATAAAATCATATTCACTTTTATAATATCCCCACTTATTTATTTTGTATGTTTAAAAATGTTGTGATGCACGAGAGAGATAGCTGCGTGTTTTGAGCACAGCCTTAATTAATACAAGACCGATAAATTACGTAATACTGCTGATGATAAAACGACGTCAATTCTAGTTCTCTAACCATTTATCATTCTGATAGAAACTATAAAGTTGTCGGCAACGTCTGCTACTGTTTTCAATTCTACTAACGCAAGACAAAAGTTGGAAATTGTTGAATAATTACTTAACATTGGCAAATGTTCTACAAGACGTGTACCGCGAAAATTGTCTCTGAAGAAACGAAGACAGTAAGTTCTGTCTATATATATAAGTTACTCTATGGTCTATATTATATATGTTAGGCATTTGACAGCAGTGCTTATTATTAAATCTTGTGTCCAAAATAAAATCTTCATCATCATTCTGGTGAATAAGATTGTAAAATGTCTTAATCCACATGAGGAGCCGAACTGTGGAATTGAATCCTAAGTAGACGGAGGCTTAATTACCCGACTGCGTAAGAAGGAGGGTTATGTTTTTTGCTTGAATACAGTCAAGTTGGGTAACTTTGACTCCGTGTCAAACATGTTTTTTTTCGAATGTTCTCGATTTTTGTCCTCCGTTAACAGTACGACTATGCTTATTTATATGACTTATATGACTTATTTAACGGAATTCGCTCGCTACGGAGTAGGTAAACGTAGGTGTATGTAGGTAGCTATACAAGGACAGGTGAAAGGTGTTAGTAAAACAATTTGAAAATTGTAAGCAAATACAGCCGAATACTTATTAAAATTTATTATAATTTTATCCTATATATGTATAAAATATCGGAAATGAAATAATAGTGATAAGCATTGAGTACCAAACTTGCAAAAAATATATGTATTTCTTACGTTATTTCTAATTGTTAACCGACTTCCAAAAAGAAGGAGGTTCTGAATTCTACTGTATGTTTTTTTTTTTTTATCTGACAAAAACATAAGACGTGCAATGTCAAAAGAATTTCAAGAGAAAAGAAAAAATCCGCTTATCTAACGATGTTGTGAAGACAACTAACCGAGGAGCTATTAACGAGTAATTGGAAACCCTGGCCAGAACCTATTATGGACCCGATTGGGGAACGGCGATTTGAATTTTCGAGTCACAGCAGCCACGTTAGGAAAACTGTGTTTTGCTCGTTTTTAGGGTTCCGTAGTAAACAAGGAACCCTTATAGTTTCACCATGTCCGTCTGTCCTTCCGCGACTTTGCTCAAAAACTATAGGTACTAGAAATCTATTCGTTGGTATGGATATCCATATTAATAATGCCGAAAAAGTCGTAGAATACATTTTTTTTTTTTTGGGTACCTCCCCTGCGAAAACCATTGTTCAATCTAGGGATCCGTTTGCGAAATATTAAGCTTTGAAGTGGTAATTTTTGTTAGAGTAACGTGCGCCTCCCTCCCATTTCATTTCAATAGCCCCGGTTTGTCAAATTCCATATTGTACAATAGTTCCATCATCTATCTACATACCAAAAAACTGTATTTTTTCATATTATATTATGTAAAGGGCCTGTCAGTGTTGGCTTCAGCTCCACTGATGTCCATCAAAGGACCGGGCTGCGACCCGAGATTTATGTTAAATAAAGGGTTTATATAATAAGACAACTCGCAAAAATAAAATTGCACTTTTTTTGTAATCTCCAACCGATTAACGTTTTCGTAACAAATAAGTGATTTAATAAAAACTGTTCTAAAGAATGAATAATTACTTAATCAGCAGCTTTGTACATAATTTTTCGCAAAAACGTACACTTAACACCATATCATGCGCAACGAAGGTAAGTTTAAGTTGCGCTATAAAGATGCCCTTATGTAATTAGGTATTTTGTGCTACTTTCAACACACATACTTTTTAATAGAACATTACCTTCTAACAAAAAAAAACTTTTTTGTTGAAATGTAGTAGATTTTTTACTATAAAGTTTTTTGTTAGAATCATGATTTCGGCTTATGAACTTAAGATAACTATATAACTTGGATAAGTAGGTGTAAAGAGGTCTACACTGAAGCCTCGTTATATAAGACAAACTCGTACTTGGCAAGTTTTATTTAGATAATAAAACCTGGGCGACCGAGCTCCACTCGGATTTTTTATGACTGAAAATACGAGCAAACCTAGGTTCACTAAAAATTAAACCTAGCAAGATCGATTTATCGTCCCCTAATCTACCTACAAACAAAAATTTCATTAAAATCGTTGGAGCAGTTTCCAAAATTCAGGTTATTATATACATATATTCAAGAATTGCTCGTTTATATAGTACATTATGATACAAGTGTGCTAAGTTGGTCATTACAGTCGAGGCAGAATTGCAGATAATAGAGCCGAGAGTGTAATGATCATAATGCACACTCTTTTCATACGACGTTTTTCAACACACTTGCGAGGGAAAAAACACCCGTTTATAACTGAAATATTTAATTTAAGTAAAAACTCTTTGTTGAAATAAAAAAAAAACTGTAAAGTAAAGACACTAGTGCGTAATAGAAAAGCCAAAAGCACGGTTTATAACAGAAATATTTAATTTAAGTAAAAACTATATGTTGAAATTTAAAAAAAAATTTTAAAGTAAAGACACTAGTGCGTAATAGAAAAGTCAAAAGCACGCGTATTTTATAGGATACTTTTCGGACATAAAAACGGTTGAATAAGGGCCATTTTACGAGCAAGTGTGTTGAAAAGGGTATTTATATATTATAAATTTAAAAGACGCACGATTCAGACTATGCGCCTCGACGCCTTACATTTTTGCGGATCATAAGTCATGGTGTTTCATTGGGTATCGGACTACAAAACATCTATCAACTTTAACAAAAGAAAATCTCACCTTTCTTCGCTAAAAGTAAGAGAAACGGTTGCCTAATCTAAATCCGCGACAATAAAGGCCTTCCTTTTATCAGGTTTTCGAGAAATTCAGGTACAATCTACAGTATAATTTTCCCGATAAGAAACAAGTTAGTTATTATACAAAATTTATCAAATTGAAGCAGGTAAAGCCCTGTTTCAAAATATTGTATCCGCAAATTCAAAGCTTAACTTTTTGGCAATGAGCTTTGTAGCAACCACTTAAGAGATAATTGTGTGAGTACCTACTGTACTTTATTTCGTTTAGAATTCAAGATGTATTAAACTGAGATTAAATTCTAAAACTTAATGTTAAAATTTATTGACTTCAGTCCGGATTTTTGCTGGTAGGTACTTGCGTATGAGTCATATTTTTCAAGTAATCTTGACGTAACATGGTTATACGTGTAGATAAATAGATAGGTATACTCTTTATTGTACACACCTTAAAAGAAATAACAAAGGACTTAAATGAACTAGTGCATCAAGAGGCGCCTTATAGCCTTTTCGATTTTATAGGACTCTTATAAAACAACTCGGCGTGGCCTTTCAGCAGGCCCGTAAGAGATAGCGGCTGCGAGATGGTGTCAACACCTTTGATAAAAACTGGCACATCATGTGCTTTTACACGGTGCTTTTTTTATTTTAGCTTTTATTTTAAAAACATTGAAGGAGGGAGCACACTTAATCCTAGTGGTAACTCGTTCCACAGTCTGACAGTTTAAATTTTAAATTGAAATTATCACTTCAAAAGTTAATATTTCGCAAAAGGATTCCTAAATTTAAAAATGGTTTTCGCACGCCTTCAATCTTTTTGATTACCTATCCAATGGTGGGATATATGAGAAAAAAATAATTCATCCCCACTTTACGTGTACCAGAGGTACCCCAATTTTTTTTTTTTACATAATTTAAATCTTCAACTTTCTTGGCATAACTAATACGCATATTCTTATCAAATTGCAGCTTTTTAGTACTAATAGTTTTTTAGAAAAGCCACGGATAGATAGGCAGACAGACCGACAAAGAGACGGACATGGCGAAACTATTAGGGTTCCTTGTTTACTACGGAGCTTTAAAAAGCGGACTTTAAATTTTCTAAGCTACGAGGCTATTTTATAAGCCGATTTTGTTTGTTAATTTCTG
This sequence comes from Lycia hirtaria, assembly GCA_947563715.1. NCBI lineage: Eukaryota > Metazoa > Arthropoda > Insecta > Lepidoptera > Geometridae > Lycia > Lycia hirtaria. The sequence goes on from OX387384.1 coordinate 10,527,345, forward strand.
TCAAAATACATTCGATACTAAATTCTAAACAAGAATAGAGATCTACTCTGTAATCCTATGTAGGTAAATAAACTTAGATTAGTGATATATTTATTGTAAATTTACGATGTCGTACAAGGTCAATCATAATAATCATAATCAATTTATTAATAACAATCGTTACAAATACAATTAATTATATACATTAATGAAATAGATTCCAAAGTTACAGCGTAAAATTAAATAATTATAGCTTAAAAAACTGAAGCAACCGACGTCTCATGGATGCCATTGTCAGAACTGGACCGGACACTGAAAGCACCAGCTTTCAAATAAAAAAATAATCATCAAAATCGGTTCACCCAGTCGAAAGTTCTGAGGGAACAAATATTAAAACAAGTATCAATGTTAAAAGAAAAACAAAATACCCGACTGCAGAAAAGAGGTTTTTGCAGCCTAACTTACGATTTCTTTACGCTTAATACGCTGTTGAGTGTACGTTTTTTGTGAGAAAGTATGCGTACAATCGCTGTAAAAGATTATTGCGCATTCATTAGAAAAAATCTAGTTAAATCACTTGTTTATTACGAAAAAGTTCGTTGGACACTCAGCAAGTGAAAACGAATCTAACGACACCTCTCACATCAAAATCGGTCAAGCCCTTTAGACTTTAGGCGATCATATAGAAACATACAGTTAAACATACATATCCACATACATACATACACTCGAAACACCCCCCCCCCCCCTTCCTTCCCTTCTCCCCTCTCCTTACCTTAAAACACAGTTATAATGGAACAGGTGTCGGTGATTTTTTTGAGGTAGGAAATAGGTTTAATCCTGTTTTACCCGTTCCCGCAGGAATCCTGGGATAAAAAGTATCTTATGTGTTAATCCAGATTATAAACTACCTGTGTGCCAAATTTCAGCCAAACCCGTCAAGCCGTTTTACCGTGAAGAAGTAACAAACTAACTCAAACTTCGCATTTCCTATTCCAAACTGCAATAAAACATATAAGTTATATATTTATTCGTAATCACTGTTAAAAATTCTTTATTTTGATACCACACTCGATGTATTTTGAAAACTTTTTTTTTTTGAGATTACTTTTGCCGCCAAAAAACCTTAATTTTGTTTTTTTATAGATTTTGATGTACCCAGTGTCACTCTCACGACTAAGACGAATCTATTGACACCACTCACATCAAAATCGGTCAAGCCGTTTAGGCTCTAGGGCGTGCCAAAGAAATATACATACATACATACATACGCTCAAAAAACATAACCCTCCTTCTTTCGCAGTCGGGTCAAAATACAGTCGAATTGAGAACTTCCTCCTTTTTGAAGTCGGTTGAAAAAATTACTACATATTGTCAATAATAAAAACGTACCTAACACTAATATCATAGATTTAAAATAAATAATGGGGGTATGGATTAAGGGAAGGGATGGGAAGTTTCATGGGTAAATTTTGATTTCCCCTGCTGATAACGAAAACGGATCTATGATTTAATGAAAGGCCGCCCTATTTGATTACCATACTTACTCTCCAAGCAAATCTTCGAATACACTTACATTTATAGTATTAATTTATTTAAGCGAGGGTATTTATATAACTCTAACGGTGCTCCACGGCTTCACCTGTGTTCTGATGAAAAACGGTGATGATGATAATCATAAAACGTAACCTATGTCCGTTTCGGTCGTCAGCTATATCCGTACAAAATATCATAATAATTGGTTCAGCTGTTTAGCCGACAAAAACTAACAAATAGCAGTCATTTTCGCTTTTATAATATCTGTAAGGAAGTAAGGGTGTTTGATTTTAGTTTTGAGATAGGTTAAAATAGAAATTAATTTTCAATTATAATATGTAGTATATTGTAGAAATAGCTGACATAATTACTTCCTGTTTATAGCAAGATTGAACATATTAGAGTATATTTGAAATTTATACAGAATGTTCAGTTATACGATAGATAATTCTCAAACAGAGACAAAAAATAAGTTCTAAAACTAAAACCCGACTACTGAAAAATCACGCTCAAAAAAGTACGAAACAAGAAAATCTGACAAATATTTTATTGTATTTCATACGTATTCATAGTGATGTTCAGAGGATAAACGTGGTCCAAAGAGCGTAATTTTTCAGTAGTCGGGTTTTAGTTTTTGAACTTATTTTTTATTAAAAGTGTTTTGTGGTTTTCGCAGGGCCATCGTATTTTTTTGTCAATTTATGATAAATAGTTTAGTAGTTTTTATGAGGGGACAAATTAACGTAAATGCATACATTTACATACATACCATATACTTACATACTGATCAACAAACACATCCCCTTTTGCTTCTTTGCGACGCCGTAGTTGGATAAAAGTAGTGTTCATAACTTTGACGGGATATATCTTGCAAACGATACACTTGCCAAAAATATTATGTAACAAGCCCTACCTTCCTTGTAAAATCCCTGTTCAATGATACCACATATGATGGCGTGGTGCGAAAAAATATTTGTTCTTGACTTCGTGCGCTATACTTAATTAAATGTGACGTCACATAGCCTATAACCAGCGGACAATAAGACGCTTCTAACGACACCTCATTTGTCAAATTATGATATGTAGTTTAGAAGTTATGAGGGAACTGATGAACATACATACATACACACATACCGGTCAAATACCAATAGAAATATTAGTTTTGTTTTAATTTTGAGGATGCCGTAGTAATTATATTTTTAATCGTTTGGAGCGCTCAAATCATTGGATGCCACGTGATATTGGCTCATGCTAACATATCCCGAGTATTGAAATTGAAACCTGATTTTGAATGGATGAATAAAAAATATACAATATAAAATTTATATCTTAATTGTTAAATAATTTTCTTCTTCCCGTCTGAATTCGGTGCGCGCTGGCCCTTAACTCTTACATTTCTGCCTTTGTGGACCTTGCTGCAAGCCGTATCCTATATAGAATCCCAAACTAGCCGTATCCTATATGGAATCCCAAACTAGTGGATTCCGATGAAGATCTTTCATTCTCAGTACTTTTTAAATTATAATGTAGTTAGTCGAGTATATGTTTGTCTATCCGAACAGCCTGTATAGTTGTTGTTAATTAAATAGAGACTTAAGATAATGAAGAGACAATATTGACGTCTTCTTGCAGCTCATGCTGTAAGATATATTCAATTATCCATCAACAAGCTCAGCATTATTCAAACGTTAGGAAACAATTATTTTAATTAAAACCAATCCTCAGTTACAAAAGGTTATAAATAAAACAGTACATAATGACTAGCATATTGAACTACTAATAATTGAATAGTATTTGATTTAAGCCGCGGACAGATGGACAGACGAACAGACGGACGGATATGGTGAAACAATAAGGGTTCCTTAATGAACCCTAAAAACTAAGATAAAGACGAACGTGAATCAAATTTGAACGATTATGAGACGATCATTGGTCCAGGAACTGGCCTGTTAAAAAATAACAAAAAAGGACTTAATGCAAGAAATCCTTATCTATGTAAAACTGTACATCCCTTCATGTATCAATCTTTCTCTCTCATTCTATCTTTTGTAAATATGAAAACGCTCTCTTTTTACTTTTTAGTAGGATGTGCAGTTTTAGATTGAAACATCTCTGATTGGTCTTAATGCTCTTCTTTTACAGCCTTGTGCACCAAAAATAAATCAAATCCATAACTATAAAATTATTTATTGTACCTATTGGCTAGGCAAAAATAGATGACAATTTATGGGCCATTAAACATCCATTAATACACATAGAGCTGCATGTATTTACGTACCAGAGGAGCTATCTGAAGCAAAATTATTGTCACATTTTTTGGTAAAGTAAACAAAACAGGTTTACAGCGCTGGAATAATAATTATATCATTTATCTACGATTATACGATACGATTGATACTTGCAACGCAGAATTGCATCTATGGTGTGTTTTCTCGCTAGCAAAACATCGAAAGCACTCACTTCACTAATAGGTAAGCCACTGAGTGAGGTGCGGCGCTCTCGCCGCAATCGAATATAACAAAGTAGCTATGAGTGGTGTTTGCTCTCGTAAGATACAGTTCAATGTTCGATACATGCCTTAAACGTTATTTGAAATTGAACCTAAGAAGTGTAGCAAAGAACCGTCTTGTAGGTACAGAAGCGTTTCTTTTTGGCAATATAGATTATAACACACTTTATTTAAGGTGGAGATGAATACACATTGGTACCCTAGAGGTAGTCATAGTCATTCACATCAAAAATGCATGATATTTTAATCAGATTTAATTAAGTTCATAAATAATCTATTCAGGCGACATTTACAGTCTGTTTTCAATTTTCAGTGATATATCGACGTCAGAATAAAATATTCGACTGCAAGTTGTAATGGTGTCTCAATTTCGTATTAACGTATAAGCATTATTGATATTCATGTAGTTTTAGAAACATACATGATATCTCCTTTGAGATGTCCACAGATTTACATTTCATTTCCATATATAGTACAAAGCATATAGAAATGCGAACGCAGTTCCTACACTAGACGCTCTCCCGGTCGCAAAATAAACATTCTCTGCTTACGTAAAACTACTGAAGTTGATTCTAGAATAATTTTATAAGCATTTTATCCCACACATGCATACTTAAAATCACGCACATTTTCTCTTACGGAATATTCAGAACCACCATCGTTAATAACGTTTTTACAAAACTGGTATCATATAGTAAAGTTTATTGATACATTTATTACTTAAATAAATTTTATTAACGATTCCAGTCCCCTGCTTGCCCCGTAAGAGAACATATGCGTGAATTTATGTGTATATGTATATAATATGTACCAATACACGCACTCTGTAGATTATAAATAATGCTACAAGTACATGTCATGGGACCTGCGCATGAGTTTCCTATTACACAAAAATAAAGCAATTTAGCTTTAGCGTTTTGATCGTTACTAAAAGCGTAGTCTACATTTTTTATTGTGCTAGCTTACTAGCATTGTGTCACAGGATTATGACAAATCAGTTTAAAAAAAAAATTAAAAACCGACAATAGCAAAAGTCACAAAATATGACTTAATTGTGTTATTTTCGGTTTTTGATAATGATTGCATAGGCCGGTTTTTATCAACCGACTTCAAAAAAGGAAGAGGTTCTCAATTCGACTGTATTTTTTTTATGTTTGTTGCCTCATAACTTTCGACTGGGTGAACCGATTTTGATGATTATTTTTGTATTTGAAAGCTGGTGCTTCCCTTGTGGTTCTATTTCAATTTGGTCTGGTTCTGACAATGACATCCATGAGAAATCGGTTGCTTCCGTTTTTTAAACTATAATTATTGTGATAAGATTGTATATTTATCCAAATACCCAGTCCATTTTAATAAATTTACTGTTTTTTTTAGAATCCGTGAACCGCAAATTGATGGATGAAGTTTGCACTTTTCAAACTTTTCATGTATAAAATCAAGTTGCTAGAGGCATATTTATACAACAATGATGACGAATAAAAAAAAAATCAAAGCATTATTTATTTTCTTCTTTTTGAAACTTTAATAAATTTAGAAAACGTTGACTAATTTTGGAACTGACAGTTTTGACTTACCTAACGCCAGATATTCGACTAAGAAGCTGACTTTACAAAATTGCTACAACGCCATATACATTCTACGCTAATTAAGTAAAAGCAAATTACGTACTCAAGTCGTAAATGGCGTTGGCCGAGCCAGATCCTGATATTATTATAATAGTACTCCCTTGTCATATGTGTCAGAAGTCACTATAGATGGGTAAATTGAGGACATGGTGTGAATAAAGATATCTTTGGAGCCTACTTTGGTTTCGTATTCCATTTACTTAGGTCGAAATGTTATTTTTCTTAGACGATATCGATGTCTATTTTCGTTGGAGGTCTGAGTTATGAAACAAGAAGTGTGTATTTTCTGAAATTGATATATTGAACGCCTACTAGTACTTTAGCGACCTTAAAAAGAAGGAGGTTCAATTAGATTGTTTTTCTTTTCGCCTTTTTTAGGCTTCCGTGTTAAGGAAACTATTCATGAGGCTACGTTGTCTGTCTGTCTCTGTGTGCCTACATTTGAAAGGTTGTATCTTTTGAACGGTAATAAATATAAGTCTTAAAATTGGTATGATTATAGGGCATTTCTCGATGGACTCTTTACAAAAGCGCTTCCCATGCCCGTATCCCAGACATAGGGTGCACTGCACCAATGATAATTCATCTGCTACTTTTATTCTTTGGAGATCAATGTGATCATTATAATAGGGTTGTGACTCTGATGTAAATCAACAAATACTAAAAACTGGTCAAGTGCGAGACGAGCTTGCTTAAATATTTTTCGTAATAATAGGATTTTTTTCTACGATAAATGATGATGTGATAAAACATCCTTGTTGATTCTACAACAAAAGAAACAAAATAGCACAATTGAACTTTTCGTTGGCAGTTGTTGTCGTGTTACTTAAACTTAAAATAGAGTAAATGGTAGTGTAACAAACTCTTTGGATAAAGAAAATAGGTCTGCTATGCACACTGCACAGGCTGCGTATTCTGTGTATTCCCTCGCATGCTGCGTATTCCATGGACAGCCCATAGAACTCAGTGCAAACGTTGTTATGTTCGACACAGACAGTTGCGCCCTTTGAGTCCATAAATAAAAGCATAAACTTACTTGAAAGTATTTGTATATTTCAATCCAGTCTGATAAGAGAATTAGTACCGTACCTACCTACTTTGATTCCCACGTGTTTCTTTGCACCTCTTTGTCAAGTTTCGTCGAACTATTGAGACGTAAGGATCAAGGATTACGACCCTCACGCCTCCAGAGCTTAGACGCCAAACAAATATTTGTGAACCTTGTCTATGAATATTTCATCTAGCATTCACCGGATTTTCACACATTGTGATATATGTAAACGGTTGGCATGCCTATTTAGATAATAGAAATTTATTGTAACATAAAACATATAACAGAGAATAAAAATAATACACAAAATAGATAACTAAATAAATTTCCCACTCTTGCCAGGGTTACCTATCTATAATCTGAATTGTGAAATACCGAATATAATTTCCTCGTACCGGCAAGCGCAGCGTAGGAAGACCAGCCACGAGATGGACAGATGACCCATACAAGTGGCGGGAAGACGCTGGATGCAAGCTGCTTCCAATCAAACTTTTTGGAAATCCATGGTGGCCTATGTCCAGTGGACTTCTTATGGCTGAAATGATGAGATGATGAATATAATTTCCCCATTTTTTTTTCCAAAAGACACTTTACCAAAGTCCCGAATGCTCATTTGACAATTCGTCTGATAATCGAATTTTCGTTACAAGAAGGTTTATTTTTATAATAAACAGAAACCTTACGAACCAAACCCAATAATTGATATATCTGATAATCGAACCTTTCTAAATAATGAAGTTCTCTGGATATAATAAAACAGAAACCTAAAAAACGAACCTAATAATTGTTCAGACAAATAAAACGTATGGCTAACAAACTTATGGAAACAATTCCACCCTCCCCATTTTTAGAACTAGCAGAAAGTGGGCGAATTACCACCCATTTCTCGTTGAAATGCCAAAAATCCGTACTCAGCGATATCGATCCACATTCTTGTTGCGTGCTGCGCAAGAATGGAATTCTTTGCCGCCATCTCTGTTTCTGAGACCTACAATCATGGAATTTTCAGGGCTAGAGTGAATAGATATCTTCTAGATCGACGAATTCCATCCTCGGCCACAACGTCGCTTAACATCAGGCAAGTTGGTGGTTAATCGTAGATCTATCTTGTTTTAAAAAATAGGAACTCTTGTCAAATAAAATATTTCGAATCAAACAGTTGTAGGTATGAAACGGGTTTGGACAAGTAAGTAATACAAATGTATTTCGGATTATAGGTTACATGGCCTGGTATCCACCAGATCTGTGTAGGGAAGCTGAGAGCTACGAAGATGCACAATGAAGCGAAGCAAAGAAGAGAAGCTGTGGAACAGTTTATCTATAGCTGAGCGGTGCGAGCATGCGTAGCGAACTTTTCCTACCCGTCTGCGCAAGAAGCTGGGTAATGTTTTAGGTGCACGTATATTTGTATGTATGCATATTTCTATATTACCTACAAAAGCGTAATCGTCTTGGCCGATTTTGTTAAGTAAATTAATCGATATTTTATCTTTTACAGCATAAGCAATTTTTTTTTGGAAATAATGTTTGTAAAACTATCTTCGATAAATGTATGTTTATATAATTCATTGTGATAAATATGTAATTTTACAAGAACTAATCAAACAAATATGCAGCGACACCTAACAACCACCTCACACATCAAAACCGGTCAAGCCGTTTAAGCTGTTGGAAGTAATAAAAATATGATACTGCTAAGAATAGGGTTATGTTTTTCAAGTGTATGATACGAAAAAAATACCAAACCCTCTTTCTTACGTAGTCCACTAAAATTACATATGTTTTTCCATGTTATTCACTTAATAGGGACAATGCCGTCGAATGTTAACTTTCTGTTTCAGTATACCGAAGTTGGGCGGAATATAGTTTCGGAGAATTCATCCATCATTGGCATTCAGCACTTTCTCCCAATCATTAATAGTCTTCGAAGTTTTGTTGCTCGCTTTTTACTAGCTATCTTTATTTTTATGTATTTTAGCTATCTTTCATCATCATCATCATCATCTCAGCCATAAGAAGTCCACTGTTGGACATAGGCCTCCCCCATGAATTTCCAAAAAGACCGATTGGAAGCGGCTTACATCCAGCGTCTTCCCGCCACTTGTATGAGGTCATCTGTCCATCTCGTGGCTGGTCTTCCTACGCTGCGCTTGCCGGTACGTGGTCTCCACTCGAGAACCTTTCGGCGTACGTCTACGTATCTCTTCATTTCTGATTCGATTTAGCTATCTTTATTTTTATGAAAAGTATTTTTAGAAATTGAGTTTAGTTTTTTTTTTTTAAACTTTAAACATCCTGATCGATCCTAAATAGTTCTAACTAATAATATGAAAGTGAAAGTAGCTCTATCGGTTTGTGTGTCTGTTTGTTTTTCGCGATAAAACGGCTGCACGGATTGTTATCTTTGGCACAAAGATAGCTGAGTAACATATGTTCGTCTCCAGAACATATGTTACTTTTCATTCTGATATTCATCACTGTTTTTCATTAACTACGTGGGTGAAACTGCGGGTAGTGCGTAATATATCTCCACCTAGTTTTTTTTACAAGACAGGTTTGTGTTTGACCGCCAACTCACCTGATGTTAAGCAATGTTGCGGTCTACGATGGAGCGCGATTACCTAGAAGAAACCGATTCACTTGCTATTTAAAAATACCCAGATTGTATCTATCGGGAAAGATCCACTCAGGAAGCGTATTGCACGATTTAGATACTTTAGTTCCGCAAAAAAAAGTAAGAGAGAGAAAGAGAGAGAGAGAGAGAGAGAGAGAAGAAACCTTATCTCTTATAAAATCTTATAAAGTTATAAACATTTACACTTTATAATAATATAATGTTATGATAGTTATTTATTTTTATAATAATTTATTAAATATATTTATGAGAAACATTTATTATAAAAATTAAAAAACAACGTGGATTCTGTCTTAATTTTTAAGTTCTAGACATAACGCTCTGTGATTTAAGTACGTACAAGAATACTTAAGAGTAAAAAATATTGTATGTGCAAATAAGTAAATGTTATAAAAATACCAGTAACCTCCTCTTAAAGGTGAGCTAATTTCCTAATGTCTGTTTAAAATGAAGTTACTTCCCTCATACATCATAAAGATAATGTAATTTTAATGACCTGGCTAACGTGCAAGCACATTAACATTACACATAGATAGTACATTTCATCATCTAGGTATATCCCAATCCTTACTAATTTATAAAAACTAAAGTAAAAAGTTTCCGGCAGCCTAGTCGGGAGACCGTCTGACTTGCTATCCGCAGGTCCTGGGTTCGAATCCCGCGGCACGCACCTCTGTCTTTTCGAAGTTATGTGCGTATTGTTGATTGTCGCCAACTTCAAACGGTGAAGGAAAACATCGTGAGGAAACCTACATGTCTGAGAGTTCTCAATGATCTTGAAGGTGTGTGAAGTCTGCCAAATATTTATTTATTTATAAAAAACAGGGCTGATAAAAAAAACTAAAGTAACTCTATCTGTCTCTCTGTCTGCTTAACTTTTCATGACTGAACGGCTGAATAGATATTTATGAAATTAGTACAAAAATTGCTCGATCCATTTCTAATTTCTAATAAGAGTACTAAGAGCAAAGGCCCGGACAAATGCATACATTAGATGAACGGACATGAGTTCTTTGTTGACTATGGAACCCTAGAAATGTCCATCCAGACTTCCAGAGAGATGCTCAGAATACTTATATAAATTACCTACTCAATGAATATTTTTTGTTTTTGAATATTGTACGTACATACGAGTAAGTAGCATTTTTGGTAAGGTTGTAAAACTTTTTTGTCACAACGTTATTACTTCAGTTCTTTCGGTTTTTTTTATCAGCCCTGTTTGTACAAACAAACTGTCCCACTGGTGGGCGCGGGCCATCTTTTCATTAAGAGAAGGGTTCTTTCGGTTGCTCAAAAGTACCTAATACAAAAGTTTTTCCCAGATGTTACCTAAGTATCGACTAAGTAGCTTAGGTACACTATAACTTTAAAAAAAGTTAGTCTCGCCTGGTACTGCTTAGAAAAGTAAAAAGAGAATAAAAGTAACAATAATCGAATTAAACAACAAAACAACAATACACAACAATAATCAAAAAACAACAACAACAAAATCAGTAACAATAATCGTTTTTTGGTAAACAAAAAACTTTCATCCTTTAATTTCTTTGTCATATAATAGAAGTGCAATATTAATAAAAACATAATAAGAAACTAACTTGGAAAAGTCCAGAACAATCAGTGAAATCATATCAATTTAGTCACAAAAGCTACAAACATTCCTTCATACCAAAATTAAAAAAGTTGACGCATAAAGTTTCTATCTGGCTCCATCAAGAATGAATCTGAAACGACAGTTGAAAAAGTTTTAAGAGAAGCTTAAAGACTCACCGAAGCTGATCACATCATCCACTTGAGGCAGACTTTTGAAACTGTTTTAATTGTTTTTGTGGACACTCATTGTTTTTATTGCACAGTTTGGTGAAATAACGGCGTTTTTCCCGCGGGAAAGCGGGACTTCCTAGTCGCGTGCGGCGCGCTACGGGCGTAGACATACGACTGAAGTCCGCCTCACATTATCGTCAGGGAATGGTAGGTGGTAGGTATTCCGGAACGTTTTATAGGTTTTACTAGTGAATTTTGATCACGCTTTTCTGTGCTGAAACACAGGTGATTAAAGTTTGACTTGGCAATTTGGCAGGTTAAAGATTACGACGTGACTTAGAGATGTGTTAAAAAAATTGGAAAGCTTATATTTTTTAAATGAATGTGGGAATAGCTTTTACGGTTCTGTACACATAATAATAATTGTATAAAATATCTAAAAAAACGACTTCAGAATACACATTTTGTCAACTTGACGACATATTTTTCCAGTTATTTTGTTATAAAAACTAAAGTACGGAATCGAATTTGATGAAATGTATATGGGACCACCTCTGAATAATCATCATATTTTTATTTTTTTAGGGTTCCGTACCTCAAAAGGAAAAAAAGAAACCCTTATAGGATCACTTTGTTGTCCGTCTGTCCGTCCGTCCGGGTGTCAAGACCTTTATCTCGGGAACGAGAGAAGGTATAGTATTGAAATTTAAACCATATACGCAGATCCACAGTCTCTTGCTGGAGAAAGAAAAATGAAATTTCTCAGCTTTCGTAAAATAAAGATACAGCCGAATATATCGTAAAAAATGCACATTTCGACACTCACAAGGGAATCATAACCTATGGGGTACTTCCCGTTGAACTAGAACTATGAAATTTGGCAAGAAGCACTGTGTTAGAGTACATATAAGGAAAAATCCGAAAACTGGACATTTTAAATTAAATCACAAAAATAGTGTCTTTATACAAGGAATGAGGGTCCAAATTTCAAAGTTTTTTAACTGTATCATGGGGTATCTTAAGAAAAAGCTTCATTAGCTAAAATAGGTTTTATAATATTTTTGCGATGTATATTTTTCGGTTTATAAAGGAAAATATTAAAAAAAATATATGATTTCCCCCTTTTACTATGGAAATTAACGTGGTTTTCACACATTACGTGGTTAACGTGGTTTTCCCTTTTATCTACTAGTTTATATGGAACTCTCGGTGACCGAGTATGACTTGCACATGTCCGGTCTTTTTAGGGTTCCGTACCTCAAAAGGCAAAAATGGAACCCTTATAGGATCACTTTGTTGTCCGTCTGTCCGTCTGCCCGTCTGTCCGTCTGTCCGTCGGTCTGTCTGTCCGTCTGATAAACGAATTGCTTATTTTGAATTAGATTTTTTGTTTTTTAAACTATTAATTTATTGTTAAAATGTAGATAAGCTAAATTATCACACAGCAACTTCACTCTGAAATAATTTAGCTAACAAATTTACTAGAGCTTTAGATAAATATGAAACTATTCAAGTAAATTGTTGAAATGCCGCAGCTCTATGAAAATTACGTGCTGTGCTAATTAATAACAACTAACAAATATTTACTTGAGCGTTGTTTTCGAATACAAACCTCTGAGGTCAAATGTAGGTTAATGTAATTACAATGTATAATATTAACAGTATTTAGTTCCTAAGCGACTTAATTTATAGTGCGATGAACAAACATACAAAAAAACATACATTCGAATTGAGAACCTCCTTCTTTTTGGAAGTCGGAAAATCTCCAAATCACGCCTATTCTCCTTTACAGCACACGTCGGACACTCCATACGATGGCGCGCAAATTAATGAGACATGTGAAAGTTTTTTTTTTTTTTATACATTATAGATCTACGATTGACCACCAACTCGCCTGATGTTAAGCGACGGTGTGGCCGAGGACGGTGTGGACGGTGTGGTTGACGTTTGTATATAGCACAATTATAAAGTATCAACGGGATGTAGCGTCAGACCTCAAAAACGTCCGAGCTCAATGAGGTCTAATTAGACCCCATACACGATTAAAATAATTTCGATATTCAATATTATTCGAAGCGGCATAATAGACGTCCCTAAACTTCTCAATCTAAATTAGGCTTTAGCGCGGCGACATAGATTCTTTATATCAAAATCTTTAAGTTCATCATTGTTGGTAGTATCGGTCAACCCAGGACACTATATTCGTGAATTTTGTTTTAGAGTTTACGTTCACATGATGGAAAGTCATTGTATAACACACACACACACATGTCTGAAGCTATGGTTGTCGTCTGATTGTTGATATATTTAACTCGTCACTAAATAAGTAACTTCTGGAAGCCTTACAATGGATTGTGTAAATATACACTACTGCAGTAGGTCAGTAGCGCTTCAACTTTTTACCCGGCTGCGCTTTTTTTATGAGGGGGAAATCTTATAAAGATACCCTTACTTAAAAATTTTAAATTAAAAAACGTTTAGATTGTCACTTTTTCGTAACCATTTGTGATAAGTAATTTTACAGTAATATTAGGTATTTTAAGAATGCTTATTTAAATATATTTTTTACAACTGCGCTGCGCGTATTTGTTAGCGAAAACGTACATTCAGCATATCTTAGGCTAACTTAACGTATGTTAACGATACTTAACGTATACACAACAAAAATCGCTCTTATGCAGCCGGTAATTAAGGTGAGGCTTTCCCAGAATTTTAGGTATATTATGCCCGCATTTCTTGAGTGCGGTGTTTTCATGTACGTAATGAACTTTTGTGGTAGAAGTACGCACGACGCCGCCACGGCGTGCGCCGCGGGAAATTATTGTATAATAAATTACTTTAAAATAGTGCACCAAACTTATCAAAAATGTATACTAGTCGAACGCTCAAAAATGTATGTAAAAATTTAGATAATTCATATTCTAATAATAGATATTTAACATGGTAACTTTAGTGTTGGTGGCCTTAAAAGACTTGGAGATCAATTTAAAAAATAAATAAAATGGCATTTTTTTTCAAAAAATAAAGCTATCGATACTTTTTTCAGCAATGGTGTTTTTGTACTAAGAGAACCCTAACAACACACCAACATTGTACACACACAAAATTTGAGCTTGAACTAATAGTACAAGTATATTTTGTAAATTTTCAAAAAGCTATTTTTGCTGCTTTTGTGGGTAAGCGTGGCCTTAAATACTTGCTCATACTCTGACACGCAGCCGCGCATAACAATCAGCAAAGTGCCAAATGACAATCATTTCAGTTGCCAAATCAGTGATTATTCCGATAGACCAACTTTCCTGTAACTTTCCACACGACTCAAAGCATTTTTCCAGCGTGTATAACACAAAATGTTCTGTCAACCCTCGTTACGTACTCAATCAATACAACTCAGTTGATGCGAGCGGTAATTTGAAACTGTCTCCATATTCTGATGGAGGTAGGTACTGAAGTTACAAAGCTCATGGGAGAAACATCACGAGCTAATAATGATAACATGACACTTACTTGTTTATATTGAAAAGATACGCGTAAAAGAGGGAATACGATTTTCTGTCATGTTACTTTTTTAGAGAACAATTTAATTTGAAACAATAAAATAGATACAGTTAAGATTCAAGTCTAGTATCACCTTAATGTCAATAATAGCTAATTTTTAAGCTCAATAATATCAAAATGTAACAATTTTTTATGATAGCAATAGTTATCTATTGCTAACATGTTTAAATAGTCGAAATATTCAATCGATTTTGATCAAATTAATAAAATCTTATCATTAAATTTCTGTGGGGCTAATCTGCAAGTATATCCTTTCAAATAAAAAATAATTTTCCAAACCAGTTCATAAATGGCAGAGTTGTGAGGTAACAAAAATTAAAAAATAAGTATATCCTAATTTAAACCTCCACTTTTCTGAAGTCGTTTAAAAAGCTCTGATAATTTCAATTAATAATGACCCACACGCTCATAATAACGTAAGTACCTTCACACTAATGCTTCGCGTTAAATTTTTTCACAGATAATTTCAAGTGTCAAGCCTCGTCTTACAAAGTGTCAAAGGAGAACCTCAAGAGATCGTGGCGGGCTGGTGAACATTTTGACGTAAATATAATAAAGCCCTCAAGCTGATCAAATTTTTACGAGTCTAATAATAAATTAAATTCAGTAAAAATATTTATAGCACAAGCTTTTGTTTATGACATGTACAAAAATGAAAAAAATGGCGGTATATGTAAAATATCATGCCCGTGCTACTAGCCATCGAAACTTGTTTGTGCCGAAAGGGCAAAGGCTCGAAATTCATCCCATCCCATGATTATTATACCCCAAAAGATAAGCCGTCCAAAAGTTTCGGACGGACGGACTGACAGACGGACAGGGGACAACAAAGTGATCATATGAGGGTTGCCTTTTTTTAATGGTACGAATTCATAAAAAGGATAGAAAAAAATACACAAGTAAGCAAATAATTTTTTTTATATTTTTTTTCGTTTTTGTTGCTTATTTTTTTTTTCAGCCCTGTTTGTACAAACTGTCCCACTGCTGAGAACGGGCCATCTTCTCATTGTGAGAAGGGTTAGGCCATAGTCGGCCACGCTGGCCAAGTGCGGGTTGGCAGACTTCACACATCTTCAAGATCATTTAATCTCTCAGACATGTAGGTTTCCTCACGATGTTTTCCTTCACCGTTTGAAGTTGGCGGCAATCAACAATACGCACATAACTTCGAAAAGACAGAGGTGCGTGCCGTGGAATTCGAACCCAGGACCTGCGGATCGCAAGTCAGACGGTCTCACCACTAGGCTGCCGGAAACTTCATATTTAATTGCCTAATGTTTATGTTGCTTAATATTAACTTGATATATTGTGTCTTCCATAAATAAAAATATGTCTATGTCTAATAAAAGTTTCCTTGAGATCGCTAAATAAAACGCTGTATCCATTAAGATTTGATTGCATTTAGATTAGGTACATTCAGAGTTTTTCTTGGTATTTAGGAATTTATTGGAAATTTGGGGACGTATAAAAATAGCGTTAGCAACAGCCGCTGCCCACAGAATTACGCAGTTACGGCCTTGTTTTATGAATCCAGCATAAACCACTCTGCAGTCATAAAGTCGAAATGTCTATAATAATTAGGTAACGCCCCAAAAGTCTAGGTGCTATTCTGGCCAGCGAACAAGCAGCGCGACTTGCAAACAACTTAATTGGGTAATCAATCTAAACTATGAACATAACTAAGTTACATTTACGTGTAAATACTAATTGCTTATGATTTTGGAGAACAGAATATTGGCTTGTATCGAATATTGCCAATTAATATGATTAATGTATCTACTTTTAGTCATCGGCAGAAATGTCTACCGATTTATTTGAATCGGTTTTTCAGGCCAGTTGGATAACAAACACAAATTTAGTCTATGTTTTATCCTTGACCAATAAAGAGAGAGATTATAAGTTTGACGCATCTGTATCTGTATGTCTGCCTGTGGTTTCGTGTCTCTCAAACGGATGGACCGATTTGGATCTAGTTTTTTTTTTTTGAAAGAGGATTTGGTAGAAAGTGTCCTTAGCTATGTTTTATCAAAGGTTAAAAAATTACATTGTAATAAACTAACAATTTGTCAAAATTTACGCTAAATAGTATCCGCGAATGGCGAATGTAATAGTTAAATAGCAGCCCTGAGGCCGCTTTTTTATGGCAGGGTTTTTAAGTTTCCTAATCTTACTAGTACCTATAGCAGATATTTATAGTATTTATACCACAGAATAAAGTGTAGAAAAAATTGAATGTATCAACTTACTAAGTCTAACATCATCTTGCATGTTCGAGTTACCAGCAAAACTTTCGGTTCCGCTTAAATACTGTTGCATCATTTTTATTTTTATTTTTTATACAAGATAGATGTACGATTGACCACCAACTCGCCTGATGTTAAGCAACGGTGTGGCTGAGGATGGAAATAGGTAGATTTTCCTCGGGATATTGGTGGAAAATGGGAAATTCCGGATGAAACAAGATGCAGTAACTCAAAAGTTTGTTTTTTAGGGTTCCGTACCCAAAGGGTAAAAACGGGACCCTATTACTAAGACTTCGCTGTCTGTCTGTCTGTCTGTCTGTCTGTCTGTCTGTCTGTCTGTCTGTTTGTCTGTCTGTCTGTCTGTCTCCAGGCTGTATCTCATAAACCGTGATAGCTAGAAAGCTGAAATTTTCACAAAAGATGTATATTATGAATACACTTATAATTATTAGACTATTCAGAGATCATCTCCTTTATGAGTTATTTTATGATATCTCTGCCGAAATGAGCAAAACTACGGAGAATCGCGATACAGGATTCTTGGAGTTGAGCGAGAGCGAGTTGGCTTGGTCAATTATATTATCAACTTGTTTTTGCTTAAATAAAATCGGTTAAATTTTTAGTGTTTTTTTTTTTAATAACTAAATGGAAGACGCTCGCCTGATGTTATATTACAATACTGTACATGAAAAGTAAGTACCAGATTTTAAGTAATAATGAAAATTCTACTTAATATAATGTATAACTTACACGAAACAGATTTTTAAAATTTTACTTAGTTAATTTCATAATATATCTACCTAATTATATATTAAAATAATCAAATCTTTAGTTTATTTAAGTAAAAATGTACATTGAATTAATTAAGTAACATAAATTTATAAAAGAGCTAAAAATGAACTAAATTTGACTCAGTCAAATGACCCACCACTAACTGGTCCTGGTGCAAAGGTACCCATAATACTTGCGGCATTACCCTGCTGATCAAATACTCGGTGACCCCACTCAAATAAAAACTATACTAATGTAGGTAATAACCGACATAGTTTACAAAATATTAGCAGAAGACTTCGCGAGCATAAGCATTTTTGCAAAGAATATTGTTTCAAAAATTTGTGCTCGCTAGATCTACTGTTCGAAGAACTACTATTATTATTTAATTTGACAAAATATATACCTCCTCCTTTTTTTTGTTCATAATTGAATCGTCACTCCAACGTTCAAGTAAATGAAAGTACAAGTGACATAAATAAGATCTAACAAGGAAATAAGTTGAACAATGGAAGTGTGGTGAACAAAGGACACCACTCCTCGCGGAGTTTGGAAACACCTCTAAATTATCGATCCCGCTTAACAGGAGAATCGCTGACTAATCTCACCCTGACAATTACTTCAATGTCAAGTTCAGAGGGTCGGATCTTTATGGGACACTCGAACGAATCGCAGGCAGCCATTAAAATGACTAGTAGGTGAGTGGGTAAGGCATTTAGAGTTATTAGGGAGCCTAGTATCTCCTAATGAGAGAGGAGGTCATGGGCACCATTAAAATAAACAAGTATAAGTTTAGAAAACTAAACCCCCGACATAAAAACAGCTGAACCGATTTTGATGAAACATAGCAAAGAACACTCTCGATGAAAGCCTTTTTGAAACGAAAAAAAACTAGATCAAAATCGGTAATCCGTTTGAGAGCTATGATGCCACAGACAAACACAGATACATACAAAGGGGGAAATTATACATATATTTTTTACATTTTTGGTCTTTATCCGAAAATTACACATGGTAAAAATAATAAAAAAACAGTTATAGCGTATGCTAATAAAGCTTTTCATGATATCAGCACGATAAAGTTAACTCACTTTAAAATTCGGACCCTCGTTCCTTGCCTATAGACCCTATTTTTTTTGATTAAATAAAAAAAATGAGTTTTTGGATTTTTTTGTGTACTATAAGATTATGCTTTTGTATGTTTTTTTTTTTTATTATTATTATTCCTTTAGCGATCAATAGCTATTTATTGTACTAGACATATGTACTTAAATAAAACTAAACTAAAATAACCTAAACAACTTCAATAATAAAGATATACAACTTGAATAAACTAAAGAAAACTGATATTTTGCATAAAAAATTAAATATCAAATAATGCTTTATGTTATATGCTTTTTGCCAGATTTCGTATTTCTAGGTCAACGGGAAGTAAATACCCTATAGGTTTTCATTCCTTTGTGAGTGTCGAAATATACGGTTTTTTGAGACATATAATCTACGGCTGTAACTGTTTTACGATAACCGAGAAGTTTGATTTTATATTTTATAGAAGGTCTTGACTGACAGACATACGGATGACAAAGTTATCCTATTCATTCCATTTTTTTTTTAATTTGAATTACGGTACCCTAAATTGATTAAAAAACAAACAAAAAGAAAATGTATTGAAATGGTCAAAATAATTCTTACCGAATTCTTCCAAAACAAACTTTTGATTATTTTTATTTAGCTGTCAAATACATTTTTGTACTAAATTAGAGGTTGGGCTGGAACAAAATTTAACTTTGAAACAAGAATGCCGTTTGCTGAATGTAATTTCAGAATAAGAGAATTTCAAACCGAGCCATATTATTATGCGTCCATTATATATCCATTCCTTGTTTTACTTACTATATTTAATTTAGAATTTTGTGTATTTGAAACCTATTTATGCATGCTTAGTCTGTTTGGATAAAGAACAGCGGAAGTATCGCCAAAAAATAGACTATCGTCTTGATAAAACAAAATAATGAAATAAAGACAGCATCACCTTCAATGCCACACGGTTCTCTATCAGAACAGGCTCTAGGTACAATTTTTAGACAGTTGCTGAGTCATATTTTGCACTCGATAGTTGGAAAAACAGACGTAAAATTTCCAAAATTGGGTTAAGGTCGAGATTAAGGCGCGCAGCTATCTCTCTCGCGCATCACAACATTTTTAAACATATAAAATCATTAAGTAGGGATATTAGAAAAGTAAGAGCTAAATTTGTTTATTTAAATAGGAGAAACATTAAAAAAAAAAACAGATATTTATACTGGCGATGGAATTAGAAAAAAAAAACAAATATTTTCTTATTCCTCAGCCAATTTAAAAGATATCGAAGAAAAACTTGTTTTTAAATATTTCTCCTGTTTAAATAATCAAATTTCAGCTCTCACTTTTTTAATGTCCCTATTCAATGATTTTATATGATTAAAAAGGTTGTGGCGAGAGAGATAGCTGCGCGGCGCGAGTTGAGCGAATCTTTAAGCGACTTCTAAAAAGGAGGAGGTTATCAATTCGGCTTGAACTGTATGACGTACGTAAGTACATAGGTACATACAACTCAATGCAATTCGGTAGTATTTTTTTTTATGTGTGTTACCTCATAACTCCGTCGTTTATACACCGATTCGGAAAATATTTTTAAATGTAAAGGATATAATTCCAGATTGGCCCCATTCAAATTTCATCAAAATCGGTTGTGTTTGGTTTTTGAAACAAAATAACTGGAAAAGATATGTCATCCAAATAAACAAAATTGCACATTTTGAAATCCGTTATTTCAATTTATAAAACTATAATATTTATATTATTGTATAATACAATTAATATAGTTTACTACTTATATATAATTATATATTTGCATCTCGCTCCATAGCAAACCTGAAAGCCCGACTTCAAATTGATATATTTTGTTTTAAAATCCAAACTACTGACCCGATTTCAGGATCTCTGAAACCTATTAAAAGGAACCATCAAAATCAATTCATAATTGGAGAAAGAATCGTGTAACAAATAACATAAAGTCGAATTGAGAACCTCCCCCTTTTTGAAAGTCGGTTGAAAATAACCTCCTTCTTTTTGAAGTCGACAAAAATAAGCATTTCAGCATTCACTTCCTGTATAGTAAGTTTAGTAATAACTTAATAAGTATACTCAACAGAAATACTTATTTTATGACAAAAATTAACTTAAAATTAATATATAGACATTATGGCGAGAAATACCTTCTGTGCTAAAATTATTCCCTTTTGACTGTTGTCTATCCTGTTTCTATATTTTCCAGCGATATCGTATTCCCAAAATGATCTTGAGATAGGCTTTGGAACTCATTCAAAGTGCTATCGATAGCCTACGAATAAGACCAGAAAATTCAAATAACTTTGACTGTATTCCTTGAAATTATATCTACAAACTTATTAACTTCCATGCCTACAACTTTTACGGGTTTTGTTTTTGTTTGGTTAAATAACAATCGCAAAACCCTAAGGAGAAGCTTTATAAAATTTATATCATGTTAGAAAATCTGATGGAAATAATATTAAATAAATGGAGTGAATATCTATTTTTCTCTTGAAATGCTTGATTTTTATCATACGGGCCAGTGGTTATTAAATCAATTGTGGGTAATATTTATTGTTCTACAAAATTTGTATTTCGTTTGTTATTTTAGAGAGAATTGAAAATTGCTAGCTGCGTCCTGTGAAAGCACAGTACGCAGCTAGCAATTTTCAATTCTCAATACTCATCATGTGTTGTCACAATTTAAAATATATCCTTACGTTTACGGGATTTCCCTTCAGCTCAGTAAACTATAATGATATTAGAGGTAGATAATCTTTTGAAGTTTCCGGCAGCTTAGTCGGGAGACCGTCTGACTAGCGATCCGCAGGTCCTGGGTTCGAATCTCGCGGCACGCACCTCTGTCTTTTCGAAGTTATGTGCGAGTTGTTGATTGCCGCCAACTTCAAACGGTAAAGGAAAACATCGTGAGGAAACCTACATGACTGAGAGTTCTCTATGATCTTATTATTATTACTATAAGGGTTCATATTAAGGGTAATTAGTTGACTACGGAACCCTAATTTCTATGCTGTGGTATGATACATTCAAATACTTTTATTCATTAGCTTGTTTTATTTCGCCCATCATTTATTATTATTAAATTTATTCTTTCCCGGAACCGTGCGTTAGGAAATATGCGACCTCATTCTGGAATGGCTCTTTTGACACGCAAATTAAGCTCCGCACCCTCTCACAATAGGCGCTTTGTTTATTTTATTTTTTTAGAAAATTTCATTGACTTTTTGGGTCGTTCATAACTTCGGAGGACGGTTGTGAGCTACCGTCATATGCCAGATGCTTTTTTCAGAAGTTATAAATTATTCAAATAAATTCAATAACATTTTTATGAACGAACTTTCACATACGCCGTTACTAATATGAATAGTGATTCAAATGGTAACTACTTTGTGGTACTTTGTTTATTTTTTTTAATTACAAATTACTTTGTTTTTAAACTAAAAACCTCACTAAGTAATTGAATAACCCTTTTGTTTTCTTCAACTTATTTTTCCCTAACTTGTTAACGTTATAAATCATAATATGGGAGATCTATAAACATATTTAGAGGTAACATTCTTTGACGGAACCCTAAACTGAAATTAAAGGTGAAAGACCTCATGAAAAATATTATTCGGTAGCTTTTCTCTTTTTATGAGAAAAGTATCCTATTCCAGTCGTTGACATTGAGATTTATAGATGTTTACGCGGCACTTCCTAGTAAAGAAGTAAAGAAAAACACAATATCTAAAAATGTGTTTAAAAATGTTTAAAACACAAAAAGTAAAAAATAAATACATATTACAATCTACATAATTACGTATTATTTGATTAACCGGAAAAAACTCACGATATTAATCGGTCAAAAGACCAAATAAAAACGAAAAAAAAACAAGATAGGTCAAATAATATAAATGAATACTCACGGAAGTTTTAGTACATAGTACATACATATATTTGTGCCTTTTGAGGTAGAAACTCTTGGAACTGGGTGGAATTTTTAAAGGGTTGTCGCTTGCATGACTAAAATGCTGGTCTATACTTTAGACAAAAACTAAGCCTTGCAACCAGCGAGAAAACGCGAAATTGTCAAAGTCGTGAATAATTTGTTTGGGACCAACTGCTAATTGTTTACGTCGTATAACATTCCCCACATCCCAAATCCCACACCCCACCTCCCCACATTTTGCATAAATCCCACACAGTCAGGTTCTCACGCTCCTTCCTCCCGCGAACAAGTAAAATGTGGAATGTCCTTCCTTGGAAGGTTTTCCCGCCGAGCTTCATCAAAGAGCGTTTTAAAAAGGGTGTCTACGATCACCTTTCCGGGTTAGCAAAGCAACAGTAAAGTCACTGATGTTACAGTTACCTACAGTTACTTACAGTTACCTACAGTTACTTACTGATGTTACAGTTACCTACAGTTACAGTTACTTACCACCAGGCGAGCCGTCTGCCTTTTTGCTGCACCTATTTTATATAAAAAAGTAATAAAAAAAAAACATACAGCACAGAATTGTGGCAACGATGCCTCTATGTGATAAGATCTCGAATTCTGTGTGTGACAATTATTATGAATTTCGAAATATCAGAATTTGTAAAATTAATTACTTGGACAAATAGGATTATGTATTTTGAAGAAATTGGAAAGTATAATTATGAGTTTGTAAAAATAATAATTTGGAACTCTTCAGTGAAATCGTTATTTTGGCTAGTCTACTAAAAGTACTTAATTGCTTTGAACGAAGAATATATGTCGTTCTCGACATAAAACAGCTAATGAAAGCGTAGGCATGCAGTAAATGTGTATTTTTTTTAAATAGATTATTGGGTATGACAAATAAGTGCTACTTTACTACTCTACAAAATATTGCCTACAATGTTTACAAATTCCCCGATGTAGTAGCAGTAAGCTATAAAAAAAACTAATTGATTCTATTGTTGACTCTCTGTTTACGCGTGTGGCCTTATAATTTATACTCATTACTGAATATGTTTACATCAAAAGAACTCTAACACCGTGTGCTGTCCATCAGGGGTACGGTTAATTCAGCCATGATTTATGAACTACATAATCCCATATGACCTTCGTCTGGTCTATTCTTAGATATACAAATATGTCAGTCAGCTTTTTAGCCAAACCAGATTTCATTTAATTTCGTAGAAGATACAGTAATCAAATTAATTTTTTTATTATACTTACTGTTATTTTCAAAGTGAGTTAAAGTGAACTTTTGAATAAACTTTCTTTTTTCCTTGTTAGCTAGTACAAAGAGAAAAAGATTAGAACCAAATCTTGCAAATAAATTTTAATCCAATTATCCCTAGCCATTTGAACTGAAATTTTGCGTAAAGTTATGTTTTGATGGAAATGTAAGCATGTGTTGCCGTCAAATTATAAATTGGGAAAATTATTACACGCCTCAATATCTTTGATCTGTCAATTTCAAACCCAATTTCCCGCTTCCAGTCCATTGACATTGTGAAAGAGATGGAACGGAACATACACATAGGGACAAAGGACTAGGACAAAAATGGACACAAGTCCTTACCGTGGAACCGGGTTTGAGAGAGTGACACTGACAGCACTTTATTAAACCTCATCATCATCGCAGCCAGAAGAAGTCGACTGCTGGACATAGGCCTCTCCCATGAATTTCCAAAAAGATCGGTTGGGAGCGGCCTGCATCCAGCATCTTCATGCCACTTATATGATATTCTCTGTCCACCTTGTGGCTGATCTTCCTACGCTGCGCTTGCCGGTTCATGGTCTCCATTTGAGAACTTTTCGTCCCCTTCGGCGGTCAGTTCTAAGTGCTATGTGCCCTGCCCACTGCCACTTCAACATGCCAATCCGCTGTGCTATGTCGGTGACTTTTGTACGTCTACGGATCTCTTCGTTTCTGATACGATCTCGCAAAGAGACCCCGAGCATAGCCCTCTCCAATTCTCCAACTCGTTGGATGACTTTAAGCTTCCTTATAAGGCCCATAGTAAGTGACCACGTTATAAAACCTATTTCCGTAGAAAGCAGGCAAACTAGGTTCGGTCAATGATTACCTGCGACCAGAGGTTATTATAAGTAGGTATATTTAAAAAAAACATGAAAATCAAGTATATTGTCCTCAAACTGTCACCAAGCTGTAATACAAATCTTGGTGACAGTTTAAGGACAACCGGATACACCGATAAATATAAATAATGCGTACATCTTTCTTTTTCAGGCTTGCTATAATCACGTTACGCTTTTCCACTAGGGAGTGAAAGAAAAATATATGTGACGTATTCTATTGCTTTCTCTTTCTACGACGACGCGTGATGCGCTTACATAGCAACCTAAAAACTTGAACTTGACAATTGTTTGATAAAAAAAATGTCTGGGGAAGGTTTCACTCTAGACTTGAAGACACTCGGGTTATAGTTTTCTGGACACAATGACGGTCTTGAACATGTCAAGATACAAGATCGTTGTGCTTGCGAGATCAACGCAGAGACAGTAGTATCATTTCGTTATGTACAAGTTGCCTGGAAGAGATCGCTTTTAGCGATAAGGCCGCTTTTTGTTGCACTAGTCTATTTAAGTCCTTTGTTATTACTTTTAAGGTGTGTATAATAAGAGTTCATCTATCTAACTAGTTATGTGCATAGTATAAAATTGTTGCGTTACCTATGTTGAGCTACGTTTTCGAAGTAGGGCGTTTGATCCTTGTTTGAACTTATCCATTCGGGAATTTTTTTATAAACTCAGGACATTTAACAACCTCTATTAGCACATCCAGGACATTAAAATCCTCATTTTATACAAAGACAGGGTAAACACAGTCAAGCATAGCACAAATATAATAATATTTTGGTATTTGTAGTTATTCGTAGTTTTTTTTTTACTAATATATTTACTTATTTAACTATATAATATATTTTTAATGGTAAGTATTGATATATTTCTTTATTCTCGTCTAAACGGTTAGAGTTTTAAAACAGATGTAATTCAAATTTATTGGATACCATAATTTAAATTAAATCGAATATATTAATTTATTTATGCTAATTTATACATTTTAGTTAATTTATCATAATATGTGTAATTCTGACTTACCTGTATCATGTATGTTATTCAAGGCTAATAAATATCGTTATTCAATATTTCATGAATTTCCTACTAGGCCCAACATCCATCCGTACTGCGTAGGTAAACTGCGATCGTGGGACTTATTCCAGGATACATTAATTCGCTTTTAACTGCTGCCTGTGGACAAATTCAAAGAAAACACGCGTAAATCCGTGTGGGCGAGAAGAGGCGGCAAACGTGCGAGCGATGTCGTTACGGTTTACACAAACGGTCGGTCGTGGGACGGTAGCGGTTCTTTCAATAGGGGGAGGGGGTAAGTAGGTTTTATTTTGTTTGCGACTTTATTTCTGTAAGAACTAGCTGAAAGCTTTCGTTGATGTGAGCGAAAACGCTTTTGTTTCCTGACTGTAATGGGCTGGGCCAAACGGTGTTTACTAAATTTTTGTAGCGTACTAACTGTGCCCCGCGGTTTCACTCTGTGTAGTGATGAAAATGATGGTGATGGTGAACGGTGATGATGATAAAACGTAGCTGCCATGTCCGTTTCTATATTCTCAACTATATCTGTATCAAATTTCATAACAATCGGTTCAAACGATTGGTCGTGAAAAACAAAAAAATAACAAATAAACAGATAGACAGAGTTACTTTTGCTTTTTTGATATTATTTAGGATTGCTAGCACAGAATTAGTACCTACGTTATAATAGGTGTCACTACCTATTAGGTAGTAAGTAGTAAAATATAATACGCATTAATATTCACATACTCATTGTTACAAGTATTTATACTTATAGGTGGAGTCGGCAATTGTAGGTATTATGGGTATCGGTCAACTCAGGATACTTTTTTTCGTAAATTTAATTTAATTTAAGTTACACTTTGCGTCCATATGATAATAACGTCATTGTTTTGCCCTCATTTTCGAATGCCTTCAAACAAACCTTCAATGAATAGGAATTACTTTATTCAGAAGAAATTATATACACAATTATTATATACGTCGTTTAAAAGCTTACGTATTTAGGTACTTATTTATTTATTTATTTATTTATTGGATACCAACATGTTATACATTCTTACATTGTTAAAAGTAACACATGAACATAAGTCTAAGAGCTAAATGCTAACATAATTATAGGCACCGACAACATGCAATTAGGAAACAAGCGGTCAGAAAATTAATTAAGTAAATAGATTTATGTCAAAACGAATTACATAACTTAAGTTTACGAATATTAGGATACAAAAGTGTGAATAATTATGTCAAAGTGAATAAGTAGTACATATCAGGTCAATGATTGAACTCGATGTTATGAACGGCCCGCTTAAAAGAGTTAAAGCTGCAAGTAAAAAGATCCAAGCCATATTTATTGTGTGTTATATTTAATTCGGAAACAAGTCTATTGAGAGGTGCATTTTTGCCAAGGTTAGTGTAATGCTTGAAATTTTTTAAAACATTATGTTTCGATGTTCTGGTCAACGTTGTTGGTGCCGAGAAATTCAAAAGAGATAGAAGTTCAGGCACATCTAGAACTCCGTACTTAAATATAAATATATAAAAATAATGTTTAGTGCCTTACTTAAAAAATATATGTTTCTGCCTAATGTTTGGATAATACATGGGTAACTCTAAGGTATGAAATCATTACTGTAGAAAAAATGTTAATGCCTTCAGTTTTAAAAGTATAAACTCTCATTTTCAGTGTCATCCTGTAACCTGCATTCTCAGATCAAAGATCATGTTCAGATAGTTTTATAATCAGGATTGAGAAAAGATTGCGTGCAACTATCATTTACGCGTTATTGTTTGAAACATTGCGGTATTAATGTAACGGGTCCGGCTGAGTAATTGCACGCTTTAACGCAAGGGTGGTTATTATGGTATGTTGGTATTATTATTCAAACTTGATTTCTAAAACAATGGAAGCATGGTCAGTGATTTTGTAGATACTCGTAAGTTTGGAATAATATGCAGTTTCTTCACGTCAAAGAATTATTTTGCGTAGATTTTTCGTATATTTTAGTACCAGGACTACCAGCTTACATATACGTCCTTTCAAACGTAGAGTTGCTATAGTAACCAGTGGTTATCTGCTAGTTCTCAGGTCAAAGGATTTTATTGCTATAGATATAATAGTTTCAATTGTAATGAAAAAAAAACTAATTATTTCAAAAATAGTAATATTCAAATAATGTTTTTATTAAACAGCATTCGCAACGATCCAATCAGTGTATGAAGACACTCTCGTGCTGACTCCTGGGAACTGTGCTTCAGCGCAGCCAGCGCCCCAAGACACAACGCCGACGAGAACATTTCCGTAGTAGAGGGGTCCCCCGGAGTCTCCCTGGCAGGCGTCCTTGCCCCCAACATCCAGGATACCAGCGCAGATCATGTTCTCTGTGACGACAGAAGGTAGCGGCCGGTTGGCGTAGCGTTCAGTGCAGAGCTGACGGTTGATGGTGTAGATAGTCACATCCAGGAGGATTGGAGATGGAGTCGGGACACCTGACTGTAAATGAAATGACACTCTTGAAGTATATTAATACTTGAAGTATGTGTTACAGATGGCGCTACCAATGCTTGAACACCATCTCACGTGGCACACCTGTAGCTGAATTGGTAAAAGCTCCCAAGTACTGATTGCGATATATTACAAGTCCATTCAGATGCGAACATTTTGAACTGTCAATAAATTTTTAGATAGGTGTGAAAGAACACTTCAAATATCAAATACGATACATACTCGTATTTGTCACTTTCCCCGAGCTGTTATGCAATAAATTTGGTCATATCATAAGAATTATAAATAAAAAAAATTAAACAATCGACTTCGATCAAACAATTATTAATTATTTAGTTGGGTATGATTACCTTCTTAGTAATCGTCATCATATCATAAATCCAATTAGTTTACTAGTTGTAGTAGTAATTTGTTTATTTAAATAGGAGAAATGTTAAAAAAAAGTTTTTTCTTTTTTATTCTTTTTTAATATATATTTTTTCTTTTTTATTATTTTTTTAATATTTTTTCAATTTTCTTAGATCCCAACTAATGATTTTCGTTTTGTTTAAATGTTAAAACTTTGTGATGCGCGAACTGCGCGCTTTGAGCTACACCTAAACATACATATACAAACGTACATAAAACCCTTGCTTTTTGAAGTTAGAAAGGATATTTTTCGATAGGTACTAACTAATAGAAGAAAAATAATATTTTAGACTAGTTAAAAAGAAAAGATGTACAGAATTGAATAATAAAGCCTAGAAAATATGAAGAGAATACAAAATCTTTAGAAAAAGATTTGTTTAGATAATTGTGTTCTCAGATTAATATATAATTAGGTTAAAGAAAAATATAAAATAATTTTATATCTAACTGTTTACTTTTTTTTATCAGCTCTGTTTGTACATACTGTCCCACTGCTAGGAACGGGCCATCTTCTCATTGTGAGAAGGGTTAGGCCATAGTCTGCCACCCTGGCCAAGTGCGGGTTGGCAGACTTCACACATCTTCAAGATCATTGAGAACTCTCAGACATGTAGGTTTCCTCACGATGTTTTCCTTCACCGTTTTGAAGTTGGCGGCAATCAACAATACGCACATAAAGACAGAGGTGCGTGCCGTGGGATTTGAACCCAGGACCTGCGGATCGCAAGTCAGATGGTCTCCCGACTAGGCTGCCGGAAACTTACTAGTTAAAATTAATAATTGTTTTGTTAATCATTGTTTACTAGTTAAAAAAAATATAATTACAACTACATTTAACAAGATTCTATCTATAAGAATCACTCTTTATCCACTCACTGCAGCACTCAGTTCTCTAAATAACGATAAATTATATACAGCTCTTCCATGTTGGACTGAGCGCAAAAAGAAAAACATAGAACGTGCCAGCTGTTCTCTTCTCGGACATACTGTAAAAGTCAGGAGTTGAGGGATATTGGCGATGGGCTGACCCCTGTCACTCTTTGCTTACGGTCAAATGTTGTCAAAAGACATGGGGTCTCTGATGCTCTGCTTACTCCGGAAGGGAAAATAGGTGTATTTGGGTATGTATGTAACCATGGACAAAATTACTTACTACAGTGTCACCCCATCCAGCGTGTACGACTTCCAAGTTGTCAGGTAATTCGAAGCCCTGGCTGGGAATATATATGGTGTCGATAACGTCGCTGTAGATTAGCTGCTCAGAGACACGAAGCAGAGCAATGTCGGCGTTAGCGTTCACTAATATGTTG
Organism: Lycia hirtaria; assembly: GCA_947563715.1. Classification (NCBI taxonomy): domain Eukaryota; kingdom Metazoa; phylum Arthropoda; class Insecta; order Lepidoptera; family Geometridae; genus Lycia; species Lycia hirtaria. The sequence goes on from OX387384.1 coordinate 10,557,419, forward strand.
TAATCGGGGTGACGAATGATTTGGGACAGTTCGTAGATCACTCCGCCGCTGTTGCGGTAGGTGGTTCCAGCTCTGATGCGACGCTGATTAACAACCAGGTTCGGGCTAGAACGGAGATTATTCGGTTAGATCTGTAAGGAGGATTTATATTACTTCTGTTTAACCGAGGGCTAAATAGTTTTAGTGTACAAAAAAACTTAAGCCGATATCTTTCCTGCTAAATGTTATGGCCATAACTCTCCATAGATAGAGTATCCACAATAACACGTACGATAATAGTGCAGCTAACTATCGTAAGAATTCCAATTGGAATAGTGATTCATTGTGAACAGCCTCATGATGTGATAGATTGTCATATCAAGAACGTGTAGTGAACTACGCAAAGGCTGCTCAAATACGGTCTTTGAGTCACATGAAGCAGTGAGCCCATCCTTGTTTGGGTCAAGTGGCGAAATGCCTGAATTGTATCCACTTGTTATGTCAAGTTATGTCAAAGTTTTTGCTCTAGTTGCCATAAGTAGATTATTTACGTGTATACTTACAACCCAAGGAAGCAGTGCGCAGCGGACAGAAGGTAGAAGTTGTTGATGATATTTGCAGCACAGTTCTGGCTCCAGGCGTTGTTTAGGAACCGTTCCACCTGCACTATGCTAGGGTACTTGTCGACGGTGGTGGGGTTGCCTCCAATGATGCGAGCAGCATAGGTGCTGTTGGCCACGACTACAGGGAACAAACTTCTGATACATGGCCAATTTAATAGGTCACAGTTGACACTTTTCAGTACTCACATTCACAATCGTTCGATATCGTCTTGACAATTATGCATTTCACTCAGTCAGTCCTCACTGAAATGAAAGAGATCTACCCCGTATTCTGAACCCATTCGGTTTCGGAATCGATTCGATTTGTATATCTCCACCTCTGTCATTTCCATAGAGAATGACAGAGACGAAGATATACAAATTGAATCGATTCCGAAACCGAATGGGTTCAGAATACGGGGGCTGATGTATATTGTGAATAGGCTATTCACAATTTATCGGACATAAATTCAATTGATTCGATCACAGTAATTTATATGAGCATAGACTGAGAAATAAATGCAATTTTAGAGACGAATCCTATATCGAATGATTGTGAATAGGTACGAGCATTGAAAATGGGACCTATGAAATTGGCTCACTATAGCTACTTTGTTATACCTAACAAAGTAGCTACTATATTATGAACGCGGAGATAAAAAAACTACACTAATTTTTAACTGTTTCGTAATTTGTAATTTGAAACTAAATGTTAATAAAATAACTTTACCTATTGGTGAACTAAGAAAAAAGATGGAACCGATATGTTTTCCGCGGGTTTTTATAGTTCTAATTTAATAAACAAGTAGAATAACATGAATCTCAGAAACTGTCTGAAACAGAAATATAACAACTCACCCGTTAAAAACAAAACCCAAGACCAAATCATGTTAGCGTGGTCAAACTTCAACTCATAAAGAATATAATCAGGAAATGATTTTTAAACAAAATACTTATCAAATAAATCCTCATCAATACCTATATGCTGTACGTAACAGCTAATTCGTGAAAACCCACAAAACCCTATTTCAATCCGGTTTTTTAGGGTTCCGTACCTCATTAGGAAAAAACGGAACCCTTATAGGATCACTTTGTTGTCCGTCTGTCTGTCTGTCTGTCCGTCCGGGTGTCAAGACCTGGTTCTCGGGAACGCGTGAAGGTATCGTGTTGAAATTAAAGCCATATACGCAGATTCATAGTCTATTGCTGCAAAAAGAAAACTAAAATTTCTGTTTTCGCAAAAAAAAGTTACAGCCGAATATATCGTAAAAAACGCACATTTCGACACTCACAAGGGAATCAAAACCTATGGGGTACTTCCCGTTGACCTCGAACTATGAAATTTGGCAAGAAGCATTGTGTTATAGTACACATATAGGAACAAATCCGAAAATTGGACATTTTAAATTTAATCACAAAAAATTTGGTATTTATGCAAGCAAGGAGGGTCCAAATTTTAAAGTGCTTTAACCGTATCATGTGGGGTATCATATGAAATAGCTTAATAAGCACAAGCTAAAACAGGGTTTTTAATATTTGTACGATGTATATTTTTCGATTTTTGAAGGAAAATATAAAAAATATATATTTCCCCCTTTTATCTACTAGTTTGTACGGAACCTTCGGTGGAAGAGTCTGATTCGCTCTTGTTCGGTTTTTTATAGTTTTAGCTCGCAAAATGATATGCATATAAATATCGATTAGGTATTCAAAGTAAATCTGGTAATTAAATCGTATTAAGACGTGTACTGAGTGTAAAAAAAGTGTAAAATTTTAGCTGTTTAATTCATTAAATCATTTATATAGGGAACCCTACCGCACGGTGGAATATTAGACGGCGTATTTGTTTTATGACATAACAAATACGCCGTCCAATATTCCACCGTGCGGTAGGGTTCCCAGAACACTGGTCTGGCAGCGTTTCCTCGTTGTATGGCTAAACTTAGCCTTTGAGCAAAGTACGCGCCAGCTCTGGGATCCCCCGAAGCGAGGACAAATCGTTTTGCCAAATCTTTATAAAATATTTTTGTGTCAGACGACCACGGACCCAGCGTTTCCACAGGGAGCGCAACAAACACAATTTTTTTATTAAAGTTTTTATACCGAAATTTTGTACAGTTCCTGTGGTTAGTATTTACCAAACAATAACAACATAATCGAGCACCACGTGGGTGAGACCGCGGGGCGCAGCTAGTCCACCAATAAGAGTTGGCAAGCCTAGACGTGCCCGTGATGTTCAACAGTGGACAAGTTAAAACACTATTATTATTAACGGGATATTTACCGTGGTTCGCGTTAACACATGAACATGGTCGCTCGTGAAACTGTGCCGAAATATCGGGAGCTCAAAATTAATGCGTACCACGGTAAATATCCCGTTAATAATAATAGTGTTTTAATTAATGACCGTGATAGTTTAAAAAAGCGGACAAGTTAATGATGATGATCATGATAATGATAATGGGTGTTATCACATTGAGTATATCACTAAATTGCTCAACCAATACCTACAAGTATTTACATTACGTATCAATGATAAGCGACGAATGTCTGGTTCAGTACTTACTTTCAGTACAAACTAAAATTAGAGTTTGTGGGGACGTTTTCCTCATTTAAAAATACCTGAATATGATTCCAGACCGTAGGTCTGGCATCATACTCAGGTATGATTCCTACTCGGTCTGAGACCGAGCAAGTATATTAAGACCTTCTTCGTGTCATAGTGTCGTAGGGTGTCGAAGCTTGTCACAGTGTCGCATTGTCACGAGATATAGCGATGTAACAAAGTATCTAAGGATGTCACATAATCACAAATCACATTTTAGTTTGAATTTTTAAACTAAATTCCTCTGTAAAAATAAATTAAAATTTCAAGCGTGAAATATCAAGTCTTTAGATACAGCGATTTATGTTGTAAGGCTACAGAATAAATTGCTGGTTGTCCTCACTGAACAAGTTTAGAAAACTTAAAACCCCCGACATAAAAAAACGGCTGAATCGTTTTTGATGAAACGTGGTTAAGAACATTCTCGATCAAATCCTCCTTCAAACAAGATTATCGATCTATTCGTTCGAAACTGAGAGCTACGCCACAGGCAGACACACAGATATATGCGTCAAACTTATAATAACCCTCTGTTTGTGTCGGGGGTTAAAAACAACCTACAGTGTTGGTTGTTTGTTAGTAAGTCACTCGGGATAGCACCTTGTTTAGGTATAGATTCTTCTGATTAATCGAGTATTTATACGGTCGTCGGTCGTAAAATACGCTTGTATAAGTACCCGGAAGTTGATTGCTCGAACAAATGTGTGCTATTTTTTAACTGTTCTTCTTAAAATAAACTCATTTGCATGTCGTTTATCCATTTTACTGGGTTTTTTTACCGAAACGTTCGATATGGTTTTAAGTAATCTTAAGTTAAGTTTTTTTGGTTGGAATTTAAAAAGTAAACACAAAATTAGCTATTTATAATTTCAGCCCAATAAAAAAATGAATCACAACAAAATGGGCCTAACCGAAAAAATTTACTTAACTTCAACCAACGTCTTTGTGGTATATATACTGTTGCATCGTCTGCAAACATGATGCACTGATATCTTGTGGCTAGGGGCAAATTATTTATATATATAAGGAAGAGCAGTGGGCCTAGAATACTGCCCTGAGGTACTCCCAGTGTAATATTTTTAAAGTCGGATTCTATACTTTGAATGGTTTTATTAACTCGGTCGTAAAAACTGTCTTCTTTCCGCAAGTGTCATTACGTGTCAGCTAGTTGTTGACAAAATATGTTAAGCATTGCTTAAAGTTAAAGTAACGTTTTTCGGTAAGGCAGATAATGTTTATGGAAGAAATCAGTATTCTCCTGTCGTATGATCAAATGGGAGCTAAACGATTACTTTACTAAAATGTTATCTTCCTAAATTGCAAACAAAAAAGTAATATATTTTTCTTCTACTTATTTTTAGATTACTTTTATTTCGACGGTATTTTTTTTTTATTTATTACTCTCAAATCACATCAGCGTCAGAACAAAACAACTTTGTTCTATCTAATCATGAAATCTACAATAAAAAGGCGTGAAACACAAAAGATGTGGTAAATTGACTGGCCTTGTGGCTCAGTTGGTAGTGTGTTTACGTCTACCTGCTGAACTAAAAGGTCGTGGGTTCGATCCCCACCCAGGGCAAACATTTGTGTGATGAGCATGGATGTTTGTTCTGTGTCTGGGTGTTTCTATGTATCATATTCATATTCATATTCATTTATTTCATAAATATTATTTACATGTCAATCAAACAAATTACATTCAATTATTAATAATCAATAAACTAAATTACAATCAGTTTTAAATATTATCATAATCCACACTCATATTAATACAATAAATAATATTGTAATATTTCAACTATGTCAAATTATTATTAAATAACATAATATTGATTTAAAATAAATAAATAATTAAATACTTATTGTACTACCGTACACTTTTTAACATTATTGTCTAAAAAATCTTTGTAGCTGTAGAACGTTTGCTCGACAAGCCAGCGCTTTAGGCGATTTTTGAAACACAACAAGCTTGGAGCCGATGTTATACCAGCTGGTAGTTTGTTATATACAGTCGGACCCATAATATGCGTAAGTTTGTCTGACTTTACTAGTCCCCTGCTTATCTGCATAAGCTTCCCTGCACGGCGAGTGGCGGGAGCAAGTTGATCACCGTATTTCGCATACATATGTAGATTGCTCCTTACATAGACTGCCACTTGAAGTATTAGAATACAGGGCAACGTAAGAATGCCTAATTTTTTAAAATGTGGTGCGGCCGTCTGATCATTCTTAATACCTACTATTGAGCGTATGGCTCTTTTTTGTAGACGGAATGCGCGTTCCCACTCCGCAGCGAGTCCGTACAGCTCGGCGCCGTACTGCAGCAGCGAGTGCACGGTAGCAAAGTAGCACGTTCGTGCCACCTGCACCGATACAACTCGTGCCACACGTCGGAGAGCGAAGCAGGCGCTTGCAATTTTGCCACATATTTTGTTTATATGGTTCTCCCATGACAGGGCTGTATCTATTTCAAATCCGAGAAAGTTTGTTACTTCAGTTTGTTTTATTATAACGTCATTTATTAGCACTTGCAGTCGTCTATACTTTTTACCTGACAGATTAAAGTGAGCGTAGTGGGTTTCACTGAGATTTAGTACCAACCCGTTAATTCGAAACCAACTCTCAAGTTGGTGGCTCGTGTCATTCAACTTTCCTTCCAGCTCGTCTACTGTGGGAGCAACGACAAGAGCGGCTACATCTTCGGCATACATCAAGATTTCGGCTGATGTAATGGCTTCCGGTAGGTCATTCAATAGTACCGAGAACAGGACATTGGAAACCGACGATCCCTGCGCTACACCCATTGATGATCGCAAGGGATCAGATTTTATAGTTCCTCCACTTCCGGCCACAATCTGGGATCTACCTTGGAGTATGCTCGTTACTAGCGCTAGCGCAGCTCCCCTTATCCCATAATGCTGCAGTTTCGTGGCTAACACGTCGTGGTCAGCGACATCGAATGCCTTCGATAAGTCGCAGCAGATCACAGCAACCTGCTGCTTCCGCTCACGAGCATCGACAATGCGCCGAACCAGTTCCCGAGCTAGGGAGGTAGTAGATCGTCCCGCTCGATAGGCATAGTGCCGGTCTGTGGCCTGGTCTGTATCAGAAAGGAATGCTATTAGTCGTGAGCTAAGACCATTTTCAAAGATTTTGGCAACCGCGGGGATTATAGACACGGGTCTATAGGCATCCATGTCCTCCCTCTTACCTTTTCCTTTGAATATGGGTGATACTTTTGTAGCCTTCAAAATTTCAGGATAGTTCCCCTCCCATATACAAGAGTTGAACAACTCGGCCAACACTGGAGCGAGTGGTACTGCGGCTATCCTGAATGATTTCATATTGAGGCCGTAGATGTCCTTAGCTGTTTTTGGAGGAATTCGTGAAGTGATGAGTTTGTATACTTCATCAGCAGAGAACATCCGGAACCTTAGGGAGCGGTCGGCGGGCGGGCGTGCCGCATTCAACTCATATAGTGCACGTGTGACGTCAGCACGAGGCGCCCCGCATGCTGTCGCTGCGCTCAGAAGTCTGGAATTGAAAGCATTCAGAGCCTCTTTTTCGCAAGAAAAAGTCGTCCCGTCACTGTTCATTATTACCTTTGTAAAAACTATGTCAGTGAAATTGCTCTTCCCTCTTTCTAAGTTTACTACCTTCCACATAGTTTTGCACATGTTCCAACTTTTTTCAATTATATTTGAATAGTATTTCGATTTGGTATTTGTTAGTAAGTCATCATATTTCTTTCTAATGTCACTTATAAAAAAAAATCATAGATTCATCATTGGGATTCAATTTACCTAATTCAATAATGTCAAATAAATAAGATTTCAAATTCTTAACATCTTCCGTTACCCAAGTCTGTTTTTTTCTCGTGTAGTTATTTTTATTCCTTAAGGGAAAACTAGCTTCGAACTTGTTACGAATTACATTTATGACTGACGTTGCTTTATTAGCAGCGGATTTACTACCTTGTAACACTTCACTTAAGTCCATGCTATCGAGTGACATTAGAAAGTTAATATTATTTTCTTGAGAAAAGGATCTCAAATACGACACAGTTGGTTTCGATACAGTACTTTCACGCCTCACTTCGATTCTTACACATAAATGATCACTCAGATCTGTGGAAATAGGGGCAGTACGGACCGTTCCAGCCGGAAGATTACTATACGCCTGGTCTAGGCACGTAGCTGTTTTTTCCGTAACTCTAGTTGGGAAGTCGACCTCGGCCACCATACCATGGGCCGACAACACATCACTCAGCATCTTCCAATCTGTGCTATCTACATCTAGGCAGTTGATGTTGGTGTCTCCCACTATCATACAATCTAACCCTAAGTCACAAATCTTATCGAGTAAACGTTCAAAATATATCAAGAATTCTTTAGTGCTGACCAGGTTGGTCCTATATATACAAATTATTGTCAACTGATAATATAAATTAATAGCCGATATCTCGCAATATCTCTCAACACTTAATGATATTAAATCGCAATTTTCGGTACATCGTACGTCATCTTTAATAAAAATACAAGAACCACCGTGTTCTATGTTTGTTCTACAAAAATGTGAAGCTAACTTATATCCGCTTAAATAGATACATGTGTATATATTTACAAAAAAAAAAAAAGTATATACGTATTCTATCAGCCATCTAGTTCCATAGTTCAAGCTTTGCTTAGTTTGGGCTAGATGGTGTTGTGTGAAATGTCCACAAATATTTATTATTTATTTATTTATTTAATTTTAATGTCCAGCATGAAGTTCAGAAAAGTTTGCGGCGGCGATAAATAATGGTAAAGCCGAACGAGCGTAGGTTTGTATTCATGAGTGATGACTGTGGCGGTACCATCGGATTTGCGGTACGCCCCCGCAACGAGGGCACTGCTCGAGATTTTCATTTTAATATTGGCAGTACTTTCCTATTTGTAATTTAGAATTACGATTTACGAAGTTTTCCAAATATTTACCGGATCGAATACACGCTGAATCGAAAATCGCGATATCACGATTTATACAATAATTTGCCAATAAACGGATATCTAAAATATGTTTAAACGAGCAATTCTTGTATACAAATATATTTACGTATAATGTAAGTAGGTACGTGTAATGAGAGTATCTAAGAATGTCAAAGTATGTTCATCTTTAACTGTTATATTTATATCATATATAACTCTCAAAACAACGTAAGACCACAAAATAAAATTTTAAACGGCAAATTTAGCTCTAAATTTCACCCAGACCTTGTTTGCAGGAGTACCGTGCGTTGTAACGATCTCAAGTACCTATACTACAAATTCAAGCCATTTGCGTCAAAGTTTAGTGGCGTCTGCAACGTTCGCGGATGCAGGCGGTAAATTTCAGAACGGATGTCTGACATTCATTGTACGAGCTCAGGTTCACAGCTGATTTACATACAACGGAAAACAAAAACAGTGAGTGCTGGTTCAACGAGATTTTGCCTTTTCAACCGACTTCAAAAAAGGAGGAGGTTCTCAATCCGACTGGTTTTTTCAAATGTTTGTTGCCTCAGAACTTTCGACTGGGTGAACCGATTTTGATGATCATTTTTTTATTTGAAAGCTGGCACTTGCCGTGTGGTCCCATTTCAATGTGGTTCTGACAATGGCATTCATGAGAAGTCAGTTGCTTCAGTTTTTAAAACTATAATCATCATTGCTTAAAACTTTATTATGATGTAGATAACTGATGCTTATTTCTGTGTATGTAATTTGGTTTTTTGAAAAGTTGTAACTTGTTTGAATACAGTAAACGTTAGTCCCGCCGAGTTAAGTAATAAATACTTTAAGCTTTACTAAAGCACACTAACAAGCAAATAGATTATCTCAGACCGATAAAGGTCTCAAGATAATTTAATTGCTCAAACCCACTACCAGTTGGCAGCATACCCAGCATGCAACCAACATTGCCACGTTGAATAACAATGCGTAGGGTCCTGAAAAATATATGGAACAGCTGAAATAAGCTGTTGACTGGCCTTGTGGCTCAGTTGGTAGTGTATAGTGTGTTTACGTCTACCTGCTGAACTGAAAGGCCGTGGGTTCAATCCCCACCCAGGGCAAACATTTGTGTGATGAGCACGGATGTTTGTTCTGTGTCTGGGTGTTTCTATGTATAATATTGTATATATTTACAAAAAAAAAGTATATATGTATTCTATCAGCCATCTAGTTCCACAGTACAAGCTTTGCTTAGTTTGGTCTAGATGGTGTTGTGTGAAATGTCCACAAATATTTATTTATTTATTTATGTTCCATATATATATATATATATATATATATTATGTATATGTGATTTCACAAATGATTTCATACAAAAAGTAGTTTATTTTATCAGTAGACTGGTACCCATAAGTATTGTTAAATTTTCTTTAAACTTTTTTTTTTTAAATGTACACTTAGGTAAGTATTTGTATCAGCCGGTCCAACTAAGCTTTACGCGAAAATTCTGAGATCTAGTAGGTTCTCATAAACATGCCTAATAGATACATACGTACCTACGTACGTACATACGTACATTGAATCCTCAAGTTCTAATGGAGATAAATAACTATTCATCCTTCCTCACACGAGGCGACATGACAGTCTACCGTCGCTGCTAATGGAGTCGCATCGCCGACGTCAGTATAAATACGACCAGCCAGCTAATGACGACAAACCCTCGTTAATAACGTTTTTGCCACAATGACGACACATAACTTGGCAAGGGCATGGCCCTCTGTCACAGATTATAAAACGTAGGTGGATAACTTTGGACGGAAAATTTGTAGCTATTATAATAAAAGAAAATAATTTGGACTATAGGTTACCTACTTAATATAACTTTTTAAATAAAAACTACGGGTCATTCACGTCTGTTTTGAGCCGAAATATCCGACTATAGTTTCAACCGCATTCGGCGGTCTTTTTCAAAGGAGCAGCACACACGTCACTCTCGGTCGGTGACGCGCCTTGCACTGCGACGTGCCGCTCGTGCCGCACGTGATGTCATCGGTTGCAAAAGGGTTAGGGCGGGAAGCTGGTCGTCTTGCGTCGGTTCAGCTGAAGTGTCCTCTTCACTAGAACTCTCGTGAGTGTCAGGAATGTTCCAGCAAGCGGAACTCACAATATCACCACCAGACTCACGATCATCCTCCCGAGCTCCATGAAGGCAAGGTTTCCAAGTGGGTGGTAAGTGCCATCCCCCATCTCTGTTAAAGGTCGGTCGTTTACTAATTTCTATAGCCTCCCTGACCTTCCGGGGCACAAACAACTTCTCACGTGCCAGGACCTTCACCTTATCGAATCTAATGTAGTGCTGCGTGTCGGAGGTCAGAGCATGCTCCGCCACCGCAGAACTGACGCTGTCCAGATTCTTCATGCAGCGTATGTGTTCTGTGAGTCTGGTGGACACGTTCCTCCTCGTTTCACCGACGTAACACTTGCCACAATCCGCCGTACTTTTTATTTAAAAATGTGTGAAAACCACGTTAATTTCTTAATATAACTTTCTTATTAACACAAACCAAAATGATATTCACAATAATTCTTAAGATTTTCTTTAGGTTTCAGTTTTCATATAGTTTAGAGTATTTTTTGTATTTTTTGACAGAGTTTTAAGAATGTTGAATTGCGAGAAATATGTCCGATCTGCTAAAGCTTCAAGTGTAAGAATGTAAATAAAATTGCCTTATAAGGCCATACGCCAGCGGCGCAAATATGTTAATCTCGGTATAGGATACATATCTGAGTCATTTGGTGTCGAGAATTTGGGTATGTGGAAACCGGGAGCTCATCTTATTTGCAAAAAATATGTTAATCTCGGTATAGGATACATATCTGAGTCATTTGGTGTCGAGAATTTGGGTATGTGGAAACCGGGAGCTCATCTTATTTGCAAAAAAATATCTGAGTCTAATCGATGCGACGCACGACCAAAATGCTCGTGCGTATCTGGCCCAACACATAAACATTGCCATTCAACGTGGCATGCGATTCAATGGAGCTATCGCGCTGGGCTGGCTACTGGGGTCAATTGGTAGTGTGTTTGAACATCAGACTGTCTTTAAGCCTTTATCGGTCTGAGGTAATCGATTTTTTTATGTAGTTGTTTAGTTTGTTAAGTACGAGTATGTGTAGTTTGTATATTGTTTTGTTGTAGTTAATAAAACCACATGCCAGCTATCACCAATTTTATGTCATCATACTGCGTCTGCGTACTACAGTTAACCGGTACTGAGTTTGAGCATTTAGATTATGTATGACCTCCATCGACCCCTGGTCATCTGATTGCTATTTTTGTGTAGTAGTTTAGGTCATTGAGTATATAAATGTATATTTCATATTATTTTGTTGTAGTTAATACAGAAACCAATATTTGGAGTTGACCTTCTTTACTTTTTTCTTCCGTATTTTTATCATGTTACGAGGCTGGAGCTGCAATAAATTTGATTATTTGGTGGCATTGCGGAAATAAACTCCTAATGAATACCGAGTTTGGATGAAATCTAATAAGTACATAATAATCGACTTCCTAATACAGTAAAGCGGATAAGTATAACACAAATGAAAATATTGCCAATAATTTTGCACACAATAATCGAAATATTCATCAAATTTAAAATAGAGACCTTCTTGTCTTCTTTTTAAAGGTAGATGATTAGACCCTTAGTTCTAAATTTTATGTGCCCTGCCTACTGCTACTTCAAGTTGCTAATTCATTGTGCTATGTCGATGACTTTCTTACAAGTATGGTTATAAATCTATTCTTATATAATTCGAACTTGGAGAGAGATTCCAAGCACAGCTTCTCTCCATAACTCGTTGCGCGATTCTGAGCTAATAGAAAATATTATATAAATATAAAATGTTACGCGAATTGCGTGCTTTGAATGCTGACACCAAGGGCAATGACATCGCAATCTTATCGCAATTCGCCAGTGACAGGTGGTAGAGACGAATGAATAAAATATTTTGCATTTCAAGCATCGCATTTTTTCGTATATCTTGCAGCTTATATCTTGGTTGAGAGCTTGCGGGATCATAAATATTTTAATACGGTTCTGATACTTTTATTACAATGCTGGACATTTTTATGTTTGAAAATGTTCCCATTTATGCAAGCGCGAAATTACAAGATGCAAAGAGAATTCTTTACTACGTAAGAAATGGAAGTTAATCCAGCGTAGAAATAATGACGCGTTTTAGCACCAAAATTAATGTGCGTAGTTTTATGAGATTTTTTTGTGAGATTCTTATTTCAAAAAGAGGACTCGCGTTTTCCAGTATAACTAAGTTGAAACGTTGAGTCGCTACATCTAGAGCCCGGAATATATTATGTTATTAATTTAGTACCACACACCGGCAAGCGCAGCGTAGGAAGACCAGCCGAGATGGACAGATGACCTTATACTAGTGGCGGGAAGACGCTGGATCCAAGCCGCGCGCCAATCGGTCTTTTTGGAAGTCCATGGGTGTCCAGTCCAGCAGTGGGTTGCTTATGGCTGAGATTATGATGATGATGAATAACTTACCTAGAGTAGTAGAGAGTAACTCCGCCTTCGCGAAAGCTCATTTTCATTTAAGTATCCCAGAATTGCCTCTTTTTCAATTAATTTTATGTAACAACTAAAAAATAAGAATTATTATTACATTGTACTTTGGATATATACCTATATGTGTGAGTGTATATGTGTGCGTCACGGTACAACACCCCCCGTGATACATATCATATAATGTGAAAGTGTGTATGTTCGAATCGACTCATAGGATAAGGTAACAAAAACCATATTTTTAGAATATTGCATTTTAAGTCTGCTAATGAACTTTTGAACGTGACTGTACCCACAGCATTATACTTAAACGGCAGAGTGCATCTAACCTAGCTAAATACACTTTAGCATCGTGTAAAAAGTTCGTTGATCTCCCACAGCAAAGAAGCATTAAATAACAGTTTAACCCTTACAGCATAAGTTGTATATGTATTTAGGTACGAACCTGGTTACGAAGTTTACTTTAGGTACACGAACGCTTCGTAACCAGGTTCGTGCCTTCCGATTTAACCGGTTTTATTGTCTCCCGTGACACACTAAGCTGAACAATTTACCGTTTGTTCATTTTACGATCCTGCGACGTTCACAATGGAATGGCGTCAACTATATTTAGTTTTGTGTAATAAATCTAATTTTATTGGTGAGTCATTAAAATGGTCAAAGGTCTCTTTTTTAGTTGCGGCAAAATTTTTCATTTATTCATTTATTTAAATAAATAAATAATTATTTTTACTTTTGATGTTCGAAGAAAGTAAATAAACGGGTTCGTATTTAAAGCCATACGTTACTAGCATCACTGATTTGTTAGAATAGTGCAATCGTAAAACGACATATATAAAATAAAAAACACTAAGAGAAGTTAGTATTAGATTATTATTTAAATTAAATAAATAAATATTTGTGGACATTTCACACAACACCATCTAGCCCAAACTAAGCAAAGCTTGTACTATGGAACTAGATGGCTGATAGAATACATATATATATATACTTTTTTGTAAATATATACATATGATACATAGAAACACCCAGACACAGAACAAACATCCATGCTCATCACACAAATGTTTGCCCTGGGTAGGCAGCATACTACTAACTGAACTGAGCATTTGTTAACACGCTTTTATTAGCTTTATACGTATGTTAGTATGTAACGGAAACTTTGAACATGATTTTGACCCACTTCAAGCGGTCAGATTTCCTTCCAACTTTGTAGACTTATCGAGGACCGTGTGAGCGTGAGCGTGTTTTTTTAACAAGCTTTTATAAGGTCGACCTGTATGTAACTAACTATGTAATGAAATCTAAGGTAACTAATTTAACCATCTTCTAAGGATCGTAGCGTCGTAAAAATTGGCAACTGTATGTAGTTCTGATGACAATACAATTATATTATATTTTTTAAGATTAGCTTTTTGAGAAGGAGGCAAGTGGGTGTATATTCTTTTAGCACCAAACAGCGCCAATTAGAAAAAAACCGGGCAAGTGCGAGTCGGACTCGCGCACGAAGGGTTCCATTATCTATAAAAACGGCCAAACAATCACGTTTGGTGTATGGGAGCCCCCCAATATTCTTTTTATTCAAATATTATTTCAATATTATTCTAATATTCAAATATTATTTTTATTTAATAATTTATTTTTAAAGTGAATAATATAACTCAGTATTCAGTGAATATTTCAAGCGCCTACTTGTTGCCGTTATCAATATCGAGCAAAAACGAGCAAAAAAATCACGTTTGTTGTATGGGAGCCTCCTTAAATATTTATTTTATTCTGGTTTTTAGGTTTTCTTGTTATAGCGGCTATAGAAATACATAATCTGTGAAAATTTTAACTAACTATCACGGTTCATGAGATACAGCCTGGTGACAGACGGACGGACGGACAGACAGCGAAGTCAGTAATAGGGTCCCGTTTTTACCCTTTGGGTACGGAACCCTAATTATGTCACCTATAATTATAGTGTGTTTCTGTCTAGTATGAGATCAAAATGTTAAGAACATATAAGCAGCAACTTTTGTTAGTAAATTACGCAATTTTCATACAACAGGGATTTTTTTATATTCCGAAATGTTATCCAAGTTCGATATTTTTTTAGATAATTTGAAACGTAAAGGTTTATGTCGGTTTGCTATTTAAAAAACTATTTTAAACTATTTTTTCACGTCGGTGTTAAATATAAGACTGTTTATAATTCGAAATGAGCAAATTGTAGAGGTTTGTTTTCGTAGAGATTCCAATTCCAATCAGATAAAAATTAGACAAAACAGATAAAAAATCGAATTCGGATGAATGATTTAGGTATTTTACATTTAATTATAAAATTATACTTATGTTTCATACTTTTGACGTGACAACGTCTGATAAATCGATGAACGCCGGCTGCATGCACGAAAAAGTATGACTCTTGTCCCGTTACGTTACGCTCCTTGTCCCGTTACTACCGCGCGCGGTGGCTGAGGAAGCGGACGGGTGTGCGCCGCGCCCGACCGTCGCTTCAATTATTTATCATTCCTCGGAGCTCGCACGCAGACGTATGTTGTCACGTTAAAATATCGTCCGTAAACCGACTTTACAGACAACCAATTTTTTTTTGGTTGACCGTTTCAATTCATGGCTTTCAGTTTAAAGTAAACACAAAGAGCAATAAAAACAATTTTCTATTCTAATGGGTATTCTCAAGTGTAGTGCGATTGTACCTTTATTTGGCCTCTGTGACCACACCTGTTGAGTGTAGCAAAGATGAAAATTAATATAATATTGGATTACTTTCTGTCAATTTCGGGAATGGCCTTACCATTTTGATGTGTAGAATATGAAACACGATTAATAAAAGTTAATGTTCGAATTTACTTTAAAGATTTTTTGGTTCAGTGCCATTTTTGAAGAAAATCTAACGTGACTTAATGAATTCAGAGAAATTTCCGAATACAACAAAATTAAACATCTATCTCAGAGTGACCAGCGCAGTTCATTGCAACACATGATATTTTGCCGCCTGTACTTGTTGGATTATACCTTATTAGAGTGCGTCTGGCTTGGCAATACGTTGAGCATAGTTGTCGCAACTTTCACGTTTTTCTTACAACAAAAAAACTCATAAAAACCAGAGAAAACTGTATTTTGCCCCAAAAATCATCCGAACTCGATGATTCCATTTGAATAAAAAGACACTGGCAAATGCAAATTATGTTCGACGTCATAATTCATTCTTAAGGAAAAATAAGTGGCCAAGGTCGTGTCGAACACGCATGTGGTAAGGTTCTGTAGGTATGCTAAAATCTAAAATAAAACCACTCGGCGAGTATTGTTTGCATACACCACTCTGCAAAAAGATCAATGACTCTGTACTATAACAACTAAAGTGTATATTTATCGCTATATCTTGAAAATTTGTAATCACAGAGTGTTCAAAATAATTACCATTGAAACTTTTCCTTTCATGTTCCTCATACTACGGGACCCTAAAAAGTATTTAAGGTAGACGGCTACAATGTCGTCATAGTACTAGTACCCGCCAGTTAGCAGTCAGTTGATATTGTTTTGCAATTTTAGCTTTTCTATCAATATTCTACTAAATGTTTAATAGGGCGACGTACCCTTGGAATTATGATTAATAATTTAAACGGAAATACTCATTCATAACTGTAATAGTGGTGAAACTACAAGTGTTTAAAATTCTGATGTCGACAAACTAATGTTTTTTGGGGATTTTTGGAACTAAATTTCATCAGTGGGACGTTATATATTTCCAATTATTACAAAGCTCTGGATGACACTAAGGTAAGAGTGTTTGTTTATTGCGGAAGTTTATAAGTTATTCTAGTGATATAATCTACAATTTGAGTAATTTTACTATATATTGTACTTTTTAGGCGCATGGCGGCTAATGGTGCTCACTAACCCATGTCTGGCCTAATTTGCGCCAGAAATCCTGCTTTTCTGGCGAATATAAGGACACTGTTGTTAAGTGTTCATAAACCCGCCATTGAGTTCTTATTGCATTACGATAAGTGTTATATTCCTTTGATACAAAAAAAAAATAATTATTTGTCGTATCACTGCCCGGTGGCTATACGGGCGTACTTATGCATTTGCTTTTAAACTCGCCAGTATATCCTTATTGCTTTGAAATACGATTCATTTTTGTTTGATCCAGTAGCAAGTAGAGGAATCACATGTATATCAATGAACAAAATTAAATTCTAATTATTATTTTATGGTTACTCACGCTTTGTTTGATATTACTACTTTCAAGGAATACCTGATTTGTGTATTTCAGGAATACTATAATACCTAATTATCTATATTACTAACAATAATTGGATGCATAAAACCTCAATATATGCATCGCTTCTGACCGGTTTTAGGGTTCCGTGATATAATAAAAAATCTGTAATAATTTCGAAGTATGCAAAAAGAACGAATAGCGTACTAAAAATTATGAACTACTTATGCTGTGGAACAAAGCTCGAAAATCTTGTTTAAAACTTTATTACAATAATTTTTGGTATATGTTTGACCACAACTTACTTGAAAGAACGCGATGGTTTGATCGAAGATATAGCAAGTTTGTCTAGCATACATTATGATTCATTTTACATTTCTGTTTATCATGACGTCATCTGGAGGCTTGCATCAAGCGTCTTCCCGCCACTTGTATGAGGTCATCTGTCCATCTCGTGGTCTTCCTACTCTACGCTTGCCGGTGCGTAGTCTCCACTCGAGAACATTTTGGCCCCATCGGCCATCAGTTGTACGTGCTATGTGCCCTGGCCACTGCTACTTCAACTTGCTAACTCACCCTGCTATATCGGTGACTTTTGTACGTCTACGTATCTCTTAAGTTCTGATTCGATCACGTAGAGAGACTCTAAGCATAGCCATCTCCATAGCTTGTTGCATGACCTTGAGCTTCCTTATAAGGCCCATAGTTAGGGGCCACGTTTTAATGCCGTATGTCATCACTGGTAACACACACTGGTTGTAAGCTTTCGACTTGAGGGACTGGGGTATATTGGACGAAGACGCTTTTAAGTTTCCCGAACGCTGCTCAGCCGAGTTGGATACGACGATTGAACTCTCTCGCAAAGTTGGACCTGCCTAATCGGCTCGTTATCCTAGGTAGACGTATTCGTCAACAACTTCAATAGTGTAGTTCCCCACAGATATTGGGGTGGGCACTACATGGGCGTTAGACATAACCTTCGTTTTGTCCATGTACATTTTGAGACCCACCCGTTGGGAAACTCTATTGAGGTCTTCGAGTATCGTACTGAGGTCTTCCATCGGCTCTTCCGGGACTACTATATCGTCGGCAACCGAAGGTGAGTGAGTACTCGCCGTTAATATTGATGTCGAGCCCTTTCCATTCCAGAAGCTTGTAGGCATCTTCCAAACCGGCGATAAAATCAGTTTCAGAGAGACAACGTCTCTATGCCTCACGCTTCTCGTCAATGGAATTGTTCCCGAATTCTGGTCTTGTACTCGAACCGACATGGTGGCGTTGTTGTACAAACATTTCAGCACTTCGATATATCGATAGTCAATACGGCGTTGTTGGAGAGCCTCAAGCACCGCCCAGGTCTCGATCGAATCAAAGGCTTTCTTATAGTCCACAAACGCTAAGCAAAGGGGCAAGTTATACTCTTCGGTCTTCTGTATCACTTGCCGCAGCGCGTGGATGTGGTCTATGGTACTATAGGCTTTTCGTAAACCGGCTTGTTTGGGAGGCTGGAAGTCATCAAACCTGCGTTCAAGACGATTCGTGATGACCCTCAAAAACAGCTTATAAACATGGCTCAGAAGCGAGATGGGTCTGTAGCTCTTCAGCAAAGTGTTATCCCTTTTTTACCCGACTGCGAAAGAAGGAATACAAATACAACAAATACAATTTTTTATTACTTTAAGAAAGTACAATGTAATTACACTATATATAGTAACTAAACATTAATAAACTAAGATCTGATCAAATTGTACAAACAGAGAAAGTTGAGCAATGAGTCCCAAACTAAGCTCGCGGCTTGTATCTTGGGGCTCTCGTGAGATGTTACCAGGGGCCTTGTTGTGTACAACAAACAAGGTTAACAACTGTGAGTTACATGATAAAAAAATCTACTGAAGGTTGGACAAATTGTATTATTCAGTACTTTGTATGAGGAAAGGGAGAAGATGTATGCTACAGATGCCATATTGTACAAGAAGATAATCCATCCGTAACTATTCCTTATAGATGCTATGTATAAAAGCTTCAGTTTCATCGCGATCTAGACTAAGTAGCCAGATTCTAAGGTGCTTCTTCAAATGATACCGAGTGAGGTTTGACAGATTGCATTTTCTATACACATTATTATAAGTGCAGGGTAATGAATAGGCAGGACTCCGTTTGGCAAGGAGAGATCGAGCACGGGGGAGGTGTACTTTATAATGTCGCTTGTTTTTAGCAGTTCCAGTGGATTCTGGCCGACATGTCTGATTATAATGAGTTCTTAAGGTTGCATTGTACACAAATATCTGACGAACCCGCAGGACCCCAAACTCATCGTAGAGAGAGTCAGTCGGAAATCAGAAAGGTTTTCGTAAGATTACCTTTAACAAAGCTCGTTGAGCCCTCTCCACGGTCATGAATACTGTTTGACCTGCACTGCCCAAGACAGTTATGCAATATTGCAACACTGACTGACACAGGGCGAAGTAGATTTGCCGCAAAAGAGGCAGAGGAGCACAGTCACGTAAAGTTTTCATGACGTAAATCTGCTTACGGGTACGCGAGGCTATATCCAGTATTTGCTGTTTGAATGATAAATTCTCATCAATTGTAACGCTGAGATACCTAATGTGTTGTGTTCGATCAATGAAACTACAAGAGCAGTGAGAGGATTGACTTTGCAAGCCATTTGAGCAATAGTGAATTTGCAGTTTCATGTTAGATGGAGGTTGTGATACACAAGTTTTACTGAAAGGGATGTATTTCGTTTTCGAAGTGTTTAGAGTAAGAAGATTTCTATCAAGGCTTTTTGCAATCTCAGACAGACCATTCTCAGCTAGGTCATAGACTCGCCGCCAGGTGTTTGCGTGAAATATAATCGCGGTATCATCGGCATACGTGATAATTTCGCCATTTAAGAGGTTACTGTTTAGAATGTCATTGATGTAGATAAGGAAGAGCGTGGGGCCGAGGATGCTGCCCTGCGGAACTCCGTAATCAATAGAAAGTGGCTCGCTGCAGTAATCCGAAACTTTAGTGAACTGTTTACGATTCAACAAGTAAGATTTGAACCACTTCAGGGCCAAGCCTCTCACCCCAGAGCAGTCGAGCTTCCTTAAAAGTAGGCCAACCGAAATCGAATCAAAGGCCTTTGCCATGTCTAGGAATACGCCAATGCATTTTTCCCCACTGTCTATAAAAGAAGAGACTAAGTTGACACGAAGTGTGGCCGCGTCTTCGGTTGACCTACCTCTCCTGAAACCAAACTGTCTATCAGATATTAGCTTATTTTTTTCCAGAAAACTAGCGAGCTTGTGATTAACTAGCTTTTCTAGAACTTTTGAAAGTACACTGAGAAGAGCAATCGGCCTGTAATTCCATTTTTATAAATCGGGGATACTGCTGCCACTTTCCTGCACTCGGGAAAAGTACCGGTCTTTAAGCTCAAGTTAAAAATAAAAGTCAGTGGGGTGAGAATTGAACTAAGTGACTTCTTGACTAGTTCTACAGAAATAGAGTCACAATCGGGGGCGCTATCGTTCTTGAGACCAGCGATTACCTTAGCTACTTCACGCGGATCAGTGGGGCGAAGAAACAAAGAGTCAGAACATAGAGAATTAGGACTATACAAATCAATCAGAGTTCCCTCTGTTTCTCCTAGTTTAGATAGAATGGCGTTGGCAAGGTTTCTGCCCACAGAAGTGAAATATTCGTTACAATGGTTAACTGGATTATCAGTTTTGTTGTTCGATTTTAGTAAATCGGAGGAGCCGGTGTTGCGTTTGGAGGTATAACAGATCTCTTTATACTTTTCCACAGGCGTTTAGGATCATTTTTATTTTTATTTAATACCTGGCTATTATATTCTGTTTTTATTTTACGTAAAAGACTGTTGCAAAAATTCCTATACCTAGTGTATATGACACGGCGAGATGGATCATTAGGGTATTTTACCGAGTCAAAGTGAAGCTTGTCTCGGTGTCTCATGCATCTCACCAAACCTGGAGTAATCCAGGGTTTCAAGGACGTGAGTTTTCTGCCCAATTTTCGGGTTACCGTATGTTTGGATATTACATTCCCTAAGATATTGTTTAAACAATTGGCAGCAGCGTTTACGCAAGTGCTGGTAAAAATAGGAGACCAGTCAACGTTGTTTAACTCTGCAGTAACATTATTTAGGTTAGTTTTATTTTGATAACATGGTTTATGTTTGGCTGCTTGAACTTTTAAGGAGGTTGCCACTATCACGATAGAGTGATCGGTGACGGAGGTGTTACATATTAAACCAACAGATTTGGCGCGCGACTTGATGAAAATATGGTCTAAGCAGGTTCTAATTCGGGTTGGGCTTGTTATCGCTGCAAGAAAACCGTGAGATGCTAGCAGACAAAGGTAGTGTGATACTTGTTTTTTAATGGGATCGCAAAGGTTTATGTTTACGTCACCCGCAATGATGACAGAAGTTTCACACTGGATACTATTTAGAACCCCTTCAAGTGAACGTAAAAACGGTTCCAGATTAATTACAGATGGTGAACGATAGATACCTAGGATAGTAAGTTTTCCATCTAGTTGAATCATTAATGAGGAGGGTTATGTTTTTCGAGCGTATGTTTGTATGTATATTTCTTTGGCACGCCCTAGAGCTTAAACGGCTGGACCGATTTTGATGTGAGTGGTGCCAATAGATTCGTCTTAGTCGTGAAAGTGACACTGGGTACATCAAAATAAAAATAAAACAAAATTAAGGATTTTTGGCGGCAAAAAGTAATCTCAAAAAAAAAGTTTTCAAAATACATCGAGTGTGGTATCAAAGTAAAGAATTTTTAACAGTAATTACGAATATATGTATAACTTATATGTTTTATTGCAGTTTGGAATAGGAAATGCTAATAAATCACATCACACTTATAATATAAATGCGAAGTTTGTGTTAGTTTGTTACTTCTTCACGGTAAAACGGCTTGAGGGGTTTGGCTGAAATTTGGCACACTGGTAGTTTATAATCTGGATTAACACATAAGATACTTTTAATCCCAGGATTCCTGCGGGAACGGGTAAAACAGGATTAAACCTATTTCCTATCTCAAAAAATCACCGACACCTGTTCCATTATAATTGTGTTTTAAGGTATGGAGAGGGGAGAAAAGAGGGGGGGGGGGGGGTGTTTCAAGTGTATGTATGTATGTGGGTATGTATGTAAATCTATATGTTTCTATATGATCACCTAAAGTCTAAAGGGCTTGACCGATTTTGATGTGAGAGGTGTCGTTAGATTTGTTTTCACTTGCTGAGTGTCAAAGGCTATATTTGTTTGTAATAAAAATCATACATCTCACACAAATATAAAAAACGCGTGTTTTTTGTAACTTCCAACGAACTTTTTCGTAATAAACAAGTGATTTTACTAGATTTTTTCTAAAGAATGCGCAATAATCTTTTACAGCGATTGTAAGCATACTTTCTCACAAAAACGTACACTCAATAGCGTATTAAGCGTAAAGAAATCGTAAGTTAGGCTGCAAAAACCTCTTTTCTGCAGTCGGGTATTTTGTTTTTATTATAACATTGATACTTGTTTGAAGAACTAGTACTTAGTTAAAAAAAAAAAAAAATTTAGTACTAGCACTCACTTGACCCTCCCTGCAATATGTATGGGCGCACGGACGGTATATTCACGTTTGACATGCGTGACATGTTTAGCTCGTATTGATTCTGAAGTAGAGATATCTTAAATATCTTTGTGACTATTTTTTTAAATATTGCTGCTGCTTTGTTTCATTTAATTAAGTTTAAGTACTTTTTGTGGTGCGCAACTCTCAGTGCGCAAACCTAACTCGCACTTGAAGCGATTCATGTGTTGCTATCATTGTATAACTACAAAGTTTTTATTTCTATAAATATTATAGAAAATGGTAATTAATAAGATAATTTAGTTGACAGTGCACGTATGTAAGTGAAATGAAAAAGTAAACAAAGTAAAGTAAATAAATTATTGAATTTCAGAAATCAGTACAAACGAAAGCCTTCACCTACAAGTGTTCTATTTAGCTCTAGAATAAAATATTATTAAAGTATTTTTCTTTTTTGTTTTGTTGTATTGCAACTTTAAAGGAAGGTAATAAAGTTGAGATTCGCGTGAGAAACTGGCGATTTAATGTGCAGTTTAGCGCATATTGGTACGTTCCTGGCGGGTACCCGTACACTGGGGTCTTTTTCACAATATAAGCCAATATCATTTATTTTCCATTAGGATAATTTATTAATACCTATTTACATCATATCTTGGATAAATTCAGTAACAACTTATCCAAATTTCCTTTTGATACATCTATTGGTTGTAGAGTAGTGACGTTGTAAAGTCGATGAAATGCAAAACCTGGCGATTATTGGGCCGTCTACCTTACGTAGTGGATAAAGTGTGATGAAATTATACCATTTCTAGATCGATTTCAATAGATATCATAAAATCATACAATATACTAATCAATAAATACAATACAAACCTTTTCGTAAAAGTAAATAAAAAAGGAACTCTTTCCGACCTATCGTTAGTGGTTACAGTATAAACACGCGTCGTTTACACAATTCCTTCGGAGTTTACTTTTATTTGCTATGCAATTGTCCGTGGGTAGCTTTTAACCCTAATTAATTGGTCTGCCTAAATAACAGGTAGATGCTTAAGGCTCGCTTGGTGTTATTTAAGGACGTATGTGCTTTTAAAACTATTCAAAAGGGTCGCTTCTGTTTGTAGAACAAGTGCCAGCCTAAATACTTCAGGTGGCCTAGCATGCGTAAAAAAATATGATTGCTGTGTTTGCCGGTGCGTGGTCTCTACTCGAGAACTTTTTAGGGGCCCATCGATCATCATTTCTGCATGCTGTGCCCTTAAACCACTTAAAAACCTGTTTTAGCTTATGCTAATGAAGCTCTTTCATATGATACCCCAAATGATACGGTTAATTCACTTCAAAATTTGGAACCTCATTCCTTGCATAAAGACACAATTTTTTTGTGATTAAATTAAAACTGTCTAGTTTTCGGTTATTTTCCTATATGTGTACACAATGTTTCTTGCCAAATTTCAAAGTTCTAGGTCAACGGGAAGTACAAGGGAATCTAAACCTATGGGAGGTTTTGATTCCCTTGTGAGTGTCGAAATGTGCGTTTTTTACGACATATTCGGCTGTTTTTTTTTTACGAAACCTGAGAAATTTGATTTTTCTTTCTGCAGCAAGAAACTATAGATCTGCGTAGGTATATGGTTTTAATTTCAATACGACAAACTTTCTTTTTATTTCAATACGATACCTTCACGCGTTCCAGAGATACTGGTCTTGATTTTCCTTTTGAGGTACATAAACTTAAAAAAATAAGTATTTAACAGTGCAGTTGTATTTTGTTTTTACTGGCTATCTGATAATTATTATTTTTTTAGCCTTACGTTGATTTAAATGTAAAGCACGCTGAAAATTTACTCAATATAATTATGCAAAGAAACGTGGTTACTCACTTCTATTTCGAATAGAAATCTCCAACTATACTTTCACCCGCATTTACGGTCATTTTCAAAATGAGCTGCTCTTTTGACGTTACTCAATATAATTCACATAACAAGGTGGAAGCAAGAAGGACCCTGACATCAGAGATCGTGGCTGAAGTATGCGACAATTTCTGTGAAAGGTGTGACTGTGAAAATGATGTTTGACAGATTGGAGTGACGAACCGAACTTGCTATGCCGCAACGATGAGATTTTGATTTAAGCTTTATGTCGCCGCACTAAAGCCTAATTCATATTGATTAGTTTAGAGGCATCTATTTAGCCGTTTCGAATTATGTTCAAAATCAAAATTGTTTTAATCGTGTAAGTGGTCTAAAGATGCACTTAAGATCCATTATCATCATCATCATTGACTTAACCACTGTTGAACATGGGGCACGTCTAGGCTTGCTAACTCTTTATTGACGGATATGCTGGAGACTAGAAATTAAGGACTGGACCAAACAAAAACGGATCTGCCTCCAAAATGTACACAAAAGAAAGGAAACAAATAAAACACTTTATTTTAATTCGAAATGAATTTAAGAAATTTAATATTACCTACATAGATGGATACCGTGGATCGGATGACACGTTAAATTGTAGGTCCCGGTTGTTCAGCAATCGTCAAGCCAAGTCAGAGGCCTTTCGGCGGCTTAATAACTCTGACAATAGGGCTGGCCACTCAGTCTATACGAACTTACTTACTTACCTACATAGAAATCATAACGAAGAATAGTTTTTAAAAATTTACTTGACTTGTGATTTTAGCACATATTTTTATTCTTCATGGCGTATTTGTAGAAGTCTTTCCATTTATACTCGAAGCAATTTTTATCTGCAGTTCTGGATTTCTGTCTGACTTAACTAAGTTTACCATAAAGCGGGACAATTAGCGTCCCGCAGATATATTTCGCGGGATACATTAATTGAGCGCTGAAAACTGGACGGCCGGCCTCACGCGGAAAGTTTAATTAACCCTAGGCGTGTCGATCATCTCAGTTTTATACCAATCTATGTCCAGCAAAGGTATTCACAATTATCGGATTCAGGTTCGATTTGGAAGAAAACTAATCTGAATTACTACCCAACCTATGACCAGTTTTCATTTTGGTATGTATTGTCTATTTATTTTTATCATACCATCAGCATTAGATCAACAAGTGTGTCTTTAAAATGAAATTGAAAAAGTATAACAAAAATGAAAACCATTAAATTTTAATGATGTTCCTAATATTGTGTTTAAAATTTCGTCACACATTTTCCCTAAGCACTTGTAGGGATTTTATATTTTCATAAAAAGTACGCAAAATAGAGCTCTTATTTAATATGTGTAAAAGTTTTAATGAATAAAACAGCACACATTTTACATATTACCATGCAAAAAATACTTGTTTCAGAAAATAAACCATAACGGCTGTAAAACCTTTTACACGTTTACATTAAAATGCATACGTGATGTAATAATATTAATTAAATACATTATTGCAATAAATGATCCCAATACCACGCTCTATTTTTACCAGACTGCGTAAGAAGGAGGGTTATGTTCTTCGAGTGTACGTATGTTTGTATGTATGTATGTAAGTATGTATGTATGTTTCTATATGAGAACCTACAGCCTTAGCAGCTTGACCGATTTTGATATGCTAGGTGTCATGAGATTCATCATCGCTTCCAGAGCGTCATAGGCTATATTTTTTTGTAATAATAATAATACATCTCTCTAACGAAATCACAAGTTAGACTGCTTTTCTGCTAAATCTGCTTTTCTGCAGTCGGATATTTTGTTTTTCTTTTAATACTTGTATTAACTGTTGCCATATTCTCAATTAACTTCGAATGCCGCACTCAATTACGCTTCCGGGACGTATAAGGCGCGTCGCCCACACGAGCTGGAGTCATGGCGGCGTCGAGGCACGGGCGCACAAGCGGCGCGCCGCTTCTACGTTTCCTTCAGGTTCAAATGGCAGTGCGCCCACACACTAGAGTCGCGTCGCAGGCGACGCGGAGACGAGGCGCGGTCCGTCCGGACCGCAGGGGTGCGGTGCGCGACCGCGCCGTGACTCCACCGCCATTTTGTTATTTTGTTTCGTGCGTAGACGTGTATACACTGTAATGTGTGAAGGAAGCATAGCCGCCCGCGTCTCGACTCTAACATAAACACGACGCCTGGACTGTGCCGCGACGCCGCCGCGACTGCGCCCGACTTACCAGTGAGCGACGCACCTAAGAGCTGTAAGGAGCAAATTTGGAGCTAATTAATCATCCCAGAGTAAACGTGTAATATCGATCAATGTTAAACGTTTCGTTGGACGTTTGACAGTTATAAAGGTACTTATACATCGTCAATCATTCATCGTTATCTCTATCTCATTTTCTTGTATAATGTCATCTGCTGACACTGTACTTATAAAGCCCAGTTTCAAGCCGATTTAGTTATGATATTGTCGACCCATCTCAACTTGCCTTGGCTACAACTCCGTCACAACCTTGCTGCACATGCCATCCCTACTTCGCAGGTCTATTCCAAGGTGGAGATTTTATTACTAGGTTAAAAGTTATTTAATTTCAATGGGTAACAATCTCAAAAACCTAAGAAACCATCAGTCATTAACTATTTATTATTCTGCAATAGTAATACATCGCTTTATAATCCCAAGAATTATTAGCGAAGCAAGAATTATAATTAGCAAGACTATGCATCTGATTCAACAAAATTCTTTAATTTACAGAAAATCTTCAAATATCTTTTATTTTAGTCCATGTTGTTTAATTTTAATATGGGTTAATAGATATGTTATTTAAACTTTATAAACCTTAGCCTTAATCCGAGTACGTATTTCCCTTTCCATTTTCTTTACAAAAAAAAACATATATTTATTAATTTCGGGTAATTTTACACAAACGCGTAAAAATTGTTAATATTATCGATATCAATCTAAACCCATTCAGTCAAACGTATTTTTATCATTAATTAGTACATGAGGCTTAGTCCTTCTTAATTACCTCGGATTTACTTTGAATAGCTAATCGATATCATATGCATATCTTTTTAAGGGCTTAAACTATAATAAAACTGTCTTGAAATAGGTAAGTATTTTTGTGGGTTTTCACGAATAAGCTACACATAAGTTATTGATGAGGATTTATTTGATAAGTATTTTGTTTAAAAGAAAATAATTTCCTGGTTTTATTCTGTTTGAGTTGAAGTTTGACCGTGCTAACATGATTTGGACTTGGGTTTTGTTTTTGGCAGGTGAGTAGTTATCTTTCGACATAGTTTTTGACATTGTGCTATTCTGGATTTTCTTGTAAAAAAATACTAACTCAGCGATGGGTAAAAGACCCGGTTTTAAGCCTCGTCGGGTTATTACCCAGTAACGACCCGTTTCGACCCAGGTTTAAGCCCTTTCGGCCGGGTGATAAATAAATAAATAAATATTTGTGGACATTTAACACAAGACCATCTAGCCCAAACTTAGCAAAGCTTGTGCTATGGAACTAGATGGCTGATAGAATACATATATACTTTTTAAATATATACCTACATATGATACATAGAAACACCCAGACACAAAACAAACATGCTCATCACACAAATGTTTGCCCTGGGTGAAGATGGAACTCACGACCTTCAGCTCAGCTAGCAGACATACTACTAACTGAGCTAAGTACAAGGCCAAATCTCGATACAACATGCAAGCTGCAGAGAGGTGCAGTGCTGTTTAGTGCATACAGTAGCTGTATGCACTAAAATGCTGTTTGCCTGTTGGGAAGCCTAAAAACCGTTATTTACAATTTCAATAATGTTTAGGTAGGTACTCGTTATATCTTATACTAAAGTAAACCTAACAGTAAACGTTTACGGAACTAAATTTAAAGAACATGTATGGTAGTTAATTTTAGCAGAACAAAGTAAAGCATTTTTTTAAGTTTCTGAGATATGATTAAAAACCCCAAAATTAAAGTTTTGCCCCCTGTCTCCGCGCCACGGTTCCGACCTTCGGGGGTTTTAAGTATATTTAACAGAATATCTCTGAAAGTACTCTATCCACTTTCGAAAACACTAAATCGACGTTTTCTCTCTCATAGTAATATTTTGGTATTATGAAGTTTTATACTATAAAATATTCGCCAGTTCACCCTCCCCACTATTTCCTAGCACCACGCACCCTTCTGTTACGTCCTGCTTCTCTTACGAAATTAGTTTCACCCAGTAAATTAGGTCGTTTGGATATATAACTCTACCTAATATATAACCTAATAACCCTCAGCACATCTTTGAATAAGACGAAAGACATATATATGGGTTCTTTTTTTTAAGTTTACCAGTCAAATTCTTTAAGTTTCGTTTCAGATTACAAATTGCTAAAGTGAAATATTTGTGTCTTAATTTTTTTTTTTTTAATTAATAGATTTATTTTTTTGCGTTCATAATATAGCTATGTTCGGTATAAAAAATGAATATAGTGGGGCCAATTTAAAAGGTCACATTTGTCACGTTTCAGTGTCCGTATTCACAATCTTTCGATTTAGGATTCTTCTCACAGTCAGTCCTAATTTAAATATAAGGCGCGTCGCTCACTGGTAAGTCGAGGCGCGGTCGTGGCGGCGTCGCGACACAGTCGAGGCGTGGTGTTTATGTTTGAGCCGAGGCGCGGGCGGCTATGCTTCCTTCACACATTACAGTGTAAACACGTCTACGCACGAAACAAAATGGCAGTGCGCCCACACACTAGAGTCGCGTGTAGAAGCGGCGCGCCGCTTGTGCGCCCGTGCCTCGATGTCGCCCCGACTCCAGCTCGTGTGGGCGACGCGCCTAAGAGATCAAATGGAGCTACATGCATTATTTTCGTGACGAATCCGATATCGAACGATTGTGAATAAGAGTAGGTACCGAAATGTGTCAAATGTGATCTATTAAATTGGCTCTACTTTAATCAGAAGTTTGTTCTCATAGTCGTGGCTAACAGCGCCTACGCAGCCCGCATCATCGGCGGCGATCCGACCACCATCGACCAGTACCCAAGCATAGTGCAGCTGGAACGATTCAGGAACAACGTCTGGGGCCAGAGTTGCGCTGCAAACATCATCAGCAACTTCTACGTTCTGTCAGCTGCGCACTGCTTCAATGACGAGTGAGTATACAAGTAAATAGTCTACTTATGACAACTGGAGCTAAAACGTTGAAACTTGACATAAAAAGTGGATGCAATTCAGGCACTTCGTCTCTTGAACCAAACGAGTATGTGCTCACTGGTTCATGTGCCTCTACTTCATTTGAGCAGCCTTTGGGTAGCACTACACGCTCATGATATGACATCTCTATCTTAACTTGAGTCTGCTTGCAATAAATTACTATTCCAAATGTGTCGTACTTACCGCAGATGTATTGAAGTTTCATTCTGTCTCCAGAAACAAATCAAAATGAAATGTTATTGAGAAATGTCATTATTATCGTACGTGTTATTTTGGATTCTATATCTGTGGAGAGTTTTGGCATAAAATGTATCAGGAATGATTCCTGTTCTCGTTTTTAGGGTTTCGTACTTCAAAAGGAAAAAACGGAACCCTTACGACGCTGGCCAAGTGCGGGCGGGTTGGCAGACTTCACACATCTTCAAGATCATTGAGAACTCTCAGACATGTAGGTTTCCTCGCGATGTTTTCCTTCACCGTCTGAAATTGGCGGCAATCAACGATACGCATGTTTCCTGCAGCCTAGGCGAGAGACCGTCTGGGTTCGAATCCCGCGGCACGCACTCTTTCTTTTCGAAGTTATTTTTAATTTAATCACAAAAAAATAGTGTCTTTATGCAAGGAATGAGGGTCCAAATTTTAAAGTTCTTTAACCGTATCATGTGGGGTATCATATGAAAGAGCTTCATTAGCATAAGCTAAGACAGGGTTTTTAAATATTTTTACGATGTATATTTTTCGTTTTATGAAGGAAAATATAAAAAAATATATGATTTCCCCCTTTTATCTACTAGTTTGTACGGAACCCTTGGTGGGCGAGTCTGACTCGCACTTGTCCGTTTTTTTTTCATAGTACTTGTATTTGTTGGGATAAATAATAAAATGTACTTAATTATTTAATTGGGATGTGTTCGTTGTGGTCGCAGTTTTGACATCAAAATACTAGTTTGTAACGAACCGGTGGGCGAGTCTGACTCGCACTTGTCCGGTTTTATTTTTGCACTTACGCTATTTAACCTAATAATCTTCGTTCTAGCCCGGACCTGGTTGCTGGTCTGCGTCGCATCAGAGCTGGATCCACCTACCGCAACAGCGGCGGAGTGATCCATGAACTGTCCCAAGTGATCCTTCACCCTGAGTACACCGTGGTATCGACCTACGACGCTGACATAGCTCTGGCTCGTCTTTCTGAGCAGCTGATCTACAGCGACGTTATCAGCACCATCTATATCCCGAGCCAGGGCTTCGAATTACCTGATAACTTAGCAGTTGTACACGCTGGATGGGGTACCAC
Organism: Lycia hirtaria; assembly: GCA_947563715.1. Classification (NCBI taxonomy): domain Eukaryota; kingdom Metazoa; phylum Arthropoda; class Insecta; order Lepidoptera; family Geometridae; genus Lycia; species Lycia hirtaria. The sequence goes on from OX387384.1 coordinate 10,588,414, forward strand.
TGTAGTTAGTATTCTGTCCATGATTACATGCATACACAAAACCACGCATCCACTATCTGTATAAGACTTAGTAAGTAACAGTTTAGGGCCTAACACCGACCTCAAAAAATAGTTGGTGTACGCAACTACTTAGGTAGGAGTTTTGATTAATTTTTTCGGTATTACGTAACAGTTGTTATTTCTGCTTTTTAGTTACATGAATTCTTTTGAAGTCGATTTAATATTTTTTTATTACTTTTAATTATTATTATTTTTAGGGTTTGTACCTCAATAGGAAAAAACAGAACCCTTTTTAGGATCACTTTGTTGTCCGTCTGTCCGTCCGTCGGGTGTCAAGACTTTTATCTCGGGAACGCGTGAAGGTATCGAGTTGAAATAAAAACCATATACGCAGATCTTTAGTATCTTGCTGCATAAAGAAAAATAAGGTTTTAAGTTTTCGTAAAAAAAAGTTACAGCCCAATATATCGTAAAAAACGCACATTTCGACACTCACAAGGGCATCAAAACCTTTGGGGGTACTTCCTGTTGACCTTAAACAATTAAATTTGGCAAGAAGCATTGTGCTATAGTACACATATAGGAACAAGTCCGAAAATTTGTCATTTTTAATTTAATCACAAAAAATTGGGTTTTTATGCAAGCAAGGAGGGTCCAAATTTTAAAGTGCTTTAACCGTATCATGTGGGGTATCATATGAAATAGCTTAATAATCACAATCTAAAATAGGGTTTTTAATATTTTTACGATGAATTTTTTTCGTTTTTTGAAGGAAAATATAAAAAATATGTACATATTTCCCCCTGTTATCTACTAGTTTGTACGGAACCTTCGGTGGAAGAGTCTGATTCGCTCTTGTTTGGATTTTTATAGTTTAAGCTCTCAAAATGATATGCAGATATCGATTAGGTATTCAAAGTAAATCTGGTAATTATGTCGGATTAAGACGTGTACTGAGTGTAAAAAAAGTGGAAAATTTGATTTGTGTTAATTTTTTTAAAATTTATTAAATCATTTATATAGGGAACCCTACCGCACGGTGGAATATTAGACGGCGTATTTGTTTTATGACATAACAAATGCGCCGTCCAATATTCCAACGTGCGGTAGGGTTCCCAGAAGACTGGCAGCGTTTCCTCGTTGTATGGCTAAACTTTGCCTTTGAGCAAAATACGTGCCAGCTCTGGGATGTCGAAATCGAAGCGAAGACAACGAGGACAAGTCGTTTTCCCAAATCTTAATAAAACATTTTTGTGTCAGACGACAACAATACATAAAGACACTATTTTTTGTGATTAAATTTAAAATGTCCAGTTTTCGGATTTTTTCCTTCTACACATATAGGAAAAAATCCGTAGAACACATATAGTTTGTACGGAACCCACCGTGAGCGAGTCTAACTCGCACTTGTCCGGTTTTTTTATTTATATTTACTCGTTTTGCTTGAAACTATATGTTTGATTCACAAACTTCACTGGGTAAGTTTGTTTAATTTTCAAACACACCTATACTAATGCAACATTTAAATTTTGGGTTATAAAGTATGCTAGATCTTTTGACATAGTACAAGTAATAATCCTACCCACCTACTTACTACCTTTCGTTCAAATAGATAAAAAAGTAATCATATCTAATTAAATGATGATTTTGTTTGATCGAAGTAGATTGTTTAATTTTTTTATCTTTATAATACTAAGGACCGAATTTATTGCATAACAGCTCTTGAAAAGTCATGAATGTGTATCGTATTCCATGTTTTTGTATCTAAAAATTTGTAAACAGTTCAAAATTTTCACATCTGAAGGGACTTGAACCCGAATATCCCAATCAGTACTTGGGAGCCTTTACCAATTCAGCTACAGGTGAGTCACATGAGATGGTCGAAACTTCCGAACACTTTTTTTTCGAGTCAACCAATAAAGCACTGGTAGCGCCATCTGTAACATTATAACATATACTTCAAGTAATAACATACTTCAAGAGTGTCATTTCATTTACAGTCAGGTGTCCCGATTTCATCTCGAATCCTCCTGGATGTGACTATCTACACCATCAACCGTCAGCTCTGCACTGAACGCTACGCCAACCGGCCGCGACCTTCTGTCGTCACAGAGAACATGATCTGCGCTGGTATCCTGGATGTGGGGGGCAAGGACGCCTGCCAGGGAGACTCCGGGGGACCCCTCTATTTCGGCAATTATCTTGTCGGCGTTGTGTCTTGGGGCGCTGGCTGCGCTGATGCACACTTCCCAGGAGTCAGCACGAGAGTGTCTTCATACACTGATTGGATCGTTGAGAACGCTGTTTAATAATAGCATTATTTGAATACACTATTTCTGAAGTAATTCGAGTTTTTTTTATTAATTACATGTATAGCAATTAAATGCTATACCGGATAAAAAGGAAATACCATTGAATTAAAAAGTGGCAATAAAAAAAAAATGGAGCAAAAAAGAAGAACCCTCGTGGATTCTTCTTTGGTTATAAAAGTCGAAAGTTTAAAAATAATTTTGCAAAAAAAAAACTATTTTTTTATTTATTTTATTCTGTTTTTTAGTATTTTTTGTTATAGCGGCAACAGAAATACATCATCTGTGAAATTTTCAACTGTCTATCACGGTTCATGAGATACTGCCTGGTGACAGACGGACGGACAGACTGCGGAGTATTAGTAATAGGGTCTCGTTTTATCCTTTGGGTACGGAACCCTAAAAACTGAACAAACCGACTTCAAAATACGCAATATACGCACATACGCTACTTGTTGTTCACTTTTCTACAGGCGTTTGGATAATATTATATCAGATATTTTGTTATAAAACCCAAAGTAATGGATCGATTTCGATAAAATTTATATGGGACCACCTCTGAAGCATGATCTACCATACACAAAAAGAATCATCAAAATCAATCCATAATTAGCTGAGTAATCGGTGAACAAACATCCAAAAATAACGTACAGACCGAATTGATAACATCCTTCTTTTTGGAAGCGGTTAAAAAGGAACTAACCCACACACAATACCATATTTTGGAAAAAGAGACATTTCGTTAAAAAAAACGCTAAATGTATCCAGTGTGTATAAGTAAATAAAACTTAAAGCATATGTACTTACTTACCTTAAAAAATGGAAAAATTTTGCGTATTCGAATCTTTTAGCAAAATCTTGTTTTCCAAAAAATGTTTTACTGTGATTGGTTCCTGTTTGCATAACTAGATCCAATTTATACTGCGAGAGTAATTCCAAATTCCAATCACATGGATTGTTTGTCTGCCTATCGCATGCCAGTTAGTTTTTATCTTTCTGTTACAAAGAATTCAATTAAAGTCTTCAGCCTGGGATAAGGAATGTAGGATGGCATGTGTTCTACGCCTGTTCCATGATGTTTCTTTTCATTTCTTTGTAAGGTCCAAAGAGAAAACGCTACTATTCCAGGATTACATTGTATAGTAAGCATTTCTGTCGGTCCTGTTGTTGTAGGAGAATTTAGGTCACAGATGCGCTATCAAAACGTGCTTATTTCGAATATAATTTTGAATTTATGACGTCCTGGGTAACACGTTATCAGCATTATTCTCTATATGTACTTAGGAAGTAGATAATACAATTGATGAAAAAGATAAAGGAAAACTTTTTGGGTACAAGTTTTTACTAATGTAAAGAGAAATGACGTAGAACTGACGGCCGATGGGGCCGAAAAGTTCTCGAATGGAGACCACGAACCGACAAGCGCAGCGTAGGAAGACTAGCAACAAAGTGGACAGAAGATATCATACAAGTGGCACGGAGACGCTGGATGCAGGCTGCTTCCAACCGTCTTTTTGGAAATCCATGGGGGAGGCCTATGACCAGCTGTGGACTTCTTGTGGCTGAGATGATGATGATGATAATTTTAGTTGCAAGATTTACTAAAATTATACTCAAATCCATTGAGCTGTATGTACTTACGAACGAGAGCAGACACCAATCATAGCTACATTGTTACATTCAACTGCGGCTAGAGCGCCGCATCTCACCCAGTGGCTTACTAGTGAAGCGAGTGCTTTCGACGTTTTGCTGGCGAGAAAACACACCAAAATGAAATTCTGCGTTGCAAGTATCGATCAGTTCGTATAATCGAAGATAAACGATGTAATTATTATTCCAGCGCTGTAACGCTGTTTTCTTTATTTTACCAAAATATGTGACAATAATTTTGCTTCAGATATATAGCTCCTCTACAGCTCAATGCTCATTTCGGTTCTCGGATAACAATGCAATATTACCGAGCTGATCTGATGATGGTATCTGAATGTATTGGCAGGAACTTCCTGTAGGAAAATACTAAGATAGATTAGTTTGGGCTCATTAGCTGTGTTGCCTTGGTACCTTGTACTACACATAATGTCAGGATGTCTCTATAGCATGTTTTCTAAACCTGAACGTTATCCGTTTTCGATGGTTCTTTTTTTTACCGACTTCCAAAAAGGAGGAGGTTCTCATTTCATCGGAATTCTGTTTTTTTAGGGTTCCGTACCTCAATAGGAAAAAACGGAACCCTTATAGGATCACTTTGTTGTCCGTCTTTCTGTCCGTCTGTCCGTCCGTCCGGGTGTCAAGACCTTTATCTCGGGAACGCGTGAAGTTATCGAGTTGAAATTAAAACCATATACGCAGATCCATAGTATCTTGCTGCAGAAAGAAAAATAAAATTTCTCAGGTTTTGTAAAAAAAAGTTACAGTCGAATATGTCGTAAAAACGCACATTTCGACACTCATAGAGGAATCAAAACCTATGGGGTATTTCCCGTTGACCTAGAACTCTGAAATTTGGCAAGAAGCATTGTGTTAGAGTACAAATATAGGAAAAAATCCGAAACCTGGACATTTTTAATTTAATCACAAAAAAATAGTGTCTCTAATGCAAGGAATGAGGGCCCAAATTTTAAAGTGAATTAACCGTATCATGTGGGTTATTATATGAAAGAGCCTCATTAGCATAAACTAAAACAGGCTTTTAACACATTCTTCGCCCCCTGCAGACCCTTCAATTCAGCTGGGAACCAAAACTTTTTAGGCGAATTTTGATTAAGTACAGAGTGGCCGCGCAAAGCAACGTTGACTGCCTCAAACGCCGGCGGTTTACTGACTACTACAAAATGAACGAGACGCTAACTCGGATCCGAGTGGTGAGCAGGGAATGTGTTAAATATTTTTACGATATATATTTTTCGGTTTATGAAGGAAAATATAAAAAAAAATATGATTTCCCCCTTTTATTTAGTTTGTACGGAACCCTCGGTGGGCGAGTCTGACTCGCACTTGTCCGGTTTTTTTTTATGTATGTTCCCCGATTACTCGAAGACACCTGGATCGATTTGAAAAATTCTTTTTTGGTGAAACGGTTCCCAGGTGTTCCCATAGAAATTTTGTCAAAATCGGTTCAGTAATTTGGTTTTTATAAAAAAATAATTGGAAAAAAATATATCATCCAAGTAAACGAATTGCGTATTTTGAAGTTGGTTTTTTTAGTTGTTTGAAACGATTACTTGTTGTTTGTATCAAATGTTGTTGGAATCATAAATTGCTATGCATGTACAGTTTGCCTTTTTCAAATTTTGTTAAAACTCTTAAGTTCAAAAAAAATAAGTTAAAATTTTGATAAAAGTAAATAAGTAACCATGAATGGTTCCAATCACCATTGAACCAAATAAAAAAAAGAATTATCGGATAATATTTAATGCCAGAAACCTGTTTTCTCTCCTGATGTATGAAAAAAAATCGCATGGTTCTCAAAAAAAATTCCATGACAACTATGCACTTAAAAAGTTCCAAAAATTGTTGTCTAGTTTCGAAGGAAATTCATTACCATCAGTTGCTCGAAATTAATACAAAACATAAGCCTGTGAGTCCACCCTCTATCTGCATGACAATCGGCAGGAACGTAGGTACAATATGTACAGAACCCACTATGCAAATTCCATAGCCGCTTTTACCCTACTTTACCGTGATTTATACTCTCCGAAATATATCTCTGCGGAATGTACCTAAGTTAAATAAGAAGCTGAGGATATTTTATCTTTGGTCCTTTATTAGCCAAAAATATTATTATTATTTAAATATTTATTTATTTATAAAGTTCACCTACACTGTGTACATCTATACATTGACAATAAAAAATCATACAAATAAAATACAGCTTAATGTCACAATAATTACAGGTGAAGTCAGCATGCATTAATAATAAGCGAAAAATAAAAAATAGTCATTAAAAATTAAAAATATGCCATTAAAACACATGTCAAATAAATAAAAAAAAAAAAATAACAAGCTATTGAATTACATGTCCATAAATTAAGTGAAAATAAATAGTAAATGTATGTCAAATTAATAAAATTAAATATCCTATCAATAAATCATTAACGTCTTAAGAAAAATACCGATACCTAAAAAGATAAGAAGAAAAAATTATTGAAAGATAAGGTTATTGAAAGATTAGCCATAGTAATATTGCCTTCTTTTAATGAGTTATCTATCAATCTATCCTTTGCTGCTCAGTTCTGCAAACCAGCTGCTCGTAGCAATTGGTTTGCAGAACTGTGGGGTTCTCCGGGTTGTAAGCAAGATTCTTGCGGCCTTACCGAAAAACGTTACTTAACTTTAAGCATTGCTTAACATATTTTGCCAACTTTTCACAGACACGTAATAACACTTGCGGAAAGAAGACATAAAATTAAAGACAATAAATAAAATAAAATACATAAATAAATATTTGTGGACATTTCACACAACACCATCTAGCCCAAACTAAGCAAAGCTTGTGCTATGGAACTAGATGGCTGATAGAATACATATATTCATTCCACGTACTAGTTAACTTATGTATTTAAATGTGACGTGTATCAAAAGATATCAATAAATGAATATGAATATGAATATGAATATGAATATATACTTTTTTTTTAAGACGATGGTTAAAGTTAAGTAAGGTTTTTTGATAAGACCGTTGGAATATTGGAATTGGATTGGAATTCTTAGATTGGAATATTACAGTTGTAATAATTAGGTTAGACTGACATTTGTTCCTAAGATAATCAAAATAGATACCTTGGGAGTCTTCGAATCACTAGTGAATAGGTTAAGGATATATCTCTTCTCACGGCACAGTGGAAACTTGAAATTCCACTACTCAACTAAATTTCTGGCTACTGGCGTAATAAAAAATAAGTTTTAAGATAATTGGCACTACGTTAATAATGGATAAAATATTCCGTACCAATCCATTAACCACAATATACAATACACACCAAACACACCGATTCGCCGAAACAATCCGACGGCCTATAAGACATAAGCCTATGTCAGCAAAGTTGCCGACATAAAGACGGCGGATCCGTCGATCCGCCGCTTCGATTTACTCAAAACTTTTAATCTTGGTGCTTAGTTAACTAAATTATTCGCTACTCGACTAAATCACTAACAAAGTAAAGCGAATCAGTACTTACAAGACATATGACTTGTTCATTGACGAAAAATGTTCTAGTCACATTTCTTTTCAGCAATAATCCGAATGACCCACTCAAGGTTCAATACAAATGATCACTGTAGGGAGGGAGGGAGGGAGGGACGGAGACAAATGACGATCGTTTGTTAGGATTGTCGAGTCCACGATACCACTCAACTCGATCATTTATCGGAAAAGGACTATAGGCTCTATCTATATCTGCTATATGGGTCATTACTCTAAGCACCGCAAAATAAAGCGATTATAGTAAAGCTCTTTCACTATTTGTGTATTACACATGCTCGGATCTTTATTAACTCCCGATGCAAAACGGAGGATATTATGTGTGTCGATCTGATTTTGATATAGATGTTTGTTTGTTAAAAAGTTTTTTTTTTTAATATAGAATAGCTCTACGTTTGACCACCAGCACGCCTGTAAAGCGATGCTGTGGCCCAAGATGAAGCACGTAGACCTAGAAGAAAGTGTTCTTATAGTATAGACAGACATGCTTCTTTACGGTACTGCTCGAGACTAAGTAGCTTCTTGACAACTAGTTTATTGTTACCGATTAACCTCAAGCTCGCCAGTCCACTGATTCTAAAGCTTCCAGCTGATACTTGGCTGATCCATCAAAAAGGTGACAGCAGTGTAGATCGGACCTGTGCCTGATACAAATGAAGCAGTTGTCCCGGTGAGAAGTATCGCCTAACCTTATTAATGATGCCAAGCTTTTTACTAACCAGTTTAGCCTTAGATTCAAGGTAGCCCTTAATATATTGTGAGCCGCATTTTGAAAAAAAAAAAACAAAATACATAGCTATTAGAAAATAATGATTTGAAGATATAAATTTACGGAATACACATTTAACAATCACAGATTTGTCATAAGTATGTGTATCTTCAAAATTGCGGCATGCATAACGTTGCCCCTTATTTATTATAATTAGTTAATTTTCTACAAAATTTTATGAGCTTCTGGAACATTTGCATCGCAATCTATATGCAGATAAAATTGCCCAATAACGGTTTCAATTCGTATTTCAATTGATATTGCGTTTTTTTTCTTGTTTTAGTCAGTTTTATTAAATAAAATTGTAATCTTTTTTTATTCGATAATAGGCTTGCGCTTGACCGTCTACTAACCTGACGTTAAGCAACAGTTACGGTCTACGATGGAGCGCGCTTGCACCGTGAAAGGTTTTGTCCTCCTTTACGTAAACAGAGAACGGCAGACCGTTTGCCCGAGACAAATATATTATATATTTGCCTCAAAGTGAGAACAATTAAGTTAAAACTTGAAAAACTTAAAAACTAAAAACCCAATACTCTCGATTCTCATTAAAATAACTAGATCAATGTCGGTCGATCTGTTTGAGAGCGTCGATACCACAGACAGATATACAAAAACACAGATACACGACTACATACACAAAATTACAAACGTCAAACTTATAACACCCCTCATATCGGGGGTTAAAACGAATGTATAAGAATGAGATGAAAAAATACTACTCGATTTACTCGAATCATTTTTACTGAAACAACGTCACTTACATATTATTACAAATAAAATACATTGTACAATAGAATATTATTAAGAGTTCATACATATTACAATATACATACATATTACATATACATGTATATATATATGTATATGTCATATATATTACATATTATTTTGTTTATTATATTTGGCTTCAAGTGCAGTACAAAGTAGAATTAATCAATTATGAGTACTTTTCAGCTTTCATCAGCTTTGTATACAATTCGGTGCGTATTTAGTCCAGATCATGTTGGTCCCACATTGCATATGTTCGTAATGTTATGAAATATTTTGCAACAAAATTGTGCTAAAAATATCAGATTTTATTATATTAAAAATATAGTGTTTCAAATGTTTTGAAACTACAACAAATAGAACAAAGTATTCTAGATGTTAATTTTTGTATAAATACTCGTTAATTTATATAAAGCATGAACCCCAGAGACTATGGAGCCATTTTTTATAAAATAAAAATAAAACAAAGTGAACTAAACTTTCCCAATGTCCGACTATGTTTTCGTTGTTTTACACCTTATTTCTAACTGATACACGCAGTGTGGGACCACCAGAACACATCATATAGCCAACATACAATACATTTTCCAACCTCTCTGGTTACAAGCTAAATAATTATCAGAACACGCCACTTAAACATCCAATATCCTATGTTCCAAATTTATTCACATTCCACACTCACATTCCTTATCATAACCTGATTCTGATTCTGCTGCAATATGAATCAGTAGAAACAAGAAGCCTGTATTCTCAAGCTGTAGCAGTAAACGATGGGTTCTATTCCTTGGCCCTTAAGAGGTCGTAGAAAGCAATTCTTAAGGCACCGCTAAATTGCCGAAAATAAAAAAATTGTAAAATCAATTTAATCAAGTTTTTTTTTGTGTAGTGATTTTAAGAATTTTAGTTTATTGGTGACTAGAGAATTGCTCTTGTACTTGTACTCTAAATTATGGACAATTTTTACTACGGAACTAAAGCTGAAATCGTAAAAATTATCAGCTATTCCATACATTGTGGCTCAATTCAATAAACTTTGTGTGAAACAGCTGATTTCAAAATTCTGTTTTTTGGGCACAACTTCACAGTGCCATCTTGCCCCTAACTAAACAAAGCTTATACTTTGAGAAATAGGTAGCAATTTTGTTTTTTTTAATACATATGAATCTTATAATACATAAGGTTTGCAGTTGCACCAAAGTTAATTGGCCAAATGTAGAAATACAAATCCAAATTCGCCACAAATAATGAAAGAGATAAGGCCGTCACAGACGATTAATATACTCTAAGTACTCTCTCTCTTTCATATTAATTACATTACAACATATTTCATTATCGCTAGACATATATTTCAATAATTAACGAAACGAGCTCTACCAATCACATTCGGTACGTTTTTGCACACTTTACACTTTACGAAAAAACTATCACTTCTCTAATTTTGTAATTTAACACAATATTTTAAATTCTTGTCTAGGTATACTCTATATCATTAAAAAAATAACTACTAGGCAAAAAAAAAACCTCGCGAGCTCTCACAAAGCTGCGTTTTTTTTTGTATTATAAACTCCGTGTGTATTTGTATGTGTATTGAAATATACCGATAGCGATATTGAAATATGTTGTAAAATAATATGAAATCTTAAAGTATATTAATCGTGTGTGACGGCCTTTATCCTATCATCAAAGTTTATTTAGTTTATTCACACATAAGTAGTCTGCAGCTCTGTGTGCGAGGAGGCGCGCGGCGCAGGCGCACACTTCGTCCGCATCATGTGGCCGAACGTGGTGCGGAACTGACGCGACATGGAGCAGTAGAGCACGAAGTTGATGGCCCCGTTGAGGAGCGCTAGAGCATCCATCATCTCACCAAATAAGTCGTAGCAACGCTTGAAGAAGCATCGTCCGAGCAGTCCGCTTAGGAGACCTGGAAATAGACAATGCTGTTATGAATTAACAATAATAGTAAAAGAAAAGACAAACTAAAATAATTACATCATATCATGTATATCAAATAACCCGCCCCGTCCGATCCTTCTGTTCTATACTCAATTCTGAACAAGAATTTCGAATATGATCGGTAGACTTCACAACTACAGATATTGTGCTCGCAAGGTCTACTGTTCGTAGGACTGCTAGTATTAAACATGTATCACACAAATTCCGTTATGATTCAAACAAGGTTTCATACAGAAAAATAGAATATATTTATCTTTTTCGCTAAAATTGATTTTACAACATGATTATACATATATTTAAATCAAAATGAAATCGAGATATATGTATGTATATTATGTGTAATATTATCGTCGAGATTTCTTACGTACAGCCTTATTTCAAGTAGGTATATTCAGTCAATTTGTATCTTTGACAAGTACGTATATTAAAAGACAAAACACCCGACTGCAGAAAAACAGTTTTTGCAGTCTAAATTACGCTTTCGTTACGCTTGATACGCTGTTATCCTTGTCCATGTGCAGGCTCTTACAGGACACGGAGGAATAGCTGAGTACTTGTATAGGTGCAAGCTTAAAGACAGTCCCGGATGTGAGTGCGACCCGAACATCTCTGAAACAGTAAGCCACATTCTTCTCGATTGTCCCCGTTTTATGGCAGCACGACAAGATCTTGAAATCCAAATGGACAGAAAACTCGACAAATCGGATCTCCACAACATCATATCAGATCCACTGAGTAGATCATATTTTTTGTCCTTTATAGAGAAATCTTTTCGTATAGCTGTCAAACGAAATTCCACTCTAAACAAAGAAACACTTGTATCACCACATCCCCCCTCCAACATCATATCACATACACTGAACACAACTGAACCAACACCAGCTTCAATAACCACACCTCGGTTGGAAATCCCTCCAAACAGCGTAGCGATTGAAGAACTGTTCGCTAACGCAGACAAAGGAGTGCCAGGAATTCGTATACGAGGAGTGGCTTTCTTCATGGACAATGCCAAGGAAAGATTCGGAGTAAGTTTCTGCCGGGTTCATAAGAGGAAGCGTGTCCGCTTGTCACCTGGATTAGCGTGTCTTTTAAACGGGAGTACCACCAAAACCACCATGAAGCGAAAAACGTACGATGCCATGCCGGTGTCTGAGGTTCTTGGCTACCGATGTCGACTAGTAAGATTGAAAAATAAAACAATCCTACTATTCGAATGGGCGGCTCAATCACCTTTCGTGCAGGTATGTTCGCTTCTTACAAAACTTGGTGAAAATATGGACAGTGTTCCCCGGATTATAAGCGTCGACGCAATGGTTGTCCAGGTTGACAAAGGAGAAGTGGTAGATCGACTAGGTAGCCTGAAAGCCTCAGAACATCATGAGGTGGTCGTGTACGAAGATAGGGGCGAGAACCTATCGTACTTAAAGCCCAAGAGACACGACGGCCCTTCTACAACAGATAGCTGGGGGCATCCTATTCCGACTTCGACCAATCTCAGTGGCTCCGAGCAGGCGCAGCAAAAAGTAGCCAATGAAAGAGCCATAGAGCAACAAAATGGCAGTTGTAATAATAGCAGGAGCCATTTTTTGGCTTTTCTAACGGCTTTTAGTGCTGCAGGGCAGAGCTTACTCCAATTAACACCAAAATCACCACCAGCAGTGGCGAAAGCAGCTCCGAAACAGGTACCAAGAGCTGTCCGGACGAGAGCCGACATGGGCCAGGTTTGTCCGCCCCGTTATATCCCAGCACACGCGCCATCAGAGCATGCCAGGAATGCATTCATCGAGTTTCTAGCTATCACAAGAGCAACGAGACAAGTCAATCTCAAAATATGCGAAACTATATTGCAGTTATTCAGACTTGGATCCGAAGGCTTTCTGAAGGTGAAACTGGATGAAGCAGAGGCAGCCATATATAACAACGAATCATCTCTAGTCATAAGGGGAGAAATGTCATGTCATCATATGGCAGCTTACAGTGACAAGAGTGGTTTTGTGGCTCTAGATGAGGGTGAAACGGAGCGGATAGGAAGACCGAAATATGCGACACCACTGAATGACCCTATTGTAGTCACAACCCGGCACACCAAAATAATGCTAGACGACAGAATCCTCAAACTGGCGGAATCTCTTGAGGAGAGCTCCGTAGTCAACACATTATGGGAAAACTGGGAGGTGCCTAATATACAGTGGGTCAACGGAGTTCCAGGATGCGGAAAGACAACTTGGGTAGTTGGAAACTTCGATGCGAGCAAGGACGCCATCATCACCACAACAACAGAGGCAGCCAAAGATCTGAGAGAGAAGCTAGCGCACCGCATAGGAAACTTGGTAAAGACTAGAGTGCGCACCATGGCTTCTGTTCTCGTAAATGGTTTCAGAAAAAACGAGAGCTACTTCCGCCTTATGGTAGATGAAGCACTCATGAACCATTTCGGAGCCATAGTAATGGCTACACGGCTGTCTGGTGCTGGCGAGATTGTTCTCATTGGAGATATCAACCAGTTGCCTTATATTGACAGAGAAAATCTGTTTGAGTTAAGGTACCATCGCCCAAATCTGGTAACCAACATCAGCCAGGAGTTGTTATGCACGCATAGGAACCCGATGGACGTCGCATATGCGCTGAGAGAAATATATTCAGGAATATATTCCTCAGCCGCCCATATCCAGTCACTAGAGCAGAGAAGGTTCACGGGTTCCCAAATACCCAAAGCCGCCCCTAAAACTCTTTTCTTGGTCCATACTCAAGAAGAAAAGATAACCCTTAGCAACCAGGGTTACGGGGAAGGTACAGGGTCACGAATCCTCACCATCCATGAAGCTCAAGGTTTGACGTACGAGTCGGTCATCGTCATCAAGACCAAAGGCAAACTACAGCTGCATGACAGCGTCTCGCACGCAGTCGTGGCAGTCTCGAGGCACACCGGGACCTTCACTTACTACGTCGATGATGAAGGAGATGCCATCAGCCGTTTTGTGCGGCGGGCGACGGCAGCCACACCAAAGACCATTTTAGAATACAATCTCAAAATGGCTATCAAAGATCGAAACGCGACGGTAGTGGAGGCCCTGAATGCAAAGCTTCGGTGTACGTTGTAAAAAAAAAAAAAAAAAAATTGTTCTTATGTTGTATGTTGTCCCTTAAATAGTAGTAGGAAAGCGTGTGTACCCAGAGCACTCACGCTCGCTTAAAGGCTTCTTCTTGCGGCGGCGTCGTGTGGCGGGTCGCCCTCTTCCCTCAAATATGGTTGAGGAGAGCGATGGCTGGCACATGCGTCAACTCGTGAACGGGTGCTGCTTGCGGGAGCTGGACTGCTCGGCGTACACACGCATGCATGTGCATGTTACTTAAGTATTAACAGTTATTAGTTAAGTATTAACGTCTTCCTCTTGTACTCTAGTTTAAAAAAAATATGTAAAGTTAGCTAAAAAAAAAAAAAAAATGTATTAGTTTATAAAAGGCATGGACCCTGGAGTCTGTGGTGCTCGAATTTTTTCAAATAAAAAAAAAAAAAAAAAAAAAAAAAAAAAAAAAGTATACGTTTATTGTGAGAAAGTATGCGTAAAATCGCTGTAAAAGATTATAAATCCGCTATAATTATATATAAATAAAAATATAATAGATAAACTTAATCTTTGACAATAAAGGAGATAGTAGAATTGAGAAAAAAAAGACGTGTGGCACTCGGAGACTGCCGCGGTAAAGCTATTGCATAGCATTTTTTATCAACTTATGTAATTATAATTATTTATTTATTTTATTTATGCAGTATTCCTAACACCCCCCACTCCGACCGGCACAGCGGTGATACTTTTTAGTTTTTAGTTTTGCCATCTATCGATGAATAGCAGAACTTTTAATGACTTTTTGAAATATCACGCTTGTCTCTTTAGTTCTGCAAATCGCTTCTAGGTGGCATTGGTTGTATCGGCGTTACTGCGTTAGGTTATTTTCGTTACGGAATTTCTGGATTCGATCTCCACGCTCAAGGCTCACGATAGAAGCTATGCAATACTTAGCTTAAAAACTGACAGTATTCCTGCATTTTTTATATTTAACAAGTCAGGTTTTTGAGCAGAGTTCACTAAATTTTAAATGACAATGTGACCTTTAATGATGGTCATGCATTAGAAAAGACTCTACCACCAATGCAAACACACGTTTTTGTCAGTTCTAATTACTCATCTGGAATTGTAGAACATTACTCAAATACCAACCTAAAATTCCTTGCGGGAACTCAGTAATCAGGAATAGAAGCAGCACAGCGACCAACATCTTCGTCGTTCTATCCGTCCTTCTTTCCGCTTTCGTTCTCTTCGTGGACTTCCTTGTAAATACATTACCGTTGCCATTACTGACTGCTTCAACTGGGCATGAACTGTAGCCTTTCAAAGCTTTCTTCTTAGAATTCACTCGATACAGAGCTCTGATCAGCCATGCGCTGATGACAGTCAATATGACACAGGGTAACAGCTTGATCATCACAGCGTGTACCCAGAAGTTGACTTGGTACAGCGTACCATCGTAATCCGAGTCTACAAAGTAAACTCTTGAAGGTAATAGGTTATTATCGAGCGCGAAATCTTTGTGTATTGTGAACACCTGGAAAGAAAATGGAGAGTCGAATCTCATTACTTTGCCACTACACTACATTAGATTGATAGCGTACAGGGTTGGACTTATTCTGGGGGCAATTCAATTAATCAAGACCGCTCCGTAACTGAACCATGACTGAATCATATGTTAACTTGAAAAAGTTAAAAAATAATAATAATAATGGCGGGGATATAATAATAAAGTTAAAAAATAATAATAATAATGGCCTGTATCTCGGGGACGCGTGAAGGTATCGTGTTAAAATTAAAACCATGTACGCAGATCCATAATCTCTTGCTGCAGAAAGAAAATAAAATTTCTCAGTTTTCGTAAAAAAAAGTTACAGCCGATTATTTTTTTGCAGAAGTAGAATCGAAGGGGATTTTTGACATTTCATTTGTAATGGTTTATTTAACGTCTATACCAATTTTCAGCTCTATGTGAATTATGGCTTACCTATTTTTTTTGTCTATTTTGACTGGACTATAAGTTTATAAGTAAGACGGTTTGTGATTAGACAGCTCATAACTATCTTATCGAAGAATTCAACAATTTAAATAATAACACTTTTTATGCCTTCGTTCACAAAATCTCCACCTGCCCTAAGGAACTAGATCCGGCCCAGCATGACCAAAGTGAATCGGGCACACAGACACAGAAATCAATTAATTTAAGGTGTGATCCGAAATAGCGTTGGCTTAGCGATAATTGTATTGTTTTACGGTGTTCTAGAGACGAAATGGGGGTACAGTAAGTCAAGTCAACCTTATTCCAAAAGGGGGCATCCCTTTACAAAGACAAGAAGAATGTCGGTACCTACACTACATAGATTGAAAATGTTCGGTGAAAAACTTCCTAGGTACATTTACCTCTATTTTTCAGTGAAATGCCAAATTTCCATATTCAACGACTTCGGTCCAAATTTATCACTTGAAAACCTTTTCAGAAAAAAAATTATTCAGTATAAAGTAGTTATTTATACTTCCCACCCTACTTACCACCATTTCATCTACAGCTCTACACTAATATTATTTGCGGTAAAGTTTATTTGTATTTATTTATTTATTTTACTTATTTGTTTATTTAGTTTACTTATTTATGTTATTTATTTATTTATGATAAGTATTTTTTTCTTTTATTTTATTTATTTCTCTTAATTTATTTAATTATATTATATCCCTTAATCAGTAGTTCCGTTTCAGAGATTATTTTGGGCAATCCAAACGGTATATATTATGCTATGACAAAAAAAAAACTATAAAATAACTACGCCTTCACTAACAGGTACTATAGGTAATATTAACGTATTAAAAAATAACAAGTATCTAATTAAAAGAATAACTAAATAACCGACCGCTGAAAAGCAGTTTTTGCAGTCTACCTTAAGATTTCGTTACGCTTGATAAGTGTTAAGGTGTAAGTTTTTAGTGAGAAAGTGTAAGCGTAAAATTACTGACAAAGATTTATAAATGCGCATTCTTTAGAATAGTTGTAATAAAATAACTTGTTTATCACGAAAAAGTTCATTGGAAGTTACGAAAAAACGTATTTTGAATTTTTTAGAGAGATGTATAATTTTATTAGGTACAAAAAATATAGCCTATGACACTTAAAAAGTGAAAATTGGTTTAACCGTTTGGGTAGGTAGGTTATAGATACATACACTCGAAAAACATAACCCTCGTTCTTACGCAGACGGGTAAAAATTAAAAAAATTAATAAAGATATAATCTTAAGAATCTAAGAAACGAAAGAAATCGTTCAATTTCAATGTATAAGACACGTGAAAACCTAACCTACTTGTAAAAATATAATTTTGGAATGTATCTATGAACGAAGTCGCAAGCAACAACTAGTAATAAGATAAACAAACAGATCCTTCCAGTAAGCACGGACTTTATCGGGCAAGAGCCGATTATAGAATTTATAAAGAGAGCGTCACCCTTCGTTCTACTTTACAAAAGGTATTCGCAACCTTTTCCGGAAATTGCCTTATGAAAAGGTGAGTTGAAGAAATTGGGTCAAAAACAAAATGCATTTTATTTACCTACTGTCGGCATTTCCGTATTTCGTAGAAAAATATCTCGACATTCTTAAACGCTTTCCTTCTTGTTTTACGAAAATACTCTCACTTTCAGCTACTTTTATTTATGTTATTTCTTCTTCTTTTTTGTATTGGACCCGCATTAAAGCATTTGCCAGTGTCAAGTATTAGGATTTTTTCAAGTTTCTTGAATAAAACAAGTTGTAAATGTTCTAGTCGCAATCTAAGTCACGTATACAGTCAATTTATAAGTCGAGTCCTGCTTCAGTAAAGTGGTGGCTTTACTAGAAGCTTCTATGGAGTTTTGCCGACAACGTAAAATCACACGTTTTACTGCTTTATTTCACTTGCCCACACTCGACAAGAACTTGATCGAACACTTAATGAATAAAACACCACCATTTTTATAGCATTAATGTTCAAAATAACACAAGTTTAGGAAAATAAAACAAAGCAACAACACGTTACTAAGATGTTGCCGCCAAAAAACACCATTTATGTTATTTATTTAATGACATTCACGCTACTGTGCCCTACCTACTGGACGCTAAGATTGAACACGAAGCCTGATCCAGACTTAATTCGATTCGATCAATCATCCACAAACGCTTTCAAGATTATCCAGACAAATATGTGTTACGGAAAAGCTCAGTCTTTATTCAATATCCTACGCCATGTAGCAATCACATAGTAATCAGTCGGAATCGGGAAATAATCGCGTGTTTCTCTGATTAAAAACAGGGTACATTCATGACTATGCGATGTCTCAGAAGCTAACGAAAAGTACACTAAAACTAAAAAAAATATTAAAAAGAAAAACAACATTCGGTCTAAATGTTTTTTTTTTTTATATGGTTGTTCACCTATTACTCAGCCAATTGTGCATTAATTTTAATGATTCTTTTTAATAAATAAATTTTATCAGAATCGATGCAGTTCTTTGATTTTTATAATAAAATAACTGGTAAAATATCATCTAAGTGTCCGTATAAAAGTGAACAGCAAGTCAAGTACATATATATTGTATTGCATATTTTTAAGTCGTTTTTTTTCAGTTATTTATAATTATTTACGGGAAGCTAATGATATGCTAGCAATCGCTGAATTATGCGAAAACAGCGAAAAATCACACGATCAAAAAATGGCGAGCTTATGAAATGACTTATATTAAGTAATTTCAGTAGCTTATTTATACTAGTATCAAACTCCACAGATTTAGGAAAGCAAGCACAAGTGGAGTATTGTTCGCACTTTAGGGATGGTTCGGCCACGCATCAGCTTCAGGTGTTGAAATCCATTCAAAAACGTGTCAAGAAACTTGCGTCAACGAGTCCCTTGTTTAAACAAAGTTGCAAAACTTGAAAAAATGCCACGAAGTGTCTTGTTTATCCGTTTTTAGGATTCCGTACTTTGAAAGGAAATAATTGGCCAAGAATATGTCGATACGCATAAGATAGGGTCCCGTAACTAATGATATAATCTAAAAGAAACTGACGTAGCGGAAAAGAGATTTTAGTAGTCTAACTTACGATTTCGTTACGCTTGATGTTCTGTTGAGTGTACTTTTTTGTGAGAAAGCATGCATAAGATCGCTATAAAAAATTATAAATACGTATTATTTAGAATAATTCTAGTAAAATCACTCGTTTATTACGAAAATTTCGTTGGAGGTTACGATTAAACACATTTATTTTTTATTTTTGCGAGAGATGTATTATTATTACAAAAAAATATAGCCTGTTACACTCAGGGAGTGAAGACGAATCTAACAAGGCGCCGCACATCAAAATCAGTCAAGCCGTTTAGACTGTAGAAGCTCATATAGAATTATATATCTCAAAAACGTAATCCTTCTTCTTACGCATTCGGGTGAAAAGATCAATCTGGGGGCACAGCAGTGGCCCCGCCAAGTCGAGCGGCAAGGCCACGCCGTACCATCCTTTTCTCGAAGCCATTCAGAGCAATTTCGACCCCCCTGTAACTTTGTTGTGGATAAAGCTAGAAGTCTGAAATTTAAGAGACAAAGATAGTGTATTAGTACTAAGTACATTTCCAAATTTCATTTCAAATATTTCCTTAACTACATTTAACATGTAGTTTAGGAAATATTGCAAGTCAACATTCCTTGATTTTGTCACTGATTCACTCATCTACTCATCTATACACTCACCGATCATCAAAATTCTAAGATACTTCTAGCAGACATACAAGCTTGAAATTTTGAACACAATTAGTGTTTAGCCTACAAAGCAAGGAAAAATTAAGACATATAACAATTTCAGTCCCATTATTGAGATATGTTAACTGCATAAGTAACTTTGTAATTTCATATATTTCTTTATGATTACAAAGTTAATTTTGCGGTTTGTTCGTGTTTTCGTTGCTTAAACCGGAGTCCGTTTATCGGAGACCTATAAGATGTTATAAAGGTGATAATAAACTAGTTGTCAAGAAGCTACTTAGCCTCGAGCATCGACGTAAAGTAGTATGTCTGCGACTATATTCTATAAATTAGGATTTGATCTGTTTCGTTGAGTGTACGCACACGACCTTATTCCATCCATTCCACTACAAGACAAGCATAAAGTCAGCTCACTACAATGAAGTATTAAACGAGTCATTCTAATTATTAAATAAATAAAGATGTTTAATTTCGTTACGGTTACTACAAAAGTTGTTAGTTAACTAATTAGGTCACAATTTCGTACAAACTAGTTGGATAAATTGCTCCCATAGATAGTACTTAATTAAATAACCGACTTGGTTTTACATTTTAGATCTCACAACTTTTTGTGGTAGAAGAGCTGCGTTGCGAGACTTGGGTTTTTGTACATATTATGTTTTCATGGGATTATATTTTACTGACTGAGCCCCATGGTTTCATTCACAATGTTATGAAAAATGGTGAAAACGAAATGTAGCCTATGCTTTGTTTCAAAGTAATACGTAATACGAATGAGTGGCATTTGTTTATCTATTTATTCCCTCAACTAGTTACCTCTACGCAGAAAGTACATAAATGAACCTTAGTTTTCATAACAAATGTACTGAAAATAATTTTAAATTGAAATATAAACGTATGTTTTGTTGTAAGGTACTTCGTAGAATGTTTTCTAAATAAACATCTGAAATGCGATATTTGCGTACTTAAATATGCTGTTTAAATACTATATAGCTTGTTTACAAACGTATATAAGCTAAATATAACGAATATAATCTACTAAGGTTTTGGGGGAATTCAGGGTAAATATACATTTGAATGTAAAACGTTGCCGTAACATTTCTGGTGAGTGTTTTGCGAGAAAGAAATCTGGTGAAATTACACCGTGACTCGCATCTCTTGTAAGTGATGCCTTGAACAAATTTGCCTTATTAACCGACTACGCAAAATGGTAGGTAGAATATAATTATTATTTCATAAAACGCATTATATCTTATTACTAAAACATTTCCTTTAATTGACATATGGAATAAAATAAAATGTCTTAAACACATAATTACAAGTCATCTACCATGTCATTTGATTAATAATATATTTAAATAAATTATAGTTTAAAAAACTAAAAAACACGCTACAAATTATTGTGGTCAAAGTTCATTACAAGACTTTTCTAACAAATCCAAACACAGCTATGATACGATGTTCCATCATGAAGTTCTAGTTCATATCTTACGGCTCCATCATCAGATCAGTTCGACAGTACCATATTATTGTATTGTCATCAGAACTACATACAGCTGCCAATTTTCATGACGCTACGATCCTTGGAAGATGGTTAAATTAGTTACCATAGATTTCATTACATACAGATCGACCTAATAAAAGCGTGTTAAAAACCTGTAAGCTCATTCAAGCTCAGTCAAAAAGCTCGCCCCGAACTGTACCAGGCGCAATAGTGAGATGACGCCAGCTGCGTTACCGCGTTGAATACCGATGAACAACCTTTCATCATCATCATCTCAGCCATAAGAAGTCCACTGCTGGACATAGGCCTCCCCCATGATTTCCAAAAAGACCGATTGGAAGCGGCTTGCATCCAGCGTCTTCCCGCCACTTGTATGAGGATGGACAACCTTTGCACCATGTAAATGGGTGGTTATTATTTTGATACCTAATCATGAGACATTTTATAAATACGTACTACTCATACTACATTTTACATAAAAATACATTTTCACATAACACCATCTAGCTCCAAACTAAGCAAATCTTGTACTACGAACCCAGCTGGCTGATAGAATACTTACTATAAATAAAATAAAATAATCGGCCAAGTGCGAGTCGGACTCGCGCACGAAGGGTTCCGTACTATCATCTATAATACTACAAAGTTTAGTTCTGTTTATAAAATAACGAGAAATCAACGAAATTCCAAGTAGTAAATTGCAAACTTATAGGTAGGTTTTCGATACACATCCGGGCAACATGACGACGCTCGCGCGAATACGCGCGGCTATGGCTCGCTCCGTTATGTTACCTCCCCCGCTACCCGCGCGGCCTCGCGCTCGCGCCACCACCACACCGCGGCGCGGCGCTCGCACCGCGATTAGATGCACGGATTATTTTCATTTTGTGAGTTTTTATGTATTAGATTAGGTATTTATTTTTATAGTTAATATATTTCTAAATATTTACTTACAAATATTCAAGTTTCTACCTGTTAATTAAGATCGAGTAAAAATTGCTTAAAAATTACGTTTGCTGTAAGGGGCCCCCCCTTTAATATTTACTTTATAGTTATTTAATTATTTATTTTTAAAGGTAATATACAAGTAAGTATTCTGTGAAAATTTGAAGCGTCTACCTGTTACCGTTTTTAATATTGAGCAAAAAAATACGAAAAAAATACGTTTATTGTATGGTATTGTATATTATTGTATTGTACCCCCCTTAATATTTTTTTTTTTTTAATTTTTAGTATTTGTTGTTATAGCGGCAACGGAAATACATCATTTGTGAAAATTTCAGCTTTCTAGCTATCACGGTTTATGAGATACAGCCTGGAGACAGACAGACAGACAGACAGACAGACAGCGAAGTCTTAGTAATAGGGTCCCGTTTTTGGGTACGGAACCCTAATAAAAAAGCCTTTATTTCATCTACACTATTAAACAAAATCAATACAAATGTCAAAAATATCAGTTTTCAATAATTACAATAATTAATTCACTTTATAATGTCAATATAAGTATTTTTATTTCATATTAATGCAATCTTCTTCGTCAATTTCACTTAGATGTCCTCAATATTGCATCTGTGTCATGAATTTTCTTCTATTTAAACATTTACATTAACAAGCGGATTTGTGGGGCTAAAATGTGTATTTAAAAGAAAAATCTCCTGGATCTATTGAGTAGAGATAAGAGTATAACATAGATGTTCAAATGTCATTAGTATGGAGCGAGTGATAGAGTTACACAGACGGATATTTCGCAAATATTTTATTTAGTCAATGACGACATCCTAGTGTATCCTTTCCCTTAAAACATTGGCATATACCACGGTAAGTTCAGAGCTCATAAAATGTACCGTAAACAGTTGAGATAATGTTCAAGTTAACAAAGGATATTGTACGACATTTTATAACCATTGTGATGAAAACTTTGAGCGATAAAAAGAAGGTTGCGGTCAGATTTATAAGCTCAGAAAACATCTAACACACTGGGCCTTAATTGCTACGAACACGGCCGCGTTACATGAAATTGACGTGGGTACGTAAACGATGAAAATATGGAAACTAACGTGGTTTTCTGACATTTTTAATAATAACTACGGGTCCCTCACGTCTCTTTTGAGTCTCGAACTATCCGACTATAGTTTCAACCGCATTCGGCGGTCTTTTTTAAAGGAGCAGCGCAAACGTGTCTCGGTCGGTGACGCGCCTCGCAGTGCTTGTAGTCGTATATTTCAACTTTAAACAGACGTGAGTGACCCGTAATTTTTATTTTAAAACAATAATAATAATACTTGAGTTTTCTAATTTTCATTGGCACGTTCCGTCACGTTCACCTAACGTTGCTGATGGTCATATGGAATCAGGGTCCTGCAATGTTCAGGACAGATCTTCAGTTTGCTGTTCTTTTATGCTTTTATTTTGGATGTAGTAATTATATTATATTGTTTAAAAATCAAATTACTTAAAAATAATAAGTATTCTAAGTCGTCCAAGTAAACGAATTGCGTACCTACTTTGACGTCGGTTTTTTTTTAGTTTTTCAAACGATTACTTGTGTTCAGTCTAGACCACAGAATACCATAGTATACCTATATATACTTCCAGACGTTAGTTCCCCTTTTCAACCGTCTTCAAAAAAGGAGGAGGTTCTCAATTCGACTGTATTTTTTATGTTTGTGTATGTTTTTTTATGTTTGTTACCTCAGAACTTTCGACTGTGTGAACCGTTTTTTTTTTTTTTTTTTTGAAAGCTGGTTCTTCCCGTTTGTCTACATTTCAATTTGGTCC
Source organism: Lycia hirtaria (assembly GCA_947563715.1). Lineage (NCBI taxonomy): Eukaryota > Metazoa > Arthropoda > Insecta > Lepidoptera > Geometridae > Lycia > Lycia hirtaria. The sequence continues at coordinate 10,612,526 of OX387384.1, forward strand.
AGTTCTGACAATGGCATCCATGAGAAGTCGCTTGCTTCAGTTTTTTTAAACTATGATTATTGTAATGATAGTTATTTCTATACTTAAACAGACTTTTTAGCACAAATTATATGAAAATACTTACAAAATAGGACGGAATGCAGAGTATGATAGGTAGAAGAAAGCTGAGCATTATCGCCACGGTGCAGCGCCTGTCGGTGCACAGCGCCGGACTGTGGGCGGGATATCTACGAACAAGCAAATAGTTAAATAATATTACAAGTAAATTTAGAAAACCTAAGATCCCCCGATGATCAACTAGAAATGAAATGAATTAGAAATGATAGATATAATCTGGGTGTCTTAAAATCACGAGTGAATTGGTGCGCGCTTACCTAGAAAGGTAAGCGCGCTCCATCGTAGACCGCAACGTCGCTTAACATCAGGCGAGTTGGCGGTCAAGCGCGAAATTATTTCTACATAAAAAACGATTCTGATGAAACAGCTAGGAATACTCTCGATCAAAAAAATACTAAATAAAACAAAAAAATACTAACTCAAACTTGGTCCATTAGTTTGAGAGCTATGATCCCACAAACACACACAAATACACACGTAAAACTTATAACACTACTACTTTTTCGGCCGGTGGTTAATTTTACTTGGATGATATTTTGTCAGTTATTTTGTTATAAAAACCAAAGTACCAAATGTATATGGTGGTACCTACTACCTTTGAGGTATTTATTATCTACAAAAAAAAAACATCATCGTGCATCTTGAGAGCAGACAGAAAGTGCTATTTTATCACCGTTTTCAAAACTTGTGATGAAAAAAAATCTTCAACTAAAACTCTATAAATAAATTGTTCAAAGACCGAAGTCTTCAAAGCAGATAAAAGAGAACTACTTAGCTAGCTGCAGTTAAATAGCATTTTACGATTGTTCCTATGCTCTTAAAACCTATATTGTTGTGATGATTAATTGCAAATTATATGTTTTACAAGCTAAACGTTTTGAAATGCAAAATGCTTTTGTAAAAGTTTGTTTTACTATCGTAATTAGAAAACATAAATTTGAAAGGTTACAAAATAAATTGGTTGTGAAATATATAGATTCTGTTCGCAGTTAAAGTCAGCAAAAATAGATTGATATACATATCTATATTTTTGCACATAAGTCTAACTCTAACAAAGAAAAGTATTCTACGAAATGACTCTACCTACACATCAGATGCGTTCAGTATGCCTAAAATGTGCGCCACGACATAAAAAACTATTATTTTTGTTGGGTGAGAAAGAGACGGACTTATAGATCCCTGTACTCGTGCCAAGTTCTTGCACGACAAAAAGAGTCGATTTTTTTTTGTCGCCGCGCATATCTCAGGCCTGCAGGAACAGTTACGAGTACGTTTACCTATTTTATACTGTTTATCTCGATTTCGGTTTCCGGAAGCACTTGCATCCATTGGTCCTTTTGTTGATAAAGCCTATCTATAAGTATAATGTATAAAATCATATCATATAATATGATGTGTGTATTATTTGATATATGATCAGTCTTTAACTATATACCTAATTTGTGGGAGTCGTTCGTATTTAAATGTTGTATTTATTTTTATTTTTATTCATGTATATGTGTTATATATTTATATTCCTGTTGATGTTACATTTGTTAAATTTAAATAATGTCGTTAAATTCAAAACGTGATACAAAACATCGTTTAAAATGAAAAGTTAAGTTTTTAATGCCAAATGCGTTAAAGCGCTAGTCAAATAAAGAGATTAAAAATATTTTTCCATTCGTTAAGGTTCAACCCGTGTTTCAGAAAACAGTTCCGTCTTCGTAACGATTGACACTAGTTTTCTGCTTGGAAGAGCCGTTGTGTGCTCTCAAATTGAATAAATCGATTGTGTTTTTTTCATCCGCATCGTTCGAGAAATTTCCTTGAGGAAATTATGTCCCGTATATTTAAGAATGGGTAACAAATTGAACTGCAAATGCTACATATAATTTTATTGCTGACAGATTGGTTTGTGAGGTTGAAGAGACGATGAAGACGCGAGTCCTTTGACATGTAATTTTTTTTCAGTTCTCATACTCTGAAAATACTCTTGAAGCTACCAGGGGGCTTAGATAAGTGACATTCTAATTTCGTCAACGCCAGTAGAATAGATAAGTATGGAGTAGACATTAGCTAACGTAACGAAACGTCCCATGGAAACACGTAACATCAGTTTCTTATAATTTCAAACCGTAAGCGTTTGTAGAAATAAAAACATTTGCCACTTGTCGAAGTCAGCTGAACAGAGGATTAAGCACTTATTAAAAATAAACACATTCTCTTTCGAATTTTCTATATTATTTCCAATAGTAAATAAAACCGGCCAAGTGCGAGTCGGACGAAGGTTCCGTACCATCTATACAAACGGCAAAAAATCATGTGTGTTGTGTTTCCCCTTAAATATTAATTTTATTTTAATTTAACTATTAATTTTTAAAGTAAATAATATAACTCAATATTCTATGAATATGTTAAGCATCTACCTGTTGCCGTTATCAATATCGAGCAAAAAAAAACACGTTTGTTGTATGGGAGCCCCCTTAAATATTTAATTTATTCTGTTTTTAGTATTTGTTGTTATAGAGGCAACAGAAATACATCATCTGTGAAAATGTCAACTCTCTAACTATCACGATTCATGAGATACAGCCTGGTGACAGACGGACGGACAGACGGACAGACAGCGAAGTCTCAGTAATAGGGTCCCGTTTTTCCCTTTGGGTACGGAACCCTAAAAAATATTGGCGTAGCTGGTAGATTTCCAGGGAAAAAAACATATTAACGTCCTTTTTTGAAGTTGGCTAAAAGGACGGAAAAGTGGCAATTCGATCTTCAGTTGTTTGGTCGAGTACTAATTATTTACGTATAGCATATTTGTATAAAATTATTTTATATTGTTTACCTAACCAGGTTTAAAAATAAACTTAATAAACTTCTTACTTACATTAACAACTTAACCTATAAACTTTCCTTATATTCAAAATGAAATGCAGTGTTTACCTATCAGGAAAAAGTAGTATATTTAAGCATTCAAACTATTGGCGACCTCGCTACACTCATACGCTAAATTATCTTCTTTTCTTCCTTTTTATTTTTTCTTTTCTCGTATTCAAAAACTACACTTCAAAACTACAGCCACAGCTATATTTTACATTTCTATTTACTTTTATGTAAAAATAAATGAAAGATTCCTATTGTCTGGAAGAGATCGCTATTAGCGATAAGGCCGCCTTTTGTACCTATCTAACGACCTAATCATGTATCTAATGTTATTTTTATTATGGTGTCAATAAAGTGTTTTTGTAATGTATTGTATTGTTCCTGCAGGATAGCGGATGAAACCGCGGGCGCAGCTGGTTATTAAATGTTGTTTTGTTCATAAACTATTTTATATACGATAAAGCATTCAAAATAACACAAGTCTTAGAAAATAATACTTTAATTTTCTTTTTCCACGTTCCGACCAAAAGTCCCTTTAGGCAAAATTTTCTCTCCATGCACGAAATACCTTGAGATACATAGTAGTAGGTATGTTAAAAGTAAAGGCAGCAGATATTTTGATAATATTGCAAAGTGGTACTTACTTGATGGCAATATACCGCCAAACGGCCAGCGACAAAGTAAGCAGAATAGACGCTGTGTGTAAGATTTGAGTGAAGTGGCTGTGAAACAGTAGATACACCGCCCAGGAGTATGGCCGGTCCTGTTGCCCGGGGAATAGCTGGAAAAAGCAGAAGTTTGTACATAATATGTCAATTTAGGAGTTGTTTTTTCTTTTTCTAATTTTTTTTATGTAAGGTCTAAGATTTACCACTAACTCGCCTGATGTTAAGCGACGGTGTGGCCGAGGATGGAGCTTGTCGATCTAGAAGATATCTATTCACTCTAGCTTTGAAGTTTCCAAGATTTTAGATCTCAGGAATTTCGTGATATACATATAACATAGCTAATATTACATCCTTAACCTCAACCCAAAAATACCCTGTTTCTTCCACCTAAGTAATCCACCACGTCAAATCTGGCATCAAACGGCATCACGGTCGTGTGAATTAAAACGAGTCGTTCCATTTTGTCTTTTTCTTTTTCGTCCTTCTTACACTATTCACTCTTAGCCTATTCTATCACTTACAAATACTATATTTTCCCTCTGACAATCTTAGCTCAACTCTATGTTATAACACATAGGTAACTATTTGCTCAGGGCAACACATTATTTCTTATTACATACTATTATTAGACAGATAACGCAAGAAGCTCAACGAAATTAGGAACCTACATCAAAACGACACATTTTTTCACAGTAATAATAGGCTCATACATAATCTGTAGAAGCAACGTGGGTAGAGCAGTTGACGACATAGGATGTGCAGCTACATCTTCAGAAAAGAATTCATCGATTCATTTTTAAATTAGACGCATTTTATGTTCTTTTGTTGGAACAGTTAACCGCATAGTTTACAACGCTATAAAGCTATATAATGTGATATTTTTAATATCAGTGACTTGGCTGGACCGTAAAGTTTATGTACCACTCGATGCATTGCGGGTTATAGTATCTCACGAGAAAGCATTTATGGGAGAACTATAGTTCTCGATTGTGTTGTGTGAAGGACATAAAATGAAGTGTCTAACTGCGTCAGTCTTCACAGTTCAATAGTAGTAAGTGTAGATTGGATTCGAGCAATTTCCTTGTGGGTTTAATGTTGGGGAAAGTTTCTTTGTCTTAAATTAAGCCAAGGGTATAATTGCTGAAAGTCAGGCCTGCGCGTGAACGCGTTTCTTGCTCAATATTAAAAACGGTAACAGGTAGACGCTTCAAATTTTCACAGAATATTAACTTGTATATTACCTTTCAAAATAAATAATTAAATAACAATAAAGTAAATATTAAAGGGGGGCTCCCATACAACAAACGTAATTTTTAAGCAATTTTTACTCGATCTTAATTAACAGGTAGAAACTTGAATATTTGTAAGTAAATATTTAGAAATATATTAACTATAAAAATAAATACCTAATCTAATACATAAAAATTCACAAAATGAAAATAATCCGTGCATCTAAACGCGGTGCGAGCGCCGCGCCGCGGTATGGTGGTGGCGCGAGGGCAAGGCGGTGGCTAAGCAACGGCCGCGCGGGTAGCGGGGGAGGTAACATCACGGAGCGAGCCATAACCGCGCGTATTCGCGCGAGCGTCGTGATGCTGCCCGGATGTGTATCGAAAACCTACCCATAAGTTTGCAATTTACTACTTGGAATTTCGTTGATTTCTCGTTATTTTATACGATTTTCTATTATAGATGATAGTACGGAACCCTTCGTGCGCGAGTCCGACTCGCACTTGGCCGATTTTATTATATTTTACTCTACACGACTACTACATGTAAACGCCCGTACGCTCTCGTGATTTGCGCTAGATACTAAAACATGCGCCTCGTGACATTACAGTGTGGTTTGGACATTACAATATACCAAAAACGCAAAATCCCAATGACGTAAAATGGTGTGCTTAAAGTGGGGCTCAAAGCACGCAGCTACGTACCTATCTCGTGTATCACACGATATTTCACTTTTCTAATATACTTACTCCATGATTTTATATGTTTAAAAATGTTGTTATGCGCGAGAAATATCTGCGCGGATTGAGCCTATCCTTAACACCGAATTCTCATGTTACCAAATATGCGAAATACCAAATAATAATGTAATAATAACGCTAAAACGCTTATACGTGAAACAAACTTAGAGCGATTGTTAAATTTTATTTGGTTCCTTTGGTTTTCAATTTCATTAGGTATTTTTTTATCTGTAAACATATCGTATAAAGAAAATCCTTAGACATAGGATTCTCAAAGGTCAAGATTAGTAAACATAGCGAAATCAACAAAGTATGAAATTATCTACGTTTGAACGCCAACACGCCTGATGGTAAGCGATGACCTTTGCCTACCGCCTTGATTGACTTCCAAATGTTATACCGACAAAATAATGAAATATCTGAAGGATGTTTTTCTGGCTTATTTACTTAGGAAACAGGCTGAGGAAAACATCGTAAGGTAACAATAATGTTGTTGTAGACGTTTCAGTAGGCCAGCTGGCTGCCTAGCAACAAAAGCAGAAAAACTTTTATGGCGTATTTCTCCATACCAAAACGGGAAAAAAATGTTTACACCTTTCACACCTTGTACTTAGTACAGGAGCGTACAACATGGACTCTCGCACAGACATAGTAGATGAAGCATGCGACTTCATTTATATGAAAACCTTGCGTGTCACATTTTTGGTATCGAATGTGACGTCACACAAACGATTTTGTGATGGAATGTTCCATCCGCGCGAAATCTATTCAACCCAATATCTTCGCCACGCTTGTAAGCTAGTAACTAGTAGACAAAATATAGAATCGGAAGTATATATCACCTGAAATTAAATAATGTTAGGTCGTCAACTGCGATTTTTTCTCATACTTGTTGACACGCTAGGTACATACACTTGGGGTATCTATAAATGTCTGTGGTCTCTCGCCCCGTTGTGAGAATGTTCCTACTATTTTCGCCGAGTAATTTTTACTTTTAATGTCATCTGTACGGTCACTAGGAAAGGAACTAAGAAAGAGTATGTTAGAGGAACTCCTAAAGTAGCACCAGCCACTGAAAAGTTAAGGATGTCTCTCTGTCTGATGCTGTCGGGAGGCTGTCCTGGAATGGACGCGTATCATGAGAAGAAAGGATAGCCATGAATGAAAGAGCGTCCTAAGCCTTTGAGCCGCCAAAGAAAGTGTTTATGATCTGTGTGGAAAATGATATGCGTGTGAAAGGTGTAAGAGATGACATCTGACAGAGTGAAGAGGCTAAGGGAAATGAGCAGCTGTGTTTGTAGAACTTTATCTTAAGCAACAGCGATGTAACAAAATCTGTATAAAATTTTGAAATACAAAACTCGATTTAGCAAAATTGACAAAGATCAAGGACCCCGATATCTGTGGAGCTAAAATTAAATTAAAAAAAATATATAAAAGTCAAGTTTGTTCAAATTTGATACTTTAATACCGTCTCACTCTCTATTACAGAGTGTGTACCTTCTACGTCATCAATTTAGGCTGTGTACAAAGTAATATAAGTCAGCGGTTTACTTAGATCAAGTTTTTTCGCTGTACGCACATTACTTGGAAAACTTGGAGAAGTTATTAGGTCAGTAGGTAATAATTACAATGGAACTTCAGGTTAAGGTTACTTTAGTCATTATATGTAGGCTTAAACAAAGAGGAAACCACAATGAGATTATAGACTATTTCCCCTTTATTACAATGGGTTTCATACGAAAAATAATCGGTACTTTTCCTCTACAAAATGCTATAAAGGTATTCATTTGTTATTATTATAGTTAAAATGTGATGTGATGTGATTCTAAACATTAAACGCCTGAACAAATACATGTAGCTAATTCGAACTGTAAAACGCTGAACCAGTTAGAGTTTCGGGTTACTTCTGATGTCATTTCTTAAAGCTCGTTAAAAATAATATCTAGCAAATAATCCAAAGAAATAAAACTGCAGTTTTTCTTAACCAATGGCGTGACAAACTTGACATATTTGACAAAAGCTTATATATATAACATAATAACAATCGTCGCTTAACATCTGGCGAGTTAGTGGTTAATTAAAGATCTATCTTGAACAAACAAAAAAAAAAAAAAACCTGCCAAGTGTGAGTCGGCCTCGCGCACGAAGGGTTCCGTACCATTATCTATAAAAACGGCAAAAAAATTACGTTTGTTGTATGGGAGCCCCCCTTAAATATTAATTTTATTTTCATTTTATTATTTATTTTTAAAGTGAATAATATAACTCAATATTCTGTAAATATTTCAAACGTCTACTTGTGGCCGTTATCAATATCGAGCAAAAACGAGCAATAAAATCACGTTTGTTGTATAGGAGCTCCTTAAATATTTATTTTATTCTGTTTTTTAGCGGCAACAGAAATACGAGTACATCATCTGTGAAAATTTTAACTGTCTAACTATCACGGTTCATGAGATACAGCCTGGTGACAGACGGACGGACGGACGGACAGACAGCGAAGTCTTAGTAATAGAGTCCAGTTTTTACCCTTTGGGTACGGAACCCTAAAAACAGTCAACAGTGGAAAAGTCGAAAGGAGGCATTTGTAGCAGTGAGACTCTACAGAATGAAAACAACAACAACTTAGTACATACATATATACCTACGTATATAGACATGTTTGTACACTTGCATTGACGTCACACTTATGATATTATGTATTTCCCCTTGATACTGAAACCAGACTCAATTCTAGGATCAGTGACATAATTTTCTAGACAAGCAAACAAACAATTATATTATATTTCTTCGCAGTCAAAACCTTCATTTGTAATTTCTTGAACACTAATCCTCCTGTAACTACTCCAGACTGCTTAGAACTCACCAGATATCTGTATATAGCGAAGGGCACGTACTCCATCATGACGAAGACATCAGCGACGGCGAGCCACTTCAGGAGCCGGTTGATAGGAGCCGCGGCCAGGTCTCGCCGCGTCAGAACTGCTACGTTCAGCGCATTAGCCAGACTGCCGAATATACATATCTGGGGAAATATACAGAGCCTAAACATCAAACCCAATGTTGGCCAAAGCATCGCTGACACTGCAAAGCTTACCAGCAAGTTTAGTACGGAAAGACAAACGGTTTTCATTCTTTTGTCGTAATTGTTGTGTTATTTATCGATGTCAGTCTTTCTGGAAAAAATGGAAATAATGTATGTGACATTATTTCCACTGACAAGTCGACAATTTACTTGAAATACATGTGTCTACTATCCGTATTAGGACTGTTGATAATGAGGTAACTAAATACTTAGGATTTGCCATTTAGTTATCTTCCTAAGATTATTATTTACCATTATAGTATAAAATTTACCATATTTACTATTAAGTTACTAATTGTCACAAATATCTTTGAAAAATTATTTATTTACACGTGTTTTTTACAATAATTATAAGTTAGAATGGTGGTTGTCAATATTTTATCTAATACAGATTAAAAAAATTACTTTTATTTCCTGCGGATCGCAAATCAGACGGTCTCCCGGCTAGGCTGAAAGGAAACTTAATATAACCGATAATATACTGACGAAATGTAATATAACAGAATCCTTACCAATAAACTGACATATCCATGAATACTATTATAAGCGAGTATCAAATCTCGAAATTCACCGGAGCAATATTCCGATCGCTCGCATTCCTTCAAAACTGAGAAGTTATATTTGCTCCGCCAATCTTCCAGCACTCGCAGAACTTCTCCGATATTAGCGCTGTAGTTTGACCCTCGATGCTTGAGGACAGATAGAAAACTGGGCTCTTCGGAAAATAAATCGTATGTTCCATTTTGGCTCGAATACAAGCCGTAGGTGTCATTGTCCGTCGGCATTATGATCGAGAAGACTCTCTTTTGTTCATCACTTAGCGCACTCCACGCGATGTCTCTGTGATATTGTATGTATATAAATCTCTGAACATCGTTCTCATCGTCCTTGTTTATACTCCAATCTGAAAATAAAAAGACATGAAAAATTCATTGGTACCATAAAACATTGTTCAGCTATGTTCTTATAACTGGCATTAAAGTTGCAGTAAAACTGTTAAAAGGTAACGGTTTGCAGCAGTGAGTTGAAAATAGCTTTCGTAATTAAAATCTAGATTAGAGGAAGTTGGAATTCTGATTTTCAATTTTGCTAGACTTTGATTTCTGTAGATGGTATTAATTGGTATTGAAATAAAAATCTGCCTTTATAACATAGGTACGAATTCAAATCTCTACTGCGTAATATTGAAATTAAGTAATTATGGTAAAATCTGGGAAAGTAAATATCTTATAAATAAATTCATTAGGTTTCCAGTCACGCCGATTAAATTCGGTGTCTATTCAGCAGCAATGTTTTTCACGTAAATTTGTAATTTTTTTATGTAAATTTGGAAATATCTATTATAATTTATGATATACATTAATATTTCTCTTAGAACATAAAAGAGCTGTCCTATTTCGTAGCACAATAGGGTGTCATTCAGAGATCTCTGTCAGTGGACTGATAGCTACCATCAATTATCATCTCAGCCACAAGTAATCTACTACTGGACAATGGACATTGTTTTCCAAAAAAAAAGTTTAAATTGAAAGGGCTTACAAGAGAAGCCACCTTTTACTAGAGTAAGTACCTTATCTGGGTTTCTTTACAAATTTTATTCATAAAAAGCTCACTGATGTGATTTAATCCACACGGATGAATATTTATACCTATAAAAAGCTTATGTACCTATATAATACCACGTAAAATCGAATCCGCTGGAAGTAGTACCTACATTGAAATTTAGAGAATTATGTTCAATTAAAATACATAATAGTCTCGTTAATTTTATTAGAGCCGTACTGATCCTAGGTAGGCTAAAGCCTAATTCAAACTACGTTAGTAATTTAGTCAAAGTGAAGTTACACCTCGTTTTCATTATCCAGAACTCTTTTCACGATTCGGTTGTCAACTCTGCCGCAATAAATTCGGCGCGTGGTCGAGTCGCTACCTTTAAAGTGCTGCGTTCTATTTCAACACTTGCTAATTACGTTGCAAGTGCTCGTGTGATCAAGTAGGTACTCATTACTTGCCTAAATTACTGTCATAGTCCGAACTAGGCTTTAGTTTAGACTCTTTACGAGTGATATTCCATTACGACCCTCAATTTCCCAGTAATGTTCCGGCTAGGCTAGATATTAGTTAACGCGCCATTTAACTCAGGCGATAAACCCCAAAAACACAAATGAGTCTAAATTAACGAGTAAATGTAATTTAAAATCACAGAAATTAGAACATTATTTATTTTATTTATAAATACGTTGCATACTTATTTAAAGAAAAAAATATAAAATTTGACAATAATATTCTAGAAAATACTTATTCCTAGTCTGGGTTATATTATATTTTCAGTTAAATAAATAAACCCTTTAAAGTTTACACCCAATAAAGAGTTTAGGCACCTTTTTTGCGAAAAGTGATCTCTTCTAGACGACCTTGATTAATCAATAATTTCCGAAATAGCCATACAGGTACGAGTACTACTATTTTATAGCACTATAAAATTTAACAGTTGTCAAACTGATCCGACGAGATCTATTACTTCTGTAACAAGACTGATTGTTCAGGATCAATAGTTTTGGTGACTAACTAAACTTTGTTAGCACATTAACAATTCTCACTTAGTCTGTTCTTTGAATTCTCACTGAAGTGTCTGGCCCACATCGAATACACAAATAGACAAAATATTTATTGTGGTCAATACTTAACCTAATAATGGCATGACGCTTACTGTTTTTTTATTATTATTATTTATTAAATTCCACTAAGTGTTTTTTTACGTAAGATAGATCTACGATTGACCACCAACTCACCCGGTGTGGCTGATGATGGAGTTCGTCGATCTAGAATATCTTTTCATCTATTCACTCTACCCTAATTCCAAGATTTTCAACGCTAGTTGACTTTTGCTACAAGCCGGCTCCAATTCAGCATAGAATGGTTGAGAAGGTCCAAAAGCCTTCAGGGCGCTATAAAGCGGATGTACTATACAAACATTACCGCTTGATACTTTGGACTTTGGATGTCCGAACGATATATAGTGAGTGCGCGTACTAGAAACATAAACGTAAAATACATAAATAGGTACATTTATTCTTCACTTCGGTCGAATTCACTGCTTTCATTGATTGAATATTTACGTATTAGTCTTAGTGAGTAAAATAAATTCGAGCCGTGACGTGGTTCGCCCGTAGTTTCACTAGCGAAAACTTTAGAGAACTGTTGTCGCCAGTTCCTATAAAAATAGGAGAAATCTGTTTTCTACCCCTAAACAATAACCGATTTCGATGTTTTTTTTTTTTTTTTTATTACAATCATAAATGTCTATGCCTCTACGGTTCGTTTTTTAAATTTCGTTTTTATTCCAAAGTTCATTTTTTTTTTATTAAAATCATTAATGTCTATGCCTCTACGGTTCGCTTGTTTTAAATTTCGTTGTAGTTCTAACGTTCAAAAATTAAAATTGTGAATTTTGAAAAAAACAACCCATAGAGGCCATTAATGGCTATAACCAAATAAAAAAAGAATATTTGGAGACATTTCACACAATGATCGAAATAAGATAATATCTACACAATGGATAGCATAAAGGCATCGCGTTGAGACAACTGGTAAAAACAAAAATAAAACTGTCAATGTATTGACTTTCAAAGCTTTCACAACTACACAAGGGTTAATTACTTCATATCTGAGTAACTTAGCTAAAATGACATTATAAAGATTGCTTAGGTGAAAGTTTATAGACACTTCATACACACACCACACCCACACATATGACTGAAAAAAAAGTAATTATTGATTGTAATTTCTGGCTTTAATTCTAATTACTATATGCAAATTTAGTATAATTTAAGATGTTAAAAGCTGTCAACAGCTTTAAAATAAACATCTTAAGTAATCATTTTTTTTTTTAAATCAGCCCTGTTTGTACAAACTGTCCCACTGCTGGGAACGGGCTATCTTCTAATTGTGAGAAGGGTTAGGCCATAGTCTGCCACGCTGGCCAAGTGCGGGTTGGTAGACTTCACACATCTTCAAGATCATTGAGAACTCTCAGACATGTAGGTTTCCTCACGATGTTTTCTTTTACCGTTTAAAGTTAGCGGCAATCAACAATACGCACATAACTTTGAAAAGACAGAGGTGCGTGCCGTGGGATTGGAACCCAGGACCTGCGGATCGCAAGTCAGACGGTCTCACCACTAGGCTGCCGGAAACTCGTAATCAATTACTGAAAAAAACTAATATTTATAATATTAATATAACATTTACAATAATACAATTTTCCCACACTGCACCTTTTTCAATATCAAGTTATACACATAGTTATATTACACAGTCCCCATGAATAAAACGTAACGAATTGGTTTCACGGGCGTTTCATATTTCAAATGGTGTAGCTGACTGTAGCTATTTGAAAACAATATTTTATCAGCACGGCATGGCGCCATCATTCTCTCTTTTTCAGCAGAAATATGGGCGTTTCACGACTGTTTCTATTACTTCCGGAATTCTAAAATTGGATTTATGATAAATATTCCGCCGGCTGTCGCTTGTCACAGAATTGTCAATGACTTGGATAAAAGGTTTTTAAAATATAGATTATTAAGATAAAAGGAAATTTAAAACAGATAAGCAATCCTTTGCTTAGTTTGGGCTAGATGGTATTGTGTGAAATGTCCACAATTTATTTATTTATTTATATAACGAAACTATAAGGGTTCCATATTTAATACAGAACACTAAATAAGCTTTTTTAACACAAGCTTTCTGTTCCACATTCGTGTGACAAAAGGGTGTGGTCTGCCCCTGCTTTTCATCGACTTCAAAAAGAAGGCGGTTTACAATTCGGCTGTATTTTTTTTGATTTTAACACCCGACCAAAAAAAATATCTAAATCGGTCCACTCCAAATTTATAACACCCCTCGTGTTTATAAATTTGGAGTGGACCGATTTTGATCTATTATTTTTTTTGACAGAGAATTTGATGGAAAGTGTTCTTAGTTTTGTGTTTCTTTGTTGTTTCATCAAAATCGATTCAGTAATTTTGTATCTCGTGAATTTTTTCGTTTTCTACACTTAGGTACTAGTTTTTCTTTTATTAAAAGCTTTTATTCTACTTGCCCTGTTAGTATGTGTGGGACAAATCTTGCGAGTTAAATTAGAACCACTTCCAGTCGTTAGATTACGTTGAAATTTGGTTTACTTACGTAACTTCGGTGACAATGCAATAATATGGTACCATGAAGCTGGTTTCAAGATGGCGTCGGAAGGTGGCTATCGGAACTCCTAAACTAAACGAGATAAAACCATCGAGTTTGGACTCGTTTGAATAGTCTTGACAAGCACTCTTGTGCTACATGACAGCCAGGGTCTCAAGATGGCGTCGGAAGGTGGCCATAGGAACTCCTAAACTAAACAAGATAAAACCGTCGAGTTTGGACTCGTTTGAATAGTCTTGACAAGCACTCTTTTTTAGTCTAGTAAATAAAATATTAATTAAAAAAAATATTTAAAAACAAGCTTTTATTTAAATGCTCTAACACGAAAAAAAATAATTTTATATTGATATAAATAAAAGCTTGTCGCCTGATTATCACCTGAAATTAATTTTTTATTTTTTATCGTACTTGACACACTGGTGGTATCTATAGAAGTCTATAGTCGTTAAAGTCGTTTTTACAAAACACGCGGCAGACTCGGAACAATGTCCTAACCTACATTTTGCAAGCGGATACTTTTTTCGTCAAATTTATGAAAAGTTTATTTATCCTCGTGTCCCGCGTGACAAATTAGGCTACTCAAATTACATTCAGAATTTTTATTAGCATAAAAAAGATTTTTTTGTAAAATAGTCACGTACACAACAATAAAACCGGCCAAGTGCGAGTCAGACTTGCGCACGAATAGTTCCATACCATTATCTATAAAAACGGCAAAAAAAACACCAAACGACAAAAAAACCTTTGTTGTGTGGGAACCCCCTTAAATATTTATTTTATTCTGTTGTTTTAGCGGTAACAGAAAATACATCATCTGTGAAAATTTCAACTGTCTAACTATCACGGTTCATGATATACAGCCTGGTGACAGACGGACAGACGGACAGCGGAGTCTTAGGGTCCCGTTTTACCCTTTGAGTACGGAACCCTAAAAAAACTTCCCCTCCATATCTTCTAAATGATATAACAAAACGTAAACTTTGCCCTCGTCAGTGTTCGAGGTGATCGAGTGTTAAAAGTCAGTAATTGTTATGTATATATTAATAAATATATATGCAAATGACCGATTGATACAACGTTGTCCTGTGGTGCGGCTGGACGGCGCCGAATTGTTGAATATTCAACGACATTTCACTACAGATTGTAACGGTCTGCTTCATGCCTGACTTGTGGTGCCGAGATTATGTTATCTATAGGCGGTCGCCAATTCTGTAAAACCCAGGGTAAAATAGTAAATAAATAAATAAATATTTGTGGACATTTCACACAACACCATTTAGCCCAAACTAAGCAAAATTTGTATTATGGAACTAGATGGCTGATAGAATACATATACAATTTTTTCTTGTAAATATATACATAATATGATACATAGAAACACCCAGACACAGAACAAACATCCATGCTCATCACACAAATATTCACCCTGGATGGGGATCGAACCCACGAACTACAGCTTAGCAGGTAGACATACTACCAACTGAGCCACAAGGCCAGTCAATTGTGTTTTTACTAACCATTGCAAGCCATTGCTTGCACGGAATACGTGTCAATGTTATCATGCGATGGTTAGGCTAGAGAAAATATGAATGTTAATTTTTAAAGTAGCGGCAGTGATACAGAAGTGTAGGAGGCCTTTTTTATTGCGATAAGGTAGGCCTTTTTTATGTTTTTAAGGTTTGCGCTAGACCGCCAACTCGCCTAGTGTTAAGCGACGAAATATGCGTTTTTTGCGATATATTCTGCTGTAACATTTTTTTCATGAAAACTGAGAAGTTTGATTTTTCCTGATCCTATAAGGGTTTCGTTTTTTCCTTTTGAGGTACGGAACCCTAAATAGACAACTGTCCTCTAGTCTCACCAATGACCACGGACACTGCAAAGTGATCGAAACGTCAGGTCATAAAATTGTGTAAAATAACCTATACGCGATAAATCCGTTAAAATTTGTTTCATTTCATTGAGCAACAATCACGTATACCTTAGATAACATTATCCAAAATATGTTACCATTTTAAAAGTATAATAAATGATAATATGTATACAGAAATAAATTATTTATTTAGGTACATACCGGATCTATACGAGACCTTCACATACAGTTACAAAGATCCACTGTAATTTATGATCATAAAGTTGTATGCCCCGCGTCATACGGGCGTCAGTTAAAGAGCTCACTAAATTATGACGAATGGGTACCTTATCCTTTTGAGTTATTGCACGCAGTTGTTTCAGGTGTGAGGATTAAACTATAAATACTGGCCATTAAAACTAATGATTTGTTTCATTAAAAAGGACCACCCGGATTATAACAATCTATACGTACGTATAGTAAAACTAAAATTCGATAAACGACGTAAATGGAAGGACATTAGAAGTATTGCTGGCAGGTTATGGTATATTTTATAGAAGTTTATTGAATAACTAGTAATGTGACGTGTATGATAATAAGAGCATAGGATATAATTGGCACTGAAACGTGGTCACTCAGCACAGTACGCCTTATACGGAAGCTCAAAGTCACCTAAACAGCTATGAAAAGGGATACCCGAACGAAGTATCTCTGCGAGATTGAAACTAAGGGATCCTCAGGCATAGAGAATGAATCAGAAACTAAGAGATCCGTAGATATACGAATGTCACTGACATAGCACAGTACATATTAGTAAGCTTAAATGGCAGTGGGCAGGACACATAGCATGCAGTACTGATGAACGATGGGACCAAAAAATTCACAATTGGAGATCACGCGCCGGCAAGCGCAGCGTAGGAAGACCATCCAAGGAGGGCAGATGACTTTATACAAGTGGCAGAAAGAAGCTGGACGCAAACCACTTTCAACAGGTAATTTTGAAAATCCACGGGGAGGCCTAAGTCCAATACTGGATTTCTTGTCTAAAATGTGTATGATATCGGATGGCGGAACTTAGTGAGTAGCATTTTTTTATATGAAAATAGGCTTGCGCTTGCCTAAAATATACCTATTCGTTGGCGATTTGAAGACACCCAGATTACATCTATATAGCTATGAAACTGAGGCTTTAGTCTCATGATCATCATGACTTGTTATGGTACCCAACTAGGCAGGTATATTCCATCAGCTATGATTTTCGTGATACTAACTATAATGATAAGGAGGTAAGGTATCTTATCTTTTTTATTTGAAATGAATCAATTTATCTCAATGATTTTTATCAAATGAGTAGACATAAATAGTGTAATAAATCAGCTCTCCTGATAAAGTCGTATGCCAGACGAGACGACAAATTTTGTACTTATAGTTATTGTCATATACATATTTTTTATCTACGTCATTCTTCTTCTACAGCCTAAAAATGAATAAGTATTAATAATTTTAGCGCCGGCTTATTACATAATCTCTCTGCGAAAAACGTTTGAGTTTCCAACAGAACAATCTTTGACTGAAAAGTAAAACTTAGATAAAAGACCTTCCAGAACTCTCCAGACTCATCTCTGTCTGTATGTGTCTTAAATTACCTAATATATCTAGTCCAGTAAAAATAAAATTTGTGACAACATAAAATACAACAAAAAGAAAATGTAGATATTAAATGAAAGCTGATATTTTAAAATACATAAAAATATTTTATTTTCCAAATTTCACGAATTTTTTTTTTTTTACTTAGGTACTAAATATTTAATTGTATGAATTTATATAAATAAAATTAAACTAAAATAACGTAAATCATTTAAATAATAATTAATAGTATTGAATTTAAATTCTTTTTGAGAAAATAAAATTTCTTTAACCCGAATAATACACAAATACTACGAAATAAAAATAAGCTATGTAACTCAAATAAACTAAAGAAAAATAACATTTCTGGGTGTTTCTATGTATCTTAAGTATGTATTTACGAAAAAAAAAAGAAGTATATATGTATTCTATCAACCATCTAGTTTCCATAGTACAAGCTTTGCTTAGTTTGGGCTAGATAGCGTTGTGTGAAATGTCCTCCTATATTTAATATTATTATCCATGTATTTATTTATTTTCTTAAGTAAGTATAAATTTTTACAATATTTTTATAAAATCGCATTAAAAACATTATAAAAACCTACACCTAGATTGCCACCGGCAACGGGGCAGGGCCCAAGCTGCTGGCGGTGGAGGCTACAGAGTGAGGAACCTCCTGACAATGCGTGCCGTGTCCAAGATAACTGCCTTCTGCATTCGACCCTTGACCCAACCATCAAGCGAGAGCCTCTTAAGATGTTGGTCAAGGCTCTTCGCTATTAAACCGTTTGCCGATACGACTATCGGAACAATGGTCGTCGAGTCAACATCCCACAAGGCGGTTATCTCGTTATATTATTATTATTATTATTTATTTTGAATTATTAACTAAAAATCAAATATGTGTTGTGTGATATGCTTCATACATTAAAATAAGTGAACTTATACAATTTTTTTATAATACTCGTATCAAATATAATATAATAATCATAACTAATAAACATTATAAAAGCGAAGTTTGTACGCTTCCGTTACCTACGCGCGTACGCGTGATAAGATGTTACCGAGTATGTGTACTTTTCTCGCGAAAGTACGCGTAAAACCGTACTAATATATTTATATACGAATTTTATTTATTAGAATATATTTCATAAGATGTTTGTCGGCCTTGTGGCTCAGTTGGTAGTGTGTTTACGTTTACCTGCTGAACTGAAAGGTCGTGGGTTCGATCCCCACCCAGGGCAAACATTTGTGTGATGAGCATGGATGTTTGTTCTGTGTCTGGGTGTTTCTATGTATCATATGTATATATTTACAAAAAAATAGTATATATGTTTTCTATCAGCCATCTAGTTCCATAGTACAAGCTTTGCTCAGTTTGGGCTAGACGGTGTTGTCTGAAATGTCCACAAATATTTATTTATTTATTTTATTTATTTATTTGACACTGGTTACGAAAAGTGCAATTGTAATTGCGAGGATTGTATTATTACTAACACAAAAAATGTAGAAGACATAGCGAATTTGTAAGCGTTCCTCGTAGTAGATACTACGGAACCCTTAAAATGTTTATACACGTGGTCAATAATGTGTGATCTAACGTAATCATATATTCTTTGTCGTGGGATCTAAATGTAAAATGTTTTACCATCGTGTACATAGGTTTCTAATCTTCTTTCATATATGACTAACTATGACAGTATATTAAAATTATACGACAATAATCTAATATATGAATTCAATTAACTAAACATAAAAATAAAACTACTCTAAAAGACCGTTAGCAGCGGGAATTGTTCCCAGGATGCTGGCCCCATTACCTCGTTGTATAGCGATACTTACTCTTTGAGCAAAGTAGAGGCCAGCATTCTGGTCAAGTACTATGACATAAGTAATTAGGTATGTGTATATCCGCCTTACAAAAATATTTGTCAATTTGAAGGATTTTGGTAAATGTTAGATATTAAAATAGCATAGAATCGAGAAACGTATTATGTCATTGAATGATAAACATCTTAAAACATCTTCTTAATATTATTAAAACATAAGTGGCCAAGAGTGACTTGCATATGATTCCGTTAGAAGACCTCCTTGTCGACTATTATTTGGTAAATTTTCTGTGCTACAAATGAAACTGACATAATAAAATGGCTTAACCGATTTTGATGAAATATAGCCTAATATCCTCTCGAACAAGTCTTCTTTCAAACAAAAAGAAGTAAACCAAAATCGATCAATCCATTTGAGAGCTATGATGCCACAAATAAATTCAAAATAAATTATCATTTAATATTTTTGTTAAGATATGTATAAACATATCATTAATACCATAGTAATATGGTTATCGTATAAGTTATCTTTTTAATTTTCTGTTTTATTTATGCGGTCGCCATCTTTAAAATCTGTAAGAATTCAAATGACACCTCCAATAATAGGGCGAATTCTGTGGACAATTCATACGCCGAAATTCATTAAGCCATTATTTAAGTGCACCTAAACAAACTTTTTCTTTGTAGTGAATGGGTCTAAGAAGTAAGAAATTTTAAGTTTTACTGGTTTTCCTAGTGCGGGGTTTATAGTGCTTGTAATTTGCGCAAATGGTTTGTTAATAAAAATATTTGTACTGTATTTGTGTTTGTAATAATTCTTTCGATTATTAAAAGCCTATACATTTTCTCATTGCATGATAAAAGCCTCCCTCCCCTCTTTTCCCTCTTTCTACCTCTACCCAAAAACCCTTCCATCGATAGTAGGGTAAAAAGAAAGAAAACAAATTAATCACAGCATAATAATAGAGTTTATATATATCATCTGATTGACTGGCCTTCATTTGACTGACCTTGTGGCTCAGTTGGTAGTATGTCTACCTGCTAAGCTGTAGGGTCGTGGGTTCGATCCCCACCCAGGGCAAATATTTGTGTGATGAGCATGGATGTTTGTTTTGTGTCTGGGTGTTTCTATGTTTATATGTATATATTTCCAAAAAAAGTATATACGCGTATGTATTATATTAGCCATCTAGTTCCATAGTACAAGCTTTGCTTCGTTTGGGCTAGATGGTGTTGTGTGAAAAGTCCCCAAATATTTATGTATTTATCTAAATACACAACAAAGCCACAGTCAATGGGCGTACTACGAAGTTATTAACTACTCATGCAGAAACAGCAGATGTTTGTGGCATAAAACATCGTCAACATAAACTTTTGGCCAACAAAATGTTTACGAGTCGTGGACTCGAGATAAGTAACTGCTTAGTTTTATGGTCCACTGATTGTTTCCAGTAGGCTTCGTAGAGCTTTTCGGGAAAGTTATTACGACCCGCGAATGGTTGAGTACCCTTATCCTTCAATGAAAAATTACTTTATAAAGATGAATCTGATTCTGACAGTTTGAGGTATTTTTAAGGTTCCGTACCTGACATAAGAAAATCCCTGACAATAAGAAAACGGCTAAATAGATCCTGGTGATCCTTACGATTAAATCCTCTTTCAAACAAAATATAGATCAAAATTGGGTCGTTCTTTTGAGAGCTTGCCACAAAAAGACACATAAATACACAAACACACAAATACACACGTAAAACTTATGACATTCCAAATTTTTCGCAGGAATTTAAAAAGGAGAAAATGCGGCACAGTCATTAAAAGCATTAATTAGCACAAAGTCTGAGAATTTCGATGTCAAAGCTGCAGCTCACTTTGATCGCCCTGTTGTGTACAAGTTAGATACAAAATACGAAGAACTTTTTCTAAAAGCATTGCAACACAATATGATAGCCTTCACACATTTTCTATTTCGGTAACACATTTCATATTTCATTGTTTGTTTTATACATTCAACTGTCAACGGATTATAATCACATATTGTTTGGCCGAAACTAATCTGACAACTGTAATAACTTTGTAAAAGGTTGAATGAACATCGTAAATTCTATTTTCGTTCCATAATTTTGTTTTCCTATCGTGAGCTTTGTTATATGCAGCTTATACAACATTTATGCTATGTGCTAATAATGAATAAACAAATGTGCTATGAATATATGAATATTTGTAACAATAAATTACATGTGAGCAATAAATATACTAACTTAAATACATAAGTGATAAAAAAAAAATATAAAAAAAAAAAAACAGTGATTGGAGATTATTTAAAATATCCATAGGCAACAAAGCATAGGGATTTTGTAACATATTTTCTATACAATAGAAATATTCTGAAATGGTAGGCATATCTAAAGAAAATATTGATCTAGCGTCTAGCGTTTATGCCTTACAACAAGGTAAATATTTGTTTCATTTTAAAAATTACATTAAGGCAGATAATATTATCTATTGTTATTTATTGATTTACATCAAAATGAACCCTTTATCTTGCCAATGTTGAGACTTGTATCTATTACCGTTCCAAAGATACAGCCGTTCAAATGTAGGACAGAGAGACAGACAGACACTGTAGCCTCACGAATAAGCTCCCGCACCCTTAGTACGAAAGATTAAAAATAATTGTAATACTTTATTTTATAGAAAGAGCAGAGGAAAACAGAGAGCTTGCATGATGGTAAGCGATAGTCATCGATATAGATAACTACAACTGGAAAAAATACAGATAGAAAAGATATTCCAAATTTTTGTGTCCAAAGGAAGAAGGAACCTGACTGTATCAAATTTCCAAGGTAATAGCCAAGTAATTTGTTCGCTACGCTCACTAGGTCGGTAAGTACGTAATTTATTTTAAGTTAATACGTTTTATTAATGTTTACTGCTTTTACGTATTACCTAATCAAATTTTCGTTGATATTGAAATTGAAGAACCAGAAAATTTCATTCGATCGCTCAAAAAAAAACACCCCAATATCGCATATGCTAGTTTTATGTTGAGCTGGGACCTGATTGTGACAAAAACATTTTGTATATTTTGTGTATGATTTTTGTTCTGTGTTGTATATTTTTTGTCACAATAAATTTCTGTCTATGTCTATGTCATATCGTTCAGAGCTAAAAATCAGTTTTCTCCTATTTTATGAACACAAGTAAGTTTAGAAAACTAAAAACCTGAAAAAAAGGCTGAATCGATTTTAGTGAAACATATCTACAGACTCTCGAACAAATCTTCTTTCAAACTAAGAAAAAAAATATCAAAATCGGCCATTCGTTTGAGGGATACGATTCCACAGACACACAATCACAATACGTCAAACTTCTAGCATCCCTCATTTTGGGTCGGGAATTGAAAATGCGTACAAGCACAGTTGTTCAAGTCGCAAAACTGTTTAAAGAAACGTCAAGTAGACGTTACAAAATTACACCTGCAGATACAAATAGCGTACGAAAAATGTACAAAAGGTGGTACTTTTCCACGTCTTGAACCCTTCAGCCCTGTTTGTGTATTCCCACCCCGTGCTTACTGGCGGGATATAAATAAATCTGGATATAAAAATCGTGAGCACTCCGCGACACGTCGTGACGTCATATAATGTTATTAATTTTTATATTAAGCACGACCCGGGATTAATGTTCGTCCTGAAATTTGAATTATTTATAAAGGAACTGCTATTGTTGTTCGCTGATAAATATATGAATTCTAAACGAGTAGTCGACGTGCTATTCTGATACGTATTATTTGTATCTAGAGGTTCTTATGAAATTATAGTATCAAATTAGACGTGTTTCTATATCAAAGTTTGTATATCCGTATAAAAGGCGATGGGAGTAAACCCAGAATAAACAAACTTTAATTTTGCTTGTATAAAGTGGAGAGTGATACGATTATGACTATTTTAATTTATATTAACTGACAGGTGTTCATTAATATTATACATTTGAAGTTTACTTTTATTTTATTTCGCTTATGGCTCCAACCTTAAATTTATGTGTACGATTCCGGAACCGGCTCTAGGTAAAACAACTAGTTTTCGTTCGAACACCTGTGTTTACTGATTCTAGCTGCTATCATTAGGTAGAATAGATAGCGTGGAATTAGATTTTTAAACAAAATAAACTATAAGTATACATAGTATGTATTTTCGAAGTTAGTTCACCGATCGGTCAAGACTAAGAGACGATTCATCCATCTGATGGTAACAAGTACATCGTGCCTGTCTACAATAAATCGGAAACTGGATGGATCTTTATTGTTGTCGATGAAGAAATCTTCGGCAAATACTCAGCGAGTGGCGATTACATCGCCAGTTTGTTGGTAATTATTTCTCGTCTTATCATTTAGTTAAATATATCCACATTCGCAAAAGTCCCATCTAAACGTGAAGTAAAATTTTACTTAAGTAATTGTAAAGTTTTTAACACAATATGATTTTGTAATTAAACCATTTGACATTAAAAATCTGTTTGACTTCACATACATTTTTAATATGCATATTTTTTTAGTTACTACCATCTCCTCCTCTTTAGTAAAAAAAAGGGGGTCTTTTTTAACAAACTTCCAAAAAGTAGGAGGTTATCAATTCGGCTGTATGTTTTTTATTGTATGTTTGTTCACCAATTACTCCGTCAATTTCGCATTGATTTTAATGATTCTTTTTTTTTTTTTGTTTTTGTTTGATTGATTATACTTCAGAGGTGGTCCCATATAAATTTTATTAAAAATCGGTTCTGTACTTTCGTTTTTATAACCAAACCCGGCGTACTTCGAATCACCTATCAATGAGTGGACCCGATACTTTCTCAACGTTTAAACCTTCCCTGGACTACGACAAACATTTTAAAGCCAAAATCAGCTAAATCGGCCCAGCCATTCTCGAGTTTTAGCGAGAGAAACGAACAGCAATTGATTTTTATATATGTAGATATATATATAAGTATATATATACTAGATGACCCGGCGTACTTCGTATCACCTATCAATGAGTGGACCCGATTTTTTCTCAACCTTTAAACCTTCCCTGGACTACGACAAACATTTCAAAGCCAAAATCAGCTAAATCGGCCCAGCCGTTCTCGAGTTTTAGCGAGACAAACGAACAGCAATTTATTTTTATATATATATACTAGATGACCCGGCGTACTTCGTATAATCTATCAATGAGTGGACCCGATATTTTCTCAACCTTTAAACCTTCCCTGGACTACGAAAAACATTTCAAAACCAAAATCAGCTAAATCGGCCCAGCCGTTCTCGAGTTTTAGCGAGACAAACGAACAGCAATTGATTTTTATATATATAGAGATATAGATATAGAGATAAAGATAACTGGTAAAAATATCATCCATGTAAACAAATTGCGTATTTTGAAGTCGGTTTTTTTAGCTTTTTAAATTACAATTAGGTATGATGATTATTTACTATAGAGGAGGCGTCATCTTCAAGTCTGGCCAGAGGCGCGACGTCACTATGGGCAGCGGATAATAAATAACCAAGTTTACAAAATACACAACTGATATACCTTCTTTTTCGTAATTATGGCTGAAAGAACATGCGAGAAGCGATCTCTAATAAATAACAGTTTTTTTGTTTTCTTTTGAAACATTGGGAGATGTTTGAAAACTCATAATGGAGTTTCTCTTTTCATGCAGGAAAATTAGAGTACCGTGTATGAATAAAATATTCATGTTCATAATCAACCTGTTGCGCCTCGTTGGTTCAGGATACTGTTTCTCTAGGGATCAATCATGTATCTATAAAACCAGCTTAGACTTGAGTAGTTGAGTTGGAGAACAACTCATTGAAATTAAACACATTTTAACGGATTTATCGCGTATATTTTAAATTAGATCTGACGTTTCAAACACTGCAGCATCCGTGGCCACAGGTGACCACCCACCCAAAAAGAGAACTGTTTTATTCCTCACTGCGGTCCGAATCGACCCATTACAAAATACTCATAGTAGTCAATTCGCACCGCGGTGCGAAAGGGCTTATTCAAAAAGAGCTCTTGGGTGATTCGGACCGCGGTTCGAACCGCTCGCGGTGCGAAACGCCTAAATACCCGACTGGATGACTAGATGAGTAACAATCGCGAAAACCTTAGAAAACATTGAGTACGACTTATTTCAAAATGTCAAAAAAAAATTGGATTGTGATAATCTATGGGCCCTAACATACTAGCGGTCAACCGCGGAGGCGGCTAACCGCGCGGCTAGCCTTTTTTACGATTTAATATGCAACTGCTGGTGATTGTACGCACTTAACCGCCACAAAGTTTCAACCGCGGCGGTTGAATGGAGAGCTGCGGCCCGCTTGGCGGCTGGCCGCTATCTTTTTTATACGCAATGGCGATTCAGTTTGCGGCGAGCCGCCGATGAGTTTGTATGTTTGAGTTGCGCAGCCATGAACTTCGACACAGAGAATTTCATTGTTGAAATTCAACAACGAGAAGCTATTTGGAATTGTGAAGGATTAGTATATAAGAACAGAGTTTGAAAACAAAAACAATGGGAATAATTAGTAGATATTTTTGGAAAACAGGAGATGACAAAAGAGGAAAAGAAAAGTATTGTTATTTATTATTATTATCGGAGGTAAAAATAGATAACACAAGCTACCTCGACGGCGTTCATTTCGTTAATGCGCCTTCGAGCGGTCCATCCGCTTAACGCGGTTTTAGTCGCGGTTTGCCGCTGTAGCGGTCAGCCGCTTTACTAACCGCGTCAGGCGGCTGGCCGCTCAAACGAACCGCCTAGGCGGCCAACCGCTAGTGCGTAACGGGCCTATGATACGCCACGGCGGTTGGCAGTAAAATCAACTTTTGTTCCATGACTGAAACGATGCTCATATATTACACACTTCGTAACTTCTATGTGTGAGTTTTATTCAACAATAGTATGTATATCTGACGCGTTCATCATGCGTACACGCTTTTTGTATTTCTGATAACTTTTGGTGTACATCGGCTGACCGTCTTGTGACAACCATTTTTTTCCTTTAATAATGTTGTTTTTCACCTTTTTTGCATTTCTGACTAACCTATTAAGTATCATTGAATAACAAACTATCTTATTTTCACATCGCAGATGAAGCCACGGGTAATACCTAAATTTAATAAATTAATAGTATTTGAGTTATTAATTAATAATCTTACGTAAGTAATTACAGAATTAGACGAAGCATTTGAGTAGGTTCTTTAGTTTGATCCGAGAGGCTCTAGAAGTTGAAACGCCTAAGGAATCGTAAAGCCAAAAAATTTTACATTATAAGATGTTTATTTAATATTAATATAACTACTTAAATTACATAATTAAAATGTCCTACAATTTCGCTTATTTTAGAAGATTTTATTTCTAACCGACACGCTAGTGACTTTGACCGAATGAGCCACAGATCATAAAACAAGGCTCTTTTGGGCAAGGAAGTGAGCATTGGCAGAATGTAAAGATCACTCACGGCGATACTGCCGCAGAAGCACATATATCTTAACTTCCCAACTATAAAAGCGAAAGTTACTCTGTCTGTCGTCTGACTCTCTGGGGCTTACCGAAAAACATTACTTAAATTTAACCAACGTCTTAAATTCTCTATCTTCTTTTCGCAAGTGTCGTAATGACACTTAGTGTTAGCGAGAAGTTGACAAAATATACTAAGCATTGCTTAAAGTTAGGTAACGTTTTTCGGTAAGGCCGTCTGTGTCTGTCTGTCTGTTTGTTACCACTTCATATAGAGATAAATACTATGCCTCTTCACGGATTAACGGCTGACCCAATCGTTATAAAATTTGGCACAGAGATTTTTTAGGACCTGGAGAAGAACATAATGTATATTTTTATCATTATTATTATAACCGTTTTTTATCACTATGTGAGTGACACCGCTGGCTGCAGCTAGTAGAATGATATTACCGGAAGAGCGAGGAGCAGCCATAGGCTCAATAGTAGAGGCTTAGTGTAAATGGGGGTTAGATCTTACTTGTGTCAAATTTACCAATGAGAGTTCGCTTTTAGCGATATGGCCGCCTGTTGTTACACTAGTTTATTTAAAAGTCCATTGTTATTACTTTTATAGTGTGTACAATAAAGAGTCTATATATCTATCTCGACCAAAGACTAACTCTATCATCCAAAAGGTAATATCGCAACTTATTGGGCACCTTACGTGTAGACAGTGATTTAGATGCGTTTTGTTTTCTTTTATAGCTTTGGATTTATTTTTCTTTTAATTTTTTAACAATTTTAACATTATTTTAACCCCCGACCCAAAGAGAGGAGTGTTATAACTATATCTGTGTGTCTGTTTGTGGCATCGTAGCTCTCAAACGGATGGATTTTGATTTTTGATCTAGTTTTTTTTTTTATGTTTGAAAGAGAATTGTTGTCGATTGAATTGTCGAGAGTGTTCTTATCTATGTTTCATCAAAATCGTTTCAGCCGTCATTTTTTTCGGGGGTTTTTGAATTTTCTAAAATAATATTTAGGTACACTGTCGTAATATTTTATCAGATCCGGTTCTAAGTATTATTTCAATTATTGTCTTATTAGATATTGTACTTATGATATTTTATTAAACTTAATTTCTTATTTGTATTAACTAAATTCACTGGAACAAAAAAACCGCCTACAAGATTCTCTAAAATAAACCATACTTAAACAGGATATATAGATTTTTTTATCATAAAATAAGTACCTATACCTTCAAACCAAAATTTAAAACTACGAGTGAGAAGGTACTTCCAAGTACTTTATTTCGAAATATTTTCTTTACAAAATAAATCTACGAACATGCAACTTTATTTTTAAAGCTAGCATATTATTATAATGAACGAAAAAATAAATTATATATATATTTTTAATTTAAATTACATATTTTTTTATACTTACTTCATATTTTTATCGCGTAACAACCAGTAGCCTATTTATTTAACGTCAGCACACCATAGTTTGAATACACCAAACATTATTTTTCTACCAGAAACTATTTGTTTACACAGAAAACACATTCGGACCGCCAAATTTCAACGTTTACACATCTTAATAGGTTTCGCAAGATAAAACGAACTAAGAACTTAAGTTCTATTAACAGTACAATCGTTATCAAAGTAAACTTTTTAATTTTATTTGCAAATGGATTGGGGGCGCGCGGGAAATGTTTTTTTTATTATTTTTTTTTATTACATTTGGCTCTGGCCGGTTGTCTTGCGTTCGTACGGCCGGCGTTTGAGCGTGTACTGGCACGCCTGTTGCTTATTCGTGCCGAGTGGAGTTCAAACTATCTTTTATCGGTGAAATACAATTAATTTAAGTTGTTAGGTACTTAGAACTGTTTGGATTTTCCGGCTTTATAGTACGGTACAATAATTATGTTGTACTCTTGGTATGTATACAAGTGGACATTGCAGCATATTATTAAACTTTTTTTTAAAACGGGCTATTGTTGATCTACAGCAAAACAATAGTTTTTTACGCAAGATAGATCTACGATTGATCACCAACTCACCTGAAGTTAAACGATGGTGTGACCGAAAAATAAATATACAAAATAAACAACTGTGCTCTATGTAAATAGGGCGAATTCTGTGCTGTTTAGTTTGTATTTATTAACGTGGAGTTTACCGTTTTTACCTGTTTTTTTTTTTATTATTATATTTCAAGCGTCTACCTGTTGACATTTTCAATTCCGAGCAAAAATGAGCAAATAAATCACGTTTCTTGTATGGGAGCCCCCTTAAAAATTTCAACTCTCGAACTATCACGGTTCATGAGATACAGCCTGGTGACAGACGGACGGACGGACAACGAAGTCTCAGTAATAGGGTCCCGTTTCTACTCTTTGGGTACGGAACCCTAAAAACCGATTTCAAAATACGGAATTCCTTTACTTGAATGACATTTTTTCAGTTATTTTGTTATAAAAACCAAAGTGCGAGTCAGACTCACCCACCGAGGGTTCCGTACAAACTAGTAGACAAAAGGGGAAAATCATTTTTTTTTAATATTTTCCTTCATAAACCGAAAAATATACATCGTAAAAATATTTAAAAACCTGTTTAACCTTATGCTAATGAAGCTCTTTCATAATATACCCCACATGATACGGTTAAAGAACTTTAAAATTTGGACCCTCATTCCTTGCATAAAGACACTATTTTTTGTGATTAAATTTAAAATGTTCAGTTATCGGATTTATTCCTATATGTGTACTTGAACACAATGCTTTTTGCCAAATTCCATAGTTCTAGGTCAACGGGAAGTACCCCATAGATTTTGATTCCCTTGTGAGTGTCGAGTTGATTTGCGTTTTATACGCGTTCCCGAGATAAAGGTCTTGACACCCGGACAGACGGACAGACAGGCAGACAGACAGACGGACAACAAAGTGATCCTATAAGGGTTCCGCTTTTTTCTTTTAAAGTACGGAACCCTAAAAATCATCGAAATCACATAATATTTAGGAATGGAAAACAGTTTTCTCCTCTTGTATGGAAAAATACGCATTGTATTAGTGAAACTTGTAGTTTCAAAGATTCTCTTCATAGAAGTCCCAGGACTTACAAAAAAATATTGAACCGAAAAACCTTTGTAGCAATTTACAACAACCTGCTTACAATTAAAAAAATATAATTATATATAGCCTTGAATTCTGTGATAATGATGTATTCCATCAGCTATATTATTCCCATACTTTTTTTTTAAACATTAAATAGATCTATGATTGACCACCAACTCTTAAGGTACGGTATCTAAGGATGAACCTCATCGATCTAGAAGATATGTTCGCAAAGAGAGTAGACCGTTGTCCTGCAGGGCAATTCAGTTATTCAAGACCGCTCCGTAGCTGAACCATATGTGAACCGTTTCCCATCGGCCGCCATCTTTTTTTTGATTCAGTTACTTCTAAGTCATACAACTGACACATTTGATGAAACGTGACACGTCCTTCGCTCGTTACTAAATCAAAAAATAATAGCAGCCGACAGGAAATGCTTCGCAAAAGGTTCAGTTAAGTACGGATCGGTTTTGATTAACTGAATTGCCTAGCTGTTCCTCGATCTCGATTTTTAAACAAAAAAGATGTGAAGACATTGTTCCACGTTTGCACAATAAATTGAATAAGGAATACGATATAAAAATCTTTGAAACAATAATTTGGAAAAGGTACGTTATACTGACTTGGCTTAACAAATTTGACTATGGTAATACTGAAGATTTGTCAGACGCTCTTTAGGTTACGTAGTAAACTAGTGGTAACTCATAATTGTGTTAAAAATGAAAATATTAAATTGGCCTAATTATTATTATTACTAGGATTATTTTTGCTTTATTATTTTCCCCTCCACTTTTGTTATATAGAGTTCTTATGATGTGCATACATAATATCTGTAAGATCTACCGTACTTGTTGCATTATATAAGAAAACTACAAGTCCCTATTTTTAAACACTGTGTATATTCAAAGAAACACTGTGTATACTCGTTCGAAGCCAGTGGGTTCACATTTAGCATGTATTTGTTTTTTTAAATCAAATAAACGCATTTGTATTTGTATATCTATTCACTCTAGCTTGACTGTAGCCCTAAACATGTCAAGATTGTAGTTCTCAGAACATAGAGTAGGCAGCAATGAATTCCGTTCCAATGCAGTATGCATCAAAAACGTGGACCGAAATCCCATAGAAGCTTTGCTTAGTTTGAGCCAGGCGGTGTTATAATGAAATTGAATAGTGGTACCAGCCGTAAGATCTCGATAGGTGACACACGTCTTCCCGACACGCTTCATAAAAGTTAACGAACATGTTCGCTTAAAAGCCTATCGGTGTAATTGCGAGTACATACTCCTATCTCTACAAGTCTAGCGAGTTGCCGCGGGGGCGATGTTTGTTGCCATACTTACCTATAATAAGCTGTACACGGGCGCAATTTTAACAGAAAAAACAGCCAAGTACGAGTTTGACTTGAAGAACGGGGATTCCGTACCTCTAACAGAACTCTTGCCAAAAGATAAAAATTGAAACTAATATTCGTTCGTTAGGCAGTTCAAAAATTCCACACCCGACGGGTCTTGAACCCGTATATCCCAATCTGTACATGGGAGCCTTTACGTACCATTTTGGCCATAGGAGTTTCCCGTGGATTGCTGGCGCCACAGAATTCGCCCTATTTACATAGGCGCTACCCGTAAGTGGAAAAACTGGAAAAACACTTCAAAAATATCTGATATGATTGTAGGTACTATATTTTGTCTCTTACCAAATTTCGTGATTCTATAAGGTTCGGCTCTGATTTACTTACGTGTCTTAAAATATTAATGTATATTAGCGCTGTTTTCATTTCTAAGGTGTATCGTTGAGAAGTAATTTTAAATATTTTGGGTAAGCTAAAACCTTTTTTTTTTGAATGAGGTTCCGTTTGTGACATTTTAAGCTTTAGTGGAATAAGTTCTCTTAGATTCAAGTATCCTCCCCCCTGCCTATTCAATAATTGGTGCAGGATATGTGAAAAAATTCAAAGCATAACTCATGTCTTCATGTTATTACTCGTAAATAAGAAACCTTATTTTATATATTCAGTTCCCTACACTGTCCGTGGCCCGATACGCACTTGACTGGGTTTTTTAATTTTTGTGCTGTAAGACTTTGTTCCTTAGCAAATTTCGTGTTTTTATCCATAGCCTCCGTTTTTCCCGTAGAGGTATACTGAACCCTAAAAACTGAAATAATCATACGTGGTCCTACAAACTTCTCCTTTCCTAAATCTGTGCATAGTCCCTTAGAAAACCACTTTTTCCCTCTATATATCGGAACACGCAATACACTTAGATAATCTATATTATTTAACTCCTGCATCATAAAAACGAAAATAACTATAACATGCCTTCTATCTTCTGTTTATTATATTATACACATACACAGCAAATCATAATAATTCCTTATATTTTCGTGATTATTATTAAACAACTTTTAACGGACGAACCGGATCTTAAATTTGTGTTAGATATACCTACGCGATGAATTCGTTAAAAGTTACTTGGTTTCGAAAAATCGTGTTGTAATTTGGAAAAGAGATCCCATCTTTCCAAGATCCTAGAAAAGGCCAAAGGCTACATACATTTCATGCGAGTGAATCCGCCTTACCGAAAAACGTTACTTATTTCTAACCAACGTCTTAAATTCTCTGTCTTCTTAAATAAATTTACTTTGACTTTGACTTTGATTAAACCGATAAATGCTATCTCACTGTAAAATCGAAATCCCTGTTTGTTTACTAATTATTCACGATCAAACAGCTGAACTGAATGGTATTAACTTTGATATAGAGATGGTTGAGAAACTTGAGAACCTGTAGAAAAAACATAGGCTATAAATGTCATCATCATCAACATCATTGTTTTTCAACAAGTCAAATGCGCAATGCGCGAAACAAATAAAAGTTATAAGGCAAAAAAGTGTAAAGCACATAAAACCGAAATAATTTTAGATCGCACTTCTTGCGTCTTCTATATTACTTATTTAATATGTACTGTACACCACAACCTCCTTTTCAAATTGCCTGTTTTCCTATACACCCTAAGGTTGCCTGGAAGAAATCGCTCTATGCGATAAGGTTGCCGTTGTATTTTCAACTCCAATTATCATCTATATTTAAGTTACTCTGTATGGATGTACAATAAAGTTATTCTATTCTATTCTTCTGTAGTGTAAAAAGAGAATTAATTAGAGAATAAGAAAATTCAATAAGATTCAAAAGAATAAATTATCATCTCAGCCACAAGAAGTCCACAGCTGGATATTGGGCTCGCCCATGGATTCCCAAAAAGACCGGTTTGAAGCGCCTACCTTGTAGCTGGTCTTCCTACACTGCGTTGGCCAGTACGTAAAGCATTAATAGTCAAAAACAAGATATCATAAATGACGTAGGTATAATACACGTCCTATCTAGAACTCTGGATAGATTACGTAAGTATTGGTACTGCTTCTGAGATCCCTCAATCCTTAGTAATGGTATTACTCACTTCACGCTAAATCCACCAAACAACGTTAGTTTAAGTACGGTTCCTAAGATATTTAGAAAGCCTACTTGCCCAAACCCCTATCTCAAAGGAAGCTTCACAAATTTTTATGGATATTTGCTTAAAATCGGCTAATTTTTATCTAATCAATAATGAATTTTTCACAAGCGTTTATTTAGTTTAATCTGTCGTGGTGTAAAACTACCAGTGGTGTTTGTATGTCTGCAATCAAATCTTGCAAGTTAAATTTAGCCCCTTCGCGATTTTCGATTGAAATTTTACATACATAAATCGATGGCAATACAATATTATGAAGCTGATCTGATGATGGAACCGCGATCTGAAGACTGGAACTTCCTGATGGGAAGTGAGATAATCGCGTTTGTACTCATTTTTTAAGTCTCAGTAAGCACTTTTCAAAGGATTAATAACAATTTGTGACTATTTTGTTCTTGTGCTGTTACTTTGCTTCTTGCCAAATTTCATAACTCTAGGAACGGAAAGTACTATAAGTTTGCAAATGTAATTAAGCATCAGGTTTTTATTTTTATTTTAACGCAGCTTGATTACTAGATATACCACTATACACCACCATGTCATAAACTTTTGTAAAATTCGTCTATAGAACTCATAAATTACGTACATAGTTCACTAGGTATGTACGAAATTTATGAGTATCTAAATATACATAAATACCTAAAAAACTTTAACAATCTCCAGAAACCCACTGAGAAATGATACAAAGAGATAACTATTACGAATACCTTCATCCGCTTCTTTTGATCTAAATTAAATTCACCGATTCGTCAATCAAGGTTTCCCCCATCACCCGCTGATCCCTCACACCATTCCGTCGAGTGACAGCGCCTGTCGATGCCAACCAAACGTAGATTTGTTCGAATTTGTTCTGAGCATGACTGTAGAAATCATATTTCGTAGGAGGATAAACATTTCCGCTATTATGTTATAGTTGCTTCTTAATGGGCAATATTGTTACGGCAACGTTTGGACAAAATATGGTCAATTATGGCCCTGCTATCACGAACTGAGAGATTATGACTGCTAACCGGGCTAACCCGGTTTTCCTTTAAGTCCTTTGAGCCCAGGAATTCTACATTTCGTGGCGTAGTTTCCTTCTATCGGTGGAAACCTTAATTCTATAAATCCTTTAAATCACGAGTGAAAAGTAAACGTGCTGTATCGTGGACCTCACAGTAGCTTTACTTACGTCAGATAAATTGGCCGTAAGGGAAAGTCTATTGTCTAAAAATACCCCTAGTGACATTTATGGTACTTGAGCCTGAGAGAGGTCTTGTAGCCGATTGGAATGTGTCCGCGGGGGTCGCAGTGAGACAGTGGCTTATTGCCTCCCACACTACCTCGTGGTTAGATGGTCTAAGGTTGAAAGTCCAGTTAGCCAGCCTAACTCACCAATATTCTGAACTTATATTATATTATATAACTTATATTTATCTAGTGCTGTTTTTTCACGACCCTTTCAACCCTATCGGTCATAGGTTCTACCTGGGTTCGAGCAATATGCCACGCAACTGTCATTTGAATACTATGACCGGAGTTTCCCAGCATGATTGAATCAGATATTAGAAGATTCGCAAAATAAACAATGTAACCGACAAAGCCTGAATAAAGTTTAGATATAGAAATATATTATTCGAGGAAGGCAATAATAGAGATTCTTAATTAGGGATATGTCGGTTACATTAGGTATTTAGCGCTATGTGACTTATTTGACTCCTATTAGGTACTATACTCATAATGGACAGCCTTCTTCTTGTATAGTCGAGTAAAAAGTAATAGATAGAGATATAAATAATAGATAGAGATATAAAATTGTATACAATCACTAATGCGACATCGAGGGCGCTGTTAATATCCTTATTAAATTATTTTGTTCGAGAAAAGGGCTGACTATCCTTATTTCATAATTTATAACAGACTTCCAATGAGAAGGTGGTTCTGAATTCGACTTTGTATTTTTTTTTTGTTTATTAGTTACGTGATTTTTCCCTTCACCAATTGTGAATTGATTTAGATGATTCTTTTTTCAACCGACTTCAAAAAAGAAGGGGGTTCTCAATTCGACTATTTTTTTAATGTTTGTTCCAGAACTTTCAACTGGGTGAACCGATTTTGATGATTCTTTTTTTATTTGAAAGCTGGTGCTTCCCGTATGGTCCCATTTCAATTTGGTCCAGTTCTGACAATGGCATCTATGACAAGTCGAATGTTTCAGTTTTTTAAACTATAGGTAATTATTATTTATCAGTCAGCTGCTTCGGCGGTGGTCCTATATAAATTTTATCAAAATCGGTTCAGTACTTTGGTTTTTATAACAAAATATCTGGAAAAATATGTCATACTAGTTCCTTTACTCGTTATTTGTAAATTGCGTATTTTGAAGTCGGTGGTTTGTCTTCACTCCCCGAGTATTATAGGCTATATTTTTTGTTATAATAATAATGCATCTATCACAAAAAAAAATGCGTTTTTTTCGTAACCTCCAACGAACTTTTTCGTAATAAACAAGTCATTTTACAAGACTTATTCTAAAGAATGCACATATATAATATTTTACGCATACTTTCTCACAAATAACGTACACTCAACAGCGTATCAAGCATAACGAAATCGCGAGTTAGACTGCAAAAACTGCTTTTCTCCAGTATGGTATTTTGTTTTTCTTTTAATATAGATATTTGTTAAACTATATTTAGTTATGTTAAATCGAAACATTAGTTCCAATTTTTGTACGCGAAAGTTCTTTATCCAAACAGACTGGCCTAGTGGCTCAGTTGGTAGTATGTCTGCCTGCTGTGCTGTAGGTCGTGGGTTCGATCCCCACCCAGTGGAAACATTTGTGTTATGAGCATGAATGTCTGGGTGTTTCTATGTATCGTTATCGTATGTATATATTTACAAAAAAAAAAGTATATATGTATTATATCAGCCATATAGTTCGATAGTACAAGCTTTGCTTAGTTTGAGCCAGATGTTGTTGTGTGAAATGTCCACAAATATTTTATTTAATTTAAAAACAGACTCAACCTAGTATCATATTATTATGCTCGAAAGATTGTTCACCTCCACAGACAATAAAAACAGTGTCATAGGTGTTTTTCAACCACCATAGAAATAAATGTCATTCAATTAATATGCGTTTGGCAGCGAGGCCTATGTAGATTTCAAATTCAACAAATGAGTCGCATGGCGCCACTAATTATTTATGCTGGCAACTTGCCTGAAAAACCATTAGTCAGCTTGCATAATTATAGTAGATAATTATTCTAGTTAAAAAAATAATCGATTTCAAAATACGCAGTTTCAGTTTAAGTAGATAGATAACACTTTATTTTAAGTAGGTACTTAGTAAAAAAATGTATTCGTTTTAAGATGGAACTCAACACGCGCATTTATCTCTCTCGCGCATCACATTTAAATCATTGAGCAGAGATACTAGAACAGTGAGAAATGATTTTATTTATTTTTATGGGAGAGACATTTTCAAAAAGTTTTTGTTTGAGATCTTTTAAATTGGCTGAAGAGTACATGTTATTTTCACTACCCCGTCGCCAGTATGAACAAAACTTTTTTTTTTGTATTTCTCCTATCTAAATAAACAAATTCATCATTCATTCACTTTTCTATATCCCTAACCAATAATTGTATATGTTTAAAATGTTCTGCGCGAGAGAGATAGCTGAGCTTATATACCTTTATACTATATGCAACCAATTGCACTAACAGCAGCCAATTGCACTAACAGCAGCCAATTAATAGTTTAAATTAAATTTGTGCCACAGAATTCGAGTCCTTATTCTTTGATTAGTTCGTATGCCTCAATTTCAATATCGAAAGGAGTGCTGGCGTTGGAATAGAATAGCTGAAACGTTGCCCAGAGTTGGCAAGTTCAGGAAAACTGCAACGTTTCGCTGAGTTAGCGCAAATGAACAGTGTAGATATGCACCTAATTCCGGAACCAGAATAATAAAATGAATTTACAATGATATTCTATGAATAATAATACTAGAGATTCGTTGAGGATATGAAACAGATGTAAAACTAAAATGTGTACAAAATATGGTTATTGTCGTAGTCTAAATATTTTAAGTATTTTGTTAATCTCATGGTAGTCTAAGTACCTATATGTCGTAATAAATTCCTTCAGATATGGGTAGCTGAATTGAAGTTAGCTTGTCAGGATAGGAGCGGGATTTTTTTACACGTGCGCATAATTACCTAACGATATATTAACTTGTCATTTTGAGTTTCATTTTTTGTGGGATCAACAAGGAGATTTTATTACGCCACAATAATTACCCATTAATTCCAAAATTATTAACGCAAGCTTGACTCGCACTTGACCTGCTCTTACTATTTGTTGTTATGCTTCAGACTGAACCCTATGAACATACCATTATTGAGACTTGTGCGAGTATCTTCTTGTATTACCGTTTTACCTAAGAATCCAAACGAAACTACAAAAATACATGTTCCTTATATTACGACGACCCCCGTATATCTTTAACTATTTAATTTTGCTATTGTTTTTATTTATTGTGAACAAATACCGTCAAAATATCATAAAATCTGTGAAAACTTCTTAATTATTACGTTTCAAAAGATATAGCCGGTTAAAGGTAGGACAGACACCGTAGCCTCAGTTATAGGAACCCGCACCCTTTGGTATGGAACCCTAAAAAGTAAAATATGATGGTGATAAAATGTAGCCTATGTCCGTCAGCAGATTCTCAGCTATTTGTGCCAAGTTTCATAATCATTGATTCGGCCATTTGAACAGGTAACAAACAGCCAGAGACACAGAGTTAAAGGTTTTAATTTATTATTAGTTAGCATTTACATATTTCTTCAAAATAACAAATGAGCTCTTTCATGCTGGACTGAGAGAAAAAGAAAAACATAGAATGTATCAGTTTCTTCTCTTTTCGGGCATACTGTAAAAATAAGTTATGGGACTTGAGGGAAATTAGCATTTCTGTAGGCGATAGGCTTACCCCCTGTCACTACAAGCCAATATTACATCTTACCCTCGTATCCCCTCTAATATCCTCCCCCTTCCATCTAACCAAAGTCAAATGTGGCGTTAAGCGGCCTCATGGTCTTTGACGCTCTAACTACCCTGCAAGGTATGTACCTATAACAAATGAGCAAATAGCGCGAGTCCAATATCTAGGGGAAAAAAAAGACCTACAAATAGGTATGTATATTGGAAATTTTGGTCCGGAATTTCACATACAGCTACATAAACGTATTTCGCACAAATACGAATACAAATTCACCCTCTACCACATTAAAAGACGCGTTTTCCTTGTAAAAAGCCCAAATAAGTACGAATACAAATTCACCCTCTACCACATTAAAAGACGCGTTTTCCTTGTAAAAAGCCGCGGGGATAGGAAAAGGAAAACGTCGTATCAGCTGCTAGGGACAGGGCGGTGCTGTCACTTGCAAAACTCATAAGAATATTTATTTTGCAAATATCCGTGTTTATATTTAAGCTATCAACCATGAAAAACAATAGTGTGGGTAGTAAGCATAGACTTCTAGTAGTACGTAAATCTATCTTGCTCACGCTCAAGTCTAAGCAAGAGCGCGAGCGCGAACCAAAATCGAACGGTAATAAAAGATCATTTGGTTGAAGCCCTGAATCCCCAGATTAGCTATTATAACACATCACCGCTTCCCTTCAGGTGAGATTGTGGTAAAACCCAGGCCTAGTTTGTTGTAAAAAAAACACTAACAATAAAAACTAGTAGTTCTATGAATAGTAGAGCTCGTGAGCACAAAATTTTAGAAAATTACTTGTTGCAAAAATTCTGTGTTCACGAGGTTTACTGCTCTTATTCGAAATTTTTGTTTTGAAAGTGTTTGTCAAATATTAAAATCGATCGCCAAAGTGACTTTGTAGCAAACTTCTCTTTTCAACCGAGATTTCATAACGTTTTGTCTCGAGCACCTCTAAACCAATTTTGCTCATATTTAAAATAAAGCACTAAACATATTTGGTAAATATTATTAAAATCGATCAAAACCTAAATGGCGCCCAGCAAACTATCCCCCTTTTTAACCGACTTCAAAAAAAAGAGGTTATCAATTCGACCTGTATGTATGTAATATTGTTAGAACTGCACAGTTTTTGTATAATGTTAAAGTTGTAAAATGTTTGTAAAAAATTTAAAATGTAAAAGGTTCTAAACATGTGTGTCAAATTTCATATGTGTATGTATGTTTTTATGTCTGTATATTTGTATGTTTATATATTTGTATTGTAAACCAACTATTTTTGAGGTCGGTGTCTGTATCGGACTTAGTTGATGATAGTTTAGGGCCTGACACGTTACCGACCTCAAAAAATAGTTGGTGTACGGCACCTACTTATGTAGACGCCCAGTTTTGACTTTTTCGTGTTATTTCTCCCTTTTTAGTTAATTATATTGTTTTGAAAACGGTTATATTTTTTTTATTTACTTTTAAAAAAAACTACTAAAAATGAAGCTACCTGTACATAAAACAAGTTTCGTCAAGATTGG
Organism: Lycia hirtaria; assembly: GCA_947563715.1. Taxonomy (NCBI): domain Eukaryota; kingdom Metazoa; phylum Arthropoda; class Insecta; order Lepidoptera; family Geometridae; genus Lycia; species Lycia hirtaria. Next base: position 10,652,370 of record OX387384.1, read on the forward strand.
TTGAAACATACGACCTGTACGAGAGTACCAACAAACATCCGGACAGAAAAACGAAAATATTAGTAGTTGATACAGAGAGTTTCGTTCGCTTCGCTCAATCAGACAAATAACGCATTAATACAACTCAAAATGATAATTGAATGTTACATGCCCTTAGTCCCAAAGAGCTAGTTTATATCAGATTAATCTACTCGTGAAACAGCACACAAGCACCCATGGAGATAGGAGATAGGGTGAAGCAGTAATCTAGTTGTATCCTTCCGAGCCCTGTTTAATTGAATATCTAAGATCCAGTTGAGATAGGTCGTTAGATAGGTATATGCGTGGTACACATACATCATTATATGGACAAGTGCCTTTATGACCTTCATTTGATACTTTTTTTGTTGAAAATGTGACGGTTATTCACTACAATTTATATTACTGTTTACGGGAGAAAAGAATATCCCTTAATTTATTTATATCCTATTTTGCCATCCTCGGCCACACCATCGCTTAACATCAGGCGAGTTGGTGGTCAATCGTAGATCAATCTTGTATTTAAAAAAAAATAGCTCCCGTCTGGGTTGCAAAGTGTGCGAACCACATTTGATTTTGATACCGTGGAGGAATGGCAAGTCCCTAGTACCTATGAGACGCCACATGCGTCAACACTGTCGCATCCACGCAGTTGAGTCGTACCATCCGTGAGGATGGTACACGGTTACACGCCGCCGCCGCTGCTGTGAGGGATCCTCACAGCAGCGGCGGCGGCGAAAGATTCAACCCACAAAAAAGTCAGAAATACGAGGAAATTGAGCCCAATTATATTGTTGTGCCTAATGCTGTAGAGACTGTGGGCAGTTGGGCCGCTAAGACTATAGTCGGCGAGATTGGGCGCCGAATACGTGAAAGAGGCACTTCCGCTCTGGCATGTTTTAGCGCAGTGATTGCATGGCCATTGCCATTCAGCCATTGAGCGAGGCAATGCTGCGTTATGAGACATTTCCGAGAGGAATAGATCGGGCGGGTTCACGTGTGTTCTCTTTTCTCTCCCAAACTACTCAAACAAAAACTAAAATATTATGATTATTATAATTCACATATTTATTTATAAGTACATCTTAAATCTAAGTTTTTACAATATTCCTACAAAGAAAACCGGACAAGTGCGAGTCAGACCCACCAAGGGTTCTGTACATACTAAATAAAAGGGGGAAATCATATATTTTCCTTCATAAACCGAAAAATATACATCGTAAAAATATTTAAAAACCTGTTTTAACTTATGCTAATGAAGCTCTTTCATATGATACCCCACATGATACGGTTAATTCACTTTAAAATTTGGGCCCTCATTCCTTGCATAAAGACACTATTTTTTGTGATTAAATAAAAAATGACCAGTTTTCGGATTTTTTCATAATAATATGTTTACTCAAACACAATGCTTCTTGCCAAATTTCATTATTCTGGGTCAACATAAAGAAGTACCCCATAGGTTTTGATTCCCTTGTGAGTGTCGAAATGTGCGTTTTTAGGGTTCCGTACCCAAAGGGTAAAAACGGGACCCTATTACTAAGACTTCGCTGTCTGTCTGTCTGTCTGTCTGTCTGTCTGTCTGTCTGTCTGTCTGTCTGTCTGTCTCCAGGCTGTATCTCATAAACCGTGATAGCTAGAAAGCTGAAATTTTCACAAATGATGTATTTCCGTTGCCGCTATAACAACAAATACTAAAAATTAAAAAAAATTAAATATTAAGGGGGGTCCCCATACAATAAACGTGTTTTTTTCGTATTTTTTTGCTCAATATTAAAAACGGTAACAGGTAGACGCTTCAAATTTTCACAGAATATTTACTTGTATATTACCTTTCAAAATAAATAATTAAATAAGAATAAAGTATATATTAAAGGGGGGCTCCCATACAACAAACGTAATTTTTAAGCAATTTTTACTCGATCTTAATTAACAGGTAGAAACTTGAATATTTGTAAGTAAATATTTAGAAATATATTAACTATAAAAATAAATACCTAATCTAATACATAAAAACTCACAAAATGAAAATAATCCGTGCATCTAAACGCGGTGCGAGCGCCGCGCCGAGGTGTGGTGGTGGCGCGAGCGCGAGGCGGTTGCTAAGCAACGGCTGCGCGGGTAGCGGGGGAGGTAACATCACGGAGCGAGCCATTATTCGCGCGAGCGTCGTCATGCTGCCCGGATGTGTATCGAAAACCTACCTATAAGTTTGCAATTTACTACTTGGAATTTCGTTGATTTCTCGTTATTTTATAAACAGAACTAAACTTTGTAGTATTATAGATGATAGTACGGAACCCTTCGTGCGCGAGTCCGACTCGCACTTGGCCGATTATTTGTGATATATTCGGCTGTAACTTTTTTTACGAAAACTTACAAACTATATTTTTGTTTCTGCAGCAAGATACTATGGATCTTTAATTTCAACTCAATCCCTTCACGCGTTCCCGAGCTATAAGTCTTGACACCCGACGGACGGACAGACAGACAACAAAGTGATCCTATAAGGGTTCCGTTTTTTCCTATTGATGTACGGAACCCTAAAAAAACCCGTATCGCGTGCACGTGTGTTGGCAAGTGAAAAGAAGCTCAAAGTTACTCTAAAAATTATAATTCGAATTTCGAAATAACAATACAAATTAAAGAAAATAAACAAAACCTGTGTCATGATTGTTTCACGTTCCCGCCAGACGTTCACGTTCCCGCCAGACGTTCAGGGTCACAAGTCACAAGGTCCAGGGCTGGGCAAAGGCTGCTCAATCTTTCATAGGTGAAACGCCATCTATTTTATGCCTCATAAAGTAATATTATTCGTTTCGGTGCGATTCGTCTCTACACAAAGAGACAGTTGTAGAAAAAGAGATTGTTTTATCTGTCTTAAAGAGATGTCGCTCTTCTTAAGTAACGCACACAGCATAGTTATTATTCGCTACGATTTACTGGTATTTACGTAGCTTTAGCTTTAGTTGGTACCTTATTGAATAACCAGTAGATGTCGCTGATTACCTCATTTTAATTTGTGACAATACTTTCTGTGTTCAAATCGTAGAGCGAGTAATCGTTGATGCAAATTAGATTCAACAATTCAAATTAATGCCATAAGCAGCGCTATAATCGTATTTTTAAGCCATTTCCTAAGTGTTGTACAAACCCAAAACAGTCACGCCTATACTTATGAATAAAAATAAGAATAAGAATTCTTAGTCTTATTCTACACCTATGAGTTCTAAGTAATCGTTATCAACATTGCATGCCGAGATTGCATGATTGTTAAATAGAGAAAATAAACATACTATATTAAAATTTTCTAAAGGGATGGACCAAAGGGATATAGACTTCGTAGGTTGTACCTAAGGGCCTGTCCGCACAGCGATATTTTACCGCGAGGTTTTTATTCTCGCGTATTAAATTCCGCGATCGGAATTACACCCAGTCCGCACTGCGAATAAAATTTCGCGCTCTTTTTGTCAGTTTAATTCAGTTCTCGGCTAAGTCGGACGTGTAAAATGGATAACCGAACTAAAGTTTTAATTTATCTAATACTAAGACGGCGTAACAGACGTATCAAAAGATGTCATGAACATTGGATTCACCCACTTACGGCATTGAGACCCATGAAAGGATTTTTCTACATATAATATTCTATCATAGTGTGATTTATTAAACTTGTCCCACAGAGGTCTCCTGTGCATGAGCGAGATTAATTGCTCTACATCAATCTCGTCATTTTCTTGCACGGCGGCCGATAGGGCGGGATAAGAAGCACGCGACATCTTTATAACAGCGCCGTTGCAAGACTGAGCGAAACGCGCGAATTTTATTCCGCAGTGCGGACATAGCCATACTTACTACATACTGTACAAAATATTCGCGCGGAAATAAATCGCACCGTTTTGCGTTCAATTTGCAGCAAATCACAGATTTTTTTTCCGCAAGAAATTTTTACCGCCAGTGCGGATACGTCCATCAGATTCAATGTGTTACAGAATTTCGGAAAGAAATCCGCGCGGATAAATACCGCTGTGCGGACAGGGCCTAATATTCCTCTATGGGTTGTACGCACGAAAAAAGAACTATGCACTTACTAAGGTTTTACATTGATCTATTTTGAAAAAAATAAACACAATTTTTTTTTCTATTATCTATGGTCATTCGTTCTGTTGTCAAAATATTCTTTAATGATTGTCTATATTGTTTATGGCGCATCAAAATGGCTGATTACAGTGATGTCCGTAGGGGAATTTTCTATCTTTGTTTACGTTAATAACTCATCAATATTACTTAAATTGTTGACTTTGTTGTGAAAAATACAATGAATATAGCTGATAAAACTTTGGACAATCGTTCGGGTTCATGCAAGTGTGTGATTTGACAGAAAACTAGTGGTACCAGTCTCACCTTGTAAAGAGAAAATGGGGAACTGCTTCAGTAGTCAAAGTACAAGGGAGAAAGATTCCAAAAACAAGAATGAAAGAGCTAGTAATCCTCATGAGGAGGACCCCAGACAGGCCTCCTTTCAATCACCAGTACCCACACCACCCCCGGACCCTCGATCGACGGTGAATCAAGGCACTGATACAAATGAGGTCCCTCCCACCCGAATATTTGTAGCGTTGTATGATTACGATGCGAGGACAGATGAAGACCTTAGCTTTAGAAAGGGGGAGCACTTAGAGATCCTGAACGATACGCAAGGCGACTGGTGGCTGGCGAGAAGTAAGAAAACGAAACAAGAAGGTTACATTCCATCGAACTATGTCGCACGCCTGCAGTCCATTGAAGCCGAGCCGTGAGTAATCACTAGATTTATGCAATCGTTTCGAGCAGTTCCTGCGTTTTCTTTTCCTTCATGCGCTTTTAACCGGTAGAGCAGGATATGATGCAGGCAGGCATTTGTTTCATTGTTTATGTATTTACATATTAGACTTGTCAGCTTACCATGGACTAGTGCATTCTTGTGTCAACTTGTAAACAGATATGATTTCTATCAACTTCATCATTTCTAAAATTGAGCCCTTGTTGTTTACCATTCTGCCAAACATTGTGTTAGACATGTAAGGGTAAATACAATGAGAGAACAAGGTGTATGCAAGTCTTCTATAACTCTGATGTTGTCCAGTGACTGATGTCTTAATTTATTTGCAAGACCTTGACATAAAACAGTTCATTAAGATCTCAAAGTGAAAACTACAGTCATGTTCAAACAGATGACACAAGGTTTATAACTATTGGAGATCAAAGTCCTAGTTAACATTAAATTCCTAAAACAAATTGTAAATAACATCTGAGTTACTTAATATACCTATTATACAAAATAAATTGCCAAGCAAGCAAAATTAAATTAATTATTTTGATTTCTAGTATTGTTTCTTATTGAATGTCATGAATTTGAGTAGAGTGATATCTTTTGGTATTGGAGGCCAATACACATTTTAGCTTGCTGCTCCAATATATTAAACAATTTAAAATGTAGACCAGGGGTTTTATAAACTCAAAAACATCCCCGAATATTCACTAGAGTTCAATGCCTTCTTGAAAAATCACTTAAATTAGAAAGAAACCCTACAGTCAACAACCATAATGGTAGAATTGCTACCACTATGGTTGATTGAATTGTTTTATGCCATTTATTTTAAAATTTGGCTCTAGACAGCTCAGGAGTTGAAACACTAAAGAGCTTCTGAGATGTTCTATTAAAACTATCAATGTTCACAACTTATAGAACTTAGAACCTATATTAACTAAATAAATTGATCAATAACAATAAGTTCTAGTCTGGGGTTTGAATATTGGGACATTTTTAAATTATTGTCTATACTAGAATTTTTAATTAGACGGAGTAAACTGACAGACTGAAATGTCACTTTTCGAAATAATGATACCACTCTCAAATCATAGTGCTGCGATTTGAGTCACATATAGTTCAAAAAAGGTCAGAACACGGAATAAAAATACCTAATATAAAATTAATAAATACATCTTGAAACATTTATGTCAGCGAATCGCTTTTATTGAGTCAGCAACAACCTTAGAAGAAGAGGAATGTATTTTACTGGTGTTTCTGAATAAACTCAGGAATTAAGAAGTGATTCCATAACTGTATCAGTACACTATACATTAATATAATATAAAATATAAAAAATTATTACACTATAAATGTGTCTCTGTACAGTTATAGTGTAATAATTATTTCCTAAGAAACATATAAGAAGATCATGGTATGTAATAGTTTAGTTTGAAATCTTTGATATCTATTACTAGATAACCAATACACAATTTAGACAAAAAATTATATTTTTAGGAAGGTCTAGAAAATAACGTAATGAAATAGATCACTTATATGAATTAGTTCATTTTAGTAGCTCTTTTAAGCGCAGCACTATTTTCATATCATAAAAAAGTGGTAACATTTGATCTGTCAATTTACTCCGTTTAATTAAAAATGCAAGTATAGAGACCTCTTTACCCAGTCAAACATCCTCCAAGTCTACGGTCATCCTTTAATATACATAACTGTGGCTACTTCAGGAACTTATTACATTATTATCTTTAAGAAATGTCTACTATTTCTACAAAAATTAGCACAATAAATATTATATACAGCTGTATGAGTATTTAGACTTTTAGGTTTTGAAAGACCTTGGTCATAGTTTGTAAGTTTTAAAACACTTTCCAACAACAAAGACAAATGTGGAATTTAAAAATCTGATTATAATCTAATAGACAGTTAAGTAACACTGCTTACTATACATATATCTTGCTGGCTGCATCCCTGGTTTTACCCAGTAATTGGATATCTTAGTGAATACAAGCAGTACATTTAACAAGCAAAGCTCCAAATATCATGTCTGTAGGAAAAGCGGTCACTCAGGACAAAACCTTTAATAGGTACTTATGTAATTTTCTGAATAAGATATATATACAAAATTTGCCTCTTATTTTACCTGACTCCCCAAAAGGAAGTTAATGTTTCAGGTATGTTATGTTTGGTCTATATCATCTGTAGCCTAATTGGTTTTATCAATTTTAATATATGAAGAGTTATTACATTTATCCTGAACGTCATAAGCTGAATTTTACTGTTGGGTATTTTGTTTTTCTTTATATTATTAAACTCATTATTATTGTATATATATATACCTTTCAAACAGAAACAATGGAATGGTTTTGAAATAAATTTGCAATGTGATAAATGTTTGTTTCCTTTGACATAAAAAAATAGGGGACAGTTAGTCCTTTAATAATTTGCAATATCAGTTACATACATTCTTTTTTTACTTGTCTAAAGTTGTCAAAAACTTCAAAACCCAGCCGTGGACTTCTTGTTGCTCAGATAATGATGATGATAAGTAATATTACTTCAGTCTATGCTGTAAGTAATAAAAAACAATAGTTGCTATGTGAAAGAGACAGTAAAGCCTCATCGGCAATGTGAAGTGAAAGCAGTATTGGAATGCTTACATTATAAAATTTGCACTGATACATCAACACATTATTGTTCATAATATTACTCAAGGTGCGTTTTTGAACCTTATTGCCGCGTTGTAATAAGTGAAGAGTATAAGTGTGAGTTATAGTAGAGCAACAAGTATTTAGATTAAAAGAAAAACAAAATACCCGACTGCAGAAAAGCAGTTATTGCAGTCTAACTTACGATTTCGTTACGCTTGATATGCTGTTGAGTGTACGTTTTTTGTGTGAAAGTATGCGTAAAATCGTTGTAAAGTTTGTTTATTACGAAAAAGTTCATCGGAGGTTACAAAAAACCCATTTTTTTTTATTTTTGCGAAAGATATATATTATTAATACTATCACAAAAAATTACAACTTATGACACACACGGACTGAAGACGAATCAAACAACACCTCCCACGTCAAAATTGTTCAAGCCGTTTAGACATTATGTGATCATATAGAAACATAATACATATTACCGTTTAATAATGATTTTTTAAAGATAAAGATAAAGATAAAGATAATTTATTTGCATACAACACGAGAATTTTATACAACAAGTGCATAAAAGGTGTTACACTAAATTTAGTCGCTTAAAATCATGTTGTGCCGAATAGGCGTACAAATGTCAGGTAGACAGCATCATGCACATGCGAAAAATTATAAAATAATAATAATTATTATTTGTTATTAGATTAATACACAAACCAAAAATATCTATAATATGACAAAGCAGAAGCAATAAAAGATACACATAATGTCAAATAAAATTAAAATTTGTCATTTAAAAATCCTTGATAGAATAATAACACTTCTAAGTTAAAGTACATAGCTTAGCTACTTGGTAAATATTAAAAAGATGTGATCAGGATGTTGGTAATATTTGTATCTCCATCCTGTTCTGAGTCACATTAATATTTATAAATGTGAAGGTTTGCAAGTACCTATGTAGTGAGAGAATAAGTGTGTGGGTGTGTATTGTTATGCCTAGATGCTGAAATGGTTTACCAGATTTGTGTAGGATTAATAAATTTGAGAGAGAGCTGGGGAAGTTTTTCGACCAAAACAAGTTTATAGTATCTCTAGATTTATTTTTGGTATGTCATGTTAATCGCATTCCAGGTGAACTCTGGGCCAAAACCACCAGCAACTGGGTCCCACAATACGTACAACTCTCGGACAGATCCAAAAAGGTGACGGCAATGGGAAAATCTATAGGATTTAATTATTATTTTTTAAATTAAATTTAATAATAATCTCATAGAGCCTACATCTTGTGACCAAGTTATTACCTGATTTGCCAAGAAGTAGGGTAATGTTTTTCAATGTATGTATAGATGAACATGTATGAGGATTTTAAGGATATGTAAGTATCAAGTATGTAAATTTTTATGTTATCTTTTGTAGCCTAAACAACTTTACCAATCCTATGTGTGGGATATCATTAGAGTCGGATTTCCACTGTCATATAGGCTGTTGGTGGTAATTATTGTTATTCCAAGTATCACTTAATATTATCAAATGTTCACTAACCGTGTTCCTATCCTAGGTTTTATTTTGTGATCAGTTATCTTTTCTTTCTAAATGGAAACATCCATTTTATGGAAGGAATCCTTCAAATTTAAGGTTACATTGTTGTTAGGTTGTATATTTATGGTTAGTCATTCATCATAAAGACATGCTCTGCCCGCAGTCCACCCGCGTTGTGATGAAAAATGGTGACGATGATGAAATGTAGACTGCTTCATTCATCATCTTTAAGCTCTCAGCTCGTCTGTACCAAATTTCATAACAATCGGATTAGATCAGTTTGATTGTGAAAATTAATCAAACTGTGTGATAAAATTCGTTGGAGATAAGAGTTACTTTCGCTTTCGTAATATTACTAATAGGTTCCAACCGTATAGTGATGAAAAACGATGGTGATGGTGAATGATGATGATAAAATGCAGCCTAATACTTCTTTTGGTTTTCAGCTATCTCTATACCAAATTCATAACAGTCGGTTCAACCGCTTAGTTGCAAAAAGGTAACAAACAGACAGAGTTACTTTCGCTAATTTTAGTTAGGATTTCGCTAGACAAGCAAGGGCCCTCAAGGCTGCTAAGTGAACATCACTCGTTCGCCGCTCGCTGATACGATTCAAAGACAATTTTGACGAATTGCTAGTCTATTACTATATAAATATAGTCTAACAATTTGTCAAAATTGTCTTTGAATCGTATCAGCGAGCGCCGAGCGAGTGATGTTCACTTATCAACCTTGAGGCCAAGTTCTTATGGCACTGACCACTGTTATCCGTTTTCAGTGGCCACAATGAAATAATAAATCTTTAGAATCTCAAAAACTAACAAGGTCTAATCAAAACAGCTATTTATGAACTTATCCAATTTTTATAACATTCGTTTCAATCATTTGATCATCAAAAGATAACAGACAGACAGAGTTACTTTCACCAATTTTAGTTAGGATTTGGCAAAACATGCAACTTCTTATGGCACTGGCCACTATTATCAGTTTTCAGTGGCCACAATGAAATAGCAAATGTTTAGAATCTCAAAGACAAACAAGGTCTAATCAAAACAGCTATTTATAAACTTATCCAATTTTTATAACATTCGTTTCAATCATTTGATCATCAAAATATAACAGACAGACAGAGTTACTTTCACCAATTTTAGTTAGGATTTGGCAAAACATGCAACTTCGGCACTGGCCACTATTATCAGTTTTCAGTGGCCACAATGAAATAGCAAATGTTTAGAATCTCAAAGACAAACAAGGTCAAATCAAAACAGCTATTTATGTACTTATCCAATTTGCTTATACAATCACTCGCCATTAAAAAGATGAATGCCACTTTAATTATTCAAAGGAATTCAATAAAATTACAATGCGCACAAGTCACAAATTTTATAATGCGAGTGCACTATTGTAGAATGCCTGTTATTAAAATAAAATTGTTTAAGCAAAGTGTTTTTAGTGTGGGTGAAGGGTGACTTTTGAAGGTAAACGGAGGTAATATGAGTAGTTAAACTCCAGTTTATATTTCTTTTGTCTCTTCGATGTTGTTGAAAGAGGCTCGGTATATATTTATATTATAATTATTATACAAGCTGTTTGGTTATTCGATGTCGACTCACCTTGAAACGGGATATGTATATTTTGGAATATTTTAACTGAAATAATTTAGAAATCTTATATTATTTTTTACATGAAATAGATCTGCGTTTGACCGTCCACCCGCCTGGACCGTAAGAGACAGTACGGCCGCCGATCGAGAATAAAATGCGTCGATTTAAAAATAAATCAAAAAGTTTCAGCCTGAAAAAGCGACTATAATATATAAGATATATTTAAAGAAACCCCAAATTCCGGACTAAATAACACCTATTTTCGTAGTGTAACTATGTATTATTATGATGTTGATTGTACATTTTCGTGACTCGACAAGACTCCGGATACGAAAATCACGGTAAATATCCTATCAATACTAATCAATCTTGAAGGTTAATAATTATAGTTTAAAAATCACTCGATCAGTTTTGGCTACAAGAATAATCATAGACAAATATAAATACACTCGGAAAATATCACCCTCTTCAGATAATCATAATATTTTAACCAACCCCGACCAAAAATACCTAGCTGAAAAACAAATTTTCTAAATCGTGCCCACAGAATTCAAACAGGCTCTATTTACTTTGATCGTGCCTAAAACCACTCTCGATAAAGTCGCATTTCAAACGAAAAAATAAATAATAAATTACAGTTTAAAAAACTAAAACGCACGCTACAATTTATTGTGGTCAAAGTTAATTACAAGACCTTTCTAACAAATCCAAACACAGTTGTGATACGATGTTCCATCATGAAGTTCTAGTTCATATCTTCCGGCTCCATCATCAGATCAGTTCGACAGTACTATATTATTGTATTGTCATCAGAACTACATACAGCTGCCAATTTTCATGACGCTACGATCCTTGGAAGATGGTTAAATTAGTTACCTTTCATTACATACAGGTCGACTTAATAAAAACGTGTTAATAAACAAAAGCCGTTCATACGATGCTATACACAAATACAAACTCTAAAATTGTAACACCACACCCTTCTGTTTGCGTTGGGGTTAAAAATAAAAATAATGTGTAACCTATACTTACACACATCTTTGTCGCGCTACCAGTGTAAAGTATAGTTATCTATTCATCATCATCTTAGCCATAAGAAGTCCACTGCTGGACATAGGCCTACCCAATTGATTTCCAAAAAGACCTATTGGAAGCGGCTTGCATCCAGCATCTTCTCGCCACTTGTATAAGGTCATCTGTCTATCTCGTGGCTAGTCTTCTTACGCTGCGCTTGCCGGTACGTGCTCTCCACTCGAGAACTTTTCGGCCCCATCGGCCATCAGTTCTACGTGCTATGTGCCTGCCCACTGCCGCTTCAACTTCTAATCCGCTGTGCTATGCCGGTGATATTTGTACGCCTATATATCTCTTCATATCTGATTCTATCTCGTAGAGATACTACGAGCTTATATAGCCTGAAATGCCAGGCATTCACACACAATATCAAGTTCAAATAAGCAAGTGTTACAGACCTATTTTCTTTATGCAAAGAGATTTTAACACTAACGTTTACTCTATTTTAAGTTTATGTCACATGTCAACTAAACGTTCGCTTGTCATTTTTCGTTTCTTTTTTGTCGAATCAAAGGAGGTTTTATCTCGCATTAGTCACACAATAATTTTTCTAAAATTATTATTTACGCTAGCTATTCTTGCACTCGTTAGTTTTTAGTACGGACGCCTAAAAAAGAAAAAAGATTTTAATAGTGCGTCGCCTTTGAACCTTAAAATAGATTGATCGCCTTTCCATGGCCAATACTTCTTGTATTGTGTTCGCTTTCACACCACGCCCCAACGTTTGCTCCTTGTTTAAATTAGAATGCTATTAAAATGATAATTACAAGTGTTTACCACGCTTCTATTGCGCAACAGTCGGTACACTCGACTTTGTACTAGAAAATTTGCAAGCGAAAGTAGGTACCAATACATTGACACAGCAACGCGATCTATCATATTTGGTGCTCACACGCCGAAAACAACTGCTGCTTGTGATTTATCATTGCGATTGATAAACACTATATTTATTCTATTAGGACATTTGTCAATATACTTCCGACTTTGTAAACTTAATCATGATCTTCGGCGCCATGTCGCCTGTTTTCTTAAGGCCCTATAGGCTCCGAAATCATGAGTCCATGCACGACGAAAGAAATATCGAACGTAATATTTAATACGGGTATGCTTAATTACCCGACTGCGTAAGAAGGAGGGTTATGTTTTTCGAGGGTATGTATTATGTTATGTATGTTTCTATATGACAGCGTACAGCCTAAACGACTTGACGGATTATGATGTGTGAAGTGTCGTTAGATTCGTCTTCACTTCCTTAGTATCATAGGCTATATTTTTTGGTATAATAATAATACATATCTCTCAAAATAAATAAAAATGCGTTTTTTGGTAACGTCCAACGAACTTTTTCGTAATAAACAAGTGATTTTATTGGAATTATTCTTAAGAATACGCATTTATAATCTTTTACAGTGATTTTACTCATACAATTCGCATAAAAAACGTAGACTATTAAATAAAAATTAAAAAATTAAACGTACACTATTAACGTAACGTACACTAAGCGTATTAAGTGTAACGAAATCGTAAGTTAAACTGGAAAAACTACTTTACTGCATCGGGTATTTTATTTTTCTTTTAATATAGATACTTGTATTAGTTTGAATTTCGTCGTGACGGTTACGGTTAATAATATGCACCTGAATATTACCCGACTACGCAAGATGGAGCGTAATATATTTCGAGTGTATTTATATGGGATACTATAAGGAATTGTGTTTATATGGTGTTTTTTCATAACCAAAACGATTGGACTGATTTTGATGTGCGAGGTGTCGTTTGATTCATCTTTAATTCTTGAGTGACAAAGCTGTTTTTTCGGAAAAATAATAACACAACTGGCATACAATAAATAATGCACTTTTTCGTGGTCTCCATTGAATAATAATGAATTTGCAAGAATTATTCTAAAGAAATTTTACTCTACTTCTATGTTTTCAATAGAGCTAAATAATTCAAAACAAATCAAGTGTAAGAAGCATGTAAGAATATCATGATTGTTTTCTTCGTTAAACCTATTCGAATTATTAAGAAAAAAATATTCATATTATGCATTTGACGCGTTGACGGAGCCTTAACCGTTTAGACAGCAGTAAATCACCTCATCTTATGTAACTATCATCAAAACATATCCACTATTACACGGATTGAATAAGCTTCGCCTTTAATTTATTCATGAGGTAATAATTGTTTGACCCCTAGAGAAACATAAAAATCATAAACATGCGCGGTCTACTTTAAAAAGATAAAGCGTGGGCCGCAAACGCATTTCTAAAACGTTGTGCCAATAACGGATAAGGAAAACCAATTTGCGCATGACGATACGCTATTTACAAACCTGGCTTAAAATCCATCCGGTGAATAGGCTTCCTTCTACATATTTATGCAGCGCTGATGGATTTGATATTGATGTCAACCTTTGTGTATCGTTGTCACTGCCTACAAAATATATAATAATACTATTGGCTGGCCTTGTGGCTCAGTGGCTGGCCTTGTGGCTCAGTTGGTAGTGTGTTTGCGTCTACCTGCTGAACTGAAAGGTCGTGGGTTCGATCCCCACCCAGGGCAAACATTTGTGTGATGAGCACGGATGTTTGTTCTGTGTCTGGGTGTTTCTATGTATCATATGTATATATTTACAAAAAAAAAGTATATATGTATTCTATCAGCCATCTAGTTCCATAGTACAAGCTTTGCTTAGTTTGGGCTAGATGGCGTTGTGTGAAATGTCCACAAATATTTATTTATTTATTTATTTATTGGCCTCTGCGCAGAACAGTGCGGTGAATCGTGAAGGACGCACATCAGGCGTAGTTTGAGTAGTTTTTGAGCTTAACTTCGCGATTCGTATCATAGTGGATGTAACTGACCTATACAACAGCTTCAACTCCAAGCATGCGGTTATTATGAACGATGTCCGAACTGGAAGGTGTATAGGTATACTTCGTAATAATGAAGCGCCTCGACCAACATCTCAAGAAGCAGTCTCTAGACGGTTAGGTCAAGGGTATATAAAATGCACTCATCATACACGGTTTGCATTGTCAAGGGATTCTTCAGTCTATCCAGTGCCTTCTGCAGCTAGAATCCCAAGACAAATCTCAATTTTACTTGGAATTATTCCGGAAATCACTTAAAAACAGCTGGTCTAAAAGATATTTTCTCGCCAAAATGTATCCGATAGCTGACTTGATTTTTTTATAGGAAATAAATATACTTTTGATTACCAATTCGCCTAATGGTAAGCGACGTGGCCGATGATGAAGGGCATAGAAATCTATACCCACGAAATACTTGATTTTCCATTATGTGCTCATGATACAGAGAATGCGAAAATTACTGAAAAAATGTCGTCCAATTAAACGCGTATTTTAAAGTCGTTTTTTTTTCTTCAAGTTTTTTAAACTATAATTTATCAACAATAACTGAAAACGAGGAGCAATTAAAACTGCATCGCGTTCCACACGAACGTACGTCCGGTGCGACGCACAAACGGGGTCAACTGGTGCTAAAGACGATTACCGATCAACTCAAACAGTTCTCGTGCTACCGAGATACATTGCGTGAAGTAAAATGGACCGTGCTACAAACATCCCGTTCGCAACGACAGGGTCTGTAAAACGTGAAATCGTTATCTGCTAGGAAGACTATGCCACAATCGAATGTCTGGTCTGAAAAAAAAAACTATGGGATCCTCGATATAATCATTTAAAATAGTCAATATTAGATAAAAATAAGTAGCCAAGTGCGTGTCGTGTCACGTGCAAGGAAGGGTTCCGTAATATAATATATTTTATATGAACATAACATAATTTATATGAAAGAACTTAAAATGAAGATACTATGAACATATATACGAGTTAACTTACCTATGTTAGTTTTTATGAAATATGCACTATATTTTCATTTTTTACATCTCTGAGTACATTTTTTAAGTTGCAAAACTTGATTGTGCATCTATAAAACGTTTTCAATCACAACATACCGCCGCCTACGCCTACAGGACCGCCTACGAGTGTTTTTCATTAGATAACAAAAATATTTTTACAGGAGGCCACTAATATTACGTGCATACATTCCTAGAGGATACAATTACCTCTTCATACAGAATCTACATCGTCTCGTACAAACAATACTTATTGAACTCTGGGTAAAAGCGGTGAGCTTTCAGGAAAACAGTTCCTAGACAAATAAGCAAATTGTATGGCAAATATTAACTACGAAACTTCCATATACGGAGTCGTACATTAATCACGTGAAGAACCGGGGAGGAAGGGTCTTGGTCTTGAATACGTCATCATGTTAGAGCGCTGTTATTATTGTGCGTGCTCCTAAATTGTGGAATTCACCGCCTAAGTGGGTCCTCAATGGCTTAATTTGGGTGTTTTTATATCATTGTAATTATTATCAGGTGAGTTGGCGGTCACGAGCAATCCTATTAATGTATAAAAATAATAACCAAAGAGATTCCCTCTTTCTAAACATACGTAATATGTCAGATGACCCCATCTTTATACATATTACGTGTTGTATTTTTTTTTGTAATACATCTAAATTGGAAATCGTCTGATTTCTGAGTTTTAGTCTAAATCAAACTTTTTTTTATATAGTATGTAATAGGTTTGCGCTTGACCGCGAACTCGCCTGATGTTAAACGACGTTACGGTGTACGATGGAGCGCGCTTACCTAGAAGAAACCAATAACAAATAACTTGCTCCTAATATCTAAAAGGGGAGGAAATTCGCCTTAAATAATATTATGCGATTAATAGACGGCCCCCAACAATGTATGTGAACGTGACGCAGCTACCGTACCACCAGCAGACTAATAGTCTTAGCAGCAGCTTGCTTAACGGTCACTTGATGACTTGAATAGAACCAACGATACTGCCAATACAAATATTTTGCCGGCTCTTAAGACAAATGTCCGTACACCTGGGACTGCCGAGGCGCGGTTCACAGATTGTTTGTCATTCATAATTCTCGTCCCAAATGCTGTCACGCGAACCATCTCTTAATATGCGAATAACAAAATGAGCATCAAGTTTTTTTTTACTGAGCACCTAAATTAGTAACTTGAGCGACAGGTAAATTAATACGCCTTTAATAAACTCGTCAATGAAAAAAAAAAAAATCTGCAAATGAATAATTACAATCTTCTTCGTATTCTCTATATATATAAAAATCAATTGCTGTTCGTTTGTCTCGCTAAAACTCGAGAACGGCCGGGCCAATTTAGCTGATTTTGGTTTTGAAATGTTTGTCGTAGTCCAGGGAAGGTTTAAACGCTGAGAAAATATCGGGTCCACTCATTGATAGGTGATACGAAGTACGCCGTGTCATCTAGTCTAATATAAATAAATAAAAATAAAATAAGAATCTTCGCTTTTGTAATATTATTACTAGCTACGGCCCGCGTAGTGATGAAAAACGGTGATAATGATGATGATAAAATATATCCTATCTCCTTCTCCAGGTCCTAAAGAATCTCTGTGCTAAATATCATGTTTTTTCAGCCGTTTAACCGTTAAGAGATTTAACAAACACAGAGAGACAGACAGAGTTAATTTCGCTTTTGTAATATTTGTTAGGATTCTGAAAATTGTGACAAATGTATTTCAATACATAGCATTTAACAAACTGTATTTTCATTTAAATAACAATTTTCTCAGGTGTCTTTTATATTGTCACAAAACTTATTTTTACTAGACTCCTAAGGTGTGCATAGTGTCGAACAATAAGGTACAATTAATTTTAGTGAGCATTTCGATTAATAATTGAGCTTGAAAACTCGCCTAATTATATAATTCCTACTCTGCCTAATTTTACATCTTACATGGTAACCGTAAAAAAACGCTTTATTACGTGAAACATTCGGCACTTTAATTATGTAGTATGAATCATAAATTAGACATGACAAATTAATTATGTTAAAACGCTTAATAATACAAAAACAGATTGTTTAAAAGTAAATATATAGTTGACATATTTCGCATTAAAATTCAGTAAGTAGCACAAATAAAGATAAGAGTTAGTTATATTTCCTGTTATCCTCCATCTTCCGCTACACCATCGCTTAACATCAAGTGATTAGGTGGTCAATCGTAGATCTATAAAAAAAAACCGCTGATATATCAATTTGTTGACGCTCGCAGATAGATAGAAGCCCAGTTAGTAATTTGAAGAAAACTTTATTTCACAATTCACAATAGATAAAAATGCCATTTTAGCAGATCGATGAATTAACATCCGTTGTCAATGTTAATGTTACTACTGAACTAGTTATTTATTAATGGAGTTGGTAGCGGTGAGAATGGAAGATAGTGTTTATTCATGGTGCATGCCTGAGCTACAGGAAGTTGGCCTGTTCGTTGAATCGAGCGGCCACGGACGTCAAACGACATACGACACTGCGCATGCGCATTCTGATCGACTGGCTATTTATCAATAAATATACATTTTACATTTGCACAATCGATAACGGCCGATCCGACTTGCGCCTGGGACGCCGTCTACGCTAAAATCATAATTATTAGTCGTAACTTAGTGTTGGCTTAGTCGTACAATGTTAAAAGCGCATGGGAAAAGAATCCTTAATTGTTGTTAACTCCAACATGTACAATGACCGAGGAGCAAAATGCCCAGTTTACAGAAAAAAATGCTAAAAAGCGTAACACTTTCAAATTATATTTAACTGATAACACTAAGTGTGTTCAAGTTCATCTGCTAGCTTAATAACAGAGTTTATTTTGGTGAGACAAAAAAAATACTCCGAAATTTATTTATTTTCAATATGAAATAATTATTTTTTAAACAATACAACAGTCATAAAACACCACCATCAATTAAATATTACTCCTCTAATTACGAGTAATAATTACCAAATAATTTACCTCGGAATCAGTATTCGGGGATTTAAATTAAACTGTTCCAATGATGTATTTTATATGTAGATAGGTTTTCCCCGACTGTGCGTGGCAAGCCTCAAGTCAAAGAATTCAATGTGAACTAGAACAGAAATTTCAGACAACGAAACGGTCGTCAAATCCGCATCGCTATTGCATCGCCGCTCACGTCACTATCTAGCAGACAGCTACAAGGAGTAGACACTGCTCTGCAGTTGCAATGAACAAAGTGAGTGTTCTAAACAAGACATCTAGTACATTAGTGCATATAGATCGCTGCCTCGAGTAAGGTAATTGCCGGACTCTTCTTCAGTCGCGACACGTCGGGTAACGCTGTGAGACGCTTTGTGTCGTGACTTGTGAACAGTGACAATGCTATCATGTGTATGTAGAAAGTGCTACACCAAGATATATAAGGTCAAGATACTAATAGGACTTGAGAATGTGTCTTATTCTCGAAAGTACTGAGAACTGAGATTTACCATGCTTTTAATTAATATAACCTCTTTATAGATAAAATCTCATTGGTTCCATCGTGGCAATTCACTAAAAAATAGGTAAACATTATATTTAGAATTTGGTTCGTTTTGTCATGAACATTTCCATCCTTAGTCTTTTGGGGTAGCTACATTAAGCTCCTTATTCATTGTACGCCTTGGACTTAACACTCCTTAGGCGAATTGCGGCCCTTCGTTGTAATGCGCTTTTGACGTAGTGCGACTTAACCGTTTAGCGTTATCTCTAATGTAATGATGGAGACCTATCATTACATGATTCGCATAATATTGCGTATTTACGTCCTTTAAATATAGAGAATTGTAGAATCAGTGTCCTCGTAGTACAGTACAAATGTCATGTGGGTATATGTATGTTTTATTACCCGCAGGTTATGTTAATCCGATGCATATTTCCTTAAACATTGATGCGAAATTTGAAATAGCGTAGTTGTTAAATTGTATCCTTTCGTGGAAAACTTGGATCACAGGTAGTCACAGCCAGAATGAGTAGTACTATTGAAAGAAACCCAAAATATCTTTTATTAAGGAAATTATTTATTCATTTGACGATAGGCAAGCAGCGGAAGCTGATGATCCTATATCCTGCAGTCCATAAATTTACTGGTTGTCTTTTAGTATAATTTGTTCCTTTTTAATCCATTGACCCAGAGTCATTAAAATATTGTATATATATTTGTTATCAACTCATACTCATACTCATATATTAATAACAAATTAGTTACATGTCAAATAATAAAGCCATTGTAAAAAAAAATAGATAATATGAAAGAAAGACCCGTTAACCATTATGGTTAACGGTTCAACTGCTGGGAGCCTAACTTCCAGGAGGTTAAAACGAATGTAATGACACTTCACACATAATTGGTCAATCCATTTAGACAATAGGAAGAAATTAATATAGAAACGAAACATACATATCACACACCCGAAAAATCTTCCTTCTAAGGCAGTCGATCAATAATTTAGAAGAGGCTTCACTGCTATTTAGGGTCCATCGACTGCGCGTTGACCGGTCGTTGATGATGTGCTAGCGGAGCTGTGCCACTATCGGCTTCTAAAAACCCACATTTCCTAGTAAAGAAATGGCTGGCCGACATCACCGACACGGGAGACAGGATGCGCACGGGTTCACCGGCCCGCGGCCCGCCGGCGGCCGCCCGGCGGCCTGCTCCCGTCGCTCACCACCGACGCTGTAAACCTACACTCACTCACATAAATTGTGGTTTTAAATGAACACATTCGCTCAGACATGTCTCTGTCTGGGACGTTCTTTACCGTAACCACATCAAACATGTCATGTCACCGATAGCTTAAGTGATAAAACCTTTTAACCGGATAAATAGATAGATTTTCAGCTCGAGAGAACGTCGAGACGAGTACCTTACATCATTCGAGTGCCTACCTAATTTAAAATCACAACAACTGAGCTTTTAGAAAACGTGTGATAGTTAAGCAGTAACAGCACGATAAATTAACGTGTCCCTCTTCAAATGATCATATCAATTGAAACAACACAAACAAGCGGAGGTCGTTGACTGTATTGCGTAAGTCGCGCGACCGACAACGGCGTCATGTGCTTGTGCTGTAGGGCAGATCATCTCTGTTTGTATATTGTTATAAGTAGGGTTCTAGGGCTTTCGAGTTTGATTTAAGAGAGAGCAGCGGCCTAGATCGCAAACGCAATTAAGGCCAGTGCAGACGATGTGTCGCGCGTATGTTCATCGCCCCCTTATCCGCATGTATAGCTAAAACACTTCGCATACCAGCTTTTCATTTATCACATTCTCGGCCGCATATGGCACAAGAAATACCTCGGATGGTAGTATTAAAACCACTAAAGTTACATTCGCATTACGTGAAAATTCAATTCTATTTTACGCCTAAGTATTGAAACGTGGAGTCTGGTCTGGAGCCGGTTGTAGCGAGTGGTCAGCACTGTCGCCACGTTAATGATAGCTTCCCTAATGGTTGGAGCCGTGGGGAAAATTCGCATCGCACGCGCAGACCGGCGATTAACCAGCGCCTGGCGCCAATGATGTATTAGTTCATGTCACGGATATACTGCATTGCGCGGCTGAATATTATCATTAGCAAACTGTACTTCTACTAAGGTCTTAATATATTTGCACAACAAAGAAATGGTCTTGCGCGCCGGCGAAATTTCATCAAGTTAATAACGGACCCAACCTTTTAAATCTGAGCTTTATGGTACCGGAGCTTCACTTAATTATTCGCTCAGAGCTTTTGTTATCTTTTCTGATTTTCGTTTTGCTCGTACGTATTTCTGGAAATTGAAACCTTATAAGTATAAGACTACATTGTTAGTGTTTATTTTGAAATAACTTCTTCCTTATTATATATTTTTATTTTGCATTTTACCCGGAGTTGAACTTTGCTGGAATGAGATATACCTAATTGTCTTTACTTTCTCGTACGATCCCAGTGGCGCCGATGTCTGCAAAGCCTACGATTATTTTTAGATTAGAAATGGCTCAACCGCTTTACGTAATTGCACTAGTCGCATGCGGAGCTAGTTCCAGAGTGTTTGAGGCTAAATATAGGCACAGAGGTGGTGAGCAATTACACCTTATTATCGCATGTTTCCACTGGAAGCGAGGCAGCGTCTTGCTCGACGCTGCCTACCGTTTCTTTAGAAAGTGTTTAAATATGACGAAACTGAAATGATCATGTTGCAGTTGGACAGATTACAGAATAGCCGAGGAACGATTGCATTCGAATACTGTAAAGTCGCGTGCGTGCCAAACGTACCTAACTCCCTAAACAGCAGTTCTGCTCAGCCTACAGCGTTACCACAGATTATAGCAGAAAACTGCTGCGTATTTCAACGCCTCGTCTGCTCTCATATAATTACTTCTGCAATACCTTGCGTGCACACTAATTACTAGTCTAGGATGTTTCAAGAAATTTGTGAAGAAACATAGAAACAACAGCTTCAGTCATACAGTTCATTATATCAGTTGTGGTGTCTTGTCGAGCCACCGTGTTGATACAGATGGATGCTTCAAACACCTACGCGCCCATGTCATGGTCGATTCCGTGTAGACCAGCGTCGAGACCGTGAAAACGTCTTGACACACATTCTATTTGGTACAGTACAGAATGCTGCATGTGATGGCACTTTCAATTATCGCTGCACTGTGCCGCTCGCCCACGCTGATTATTACTGATCATTTTCGAATGCAGTGTTTTCGCCGTGTGTGATTTAACTAAAACTTTCTCTCCTTCCTAGTTTCAAACGACCGTACGTTTCTATCGCGCCTGTCATTATCAACATTCTCACATTTCTCCATCTCCTGTCAACTCTGATATCGTTACAGATAATCCTAATTAAAAATTAAAATCATATCAAATATGACACTGCATCGCAAATTGATTTTGAAAAGTGAACAAAACAACAGCTGCCAATTCTATACTGATCATTTGAAAGAAATCCCACCAATTAGGGGCCACGGTACGAGGCATGCAGATCGGATCCTGGTAGTGCCAGGTGTCGGCCGTCGAGATGATGTAAAAGGCTTTCAGTAAATCGCTCTCTTCGTAAGTTTCCGCTGACCCAGATGTGAATGTGATTAGAAACGTGTGTGTACGTCAATGTACAGCGAAAATGATATTTTTTGCCGGTGCCAATTTATCGGTAATGGAGCTCCGAGCGGACGATATACGATGCGACATCCGCAAGTGAGAGTTCTGCCACTTGTCACCAAAACTGGTACGCCGTACCGCGAAATGATAGCTCCAACGTAATTGCATACACATTATTGCTCATTTGAAGATCGTGATAAATAAGATATGGCATGTCAAAAAAGTTAGATAATGCTAATCCCTCATGACTAACTCTACGAAGCTTACGTATATTCATTTGCATGAATGGCTCCTGCCCTGACAGATCATTTAGAATAATTTTGCCAGAAATGTTTATTATGTAATGCGTTAATCACACTGGCTGGTTATTTATCTGATTGAATATCACAATTTGGTAACCGTAAGAGATAATGTTGAGTTCGTCTATCGTCACGTTCCTCTGAATGCGCTCAGCGCTCGTACGACGAAATTCCGTCTGTTTCCTTTGACAAATACCTCGGGGCCAGGTGAACAGACGACCTGTTTGTGATCGTTATACAATTACAGGTTAATATTATAAGCTTACAGAACAGAGGCTAAAGACCTGGAGGCAGTTTTTGTCTGCTGAAGTAAACATCCAGTTACAATATTTCACTAGTAAGATCCTTGATTTACAAGGAATTTATTTGCAATTGTTGCCAAATGTAACGTGGTCACTCACTATGGGCTTTGTATGGAAGCTTAAAGTCGCTCGACGAACTGTAAAAATGCCTATGCTACTCTGTGATCAAAATTAAAGAGATCGATATACGAATGAAAATCACCGACATAGCACAACAGGTTAGCAAGTTAAAGAGGCAATGGATAGGGCACTTAGCATATAGAACTTGAGGCTGAAAAGTTCTCGAATGTAGACCACAGTCCGGCAAACGTAGCATAAGTCAGTCAAATAATAGTTTTATAAATAATAAACGTGAAACAACATGTATATGCTTCTTTTACTACAATAGTATTATTTTCATCAGTCCCTAGCTATACCTGTCAATCCCTTGGCGCCTAAATCCACAAAATCCTATATTTCATAAAAAATACCAAATAAAGTGACTGACTCTTTTAGGTATGACACAATAAAGTAATTTAAAATCGCACAGCGTTTGAAAACTTTGTTGGACAAAATATCCCCAAAAGTTGTCCTATTTTTGTGGAACCAGCCATACATACAATTCATACATAAATAATTACTTCGGTTTTGGGCAGTCGTGTAGAATAGTAGTCTAAACAAATTTTAGTTTTAAAGTTTGCAAATTATACGATTGAGGAATGTTTTTAACATACTTGGAGTACTTTGGTTTTAATCCCAAACTCGTTTGAACAACACTAAGATGGCGCGACGTTGGAATGTGAATATTGATTGACTATTATAGCTTTTGGTATTATACATTGTCGTCATTGTATTTGTTTGCATCAACTCGTCTACTTAAGACAAGTTATGTAAATATCGCACTTCCATATACAGTGATTAAACTATAAAAATTATGAAAATGACTTAACAGTGCCCAAATATTTTAGAAATGCTTATTTATACGAGGCAACACAGATACATTATCCTATCAATTCCTTCGTTATGTATAGATAGAGATACCATTTTATTAGGGTTACGTAGTAAACAAGGAACCCATATAGTTTCGCCATGTCGGTCTGTCAGGCCGCAGGTTTGCTCAAAATCTATAAGTACTAGAAAGCTGTAATTTGGTATAGATATGCATATTAATAATGCCGAGAGAGATGTAGAATAAAATTTTGAAAAAAAAATGTGGCATGTTTCTTCTCTACACGTATTGAGGTTTTTTTTTCTCATCTACCCCATCGCGTGGGGTATCGTTGGATAGGTAATCAAAAAAGATTGGGGGCGTGCTAAAACTATTTTTCAATTTAGGGGCTTGCTCAAAATCTATAAGTACTAGAAAGCTGTAATTTGGTATAGATATGCATATTAATAATGTGGATAGAATCGTAGAATAAAATTTTGAAAAAAAATATGTGGCATGTTTCTTCTCTACACGTATTGAGGTTTTTTTTCTCATCTACCCCATCGCGTGGGGTATCGTTGGATAGGTAATCAAAAAAGATTGGGGGCGTGCTAAAACCATTTTTCAATTTAGGGACCCATTTGCGAAATATTAAGCTTTGATATGAAAAAAATCATTGTAGTAAGATATAATTATGATGAAATTAACAGGAGAACTATCACGTCTAAGTAGGCTTTACAAGCTATCGAGTTATAGTCGATCAACTTTCCATTTATTAACGACTAGCTTCGCCCTAAGGTTTCGACAACTTATTTATTTATTATTTATTATTTCGACACACCTAGTTTTCCACGCTATGAAAAGAAAACGGAATGTCAAATAGCAACATATTTCAAAACTAATTGGCTAACTTAATTTTGATCCTGTATCTTATATCTATTATTACAAGGACGGATTAGATGTAGCCTATTAGTAATAAAATCTTTATAATTATGTAGAACTATCAGAAAATGGTTTGTAAAGTTTTGAATTAAAATTGCAAAATGTACTTGTACGTAACATAATTATAATCAGTGAAACGCTACATAATGAGATTTAACAAGACGCTTCCAACGACACCTCACTTGTCAGATTAATAATAAGTAGTTTAGAAGTTATGAGGGAACAGATGAACATACATACATGTACATACATACCCAAATACCGGTCAAAAACATAACCCTCCTTTTTTGCTTCGCCGTAGTCGAGTAATGATAGAATGATGCTAATTCTAAAAGAAGTACGTCGAGAGGAACGGAACGAGGGTGGTTCCGGAGTCGCGCAGGAAACTGCCTCGCGAACGAGCCGCTAGGTCGTTCGTCGACCCGGCTCGGCTCTCGTAACTTGAACACGTGATTAAACACAAACCAGAACACTGGCACACGCCCTCACGAGTCACCTGGCCATGTTAGCCATGCAGATGTCGCATCTATATTTAGGTATACAATATCATTTCCTTACCCTTATCCCACTACGAGTGGGGTCGGCACAGCATGTTTCCTTTCGCCACTTCACTCTATCGGCCGTCATCTCTACATTCACAATTTTACAACCTTTACACACAAATCCTCTTTCACACAGTTCTTCCACACTTATTTAAGTCGCCCTCTCCCCTACCGCTTACCATCAATAATTTTTAAGGCCTTCTTGCATACATGGTTATCTATATTTTACATTAATGATAGAATAATGCTAACTCTAAAAGATGTCAAAAGTGAGCGGTAAAGTGAGCCGTCGAGATGAGCGGAACGAGATTGGTTCCGGAATCACGCAGGGAACTGCGGACTGAGGACTTTTCTTACACAGTTTGTGTTCAGTTACTAAACAGATCTGCCTCCGTCCTTAATAAAATACTGATTTTTGAGTTTACACAAAAAATCCATAGAAAAAAAAAAAGCAGTAATCCAAAGAAAAACTTGCAGTTTTTATTTTTTTCAAACAACTTTTCACTTTTGCCATCAAAACCTTATACGACCGATACACGCATTAGTATAGTCAATCAGCCCAGCCGTTCCTGAGTTATCTTACCAACTAACAGTTACTGGACCTTTTGGAACTTGTCATTTTGGGGTCACTGGACCTTTTGGATCTCTGGACTTATTGAGTCACTGGACTTCGTGACCCTGAGCGTTTATTTACCCGACTGTATAAAAAGGTTATTACTATTATACTATGACTAGAAATAATGTAATATATTTTTTCAGTAGGTATAAAAACATGTTGTTAATTCATTGTAATCTTACCACCTGCTTATTAAATTTCAAAGAAACACATACAACCGTTACGGTTTTACTTGAGAACAAACAAAGCAAAATATGTTAACACATTTCTAGCAATACTCAAACTTTCGCATATTAGTGTAATTCGACTTTTTATCATGGCGCTTACTAAAGTATCGAGCTCCGTAAAAAAGTTATAATAAGCTACAAGTATGGTATATGGAACAGGATCGCTTTGAGATTTGGGGTCACGACGAGCTAGGTCGTTCGTTGACCGGAGTCCGCAATTACACCGTCTGAGCTCTGCGCAAGATGCCGGATTCTTGTTACGCACACCGATGCGCCTTGTATATGGAATCCTAATTCTTTAACGCCACATTTGGCGCCGAACAGAAATAAAAAAAAAATATTAACGATACATATTTGTCTTTTAGGTTGATGTTTATAGTAGATGAAACTCAGCTCCAATCTATTTTATGAATTGTCGCCTGTTGAGGCAATAGAATGGATTCGTGACTCATTTCTAAAATAGATACTGGTGTTACTTATGAATATTTTTATAATATAAGTTTTGTATTGCAGAATATTTTAATAAAATCATCATGATCGGGATTCTGACAGTTTTGTTACTGTTTCTGTCATTGGTGTTGCGATCTGCGGTCAGACCGCAAAGGCAATTGTTTATGCACCGCCATTATCTAAACAACTTCTGCAGCATCGTGTCGTGACATTCCATTGTAATCATTAGTCTATATTTGGGTTAAGGCTGCTGCGCTTCGAGATAACTCAACTTTTCTTGAGAATTTACCAAGGCGTTTCTGATTAATTCGTTTCTATTGGTTGAAATGTAAGGTAAAGTGATTTAGTTAACGAGTTTGTTAAAGACTGGTTTAATTAATAGATTTTATCCAATTACTTATACATATTTTCTACAACTAATGCAAAACCTTTTTGTTAAACCGCATTATCTAGTCGTGTGACTTCCAACTTCTGGATAAAACATGTCAGGCAGGGCCTTATCCCCCCTATCAACAAACAAAAGCTCCCACTGATACGTAGTGTAAGATCTATTAGACCTGATACCTTTTAATTGCACACAAATACTTATTTCTATTGAAACTCCTGCATCGCCGAATGAATTCGTTGTTTCCAAATCATTGTCGTTTTCTTGCGTCACATCATTGTTTTGCATTTTTTCTTACCTATTATTTCCAGTTGTAGGATTTCCCACAGTTTCATTTGTTTACGGTCTGACAAAAATATCTCCATCAGTGTTTTCGGTCACCTTCAACTCGTCCCGCCCTTGGTAATTCTCAAATTATTCTTTTCATTTACCGCGTGTCAGTTGTAAGCATAGTCTTTTCTATTTTCTATGCTGTGTGTCATTGCTCCTCGATACCATACAGTGTATTTTACGATGGTAGGTTTTTATGCGTTTTTTTTTTGTTTTATTTTAAATGTTGGTAGGGAGAATGCGGATCGCAGGACATATGCGGGCGCCACGGAGTCGCGACGCGAGCAACTTTCTACGCCAGCGTCTAGAGCGCTGTTAAACCGTAATCTGCAGATTGACGTACCTTCGAGATGATTACGACAGGCTAATTAAATTGCACATTAGTGTTAATTATACTATAAGTATTGTCGAAATTTTATGCCGCTTGTTTGACCGTGAATTTCTCTCGAGTTTAAACTTTACGCATTACGAACTTAACTTAAAATAGGCGGAAGATCGTATATTTTAGCGTAATAGTTAAACGGAACTAACTGCAATTATGAATCCTAATAATGTATTAGTATCCAGGTTATAGTATTTTGTATTTTAAATGATAAAATGTGTTACTATATAGATTGCTTGCTGCTTCATATGTTTCAGTATGATATTCTTGCGGTTGTACTGTCCCTATTATTTTCTACATTTTCCTTATATCCAAATCATGTTTCCAACAAAGCTACATTATAGTGTGCGGTTAGATTTCGCTTTTTAAATTGTATGGGTCAATATCCATCTACCCAATTATAAGTGATGTATCACTTATAGGAAATCCCATTGTCATTTATAACATTTCATATTATTTATACCACAAGACTAATAGGCAATAACAAATATACATCAGAAATTGCAAGGTTGTTTTGTTGCTTACGTCACACAATCTGTGACTTCGACTGAATCTTTAACTTTGTTTCTTTTAAATTAGACAAGGGTACAAGGCTACGAGCTTACGTTGCATTTTACATCAGCTGAGTAAATATTGAAAAAAAAAACATAAACTCAAGGTTATTGTATCTCTGCTTTAAAACAATTATTAGATACGCACGGATAGTCACGTTACTTTGCTTATTAATATGTTTGTCCACTTTATTATCGTCTTCGTCTGCCTACAGTCTATTATCGTCAGTACACTCCTGGGTGGGTTCCTTCCGTTCCTCATTTTTCGGTTTTTACTTATTTTGTTGTTTTATTTTCTTCATGTTAATAAAATTATGTTTATTCAGATGTCTCAATTACTATTTTTTATTCTGTGGTCTCTGCTATTGACTTATTCCTATATCCTTCAAGTCGTTCACTAGCAATGTCAGCGTCATTTAAACAATGCCTTCTACTAACATAATCCGTTCCGTTATCACGCCTTATTAAGTGAGCGTGTCTTATTATTTCTCGTGTATGTTTAACTGTTCAAAGATATAATTGGGTCATACAATTTGTTTGTAAACAAAAATTCCTCTTGTGTTATCATTTATTGCTTACCGTAAATCCGTTTTTATTGCGTTTAATAAGGCCATGGTGAAATGCACGATTTGGCCATATAATACATAAACTAGCACGGAAACTAAACCATTTTTATGCAATTGTCAAGTCGTTTTTCTATTTCAATTCTTGTTTTATTTTCACCGATGACAAGGTAAAAATGGTGAAACTAAATATTTGTGTTCGTTACACACTAGACTTTATGAGACAGCTTTGGCTTTAACCCCTTTAATTTATACAATTTCAAATATATATATTTTTATTGAAACCGTGAATGGCATTGTATATATTTGCATGGGTGTTGTTTTACTTATTTCAAATTTTCGTTTTCGTTTGAAAAAAGGTAAAAATTAGAGAACCAGGTCATCGAAATCTGATAACTTGAACCTCACAAATTAGTTTTTCCAGTGTTGTATGGGAAATACTCGACGTACTGGCATAAAATGATTTCGCAATCATCCTAACAACTTCAATTAAAGTGTCGTTTAGAATTAGAACATGATTTCAATCGTTCGAAAGAACAATCGTTTTAAAAATAAACGCAGTTGTAATCCAGCGGTAGCGTTATAGCTCGATTTATTTTCGTATCAGGAGGTGGTACGGTTAATAATTTTATGATGTCGAGAGGGAAAAAATCGTTCGTCTCGAATGTTGTGGAGGCGCCGGCTTGTGGCGCCGCTGGCCGTCCGTCGTCTGCGACCGCCTGCTTCCTCGAACCGACATCGTTGGCCGACATTGCGCAGAACACGCTCATTTTATGTATCGCGACACGTAATCCGTCTTCCCTGATGAAGACAACATCGGACATTGTTCATTTGTTATAATCACAATGTAGTTTCAGTTTGAACTACATTGTGATTGTTTGTTCAGTTTTAGTTTTTACCGTCTTCACTGGAACGAAATGCGCTTTGGTTCAGGTTTTTATTGTACGAAGCTCTAATTTGTATTTTCGCTGCCTAAGTGGGTGTTTTTCTGTAATATAATGGAGGTATATGTATGTATAGTATCTTTGAATTGCAGTAGAATGGGTTTCGTCTATTTCACTTTCCTAAATTATTAATAATTAAATATTTTTATTTTAAAATCCATTGTAAAATAAATACTATCCCATAATTAAATTTTTCCATAAATCGCTGAGTGCTGACATGGTTTTTAGTTAATAATGTCTATATTTAAAATATTTACTATAGCTTGACAGTGCGCACGTAATGTATGGTAAAAAAAAAGGCTTATTTTTATTTTTAATCTTTATATTAGTATTTTTGGAAACTCGTAATTAGTCATACGTTGCTACAACCAAAATAATACCCAAATACAAAATTGGATCTATTTAAATAAGTACTGCACCAAAGATACTGATAATTATATGAACCCTTTTCTGAAAATAGAATAATTTGGTCATCCATCGGTAACAGCTTGCAAGGGTCGCGGAAAATTCACCCAAAAAATATATTCGAAGTGAGGACGACTTTTTTGAGTCTGTTAATAACGACATTGATTACAAATTATATATCCGAGTCTGGAACTGACGGTCTCTCGTTCTCTAAAGAAAAACTCATATTTAATGGAAATTTGTTCGTTTTGTTATACACGTTTGTCAAAGATTCCATATCTCTTAAGGTACGATTCCGCGAAACGCGGCAGACGGCAAACAGCAGCGGCAGACAGCGATTCCGATATACGACTGCAACTGCAGCGCTGCAGTTGCAGTCGTATATCGGAATCGTACCTTTAGAGATTTTCTTTAATATAATCCAAGCAAGCGGCAAGCGCAGCGTATAGGAAGATCAGTCACATGGTGGCCAGACCTCATAGAAGTGACAGGACGACGCTGAATCCCACTTTCTTTCTTTTAATGAAAAAATATGGGAGAGATGGGAGAAGATGGGAGTGTCTATGTCCAACAGTGGACTTCTTGTAGTTGATATGATGATGATTTTTCATTTTCATAGCCTACTATTTACCTAGGTATAGAGCTATCCAGTAATATAGTAAGAATGTCATCATCTTAGCCACAATAAGTCCACTGTTGGGCATAGGCCGCCGTCATGTATTTAAAAAAACAATTTGGAATTGGACCGGCTCGCTGTTATAATCAAAAATTAATTTTTTTGGTCTCGCGACTTAGCAACGTTATTGACACGCCTCATGTTCTTAGAATATTTCACGCTAACAAAGAGAAAAATCGTTTTGTCTTAGTACAGTATACATTTGCGTGTTATTTGTGACATGAACCATTGTCATCGTCTGCCTTTTCATCATCAACTGATTGACAGAAGTTTCCTGTTCAGCTTGCATTTTGTTTAGATTTTATGTCAATTCTGACCACTGCGTTCTGCTGTCCTTTACATGTCGACCGTCATACGTGGAATGAACTCAAATAAATTACAGGGTATTCATAAAAAATGACAAATTTTAACTAATCTTCAAAGTTTGAGGAAAAATTCTCAGTAAAAGTGAAGGCTTCAACCGACGCGACGCATCGATTCCAATAATCATTTAAAACACATCCTCAGTTGACGCCTTTAAAACCAAAAGTAAATATTCATATTGGGCGTGCAATGCAATGCAAGCTTTAGCCGTGTCAAAGTGAATGCTGTTTAATTTAGTATATGGTGCTACATTAACGATGCCTTTGCAGTAGAGCTCTCTACGCGAGTCCTAGATTTCAGATGTAAACATATAAACGTGCTGGCCGAGTGGCCAATTCATTATATTTTTTACATCTATTCAGTGCTTGTTTGTGCCGGATGTAGGTGTCCTAAATGGAATATGCCCTCGTTTCATTTTGTGCTGAACTCACGGATAATATAGTTGAATTTCCTTCATCTAATTTAGGAAGTTTGGATATGTAAGGTTATTGTTACCTAACTCTTACTTCAATAACAACGTCTTTTTCCTGCAGTAAAAAAATGGAATTCCCCAATGTTGAGTCGAACTGAAAGTGATTCTTCGAATCGGAACTGATTTGAGAGTGTTTGGTTATCAATATCCGAGGTTGTGCACGTCATAGTGCGCCTACGCATACGGCAGAAAATTTAACGCTTTAGATGTTTCACAATCTATTAGCCTTTGAGTCTGCAATGTTGCAAATTTTTTTTTCCAACATCCTGTCTAACGCAGCCTATAACGATTAAATTATTATCACGTCGTCCCTTCTCTACATTGTATTTTAATGTTACATCTATTTTTAAATGTTTCAACTCGTCTAGCGGTTGATTAGGTGCTCGTTTTAGCTTTAATATTATACAGTACAAAATAGTAATTGATTAATGCGGACCGATCATCACATAAAGGGCTCATTAACCGTCGTATGGGTAATTAATACTTGATTTGCCCGTCCCAGATACGGGTGGCGCATCGCAAAACGCGACGGCGCCGAACCTAACTGTCCAATGGTATTTGCGGTGTTACAAGTTAACTTATATGTTAATACTAACTGCTCACCACCTTTACATGTAGGTTTTTATCTATCTCTGACGCAGAGTCACTTCTTTGAATCATTTTTTTAACCTATGCAAAATATAAGTCGTGCAGTTCATGACCATTAATGAAATCATGCGCCTCTTCTTGCGTCATTATCGCGATGTTATGGTCATTCGTAGAAGTAAACCTTTGTTTTATTGATTTTGACTAATTGCTTATTCAGCTCTGCGTTCTTAATCTGTCTTTTGCAGAGATATCAACTGTCAATGATGTAATTAGAATAGGAATAATTATACTAAGTAATGTGTCACACAGGGTGTAACAAACACAAGTTAATACCGTGTCACATGATTATAAACATCTCCATTCAGCCAAATCGTGGCAATTGGTCATGGTGCCGTTGGGCATTGCGGAAAATGTTAACCCAGTACCTACACTCTTACACAAAGGTGTTCACAAAGCGAGTTGTATTGCATCGACCGCGCGACGCCGACGGCTCGGCTGATGGACTGTCCTGCCTGACACGAATAGGGCCAGCACAAAGCCGACTAACTGTACTCGGCAGGATGACCAAGCATCACATAGGGTGACTTACGATTCGTAACTCACTAGTTACGACCGCGCCTCTACTTGGGTTGCACTGGCGAACCGCGCAGGTGTCGTGCCCCTTATGGACTGCAGTAATAAGTTATTAATCACTGAGAATCTAAATTGTTGATAATGACTATAAACGACGTCCGCGATCCACGTACGTTTTACTAAATTTTTTTTCGTATCGGTTACGTCACTACGACGAACCTACTTGAATTCCAGTGCTCGCATATTTTATGCAAATAAAATGAAGATTGCAAGACAAGAAACAATTGCCATCAGTTTCGGTCTAGACGCTCAAAAGTTGTTTAATAGACCCGTGCAGTCAATGTATGCAACGCGCTTAATCATTGCCTTCGATAAAGCATCGCCCATCAAAAATTAAAGATTGTGTTTTAATAAATGTGATTAAGATTGTACAGAGATTGAGACGGGCGGAATTGGTTTTGAATAAGAATTTATGTTATTTAAATGATAAATGGGTCAGTTGTACCGTTACATAATTCGTCCGAGGAGTGCATCGGATGAAAATTGATGTATGATCGAAGGTGAGTGTGGCGTGGCGGGGCGGGCGGCGGGCGGCAACGGTGCGCGTGCGACTCTCACCGTCTTATCTCTCGCGACCTCCGCCGGACGCGCACGCACGCCGCGCTCCGTACCGCCCGCCGCCGCAGACGCTCGCGCCGTCCGCGCTATGCCTTCTTACACTCTACCACTTACATATGTGTTCGTCTATTTCGTTTATTTTTGTTATCGAAGTGTAGGACGTAGCCCGGAAATGCATTAAGTGAGCCGAGCCTCTGTCGCGTTGTGATCGTTTCTCGATATTTATGAAATAATTTTAATTTGAACTATTTTCGAAAAAGTTAAAACGAACATTGATAAGACCCGACGATGGTGTCGGAAGGGGCTTTGCCCGTAGTTTGGTGTATTCGCGATAATCAATTAGTGCCTCATCAAGTATCCGGCGTCAAGTTACAAGGAGCTGTTACGGGAGCTCACATTGCCGCCGTTACTGACTTTTTGCGCATGGTTGCCGGTAAGCCGATCGTCCTGCCGCATACCGCCGTTCCTGAAGATGTCGATAATGACATCAATCAAGAAAGAGAACACTGCGCCAGAACTCGCAAAATGTCTATGCAGGTTGAGGTGCCCTGTGTCTTCCTTACCGAAAGTGACTTACAAAAGGCGAAAAGCCGAAGTAATTCCCGAGAAGAAATAGTTACGTTCAACGACTGCAACTTTCCTTCATCGGCCAAAAGATATTTAAAAGAAATAGATTGTAAGTCATCATTTCTAAGTTCTAATGGTATTTTAGAAATTAAAGAGTCGGAAAACATGGAACATGAAAACGATAACTTAAAAATAGCTGACAGCTATCCGCAAAGGATAACAAGAATAATAGACTTAGATGACTTAGATTCACCAATAAGCACTGAATTCGACAAAGAACCTCTTCAAAGGATAACGAGGATCATCGAATTTGAAAATGACGTATCACCTCCTACTACCCCTATAGCAGTAGAACCTGAAAATGACATACCTCAGAGAATCACCAGGATCATTGAATTAAATGAAGATAATTCAGTTTCAACTATTATAAATAATAATATTGATAAAGAAAATCCCCAAAAACTGACTAGAATAAATGAATTTGAGAAAGATAATTTTCTTAGTATGGCAAGAATTATAGAATTGGAAAATGATATCTCAAATGAACGAAGAATTTCTCTCACTAATGAACGAGAAACTGGAGGCGGTCTCCTTGAAAATCATAACGAAGAAGTAACGATTAGATCTCGAATTTCTCAAAGAAGTACTCCTCGATTTAGTTTAGACTCTTCATGCTCCGAAAACTCTTATGTAAATATAGACTCTATAAAGAGTTTGCAGGAAGTAAGAAAAGAGGAAACCGCAGAAGGTGGTACGAGTCCCGAATGTTCACCTGCAGGCAGGTCTATTCGATCTCGTTTTCCCAGAAAGAAGAACTCAGTTTGTTCTATCGCTTCTTCAGATTGTGATGATGAGGTTGATGTAATTTTCAAATCAAAACCTAAATCTAGTCAGTGGGTTAGTCTGGATTGGATACCACCCAAAGAAGAACGAGTGATTACGCAAGACTGTGATAAAAATGATTTTATATCGAAGTGGATTGCTGAACAAAA
The DNA here is from genome assembly GCA_947563715.1 of Lycia hirtaria. Classification (NCBI taxonomy): domain Eukaryota; kingdom Metazoa; phylum Arthropoda; class Insecta; order Lepidoptera; family Geometridae; genus Lycia; species Lycia hirtaria. Next base: position 10,687,771 of record OX387384.1, read on the forward strand.
CTCTCAAGATTTAATAATTGCAGATGAACGAAGAAAAAGTCTTCCACCAAAATCAAATGAATTATATCTTCAAAACATGAGAAGATTCAGTGACAGTTTACAAATATGTAAAGAAGATTCTGCTAGTGATTCACCTGCTACTGTCAAATGGAAATGGCATGACATCGTTAAACGCCACATTCAATTACTGAAAAGCGATAAAGGTTTTAGAAGACAACGGGGCAGTTGGATGAGAACTGCCCGTAGGTTATCAGGACCAAACACGAACAATAAGTTTGAACCCTTACCTGTTGACAACTATATGAAGTTAAATACCATGGCGTAAGTAAAATTTTCCTTCTTTATGTAATCCCTAACGATCTTTCGATTTTGAAATCTTTCTAACTAATATATTTGGATGCGGTGATGCATACCTATGCAACTTCATCGGTCTACTTAGCGAAGCCAACCTGTCCAGCGTGTGGAACTGGTTGCTACCTGACGAACGGCCCGCGGCGAACCACAGCATTGTGCTAATCATTTCCAATGACTTATGTTAACTTACACTGTAACTCTTTCATTGCATGCTCTTGTCTATGTTTGTCCCGTTCGCTGCCAGAAACAGTCGTCTTTATGCTGCAAGTACAACTTTACTTTTTGTCCTCGTTTCATCGCTATTAGATACTGTGATGATTGTGTGTTTTACGCACAATCATCCATAATTGTCTATTTTTAGGCATAAGTAATATAGGATTACAATGTTTAAGGCCGGCACAGTCATTATTCGTACGTGTGCGAATATAGATCAGCTTAGACGTTAATGGGGTAGTGTTGATAAGAAGTCGTGTTACAAGAGTGGGTCCGAGGCACGCGCTTCCGCAAGGCCGTCCGATTAGAATGCAGGGAGCTCGCGTCCAAGGCTACGGTGGCGCGGTCGGTCGGTGCACCGGCGGTCGCTGTCTTCCTCTCCACTCCACACTTTGGCGATTGGAAACCGTCTCAGGAAGTGAACTTTGAAGGTGACGCTCGAAACGCCCGATCAATCGGAAGCGGCTGTGATTTGAATTTTTGACGTATCTTTGTTTGCGAAATATATGCGCTTCCTGACTCCTCTTCATGAATTTATAGTTCATTTATCGTTACATATAAGTACTTAGTGTCTTTGTTTAAATATTTTAATAGCACACCCTTCCATTTTGTTTTGTAGTTATTGAATAAATAAACAAAGTCGTTGATTTGTAAATCTTAATCTTAAAAAAATCGTATCGTAGCTTACATTTTTTTGTATATGGCCATCCTGAAGAATTTTTCTCTTCGTGATATATTCATTATTTTATCACAAAGAGACAGACGGACATCCGATGGGGTGTCACGTAGGCACCTAATTTGCAATTCAAATGCCTAATATGACTTACGAATCCCGGATAGGTTGTCTGCAGAAATCAGAAATCACAATAGGGAATAAAATTCAGGCTAATTTTAATTTTATTTTGTCTGGAAACATGAAAGACTCGCTATTTTTAATTATACTGATAACTTAGAGACAAATATCAAGAGTTTGAAAATAAAAAACAGACATATAACTTTACCATTCGCGGTTTCAATCACAAAATAATATCTCTAGTATTTAGAGGTTACACTTTTCTCCTAACTCCTACGTATATCTTATCTAATTAATACGTATCAGCTTTTTTTTTTTACATATACATATATGCCTCAGTTTGTATGCGTCTTATCACAAATCAGAAGTGCCAACGTTCCCTGGTGGTTGTGTAGACCACACTTCTGAAAACACCAATGTTTAGTTCGAAATGCATCAACATTACTATTGTACCGAATGAGCACACACACGTTCTTAGGAAGAAACAAACGCGTTCAAAGCGAAATATTTGCTCGTTCTGTAATTTCTCACTTAGTCTCATCGTGTCACTGATCTAGATTCATTATTATAAAATCGTTAATTTGAAAGAATTCGACAACCACCTCAATAGTTGGACTAGACATCCATTTTTGTTTTACATTTGCTATGAATAAAAATGCTAGAAGTATTAACACAAATATTTTGAAGGTCACGGAGTGAATATGTATCTTCTAAGTCGCGTGTTTCATCGTCGACCACAACGTCAACAGGCGAGTAGGTGGTCAAACGCGGACTTGTTGTTGTTGTTGGATGTAGTGGGGCCACTGCAGTGCCCCCAGATTATATGAAAATATTGGCCGCCCGCTCGCTGTGCCACTAAGGCTATTTTTTCAATCCCCAGATAAAAACTATTTGTCAGTTAAAATATTGTTTTCTTTTCCTCAAGTCATATGATAGAAAACGACAGAGATAAAATTTATCTAACAGATACTTTTATCTGAGGATTGAAATATTAGGCCTAAAAATAATACGTCAATGTAGTATTGTCAAACATTCTGCATAGTATCAGTGCACACTAAGCGTTCAATAGGGAATATGCATGAATTTTATTTCATAGGAATAATAATTTTAATTGATAACATACTAAAATAAACTATAATACATAAACTAAAAAAATATATTTCAATCTGTTCATAAACTTCCGAGATATATAAAAATTTAAAGTTATAGTGGAGGGATGCTCTCTCTCTCTCTCTCGCGAAACAACAGTTTTGTATGGAATTTATACGGCGAACTTGAACTATAACGTCATCATTCGCTATCGTGTGCTCTCTGTCTAACATGAAATTAAAATGCTTGTACCTTTCTTATTTTTGAATGTATTTTAATCTTGTTTTTGTGGAATTGATCTATTTGTTTGTGGTTAGCTTTTTATGACCAAATAAAATAAATAGTGCATTTTCCCTATTATCTATAAACATCTCTGTCAAAAATTTCACGTGAGCTGACTTAAAAAATTACAATTTATTTATTATTTTCTTTTGGAAGGCATAATATGTAATAACGAAAAACATTACAGTCTTATAGAAACTAGTTATGCGTTACAGACATTATATATATGTATATGAATATATGTACTAGCTGTGGCCCTCTGTTTCACTTGTTCACAGCAAAAGAGACTATGGATTTGCGTATATGGTTTTAATATCAACTCGATACCTTCACGCGTTCCCGAGATACAGGCGGACAGGCGGACAACAAAGTTATATCCAGTAAGGGTTCCATATTTTCCTTTTGAGGCACGGAACCCTAAAAAGACATTTGTTCCATACTATATTAATATATTATCATCTGCACACACATTGTCTGACGCTGATAAAATATAATTCTAATGTAGGTACTTTGATTTGCAAAATTATCAATGCGTAAGCAGATAAGATTCCTAAGTATAATCATAATTTTTATAGATTAGTTATAGCAAATCAAATAATAAGGATTAATCTTATTATTTACACACACTGATAAAACGGGATAGCAATGATAATTTGTACAGATAAAGACTTATATTGATTTACAGTATTGTTCTAACTAGAACAACATTTTGTTATTCATAAACGCAAATGCGCAGTGGTATATAAAAATTCTGTTGGTGTTAATGTGCTCAAATATATATATTTTTCATGTGATTATATTTCGTGTTTAAAACAATGATTATAATTATAATGATATTATGTGTAGTGACTTGATTATGATTATAATGAAATGCCACCCCAGCTATGGCAATTTTTGCGGCAAAACATGCATGATGCAGATTCAACCTTCGATTTGGAAAGAAGACACATCTGGAATGACAAGTACTACTATTTAATTGCATTTATTTATCCTTAAATTTGTTTATTGGCTCATCAATTACACTATCGCGTCGTTGTCCATTGAAACCACTGCATTTTAATTTTATCATGAATGTCCAAGTCCATCCCTCCATTGTCAAGAAATAATTGAGAAATGAAATCGCCGGCGAAATAAAACGGTCCGAAAATTACTAAAATATATGAAATTATTTGAATACCATCAATTACTTCGTGTTCACTTTCACTGTCGACGACTTAGGTTCCGTTTCGTGACGTCTCGGCTTCGTAGCGTTAAAAATTAGGTTCTTGGTTTTTTTTTTCTCTAAAACCTGCAACTTCACTTTCTATCGGAATGATGTATCATGTTGTTTATGATGAATTGCCCGATAGATGTAAATCGATTGCATTAGCCTACGTCACAGAGCTAAACGCTCTGTTTATTGGACAATAACTTTTGCAATTCAAATGATTCCTTGCTGTGAGTAACGACACGTGTTTGAAAATCTATGGAAATGATTGCTTATCACACGTCCTCACATGCCGTCTCTTGTAAAAGAACAATACAACAGGTTTAATGATTTGCTTTTTCACATTGGTCTGCGCCCGCGCCGGCTTCTTTCGTTAGTTCCTCTCGCGGATGTTTCCATGCAAAACGTTTCAAATGTACGTATGTAATAGCAGTCTTCCAACTATATTCGTATTTTAACTTGTGTATACATATTTACGTTTACATATAGGTTACGTTTATAATCTATCATGTTATAACATCGTATGTTAAAAATTGACAGCTATGAAATTGCTATGATTATTTTTCCTTCTATCAAATTAGCGGTTTTTTACCTTACGCAGCTTTTTTACATTCGCCCTTTTCCTCTAATTTTTTTTTTTAGATGCACAATTTGATCTATATTCTGTAAATAAACACAAACTATAATAGTTCAAATGGTTTCTTGTAAAATCATATCGATACCTGTTTCGCTTAACTCGCCATCGCCGACTTTACTTTTCGCATCATCATGCCCTTTCTTGTAAAACAGGTGGCAATAATTTTTAACGACTTCATTGTCGACTTCGCTAATAGTCTTCGCTACGATATCAGCTTGCCAAATGTTCTCGTTATAGCATTTCCTATTATACACCACTGATTATGCATTCGCTTTACATTAGCACAAGTTGTTTACTCTATAAATCAATGGGCTTGTCTAAAGTATCATCACCTTATTATGTATGCTCAATACAGATAAGGCAAATATTTACTGTGAATACACGTTATACGAGTAAATCTGAATTCTGTACGTCTAGTGTCTGGGAAATCCTTATTTTGAATTCAATTGATGTCGCGATTGTATGACTGTTATCCTTATCTGTCACTTGTCTGAATAACGGGACGAACCCATTTCGCGATTTTACCGTTCGAAATAATAAATCATAAAACGAGGTTTGTAGTCCGACCCCAGATTTATGAAAATTGGTGCGAATTTACAATTTTTATTGCAGTTACATTGCATTGCTTTACTCGTGTTCCTTTTTTTTTATTCAGAGACTGATGCTGTCAACAACAATTATATCCATAATATGATAAGTGTTTATTAATCAGTATAATTCCACGTTATTATCTGGAAATACAATGCCAGATGAATAGTGTTGTGGGACTAAATTCAATTTACTTGCCACTTCTGACTTTATTTAATAATGACACCCACTGACTATTATAGACACTACTTTGCTAAACGGACGAAGTCACTCCGGGGTATCAGCATTTACCCCGTTTTGAATTTATATTGTACTGCTTTATTTTTTGCTATTAATGAAGTACTTTAGTATTAGTAATGACTTCATAAAATGCTAACTTTGTAATGTATTCAAAAATGCTTAGCGTATGTCTGACTCCATCCATACTAACACCTGGATTCTTCTTTATCTCCATTATGTCATAGGAATCATGGCTGTACCTATTCTGCAAAGGTTTTTAGAATTTGTAAAACTTTTTCAATGATGCCTTTCAAATCCGTCATTTCCGTCTGATTTTATAATCATGTCTTCAGAAACTGTTAACGTTAATTATTATAGGTTCTGTGGTTACTTAAACGTAATATGGTACGATACCGTCTTTCTCTAATCTCCCAAATGTATTTCTAGTACACCACTTGTATTTGTTAACCATTAGACTTAGAAATGTTCCTGCTATCTACTTCATTATTTACATATTAACCGTGCTATTAAATTAGCTTGAACATTCAGTCACTACTACTACTTTTGAGAATATGTAAAACATTCAAGACAGTATACCTCAATTGTCATTTGCCGTTTTGCTACATCATCTGACAAACAATGCTCACCAAGTTGTAGTTATTTTAATAGTAATTTTAAAATCTGATATTGAGATTCTTCGCTTTCAAAACTGACATATAGATTATATTCAAACTATTGGAAAGTCGTCGACGTTATAAATGCTGCATCAAAGCGGTACAGTGGCTGAAAAACTTGTCTGAAGGTTTAAGGCACAGCACTCGTCCGTCGCGAAAGGGAGACCCTATAATTAGATTACCCATCTAGCAACCCGGAGCCAGGCTCGACTGGCTTAGCAAAAAAATAGTTGCAGCATCGGCATGCGAAGGTCGACGACCGCCGCTTCTGCCTCGCTATTATAAAACTTGGCGAAAGTCACGTAATTGATTCCCCTCGATTGCATCTCTGTACACCTGGATGTTAAAGGTCCTGATCTTCTGTCGCTCTATAACTTGTACCTACATATATCGATAATAATTTATCACATCATCATCATATCATGATTTGTTCTTTTATTGTAGATTTCTACCGTTATTATTCTCACCATCGGTTGTAACTTTAAATATTTTTCTTTTTTTGTTAAATCAAATTATCATATTACAGTTTTTTTTTTACACAATTAAGTGACAAGGCTAGCAAGACGCTCGCTTGATGTTAAGCGTCACGCTTGCCTATAACAGTCCGATGTTACACAGAACTGTGGAGTTCAATAGTTCAAAAACCCTGTGTGGTGTCTCATAACTGATTTGATTGTGATGAGATTTAAAATCTAATATAGATTTTAAATCTCATCATACCAAAAACCGTTGCCTTTTAATCCTGCAAACAGTAACGCTTGCAAACTATTGCTTGTTATTGTTCTTAATAAAATAATTAAATTCCATGACATGCCCAGTGCCTATTGCTATAACTAGTGGCAAGCCGCGTAATTTTAATTTTAGACTTGTTACATTGATTCAATATTAGATTTCTTTTAAAATTTCCAAACTAAATCTCCCTCATAACACCTAAACACCCAAGCCTGTTATTTCTACAAATTTGCAACATCGGATATTACACCTATCACTTAGCAAGATAACACTTTTACTAAATATTTCTCCAAAGTCTAGACAAATGAAACATATTAATATTTGCATAAGTATCTTATTTGCACTTTCTGTAAAATCGTAACATCGTACACCAAATAGGCAGTTGTTTAAATTTGCTAAGCTTGTTACGTGTAAAAGTATATAAATGTATATTATATTTCTTTTTCTTCATATATAACAACAAATTCTTACATAAATTTATTCACGGTCCACATCGTAGGGTCTAAAATCTGATAGTTTGTGTTTGGTCCTAGCATAAAGTTTCTTGTCTTTGACCGCCAGTAGTGAATGTTCTACATTGTTTGCTTTGCTTGCTAATATTTGCTAATGCATATGTATCAGTGATTCAGATGACGATTTCTCCTCTACTCTAAGGCGGTCAAGGTCGATCTATCTATCAGTGTCAACTTGCTTGTTTAAAAAAGTTTGTGGATTCATTGCCTTATTCTGTAAAATAGTAGATTTGTATGTAACTTTTCCTTCTTGTATTTTCTCTGAAACTTGCATCAGTATCGTTTACATTAATACTATGTGTATTTAACTGAGGTAATATAGACAGGTCTTGATCATTTTAAACCAACTTTAACTAAATCATTTTTTTTATTCGAAAATAGGCTTGCTCTTGACCGTCAACTCACCTGGTGTTAAGCGGCAGTTACGGTCTACGATGGAGCGCGCTTGCCTAGAAGAAACCTATTCACTGGCGATTTGAAGACACCTAGATTATATTCAGTCGGAAAGACCCATTCAGGAAGTGCATTCCACAGTTTGGCAGTACGTACAATGAAAGTGGAGCCAAAGCGTTTCGTACGTATTTTCGGAATATCGTTTTTTCGTGCTTCTTGCAGTCCGATAGAAAAATGGGCATGGGGGAATGAGATCATGCAAAGCAGACGCACACTCACCGAAATGTATACGATAAAAAACCGACAAACTAGCTACTTTGCGACGATGCTCCAGATTTTGAAGCTTAGTCCGGACAATTGAATCGTCACAAATGAGCCTCTTAGCACGCCTTTCAATGGTCTCTAACGCCTCGAGCTGGTATTTAGCAGATCCGTCCCAAAGGTGCGAACAGTACGACCGAACTTGTGCTTGGTATAGCGTAAGCAACTGTTCCGGCGTGAAGTACCGACGCACCTTCGAAAGGATACCCAGCTTTTTTGCAGCTAATTGAGCCTTAGGCTCAATATAGGAGCCAACGTTAAGGGTGAACTATTAACATGCCATAAACATGCAATATTGAAATTCTATTCCGTATGCGTATTCCCTGTCGGAGCCTTCGTTTCTATCTGCTACTAACCGATCTATGACCCTTAGGATGCCCTCAGCACGTGACAAGGTCTCTTCGAAGGTACTTAACCAACTCTATGCGCCCTTTTCATGCTTTACTTTTACGGCCCTTCTGACATTGTCTATAAATTTTTCCTCTATAGCATTATAAAGGATTATTATATCGTATAGCTACACTGTATGCAATAACGATAAAATCTAACAATATTTCGTAGACGTCCTGAACTTTTTATCAACTCGATCGCAGCGCACGATAAAATATCCTAGCGAAACTATTAAATTTCTATTTGAATATATATTTCAGTTGTTGCAAGATTTATAACTAGGTCGCGTCGAGATTCGGCCTTTTGATTGCACAATTTTTCGTTGTTTCTAAACGCTTTCAAAATTATGTTTCAACTGTTCGTAAAACACGTTAATATAGAAATATATCCACACTCAGTTGATGTCGACGGTAATAGAACTCAGAGTTAAATAAATGATTAGAAAAATATGAAAATGTATCTGAGTTGTATATTAAATTAATTAATTCGGTTGTAATATGAGTCACAACAAGGACGATAGCCAGCAACTGCTTCTGTAAGAATAATAAATAATTAATATGCATGTGCATTAATATTATGTAGGTATATGATTTTCGCAAAAAAAAACAAAAAACATGAAGACGAGAGCCCGCTCTCTTGTCTCAACTTCACATTCTTTACTAAAACATCATGCATACTTTGTTTAAAAATATCTCAAATTAAAAAGATAGCGAACTTTAAAAACGATATGAATGTTTAACTAAAAATGACCTTTTTTTTATAATCAATATATACTAACTATGAAAATAATCCTTTTCCGTTGTTATTATATATAAATATTGGTATTAAAAATACTTGTGTATTTCGTAATTGCGGACCGAAGATCTTCGTGTTTCTCGTGTAGAATAATTTGTTGAAAAAGAGTAATCATTGTCCAATCGTAGTTGTCTAGTCACGAACTCAATAAAATTATATTATTAGTCATCTCATATAAGATAATACCTGACAAATAAGAACTGTTTTAACACAGCTAGCTACACTAGCAATAACAAATGCTCAGTTCGTATTGAGAATTCCACGAATATATTTGAATTTAAAATAACAACTTTATTTCTTTTTGGCGACTCCTTCGGCTTGTATAGTGATTGTCCTCTCTTTATTATTTACAATGTACCTACATCTGTATACAATTTAATTTACTGTCACGACAATCAAATATCTGAATAATCAAGAGCGCAACGACCTCGCCCGTCTGTCGCTCAGGATTTAATGCAATGCCAGCATTGTCATAATCATGTATTGTTTTGCAATCGTAGAGAACAGTACGTGAATCTGAATCATTTATTTCTGCTGGAGCATTGCCATGTTAGCGAGATGTCGTTAAACTTTCTATTTGTCTAAAAATCTTTCGAAGGAGACACTAAAGTTTATTTTCTGGTGACAAATGTGATTCATCGTTCACACCGAGTCTGGTCTTTAGTGAAGCGTCTGTTTCTCTTCGGTTAGCAGTTTCGTGGCAGTGAAGCCGACGAGCATACGTCAATTGAATGCAGAATACTATTCATTCGCGTCAGTTGAGTCATCGACACGACTAGCCGCTTTCTGTGCGCCCTAAGTGTGTACGTATGAACGAGAGTGACTCCTGTCCTTCAGTGTCGTTTTGCTTTGTTTCGTCCGTCTCATAAGACGGACAATGAGAATAATGACTTAATATCACAGTATGGTCATAAACATACTGGGATTGAGTCCATTATCATTGTTAATTTATAGTAATTTTGTTTTTCTGCGATTAAATTAAAAAAATGTATAGTTAATTGTACATCGATATTCATGAAATGCAAATTTACCGTTTCCATACAATAAAATGAATCGAAAACGGTTTTGATTCATAACCGGTCTCACGATCCTCCTTGTAATTTCTTCGTTCGAATTATGATATATGATATAATAACTGGTTTCGTGTGTTGTTACAGATGGTATTTCCGCAAAATAAAACGAATCGAGGCGGAGAAGAAACTGCTCCTCCCAGAGAACGAGCACGGCGCTTTCCTTATCCGCGACTCTGAGAGCCGTCACAACGACTTCTCCTTATCAGGTGAGCATCGCCTTAACGGACCCTGTCATAAACATGACGTATATTCTCAATCCCAACCTACTTATCTTTAAAATCTCAGCTGCACCAACGAAAAGCTCAGAAATTACACGCACGACTTTTATGTTTACTCCTGAATGGGTCTTAGATTACTGCGCCCTGGTATCCTTATAATTTACATTCGCCTTCTCTATAAATTTCTTCTATAAATGTTTACGAGGGCTCGTAGGGGTCGATAAAACCAAAATAACTTGTAATCACAAGGCAATGATTCACCACCTCAGTGCAGCCTTTGCCCATGTTGGTGCATGCCTACTGTCTACTACAAACGCATACGAGGAATACGCACATAGTTGTTCGGAAGATTCTATCTCTTGGAAACCGGTTCAGGTTTTTCTAAGTCCGCTAAGAGGAATCGTGGGAACAAACGTTGGGCAAACGTGGCTTAATGCCACTAATTAGTATTGTTTATAAATTCAATGAAGGCAAGCTGGATAGTTAGCAGACTGGCCTTGTGGCTCAGTTGGTAGTATGTCTACCTGCTAAGCTGTAGGTCGTGGGTTCGATCCCCACCCAGGGCAAACATTTGTGTGATGAGCATGGATGTTTGTTCTGTGTCTGGGTGTTTCTATCTATCATATGTATATATTTACAAAAAAAAAGTATATATGTATTAGGGTGGTCCTTATTTTTTAAAGTGAAAAATATCAACGGGACACCCTCTAATTATGTTCTCTGTGCTTTAATATGATTAGTTTTTTTATTTATTTTTAAATGACGTTCAGGGATCGCGACCGACATTTTAAAATTAAAAAATAACTTTAAATAACACAAACGATCAAGAAAACATTTCATGAAGGAATTTACAACAGGGTATGAGTTTTGTTTGCTAACCGACTTCCAAAAAGAAGGAGGTTATCAATTCGGTCCGTATGTTTTTTTTTTGTTTGTTTGTTCACCAATTACTCCGTCCTTCGTGGACCAATTTTTGTGTTTCTTGAATTGACATATAGAGAAAGCTCCCAAGTTGGTCCCATTATTGTTTTATAGACATTGCTTTATTACTTTTCGAATAATGTCTATAAATGAAAATGTTCATTGTTTTCCTGAGTGAAGTGCTCGTTTATACTCGTAGAATCGCAGAGTTCCACCGACACGTTTTTCTTTGCAAAAGTGTCAGATGTTAAGGATTATCGTATAAACATTGCACATTTTCTAATCTTCGAAGACGAGGCATTTGAAATTCAATGACAAATCTCATTCTTGACAAAAAAAAAAACGAGCGGCTGAAGAGAGGTTTCTTTAAAAAGTTTACAAACGTGAAGGATTTAGTAAAAGTAAAACATTCTTACTCCTCATCCAATGTGTATAAGGTGAAAATAGAGTTACTTCGACGATTAAGCGTTTTTTTATCGTTTAATCGTCACACTAAAACGACATTAAACATTAATAATAAATTCAAAAAAAAAAATATCATTTTTAATTTAATCACAAAAAATAGGGTCTTTATGCAAGGAATGAGGGTCTAAATTTTAAAGTTCTTTAACCGTATCATGTGGGGTATCATATGAAAGAGCTTAATTAATATAAGCTAAAACAGGTTTTTCAATAATTTTACGATGTATATTTTTCGGTAGAAAAAAAAATGATTTCCCCCTTTTATCTAATAGTTTGTACGGAACCCTCGGTGGGCTAGTCTGACTCGCACTTGTCCGGTTTTATTAAGTAAAAGCACGGTTACTCACGCTTATTTTAAGTCGAAGTGTTCGACTAGTTTCGACCGCTTTCAGTAATCTTTATCAAAAGAGAAGCGCATGTATTATTTGTTTCTTTGCAAACTTAAAAGTAGGTAAAACTAAAACAGATAATGAAATGCTATTTGGGCCTTATTTGTTCAGACAGGTGAAAAACTGTTTTTTTTTCCGATTTCTGTCTAGATAATGTCGAGAATAAATAAGGCCAGACTAAGCTTCTATTTTGTTCTACATTTTGTATTTATTTTTATGCCTTGAATTAAAAAAATAAGTCAGTTAGGTAAGGAAGAGGTCGGTTAAGGAAATTGAAAAAAGAAAACTGGCTTTCATTCATGGTTTTAATCATAGAAATCAGATAATCTAATGTCACTTTTATTTATATGGAAAATTACGTGGTAAACAATTTGTGAACGGTGGTGAAATGTGGCCTTCGATCTTCTCGGGATCGACGCAAATGGCCAAGAACGCGAAAGACCATTTGGCTATTTCTCTAGGATGCTATTAGTTAAAAATTCGTTGATATGAGCTCGACTCACGCTTGACCTGTAACACTGTAACCATACCAATTTTGGGACTTAATATATTGAAAAAAAAAATGTTTTTGGGGACCCATTTGTTTTTTTTTCCAAAACATTTGTTTTTTTAGGGTTCCGTAGTCAACTACGAATCTTATTAAACCGGTTATATAAGCCGGGTCAAGTTCGATTCATTGGTGGGCTTCAGTGGGGCTGTTGCTCAACACTAGGTGAAAATGTGGTAAAAATGTGGAATGGTGCTTCCTGAATGGGTCTTTCCGAATAGATATAATCTAACTGTCTTCAAATCGCGAGTGAATAGGTTTCTTCTAGGCAAGCGCGCTCCATCGTAGACCGTAACTGTCGCTTAACACCAGGTGAGTTGACGGTCAAGCGCAAGCCTATCGTCGAATAAAAAAAAGGTAGATCCATTATACCTACATGTAATCGTTTAAAAAACTAAAAAACCGACTTCAAAATACGCAATTCCTTTATTTGGATGATATATTTTTCCAGTTATTTTGTTACAAAAACCAAAATATTGAACTAATTTTGATAACATTTCTTTGGGATCACCTGGGAAGCCCTTTCAACTTTTAACAAGCTTTAGCCCTTTCAAGCCCTTTTAACAAAAAAATAATTTTTCATATCGGACCAGGTGTTTTCGAATAATCGGGGGACATACATAAAAAAAACAGACGAATTAAGAACCTCCTCCTGTTTGGAAGTCAGTTAAAAATATCGGTAAGTGTTTTGGTTCCACTTATATTACATTAGACTATATTGTAAATCGTCAGTTTAAGCTACCTTATTGGATTTTTACCGTTACATATAACCTAGGTGTCTGTAAATGACGAGTAAACAGGTTTCTTCTAGGCAAAAGCACACCATCGTGGACGGAGCGTCACTCGCTCAACATCAAGGGTACTGGCGGTCATTGAAACTTTGAATGTGTGTTTTTATCAATTCAGTGAAAATATCTTTATTCATATCTATTACGGTGCCGGAATCCCGTCTCTTTGCATACGGAAACCTAAAAAATTCTGTTCACAACGGCTGTAAAACATAGCTTATTACTTACATAATTACTCTCGAACTCATACAAGTAGCAGATAATCTATATATTTTATGACAAAACAAGACGCATAAAACTAAATTGCTTTCACATAATCAAGTAGAAACCTTACTCGATTTAAATTCATAATATTAAATATTGCAACGGGTTTAACTATACTGCATTAGTAGGCGCAACAGCAGAATCTATACGCATAACAATAAATTTTATTTTTATGGACGCAAGTAATAATCTTTTCTGTTACACGATTTATAGCTCTGAGGGATATGCTGTAACCGAACATACGTCAGAATTACGGATGGTATCATTGAGCTGTATGTACTAGAGGAGCTATCTGAAGCAATTTTTTATTTTATTTTATCAGCCCTTTTTGTACAAACTGTCCCACTGCTGGGGACGGGCCATCTTCTCATTGTGAGAAGGGTTAGGCCATAGTCTTCCACGCTGGCCAAGTGCGGGTTGGCAGACTTCACACATCTTCAAGATCATTGAGAACTCTCAAACATGTAGGTTTCCTCACGATGTTTTTCCTTCACCGTTTGAAGTTGGCGGAAATCAACAATACGCACATAACTTCGAAAAGACAGAGGTGCGTGCCGAGGGATTCGAACCCAGGACCTGCGGATCGCAAGTCAGACGGACTTGCGATCCGCAGGTCCTGGGTTCGACCGACTAGGCTGCCGGAAACTAAATTAATGTCACATTAGAAGCAAAATTATTGTCACATTTTTTGAAAAAGTAAACAAAACAGCGCTACAGCGCTGGAATAATAATTATATCGTTTATCTACGATTATACGATACGATTGATACTTGCAACGCAGAATTGCATCTATGGTGTGTTTTCTTGCCAGCAAAACGTCGAAAGCACTCACTACACAAGTAAGCCACTGAGTGAGGTGCGGCGCTCTCGCCGCATTTGAATGTAACAAAATAGGTATGTGTCTGTATATAGTGGTATCTGCTCTCGTACGTAAGTACATACAGCTCAATGGATGATATATTACGTTTCGTCCACAATTGCAAGGCGCATTAATTAAAAATAATAATTATTGAATGCATTGACCTTGTAATATTAATCTTTTTTATTGTATACGTCCTTAAAAGATATGTGATGATAGTTGTGGAATATCACCGATAGAATCATTCTATGAAATCCTACACTGAATTACATTTTTTTTTAATTTATTTAATTTTTATCTCCACAGACACCAGGGTCCGTGACCTTTGTCATAATTACAAACTATTGTTTACTAATTATCGTTACGGGAAAATGTTTTTTTTTTTTTTTTTATAATTTGCATTTTAATTATCGGATATTGACTGTATCTGTAATGGTATAACTTTTTTTAAATCCATTCATTGGTTAATCATTCTAGAACATCATGTGGTTCACGCATCGTATCCGTTTTTTTTTTAATAAACAGGAAGATGTTTTTTATTTTACATGTACAAAACATAAGATTTTCAACCCATGGCTTTGGAGTCAATTAATCGCGTTTTGTTGTTCATCTCAATATTATTATTTGAAGATTCCACCTTCTTTACTGCAGAACAGTGTTAGTGTAATTTTGCTTTTGTACATAATATATGCAGTTAAACATCGTGTAAGTAGTTAGTAGGCTAGTACCAACGATCTGATTTTAATGATATGTAAGGCTGTAGGTTTTCCTCTAATTTCAACCTCGTGGGATTTTCCACTTACTCCGTCGACTCTTCCTCCATCAACTGCATATGTATAGTGATGAATGCTTAAGTACAAGTTGAAAATGGATATATCAGCGATATCGGTCCACGTTCTTGATGCGCACTGCACAGGAATGGAGTTCTTTGCCGCCATTTGTTTTTCTTGAGAACTCCAATCTTGGAATTTTCATGGCTAGAGTGAATAGATACCTTCTAGATCAACGAGATCCATTCTCGGCCACACCGTCGCTTAACATCAGGCGAGATGGAGGTCAATCGTAGATCTGTATAACGTAAAAAAAATCTCACCTGAACGAAACGAACATTTTTAACCCAACGTTAGCATCGCTTATAAAATCGGACATGAGTATGGAGCATGTAATGCGCGCTACGATTGACATTGAAAATTATACAAACTTTCAGCTTTCAACTTTGAAGTATAGTTTTCAATGTCAACTTTTGCGCATTTCCCACCACTTACGCAGTCAATGGTCATGGAGCCGTTCGTGTCACATGGCTGAAACATCGAAGCTATTTTGTATAGAAGACGCATACATCTTTCTCATTCTTTTCCAGAGCACTTTCTTTATTTCTCACGCCAACAGCCGGTCTGATTCGCCGCATTAGATGTTAGACAACAATAAAAAAATACGCCTTTTTTTATTGTTGTATACAAATAAGTATACTAAATAAATTTAACTCCGCTATATAATTGTTTTAAATATTTTTTTCAACAGAATAATATAATTTGTATATACTATATTATGTATATCTTGTTCAATGTAAGTATATAAATAACGATTTATCAGAAATACTAGTATTCAATTTTTTACAAACCATATGAGTTTTTACTACCATGCCATAACCGGCATCGGAAAAATGTTTATATATCAATAATAATAATTACTGAAGATATGACATTGAATACTTAAACTATACGATTTATTAATTGAACCAATGACCTTCATATTATTTCTATTTCCTTATATGTATATTTATTTGGATGAAACAAAGAGGATTTCACTCGGAAGTTATCTGTTAAAATAATACTGATTCAAGTGAAGTGAACCAACGCGGAAACATATTTAAAGCTTAATGATTTCTTAGATTGTCACTCATTGAGTATTTTCTTTGACAATTCTCAAATCTTGGCTAGAAAGACGGGATACGTACCAAGAGTGCTACGTGAAGCTATTGAAATCAAGAAATATTCTAACTTCAATAGAGGTCGGCGGGTGCCACCTGCATGGGACTTTCTCATCTGGGAATAAAATCAAGAAATATACGAACTTCAATAGAGGTTGGCGGGTGGCACCTGCATGGGACTCTCTCATCTGGGAATAAAATCAAGAAATATTCGAAGTTCAATAGAGATTGGCGGGTGCCACCTGCATGGGACTCTCTCATCTGGGAATAAAATCAAGATATATTCGAACTTCAATAGAGGTTGGCGGGTGGCACCTGCATGGGACTCTCTCATCTGGGAATAAAATCTCAACCACCGGGACAAATCTGGAAGCCCTTTTATTTAATTTTATTAAGCCTGGCAACTGTATTCTGTACCAAAACGTTAAATATACGCGATAAATCCATTAGATGCTAAACTAATACAGTGAACTGAAACCCGGTTTATTTTGTATAAATAAGAATACCCGATAGAAAAAGTTAACATAGGATTTTACAAATATATATATTACGGTTATCAAAACTTGTTAATAGAAGAACTTTCCTAAATAATTTGAATCTCACTCCCTTATATGGTTGCAGGTTTAATTTCAAAGAGATATACTATAAAAATATATAATTTATTATATCATATAATTTATTAATCTGCTAAATTATTCTATCAAAATGGATGGTCTCCAAAGATTCAATTTTTTTATTGGCTAATGGTAATGGTAAACACCATTAGGTGCTTACCATTTAGTGTTTTTTGTTCCACGATATTTTCGCTGGTTATAAATCAATTTTGACGATACTCATTTAATTTTATTAGAAATAGGAGCTTATATATACTTTAGGAGTAGACCCATAAAAATCATTTTCTTCAGTTCTATAGAAAAAGGTGATTGCGGCTACAACAATGAGACCTTCAGTAAACCTTTCTTTCTCACTTTCTCGCCTTTTTCAATTATATAAAAGGTAAAGCCTTTCCTGCAGTAAATTCTTCAGTATTTTTTTTTTATAACATAAAAACAAATTAACTTAAAAGATATTAAAACTCGTCACTCTGTGGCTAAAATACATATTACTACATAGTATTTATCGTAACTCTACACAAATATTTTCAAATACGTCACGTACTTATCGCAGAGGCCAGTCTCCATTGACAAGGAACTATGGAAAACGTACCAGAGTAACTTTACATCACCATCATTATTGTAAACGGGGTTGACCTGAACAATCTCAATACTTACGCTACATGAATTAATCATTTGAGACTTATAACCAACGTGTTAATCGGTTGCATAAGTAGTCACACATGCACGGGATGAAAATAACCAATCGCGCTACTTGACCTATAAATGTATGCACCATAATTATAAATGTCAATTCTGTTTACCTTCAACTTTAACTTCTATTAATGGCTTCTGCAGTTTTGTCGCAATTTCGCCAATGTCTTGCGCTGGAGATTACCCAATAGATAGAAGAAAAAAAACTTAATGTTAGGTGTCTGTGTTAAACTATTGTAAAATTTGAAACAAAAAAAATAGTACAGTCATTGTAATGTAAGTGAACTGAATGTTAGGTCAAGTAAAAAAAATCATCCAAATAACACCATTTGTTGACAAACGCAATAAAAATATTTCTGGTAAACGGTCTTATAAGTGATCGTACATGCAACGGGATAAAAATAACTAACAGCGCTTTCGGACACACGACTTGACCTATAAATGAATGCACCATAATTATAAATGTCAGTTACAGTCAGTTACCTTCATCAACACAAATCTAACGACTGTCAAAAGTTGACGTTGACGTTTCTCGGAACGGCTCCGTCATTATTTATAAGCTGCGATTTGCATTTGTAAGGACTTGACTGGACATTTATTAAAACGACCCAGACTTATAAGTCTTTTTTTTTTATACTTTTGAAGTGGACACTCGATCTATGTCCTTGATAAAAGCATCCAGCATGTTCGAGATCAAGCTTCCGCGAATATTACTTTCATTCTTGACATTTCGACTGTACTCCACATTAAAAATAATAAATTGGCCGGTGTTATTCCTACTCTGCTATGCAAATCTGGTTGCGGTTGGACTAATGAGAAACTATTTATTAAATGACATTCGCGCTTAATCTCTACCTAGGTCTTATTTAGTAGCGGATCTGCCCTAATTTCGACTGGTTATTCCAGTAGACAACGTACGAGCAATTTCATGATCTACCAATAGATTAGATTTTGGAAAGTGAGATTCGTGTTTATCCATTACTGATGTTAAAATTTTGGCGAAGAATACAATATTTGACTTTCCATTCGACCAAATTTATCCCATTAGATTTCTTTTTAGCTTAATTTTTGTTATATATTGTATGTTCGGTTGTATGTTGATCTTTGTGGGTTTATATTTATGTTACTATATTACCTGCTTAAATAGCTTGACCGACTTTTTATGTGCGAGGTGTCGTGTTGATTCGTCCATTCTCCAACGAATCATCCTAAAATGATATTTTTTTTGGGTCGTCTGAAAGATCTAAAAATAAATAATAATTTAAATACATTGTACAGTGGCATATTCCGCATATTTTCTCACGAAAACTTATGTATACTCATCATATCAAGCCTAACGCAAACGTAAGTTACTCTGTAACAATTGCTCTTATGCAGTCAGCCATTTTATTTAATTTTTTAACCGACTGCGTAAGAATAATGGTTATGTTTTTCGAGTGTATGTATGTATGTATGTTTCTATATATCGTCTACAGCCTAAATGGCTTGACCGATTTTGATGTATATGTCTATGATGTCGCTAGATTGGTCTTTACTCCATGAGTGGCATTGTGGCTATGTTTTTTTGTAATACTAATAATACTACTCTCGCAAAAGTAAAAAATGCGCTTTTTCTCGTCTCGTCCAACGAACTTTTTCGTAATAAATGATTTCACTAAAATTATTCTAAAGAATGCGCAGTGCGCACATAACATAACCTTTACAGCGTTTTTACGCATACTTTCTCACAAAAAAATGTGCACTCGACAGCGTATCAAACGTATCATAATCGTATCATATCATAACATAACGTAAGCGTATCAAAAGTTAGATTGAAAAACCCGCTTTCCGGCAGGCGGGTATTTTGTTTTTCTTTTAATATAGATACTTGTTAATATAGAAATCTTTGTAACAATTGAAAGTGTAAAGTATTTGATGTTGTGCGATGACGTAGGTGATTGTCCCCAGTGCGAGACGGTGATACTGTGAAGCATTACCGCATCAGGCAACTCGACGAGGGCGGGTTCTTCATCGCGCGGCGGACCACCTTCCGCACCCTGCAAGAGCTCGTCGAACACTACAGCAAGGACGCCGACGGACTCTGCGTTTCACTCAACAAGCCCTGCGTGCAGGTCAGTATTTTTTTTTATTGGATTTGGACCCGCTTAGAGCATTTGCCAGTCTCAAGAATTAAGATT
Organism: Lycia hirtaria; assembly: GCA_947563715.1. Classification (NCBI taxonomy): domain Eukaryota; kingdom Metazoa; phylum Arthropoda; class Insecta; order Lepidoptera; family Geometridae; genus Lycia; species Lycia hirtaria. The sequence goes on from OX387384.1 coordinate 10,707,905, forward strand.
TCTTCAAGTTTCTTGAATAAAACAAGTCATAATAATAATAGTCAAGATATATAGTCTCAATGTTACTTATAAACTCTGTTAAAACTGTATTCACTGAATATAGACTTGTCACCTTCGGTCAGACGGGAACTGTCACGCGCGAAAACGGAACAAAACACTGTTTAACTAACGTGTGCTTATTGAGCGTTTATAAGACTGTTTATGACTACGTTAAATACCAGGCGAGTTGACGGTCAAGCGTAAGCCTATTTTCGAATAAAAAATACTAAACGTAGGTATATAGAAGAAACAAAAATACATATATCAATTGTACAGAATTTTGATTTGTTGATTTGACAATTATTGTAGTTTGAGAACTGAAAAAATCGACTTCAAAATAGGTACTTTATAATTCTTTTTCTTTGATGACATGTTTTTTTTTACTATTTTGTTTTAAAAACCAAACTATTTAACCGATTTTGATGAAATTACTATAGGGCCAATCTGAAACTATTCTTAATCAAAAAAAAAAACCAAACTTCTAATGATGATGAGGTAACGGACTTTGACCAAATTGAATAACCTCATCCTTTTTTGAAGTCTGTTATTGAAATACAAGCATTTCTATGTACGACTCCTAAAGATAAAACTTAACCTAAATTAATAATACAGTAACTGGGCGACTGAGCTCCACTCGGATTTTTTATGACTGAAAATACGAGTAAATCCGGGTTTACTAAAAATTAAACCTACCAAGATCGATTTGTCGTCCCCTAATCTACCTACAAACCAAATTTCATTAAAATCGTTAGAGCCGTTTCTGAGATTCAGAATATATATATACAAGAGTTGCTCGTCTAAAGGTATGTATGTATGTTATTTGCTTTTATTAATTTTGTTCGTGCCCACCAATCGGTCATATATCAGTAAATGTCATTTTAGTAGTTGTCATATTATTTTCTTATATATTTTCTGTAAGATCACAAGGCGCCAGCCCGGTCAGTCACTTAACGCGACTGGGCAACAATAAACATAGCAACCTTACCCATGCGCCGTTCATTGTCATCTAACAAACCACATTCATCCTCAACTGACAACCAACAAAACAAAATGACTCATTACAACCTTACGAGAATCCATCTAATGTTGACCCGACCTTCCGCTATCAACAATGATTGATAATAAAAATTATGATTGTACGTATTTACGTAACATTTAACAGATGCCTCAAAACGCATATTCACAATGCTGTCGAATCAAGGTCGACCGCTTGTAAAATGTGGATGCTATACGTTGCTATTACGATGGCGCATAAATTGCAAAATTCAATATCGGATGGCCGTAAAATTTATTGTTTTCAAAGGTGAACCTTTGTGCGCCGCGTGAGGAATATTACGTGCCGTTGTACCAGTAAGAGGGATACTTTGAATTCAGCGAAGGATTCCGTTCCTGGACAATACACAATACAAATACAAAAACACTTTATATTGACACCATAATAAAATAACATTAGGTACATAATTAAGGCGTTAGAAAGGTACAAAAGGCGGCCTTATCGCTAATAGCGATCTCTTCCAGACAACCTTAAGATGTTAAAAGAGAAGAAAAAGTAAACGCTGGCGGCGGTGAAATCACATATGAAACAAGACTTATGGCCAAATATATATATATATATATATATATATATATATATATATATATATATATATATATATATATATATATATATAAACATAAAATACACTACATACAAATAGTACTTACATATGGGCGTTATCGCATTTGTTTGTTTTTCTAACGCATTTGTAAACTTATACTTGTATTTTGGTATCTTGTCTCCACTCATATTACACGGCTTTGAACAGCAGTTTTAACATACTTTATATGTACATTTACGTGTAAGTGAAAAAAAAAATATCTTTGTCTATGGTTAATCTATAATTTTGTCCTGAGATATGCCCATTAATTGTATATATCCATCATTGTATGGTTAAATTAAATTCTTGATTGAAGAATGCAATATATTTATTCAAATTAAAAGAATGCGGTGAACTGGTTTTATTGACACTTGACAGGTATTTTATGTAAATTATTTGCTGGCATTCTTTGTATATCCTTCTAAATATTAGTAAAACAAATAAAATATCCGACGGTTCTTAATATTTTTTTTTTCATTGTTCTACCTGTTGTTTAAATTTACAAGTATTTATATTAAAAGAAAAACAAAATACCCGAGTGCTGAAAAAGAGTGAGAAAATGATGTTAAAAAATGTGACAAAGTATGTGTAAAATCGCTGTAAAAGACAGAATAATTCTAAAAATCACTTGTTTATTGCGAAATAGTTACACTATCACTTGTTTAGTTGAAATAGAGGTTACGGTAAAAAAAACGCATTTTTTTTCTCTGGAGATATATTATTATTATTCCAAAAAATATAGCCAATGGACACTCGGGAAGCGAAGACGAACCTAACGACACCTCGCACATTAAAATCGGTCAAGCCGTTTAGGCTGTAGGCGCTCATATGGTAACATACATAGATACATACATACATACATACACTCGAAGAACATAACACTCCTTACGTAGTCGGATAAAAACTAAACAATTAGTGTTCTTTCTGATGTTTTCTTTGATGACATAATTATAGACATGAATAAAGTGTAATGTTTGTGTAAGATTTAGACATATCGTAGTCATGTATTGAAAACTACACGCCTTACTGCAGATATTAATGAAGTCAAGTTATCTGTAGTGTTGGTTAAAGTTTACCCCTATATATGGCAACACTTATCATGTTCTTTTATTAAAACGATCTAAAAATATTTAAATAAACGAACCATAAATATATTCAAAACGTTTAAACAATGCGAATAACATTTTCAACCATCAAGTGAAACAATATTTAACTTTATTTGATTATATTAATTTCCATATTTATTTACATATAAATTACCTGAGTTTATTTACACCATGTTTAATACAAAATCTCATTTTGGTTCAGTTATATGAAATTTTGTGTAATACACGTACCTAATGTTTTTTGCCGAGATTCCCTAAGTATGTATGTATTTGTCGTAAGTACTTTCAGACAATGTATCTATTTAAAACTTTGGAGAAGCTTGACCGGGTATCGAATTCTATCGCTGTAGACCCAAAAAAAAGTAACTGATAATATCTATAATTTCCTATGCGTTACTAGTGTAAGGAAGCGCAGACACCTCTTTTGTAATCCATTTAAATAAATCTTAACTATAACATTATAAAAGTAAAAGAAACTCTGTCTGTTTGTTACCTCTTCACGGCTAAACAATCGTTATGAAGTTTGGCACAGAGATTCTTCAGGACCTGGAGAAGGATATAGACTATATTTTATCATCATCATCACCACCGTATTTCACCACTATGCGGGTGACACCGCGAAGCGTAGCTGATATGTAGATAACTTAGAATATCAGTCCTGTTAGGCGCCAGCGCAGCAAACTTGCGCCAAGGCTGAAATGGCCCCAACTTTCGTTACGGCCCGTCCACTCGTCTCGTACTCGTGTCCACTGTTGTTTCGTTTAGATGTGCTGGCGTAAACACATTGTGAAATTGACGTATTTGTGACGTACTTTAAACTATTTAATTAGCATGGTAATCGTTGATACTGTGGAACGCCTGACAGCGCCGTTTATGCTGTGGTTTATATCCCATAACTTAAGAATGTTCATGTAACGCATCACACTTGGCCATGCCAATCGAGATCAATCTAAAGCAAATTTAACTTGATTTTGACAACAAAAACAAGGAAATGACCTCAAGCTGTGAAATCATCTAAAACAAATCTTAAAATATGCTTGTTAAAATTAATCAAGGAATTAGTTGGATGGATACACGGATAACATGATTTTCCTGTCTGCCAACTGTAGTAAACTACTATATAAGTTACTCATACCATGATGTATGGATGGGGCCTGGTACATAGCAGTAACATTGTTGCTCCTATGTACTAGGCGCCTCACAAACGTATTATTTATTGTATAAATTATAGTATATTTATTGTATACAAATATTGTATTAGTGGTAAGGCATGTATTCGTATTGACTGATCGGAACGACATAGTCGGCAACGACAAAGTTCCTTAAAAAGATAAAAATTATAATAAAAAAAGACGTGTGGCATTCGGAGACTGCCGCGGTAAAGCTATTGCATAATAGCTTTACGCGCGGTGTGTTAGGTTATTTTCGTTACGGAATTTCTGGATTCGGTCTCCACGCTCAAGGCCCGCGATAGAAGCTATGCAATAGCTTAAAAACTGTAGTATTAGTCGACGTAACGGAAGCGGTACACGTATATCCTCCCTTAAAATATCCAAAAATCACAGCTCATATTACATACTTACGCTTTGTGTGCCGTGGAGACGAAACTTTTGTCTCCATATTTTTCACCACTCGTCAACAAAGAAGCTTATGAATATTCAAGGAATTTCCTTACCCGCTTCACAACACTCTTTGTTGCCGTTTCTGTTCAAAACAAGCTTGATACTGATTGGCACTGATGCCATACAACAACTATTGAGATTGTAATATTACAAGATCTGTCCGATGTTTTTGACTAAAATTTCTAAAATTTTATAGATAATTGTTAAAATTTTGTTTAGCATTCAAGTCCAGTTCTTGCCCGAAGAACAGCTTTCATATTTATATTCTCTGTTATATGTAAATTTGTCTCTACTATTATATTTATAAACATATTTTATCGTCAAATCCAGGCCTTTTGACGTTTTGGTACAACAATCTGCTCTTTCCTTTACCTATTGTTTTATAATTCTTTTTAGACTTTTCCCCTTATCTGGTTTTCAAAATTGACATGTCATGTTTTACGAGAACCGGTATTTTCTTTCCTGATTTAACAAGTTCTGCTAAAGTTCTTACTATCCTCATTATCGTCATATCAGTCCCAAGAAGTCCACCGTGAAGATCTATCCTATGGATCTCCAAAAAGACCGGCAGCGCGTAGCTGACAACCACCGTCTTCCTGCCACCTGTATAGACTACTTCCTGTATACCTAAACTACTTCATGATTGGTCGTTATACGCTGCGCTTGCCGATGCATGGTCTACTTTTCGGTTCCTTCGACCATCAGTTCTGCATATTACACTTAGTTATAGGCATTGCCCACTGCCACATTAACTCTGCTGACCCACTGAGCTAAATCGATGATTTTTGTTTGTCTAACTACGAATTTTCTCATTTCTGATTCGATCTCTTCATCTTTTATTGTTGTGATTTATATACGATTCCTGAGTGGTTTTTCTAGATAAGATTTCAACTGAGTGTCTAAATTTCGGATGGTTTTGCTTGGGTAAGGGTGCTACATCGTAGACTACCACATCTTAGGTATGTTGTTCATTTGTTCAGTTGATCGTAACATCAGGTGAGTTAACGATCAAGAGCAAACCTGTATTAAAATCGTAAATAAAACCGAAATATCGTGCATTGCCGTCATCAACTTCCTTGGTCTCTGTAACTTAAAACATATTTTTTTCGTGTTAAAGTCATACAAATATTAAATTCAACCTTCCAAATATATTTTTTACTTAAGTTTTGATAATATCATGGTCAAATAAAGCATTGTTTTTAAGTACATAAATATCGTAAACAATTAATTAATTGTTATTTCTTTGAGCAAAACAATCCTTTTATGAAGGGTTAGTTTTTAGGTTTCCGTGCCCAAATCGTGACAACGAGAGCCTATTACTGAGCCTCCGTTGTCTGTTCATGTGCCACCACCACCACCAATAAAAAAAAAGGTTTTTTTAGCGTCGATGTAATGGATCTACGTGTGCGCGCAATTCGTACTTGACCGATTTTATTACTGTAATCCTGTGATTATTGATAGTATTTTTGTTTCTATTTATAGTCTCCCTAAAGATATTCTCAGTAATGTAAGCCCGACTAAGCCCGTATAACGCTGATCTCTATTAACAACCCGTATTGTGCTATAATTGCACAGTTTTATCACTATTGTTCAGTGTTCGAATCTGAATTGAAACAATGACAGTTAATTCCGCAAACGACGTCGTCACTTCTTTGCCAGCATTCGAGAAAAAACAATGCAATCTTAATGTAAAGGCCATACTCTATCTATACTCTATGCCATTTTATTAAGAGAGCATGGAACATTCATCGACAGTACCTATACCTCGAGTTTTTCTTTTTATTTGAAAACTGGTTTCATCCCTAAACTTGAGAATTTTGTATTATTGTGTTGTATATTATAAATTTTTATGTGATATATAATTTTCATTCTCAATTTTTAGGATTCCGTACCTCAAAAGGAAAAAAAAGTGGAATCCTTATAGGAGCACTTTGTTGTCCATCTGTCAAGACCTTATATCTCGGAAAAGCGTGAAAGTATCGAGTTGAAATTAAAACCGTATACACAAGGAACTATCTAGTCCCTTGTATTTGTGAAAAAATCAAACTTCTCAGTTATCGTAAAAAAAGTTATAGCCGTTTATGCCGCAAAAAATGTATATTTCAACACTAGCAAGGAAATCAAACCTATAGGGTACTTCCCGTTGACTTAGAACTATGAAATTTGGCAAGAAGCATTGTTTTATAGTACACATTCCCGGCAGCCTAGTGGTGAGACCGTCTGACTTGCGATCCGCAGGTCCTAGGTTCCCACGGCACGCACCTCTGTCTTTTCGAAGTTATGTGCGTATTGTTGATTGCCGCCAACTTCAAACGGTGAAGGAAAACATCGTGAGGAAACCTACATGTCTGAGAGTTCTCAATGATCTTGAAGATGTGTGAAGTCTGCCAACCCGCACTTGGCCAGCGTGGCAGACTATGGCCTAACCCTTCTCACAATGAGAAGATGGCCCGTTCCCAGCAGTGGGACAGTTTGTAAAAACAGGGCTGACAAAAAAAAAAAAAAAAAAAAAAAAAAAAAAATAGTACACATAAAGGAAAAAATACGAAAACTGTACATTTCTCATTTAATCATAAAGAAATAGGGTCTTTATGCCAGGAATGAGGGTATCATAATATGAAAGAACTTCATTAGCACAAGCTAAAACTGGTTTTTAATTATTTTGGTCTTTAATTTTCGGATTATGACCAAAAATTAAAAAAATATATATAAATATTAAATATGCATAATTTCCCCCTTTTGACAATGACTTGCTTCGCCCGGTAGTTCTTTTATCTAGTTTGTTCGGAACCCTCGATGGGCGAGTCTGACTCGCACTTGACCGGTTTTTATTTTAACATGATTGAGATTTGAAATCTGTGATTCATGGTCACAAATCACATAAGAGAACCATACAAATTCGATAATGTTCAAAGGTAGAAAAATGTTTGCTCGGGTTTTCTGGAAAAATGTGCGAGATTAATAACAGCTAGGCTTTTATGTTTAATTTTAAAGTGACATTTTGAAAAATCAAAGCGTACAACTGCTGCTATTCATAGTTGTAATGTTTTCATCCCCTATGTTTTCATGGCCCAACCCTTCTCACAATGAGAAGATGGCCCGTTCCCAGCAGTGGGACAGTTTGTACAAACAGGGCTGATAAAAAAAAAAAAAATGTTTTCATCACGTAAAAAATAAAACCGGACAAGGCGAGTCAGACTCGCCCCACCGAGGGTTCCGTACAAACTACTAGATAAAAGGGGGAAATTATATTTTCCTTCATAAATCGAAAAAGATATATCATAAAAATATTTGAAAACCTGTTTTAGCTTGTGCTAATTAAGCTCTTTCATATGATACCCCACATGATACGGTCCCCACCGAGGGTTCCGTACAAACTACTAGATAAAAGGGGGAAATTTTTTTTTTTTTATATTTTCCTTCATAAATCGAAAAAGATATATCATAAAAATATTTGAAAACCTGTTTTAGCTTGTGCTAATTAAGCTCTTTCATATGATATCCCACATGATACGGTTAAAGTACTTTAAAATTTGGACCCTCTTTCCTTACTTAAAGACCCTATATTTTGTGATTAAATTTAAAATGCCCAGTTTTCGGATTTTTTCCTATATGTGTACTCTAACACAATGCTTCTTGCCAAATTTCATAGTTCTAGGTCAACGGGAAGTACCCCATAGGTTTTGATTCCGTTCCGAGTGTCGAAATGTACGTTTTTTTCGACTTATTCGGCTGTAACTTTTTTTTATGAAAACTAAGAAGTTTGATTCTTCTCTCTGCAGCAAGATACTATGGATCTACGTATATGGTTTTAATTTCAACTCGATACCTTCACGCGTTCCCGAGATAAAGGTCTTGACACCCGGACAGACGGACAACAAAGTGATCCTATAAGGGTTCCGTTTTTTTCTTTTGAGGTACGGAACCCTAAAAAAATAACAAAATCGAACACCAATAATAAGCGGGAGAGGTAAATTTACTTCTTGTCTGTATGGAAAAGACGTGCTACAAAACCTTAAAGTTATTAATATTGTGTATTTATCTAGGAACACGTGAATTATATAAAATAATTGTAAACAATATTCACGTGCTTGAGAATGAAGTCAGCGTCAGTAACAGATGAAATTGTGAAAATGACTTAACTATACAATACAAGCGACTAATTTATTTTCTTTCAATTTGTATGCTTTTTACAACAGACAATACCCAGTATGCAGACATTATACCTACCGGCACGTGTGTGATGCTTTCACGGGACACAAACGAGATAAAGCTTTTAACGCATTTACCTTATTACGTGTAAATAAGTTATTACGAGTGTTGTTGGTACCTGGGTGAAGCGAAGTTCAGGGCCGCAAACGTGAACTTTGGACGCATGCAGGCATGACAATCAACCAACTGTTGAGAGGAGGCTATTCATCATATTTGTGATGTAGGATCATGCAAGTCCGCTCAGATATTGTGGCACAGACACCGCGCTGTAATCGCATCATCTATGAAATGTTGCTGGTAAGAACATTTTGGGGGTTTTTCGGAATTAGAACCAATGTGGAATCGAGTGCGCGGCTGTCCTTATTTCATTATTTTGTTCGACTTCCAACACAATCGAGACGCCAGTGCCCATTTTTTGCCACGATAGTTATTTTTTCAAACGGACTACATTTATCTAGTCCGTTCATTTTAATTGTCGCCTGGTTGAACTGTCAATCATGGCAAATACGCGAATTTAATCTGTGTTAAAATAAAAATTCGCTTCTTTTCCCGGGCATACTGTAAAAGTTAGTTAAATGACGAGGGAAATTGGCGTTTATGTAGGCGATGAGCTGACACCCTATCACTGCAAGACAATATTACATCTCTCCCTCTATTCCTCTCTATTCCTCTCTAACCCTCTAACAACGGTCAAAGGTCTTTGTTGCTCTGCCTACCCCGTAAGGGTAAACAGGCGTGATGATATGATGTATGTATGCATGAATTTTAAAAAATCGCTTCAATCATCCTTGTGTGAACTAAATTGAACAGAAACGCAAACAATGCCATTGTCACTAATTCTTTCATTTTGTCGTTGCCTCGGTGACTATCCGGGAACTAATGAACTGGTCTTTATTTTTACGATTGTAGCACAATATCAACAGGACTAGATAATTTGATCATAAGTTTTTTTTGATAATGAACTCAAAATTATTCTTGCTAACCGATCGGACTACGAAACTCACAAAATGTCAACTATCAAGCGACGAACTTTTTAATTGGTCTCTGTAATAGAATAGTTGCAAGACGACCTCGGATTGTATAACTATTGAGTCAATGTATTAGTAGTTAATTGAACGCCGAAATAATGTTGATTGTATGTATATAATACGTCTTTATCTTATTACCGCCGGACTTCCCTGTTAAGTAACATGAATGGAAGCTTAAAGAAGCACTTACGAAATTCATTCAATCTCCTAATTGGGTTTTCTAAAACGGTCCTCGGACATGTTATCGTTCGCCGCGAGTCACCTGGCCGTCTCTGTTACGTTTCGTTGCAAAAAATATACTGTTTATTTTATCTGCGTCTGGTCTGAGTGTGACGTAACTATTTGCATGGTTTATGGCCACTGTGTGGATGCCCCTTCTCTCGGTGCTGCCAGAAAAGTGACGCGGCTATACCCAATTATTTTTTTATTAAACTTTTTTGGACTTGCACTTGACTACTAAGTCAATTAATATTGAGCGACGATAGACTGCAAATGTATGATAGAACGGGCTTGCCTAGAATAAACTTATTTAATCTCGATTTTCAGACACAGGTATCGTTTGGAAACACAAGTTCTATACAGAGTTTATAAGAAGTTATAAATGATATTTATACATATAAGTATCATCATCATCATTATAAATTTTTAGTAATAGCCCCTTGGTATAGTATTATTCATATTGTGTATACTTATTTTATTTTTGTATACTTATTATTGTGCCATCACGCCAATCGTTTTCATTCGTTTGCTGTTCTTTTTTTGAACTCATCTGACCATCCTAATCGTTGGTCGGTCCGGATTCCATCAACTCAGTTATTGCAAAATATCATAGGCCATCTCACCATTTCTGACCACATGTTATAATATAAAAATACCTGTACAAAATTAGTTTTTTGAACTTTCGCTGTTAGTACACATGTTTTTAATTATCTGGTGGTAGATTTATCGCATGTAATATTATTAGGTATTTAATAGGTAATAATAGGTATTTTCCAGCTTGCCTTAACCGGCCGGCTGTGTGGTAGAAACCGCAAGAGCTAAGACCCTAAGTTCCAGAGTGGAAGTGTTAAAGGGCATAACGCCGTTAGTAGCATTTAGTGAACGCGCAGGACACCTCTCGACACACTTAGCCACCCACGCCAATGTTGCTTCTCCGGCGCCACTAGGGGGGGCATTTTGTGGGTGGCGAGTCATCACCTGCTTCAATATTTTTTTTTGGATAATGAGACAAAATAGGCAGGTGACGTGCTCTCATTCTCTCTCTGCTCCCACACAGAAGTACCTACCGCATCTTACTCCCTATGTGGGAGCATCAGCCGATAAAATAGTTTTCTAAGTCATAACAATTTCATCTCAATAGCCCAGATTTGTTAAAATTTCATATTACAGAATAGTTTCATTTGTTATCCATATACTCGTACCTAGTTTCTGTATTTTTTATATTATATGTAAAAAGGGCCTCTCAGTGTTGGCTTCGGCTCCACTGATGCCCATCAAACGACCGGGCTGCGACCCGAGATTTAAATGAAATATCTATAGGTATTTTATCTAAGTAGCTCAACATTCGAGTGTGTTTCAAACGTTTAGATTGATAGTTATCTCTGGGATTTAATGTTAGTGTTCTAAAATTTCCCATATTTTGAGACAACTTTCGAACTGGCCACACAACGTTTACTCTCTTCGACTCTAACAGAATACAGTTACACAGTATTTTGCTGGATTTCATTGTTTGACGTTTATTTACACTCACTATTTCTCAACGACAATGCGGTTACGGAGACGGCTGCGATTGCATTGCCATCGTCCCCGACTCTCATAAACTAAACGCATCTTTCAAAATCGACCTTTGAAGCAATGAAGGTTCCTAAATCCTTTTGTAGGTCAATTTGAGCGTAACTTTTAACATATTTTTGATGTGAAAACTTCTTTAGCGGCGTTGTGCATTTTTGGGATGGGTAAAAAAAATTAAACTCGCGTCAGGTGTCACGTGACCTGATTCGTAAGACGGACGGATTATTTTAGTCAGAAACCGATTCTAACGTTCTGCATTGTTGTGTTTTAAGACTATACATCGCCATCTAGTACCTACGTTGTTCTAGAACTAACTTTATTATATGAAGTGTTGTTTTAGTTCTTTAGGGTTCCTCCAGAGGGGAAAATGGCGCTTTAATGGTTTTGCTTTCTTGCTCTATAGTTTTCACTTCTGCAGGCACTCCCGGAGTGCAACCCGTTGTTTTTTTAATGATAGATCTACGATTGACCATGAGCTCGCCTGATGTTAAGCGACAGTGTGGCCGAGGTTGGAGCTCGTCGATACAGAAGTTATCTATTCACTCTAGCTTTGAAGAATAAGAAACATTAAAACATAAAATTAACATTAAAACTTCTTGACGACGCGGACGTCTACTACACCAAGAAGGGAAGAAAAAAGGCTAACGTGTCGTATGAAACGTAAATATCCTAGATTTATGCGTTCCATCCTCAGCTACACCTTCGCTTATCATCAGGCGAGTTGGTGGTCAAACGAAGATCTATTTACTACAAAAAAAAAGTTATATGCGAAATGTTCTTTGTGCAGACGTGTACTTGTTTACGGTTTATATTGCCACCAACAACAACCTGGCATCTTATATTACTTAGAAACTCTTCCAAACGGCAAGTCTAACGTGTCTGACATGTTTATTTGGTTTTCGCTCAGTGTAGTGGGGCGTCGAGTGGAGTCCTTCAAAATGTAGGCAAACTTAAGATGGGATTTCACTTTATACTAATTCGCTGTCCACCTACAAACACGAACGATTGGGTTGTATAACATTTACAATAGATGGACATTGGGCATTGTGGGTGTAAAATGACCTAACATTTTTGTCATCGTGCGGTAACTATAATTTGAAGCATAAATATCATCTAGTAGGTCAATTATATGAATGTTCCATATCAATATCAAGATGTTTTTTCTTCCGGTACGGTTACCATTCGAAACATTGTTTTTTGTGTAATTTTAATGGCCCGAATCGGTATCATAGAACTGTCCGATCATTTTGAAATTGGTGGACATTTCACACAATACCGTCTAGTCCAAACTGAGTGAAGTTTTTACTTTGGGATCTAGATGGCTGATAAATACATATATCCTTTTTTGTTGTAAATACATACATAGGATACATAGAAACACCCAGATACAGAACAAACATCACACAAATGTTTGCCTTGGGTGGAGATCGAACCCACGACCTATGTCTTAGCAGGCAAACATACTTCCAACTGAGCTGCGAGGTTAGTCGAATTAAAAATATGACTTATGTCTACGTTTAAATAAAATTATTTGTCTGAACAATTATTGGCACACGTTATTGTTTACTTATTGGTTAGATTTTGAGACTAATTGTCAAATGAGCCGTAGATAGTGTTATTTGGAGAAATAAAATTTCTTGTTTCATATTTCGGATAATTGACAACCATTTATCACGCCATAATAAAGTGGCACGTACTTTTCTGAAAGTTTCTATGGAATTTGGCCGAGGACATGAAAACATATTTCTCGGTTTTATTTCACATGTCCATACAAGTGCCCGTGCCCGCATAAGTGTCAATAGTCCAATTTTTTAATACAAGCCTTATTCCTGTATCCCAAAATATCGGGAGATCGATTCATATCACTCTACTTTCACGTGGTCAAATGTTGACCTATTTTCCGGCTGGTTTGGACTTTCACCGGATTTATTTACATGAACTACTTTTTAACATATTTTTACCCGACTGCGTAAGAAGGTGGGTTATGTTTTTTAACTGTGTGTGTGTGTGTGTTTCTATATGACCGCCTACAGCCACGGTTTGACAGATTTTAATGTGCTAGGTGTCATTAGATTCGTAACCTCCAACGAACTTTTTCGTAATAAATAAAGCCTTTAAAGTTTATACTTTAAAGGCAACTGCGCATACTTTCTCACAAAAAACGTACACTCGATAACGTATCAAGCGTAACAATATTGTAAATTAGACTTCAAAACTTGTTTTATAATAACATTAGTTTACAAAATAAAAAAAAAGTTATGTCCTTCCAGAGAATTTTATTCTGTTACAATAACTAAACGCGAATATTTTTTGTTTTTTTTTAATTTTATCACGTTAAAAACTATTTTTTATCATCATATCTAGTGTCTAGCTACTCATAAATTGGTTGAAATTCATCCCAAAATTCTGATCCAATGTAGTGTTTAATTTAATTAATATTTGTTTTTAAAATATCAAAAGGGTTGTGTAAAGTAAATCCTGACCGTTTTTGTTGCATTTGTGGCATTTTGTGGTGAACTCATTATATCAAAAAGCGATATCCCATAACAGGAATCACTCAAAAGCCTCGATGACACTGGGCTAGTTTACGAGTTGCTAGTCGGCGAGTTTAAAAGCTAGCGAGTGAGCGAGTAGCGAGTGTCGATGACACAATCAAAATCAGATTGTAAAAAAGCTCAATGACACGGAGCGAGTTTACAAGCTGCTCGCGAACTCGTTGACTTGTAGCTTGTAAACTAGCCCAGTGTCATCGAGGCTTAAGAGGCATATTTTTGCTATCTTTAAATATTGGTTTCTCACCAAGACGATAAGTGGTCTCCTCACGTATTTTGTAAGATGTAGAAGAACCCTAAGCTCCTGGGCTACAGGTGGAATAAGATCTTTGAATTTTATATACCAATGATATGGAGGGAACCATCCAACCACGAAAATGACTGTTACTTCTGTCTTACTGAAACATTTGGTTTTAATCACAAGAACAAAGACAAAATTATATATGCAAATGTCCATTTGGTTACTAAACTTATCTATAGTTCAGACAAGCACCAAGTTCCCGAACCTTAACCGAGTTTTTTATTTATTACTCAGTGCACCTAAATTGTTAAGAAAAAAATGCTTTTCATTTCATTTTGGACTAAAACCATGTAAACTAGTGTAATCGTCAACATCTCAGCCTCAAGAAGTTTACCTTGCCTCGGCCAACCCCTGCATCAAAACCTTACTTCACCTCTCATTACTACACCTAGCGACATGTCATATTGAGGCTATATCACGTATCTAAATTGACTAATATTATTATTACATAAACGTTATATCACTCGCAAATGCTCAGCTGATAATATAAACAAACATACAGGTCCCTCAAAACGTCAATTACCTTGATCCTCACAGAGTTTGTACATCACTGCAGTTTGTCGTTCAAATTACGAGTATCTAATATGAGGCGGTTTTAAGATTTTCGCGTAACGTGTTTGCTTTTAAATAAATATGTATATTACTGTGTGAGGTCTGACAACCTTTTATTAATGCCAAAACGCGACACGTCATGATGTCACACTATATTCAATTAAATATAATATATATTTTTTTGCAAATTTTTTTTGTTAGCATTTTTTTGACTTGTGTTTTTTAAGCTATTGCATAGCTTCTTGAGCGTGGAGACCGAATCCAGAAATTCCGTAACGAAAATAACCTAACACACCGCGCGTAAAGCTATTATGCAATAGCTTTACCGCGGCAGTCTCCGAGTGCCACACGTCTTTTTTTTTTTTAAAGAGAGGTTTATATGGGAAGACGAGTTGATTTTGACTGCAGATAGCCGGCGCTAATGACATACACCAGCTACCCGCAGTGACTTATGTGGTTTAGTCTGCCGACCCTAGATATATGTATTTAGGCTAACACTATCTACCTTTACAAAAAGTTATTAGGGTAGCCTATACTAACCGAAAGGAGTTAATTGTGTTCATTATTATAAACATCTTGTACCACAGGGGCAACTTATAATTTGAAAAAAGGTAAAAAATAAAAAAAAAAAACAAAAAACAGTATATTAAAAGTAAAACAAAATATTCGACTGCAGAAAAGCAGTTTAACTTAGGATATCGTTATGCTTGATACGCTGTGTACTTTTTTGTGAGAAAGTATGTAAAATCGTTGTAAAAGAATATAAATGCGCATTCTTTAGAATAATTCTAGTAAAATCACTTGTTTATTACGAAAAGTTTCCTTGGAAGTTTCAAAAAATGTTTTATTTTATTTTTGAGAGAGATGTATTATTATTATTACAAACAATATAGCATATGACACTCAGGAAGTGAAGACGTATCTGACGACACCAAAAATCGCACATCAAAATCGGTCAACCCGTTTAGGATGTTGGTGGTCATACAGAAACATATACATACATACTTACATACATTCAAAAAACATAACCCTCCTTCTTACGCAGTCCGGTAATAAGAAAAACAATTCCATAATTTTTGTAGTGTAAACAACCTATTACTTTATAGGTAACAGGTGATTAATTTATTCATGAATTTTGAGTAGTGCATAGTAATGAATACAGGGACTTCCTTTCGGGTTAGTACATAGATATCAATTAATTGAACTATTGCTTCCAACCGGTCTTTTTGAAAATCCACGGGGGAGGCCTATGTCCAGCAGTGGACTTCTTGTGGCTGAGATGATGATGATGATGAATGAATTGATATCGTCAACGAATTTCTCATTTAACTTAAACATCGTCAAAAATCGGGTAGATTATACGAGAAACATTTGTCGTGTAAATTCCCAAGGATAAAGCAAACAATCACGAGACGTCTTCATTTGAATGATCATTCATTCACGGAATAGTTTGTATACATAATTGTAGTCATACATAACTGTTACCCGCCACATCTTACGCGTATGAAAAAACTACCGAACCTTTACCAGTAATAATTTATTTACATTATAGGTACTTGTCTCAGCGAAATCATTGGTTATAGTTAGAAAAGTGAGAAATGAATTTGTTTATTTATATATCTAAATCATCATCATCATCATCATCATCTCAGCCATAAGAAGTCCACTGTTGGACATAGGCCTCCTCCATGGATTTCCAAAAAGACCGATTGGAAGCGGCTTGCATCCAGCGTCTTCCCGCTACTTGTATGAGATCATCTGTCCATCTCGTGCCTGGTCTACCTACGCTGCGCTTGCCGGTACGTGGTCTCCACTCGAGAACCTTATACCTAACTTAACCTATATCTAAATAAATATATTTAAAAAAGTCTGATAATACTTATACTGGCGACGGAGTAGTAACAAAACATATATTTTCCTACTCCCGAGCCAATTTAAAAGATATATAAGAAATAGTCATATATATAAATCATAGTTCGCCGTACCATATTCGATCGTCGCTCGTTACCATTAGCTTTGCTCTGCGGCCGAGCTATCAAACAATAAATACCAGTAACGCAGTAACAGATAATGAATTAATATTATTGTGTCATTATATTGTACGTATATACATATATTACGTTTAAACGTATATATATACATATAAATTGTACGTAACTACGAACCGTGACAAGCACACGTCGCACCACACGCCCGGTCGTGGTCGGTGCTCGCCGGCTCGAATTACAACGCGGCAACAATGAGGGATTTTAGAAAAAATAATAATTATCGAAAATCTCCGATGGCATTAAGTAGAATTGAAATATCAAACTCGTGGACTTTTGAAAACCTCTTAAAATAAAAGCTGTGTATATGATTTTTTTCAACCGACTTTAAAAAAGGAGGAGGTTCTCAATTCGACTGTTTTTTTTTGTTTTTTTTTTCTAATGTTTGTTACCTCATAACTTTCGACGGTGAATCGATTTTGATGATTCTTTTTTTATTTGTAAGTTGGTGCTTCCCGTGTGGTCCCGTTTCAATTTGGTCCAGTTCTGACAATGGCATCCATGAAAAGTCGGTTGCTTCAGTTTTTTTAAACTTTAATTACTTATTTGTTTAAAAATTCCCTCATGAAAACTGAATGGTTATCAAAGTATCAAGGCGTCGACCGATGATTTGACGTCTACCGTATATGTACTGAATCCTTTCGAAGGTTAGCAGTTGACCAGTAAAGTTTATTTTTATAAATTCATTGCACCCGAAATGCATATTTCCTAGATTTGTCATATAGACGCATTGTATGTACTTATTATTATTTATATTGCGTAAATAAGGTTAAATGAAACTATAATTAATACATTTATTAAGTTATAGTTTCTATTCGTACTAATATAGAACTTAATTTTTCTAACAGTCCAAATTGAATAATAAATAAATTGAAAAGAAAATAAGTGTCCCATATATAAATTAGCTCGTATGCAAACGAATTATACTGTAATTTGCGTACCTAATCATTTTCGAGTTGATAAAATATAGTAGTTCATTTAACTGGTCAAGTGCGAATCTGATACAATGTATCGAACTGTCTGAATCATTGTAACCTGTTACAATCAATCAGTACTACATTTGAATGTCAGCTTGTTAAATCTTGAACGATGGCTTACATAACCCAAGACAATGCTGCAGTAAATTGCATTGTACGCTGGAATTGATAGCAATATGATAAATTGAACATACGCGATTACGTCTAAATATAAATTCTTGTTAATGGCGTTCTGAAGTTCCCGCCAATGTCTAAATATTTCAATATTGACTCGCGTTTGACATTTGATATCTATACTGACATTGAATTGATTGATTTGCTGTTGCTGACAAGCTGCTGATCTGTCATTTTTTTTTATTAAGATCTTAAGTAGGTACAAATTTAAAAAAGGAAAATAAATTCTGTTTTTTTTTATTTGTACTTAAGATCTTACTCCACTTTCCCTTTCTTCTACCCTTCTTAAATCGAAGATATTTCAAATACCCACATTAAACGCCTTAATTACACTTTTATTGTACGAACCTCTAAATTAAATAATATCACAGAGAATATGATGCCAGAGTGGGCCTTCTTGATATAAATTTAGGATATAAAATAGGATTAAATAAGTTTGACCACGAATTCTATTGTAGACTTCAACGTCACGTATCATCCGGTGAATTAGCGGTCAAGCGCGAACCTGTAAAAAAATCAATAGATAGATACCACTATACTAAAACACTAATTAACAAGAGAGAGAGAGAGAGCTTACACGCTAGCGAAAACAACAGGCGGCCTTATCGCGAAAAGCGATCTCTTCCAGGCAACCTTTAAAAAATCAATGGTTACGTTACAACATTTTCGATAGACTCTTCTGACTTAATACAATGTTTTTATTTACCTATTTACCTCAGAATTCAGCTGCATAGTGTACAATCGCAAATTTAGATCAATGAAAACGAAACTCACCTCGACGCACACTTTAATAATAGTTTTTGCCAAATGTCGGTGTTATTTCATGCGCTAATTACGACGCCGAGGTTGGTTGCACAAATATGCGCTGGCAATAATAAAAAATGCAAAACGAAAAGGAAATCTTACCCGTAACTCGCGGAACACCATAGCATCAAAATAACTAAATAATTACTATTAATGTATTATTGCAGCGCTTGTGGCGTCACTGGCCGAGACAGTTGCAAACAATCAATGTTAAACAGCGGATTAACCGCGCTTGGATGGGTGACCGAGAATGGCACTAAGAACTGAGCGGTTGTTTGTTTAGCAATCGCTAGATTATACTTTTTAAATTAAAATCGAAAAAACTACTACAAAATCTTGTCCATGACACTTCACAAGTACTTACGTTAAAAAAAAAATTTAAGTTAAACGGTTTTATTTAAAAGAAAGATAATGATGTAGGTACGTAATGTATTTACTGTATTTTACTAGAAAAGCCCTTTCATTTGATACCCATATTGTGGGAGTTGTGTTAAAATATGAAATCCGCTATTTTGTGGCGGCGGTCATCTTGGATTTACAATAATACAGAATATACTAAATTGTATTGTCATCAGGACTAAAGTTGTACATATACCAAATTTCAGATCGATCTGTCAACTGCAAGGGGGTAAAATTTCAATTACTAAATTTGACCCAAACAAATAAACAGGTCAAGCTAAATAAAACCGTTTAAAAAATAAAGACCAATGGATTGACACTTCTCATGTCATCATCGATTGAGTTATTAAGCTAGTGTTAAAGACATACATACACGTGTACCTAACCGAATAATGTATGCCCGCAAAAAAAAACTATCCTTTGTTTCTAAGCATATCGTAACGTAACGAAATAAATTGTTGTTTTGATTATGAGATACGTACGACCTCGTCAATGTTCTTTGCAAACGATCAGTCACGGATCTTAGATTGCCTGGAACCGAGTCAAAACAGGAATTCCACACAGACTAGTATTACCGAAGAAATCATTTCTGATCTATCGATTGTTTTAACGACCCATTGTTACATCTCGAATACGAAATTAGCCCCAATTACCGTAACTGTGAAATGCTTTTGTAACGGGCGATACTCTCTGTTCACAGATCGAAAAGCCTGTCACTGAGGGCCTGTCGCACCGGACGCGAGACCAATGGGAGATCGACAGGACGTCCCTCAAGTTTGTCAGGAAACTGGGCCACGGCCAGTTCGGCGAAGTATGGGAGGGGCTGTGGAACAACACAACTCCGGTCGCGGTCAAGACTCTCAAATCCGGCACCATGGATCCGAAGGACTTCTTGGCCGAAGCTCAGATCATGAAGAAACTGAGACATACCAAGTTGATCCAACTGTACGCGGTGTGCACACTAGAGGAGCCAATATATATCATCACGGAACTGATGAAGCACGGATCCTTACTGGACTACTTGCAAGGTATATCGGACCTTTGATTTTCCTCCAAAAAGAACCCTGATTTTACTGGGGAAAAAGTAGCCTATGCCCAGGATATAAACTATCTTCATTTCAAATCTCATTGAAGTCAAACACACAAACTTTCGCATTGATCAACCGCCTTCAAACGGGTTCTCAATTTGGTTGTATATTTTTCTTTTATGTTTGTTACATCATAATTCAGTCATAAAATTAATACCGATTTGAAAAATATTTTTTATTTGAAAGGACATGCTTTTAGACATTGGTCCCAAAGAAATTTCATCAAAATCGGTGTTTTAATTTGGATTTTAAAACAAAAGAACCGGAAAAATATGTCCAAGTAAACGAAATTGCTTATTTTGAAGTCGGTTGTTTCAGTTTTTTAAACTATAATATTAGTGAGGAGTAAGATAGAGGCGTGAAACATCTTGGAAAAATTAGTCAGCCAGCGCAAATAGCACTTGCTATTTTAGATTAGGTAGCATCAAATGGACAAGACTCACTCGTGGCGACTTCATCCATCTCTATTCTTTTACAATGTTAGTAATGTGACATCTTACGCTTTCGTTTTACCATAAGTACGTACATAAGCGGGTAAGAAATAGATACGTCTGCGGTGGTAGTGTCGTTCTATGATATTTATTAGAAAACCAGTGGCTTGTAAAGTCAGACTCGTTACATTGTCGTAACAATGTAGGTATGCCAATGCGCAACATGAATGTATCTGATGATCACTAACGTATCGGTTTCCTGTCTTGTTTTTTCCTTTCAGTTTTGAATCAATCACTCGCAACCTGTCATTATGTTAATACTGTTTTAGTATAATAGCCTCTTCGTCTGAGGCTATTCTAAAATTTCACTAATAATACGTTTTATGGCGCCAATCGCGATGTTATTGATTTTGAAATCAATATTTTGCAGTCTCAATTTACTGACGAGTTTCACTGAATTTGCGCTTAAAAGATACTTAGTATACTGTACGGTCCACACTTTTGCCTCCGTATGTCATAACTTTAATTCGATGTCATTTTGAAATTGTATTAATAGAGAAAACATCAACCTTGACCTAGAGCTCAAGTCAAGGGTTTACGTTTATAAAAGTATGTGGTTAGAGCACTTGCGCGTACGTGTCTTTATATCACCAGTGAATAGATTTCTTCTGGGCAAGAGCACTCCATCGTGTACCGCAGTTTCGCTCAAATTAGTGACACATTCGCAAGTTGACGTATGTATATAACATAACCAAGTATGAAGTTTGGTCATATTCTGGTTGCCACTTGCTCTTGACATCAATTTGAATTCGAGCGCTTGCCTCGACTGACAAATGAATGTGCTGTGCAGATGAACTCCTTCAAACGTCAGGGCGAGCGCGGGGAGCGGGTGAGGACTCTGATATTGACTTGACGCAAAGAGTGCCCGTTCTGTAGTACTATTAATATACTCTGTGCCACAATCTAACATCCCGTACGGTTCCAGGCAAGGGTCGAGGCCTGAAGCTGCAGCAGCTAATCGACATGGCGGCCCAGATCGCGGCCGGCATGGCGTACCTCGAGTCACAGAACTACATCCACCGTGATCTAGCAGCTAGGAACGTGCTCGTCGCCGAATCCAACATCGTCAAGATCGCAGACTTCGGCCTCGCCAGGCTTATCAAGGTAATATTACATCTTTACATCACATTAAAGATCATAATTATAATGGTTTTATAAGCTTTGGAATGAAAAATTAAACCGTCATTTTACCTGCGCTGCATGTTTTGCTGTATTTATTTTCATAACTTGTTTGTGCATATTTGAAATGTCCTTTGATTTGATACTAAACACAAAGTAAATGTCTTGGAAAAATATTTTGACTTTGACATTAGAAATTAGTTTTTTTTATTTTTTAACAATGATTTATTTTTTAACGGGTAAGTGCCTTTATTAACTACAACAAAACAATATACAGACTCAACTAACTAAACTACTACACAAAAAGCATATCGATGTTAAATCATCCGAAATTAGATCATCAAGTCAGCCATATTCGATTTTATGTGACGTCATTTAACCATAAGCAATGTAAAGTAGCGTCAGTGGCTCTATTTTCTAAAACCAGTAGTGTAAATAATTAAAGAAAACATTGACTGTCAACATCATAATTCTTCGCGTAATCGGACTTATGGTTTGATCAAACTACTTGATCTTTAAAAACATTTGTTATTGCGAAAATGCTAAAATAACAACCTGTCTCTCTCCCTACGTGAAATTTTAATTTCATCTAATCTGAATCTTTATTACAACATTTGTTCTAATTAATTTGGCACGGAAAATGTTAATGGTTAAAAACGGATATATTTTTATAATATTATTTTTACTCAAAAACACGGACACTGTAAAATTATAGGCTGCAGTTTCCTAATTCATCATTGACATTACTCCTCTGTAGTTTGGTTTTAGTTAGAATTAGTCAAGGCTCTAGCAGAAATCTTATACCGATCGTTAATCGGTAATACCGCGAATCGTTGTGACCTTCTCAGATTTATGATAAACTGTTAATATCGATTCTAAATATCTGCGTCGGCGCCAGAGAGGCGTATCTAGATTTCTCTATTAAATTATAAACTAAATACCTCTGTACTGTCCGGCTTGTAGGCTAACGTTGAGTGTGCTTTTTTTGGTCCTTCGAGCCGTATATATGGAATTGTAATCTTTTTCAACCGATTGTACCAGTTTTTCGGATACCCTTCTTGATCAGTTGTTTTTATTTTATTTTTAAATAGATGCTTTTATATTTGATGTTATAGTCTAAACCGGCTTGACCGATTTTGATGTGTGAAGTGACATTAGGGTCATCTGTACCTTTTACACAGTTCTTTTAATTTATCTCTATAATAAAAACACTCATAAATTTAAGTCTCAAAATTGGTATGATTATTGTGTTAACTCTGAATTGACAAGTACCTATCTACATTTATATTAAAAGAACAAAACAAAATACTCGACTGTAGAAGAAAAAATTTTGCAGTCTTACTTACGATTTCGTTTCGTTTGATGTTGTTGAGTGTATGTTTTTTATAGAAAAATATGCGCAAAGTCGCTGTAAAAGGTCATTAATGCACATTCTTTAGAATAATTCTAGTAAAATCACTTGTTTTTTTTACGAAAAAGTTCATTGGAGGTTACGAAATAGCACATTTTATTTTTATTTTTGCGAGAGTTGTATTATTATTATAAAAATGCAACGATACCTCGCACATTAAAATCGATCAAGCCATTTAGGCTGTAGGAGGTAATATAGAAACATACATAATTATATACATACTTACGATATTTCGAAAATACGTACGAAACTCTTTGGCTCCACTTTAATTGTGCGTACCGCCAAAATGTGTAATGCGCTTCCTGAATGAATTTTGGGTCGAGGGTTAAAAATACAGGATTAAAACGATGTCACTGTCACTGCAAGCCAATATTACTTACCCTCTATAATCCTATCTGATCCTCTAATACGTAATAATAATAACGTTTGATGCCACGGTCAAATGTGGCATCAAACGGCCTCATGGGGCTTTGATGCTCTCCCTACACCGTAAGGGAAAACAGGCCTGATTTTATGACTGTATTTACGTATTACAATGACCTGTACCAGGCCGAAGCTCTGTTTTCAAACCCCGACCAAAAATGTGAGAGATATGTGTATCTATGTTTCTGTCTGTGGCCTTTTTACCTTTTTAGATGTAGATTTTATTTTGTTTGAAATAAGTTTTAATCGAGTATTTTTAGCTTTTTCATGAAAGTTGATGCTACAGATAGCTAAAAACACTAAACCGTTTTCGGTTCAGACTTTTTCTTTTTTTTTCTATTTTCAGGGAATTTTCTGGTTTTCTAAACTTAGTTTAGTACAAACTTTGCTTAGTTAGGGACTAGAATGACACTGGTGACAATGTCCACAAATATTAAAACGTTATCTATAAATTTAATATTTGTGGTCATTTTCACATTTAGAGATAGAAAACTGCTTTCATAAGAAATGGAATGTAAAAAAAAACTGCTCGAAATACTATCGGCAATTGAACAACCAACGTTTCTCTCTACTACAAAGGATAATAAATCACATAGTAGGTATGTGAACCACAAGTATGTGAGATTTTTTTTATACCAGTCTGATGTAATATATCTAGTGGTATTAATTGATCGATTGTTAATTGTCAATGTTGTAACAAGTGGTTTATTATGTATCGCTCCGCAGAAACTTTTATGCAATACAACCTTGGCAAGGAAAAATCTATGTGTCATGTCGATTAAAGTTTCATACCATCAGTTTACCTCATATGTTACATGTGTCGTCGAATTTAAATGTAGCTTGATGGAGCAACTAGTTTTTGTTAAAACTGAGTAAACGAAAGATTTTGGATAGTAAATGGTGTTTTTTTGCTCGTTTTTGCACGATATTGATAACGGCAGCAGGTAGACGCTTAAAATATTCACAGAATATTGAGTTATATTATTCACTTTAAAAATAAATAATTAGATTAAAATAAAATTTATATTTAAGGGAGACTCCCATACAACAAACGTGATTTTTTGCCAATTTTATAGATAAATGGTACGGAACCCGTCATGCGCGAGTCCGATTCGCACTTGACCGGCTTTGTTTTTCATACTAAATCTGATCAAAATCGGAAGGTAATTGGTAAATCGTGAGAAAAAAAGTTTTTTTTTAAACAAGCTTACTGCATCGCAGACAGCAATATCATCATCCACCTGTCCGGCGTATTGGTGGTCAAATGCAATATTTCGTTATTATCGATGGCATTTAATTTGGCCACCCTTATTTAATTAGTACGACTAGCCACACAATCGAGAAGACAGTTCCCATTTTTTTTTTTTTTTTTTGCCACAATAGTTCTTTTACCAAACAGACTAACCTAACCTTCGCGTGAAATAACATTAACATTGAAATGAAACAAATTTTAACGGATTTATCGCTTATATTTTACATAATTTTATGACCTGACGTTTCGAAAACTTTACAGCGACCGTGGTCACAGGTGAGGTCGCACCTGAGTCCGATTAAAGTTTGTTTCATTTCAATGAGTAAAAATCGCGAAAACCTTTGAAAACATTAACATTGACATATCGTATGATATCACATTTCGTTCCAGAAATGGTTGGTTAGTGTCTCTCCAAACTGTTGCTAGTAAAAATTAATTTGGAGTTCTTTAAAAAAACTTCACGCCTGTGGTCAAATTTATCTACTCCCATGAATAACCCGTTGCTATCACATAAACAACGAACAATACCGCATTTCCCGAATCCCCAAGACAACAACAACTATGATAACAAGTTAACCACAAGAACTTGATTGTTGTATTAAAATTTGTTCTCACGTTCACCATATTTGTCAATAACGTCCAGGGGGATTTCTTAAATGACCGGTCGCCAGTGAAAAAAATGGTATGACAGAATGCTGACAACGTCCACTAATCGACGAAAAAAATAATCTTAGTGTATTATGTAACGTGTTTACATTTTTCAAAAAATCATAGTCCAAAAAGTACTTCTAAAAAGTCGCTATTGTTAAAACATAATCAATTTCACTACATGATTGCCTATTGCAAAGTTTACGTTTTCGCAAAAAATGACAACAAAATTTTTGAATCATCGTTTCCAGTCATCCGTGAAGCGACGAGAGTAACACTACCTAACAGTTAGAGTGACGCTCTTTTACGTAATAGCTATTTGATTCGTTTTTCAGTAATGCATTCATTGGTTGTCAGTACGGCTTTAGTACAGTTATACTCAGTATAACAGTACTAAAGCCGGGTATATAATCTTCACTTTGTCGTAGTGTCATCTGTCATCTATCAAATACATATTATTCTACGTCTTGTTTTCTAACAACATTGCATAAAGAAAGAGAATAATTATTTATTTCAATCTCGTGTTAAAAACTATGTCTGTAAATATCTAGGTCTAAAAATCCGACGAATCGCTTCGAGTCCGACGAAGTCCCGGCCGTACCCGCTCCCTCTCACACGGCCGTGCCCCCAGATTCTGCCATCAATGCATACTTATGCCACATATCTTTCAGTGTCCATACCGACAGGCGAACCGTTTGCATGTTTGCGGTTTCTTTTAAACAGGATCCAAATGTGTGTGTAATATCCGTAATGTCTGTAACAACTAGCATATACGCACTGGGAGCGTGATTTGATTTTTGGTTAGAATAACGGGTAGCTGATGAATATCCATCATCATCATCATTTCAGCCAGCTTAATTTTAATGTATACGTGCTTGATTTGATAACTATATAGTCATCATGAAAAGTCAAATAAATGAGTGCTCAAAAATAGACAACTTGCCAGACAGGGTCTAGTGTTAAGTAAGGGCGACTTAGTTTTATCTGATTTAATGAACATATGTCTGGTAAAAAATAGTTTTATATAATTTGTTTGTATTTTGTTTATTTGTTTTTATCTTTTCAATTGCCTAAGTTTTGATGCACGCCTACATCCTGTCTTTCACTGTGAGGATGACTGGCAGAAAATCCTTGATTATCATTAAGTCCTCCTATTGTACAGCTTGTTATTTTGTACTTGTGTGCATTAAAATGTTAAATAAATAAATAAATAAAAACTTAGTTCACATATTTTTTTTTTCTAGTCATATAGCTGAATACTTGCTGCGTCTCAGCTTCTTCTCTCCTAGATACAATATGTATTTAATTATTTATTTATTTTTGTGTTATTTTGCCCTGAATTATCTCAGTAAATCTTTTGTCTTTAACATCACGACTAAACTGTTATGTATATACGTATTTATATGTTCATTTGCAATACTGTTAATAATTTCAGAATTATGTGTGTGTGTGTGTGTGTGTGTCGGAAGGTTAGTGCTGAAAATCAGCGCTGCTGATCGCTCAGCAGCATTATCGCTGAGCACTTACCTTTTTTGATACGCCAGATACTACAGCGAAAACATATTTTATTTGCATATTTTTTAGGCTCAATAGTCTTACTTTTGTTATTTGCACTTGTGTTCTCTCTTTTTGTTGTAGTGTATGGTGTATAAAAATAAAATATTTTCTATCTTTCTTTCTTTCAAAAACTTAAAAATATTTTTGCAAGAAAATGCTGAGCATTATATGGATTTAATAGAGTTATAATTATATTCTACGTAACTCGATGTAGAATCTTCTCTGGATTTTGGTATATCCTATCCTAGACCATTCTGATATAACATATCTGTTAAAGTAAAACCATGTTTATATGTGTACAGGAAGACGAGTACGAGGCGCGAGTGGGCGCCCGGTTCCCCATCAAGTGGACGGCGCCCGAGGCGGCCAATTACAGCAAATTCTCCATCAAGTCCGACGTGTGGTCCTTCGGCATCCTGCTCACCGAGCTCGTCACCTACGGACGGATACCTTATCCAGGTGCGGACTGTCGCTAAACAAACTGTATCTTGAAGTTTTATCCTACGTTAAAACCTACTCTTACCTACCTAGGTAATAGGTAGTAACCTACCTGTAGTAACTACTTGTTTACCTACTCTTCCCAAAAAATGTGTATACAAGTGGAAACTTCATCATGGCGACGTTTATAAAATTAAATAGCAGTATGGCAGTGGCGCGTTGATCATATCTTATATCTCTCTCTGACTCCCTCAGTAGACTTAAGCCGACTTTACCCGAACGAGCGTTACATAGCCGAGCGTGACGGCTCAGTCTTATTCAACACCCACATCATAAACTGCCTTACCGAAAAACGTTACTTAACTTTAAGCAATGCTTAACATATTTTGTCAACTTCTGGCTGACACGTTATGACACTTGCGGAAAGAAGACAGAAAACTTAAGACGTTGGTTAAAGTTAAGTAACGTTTTTCGGTAAGGACTAAAGTGGTCAGCGCGCGTAAAGTTTTCACTTCAAAAAGGCATTTCAAATATCATATCACAAGAAACAGCGGTTAAAGCCTCGTGTCCACTGGGCAACATTTGGCGCGCGACATGTTGCCCAACATGTTGAAAGTAGTCCACTCCACTCCACTCGACGGCAATTGATGCGCAACTAACGATACTCTCTAAACAAACAACAAGCCGCGCGTCATGTTGCGCGCCATCTGGCAACGTCGATTGATGCGCAACTAACGATACTCTCTAAACAAACAACAAGCCGCGCGTCATGTTGCGCGCCATCTGGCAACGTCGATTGATGCGCAACTAACGATACTCTCTAAACAAACAACAAGCCGCGCGTCATGTTGCGCGCCATCTGGCAACGTCGCGCGTTGTTGTGCAACGTTGCCGAACATGTTGAGCGGCACGTGTTGCGCGCCAAATGTTGCCTAATGGATACGCGGCTTTAGCTACAGTCTAAAGCTGCTGTGTAATGTTGTCTGTCACTGGCAACACACACAGACACCCATGTCAAAGCCTAAGCCAAGGCGAGTGGGAATGGGCAAAGAATTTTTATTTTGTCTTGTAACTGTACTGTAAGAATTAAGTCAGACAGGAAATAGTGAGTCAACCTTAGTTAAATCAAAATACGGGCTTGCTTAGGCGTTCCATGGATTATTCAAACGTTTTACAGGAAACGTGTGCTAATTTGTATCCCCATCTAATACAGGCTTTGTCTGAGGTCAGTTCTGTGTCTGGTTATCATCATCATCCACAGTCTTCTAAATCCCACTGCTGGGTATATGCTCTCTCATATTATGCCATATGCCTTGACATTGTCCATCTCGCAGATGGAAGACCTGTGTACCACTCTGTCATAAACTGGCGCCACATGTCATCACTGCACCTAATGACATCTAGAATTGGAAAGAGAACGATCCTAGCAAATAATGGAAACTGATGTCTCAATGGTGTCGGAATTAGTGGGCTAATGAAAAATAAATAAAACCGGACAAGTGCGAGTCAGACTCGCCCACCGAGGGTTCCGTACAAACGAAATAAAAGGGAGAAATCATATATATTTCTTTTATATTTTCCTTCATAAACCGAAAAATATACATCGTAAAAATATTTAAAAACCTGTTTTAACTTATGCTAATGAAGCTCTTTCATATGATACCCCACATGATACGGTTAATTCACTTTCAAATTTGGGCCCTCATTCCTTGCTTAGAGACACTATTTTTTGTGATTAAATTAAAAATGACCAGTTTTCGGATTTTTTCCTATATGTGTACTCTAACACAATGCTTCTTGCCAAATTTCATAGTTCTAGGTCAACGGGAAGTACCCCATACGGGAAGTTTTGATTCCTTTGTGAGTGTCGAAATGTGCGTTTTTTACGACATATTCGGCTATAACTTGTTTTTACGAAAACTGAGGAATTTAATTTTTCTTTCTGCAGCAAGATAGTATGGATTTGCGTTTATATTTTTAATTTCAACTCAATACCTTCACGCATTCCCGAGATAAAGGTCTTGACACCCGGACAGACAGGGGTTCCGATTTTTTTCCTTTTGAGGTACGGAACCCTAAAAATGAAATAAGGACAGCAGTGGCCTCATTTGTTCTCTTTCCGAATAGGCTGACTTTATCCGCAGTTCCAGTTTATTTTCGCTACAATAGAGTTTTATACTGTATGTAAATTATTTTTTAGGTTAGATTTTATTCGGTCTAAAAAGTTTGAACTGTTTTAAGGAGCTAATTCGAATATTTCTGCTACTGATGTCGATTTTATATTTTTAATCGGTTTCCAAATTTTTGTGGTGACTAGCTAGAATGTCGTGTTAAAAATTGACAAAGCCCTTTTTTTAATTAATGGAACCTGAAATTAAAAAAATAATTAAAATTAAAAAAATGGCGTTAATCGCATAAATATTTTTAATTCGTTGCGTAAAATATTTTAAGCTTCGTTTAAAAGCATAAAATATATACATAAACAAAGTATGCCTTAGACTTTTTTTCCAATGACTCACTCGACTAATATTGACTTGACGCGTTTTAATTTGCTCAGCCCCTTCTCTCGAAGCTACTGTTGTCTATTTGTTGGTTTCGTTTTCTATAGATAAATATCGATGAACTCTTGAGAATTAATTGCTGCGTGTTATTGACCATTTTGAGGTCGCTGTTTGCACTTTCATTGCCCGTGAATGTTATTGAGTTAAAATTTTGTTTGAACAGTACTCTGTTAAGTCTTTGGAACTAATTTTGCTGCTTGCATTTAATGAAAGAGGTTTCAGATAACAATATAATAGATGCAACAGAACTTCTTCTCCCAAAACAAGGTAATTTTATTAGCCGTTCGTACAATGTACTCAAGTTTTACTATGATTCAATTTAAAATGTATCGCTTGACAGATTTCTTTTTCAATGAGATATCATCATCATCTCAGACACAAGAA
This sequence comes from Lycia hirtaria, assembly GCA_947563715.1. Lineage (NCBI taxonomy): Eukaryota > Metazoa > Arthropoda > Insecta > Lepidoptera > Geometridae > Lycia > Lycia hirtaria. The sequence continues at coordinate 10,738,516 of OX387384.1, forward strand.
GTCCACTGCTGGACTTAGACCTCTCCAAAAAGACAGAAAGGAAGCGGCCAGCAATCGGCATATTCCTGCCACTTGTTGGAGTTCAATGGAAAACCTGTTATTTTACTGGGAATTTCGACTGGCTTAACTCAGTTGATAGTATGTCTGCCTTCTAAAGTTGTGGGTTTGATTCTCTTCCAGGGCAAACATTTGTGTAATGAGCATGAATATTTATTCTGTATTTGGATGTTTTTATGTATCATAAGTGTGTATTAAAAAAGAATATATTGGTAGACATTTCACACAACACCACTAGCCCGTAGTATTTTATCGGCTATCTGGCTCCCATAGTACAAGCTTCGCTTAGTTTGGGGCTAGATAGCGCTGTGTGAAAATTGCCACAAATTTATTTGATCCAAGTTCTAATTGAGATAAATAAACCTTGCGTTGGTGGTTCTGTTGCCGCGCCCGCTACACCTACTTCTGCTGCTGTTGGGTCTACTTCATTTCATACAGTAATCGTTTTTTTTTTTAGTTTCTATATTTTTAATGTCATTATTCGGGGTATTAGCTGTATTTATTTCTACTGTAATGACAGTAGAAATGAATACAGCAAAATTTTTGGAAATGTCCAATCGTTGAATAGAGAAATAAAATACTCATTTGTTTGATACCTATAGCTAGATTATGCCAAAACGACGACTATAGTACGAGTATTATTTCCTACTGGAACGACACACTGGAACTTCCTTTATTTACCTTTTATCAGATAACTTGATATCTTTTACAATATTTTGCTTCTTCGTCATTTGCGGATGTCCTGTTCACTTCACTGTTTATTTTCCTAACCGTAAATGACTTCTGTTTACGAAGTTTATTCACACAGTTCAGAATCTAGCGATAATATTGATGCGGTTCTATTGCCCCGAACACAATACTGACGCTTTTAGCATGCATGCCCTTAAGAGCGCCACGCTTGCCCCGAGAAAGACTGTCGCTGCCGTTTATTTGCATCCTCTTTACTCCGAACTAGATTAATATTCTTGAAGCATTTATGTATGTCTAAATTCTTTCTAACGCTCTTTAGTCTAAATTAACTGTTGCTCGGATTTCAACGAATGGGGTGTCTTCTCTATCCCACTGCTGGATATGGGTCTGAGTTATCATTAGATTCGTGTAATACCACAGGGGTGGATGTCGCGGCAGCTATACTGTGGCTCAGAGCGCGCCATTGGATGCATGACGCTTGTTGCAAGAGAAATAGAAATGTTACCGTTTAAATCTGTCCTTTTCACCATAAGGCACACGCTCAGAGCGTAGTTTTTCGTTGAAACCGTAGTCTATTAAGCTAGGAGAACTAATATGACATTGAGGGCGCTGCTGACCTTATTTGTTTTGTTCAATCGAAACTATAGAATACCACAGTAGTATACACGGTTCAGGCGCAATACGTCACATTCTCAAATCGTCACGCGTTCTCGAGTGGTCACTTTCCCTGGTCGTAGACGTTAGTTCCTCTTTCTAAACGGTTTTATAGTTTGCCCTGTTTGTTGATTATGTTTTTCGGGTCAAATTTAGCAATCGAAATGTTCACATCTTTCCCGTTGACAGATTGATCTGATATTTGGTACACCGAGTACACGCCTTTAGTTTAGATGACAATACAATGAAGAATATTTAGTATTCATTCTAAATTTAATATGGCCGCCGCCACAGAATAGCGCATTTCATATTGTTTCACAACCCCCAGAATGTGTCTGTATGTCTTTTCTAGTAGAATACATTAAAGCCATCATCATATCAGCCATAAGAAGTCCACTGCTGGACATAGGCCTCCCCCATGGATTTCCAAAAAGACCGATTGGAAGCGGCTTGCATCCAGCGTCTTCCCGCCACTTGTATGAGGTCATCTGTCCATCTCGTGGCTGGTCTTCCTACGCTGCGCTTGCCGATACGTGGTATCCACTCGAGAACCTTTCGGCCCAAATAAAACCTTTAATGCCATTGCCTACATTATTATCTTTCTTTTGAATAAAACCATTTAACTTAAAAAGTTTTTCTAAGTACTTATTTTGCCACTATAGAACTATAAGTAAACAGTGTGAGTGTTACGACGCAGGTATGACGAACGCGGAGGTCCTCCACCAAGTGGAGCACGGATACCGCATGCCGTGCCCGCAGAACTGTCCCGCGGCGCTCTACGAGATCATGATCGAGTGCTGGCACAAGGACCCGCTGAAGCGGCCCACGTTCGAGACGCTGCAGTGGAAGCTGGAGGACTTCTTCACGATGGACAACTCGGAGTACAAGGAGGCGTCCGCCTACTGAGCCCGGCCTTCCCTGCCGCCCCACCGACACGCGCATCACCATCACATCAACAACTGTGTGAGTACCAACCGCCGGCCTCGGCGTCGTCTCACTCACGGTTTGAAGCTTATTAACCGACTTCCGAAAAGGAGGTTCCCAATTCGGCATGATAACGTCTTATAATTCGATGAGCGCCGACTGCACGCACGAAAAAGCATGACTCATTGTCGATGTCATGTCATGAGCAGAGCGTGCAAACGAGAGCGAGGAACAAGCGATAGAGAGGCACGATCTGCCTAAGCGTTCGGCTTGTGACGCATCTATCATGACGTTATCACGTAAAATTATCGTCCGTAAACCGACTTTACAGGCAACCATTTTTGTTTTGTTTTTGTATGTTTGTTCAGCGATTACTCTGCCAATTATGCATTGTTTTTGATGTTTTTGTTTGATAGGTAATACCTCAGAGGTGGTACCATATAAATTTTATAAAATTGGTTCAGTACTTTGATTTTTATAACAAAGTAACTGAAAAAATGTCGTCCAAGTAAACAAATTGCGCATTTTGAAGTCAGTTTTTTAAACTGTAATTATTGGAAGCAGGGTAATTCTGCCACCTGTGTGAGCTCGTCTGTTTACGTTTGGCTGGTTTACCTACATTGTTTTTACCAGTGTATGGTCTCCACTTGAGGACTTATGGCCCCATCAGCCATCAATTCTACGTGCTTTGTGCCCGTGGACAGGGCACCTCAACTTCAACTTGCTAATCCGCTGTGCTATGTCGTTGACTTTTATACGTCTACATATCTCACAACATCGGACATCAGCTGCTGTAACTAGTAGTTTTTTTTCCAACTAGGAATCATGGTGCGTTTATAAAATTATGTACTATATCACTACTGTTTGATTTTTATTGTTTATTTTATGTCGCATATAAAGTGTTAGTCATTGTGTTTGTATAATCATAGAAACACGTGAGATACACGTTCAACGTCGTTAACACACGTCATATTTGCAATCTTCTTTGTTGCACCGTCTCGTGTGTGACACAATGTCCAATCTACCGAAGAGAATGCTCCATCATCGACCGCATTACCGCTTTCAATTGATCATTACAGCAAATGAAGTATGACATCAGCCCGCGGCGGTCCGAGCGGCATTGCGCTACGACAACAAGAATCCAAATGTACTAGAAACATTCCAACACTTGCATTTGACACGTTTTGTCTATTTGAATTTCCGTTTCAGAGACTAGGCATTGCGTGGAACGGTTATTTTCTGGGTAAACAGCGCAATAACACATCGTCGCTTTCCATAAACGGGCTTATGAACGGTACTATTGTGAAAAAAAAAGAAATAACAGAACAGTTTTGGTCGATTTTGCAATGAGCCAGTTTGGAGCACTGAAGCATCAAATTAGTGATTCATGCTGGTCTCTGTGACTTTCACTTCATCATTAGTCGTGTTCGAAATGTCATATATTCACCAAAGCGTACGCTAAACACTGTACGGACCGATGTTGTAAAATAATCACTAAACAAGCTCTTATTTCTTGCACGGTACGGTGCTTGCTAAAGGCAAACAAGTACGACTTGAAATCGCTGATAAAACAGCATCCGAGCTAGGAAACTAAACAGCCTAGGTGGATTTGTTGCAAAAAACTTAGGCTATGTTATTGAATCACTCTGTATGTATGTATGTGGGTATGTATATTTCTATATGATCGCCTACAGCCTAAACGGCTTGACCGATTTTAATGTGTGTCATAGGTTATATTTTTTTGTAATAATAATAATACATATCTCGCATAAATAAATAAAAAATGCGTTTTTCGTAACCTCCAACGAACTTTTTCGTAATTTCCTAGATGATTTCCTAAGAATGCGCATATTGCGCATTTATAATCATTTACAGCGATTTTACGCATACTTTCTCACAAAAAACGTAAACTCCACAGGTATATCAAGCGTAAAGAAATCGTAAGTTTGACTGCATAAACTGCTTTTCTGCAGTCGGGTATATTGTTTTTCTTTTAACATAAATTGCTATTTTTAAATGCCATCATGCTACCCTACTAATTGCACACGCAGTAATCGATTAAATAAAGAAATAGTCTAGTAAAAATTGATCCGTTTGTATGAAGCAGATCACAGTATTTGCAACTGGGGGGATTCTTTGAAATTATGATAGGAATAATGAGGGTCATCATGTTATCCACTGATTGTCGTTTCCAGACACCAGGGCTGTACCACATGCCGCCTGAGCTGATGCTGCACAACAGCACGTCTATGCAATACCTGCAGATGCACCCGCACCCGATGTCGCACTCGACGACTCTGGGGCAGATGCAGGCGGCGCACCAGGCCAGCATCCAGGCCGGCATGCAGGCGAGCCAGGCGAGCTTGCACCAAGCGAGCCAGGTTAGCCTGCACCAGCCGGCGAGCGGCCACCAGCAGGGCGTCGCGCGCGCGTGCCACCACCACGCGCCGCGGCACGGCTACCGCGCGCCCTGAACACGCCGCGACGCACCACACGCCACGCCTCCCCACCGCTCGACACGTCCACAACTCGACAACGCTCGACACGTCGACGCCTCGACGCGGACATTTACTGCTGTTACGGAACGGAACGGAACCGACTCACGGATACATAGTGTGCGTCTCTTGATGGATATATAGTATGCGTCTCTTTATGGTATAGGGATATTGACTGATGTTTATTTTCAACCGACTTAAAAAATTAGGAGGTTCTCAATTCGTTTGTATTATATTTTTCAAATGTTTATTACCGCGGTCACCAATTTCGTTTTTTGTTTTATAACAAAATAACCAGAAAATTTATTTCATCAAATTGCGTGATAAAAAGTCGGTTGTTTCAGTTTTAACTATAATGAAATTATGTTACATCTGACAGTTTTCGCGAAAAGAATATAATTAAACGTTGTAACAATACTGAAAAAAAAAATTTAATTGAACCGAAATTTAAATACTAAGATGTAAGTTTTTGGTGGGGAAAGAGAAGGGATTTTTCTGTCCCTTTTCTTAAATTCATACTGTATATGTATAGAATGAGTATGGCGCACTCGGAAACTACATATATCACTGCGTTCTCTGTCTGCTAAAAATCAAAATGCTTATTGATAGTCTCACTTTATGTTTTTTGGAGAGAGAAAAATCAGTCAATATACCTATTAGAAGTAACACAGACAGAAATGTGTGATGTAACTCGATTTTTTGTAACAGATATTATTGCATAGATATCTGCGCATCCGCTCTTAAACATAGAGTTGAAGATGTTGATGTCTAAGAAATGTTGATGTTGGCTTGTGACTTGTTGAAAAATCGTGTTATAAACAATCTGGATATCATTGTTACGGTAGGGATAACATTATTCTAATATTAGACGCATAAATAATCGAAAACGCTTCCGGCCCTCGTCTCCTCAATATCTCGATGTCCACGTACTTATTGAATAAACGGACAATCCGACAGGCTAGCGGGCGAGCAGCCCGACCTAATAGTAAATAGGTACCTTAAAATTAAGGTCCTCGATGTAGACTTTGGTATCTGTATCCTATGTCATCGAACTGTCATTTAACAGATACCCACATTTTCCTTACTTTAGACGCTCCCCGAACGTTACATTCCCAATTTTAGCGGAGATATCTCCGATAAAACGCTCCAGTAGATCTCGGGGTTTAATCTGAATGGTCATAAATTTTACCCATTTTTTTTTTTTGTTTTTTTTTTTTGTTTTTGCAAGGCGAAAATCACGAGTTATGACAGCGACGTAGATGTAATAAGGTTTGCTCTTCGATCGGTATAAGTTTAGTTAGACTGTTCTACGAGTTTTCTAAATATATTTAGCGTAACTATTTAATGTTAACTTTTACAGTTTTTTCGATTTATCAAATAAGCCCCCCTTTATAGTACGACCGTCGTATATAATCGTGAAGTCGTTGTGAGAGTATTTGCGAGTGTATAGCGCCTTTAGTTTTTAATTTGAAATTTGGCAATACAATCTACATATCAAGTTATATTTTACGCGTCGCGCTTAGTTTCAATTCGGCGGCGGGCAAAGCGCCGATCGCAAGTTTATTTGCGAGCATGTTCGCTTCGCCGCTAGTTACGGATACGCCGATATTGTTTGTGGCGGTGTGACAGGCCATAACATGTACGTTAGAGAGGCGACGTTCGTTTACAAACAGTTTGTATCTGGACATAGGTGGCGCTATGGTGTGTATTAGTGTGTGTTGCGGCGAGTACTCGCCACCGGTGCGTGGTTTATGTGTGCGTGATATGGAGGAACTCTAGGCTCGGCAGGGATAGGAAGAGCGTGACTCTTCGCGAACGTTGTAAGTTTAAACGAGTCGCAGACAGATAGTAGGTATTTTCACCTTCGTATACCATGTTAAAGAGTAGATTAACGATATTGGTGATAGATGCCAAATAATCCTAATAAAGAACTGAATTTATATACATTAACTGTTCTGAGGGTATTTAGAAATTAGAATTTTATTTAATTACCGCGATAGGCTTCGTTGGAATGGAAGTGAGTCATTCTTATTTATATTTTATATACGATGTAATTGATTAGACTTCGTTTGTCGCGTATTTATTTGTCTTCCTCTAATCGCTGAACACTTGTGCTCAATTATTCACCGTTCGTAGCTTTCATTCGACTGGACCCCGGACACGATATCGTTTCAGTGCCAATACATTGTTTTTAAGTTATGTAAAGGTTTGATGTTGCAATGTAATCGACATGTATCTACGACACAAACAAAACGTATTTAATCATTTTACTTTTTAAGATACGGTTGGCCTAAGTAAATAAGTATTTTTGAACTTGTAACTTTTGTATCCTTAAATTTATAGATCATAAGTTAGTGTATCGTAGATACTAAAAATATTAATGGACACGTAACGGCCGATATCACATTATTGTGCAATATCTATGTTATACACGATCCGGTGCTTTTTTATTAACGAATCTTTAAGAAATAATTTTACATCCTCAGAACATTTAACACTAAACGAGAAGTAGAGTCGGTGTTTTAGCTTTGAAATACAGTTTATTTGAAGATTGTTTTTACTATAATAAAATATTAAAGACATTGCAACAGTTAATGTGGTTATTGTAAATTGTTTTTAAACTTGTACATAGAGCCGATAGTAGATTCGATGGTTACAGTATACTGAGTGATATTATATTGTTGGTATTATGGTTTTTACACTAACTCAGCGGAATATCTTCACTGTATCATTCCAATTGGTTTCATTGTAACTATTTTATTTTTTTACTATTCAAAGGCACTTTTACCATGTACGTCAGGATAACTTTATAAACGAAAACGGAAAAATTAAACTTAGGTTTTTTTTTTAAACGTTACCTAAGTTAAAAAAAAAAAAAAAAAAAAACTTGTAACGGTAAACGATTCTTCGGATCACGATTAAAAATAAAATCGCACAAATAAATTAATGTTCGGGATATACAATTAAGGTGCCTGAAAAAAATATTGCATTTTGTACGTCACAAAACACGGCGCAATCTGATAACGAGTAATTGGGCCCCGTCGTATCGGAGAGGCGCGTCTGGTGGTGTATTTTTTATTCCCTTCCGTCTCCCGCCCACACGGCCCATCTGGGTTCAAACACTCGTTGTCATATTGCTCTCACTCAACCACAGGATACCCGCTATAGATATCGCATTGACATTTTGTTTCGATCCAAACGTAGCAAATTATAAGGGTGGTGAATGGTGACCGACCGGAGTTCGTGGCGAGCTAATCTCAGCCTAGAAGACGTGATTGGACGTTGATTATAAATTGTCAATTTATTGCTAATTCTAATTAAACAATTTTTAACGGATTTATCGCGTATATTTTACAATGTGACAAAACTGGTTTTAATAAAGAATCAAATTTGTAAATATTATTTTTTGAAACAAAAAGTTGTCCACAAACATCCACCTACTCGGACTCAACACAGTCACACAGCTATTTGTAAGCTGTTCATTAAAAAAAAACAACCAACGAACTTCGGTCAGTCACGGTCACGGTTCTAATACGAATTTCAATTCGCTGTTTCAAGGTTGCGACTAACAATGTACCAAAGAAAGTGAATCCTCATAGGCCTGTTTTGAACGATACGTAATCTCCTAATTATGGGAACTTTCGTTGCAAAAGAAGTTTTTTTACGAGCGGGCGACTGATTTGTTATTTGGTTCGTAGATCTTTTGTGCGCCACGCCTAAGACGGATTTCCGAGAAGCGTCAAGGGTTCCAATCTTTAAAAAATCTGAAATAGTGTTTGTTACCTTGTTATACTTCCGAAAATTATTGTAAAATAAGAATAGGCAAATAATTTCTTCTATCGAAGACCCATGCCGCTAGAGCGTTTATCTTTTACAGAAGACCGTGACGCTCAAAAAGTTAAGTTGTTCAGTGACTTATCGATTTCTCGAATGCGACATCTATAGTGGGTAATCTGTGCTCAACGCACTGTGGATATTGCACTAACGTTGTATAGTATAAACACACGAGTTTACCTTTTGGACTTGTTTTTTTGTAAATTATAAATTGGATGTTTGAAAGCTTAGGTACGAGTATGTCAGACTAGTATTACTAATACGAGATGTTGTTTTATTCGCCGTAAGATAATTCCAACATAATCATTTCTTTAATATTATGTGTATTACCTTCTATGTTAATTTATTTTACATTATTTAAGTCGTAGCTGTATAAACGCTTTATAGGCTTTTTGCTTATTGTATTCGCTAAGTTGCAGTGTTTATTAATTACGGATATATTATTTTAATAGTTAGCCAATTGAATCGTAAGGCGCCATCACAATTTATTAAAAGATCAATGAGATGCTTAGAGTAAGTCTTAAGATGAGTGTTAGGTATTATATACATTATATATTATACTAGGGTTTATTTAGTAATTGTTGCTGTGTTACACAACTAAATGGTTTGTGAGAAGTGTTGGCGTAATATGTGAGGTTGGAAATCAAGTGCGACTGATGTTAGTTGATACTGTTTGACAAGTGTACTAAGGTCTTAATAATTACCTCCGAGTATAAATTTAATCTATATTTAATTTTTCTCTTCGGCTTCTTATTCTGCCGTCATCATAAAGTACGTTCGGTACTGGCACTCGATCTCTTCGTTTTTTTTTTTTTTTATTCGGATCATTCATTTTTTTTATGATACGGCAGCGTAAATTAGCCTATAAGTATGGTTATGATTATAATATTATTATTATATTTCACTTATTTGTATAGATTTTTTTAACACAACAATAAATATAATTGTGAAATATGTATTGTTTTATTCAGACTAGATTTAAGTCAACCTAAGTAATATACCTCCAATACTGGTTCGAGTCTCACCGGATATCTACCTATTGGACATTTTGTGTATGTATAACCACATTGACAGGGTTTCTTTTTATCAAATAATAAGCAGTCAAGCGCAAGTATGACCGCCAACTCGCCTGATGTTAAGGGACCGTCGCGGCTTTTCGGAGTGCACTTGCCTAGAAGAAACCTATTCATTTGATATGATCACACCCAGATGGGTCAAAACCAAGTATCCATAAGCTGAGTGAAATGTCCATAAAATAATAATACGTCCAAAATTCCGATTCTGTCATAAAATAACGTAATATGTTATCGACAAAATAACTGTGTACTGGGGAAAATTATTTCATATTGAAAACATATGTATTTCCATAAAAACTATTATGTAAATGTTTACAATTTCACGACACTACGTGGTCAAGCGTGAAGTGAATCATGTCAGTTTAAAAATAGTACAATTGGAATTTTAGCCATTTTGGTCTATGAACATTTTACTGTCTAGGCATTATTCGTTGTATGCCCTTGAGAAGAAAGTAACAAGTAAAACTGCTGATAAATTAATAAAACCAACAATTTTATTCATCTTACAAGTACTCGTTGTTAATAGTAGGAAAGTCTTTTTTACCAAAAGATAAAAGATTGCTTTTTTATATCATTAAAGCGCTAATCAAGAAACATCAAAATTGAATAAAGTTCATAAATCAGGGTTCTTCTGTTGCTTCTACAGGCACACATGCCTACATTACATTATTATATTAATCAGCTCATCACACACATTTTGAATCCTACCTCTACATTCAGTTGAGAATACATTCTCTTTCATTGCGCGGAGCAACGCTGTCTCTGTCTCTAGCCTTTGAACAATGCCTTCCACCTCACTATTATCTTTAACTTTTCTAGGCGCCGATTCTTCAGCCAATCTTTTATTACTTGCAACTTCATCGTTGTCTAATTTAACTTTTTTAGCCGCAGATTCTTCAAAATCACTATCGTTCTCGAACAATTTTTCTACATTATCAGCGAATTCGAAGTTTCCACTTGATTGTAATCTCTGTTCCGGCACATTTGAGATTACATCGATGGTATCTTTGCTTTCTAAAGGTTTGTAAACGTATTTAAAATTGTCATCTTTCATGTCCTCTACATTTATAAAATAAGGTTTATCTTTGATTTGAATCCAACTCTCGTGTAGCGAATTATCTGCGTTTAAAAGTATCCTATCTATATTTTTATGCGAGTAGTCTTTCATTGTGATAAACAGCTTGTGTCGAACAATTTCGTCTGTTCGATAGAGATGCGTAAATGCCGCTGTGAAATCGTCAAGTTTACCCTCGCAGATGTCTGTAGTCGCCAATTTGCAAAGAATGTCTATAAACAACAGCTTGAAGTCGGCGTCGCATTGTTGTATCATGCTGGTTACATAGTGGAGCATCTGAAAAATTATTACTTTTTTTGTAATAAATCCTTAGTTTGGATTGCGTTAATTAAAGAGAAATAAAACTTTTTGTGTGTGTAGGTATGTACCTATATTCGTCAATATCTTCGACGACTGTAAACAAATTTCGATGATTCCTGTGAATGATTATTTTTCTACTTAATACCTATACAGGCTTACTAACGTACCTAATAAAGATGAGTTAAATAAGTAATATACAGCTTTTAGGGAAATAAGATAACGATAAATTATCCGCAGATATTAATCGCATGGTGGTTAACGTGACTCCGTTTTACGTGTTGCTAGAAACGATGAAATCGGGATTTTGATCAAAATCTTAGAATATTGCAATTGCAGCAATGTAATATATCGTTATATAATTTCTATTATAAAAAAAAAAAAAAAAATTAATTGATTCATTCAAAAAGAGGCGTGTTATAAGTGACCTGTGTGTCTGTGGCATCGTAGCGGATGGACCGATTTTGATGGATAGTTTTTTTAGGAGGATTTCATCGAGAGTGTTCTTATCCTTGTGTTTCATCAAAATCACTTCAGCTGTTTTTTCCTGGGGTTTTTGAGTTTTCTAAACTCCTTTTAGAAAGAGTGGCACAGGGTCGCCTAATGGTCAGCGACAACCATCGCGTATGGACAACTGCAACACTAAATGTATTGTTGATGCTTTACTAGCCCGGAGAGGTGTTTTTAGATACCCTTTTAAAGTCAAATGTCAAAGAATGACAAAGAGCCTTTAAAAGAAAAATAAAAAATAAAAGAGCATTCCCCTTCTTACTGGGCTGTGGAAGGGAAAATCGGAAAAATATTGATAATTGATAAACTTTCGAGCTGTTCACAAAACGCGTGTAACGTAGACGAGTAATATTTCCACCTTTCAAAGGAAATAAAGTATGAACTGACAGACAACATGGAGAAAAACTGTTTATCTACCTTCCATGCTAGTAATCAATATTATTGTTTTGCTCCAATTCCGGCCTATGACCAAAGTTGTAGCAATTTCAACATAATCCTAATTTTATAATAATCCTGCAACATGTGCACGAGCAAACTGCTCTTCTAATATAGCTTCTAAATACAGAAGTCACGTTGAAACACGCATGGCTAGTCCTGTTTTACCACAGAATAATTAATAACAGAAAATTCACTCTGCAAGCGCAAGTCGAGCAGAGTCGAATCAAGCGCTTGCATAAGCGCTAAGTGCCTGCTCTTATATTAGCCTACACATACATAAATAATGCTTCTCGTTTTATCGTGTAGCTCTTATTCTCTTCAAGCATGTGTTAAAGTACTAAAGTGTCCGGTCGAGCCGGAACCTAAACTACAGAGTGCGTGTGGAATGAAAGTGACGCGTCTGCTTTAAGAGTTTTAATGCTGCGTAGGTCGTCAAAATTAGCCAATTTTGACGACCTACGCAGTATGGTATACCCATAGACTTAAAATCTACTACTTTGAATTTCTTTTCAATAGTTACGATTTAAATAATCTGCTCGGTGTGGATTTTGGGTATTTTTTTTTTTTTTTTTTTTTGAGGTATGTAATCGTTATTTTATAAAAATCAAATCATATTTCATTTGTTATACATACATACTAACAATAACTTAACATAAAATTTGAATGTAACTAAGTTAACTTGATTTTTTTATTGTGTTTTGTAATCTTATTCTGTGTAGGATTAATCCTTAACTTTCCAATGTGTAATTATCAAAGCGATTATTGCAAAATTATTCTCAAGTGTGTATCTCTATTATTCAAAGAAATTAAATATGGGTAAAAACCACAAATAGCACTTTGCTCCTATTATCAGACGGTTCGCAAAATGCAATTATCTATTTACCTCGACTAGGTACACGTTTCTCGTGCACAAGTGTCGCCACATGGTGTCCGTGAGTGCGATCAGCGCCTGCAGGTACTCATGGAACCAGACCGTGCCGGTGTTTACTCGCTCCATTGTAAACTCGTGCTTAGGGCACGTCCTCGACCACGCTCGCATGATGTAGTCTGCTATACTGCTGCTCTTGGCGAATGTACAAGTTGCGGCTACCCTCATTACTTTTATCTGTCAAATAAATTTAAAAAAAAAAGACTTTTAAGCCAGTTTTCATGTTTTACTATGGAACTAAGGTGGTTTTCAGACACTTTTAAATAAAAACTACGGGTCACTCACGTCTGTTTTGAATCGAAATATCAGACTATAGTTTCAACCGCATTCGGCGGGTCACTCGCAGTTTTTATTTAAAAAAGTGTTCGTGTTTTTCTCAGCAAACCCTTTAGTAATTTTCATTTGACACGGATGTCAAAAAAAAAACTATGAGTACCATAGTGTCATTGATAGGTTACTAGAATAGGTCAAAATTAACAAAATATCGTAAAAAAAATATCAGACTACATTTTTAGTGGGAATGTTAACTTGATAATAATTTTGATTATAGGTACATTTTCGGGAGAAAGGCGCAAACAATTTAATTGATCATTTTTTTAGAATTATTCTTATATAATCGCTTATTTGTACGACGGATTACATACGTCATTCTAATCAGTGGCACATACGCAAGTCGACGTCTGTACTAGGGCGGTCCGATTGAGGGGCGGGGTCTAAGTCACAGGGGTTCCTAAACTTTGCGCCGCGGGCTGCGACCTAGTGCGCCGGTATCAGCTGGCTCAATATAAACAATTCAAATTGCTCTTGTTGCATGTGCACTCCTTACGCTGTTGCAAATTAATGATCTCGCTCTTTTCAATTGTTGTGCCTTAGGTAGGCAGCTTAGCCTAGTATCATTGAAATCTATCCAACTTGCTAAAGCGCCGAGCCTAAATACTAAACCTACAAGTGCGCCGCAAACTAAAAAAGTTTGAAAACACCTGGATAAGAGAGAGGTAATTTAGAATTTTTCGGACCCAACCATCAGTTCTACATGATATGTGACCACTACCCACTACCACTTCAACTTGCTAATCCGATGTGCAATATCTTTAATACCAAAATCTAAATAAAGTTAAAATCTAATTAAGGTTCCTTGTTGAACTTTAGGTGCTGAGCTAGAGTTTAACAAAGATTTTTTTGCCTGTACATACCACTTTCGAAGGCTTACTATATATATATTTGTTTAATTTGTCATTTCCCTTTAAAATCTAATTCGTTTTGTTATTTTCTTGTTGCTAATGTAGGTAATATCTTAACACCTGTTGCCAACTAAAGACTGAATTCTAAATTTTATCTGTTAACATGGAATTAAGGCCCTCACGAGACAGGCTTGCCCTAGTGTGGGGACCACTAGAAAAGCATGCAATGCTTGTATTAAAAAAAACTTACTTACCAATTTATCAATATTTTCAGGTCTTATGTTACTGTTGAAACACTGGAATTCGATTTTCATTTTTTCAGCCACCACCGCCTCCGCTGCAGTCTTAGCTTCAGGCGGCAAGTCTTTGATCCCGAGCGCGGCCCAAAGAGACAAATTATCTTCGTCGTGTATCCGGAACTGCTTGCAGATCCTTATCTTATCATCGTTTTCCATTAGGCGGAATAACCTGGTGATTGTGTGTGTCAAATGGATTTTTTGAGGCGATTTATTGTACATGTTATGTTCTTCCAACTTCTTGTACATCGTGCAAAGCCATATCATTTGGTTGAACAGCAGTTGAGGATCGGAGTCTCTGTAATTTTTTTTTTTTGTTTAAGAGGTATTGGTAATGCGCCACGTCAGTCCAGCTTTTGGCATGACGACGCGTCGTCACCAACAGGGACCGGCAGGATTCAAATAAAACAGAGACAGCGCTCTACAAAAGAATGACTTTCTCATTCTTTTGTAGAGCGTAGAGCATGTATACATATATGCTCTAATAAACTCTCCTGTCACGCATACTTTCTATACAAAATATGTATAACACTTTCACACTACATCGTTGCGAAAAAAAAAGAGTTTGATTTCTTTCGCCATTACAGAATTGGTTGCATTGTAAAAGTTACTAATGACCCCTTAAAGTATATCCACAAATTACTGTTTTCAATAGGTAATTAAAACGACAATAATAGGTAAAGATAATCTTATAACAATAGATATGAAAGGTAAAAAATCTGCGAGAACAATAGGTTACGTTATGTTTGTGTTCATTTAATTGCGTTTAATAGCTAAATTGTTTTTAATCGCTATTTTGATTGGAGCAGATCCTGTTAGACAAAATTGCTCTGTAACAGCTGCGTATGCGCATTTCACTGCAGCTAAGTTTTTATAATAACTGGAAAAGTATAGTAATGGTTTATCGTAAAAAATAAAAATTTGTAAATATATTTTAATATCAAATGATGCCCAAGAAGTAATTTTTTCATTCGCAAGTTTTTCGTACAGATATGTATATTTTGCTCTAATAATAGTAGGTAGTAAAAAATAAATCTGTCAAGCATAAAATAAAAAAATAAAAACTTTCAACGAAATTTTAATTTTTAAACACATATGGGACTCTGACTGATAGTATGTTTGAAAAGAGAGCTGTCGTGGCAAAAAACGGGAATTGACGTCTTGATTGTGTCGCTAGTCGAACAAAATATTGAAATAAGCACATCAGCGCCCTCAATGCCACATTAGTTATCTTTCCGAACAGACTATATCTGAGGTCTGGGGGCAAGGTAGTGGCCCCGGCCAAGTCGAGCAGTAAGGCCACGTGTGCCATCCTTTTCTCGAAGCCATTCAGGGCACTTTCGACCCCCTGTGGATAAAGCTAGAAGCCTGAAATTTCAGAGACAAAGAGAATATAATAGTACTAAACATATTTCCAAAGTCATTCTAATTATTAAAGAAACAAATATGTCTAATATCGATACGGTCGCTACAAAAGTTGTTAATTAACTAATTAGTTCACAATTTTTTACAAAATAGTTGGATAAATGCTCTCATAAATCAACTAAATTAGTTAACCGACTTGGTTTTAGATTAGATCTCACAACGATTTGTGGTAGAAGAGCTGCGTTGCGAGACTTGGCTTTTGTACATATTATGTTTATGGTGGGATTGGAGTTACCTAGCTAGATGCAAAGACGTCCAAACGTTAGAAGAAAATAAAGCGCTGATATGATCCGTGCTAAGTATCGCTTGAATCATGTATTTCTCTAGAAGACAGTATTCTTCGCAATTCAGAGTCAACGCCATCGCTACCGTGTGTATAAGCAAATGCTCAAATAAACCGTTATTCTTCTGGCTGTGAGCAGACCCTACAGTTACATCTATATTCCATGAATTACCTGAAAATACATTACAATAATTATTTATTGTACAAAAAACTGAAACAACTGATTTCTAAATACGCAATTTCGTTTAATTGAATGACATATCTTTTTTCAGTTTTTTGTTTTAAAAACCAAACTCCTTAAACGATTTTGAAAAAAAAAATATAAGACCACCTCTGAAGTATAACAGACAAAATAAAAAAAATCACACAAAAAACACACTCGAATTGTGAACCTCCTCTTTTTGAAGTCTGTTAAAAATATAATAAAACTACGCCAGAAGAATACTAAAATGTGGGCCATGTCCACGGTTTTCAGCTATCTCTGTACTATTTTCGACTACTGTTACAAACAGAGAGAGAGAGACAGTTTCCCTTTTTAAACGACTTCGACTTCCCTTTTTAAAAAAGGAGAAAGTTATATGTTCGATTGTATGTATACATATATTTTGTATGTATACATATATGTATTTATATATATTTTTTTTTCTCTACGTATTCTCATCGATTTTTTTATCAATTGCGGACCGATTTTGAATATACCTTTTGCGTAGGATTCAGCTTAGAGATGGTTTATGTGGTGGGTGAATCTTCTGTACCTATACTATTAAATATTTTGTGCTGATGTATCAACTAGCAAAATTTTCTTTCGTCATTCCGAATGTTTAATTTTATTTAAAAAAAAATTAGTAAAAACTAAAAACGGTCAAGAGATGGTCGAGACAAAATATTATGCTTAGAAAGATAATTTTGCTACGAAGCCATAATATGTAGGCCGATTTTGATATTTGGCAGAAACATTCGATACTTAATTATTATTAATTAATTACTTAATTATTATTTTGAATATGAGCAGTAGACCTTGCGAGCACATCCTTTTTGTAACAAGTATTCTTGCAAATGTATGTGCTCACGTGGTCTACCGTAGAACTACTAGTACCTACTTACATTTTGGTAAAATATTGTAGAGACATGTAATTAATTTGGATTTCCTGAGACTCTGGTCTATACGGCCCTGCGCTGCACAATCCATCACAGATGTTATTGTAAGAACAAATCCAAGGAAGTTGCCATCCCTTTTTATTCTGTCTATATCACAATCGAGCAGAACCTGAAAAAAGTTATGAGACATCCTCTTATGTAGGCAATAGATACCATTCAGACGCACTAAGCGTTTCTGTTCCACTTTTTGACCGACTTCAAAAAGAAGGAGATTAACAATTCGGCAATATTTTATTTTTTTAACTGACTTCCAAAAAGAAATAGGTTCTCAATTCGATTGTATTTTTTGTATGTTTATTGCGCGATTACTCCACCAATCATGACTTGATTTTGATGATTCTTTTTTTGTTTGGCAGGAATTAAGAGGTGGTCCCATATACATTTTGTTTTTTTTTAACAAAATAACTGAAAAAATGTCATCCAAGTAAACGAAATTGCGTATTTTGAAGTCGGTTGCTTCAGTTATTTAACTTATAATTATTGTTTTTTTTTTCTTTCATGTTTGTGTACCGCACAACTCCGTCAGTTATAAATCGAATCGAATCGAATTGAAAAAATATTTTTTGTTTGAAAAGATATACTTCAGGTTGGTTCCATAGAAATTTTATCAATTTCAAAAATATATATATATTATATATTTTTTATAAAAATATATTAATATATTTTTGGTTCAGTACTTAGGTTTTTAAAACATAATTTTGAAGTTGATTAAAAAAAAAACTATGTAAGTATCATTATTTATTGAGAACAGCAGAGGTGTACAATGCTCTCCCGTTGTCTGTTGTCCCTACCGCGCACAGCCTAGAGTTGTTCAAGAAAAAATGTTCCTAGACAAGAGTGTTACATCCTCAACCTCATCATCACTTCCCATCAGGTGAGATTTTAGTCAAACGTAAGCCTAGTTTGTTGTAAAAAGAAAATAGTCAAAGACACCGAATCCAGTAAATGATATGATAGATTAGGGAATATGCTGCTTAGTATCTTCCCTAACAGACATAATCTTGGATTTTTCAAGACTTGTGTGATCTTCTAGATCTACGTGATCCATCCTCGACCATCAGGCATGTTAGTTGTCAAACGTAGGTCTATTTAGTATGAAACAAGACAAGTATAAGTATAGAAAACTCAAAACCCTCGACAAAATCGGAAGAAATACTCTTTGAAAAAAAAAAAAAAAACTAATTCAAAAACGGCCCATCTGTTTGAGAGCTACGATGTTCTTAGGTAAACAAGGTTTTCTCAGGTTTTAGCAATTGTTACTTATTGAAAAAAAAAATAGATTTTTTTTTGTTAAATACACGCGATAAATCTGTTAAAAGTTGTTTGATTTCAACAGTACACGTTTCGCAACCTTCAAAAATATGAAAACGCGACAACCGTAAAACCACTTCCCCGCTCCAAGCACGGATAAAACCGTGCAATGCAGACAACAAAGGCATTATAATGTAAATTGTAGCGTTAACTCACATTCGCAAACGATTCCGCGCACAATAGCTTCTCGAGCAGACATTCGGAAGGACTCACTATGAGGTTTGTGAACTGAGTTCTCACATCTGGCGTCTGAAGGCAAGCTTCAACACTGGTTCTAGAATGGAAAACAAAAGTTAGCGTTTCCGGTCCCGCCGACGTTTGAATAAAGAATTTAAATATATCCTCGTCGTACTACTTTTCAGTATTCCGAGGGTCATGCCTGATGAGTCAGGTGAGCGCGCGGGTTTCGCTAGGGGGGGGTCATATAAAATAGTAGACACATGAAGGGAACACTCGTAACCGTCAAGTTGGCCGTGACTTACGCAAGACCGAGGACTCCTACACTTATCAGCAAGATAGTATTAGATACAGTGAGAAAATTTTACTGGTCGTGTGACGTGTCCAAAAAAATATCGTACGCCTTAATATTTTTCTTAATAAATCCTAAAAATCTGACTTAATACTCCATCAAACAAACCCTCTCCCCCTCAGCCGAGCTTAATCAGTTAATCAGCTATTCGCAACATAATCGCATTTTTTTTTACCTCTGACGCATCTATTGAAATCTTCCCTTCGGTCAAGAACTCTAAAATCATTCGCCACGTTTTGAATTTAAACAAACAAAACGCCGGAAAAATATCGTTTCGCTCCCATGTTATACCATCGCTCAACACCAGTCGAGCTGCGAGAGGGTGTCTAGCACAGAATTCGTGACTTTAATTACATAGGGCTTGTGTCTAGATTCATTCCGACGAGTGTGAAGTGTGTGAGTTTCACGACCTTATTCCACCCTCCCCATTCCACTACAGGACAAGAATGTCGGCACATTACTACCCATTTCTCATTATAATGATATCATTGCTGTAATAAAATTCCGTATTCAACGATTTCGGCCCACGTTCTAGATGCGTACTGCACGTGTTTAGGATTCTTTGTCGCCTTCTCTGTTTCCTGAGAGTTATAATCTCGGATGTTTCAGGACTAGAGTGTATATATCCTCTAGATAGACGAGCTCCATCCTCGGTCACACAGTCGCTTATCATCAGGCGAGTTGGTGGACAATCGTATATCTATCCAATATAAAATAAAGAGCTGGCGGTCAAGCGCAAACTTATCAAAGAATTAAAAAAAAAGACGTGTGGCACTCGGAGACTGCCGCGGTAAAGCTATTGCATAATAGCTTTACGCGCGGTGTGTTAGGTTATTTTCGTTACGGAATTTCTGGATTCGGTCTCCACGCTCAAGGCCCGCGATAGAAGCTATGCAATAGCTTAAAAAAAATACAAGTGTGCGGCAAAGTTCTTTAAATCTTGGTGACTTTGTATAATTTGGACTCACAAATAAAATTATGTAGTAAATCTTTGTAAACTTACTCATGAATATAGAACAACATACTAATAACATTGTTATATTCTTTTATAGTGGCATGATCGAATATGTCGCAAGTCTTCAGTAAAGTCTTCAGTAAGAAATTAGCGACCTTCAGCGATCGATATACAATTTTTTCGCCCCCATTCGCCTGAAAATAATACAATGAATTACTATTTCATTATACTTTTATATTATTTCAGAACAAACATCCATGTTAATTATTCAAATGATTGACGTGAGGATCGAACCCACGACCTGCAGCTTAGAAGACAGCCATACTACCAACTGAGCTGTGAGGCTGTCTAAAAGTTTTAATAATAAATATAAGAAGCATTTTTTTAGAAGTGATGATATAGTTAAAGTTTATATGTTTATAATGTTTATAAATATAAAGGAGTGGAGAATACTAAAAGGTATATGTAAGTAATGCGCCGTGGTTTCGTCCGTAGCGATGAATATGGTATGGATAAGGAGTGTCTAAGAACTGATGGCCGATGGGGCCGAAAGGTTCTCGAGTGGAGACCACGCACCGGCAAGCGCAGCGTAGGAAGACCAGCCACGAGATGGGCAGATGACCTCATACAAGTGGCAGGAAGACGCTGGATGCAAGCCGCTTCCAATCGGTCTTTTTGGAAATCCATAGGGGAGGCCTATGTCCAGCAGTGGACTTCTTATGGCTGAGATGATGATGATGAAGGAGTGTCTAAGATCGCACCTATCTCCGATTCATATTTCATAACGATCGATACAACTGTTTAGTTGTGAAAAGGCAACAAACAGAGACCAATATCTACAATTAACCACCAACTCGCCTGATGTTAAGCAACGGTGTGGCCGAGGATGGAGCTCATCAATTATGAATTATCATAAATTGGAACTAGTAACCCCATCTGTTCAAAATTTATGTCAACTAATTAAGCCTAATATATTTTGGGTAGGTAGTGCGCTTGTCGCCAGAAAATCCCGCATTTTTTCATTACAAAAGATACCCGTTTACACCCCAATATATCAAAGTTATACTCTAAATTATCTAATTTCGTTAAGTTAAAAATAATAATAGGCCAATAAGAATAGTGCAGTCATGGACAGATAAAATTTCCTATGACACTACAAATTAAGCCAAGTAGTAGTTAATAAGTAAATATTAAAACCGGCCAAGTGCGAGTCCGACTCGCGCACGAAGGTTTCCGTACCATTGTCTATAAAAACGGCATAAAAATCACGTTTCTTGTATGGGAGCCCACCTTAAATGTTATTTTTATTTTAATTTAATTATTTATTTTTAAAGTGAATAACATAACTCAATATTCAGTGAATATTTCAAGCGTCTATCTGTTGCCGTTATCAATATCGAGCAAAAACGAGCAAAAAAATTACGTTTGTTGTATGAGAGCCCCCTTAAATATTTATTTTATTCTATTTGTTGTTATAGCGGCAACAGAAATACATCATCTGTGAACATTTCAACTCTCTAACTATCACGGTTCATGAGATACAGCCTGGTGATAGAGGATGGACGAAATACAGCGGAGTCTCAGTAATAGGGTCCGGTTGTTACCCTTTGGGTACGGTATCCTAAAAAAACGTTTTTTTTTGCTATCACAGTTCCAATCGCTATCTACATTCTTTTGTGAAAGTGAAACTAAAACAAAAACCTTAAAAGCCTCAATAAAGCCAGCAACTAATAACTAGCATTAACTGCAGAAAAAGACAACTAAAGCTAATGCCAATCCTATAAATAAGAAATGCTAATTACTATTTAGTTTCCGGCAGCCTAGTGGTGAGACCGTCTGACTTGCGATCTGCAGGTCCTGGGTTCGAATCCCACGGCACGCACCTCTGTCTTTTCGAAGTTATGTGCGTATTGTTGATTGCCGCCAACTTCAAACGGTGAAGGAAAAACATCGTGAGGAAACCTACATGTCTGAGAGTTCTCAATGATCTTGAAGATGTGTGAAGTCTGCCGACCCGCACTTGGCCAGCGTGGCAGACTATGGCCTAACCCTTCTCACAATGAGAAGATGGCCCGTTCCCAGCAGTGGGACAGTTTGTACAAACAGGGCTGATAAAAAAAAAAAAAAAACGATTTACCTTTTATAAAAGCCTACCTCAACAGCAACTTGAATTTTACTCCTAATCAGTTGACAAAGAACCAACACGCAGGCTTGGAAGACACCCGTGTTTGCTAGCATCGCCGAATACTTCTCATAAATTGCTGTGATAGTCTTCCATTGTACAGCCATCGTCTTTACATCGAGCGCTTGCACCGTATCAACTATTCTCAGATTTATATCTAGAGCTGAAATAAAATATAATAGCACCTATCTAATAACCTGGTTATGATTGCAGTTAAAATCGATATATACCTAATAATAACAACACCGCAGGGGCGGCTTTATGGCCAGCCGTTGGTGAGGGGCGACACCGCGTACCCTGGAGACAGCTTTTTTTTTTAACACGAATATGTTCGCGTTTGACCACCAACTCGCCTGTTGGAAAGCGAAGATGTGGTCGAAGATGAAGCACGCAGACTTAGAAGATACCTATTCACTCTCGACCTTGAAAAGACCAATGTTGTAATTCTCAGGAAACAAAGAAGCCGGCAATTTGTTCCACTCTTTCACTGTACCGATAAGAAACGTAGAATTAAACCTTTTAGTAATTGCTTGCATTGACTAGACAGCTGGATGGTGGAAACCGCAAGAGCTATACCTATAAGCTCCAAGCTATAAGTGTTAAAGGCCATAACACCTTTCGATGTCTCAATAAGATAAAGATAGCTGTAATTTTTTTTTTTTTAAACAACCTTTTATTTAAATGCTCTAAAACGAAGAAAATAAACTTTATATTGATATAAATAAAAGCTTGTCGCGAGATTTCAAACAACATCGTACCTATCTACTAAGTAATATTTAATTCCAACAAAAGACTTAGATGCATTCTTATCATTTGCTTAGAATTAAAATTAGTTTGTTCTTTTGAAAAAAATAATTATATGTTTATATTCTCGCGACAAGCTTTTATTTATATTGTAATATCTAACATAAAAAAATAAAAAGAATATAAGATCATAAGAAAATAAATATAAAATTTATTTTCTTCGTTTTAGAGCATTTAAATAAAAGCTTGTTTTAAAAAAAAAAAAATTGTTTACTAGACAAAAAAAAGAGTGCTTGTCAAAACTATTCAAACGAGTCCAAACTCGACGGTGTTATCTTGTTTAGTTTAGGAGTTCCTATGGCCACCTTCCGACGCCATCTTGAGACCTGCTTCATGGTACCATATTATTTCATTGTCACCGAAGTTACGTAAGTAAACCAAATTTCAACCTAATCTAACGACAGGGTGGTTCTAATTTAACTCGCAATATTTGTCCCATACTAACAGGGCAAGTTGAATAAAAGCTTTTAATGAATTAAATAAATACCCTTAACCACGCACGTCAATGTTTCTTCTCTGTAGCCAATGTGGCGCCTCCACATTTTCTGGGAGGCGAGTCATCAATATTTTCGTATAATGAGACGAAATTAGCAGATGCCACAGACAAGTACCATAAAAACCAGAAATGCTTGAGGGATTAATGGAATTACTCAAATGACACTAATATGTGAAATGTTTGTACTTTTCGCCCAAATTTGACTTAAAATGGTAAAATGCCTCAATAAATGGACATAAGATTCTCTTAAGAAAGTCCAGGAAAATTAAAAAATCGCAAATCACAGTTTTACCCATGATTTCAAGTTTTCCTGAAGAAGAAAGGTCCTGAGAAAGTTAGTTCTGAATAGCTATACCTTCTAACAATATTGTTTTTTCCTCCTTGTCTGACAGATTGAACACAAAATGTTTCTCAAGCACCGTTAAATAAGCCAACTGTAATTCATGGCAGCTCTTGAACAAATCCTTCGCCTCCTTCTGTACATGGGTCAAGTTATTTCCATACACAGGTTCACTGGAAAATAAAGAAATTACAACTAAATCATAATGAAAGTTAGTAATTAAAATTAATTTAAATTAAATAGTGATTAAGTAGTAATAAGGTTACTTTGGAAATAAATGTCTATTTATTATTTTATTGAAAACAAAATAGTGCATGTTGGGCTACATAAAGAAGTAGTTCCACTTCATTATATGCAGACTTAGACGGCTACTTGTTTGATAGAACATTTTGGATTTGAATGGAATTCATACAAAATTTGCCTCTCCATGAACTCAAGCAATGTCCGAAAATATTTTAATAAAATGGAATAACTTGTAAAGATATAAAAAGTGTTTCTTAAAGTAGTTTAAATTAATAAATAAAAGCATAAATTAATTTTTGAGCAGCAGCAGTGGACTTTGCGTGGCTGAAATTATGATGATAAAATAAATATATCTTTATTGTACACCTAAAGGATATAGTCTAAGGACACAAGTTTAATTTTTATTTGATTATAAAGATAATAAAATTAAAATAGTTAATTTACATAGATACCCATTGTTTAAATGGCTAACTTATCAAACAAAGAAAAATATAGTACACACCTGTCTTTACAATGTGAAAACACATTGGCAATAATGAAAGCTACTGATGTAGGGAATGTTTTCATCACAGTGCAAGTTGTTTGCCCAGTTCCGATGATAACATTGATGGAATTAGACAACAGTCTGAGCAGACTCACAGCATCATTCATATACTCAATCAGTTTGGAGATACATACTTCTGCCTCTGATAATAGTGATGTTACCACATCCAAGCTCTGAAAAGTAAAACATAAGTCATTATTTGTTTTTACTATCAAAACTAAAATCTTAAAATATAGTCTGTCTGTCTCCAGGTTCTCAGCTATTTCTGTACCTCACAACAATAAGTACGTCTTTTTCATTATGGAAAGGAAACAAAGATACAGACAAAGAGACAGTTACTTTTGCTTTTATAACATTAGTTAGGATCTATTTGTAATTTCTTTCATTATCAATCACAACGATAACAAAACCTTATCATACAGTTTAATGAACCATACTATAACTTACCTCATAAACACATATCCTACAATCTCTGAGCAGGATGTCAAAAGAGGTGACCAGATCAGCAGCATCACAGCTAAATACTTCCTGTGTTTTATTTAACAGCGACTTGTAAGAGGCGGTATCCATCTGATATTACCAAGTCATAGAAAATACAATAAGCATATATCAATAAAGATTTAAAATATAATTACTATTCCTATTTAAGTCTTATTTAGGTAAATAAATTATGCACCATGATGAATATGGAAATAAATTATTTTGAGAATTAAAGAACTTTAATATTATGGTCTTTTTACTTTATAAACTCTTCATAGATGTGAAATTCATCTTAATACTTAATTAGTATTATTAGACTATGAGTGTCATTCACAGTTATTCCCAAAGAACATTACAATATAAGTTACTGATTAATTATCACGGGCAAAGAAAATTGTACTCTACGAGCTCACTGGGGGGTTATTCCGGAGTTTCCTGACACTTCCAGCAAAGAGATATATGACTCCCAGTTTACATGGAATAGAAACTTGTCCGTATATTAATAGAGTAGGTACTCTTTGAATGTAACTCGGGTTCTGTGTAGAAAGTCTTTTGTTTTCTTCTTCAAATCAAAACCAAAACAACACTATTACGATCAAAATTTCTTGAACACCATTGAGCTTGTGTCTTGTACCCGTATTAATCCTTAAATGTAAACAAGGATCATTCCCCTTTGATAATACAATCCTCTTTTTAGCATTTAGCATGATACAATCACAAATTATAAAGTAATAGGTAGGTATGTCCATGAAAAAAAGTTTTACAACACAACACAACAGGGTCCACAGAACTTGCACAGAACATTAAGGAAAGGAACTTACTTTCGCCCTTACCGAAAAACGTTACTTAACTTTAAGCAATGCTTACCATATTTTGTCAATTTCTCGCTAACACGTAATGACACTTGCGGAAAGAAGACAGAGAATTTAAGACATTGGGTAAAGTTAAGTAACGTTTTTCGGTAAGGCCCTTTATGTTTTACAACACTTGTTCTTGGCTGCTTCAGGGTTACCATTTCTACGGCAATTGCCGTGTTATACGGCAATTGGAGCCGCTTGCCATAAAAGACACGGTACACGGCAGATCATTGATTACCGTGTCATAAAACACGGCAATCAGCGCGAGAGAACAAATACACCAATTAAGTTGCAGGCAACAGCTACTCTACAGTAAAATTCTACACATAGACATAGACGCGTCATCGAATACACATAGCACTTCATGTGTAGGTGATTAATAATTAAACATCTCTCTAGAATACCAATTGAATAGAATAGAATTGGTATTCTGATGGTGACTTCTGGTGAAACCCCTGAGAAGTTAAAAATAAATTTTAGACATTTATATCTCGTTCTTTACGAACAAAGACATTAATTCTTGATTTAGACGTTGTTTACGAAACTTTAAGAATTGAAATAGTGAAAAATTCAAAGTGAAAACAGTGACTGAACAGCAAAAACACTTAAAAAAGAACTGTTTTCTATTCCTTAAAATTATCCGATTTCATTCTTTTTAACCGACTTCCAAAAAGAAGGAAGTTATCGATTTACCGATTACTCACCTAATTATGCACCGATTACTCAGCTAATTGTGCATTGAATTTGATGATTATGTTTATATATGGTAGTATACTTGAGAAGTGGTCCCATATAAATTTTATTAATATCGATGCAGGACTTAGGTTTTTATAACAAAATAACTGGTAAAATATCATCCAATTGCCTGTAGAAAATTGAACAGCAAGTCACGTATGAACGCGTTGTATTGCGTATTTTCAAGTTGGTTTTTTCAGTTTTTTTAATCTATGATTATTTATATAGCCGAAAAAATTAATCTTAGAAATCGGTTAGTGTTTAGGGGTAGAAAACAGTTTTATCCTATTTGTAGGTATGGGAGATCACGCAAAAGCTCTCCTTTTAAGTATCTACGTATAAAAAACTGCTTTTTAGATGAAACACGGCAATTTTCGGAATTTTGAGCCAAAACACGGCAATTTAACATCCAAAACACGGCGGTCCATTTTTTTTTTTGGCAACCCTGCCCCCGTATTCTGAACCCATTCGGTTTCGGAATCGATTCGATTTGTATATCTCCGTCTTTGTCGTTCTCTATGGAAATGACAGAGCCGGAGATATACAAATCGAATCGATTCCGAAACCGAATGGGTTCAGAATACGGGGGCTGGACTGCTTGGACATAATAATAATGTCAATGTGGGTAACTTTGACTCTGCGTTAAACTTTGTACATAGCCTGGTTTAAAGATTCTTGATTTTTTTACCAAAAGATGAGTAACTAAATTCATTGATGAATGCGTAAGTTGTAGTCGCCAAACATTATAAATGTTAATTTATGCATAAAGTTGACAAATGTGATGGCAGAAGTTTTAAAAGTTTTCCACCATTTTCGCAACACAAGAATTTGTGACTGAAAAATGTATGTCCAAGATTTCGGATTTAATTACCGTTTTAAACAATATTTTTTGGTCTCTATTTAATTTTACTACGTAAAAATATAAACAAAAAAATCAACGTATTTTCTTTAATTGTGGGTAACATTGACAATGGAGTTTCAGTTTATTATGCACCTAAAAATGCATTAATAATGTGAATTATTTCACTTCTATGTCTGACAGAGATGTTTAAGGCAATATAATGTGGTCGAAGATGGTAAGCATACATAACACGGAATAAGAATTGGCTCTCAAGTAGGTGGTTGATAGTCATGGCATCGTTAGGTGTTTGACAATAGCTTTTCCACTTGAGACTATAACTCTCAAGTGGAAAAGCTATCGTCAAACACCTAGGCTGCAATACACGGAAGATTAGCTCGCAGTTTCTTTTTCAAAAGGTGCTTTCCAATATAAAAGTTGAATGCACAACCAACTGTATTTACCAACAAAATTAGTATAGAGATAGCTTTGGACCTGGAGACAAACATAAGCTACTTATCATCATCATAATCATCACCGTTTTTCATAATTACGCAAGTGAAACCGCGGAACGCAGCTAGTCTATAAATCGGGGATTATTGTTGATATATGATTTATAGTTATTTTCGTATCATACTTTCAAATAATCCCCCCAGTTGCAAATACTGTGATCAGCTCCATACAAGCGGATTTATTTTTACTATACTATAACCCGATCCAGCGCTATCGCATCGCTGCGCGCATGCGCATTACGGCGGTCGGTAGCGCGCGGGAATTCAAATACATAATTAATGTACAAAACTCATTTTATCTATGTTTCTACAAAATCACCCTGGTGATTATAAATAAATAAGTATATCATTAAGTATAATTCTCAATTATCAACCAATATGGATGTTTTGTTTAGCTATACACTAGAAAAAACACATCTTTAGGTATGTTCATGGTATTTCTCAAGTTCTTCACATCTCATAACTACGACATTGTGACAAATGTACTTCAAAACACCAATACTAACACATATAGAAAAAAAAATAAGTTGCATTTTATGAGGGCAAAATTTTATTTTTACTGGACTAATTGTGAATTGGAGTAAGGGACAGAAATTCGGTAAACATCATATACCGGGTAAACATCAATGGCCTATACTTAAATGTCGGGTTTTTTCTGCTTGATGTATAAATGTCGTTGTAATTATCAAATTCTATATTTTGTCAAGGCTCTGTCATTCACACTGTCACTAGTGTCACTTCACTGATCACTGCACAGTCCATCAGTAATAATAATAAATATTTGTGGACATTTCACACAACACCATCTAGCCCAAACTAAGCAAAGCTTGTACTATGGAACTAGATGGCTAATAGAATACATATATACTTTTTTTTTGTAAATATATACATAAGATACATAGAAACACCCAGACACAGAACAAACACCCATGCTCATCACACAAATGTTTGCCCTGGGTGGGGATTGAACCCACGACCTTTCAGTTCAGCAGGTAGACGTATTCACCCTACCAACTGAGCCACAAGGCCAGTCCCATCAGTGTCTCCTCAAACACGGTAATTACCGTAGATGCTTCGTAATTAGGTCTTTATCTACCGTCAAGGTAATATTACACTACCGTGACCGTGTCATATATCACCGTATTGCCCGTATTACAATTACAAATAAAGTTGCTGTAAATATTTAATTATGTACTGCGTCAAACGAATCTCAGTCAGCCAATAGTAATGACAACACCGGTCCTAGTTGCCATGAAGTCCCGGGGAATCCCTCAATATTATTTGAACGTCTATCTCCACACACACTTAAGTGTATCGAGTGTATCACTACCAACAAGCCTTGGCATTCTATTCCCGTCCTTATTTAAATAGTGGGAGGAGTGTTTGTTAGAACGACGAGTGAACACGTAAAAAAAAGTTGTTTTCTTTCTTCTATGTACTTCTGGGCACTTTACCAAAACAACTATGCAGACTAGGACTAAGTCTAGATGACAGATGCAGAGCCTGTGGGAATGAAGTGGAAACGATGTCACACCTATTATGTGACTGTGATGTCCTTGCTGGTAAAAGGATGAGCATCCTCGGAATAGCTTATCCTAAGCCGGATGACTACAGACATACTCCTTTGCATGGTGTATTCGACTTAATCGAGTACATTTTCCGCTAAGGGTGTGGTAGGGTCTAGGGGTGTACACAAAAGATCCCCATGGGTCGAAGTGTCGCCAACCAGTTTGTTGGCCCCCGCTGTGACTATACAAGATAAAATAATATTCTTCTATGTACCTACTTACGTTATGTGTTACAAATACGTTGAAAGCACTTAAATCGAAAAGTTGTTTTAAGTTCTAGCTTTATTTTAGAATAATCGTTAATATAAAGCTATTTTTCTTATGCAAAATTACACGGTAATTTACACGGTACTCTTTTATCAGATAAAAGTAAGTAATTTTGCCTAGAAACACGGTATTTTTACCCTTGCAACTATATTCTTAATTTACATAAGGAGACACTGCAGTCGAGGGTTTGGCGGGAACGTCTTAGTAATTTGTTGTTGCTTTGTTTTATTTTCCTAAACTTGTGTTATTTTGAACATTAATGCTATAAAAATGGTGGTGCTTTATTCATTAGGTGTTTGATAAAGTGCATGACTGTGGGCAAGTGAAATAAAGCAGTAAAACGTGTGATTTTACGTTGTCGGCAAAACTCCATAGAAGCTTCTAGTAAAGTCGCCACCACTTTACTGAAGCAGGACTCGACTTATAATTTGACTGTATATGTGACTTAGATTGTGACTAGAACATTTACAACTTGTTTTATTCACGAAACTTGAAAAAATCCTAAAACTTGACACTGGCAAATGCTTTAATGCGGGTCCAATACAAAAAAAAAAGAAGACACTGCAGTCCACCCACCCCACACCACACGTGTTTTCATCATTTTCTTTTGTACAACACGCGGAGAAGCCGGTTTTAGCCTATGTTTATATTATTGTAGAATTAACCACAAGTGCATCTACATGGGATGGAAAAATGTCCGTACAGGATATTTATGCGGCTCTTGATCATATAGTTGAGGAAACACGTACCTCGGATCTTCTGAAAACATGTCAAGAACTTTCAGTAAGTAACCAAAACACATGTAAACATTACAAAATATTAAGTAAAATGTTGTTTTTTTAAGAAAACTAAAAATACAGACAGGTAGTAGGTACCTACTCCAGCAATTAATCAAATATTTTTTTTGTACAAATTCTAAACATTGATTTGTTTATATTTACATTTTTACTAAAGGCAAAAACTATGCTTGTTGCCTTTTTGCCTACCTACATACTTTTTGCTTACCTTCATACCTTTTTGCTTATGTGTTACCTACATGTACGCATTATTTAATAAATTTTAAGTAGGTAGCTACAATGTTGTACGCCCAAAAAGGTAGCTGTTGATACTTCTTTCTTAGACCACATGTATTTTAGCACAGCTGACATTATAGGATATGTATTTGCGACTAAATGCCTGAATGGATTGTGATGAACTGAGACACTTGCGACTTAAATTTTATCATCATAATTTCCATATTTCATCACATTATTATTATTAATTCAATTATTTGAATCTAACCTGTTTCTTTCATGAATGATTGCTTCAATTGGACTATTTCACATATTATTGTCCTTTTTTCTTTAGTTCAGGTACAACTGAACTATTTTATGTCTATTTAGTCCACTAACTCAGGGCACAACATGGACAAGTGAACGAGGTATACAGTCAAGCTTAAAACTTTTTCTAATGAGACAAGCCACTTGTGCATTGCTCTCACACTTTGTTGTATTGAAATATTTTTCTGTTTCACTCACTCAGGCTCTGAATCTTTACTGGAGAGTGAATTTATGATTAGTTTAATTTTCGTTATGTAAAATTTTTAACCATCAAGTAAAAAAATAATAATATATAAATTACAAATACTAGTTACATCTAAAATAATGCTCCTATGTGTTGCTTATTGCTTGAAATATGAAAAGTTCCAAGATTATATGTGTAAGTGTTAACACTAATTTCTTTCGTTGGTCATTGCAAAAATCCATATGAAGGAATTTGAATAGAATTCAATACGGTAATAAATCTTAGCAAAAATCTTTTCCTATACTTCCAAAAGTATCAAACAAGCATATAGACAGTTTCCTTCAGGTAAATATATAATTTTTGTTAACGTATGTACCTATATAGCATGAAAATGTATTTTATCCATCTTACTTATAAATACATGTTAAAATTTTATTCACTGAATTACAATTTGTCACTTTCTGTAAGATGGGAACTGTCATGCACCAAAACAGAACAAAACAAAGTTTAACTAAAATACGCTCAACATTTATAAATAAGACAGTATATTTTTGTTTGTTGCAGATAAATAAATAAATAAATAAATATTTGTGGACATTTCACACAACACCATCTAGCCCAAACTAAGCAAAGCTTGTACTGTGGAACTAGATGGCTGATAGAATACATATATATATATATATATATTTTTTGTAAATATATACATATGATACATAGAAACACCCAGACACAGAACAAACATCCATGCTCATCACACAAATGTTTACCCTGGGTGGGGATTGAACCCACGACCTTTCAGTTCAGTAGGTAGACGTAAACACACTACCAACTGAGCCACAAATGTTGTAGTTACAAAATTATTTACTACACATTACATAATGAGCTCTCTATAGATGTTATATGAACATGTGTTTTACCTATATACATACTTTGTATGTATTACTAAGATGAAATTTGTTGTCAAAGCAAATACAATGACATCATACATGTAATTTATATTGCACATTTGCTAAAAAGATGAAGGTCATGACTTCACACATGCAAGCTATACATACATAGATTCATGTTTAAGTATTTTTTTTCTTTTATTGTATTATGTAGTATTTTTAGGGTTCCATACCTCAATAGGAAAAACGAAATCCTTATAGGATCACGTCATTGTCCACTTGTTTGTCTGTCAAGACCGTTTTTCTCAGAAATGCAAGGTGCAAGCAAGGTCTTAAAATACAAGTAAAGGAAAAAGTCCAAAAACTGAAGTTGGAAGTCCAGAAGTTTTTTTTTCTTTTTGCAATTATAGATTTATATAACATTAATTTCAACTACAAAGTTAAGTTTGTTTATTGTTTAGAGCCATGGTTTCATAGTTTTTATAAGAGTAGGGGTGGGGAAGAGGAGGGAATGCAAGCCTCTGTGTAAGAAATAAATTCATACTTTGCCAGAACCATAAAAATAAACTGAGATTGGAATCTGTTTCGTTACTTTCTCTTAGTTATTTTTACAGATTATATTGCATCACTTCATATTCTATTGTATTCCTGTTTTATGTATTGTTTACTGCAAAATCTAAACAACTTAAATCTCATTTGAATACAAAACAAGTCATAGGTGAAGCTTAAACCTGACTACGTCCTAATGCTCTACACCTTTCTTCTAAAATTATGTTAAAAGTATAAGTAAGTAGGCTATCTGTAATTATGTATCATGTAACTTTATCCTTACTAATTTTATATAAGCGAAAGTAACCCTTTCTGTGTCTGTCTGTTTAGTTCATTACTGATTTGTATCACTGCATGTGTGAAACCATGGAGCGCAGCTAGTTTACATATAAGAGTTATTGGCCTTTTGCAATATTGATGATGTAATTATCTTAAATAAAAAAAATAAAAAAATTGTGAAAATCGTGGAAATAAAATGCACAATACACCCCAAGCAGGACAGTACAGGACTTATTCCCACCTCAAATTAGTGGGGGAAAATTGAAATAAATTAGATATGAAATAAAAACAAAAATATCTATTCCCAATTTACTATACATATACTTTCTATTTTCACAGAAATCACGTAAACCAATACAAGATGTGGTCAAAAAGCTATCGGAATTCATCCTCAACATCAATGATGCAAGGCTTTTCAAAAGCTACATGTCCAACATTCTACTGGCACTGGTATCAGCTAAAATTCCCTTGAAGCCAGTATTCAGTAATGTAAATTATGACTCATGCAGTGATGAAGAGAAGAAATGCCATTTGAACTATTCAATCATCCTTGCGGAGTTGAGTGATCATCCAGATGTATTACAGTAAGTTTCATTGTATTTTTTTATTACTATAATATATTTTTGTAGTTTATTTACGGACTGCTTTTTATGAGCACTGTCTTTACATTAATATTTATTCAGTTTATTGGTACACGAAACAGAATACAGTCTTTACAATTTTTACAATGTACAATTCATAAATTGGACC
The DNA here is from genome assembly GCA_947563715.1 of Lycia hirtaria. Lineage (NCBI taxonomy): Eukaryota > Metazoa > Arthropoda > Insecta > Lepidoptera > Geometridae > Lycia > Lycia hirtaria. The sequence continues at coordinate 10,772,466 of OX387384.1, forward strand.
TAAACTATATTACTTAAATGTATACACAACATGTTATAATTACAATTACAATAATAAAATTTTCAGTTTCAAAAGTAAAAGAAAAAAAAAGAAAATTGGTAACATCACTCGATTAAATTAAATTAATTAAACTTCATCATCATAATCATCATATGCAGCAAACACAATATGTCTAACGTCTTGTTTAAATTTGTAATTTTTTTGATTGAAGACATCAATTGAATCATAGTGTTTTTTAGATATTGTATTGGTGACACATTCTTACTATAGGGAATGACAATACAGGTTGTTTAAGATACAACAGTTTATATTAGTAAATTGTCATATTAGACTTCCGATCCGGATAATATGAATTTGAATTCCAAGGCGGTGTTTTAGCATTGCGCGTGTCCTCTCCCGTCACATCACCTCAACCCCACCCAGACCTATATTCGAGTACAGCGATGAGTAGCCTCTGCATTCAACTTGCAAGTTATACTATTATCTGATCTGAATTCTGTCGTGTTCCAGGTATGCTCTCAAGTATTTCGATATCAACAAAGTGCCACCATTCGATGTCTTCATTCATCATGAAGACTCATACAATGTGGCGCCGAAAAAACGCCGTCTACTAGACTACAGGCACAAAATCACCGACCGACAGTTGGTCGAGAGCTGCTACAAACTAATTACGAAGTTACCTAATGAATTGGCTTCAAAATGGGATTGGACTACGTTTGTGAACAATTTTAGTAGTAATGAAAATGTGGAAATTAGATGGTATGTGCCTTTTGAACAAACTATATAAGAGTCCGTAATACGACCATCGTCCGTCTCATACACATTGTATTGTATACACATTTTTCAAGATATAAAATGACAGAATGAACTTATAAAAAAATCATCATTTGTAGAAAACAACATTACAAATATTGGACAAAAATTTCAATTTGATCGAAGTTAATTTTCATACATAAAAATCATTTTTGCGTTAATAATTTCTAAAAATGATTTTTATGTATGAAAATTAATTTGGATCAAATTGAAATTTTCATCCAATATTTGTGATGTTGTTATCTAGTTGTACACACAACGATTTTTTTTAATAAGTTCATTCGGTCATTTTATATCGAGATGCAAGCGAGATGGACTATATTCGTACTATAGACTCTTGATGTTAGGCTGGCTGCCCGCATTATTTGCTTAAGAGTGTATACCCAACCATTCTAATCGTCTAAATATAATGTTGCATTCATAAGCCATGCTTGACTCATGACGAATTATATTTTATTTTTCCAGGATGGTAAAAGAATGCATGGCAATCCTTACAAATATGACTGAGTCTGAATCGAAAACCCTGTCCCAAAATCTCAACATCACAAATAATGACTTGTTACAAATTGTAACAACAAATAAAAAAGATACAGTTCTTACAATGACTGAGATAGTAAAGGATGAAGACCTCAATAAGGGCAGTGTAGTCAATATTGATGGCATTTTGTTGCCGTTGTATGAGAAAAGTAATGTACAGGAGGGGAATTTGGTGCCAGTGAAAAGTACAGTCAATAATCTGAGGAGTTTAGCGTTAGCTGTTGCTTCAGGTAAGCTACTTTTTTATTTATTTTAATGCAAAAGAGGCGTTTTTATTTTGTTTTTAGCTGTACACTTACAGCTAAAACAGTAGCTTGCGTTTTCACACAGTGATGGTGAAATATAGCCAATGTTTGTCACCAGGGTCTCTCCATCTCCATCCATCTCTGTCTGCAATTTCATAACAATCAGCTAAAAAGCATACATTACAATATATAACTATACAAATATGGGAAGATATAGATAGACACAGAAAAAAATAATTATACGTCGTTGCCTCGGTTCGCTCACGTCGTGCTTTCGGTTTGGTTCCTTCGTTTTTGTGTTTGTTAAACACTTAATAAATGTCTGAATACACGCACAAGTAAGAGCAAGTGAAATAATACAAGTATAAGAAAAAACCGTTGGTGCCTTGAACACCAACTGTTTTTTACAAGTCATGCCTATTTACAAAAAAAAAACTTCTGGACATCTGCCTCTTAGGAGTCTTTCTTAGGAGGCAGCTATTCTGTTATTGCATCTATTAACCAGCAACCAGCTTTGGCAGGTTGTCTTTCCACCTAAATATTATGTATTACATACTTTTATATCGTCTTTTACCACCTTCCCAGGCCAAGCCCTCTCCCTAATGGGTCCCGTAGGTTCGGGCAAGACATCCTTAGTGGAGCATCTAGCAGCCATCACGGGCCGGAAGGGCGTAGCTTTCAAGAAGGTACAACTTGGTGACCAGACTGACTCGCGCATGTTGCTGGGAGGGCATCAGTGTACGGATGTGCCTGGAGAGTTTGTGTGGCGTCCGGGGGTTCTTACTGAGGTAATTTGCTCTTTTCTTTTCTACAGAGTTCATCTTCCCTTCAGTACAGGTACAGTCAGGGTTCAAAAGTTCATCATTATCTGCCTAGCTAGCAGCTTAATTATGGGTGTATATAATTATATGTGTATGCATATGACAAAGTGCGAATCGACTCAGAATAAGGTCACAAAAACTTTTTAGATAAAATTTTTTTAGAATACAGCCTTTTGAGACTGCTAATGAGCTTTTGATCGTGATTGTATTCGGATAGTTAACAAGGATGCAATTTAGAGTTTAAGAAGAATATAAATTTTAGCTATTATATATATATATATATATATATATATAATATGCGAGTGAGCCACCATTGCGATTCCCATTTATATTTCAGATATCTGACTTAAAATATCGATTAAAGTGCTGTTGATATAGGTATATTTATTAAGATACGATATAGAAACTTTTTATCGGTTCATCAAAAAAATAAAAATCGCCACAAATACAGTCGAATATACAACATCCTTTTTAAAAGTTTATTAAAAAGAGAAATTTCTTGATAAAGTTTTTTTTTTCAGGCGGTACAAAACGGTCATTGGCTTCTTCTAGAAGATATAGACAGCGCGGCGCTGGATGTGGCATCAACGCTCAGTTCACTTCTGGAAAGAAATGCACTTTGCGTACCAGGCTATAGGGATTCACTTCCAGTTACACCGGGATTTCAACTCTTCGTTACACAAAGGTTTGTACTTTTAAGTCTCGCCATTTTTTCGATGGTCGTTGCTTGTCGTCAAAATTATAACGAATACCTTTAAGCGATAAGCACGCCACTCAGTATATTATGGAAAAAAATACGACTGTAAAATGTAACGAATAGAATAGGCTACAAGGAATAATATATGAACATCATATACTTGCCTGTACCCGAAATTAACATAAATAATATAAATATCACATAAATAATATTTTAAATTATTTCAGTATCTGTAAATGATAATATTTATTTCAGAACCCTAACAACAAACTATGGCTTCCAAAAGAAAATGTCTAACTCAAGCACACTACTACAAAAACATCTGACACAAATAAACGTTGAACCACTCTCGCGATCAGAGCTCTCAGAAATCATACAAACCCTTTACCCGAGCCTCAGTACAATTTGCGGTAGAATGCTCGAAGTGTTCATGATGTTCTCAGTGGGTAGCCACGACACTTCCTTGCAATCCACCGAAACAGGCACTGAGAAAAGTATTAATGTAATCCGAGGCTCAAGACTTATATCGACAAGAGATCTCATGAAATGGTGCTCGCGATCTGTCGTAGGATTTAATATATCTAGTCCAGAATCTGCGCTTAAAGTCCTACAGGATGCGTTGGATATTTTTACTTGTTCCGTCGCTTCACCAGAACATAGACTAGAATTAGCAAAAAAAGTGGGCACGTGCTTAGGGATAGTTGAAACAAAATCAGAGTTTTACTGCAAACATTACAAGCCAAATGTATCCTTAAATTCGGCAGCTTTAGAAGTAGGCAGAGCAAAAGTCCCCCGTGTAGAAAAGAGTTTGGAAACAATTGACTTCGATAATAAACATGTAGTTTTCTCCTTCACACGACAGTCTGCTTGCTTGCTCGAAAGAATAGCGTGCTGTGTCTCATCAAACGAGCCAGTACTTTTGGTTGGAGAGACTGGCACTGGTAAGACTTCTTCTGTCCAATACTTAGCTAGACAGACAGGCCATAAATTGATAGTCATCAATATGAACCAGCAATCGGACTCAGCAGATTTACTAGGTGGTTACAAACCCGTAGACTTGAAGTATGTAATCCGACCTATCAGACATGAGTTTGAAAAGCTTTTCAAAAGTTTTTACAACGTGGAAAAGAATGCAAAATTCTTAAGTCACATAGAGACTTGTTATGAGACTGAAAACTGGACAGCGCTTTTGACGCTCATGAAGCAGAGCCATAAAGCAGCTTTAAACAGATTAACTTCAGAAAAGAAAGAGAAGAAACTACGGCAATGGCTGGCGTTGGGCCATAAACTATCCAAATTAGATCAGCAAGTCAAAGCAGCGTCGAGGTTGACTTTCGCATTCATTGAAGGATCCTTAGTAAAAGCTATGCAAGAAGGTCATTGGGTTCTGTTAGATGAAATCAATTTGGCTTCAGCCGAAATATTGGAGTGTCTCGCGGGCTTATTGGAAGACAAAAGTGAGAGCATAGACTTGTTAGAAAAAGGCGACAAAGTCCCCATAAAAAGGCATTCAGATTTCACTCTGTTTGCTTGCATGAATCCAGCAACTGATGTTGGCAAGAAAGATCTGCCTGTCGGATTGAGAAATCGTTTCACAGAATTCTTTATTGACGAGTTGACGGAAAGAAACGACTTGATGCTTCTCATTGGCGACTATTTGTATCACATGAATCTCGAAGGAGCTACTTTGGAAGCAATCTTCTCCTTTTACTCGAGTATTCGGAAGGAAGCGAAATTGAGCCTTGTAGACGGCGCAGGTAAGAAAGACCATCTTACTGGATTATGTGTTTTCTTTGTATTAGACTAATCTCAAATTATATTCTTGATCTTCAGGTAACGCGCCTCACTATTCTTTAAGAACTCTATGTAGAGCGTTGACAGCTGCAGCTAAAGCAAAATGTGGAACAGTAGCCCGATCTTTATATGAGGCATTCTGTTTATCTTTCTTGACGCAACTGGATAGCTCGTCACATCCTGTGGTAGAAGCTATGATTGCCAAGTAAGTAAATCATATACATAAATAAATTAACTAATAAAATCTTTAAAAATGGCTTGCCTTGGATTTCATGCAAACAATATGTAATCTAATATAACAACTTATATTTTTTTCTGATACCAAAAGGTTACTGAATTTTATACATGTATTATGAAAATTAATTTATCTGTTTCTAGGGCCGTTATTGGAAAGAAACACCTAAAATCTGTGCTGAATCAATTGATCCCAGAACCTCAAGTGCTTGGACAAAACTATCTACTGTTTGAAGGTCACTGGATCCCTCAAGGAAAACTAGATATTAACATCCCAGAAGGGTATATTCTCACACCAACAGTGAGGAAAAATCTGAGAGATATAGCCAGAATTATTTCTCTAGGACGCTTACCCGTTCTGCTGCAAGGTGATACTTCTGTAGGTAAAACGTCTCTTATAACCTACATAGCTAAAGCATCAGGCAATTACTGCGTGAGAATTAACAACCATGAACACACTGACCTTCAGGAGTACATCGGTTCTTATGCCACAGACGCAAGTAGTAAATTAGTTTTCAAAGAAGGCGTCCTAGTGGAAGCGATGAGAAAGGGATACTGGATCATTCTTGACGAACTTAACTTAGCTCCAAGCGATGTTTTAGAAGCGTTAAACAGGGTTTTGGATGATAATAGAGAGCTTTTCATACCAGAAACACAGCAAGTTGTTAAAGCAGACCCTAATTTCATGCTTTTTGCCACTCAAAACCCTCCAGGATTGTATGGAGGCCGAAAAATGTTGTCAAGAGCTTTCAGAAATAGATTTGTTGAGCTACATTTCGATGAAATACCGAAGAAAGAGTTGGAAACGATCCTGCATCAAAGGTGCCATGTCCCACCCGCGTACAGTAAGAAAATGATAAACGTAATGGCAGATTTACAAATAAGGAGACGTGGCTCGGCAGCCGTTCAGGGCAAAGATGGCTTTATAACTTTGCGGGACTTGTTCAGATGGGGACAGAGATACAAGCATGCTTCTAAAGAAGCACTCACAGATGACAATTTTTACGATTGGGATCAGCATATAGCCGACGAAGGATATCTTATTTTGGCGGGAAAAGTACGCCAGCCAGACGAAAGAACTATTATAGAAGAAGTCATTGAAAAACATATAAAAAGAAAAGTAAGGGCAGACAACTTATTCACTCTTCATGAAGCTACATCACCAGTCACCAAACATTTACTCGAAATTATTCTGAACAACCAGTTAGAAGAATTCTCGCATGTTGTTTGGACTTATAATATGAGGCGGCTGGCTGTTCTGATAGCCAAAGCATTCAATTTTGATGAACCTGTTTTGCTAGTGGGAGAAACTGGTTGTGGTAAAACGACAATTTGTCAAGTTCTTGCTGCTTTAAAGCAAAGACAGCTGTTGTCAGTGAATTGCCACATGCATACAGAAAGCTCGGACTTTCTTGGAGGTCTCAGACCAGTACGCCAATATAAAAATGATGGAAGGCTCTTTGAATGGGTGGATGGGCCCTTGATAAAAGCTATGGAAACTGGAAATATGTTCTTAGCTGATGAGATTTCTCTGGCTGACGACAGCGTCTTAGAAAGGCTGAATTCTTTATTAGAGACAGAGAGACAATTGGTTTTGGCCGAGAGAGGTATGGAAGATAGCTCTGATATAGTTGTCATTACGGCTGAAAAGAATTTCCACTTTGTGGGTACAATGAATCCTGGAGGCGACTTTGGTAAGAAAGAACTTTCGCCGGCGTTACGAAACAGATTTACCGAAATATGGTGTGACAGTGTCACTTCCAGAGATGACTTGTTAAAGGTTCTAGAAAAGAGCGTCGGCAAAGGGATTTCGATAGGTAACCAAGAAGATGGGACCTCTGGTATTGGCAATTCGATTTTAGACTTCACTGATTGGTTGAAGAATTCGGAAGTGACGAACATGTTTCCTTTTAGCATACGAGATTTGCTGTCGTGGGTGCAGTTTATCAATACCACGGTTTCTAAAGGGCTTTTAGACACACCCGAAGCTTATGTTCATGGAGCTTGTATGACTTTCTTGGACTGCTTTGGAACAGCTCTGACTGGTCATATAGAGCCTGAAACTTTGGTCGTGCTCCGAACCACGGCCATAAACTTCCTCCTCGATCAAATCAAGACAGTTAGGAACGAATACACCGATAATTTAAAAGAAATGTTGAGCAACAAGCAAACTACATTCACAGCTGAGTGTGATGATACCAAATTCGGAATCAAACCATTTTACATTGAAACGGGAGAAAAGATGAACATTTCTGAATCAGACGAAAGAGAGCAAAGATTCACATTTACTGCACCAACCACAGGTTCAAATACTTTAAGGCTACTTCGAGGCATGCAACTAAATAAAGCAATTCTTTTAGAAGGCAATCCTGGCGTTGGAAAAACAAGTTTAGTGACTGCATTAGCAAAGTCTTCTGGGCATAAAGTTGTTCGCATCAACTTGAGTGATCAAACTGTAAGTAATTGAGTATTTAGTTATTGTTCAAAATCTTTTGCAAATACTTATATTTATTCGTAAAACATATACTTATTAATATCATAGTCGGTAATAATCTCACAACCTATGGTTATAAACGTAATAATTGTTTTGTGTAATTTCAGGATATTACCGACCTTTTTGGCACAGACCTGCCAACGGAAGATGGGTCGTTCACATTCAAAGAAGGTGCTTTCTTAACGGCTCTTCAAAACGGCGATTGGATACTTTTAGACGAATTGAACTTGGCACCTCAACCAGTGCTTGAAGGTCTGAATGCATGCTTAGATCACAGAGGGGAAGTTTTCATACCAGAACTTGGAAAAACTTTTAAAGTAAAACACCAAACGAAGCTGTTCGCCTGCCAGAATCCTTTAAAGCAAGGAGGTGCTCGCAGAGGATTACCTTTGTCATTCCTTAACAGATTCACTCAAGTTTACATCGACGTATTAACTAAAGAAGACCTTATTTACATTGTCGAATCTCAGTATCCTAGCATACCCAAAGACATACTACACAGGATAGTAAAGTTCAACTGTAAAGTAGCTCATGAAATCACAGAAGTTCAGTCCTGGGCTCATAGAGGATCTCCGTGGGAAATGAATCTGAGAGATATACAAAGATGGTGTGAAGCTATAATCATAGATGAGAACGAGGGAAAAAATCCGTTACCTGGAAAGTTTGTAGATATGTTATATATCAATCGAATGAGAACAACCGAAGATAAAGAAAGAATGACTAGAACCTATGATGATATCTTCTGTCCTGACTATCCAAGAAGTGCCAGTTGTCCGCAATTCCAAATAAGTGATAAAGAAATCACATTCGGCGATGTGGTTTTGGAAAGAAAGTTGCAAAAAAGTTTCAAGAACCGCCGGACAGCCGATACTAACTTATTAGTACTGAGAAATCAACTTCCTACTCTGAAAGCATTGGCACAGAGTGTCAAAATGAATTGGCTGTCGATTCTGGTTGGTCCAACTGCTACAGGCAAAAGCAGCATAGTTCAGGTTCTAGCAGATTTGACTGGGAACGAACTTCAAGTCGTGCCTGTGACATCTGCAATGGACGTCTCAGATCTGTTAGGAGGATTCGAACAAGTCGATTACAATAGAAATATTGAGAATCTATACGATCGCATTGAAACTCTGACAATTGAAACCGTAAGAAATATGTGGATAACAAGAGATCATAAAGAATGGAATTTAAACAAATCATTAAGTAACTTATACAAGTACAAGAATTTTATAACTACCCATGATTCTAACAACTTGCAAATATTTCAAGAAAAAGTACTGTTTTTGCGCACTCACTGCGAAAACTTAACTGATTGTATTGAACCATTTAGCCCCATTGCAACCAAGTTGCAGGACGTGTTATTGAGCCTCAAAAAGTTGGAATCGAGAGTATCGAAAGTTATATCTGTGAATGGTGGTGGTAAATTTGAATGGGTAGACTCTTTACTAGTAAAAACCATGATTGAAGGCTCTTGGCTGCTTTTAGACAATGTGAACCTGACGTCAGCAGCTGTTTTGGACAGACTGAATGGTCTTTTAGAACCAAATGGGGTGTTGAATATTCCAGAGAGGGGTGAGATGAGTGAGATTCACCCACATCCGAACTTTAGGGTGTTCTTCATAATGGACCCGAAATTCGGAGAGATTTCAAGAGCCATGAGGAATAGAGGAGTCGAGATCTTCCTTTTACGGCCGGATGACTTAAACTCGCAGTTGTCTGATACTGTATCCAGTATGGATTTGACTGCTTTGTTATCATCATGTGCATTGCCAAATAAATTCCACGACCTCTGCATTAAACTACACGAGACGATGACAACATACATACAAGGTAATTTCATACATTCATTTCAGATAACACTCAAACTGAGTTAAACCGCGATATACGTATCAGTCAATCATTGTTAATGTATTAAACGCAATAATTAATTGATTTTCATGCATTTACTATCACAGATTGCTCAAAATCTATTAGTAATGGTCATAATCCTATCTTTTCTTTTGCAGGACTTGAACGGCCATCGATATCTCAACTACTGCAAGCCGCTCATCTTACTTCGCAACAGATCGTGCGAGGAATTGCTGAAGACGCAGCCTTGATTAACAGCTTCTCAGATGTCTACATAAAACCGAGATGTGGCGCAGACTTCGCCAACCCCAATTTGTCACTGGCTGAAATGAAAAACGCTATGTTGAAATCTGTACAAAAGCTAGTTAATGATTATGAAAAAACTGTCGATTCAAAGGATACTACGCATACATTAACAGTAAAGGGGCTTTGTGGGAATTCGGAAATCGAAATAGCGAAGCAAATTGCTTTCATGGCTGAGCTAGAGTCTACAAATGATCTGCACGCGTTGCTATGTATTTTCAACGCTTATACCAAATGCCCCAAACACTTGCTGCAGTTGTGTTACAATCTTATCAAAGATAGCTTGTCAAAACAACCCAACAATACAGTTAATGTTCTCGCTGCAAAATTAAATGAAATTGCTTTCAAGCATTTGCAAAAATGTTCCGAGAATGAATGCCATAAAAGATTTTACCCAGAGTCGTACAAACAAGATGACTTGTCTAATAAAGATGGAAATACTCAAGTTGTGTTGCTTTATAATAACTTGTTGAAGTCGTTTACAGAACTAACTTGTCAAAAAGACGGTTTCTCGGTGCTTGATTATTCCAAAGCGGTTTTGTCTGGAAGCTTGACAGACGATTTTATCGAATATCCGATATTGAAGCAATGCCAGAATTACTTGAAAACAATTGAAGATCATGTGGCTAGTATCATCACAGTAGCTCAAAATTCTCTTGATGATGAAAGAAGTTGCAAGATCTTACAGCTATTAAACTGGCGATCTCGATTTTTGAGACTAGCGTCTGAAGCTATTTTCATAGCCTCTAGATCACGTAAAAGACCGCAGCTTAGAGAAGACATCGTGCCACTATTGAACGTTCACAACAAATGGCTACAGAAACATTTGATGGGAGAACTATTCAAGCTTTTACCCGAAAACCATAAACTGATCAGTCAGTTCCAATCTCTCATAAACAATATGCTATTCATGGAAGAATGGAATAAACAGAACGAAGAATATGATACAAAACTTTTGAAACTTAGCAAGAAATTGAGAAAACTTTCTGGACAACCGAAATTGTATGAAAATATGAACGAGTACAGTTTATGTGTGAAACGGTGTGATCTTTATAAAAAAATTACCCTCAATATGGATGGGGCAGTTTCAAAGCAATTAGACAGACTATCTGTAGATGTTACTATGGTCACAGATGTAAGCTTAGCACAGGATATTCCTGATGGAGATAAACTGGCAATCATTGACGAGAATATGACAAACATTGACAGGAACGCCACAATATCCTCTGCAATACTCTCCGAACTGAAACTCCTACCACTCACATCATATGTGCTTCACAGAGTTTTGTCAATGTTGAAAACAGAGTTCTTAGCCATTGTTGCCGAGTTGGCTTCAAAAGAGATCTCTAGCAATAGCTCTATCAATGTTGTGGAATTTTTAAAGAGTTTGGTGACTCTGTGTAAAAGGAGTAAAGGATTTCCTCCCCCTTTTCTGAATTTGCTAAATTTGGTTCAGAATATTCTGGAAAATGGGCATAGTTCATACAGGTGATTTAATTTAAGTACATAGTTGTATTTTAAAATTTTGTTTAAAAAAAACGAACTTTAGAGGCACAGCCATTAATGGTTCCATCTATATACAAAATAATTATCGAAATCGGATAAAATTTAAGGGTACAAAACTGTTTTCTCCTGTTGTATGAAAACGCGTAACATGCTGGCAAAATTACCGCGACAGCTATGCTATTTTTATATTTTGATGGTTATTCTAAATTATTACTATGTTTTATTTTTATTTTTGACTGTGGAATATTGACTGATTTTATTACTTTATTTTATTATATATGTGATAATTTTATTACATTTTAAATTGTTTTTCTATATTATTGACATGTTTTTGTATTTTAATTATATGATTATGATTTGACTATATGGTTTTATATGACTGTATTTATTGTATATTTAATGGGACTGTTTTATTCTATGGGTACAATTAACCTGAAATATTATTATTATTTTTTTAATTTTTTATATGCTCTTCGCCAAATGTGCGCTTAACGTTTCTTTTAGCAAGAACTATCTATCTATGATGTTACGATTTTGGTAGTATTAAAGAGATTTATTTATTTTAAATTTTAGACTATCATCCATTCCTGCGAAATTCTGGGACGAATTTTACAAGGCTGTCGTCAATTCTCCTGCCTTCCTCCCGCTTCCTTTCTTGCAATTGGACACAAATATGGCTTCAGATCCCACTTCTGATGTGCCTGCCAGCAGCAAAAGATTGTCCAGTAATCTTCCTCTTATGCCGTGTTATGTGCAGAAATTCACGATTTCAACTACTGCTCAAGGTAATTTTGTATAATACTTATAGTTCAATTGAAATCATATGGTTATGGGATAGAATAAAATATGTAGTTCAAAAATGATGTTTATTAGGGCAGTGCAACACCTCTTGTCTATCTCTCAAATACACATGGTGACTGTTTAAACACTAGCAATATTGATACAGGGTGTTCAGTCCTCGATTTTCGTTCCAAATAGTCATTCAAAATAGGTAGTTAATATGTGATCTAATTATCATGAGCAAACTGGCTGGCCTCGTGGCTCAGTTGGTAGTATGTCTACCTACTAAGCTGCAGGTCGTGGGTTCGATCCCCACCCAGGTCAAACATTTGTGTGATGAGCATGGATGTTTGTTCTGTGTCTGGGTGTTTCTATGTATCTTAGGTATATACCTAGTCTTGCCATAAATATTGTCACGAAGAAAAAAATTATTTTTTTATTGCAAATAATATTTATTACTTTTACAGTGTGTTAGTTTAATACATAAATATAAAACAATTTAAAATATAAAAGCTTATTCGAAGTGGTCTCCATTGGCTGCAATACAGTCCTTTAAACGTTGAGGCCAGTTATCAATAGAAGCACGCACTCTTTCCATGGGAAAATTCTTCACTGCCAATCGTATGGATTGTTTTAGGGACTCCAAATTATCATGGCGTTTAGAGCAAGCCATACTCTCTAAAACTGACCATAAATCATAATCCAGCGGATTAAGATCAGGACTAGACGACGGCCAGTCTTCAGCTCTGATGAAGTCCGAAACGTTCACTTCCAACCAAGACTGCGTGGACCGAGCTTTATGACCTGGCGCCGAGTCTTGTTGGAAGGACCATACTTGGTTATTGAACATGGTGTTGTTAAGGGGCTTAACTACCTTCTCAAGAATGGTATTTTGATACACTTGTGCCGATGTTTTGATACCTTTTTCACAAAAATATGGCTCAGTCACTCCTTCATAGCTAACACCCCACCAAACCATCACTGAAGTCGGATAATGCCCACGTTGCACTCTGTCGACTAATTGGGAAGCTTCCTTAGAGCTTTGAGCATAAATACGGTCATTTTGTTTGTTAAAATGTTGCTCAATTGTAAAGATTTTCTCATCCGTAAACAAAATTTTTCTGTGACCTCCCTTTGCGTACCGCTTCAGTAGTTGTTTCGATTTTACCACCCTATTCTTTTTTAAATTATCAGTTAAAAAATGACCAGTGCGTCTCTTATAGGCTGCAAGTCCTAAGTCATCTTTTAAAATACGCGACATGGTTCTGGGTGCTATCTTCATCTCCCGAGATAAAATCTTTTGCTTTCGGACAGGATTTCTTCGAATTCTTTCCCTTACTGCTTTGACCACCTTTTTCGTACGAACACTACGTGGACGGCCAGATCTTTTTCTGTCACAAACAGAGGAGGTCTCATTGTACCTATTAATAGCCCGGTACACAAACATTTGACTAATACCAAGCGTATGGAGAGTTTTAAAAATTGCATTTGACTCCATACCAACTTTGTGTAATGCAATCACAGCGATTCGGTTCTCTTTATCACCCCACTCCATTTTAATATCGCAAAATATTGTACAATGTATTGGCGCCAAAATTAGAAAACTCAATGAACAATCGTATAAAAATGACAGATTCCAAATTCAAATGTAATATCTTTCTTATTTTTAACTGTAACAGTATTTATGGCCAGACTAAGTATTTACAAAAAAAAAGTATATATGTATTCTATCAGCCATCTAGTTCCATAGTACAAGCTTTGCTTAGTTTAGGCTAGATGGTGTTGTGTGAAATGTCCCCAAATATTTATTAAATTTATTTATTTAAAACACAAAAAATTCGGATACTCAAACCACCCACGCCGAGATTACATGCAAGTCGCGCGATTACTGGGCAACGTAACGTTATGTGACTTGCGCTCGCTCGGTGTGTGCGTGGCATCCATAAATTCTTGAGTCTTGGGAAAAACTTTAAACGAGGTTTTCTTAGTTTTTTTTTTGAATTTATTTCTGTTTTATTTATTTTTACGTTTCATATGACCACTAATTAACATGTCTTTGATCATTGCTAGTGTTCAAACAGCGAGCCTGTAAAAAGGGGTTCATCCTAGTAATTAAATGCTTAATCAAGCATGTATTACAAGTGGCGCCCCCAAAGCTTGGGTAGTTTGCGCAAAAATACTCTTTAGATATTAATTTAGATTTACACCACACATGACTATATCCGTGACTGAATTCCCTGCGTCCCTGGTATTGAAGGGAGATGCAGATACTAGTCAAGACGTATGTTAAAGGTTTTGAACTGTCTGAATATTGTTTTTTTTTACTGAAAAGGTTATAATTTATCTCATTAGTAATTCAGTAGTAGTTATACACTTTAATACTTTTCTTTGCTAAAATGTTTGTAGTACAGTCTAACATCAATGTATATTTCTTCTAGTTGTTATGTTAAAAAACAACTTGTTTTCATTTTAGATTCTCGCATGCTCCTGGCGTATCAAACGGTATCACTGGAAAATCGAGCTAATTACTCTATACAATTGGGTACAATTTCTAATATCCTGTGGAAAAACATCGCTATGTTGGATTCGGCAGCAACGTTGAAAATGTAAGTGAAAGTTTAATTTTATTAATTTAATAGTTTATGCAATGTTTTTTATTTCTTAAAGTAAGCATTTTATTTAAAGCTTAATAAAATGTTAATATTATACAGATAATTCAAAAATTTCAATTACCCGCGGAATTCAAACTTGTTACCTTCTGCCAAGGTATTTATATTAACTTAGATATGAAATCAATCACGTGAGACGACAAAACATCCGATTTGTCTAGTTCAAACCAACCAATCATTAGTGGCGCCATCACAGTGGTGAAACATGCTTGAAGCAAGAACTAATCAGGATATTTTTTTTTGTATTATCTGTAATATTATTAATATTAAGTGTCAAATACTTCAGAAATATAAAAGAACGTTCATCAAAATTTTACAGAAAATCAGATGCGAATTTTGAATTAAGGAAATTAGAGCAACTCAATTCTTGGTTACGCTCAATAATTGCGTGCCAGACGCCGATTCCATTCGAAGACAACGGGAAAAAAATGAAAGATTCGATTAAAGAAACCCACTCTTGTCTAAATGATTACTTCAAAGGACAAACTGGTTTCGTCACTACGTTTGAGACTGCAATGAAAACTTACAACTCAATAAAGGCTCTACTATCGTCAAACCATGGGTATTCTAGTCGATTGGTCAAGTTATTGACTGCAGAACTGTCTATATTGACAGGCACACTCTTCGTCGTAGCAATGTCGGAGGTTAACTCAGTTGATCACGTCGAAAGATATCGGCTAAAAGTTCAGTACATTGAAGAAGACGTCGCATTGTTCGAAGGGTTACTTAGCACGTATTACTTCCACGGTTTGGTCACTGGTGGTATAACTGACACAAAGAATATAGATACACCTTCGCAAATATCAAAGGAGTACTATAACACTGAGGTTTCCAGAGACTCTTTAAAGAAAGTGCACCCATACTGCGCAGTAATAATGGATTTGAAGGAGCAAACAGCTGATAAGATACAGAAATATGCACTAGGTAACACTTTTAGACCCGAAGAGCCTTCATACAATGTTTTTGTCAAGGTAATATTTTTTATAGAAAGTAGTAACAAAATAATAATCTTGGAATTTTCAAGGCTAGAGTGAATAGATATCTTCCATATCGACGAGCTCCATCCTCGGCCACACCGTCGCTTAACACCAGGCGAGTTGGTGGTCAATCGTAGTTCTATATTGTATTAAAAAAAACGAATATATCTTAGTTTTACTTTCAAATTGTATTATTTTTGCAAAATTGCAGAAACAATCTCTCTACAGTTAAAATGTGTTTCCAATTTCAGGATTGTAAACATTTCACGAAATCGGTTCTATCAAAATCATCCACGGGATTTTATGTAGGCGATAACATAATGGGTCTTTTGAAAAAAATGTATCATATGGCCCGACAAAACAAGCCGTATGCACCATTGCTCTCAGAGGCTGAAACAGTCGTCAAAGAAACATCAACTCGGCTGTATTCTATCCACGCCTTTTACAAGAAAGTTGAGACCACATATTCTGAAGCCTTCCCAGATTTAGCGAAGCCTCTGCTGAGCTCATTGTCTCAAATGATCAATTCATTGACACTCGTTAAGGATTTGATCAAAGAAGAGATATTGGCTAAAGAGGAAATTCCGCCGCATTTGACACACATCGTCAAATATTTGATGTCGTATCCGAGCCTGAACATTGATGATTTTGACAAGATTGATAGTAATACGAATTACAGTACCGATGGCTTGTTAAAGCTGTATTTGAATGTGTCGTGCGATGACAGATATACCGCCGAACTGGATATCATCACGTGAGTAATTGTTCTTTCATCATCATCTCAGCCACAAGAAGTCTACTGCTGGACATAGGTTTCCGCCATGGATTTCCAGAAAGACCGGTTGGAAGCGGCCTGCATCCAGCGTCTTCCTGCCACTTGTATGATATCTTCTGTCCACCTTGCGGTTGGTCTTCCTACAGTGCGCTTGCCGGTTCGTGGTCTCTTCGATAACTTTTCGGCCCCATCGGCCGTCAGTTCTACGTGCAGTTACGAGAAGTAGTGGCGAAATAAACTGAACAATTGGCATCCATCTAAGATTGTGCGTCATTATTTTAAAGAGTGCACCTGGCTTGTGTTATCTTTTTTTTTATCAGACCTGTTTGTACATATTATCCAACTGCTGGGCGCTGGCCATCTTCTTATTGTGAGATGGGTAAGGCCATAGTCTATCACGCTGGCCTAGTGCGGGTTGGCAGACTTCACACATCTTCAAGATCATTGAGAACTCTTAGGATTCCTCACGATGTTTTCCTTCGCCGTTTGAAGTTGGCGGCAATCAACAATACGCACATAACTTCGAAAATACAGAGGTGTGTGCCGTGATTCGAACCCAGGACCTGCGGATCGCAAGACAGGCGGTCTCCCGACTAGGCTGTCGGAAACTTCACTGTGATATCTTAACTGGTACATATGTATGCACAATAAATCCTCTGAACAAGGAATAATTGTGTGAGTTGACACTTGCTGTAAAAGAGATAGACAGCAATATCCCTATCTCTCTTGCGGCATGCGTCACCTTTCAGGGGCATATCCCAAAAGTTAATTAACTGGAGCATCAAGAAAGTAATAATGAAAGCGAAAGTGAATTACTTAATTCCATTTTGTCTATGTTTTAGAGTTCTAAAGACGCAGTTAATAAAGCTCAAAATGCAGTGCACTTCTAAAGACGCCTTTGAAAAACGTAGCGTAGATGTGATGCTGTCGACTTTGAACCATCTAGTCAGGTATTGGGAGCAACAGCAACTTGAAATTGAAAAGAAAAAACAGGACGACGAAGCCTTGTATGTTACGAAGTAAGTATCATTATCCCAATATCAAAAATATTGTTGTCTTCAAACTGTTGTGCTAGTTTCTCCTGGGGAAATTCTTTATTATTACAGCCAATTTTTTTGTGTTATATTATTTTTATTAAGGAAATTTGTATCTTCATTCTCAGTATAAAAGTTTATATTTTGTCGATATTCTAGATCAAAATGTGAAGATGAAGATGAAGAGGCTATGGCAAACGAAGAAATAAAAGAAATGTTCCCGTCTTATTCTGATCATGATTTCGCCGACTTTAAACCACCAACGCTTGAACAAAAGCCGGTGAAGAAACAAAACACTGACACAAACAAAACAAAACTCTTGATTTTACCAGAGGATGTGTCTTTGGTGTACAAATGGCATTCGAGTTTTGTCCGTAACATGACTTCGGCAGAATGGTTACCCGCCCGAAAGAAGTTGGTTGGAAACGATGTCGTCAGTGTACTCCTGCAGATGTATCCGATATTTAGCCGGATTATAGAGAGGAGATGGGAAGCTTTGGATGCTGATATCGAGGGTGATCTAACACCGAGTTTACTGGTGCTTGTGTCACAGATTAAAGCTAAAGTTGATGGAAATGGTGAGCATTATGCATTTAATACATTATGTCCAAGCTCACCAAAAAGGTAGGTGTAAAGGTAGGTGATAGCACAAATGTGTGTGGAACCAATGTATGGGCACCCAATGGGCCTATACTTGCAACCACTACTTGTCTCTCTTCGGATTAAATTTAATTCACGTTCTCTTTATGTACGATCACCAAAAAGTCGAGTAAGTGGTAAAACATGGACTAAATCAATAGCTCTATAACTAACATAGTGTGAACTAAGATTTAGTTTTCGTTTGGAAGGGTTTTTATGCGTACTTGAATAGCGCTTGCAGTCTGTACTTGGCAAGCTATGTAGGTGATGATAATGATATATTTATCCATAATTGTCGCTTGCATTTGCCGAGGCTGATAAATTAAAGCAATCGTGAGATATAACAGACTATATAAAGGTAGAGATAGATATTATGCTGCAATATACCTAGGATTTCAAATCGTTATTTTCAGACACATCAAGTAACAAGGTTGACTTCTATCGGTCAGCTTGGGTCTCTGAAACGAAGCAGTGCGTTCCCTTGCTGCAGAAGGTCAAAGAAACTACAAACGAGTTGTTAGACCAATGGCCGGATTTTCCTACTTTGAAAGAGGTAACCTTTGCTATGCTATACAGACAAAATGTAATGTTAAGCTTGAAGGAAGGATCCAAACACACATTATTAAATAATTCCGCTTATATAATTTTGAGAGATTATTTTTTCTTCCGTTGGTTGCTTCTTGAAATTAGTCCGAATTCGACCACAAACTGCTAAGAAGATATTTTATGTGCTATAAAACTTGTGTTACATATGAAGTTGTACTGAACACTCATTATAAAAATGAATTATTAATTATGAACTAACTTCATAATTATATAACACAAGTTTATTATATTGTTTTAACTTCAGTAAGCACAAGTATTCGATACTGCTGCTAGCTGCTTTATTGCCCATCAGTTTAGATCTGAATTAATATGGCTAAAACGCACAATAATTAAAGAGATAGTAGAGAGGGCGAACGTCGCCATTGACTGGGACTTACAGGAAACTATTATAGGTGAACCTATGGTAGAAAGAAAGCAGTCCTAAATAAAAGCACAAAAAAAAAAACAACTTAGTAAAGGACTGTGTAGTCGACATTTGCATAAGCTTTTTTTAAATTTGATTGATTCAAGAATATCTTATTGTTATCCTATAAATCATTCTCGTTTCAGATAATTGTTATAGTGAACAGAATCGTCTCGTTCCCGGTAACCAGCCCCATATCCCGCTTCCTAACCGGCTTGGAATTGCTCCGGGACAAGATCGAGGAGTGGAATAAGAACGCGCACAAGGGAAACAACATGATCGATGTGTCACTAGCAGTCGGACAGCAGATCATTAATTGGAGGAAGCTCGAGATGGCGCATTGGAAGGAGTGCTTGAATAACCTATATCAGAGGTATTGTATTGTTTACTATAAACTGTCCCACTACTGGGCGCGGGCCATCTTCTCATTGTGAGAAGGGTAAGGCCATAGCCTATCACGCTAGCCAAGTGCGTCTTCAATCATCTTCAAGAACATTAAGAACTTTCAGATATGTAGATTTCCTCACGATGTTTTCCTTCACCGTTTGAAGGCGAAAATCAACAAAATGCACATAACTTCGAAAAGGCAGAGGTGCGTTCCGCAGGATTCGAATCCAGGACCTGCGGATCGCAAGTCAGACGGTCTTCCGACTAGGCTTCCGGAAACTTCATACTTTACATGCGTTTAGCTGTGCCCACGGTGTATCTACAAAATCATGCTTCACAGAACTTTGACCAGAAGGTCAAAAGGCACGATCATCGGACGGACGGGAAGGTCATTAGGCACACATTTAGGCACGTTTCGCACAATAGAAATTGTGCGAAACCATGTGCCTAAATATATTGAGATAATAGATGTTAAGTTTTCGAAAACTTTGGAGTTTAATCCGAAATACAGTAATGTTCATTTCTTTGCTAATTATTCTATTGTTTGGCGGTTAAATAACTGGCAATGGTGTGTAAAAAGCACGATTACAAGTAAAATATTGCCCTAAACCTTGCGCCATGTAATGTAAGACAAAACGAATGAACAGAGACGAACTTGGTGGACATGATAGCACGTAATTACGAAAAAAAAAGCTTTTATTGATCATAAGTCCGTCTTATTTAATTGTTTTGTCTAATATATGGCTTGGACTATAATTTAAGTGAGCCTAGATTTTTATGATTGACTATGATACGATTTATACATTTTGTGGATTCTGCAATACGACCAAACGCCACACCACATACGTTTGGTCGACTATCGATCAAACGTATGTGACGTTTGGTCGTATTGCAGAATTCCACAAAATGCATAAATCGTTATCACTATCCTACTTTTAACAGGCAACAGTCGGAAGCCCACAAATACTGGTTCTTCTTATACTCTGTCATCAACACTTATCTCGAGGGAGATAAAGAGGGGGAAGGCACCGCGGTCCCCGCAGAAAGAGTGATTGGAGTCCTTAAAGGTTTCATGGAGAAATCCAACTTGGTGGAGTACGAAGTCAGACTGGACATTATCTACTCGTATCACTGTCATTTGGTGCATCTGGAGCAGAGCCAAAGAAGGGGTAAGAGCGCATTTATTTGACGCAAATCTGTTTGCGTGGCGACTTTGTGGTAGCTGCGTTTTTTTTTGACTTAGTTGCTTAATAAATAGAATTCATATTTCTCATTATATACGTGATGGCTGCATTGGCGGAATCTCTTTGCGTCGTCATCTGCAGCCTATGTATACAAAAATAGATGTTGAAATTTAGTTGTTCAAACTTCCCATATTGAAAGGAAACAATTTTTAACGGATTCATTTTACAGAATTTTATGACGTTCTAATTGATATTAGGGAGTCCAGTTCTCGTTCAGTAGCCATTTATTTTATTAGATAAATATCATATTCATTCTTTTGATTCTTATTTACATCAACAAAAACGTAATTTTTGATTACGTTTGCCTTTGATTGTTATTGACATCAGCTAATCCTCTGTTTAGGTTTAAATTTTTCTCTCGATTTTCCTTAGCATCAACTATTTAGCCATGTTAGTTTACATGTGTGAAAGAAATTTTGTCTTCTTCACGGAGATCTCAATCTTTATCTTTTTTACATCTTCATTTCATGTCTGCAGATGAACTCTTATCAATTCTGTGGAACACACACAACTACTACTCTCAGTTCAGCGATCAAGTAGCGGCCCATATAAAGGAGAAACGGGCCCCCATCGAGAAGAAACTTAAAGACTTTGTCAAGATCTGCACTTGGGATCGTGACTTGAGCTACTGGAGTGTGAAGGATACTGTGGAGAAAGCGCATAAAGCGCTGCATAAACATACGAAGGAATTTGAGGTGAGGATTCTTATAGCTTTCTTGGGCAAAAATTAATATTCCAAAAACACCACTGGAATGTAACTTATTAACTTTGTTTGGGTCGGGGGTTAAAAAATAATTTTGATCATATTGAAATTTTTGTAGTATTATATCTTCGAAAATCTTAGTAACTAGATAAAAAAAATAATTGTTAATTCTGGAATCGATTGGCACATGATCGAGGCAGATGGCATGATAAGAGACAGGCCTATACCCTGCAGGGTATATATACATAGTCCTCTCTATCCCACCAGGGTGTGGATGATGATGGTATTGAGCTTAGCAAAACCTTCATGTTACACCGTCACACACAAGGTGTAATCTGTTGTGTAAACACAATTCAATTTTTTTTACATTAGTAATATTTCATTTTAAATGGTTTAATTTTTGCCGGCATTTTTACTAACTGTTTATATATTATAACGCAGCTTGTAGTTGGTAGTATGTCTACCTGCTAAGCTGTAGGTCGTGGGTTCGATCCCCACCCAGAGTAAACATGTGTGAAGAGCTTGGGTGTATGTTCTGTATCTGGGTGTTTCTATGTATCATAAATATGTATTTACAAAAAAAGTATCTATGTATTCTATCAGCCATCTATTTTCCATAGTACAAGCGTTGCTTAGTTTGGGTTTTTCTGTTGTGAGAAATGTCCACCATTAACAGATTCATAGTCATACATAGTCCACAAATTGTTCTATAGAAAGTGCTAAAAGAAAGCGTCACCAGCTGCCTAGTGGACAACAGTACGGACGTGAGTGGAGATGTGCATGTCGGTATATGGGACCGACCGAAGCGCGCTACGAACGCAGCCGCGCCCTCCGGCGGGGCTTATATGATCGACGTCGCTAATCACATCGTGCTGGCGAGGAATGTAAAGGTATGTATCACTTTTGGGATTGGTTAAAATTTGAATTCTTGTTATCAAAATCCGTTGTGAATGGACGGGCAAATCGTCCATAAAAAATATCTAGTGAGAAATCACTCTACATATAACGTGGTAGAGACATAGAAGTTAGAATACGAAACGCCTAAGTAGCTAAGTGAAGCTATTTTTAACAGGCCTATGGCCTTTTACGTCACTGCCCATCGGTACACACGACAGGTAAGCATCATTTGACACAATTTCACTTCATAACTGTGTCAAATATTCACTTGAAATGCAATTCTGACAAACACGAGTCATAACTGACCGTACTAAAACAAATGAATATTTCTGTGCTCGTATGCATTTTATATGTATAATATTCCGACGATGATGCTTACTGTGGCAGAGATAGATATACTAATATTATTCTCGCGGCAAGCATTAGCGCCAAACCTAATTGCATGCTCGGGCCATAAGTAATAGTTTGTCAAATTATTCAGAGTGTTTTTTTTTTACTTTTTTATAATAAATCAATTAATTAGTACTAATATTCGTTTCTTTTTACTGCGTTATGGTTTTGGTCTGACTGAAACATATTCAGTTTTCTTTCCACTAATTCAACGTTTTTCTTTAATTCACAGCATCTGCAGGTAGTATGCTTTGTTTGACTTCTTTTAATCTACAATTATTGCGCATACTAATAGTATAATAATAATTGGATGTAGTGTCTGAGATGTGAAATAAACGTTGTGACCATATACTAACACATATTCGAAAAAAGTGGTATGGAGTTAACCCGCAAACTTTACGGGTATATGCATAATTTTCTACATACTATCTAAAATCTTATGTTGTCACCGTAAATCCCGATTTCGCTTATAGTATTTTTTGTTTGGTGGTGGTGGATATCATATCTGATTCGTAAATAGCCCACAAAACAACTCTGCCACAAATCAAGATCATAGTCGTTTAAAAATAATACGAATGAAATTTAAAAGTCCTGTCCAAAAGAAAATATAGGAATTACATAAAAATATATTTTAAAATAAAAAAGACATTATATCAACTGTGGCAAAGTTGTGATCAGCAGGCTATTTCAAATTGCTTTCCAGAAATACTTGGACGAAGCCGAGCAACCTTCCAAGTTGTTACCAGAAAATGGTCTCCTGGCTAAAGTGACCAATTTGCTGAACAAAGCGAAGACCCTCTGCAAGGATGCTATAACTAACACCGGTTATCCGTCGCTGGTGCAAGCTTTGGATGATTTTGTCACGCTGGTCATTGAGACCAGCAATCATCTTGGGTCATTGGAGGTAAGGAATATATTTTATCAAAGACCAATAAGGCCGTTAGACGCCACATTTTGCCGTGATTAGAGGGTTAGATGGAGGGGATAAGAGGGTAGGATGTAATGTTAGCTTGCAGTGACAGGGGTCAACCTATCGTTTAGATAAATGCCCCACTTTTCCTCAAGTCCCTTGACTGACTTTTACAGTATACCCGAGAAGAGAAGCAGCTGTTACGTTCTATGTTTTTTTTCTCCCAGACTAGCTTGGAAGAGTCCTTCTAAGATAGTTTTTAAGGATTATGTTGTACTATGTGGCCAAATACTTGCGTCTTCTTATCTCAATTGGTCACGATATTACACTGCTGCACTGTAAGAGGTACTCGCAGTTCTGTGTTTCTTGTGGTAAATGTTCATCTACGATCATTATTTTGTGGCATAAGAATTTCTATGTGGAACTAGATGGCCGCGCCAGGGGTTGAGCGGAAGTTTGAGCTAGAACGGGGTGCGGGGTAGTCTCCCACGCTGCCGCTTTCATAGCTAAGGCGTATCGTATAAAAATCAGCTTAAATAGCTTCAGGGGCATCTATAACGATAATTTCACGAATTTTACTCTACAAATATACAAAAAAAAAAACACATTCTCAGGTGGACGCATCATCTCCTAAAGAGAAACAGACGTCTCAAGCGAAGAACATGATCCAACAGAAGCGAAAAGCGCTGGCGGACCTTTTCAAGTACCTCTCCAAGATGGGTCTGAACTACCGCACCGGTCTGGTCATACTGTCTGCTTCGGAACAAGAGTTGCACGACTTTACTATACCGCCGGTCGATTTGGACGCAGCTATGAGATATTTGAAGAGCAGGTTCGTTAAAACGTCTTCGATGTCGGTTTTTTTCCAACTGCGTAAGAAGGAGGGTTATGTTTTTCGAGTATATGAATGTTTGCATGTATGTTTCTATATGACAGCCTACAGCCTAAACGGCTTGACCGATTTTGATGTGCGAGGTGTCGTTAGATTCGTCTACACTTTCTGAGTGTCATAGGCGATATTTCTTTGTAATAATAATACATCTCTCAAAAAAAAGCGTTTTTTCATAACTTTAAACAAACTATTTCTTATTAAACATTTGATTTTACTATATTTATTCTAAAGAATGCGCATTTAAAAGGTTTTACAGTAATTTTACGCATACTTTCTCACAAAAAACGTGCACTCAACAGCGTATCAATCGCAATGAAATCGTATGTTAGACTACAAAAACTTCTTTTCTTCAGTCGTTTTTTTTTAAATATACTTGGTATTATAATTCCCGTCACGTAAAAAGAACGTTGGCCGTTTACCTGTGCACTGAACGTTTTATCGGTCAAATTGGTGGCATGAAGGGGGTGCGACGGGGGAACGTTCAGCCGGCTGCACGCTATTCTAGACTAGACGTCCACTAAGTAAGGCGAAGGCTACATATTCAATAAATATTGTGATCCGCGGCTCTTTGAACTCATGTAAGTGGCAGAAAGACGTTGGCTGCAAGCCGCTTCCTATCAGTCTATTTGAAAATCCAAGGTCTATGTCCAGAAGTAGACTTCTTGTAGCTGAGATAATTATGTGATTTTTATTGAGTGTGTAGACTGAAGTACTAGTAGTATATTAGTGTTAATTAATATAGAAGTAATAATAACATTTTACAACATTTTCGTTTTTAGTGAACTTCAAAAGTCGTAGAACTTAAGTTATTTGTTATTGTGTATCGAAGGTGTCATTAAAAGTTGTTATATACAAATTACCGAAAGAAAGGAAGAAAATCGTTCACCAATTCGCCTACTGCCAGTTCAACATATGACCCATGTGTATCGGTGAACGTATTTATATAAATATTTGTTCTTAAATTCCACAATTTGTTATTGCAGACGGTGTGACGCGTCCC
The DNA here is from genome assembly GCA_947563715.1 of Lycia hirtaria. Lineage (NCBI taxonomy): Eukaryota > Metazoa > Arthropoda > Insecta > Lepidoptera > Geometridae > Lycia > Lycia hirtaria. The sequence continues at coordinate 10,798,064 of OX387384.1, forward strand.
TAGCTCTCTTGTGGTCTGGATGCGAGAAATACTTCCAGAAGAACATAGCTCGTCACAGGTTGCTCTCGGCTGCCCTCCTCACGCCTCACCAAGACCTGGGTATTCCGAACATTGAACGGTGCAAGGGATTCGCTGCTCAGCTGGTGGTAAATACTCTATATGTTTTATATCATCATAGGTTTCCGCTTTATTATACATGAATAGGCTTGCGCTTGACCGCCAACTCACCAGATGTTAAGCGACGTTACGATCCATGATGGAGCGCACTCGCCTAGAAAAAAACCGATTATTTCGCGATAAAAGACACCCAAATTAATTAAACCTAACCGAAAAGAAAATATAAATATATGAAGTGGCTAGCTTTATATTTTTTTCTTTATAAACCATATAAAAATTATCAAATATATCAAAGCGGGCGAATCACCTGCACCAAAATAACATTATTGATTATTGTTTATTTTCAGCACCTAACAAACACACAAAAGAAATCCATATCGAAATACTCACGTCGCCTTTGCGATTTGCGAACGCTCTCAACAAATTTGACCAACGTGCTTGATATTGATTCAACTGACACAAACATATCGACTTTGAGTCAAAAACTCGATTTGCTAACCGATTGTTACGCTAAAACTAGCGTGACGCTCGAACAATTCGGTGTTTTACTTAAATCTATACCAGAGATAGGTATCGCTGCAGATTATGAGGCAGATTTTGATGCAGTATTATCTGATTCAAAAATAGTTGGATGTTACAAAAACAGCGACGAATGGAAAGACTTGAACAAAAGGATCAATGGTTTGCTCTCAACTGTAAATAAACAGAAAAACGCATTACATAAACTAGTAAACGCTAACCCTAAGAAACTCGGTCAAAATAAAGATTCACCAGTCATATCGCAAGGTCATATAGACGTTGCCGAAGACGCCAAAAATAATATTGAAACCATGATTGAGTCCATCGAAGAAATCCTTAAAGATTATCAATTCGAATTTAAAACTTTGATATCCGATTATAAACCACAACACCCAATTTTAAGAAGTATTATCGGTTTATCCAAATATTTGCAAGATATCTTGAAACAGATTGAAAGGTTAAACAAATACAATGATGTAACAATGTCAATCACTAGCGAAGATTTGGTCAATCAAACGGAAGATTTGGTAGCCACTATGCTTCTGATCATTCAGTCGGTGTATAAGAAACATTTGCCTCAGCAAAATGAAAGTATAGAAGTTATAAATGCAATTGACGAAATTATACTTGAGGGAGAAAAACCCGATGAGCCGAAAGACATACTCGAAGACAAACATTTGAAAGAACTTTTACAGGAAAAACTTACTTGCGATACGAGGATGTTACAATTGGATGCTCTTATAAGCAAAATTAGTAATTTGCTTTCAAACTACGTCGAGTATTTAGCGAGTAAGAAAAATGTGGAAGAAGTAAGAAGTGTGGTGATGAGGTTGGTTCCAATATTGGAGCAAATTGTGCTGTTTGTGCAATACTTTGTGACGCAGAAAGTGGCCGTGCATAGAGTTTCGTGCAAGATGTTGTCAGTTCTATTGAAGATATTCGCGGATTTGGCTACAAAAGGGTGAGCTAATTAATTTTCTTCACTCAATTTATCTTTCGCATTAATAAATTCAGAATAGGTTTATTAGAGGTCTAAATGTGACTTATTTTGTCTGACATTTAGTTAGCGAGGCGAATACATTTATTCTCTTACATTTAACGGATTTCGGAAAGATGTATTTTGTCGTGTAGGAAGTATACGAGTATATGTGCCCTCTGATGTATACTTTTAATTTATGTCGTTTGGGAATTACCGATTGGTTCTACATTATTAACGCAATTAATTAACAATTTAGAAATTTTCACAAATCTGTAGAAGAGTTTGGAACACTCTCACTAAAACTTAATTTGACAGAACAGAACTAAAATCCGTGCACATCTTTTCTTATTACCACCGTTAGAAAAGGTCGGCATCTTATAGTTTTGTCAATTAAATTTTAGTATGCATGTAACATGGACCTTCTGGCAAATTCTGGCTGGCATTTGTAAGATATGTGATTAATTATCCGTTACGTTAGTTTCTGCAAGCCGTCAGACTTGGACATGGAAGAGGGCGAGGGAGAAGGGGGACCAGGCAAACTGTCGGCAGGAACCGGCCTCGGTGACGGAGAGGGACAGAAAGACGTCTCCGAGAAGATCGAGAATCAGGTACCAAACTTTATTCATATTTATATGTTCATACGCTATATAGATTTTTTTTACTTTGATTAACATCTCAAATTCTCTGTCACTTTCCGCAAGTGTTATTACGTTTGCGAGAAGTTGACAAAATATGTTGAACGTTGCTCAAATTTGAATAAAATTTTTTGATAAGTCCCGTATTGTCCGCAAAAGCTATAAGTACTTTCTTTATTTTTTTATCGACTACAAAATAACGTGGTTGAGATTTGTTTTCGCGCCATCTCCAATACAAATAGGAGAAAACTGTTTTGTACCCCTAAACATTACCAAAATCCTCATAAAAATATCCAACTTTAAAATGTCTGTTTAATTGTACTTTTGTAATAGGATCAACTGGATGACGCACAACGTCCAGGCGAAGAGAAGAAGGAGGAAGAAAGAGACTGCAAGGAAGAAGAGAAAGGGATCAATATGACTGACGATTTTGATTCACATCTGCAAGACGTTGACAAGAAAGGTATTGTCTACTAATCTTGTATCTAATTAATTTTATTATTCAGATGATTAATGAGACCTCAATTTATTTCAGAAGGAGATGATTCGGATCAGGAAGACGATGATAATGATGCTGATAAACAAATGGGTGACACGGATAACGCTGCAGAAAAGTAAGTCTTAAGAGTCTGACCGTCGTCCGTTTCGCTCAAGAATACCGACATTTTTGAAGATATAAATGATTGCATGAACTCATAAAAAATTGTCGTTTGTAAAACTAGAAAACAATATCACAAATAAATAATCGACAAAAATTTCAATTTGATTAAAGTTGATTTTCATACATAAAAATAATTTATTAGTATGGTATAGGTCTTTCCCATGCATATCCAAAAAGATCGGTTTAAAGCGGCCTGCATCCAGCGTCTTCCTGCCACTTCCACCTTCTGCCACCCTTCTTCCACCTTGCGAATCACTGGTGTCCACTTGAAAACTTGGTCTCATCGGCCGTCTGTTCAACGCGTTATGGCTTATTTTGTTTTAATTCAAATGAGTTCTCAATATAAAATCTTTATCTAGTTTTAATTTAATATAGAAGTAGAATGCTGGAATAAGTAAAATATATACTTTTTTATAGATTAGACCAACAAATCTGGGGCTCAGAGGACGAGGAAGAGCCAGAACAGAACGATAAAAACGAGAAAGATGACAAAGGCAAGGGAGAGAGTACGGGCGAGAAGCAGATGGCTGCTAAAGAAAAGGAGCAAGGGACTGATGACGGCGACGAAGGGAAAGATAAGAAACAAAAGAAGGATATCAACGAAATGGAAGAGCCGGAAGTTGATGATGATCAAGTAAGTAAAAATAACACAACGTAAGCCATATTTACATACGCAGGTTAACGTCTATATATATGTATAACACGCACATATGTATGCAATTATGGTTGTCGCTCGCTCGTGACGTCAATTGGGATTCGAGGGTTTGAAGGCTGCAACGCTTGTCTCGACTGACAACCGCGCAACAAACTTCGGACAAATACGACAAGGCGACCGCGGGGAGCGGGTGAGGAACCCGAGATTGGCGGGAGGCGGAGAGTGTCCGTTCTGTATGTAATACTATTAATGTCTTCTTTGGCTGAGGTTAAAGATCAGCATAATCAAACCGAAATACTTTTTTGTAATTTTGTGGTCCATCTAGTTTTACTCCAATTGCCTAAGATAATCTCTCTGCTTTATTTCTTATATTCTTTTTCACTATTTGGTGTTGATATCTTTGTCGCTAGGTGGATCCATACCACGGGAATCACCCGCAGTATCCGGAACCTGAAGATTTTGAACTGCCTGATAACATGGATGTTGACGGTGAAGACGGGGAGGAAAAGGTAATTATTGGTAGGAATAACGAAGAAATTATAAGATGTTAATATACCTGTGATCTATTTTAATACATTCTGTAAATTTCTGTGCAGAGGAATAAATAGAACTAGATAATCTTTATATTGTATTGGTTAACTCCTGAAGTGTCTTCCACTTGTATTTTAAACCGTCTTCCAAAAAGGAGGAGGTTCTCAATTCCACGGAATATTTTTTTATATTTATTATTAGCCCCCGATTACTTGATGACACCTGGACCGTTTTGAAAATTCTTTATTTTTTTTCTTTGAAAGGGTATACTTACCAGTTGGTTCCATAGAAATTTTAGAAATCAAAATCGGTTCAGTACTTTGGTTTTTATAACAAAATAACTGAAGAATATGTCATCCAAATAAACAATTTGCGTATTGCGTATTTTTTAAACGGTAATCGCTTAAAAAACTTTTTACTATTTAGATTGGTCATATTTTTAAGATCAATAGGCAATATTTCACGATTTGACTATAGGTAGATAACTAATTGTATGATATGTCTTCTTCATCTATGTGTAAAGAAAATATAAAATACTCGACGCGGAAACGATAGTTTAATATATGACAAATCCTACATTAAACTGTCGCTTCCTATAAGGCGATTTGACACACTACACACACTACACACTATATTGCTTTAAAGAAAACAATAATTCCATTATAGGAACCTGAAGGCGAAACAGAATCAGAAAATCCATTCAAAATAGATGTAATGAAGGACATGCCGGAGGAAACTGAACCCGAGAAGGAAAAAGAAGAGAACAGGAATGGACTCGACGTCTCTAGCGATGAGGAAGACCAAAATGGCGATAAAGAAGGAGATCAGGAGGTTGGTAACATGAATGATTTGACGGAAGACCAGCGCTGGTTGTTTTCAACTGGTATCGGCTGTGTTGGGGCAGGATTGTGACAAAAAAGTTACTTGTTATGTTGTTCTTACTTATGTCGTTTTACAATCTATTTTTTGTTTTTATTGTATGTTTTTTTATATAATAAATTCTATGTCTATGTTGACTGGTAGATTGGTTATATTTATAGCGACACTCTATAATCTTTTCTTCTCTTCGTAGTTTTATATGATAAAGACAAAAATATTGTGTGTGCTGAAGATACGAAATAGCAGTACAGTAGTAGCGTGTTGACTATAGTTCTCTCGCTCCCTTAGTCGACTCGAGCAGACTTTACCCGAATGTGCGTTACATAGCCGAGCGTGACGGCTCAGTCTCATTCATTACCCATAAAATAAAGTGCTCAGCGCACGTAAAGAAGTCTTCACTTCAATAATACAGTGGTTACATTATTTTTCCACGATTCCTTCAAACAAATCTTAGGTAAGATTGTTATTGATTAGTATTAAAAAATAATTTACAGGATAAACAAGATTCTGAACAACCAGAGAACAAAGAAGCCGATGACGATGAGAAATCGGGTCTTGATGACAGTGAGAACCCTGATAATGCTGAAGACGATAAAATGGAAGAAGACGCGGCTCAGACTACCGAAGAACAACCAGAAAATGATGAGCAGGCCGACGATGAGAAGGAAAATGAGAATTTGCCTAAAAATAATGAGGATATTGATAAAGGTAAATTTACTACCCGATCGTTATTTACGTGCTCAGTTAGGCGCTTAACATTATAAAAAAAAAAAGTGTTGAAAGTTACAGTATCGTAAAGGGAGACCTTTTGATTTCCGATTTGGTGGACTGGATTAAATTCTCAAGCTTTTAGATAGATCTGTCATTTCTATATTTTTAACCCCCGACCCAAAAAGAGGGATGATATAACTTTCGTGTTCGATCGCTAAAACAAGCAAAGAATTATATTAGTACCGTAAAATTAAAAATTCGCACTTGCTTTGCTCGAGCTTTTTAGTAACAACGCCTGGGGACCCCTAGTCTATATTATGGCATCGTAGTTCTCAAACGGGTGGACCGATTTTGATCAAGTTTTTTTTTTGTTTTAAAGAGGATTTGATCGAGAGCTATATATTTCATCAAAATCGGTCCAGTGGAGTTTTTTATGGGGTTTTTAGTTTTAACTACTCGTTGAAATTATTAGGCGAGCGACTGGATTGTCTCGTCATTCCGTTGCGTAAAAAACATCTGTGGCGATCTATCTTACAGAAGATGAAGTAGAGGAAAAGAGTCGGGAAGCGAATCCGCAAGCCAACCCGTCGAGCGACGATCCCTCCGCGCAGGATCGAGCCGAGAACGCGGAGATGGAGCGCGGGACCAACGACAACGTGGAGTGCAACCAGGAACAGGCAAAGGACGAGGACGCTGCACCTTATGTCAGTATCTTCGTATTTGATGTGTTGAACCCACGCGATTAGCGATTTGCCAGTGTCAAGTATTGAGATTTCTTCAAGTTTCTTGATTAATACAAGTTATAAATGTTCTAGTCACAATCTAAGTCACGTATACACTCATTTTCAAGTTCGAGACCTGCTTCAGTAGAGTGGTGACGACTTTACTGTAAGCCTCTTTGGAGTTTTGCTGCTAACGTTGAAAGACACGTTTCACCTTTTTATTTCACTTGCCCACACTCACGCACCTGATCAAAGACTTAATAAATAAAACACTACCTTTTTATACCATTGACATTCGAAATAACACTAATTTAGGAATTTAAAACATCAAAACATGATGAACATGATTCCATGACGTTCCCGCCAAAACTCCTGAACTTTACCAACTTTCAACTCTTCTCAGTGTGTGTTCGTGTGCGTATGCGCATGCATGTACGTACGCGCGAACGTGTCTGTGTGTTTTTCTTTGTTACTTTTTACGCTAAATCGCATGAATGGATTCCAATGAAAATTGGTGTGAATTGTAGATGCCAATATCAGGCGAGTTGTTGGTCAACTGTGGATCTACCTAATGTCAAAAAAAGGTAGATTTTACTCTGGATTATCCTGGGACACATAGCTCTGGAAAAAATAGATTCCTATGGGATAGGCAGTAAAATCACTGAGCGTAGCTAGTGAACTAATAGATAAAGAAAATCCGTACTTACTTGCTCAAGCCATGCGTGCAAGTAGAAAACCACGCTCTTTGATGATTGGCTCACAGATCTAATTTTTACCCGACACCGATACAAAGGAGGGTAATGTTTTTATCCGCCCATGTACGATCTACCGACCAAACTCGTAGGCCAATTTTAATAAATAATATGTCGTTAGATTCGTTTTTATTGCGCAAGTATCATTGGGTATATTGAAATCATAAAACAATAAAATGGCGGATTTTTTTAATGTATGTTTTCAAAGTGTTTGAAAAATTAATGCATTTGACATTGCCTCAAATGATTTACAGGAGCAAGCTCAGGAGCAAGTGGGCGAAGACAAACAGTCTACCGGGCGTGCGGAACTGGACAAGAGCGAGAGCGGCCACCGCGGGGAGAAGCAAGCCGCCAACCGGGCCGACTCGGCGCGGGAGAAACAGAAGAGACGCGAGAACAAACCCGGCGACACTGACCAGCGACGGACACTGGGTAAGTCTTGTTGGGAACGTTATACATATATGTTAATATGCTCTGGTTTTGACCGACTTCCAAAAAGGAGGAGGTTCTCAATTCTACTGTATGTTTTTTCTGGGTTTGTTACGCGATTACTTCGCCAATTATGAATTGACTTTGATGGTTCTTTTTTATTTGCTTGGGCATACTTCAGAGGTGGTCTCTTATAAATTTTATCAAAATCGGTTCTGTACTTTGATTTTTAAAACAAAATAACTGCGAAAAATAAAAGCGAACTAATTCTACAGTAACAAATTTACGATTCTATATATTTTTATTATACAATTCTTACTTTCAGGTGACATTAACGAAGAGAAACAAAAACAGGCACAAACGCTGAACGCGGAAAGGGAGGAAGAAAACGCGGAGGATGGTGGGGATGCTGACAACCAAGAGAAAGAGGCAGACGCGTTCCAGCACGTGAAACAAGCCAAGAAGGATGACTTGCAGGTAAAACACTTGCATACTAGAGATTACCACGATGCGAGCCCGTAATACATGGCTTAATTTGCGTATAGAAATAAAGTTTTTAAATTAAATTTAAGTAAATTTCAATATAATTAAAATATAATTTAAAGTTAAATTTCGATACTCAGGAGGCGTCCACAGACATACGCCGGCATCCCGCGATATCGTAGCGATAAGTACAACAGTACAATATTATTTCATATTTTGACATTGTGATTTTATATTATTTTTCTTACAATTTATTTTAGATTTAATGTTTAATTTATAAAAATTGTGTATTATACTCGTATATTGGGATATTGGGAAATGACATGTAAATAAGACTAACGCTTTAAATGAATATCTGCTATCGTGGCAAAAAATGGGCACTGACGTCTGACGTGTCTATTGTGTATTGAATGTCTAGAAGAGAAAGTCGCTTGCCTGATGTTAAGTTTCATGCTTGCATATAATAATCCAATAATACTCAGATATTGGAACTTGAATAGATCTAAAATCTTGTATGGCAATGCACTGTGCTCATAACTCGGTCAACAAACATCAAAAGAGTGTTAAAACATTATTTCATAAATAAGTTATGTAGTGCGGAGCAGCCTGTATAAAGTTGTTTACTGCATAGAAATTGAGCAGTCGGCTATTGTTCACGCGACGGTGGCATGACTCTACTAATGTACCTATAACATTGTTGTATTTGGAAGTACTCATGTGTTGTGGTGTAACGTCAAGACAAACCTCGGCGAGGTTTTTGGTATATTTATCGTATATTTATGTTTATTTGAGTAATAAAATAAAATAAATAAATTTGAGTATGGGGGACATGTAGAGATGGTTATTAAATATTTAGACAATTTTTGGTGATTGTGGAAAAGCACCTTTAATTTTGCATTAAAACTGAACCGACGACACTGAGGAAGACCAGTACCCCTTTCACAGTCATTCGGATTAAAAAAGTTGTACATTTTCCGTTAGTTATTTAGTTTCCGGTCCGATATCGAAGATTAGAGGTGTACAGTCCAGTTGCTGGCGACGGCACAACGATCGTTCACGATGACATCTCGTAAGTTAAATATAGCCTGATTGTCTTCAAATCGTGACTGAATAGGTTTCTACTCAAGCACGCTCCATCGTAAGCCGCAGCGTCGATCAATATAATTAAAGCAGGCGGTCAAACGCAAGCCTGTCAATGATTTAAAAAAAATTACTGTTTTCACGTAGGTGATCTCCTTTGCTTAGCAAAGTATAAGACACTAGCTTAAAAATGATTAGTTTCAAGATAAGCTTCTTTAAGTTTTACTGTTCGTTATATTTTGCAGGCGGTAGATGCAGCGACCAAGGAGCAAGCGGACCAACAGCCGGTACTGCAAAAAGACGAGGATGAAAATGCTGAGAATCTGAAGGAAGACGAGGAAGTACCTATGGATGTCGACGATGATGAAATTCAGGTACAATTTTTTTATTAACTAACTTTATTTTGTGGTGTGGTATGATTTCGATATCATTGTCAATATTCTTTATTCCACTTTTGATTCTCATCTCTCTTCTCTTTATTAGAGTTCCGTACCCAAAGGGTAAAACGGGACCCTATTACTAAGACTACGCTGTCTGTCTGTTCGTCTGTCACCAGGCTGTATCTCATGAACCGTGATAGTTAGACTGTTGAAATTTTTACAGATGATGTATTTCTATTGCCGCTATAACAAAAAATACAAAAAAGAAAAACAGAATAAAATAAATATTTAAGGGGGCTCCCATACAACAAACGTGATTTTTTTGCTCGTTTTTGCTCGATATTGATAACGGCAACAGGTAGACGCTTGAAATATTCACAGAATATTGAGTTAAAATTCACTTTAAAAATAAATAATCAAAATAAAATAAAATTAATATTTAAGAGGGGCTCCCATACAACAAACGTGACTTTTTTCAATTTTTTATTGATAATGGTACGGAACCCTTCGTGCGCGTTTCCGATTCGCACTTAGCTAGTTTTTTTTCTTTCTTCCTCAAGATAAAACTACAAGTTTTCGATACGAATCTGATATTGATTGTGAACTATGTTAATGTCAAATGTGATCTATTAATTGTCCTACATTAGTCTGATTATAAATTTCAGGTCGAAAAATCAGAAGAATTGAAACCGGAGAAAGTGAAAGATGGCGTTGAAAAGGAGAAAGAAAAAGCAGGCAATAAAAAGGAAGGTAACGAAGAGCCTTCCGGAGAAACGGGCATCGAAGTGGACGGTGAAAAAGTGTTGACAGAAAACATACCCAGAGGCACCGAGACTACATACCATACTAAGTAAATACAACTATTTTTCAAATAATTGAAACCAACTGCTTTCCATAAAAAAGGTTACAGGGCATTTAAAAAAAAGGAACAAAGGGAGTGAATACAATCCCATGAAAGTGATTAATTGTAATCAATAATCCACTTTCGATTTGCCATGTACTTTATTTTTATTTATATATTATTCAAATTAGCACCGTAAACACGAATTTTGCTAATGATATAATTTACAAAATTTACAAAATAGACATGCTTAATTCAGAGTGATAACAATCGTGTCAAAATTAATAAATTAAGACAATTAAAATTAGGGCAAAATGAATTCAATTAAAATAACAACAAAAAAAGATTTATGTAATCAATATCAATGTCACAATTAAATAATATTAATTAAATTATACAATAAAAATTAATACACTTTACAAGTTATACATATTAGTTATAATCATTTTAGTGTAATTGCACTAAAATCTCAATTATTCATTAAAACCTTTAGTCAGCTCCATGTATTATAACATCTAGATAGATTTGTTGTAAAAAAACTAGTGCAACTATAGTCGGCCTTATCGCTAAAAGCGATCTCCATGATATCACAGTAATATCTTAACATTCCAGGCTAGAAACGCCATCCGTCCAAACGGAAGACATGACAGTGGATCAGTACATGAGCATCCGAGAATGGCTGATCAGCAAGCCAACGCAGGGAGGCGTCTCGGCCGGCGTGTGGAGATCCCTCTGGCAACAGTCGGGCGGCGCGGCGCGGGCGCTGTGTGAACGGCTGAGGCTTGTGCTGGAACCCACTATGAGCTCTAGGAGAGCTGGTGAGATAAATTGAACATCGCATCAATTATGTTTTTTAAAACGTTTCATGGCAATTGGATACCTTCCTTCCTCCTCCTTTATGCCATTTTTTCATTTTTGTTTTCTTCTATTCTTTATTTTAGTTAATATAGTCCTAGTCATAGTCAAAGTCAAGTAAAAAAGTCACGGTGAAGTCCTTGTCATCTTTCAATAAAGTGGTGGTACTTTACTGAAAGCTTATATGGTAAACTCCATACATTTTTATTAACTGGAACTCTAAAGTTATATTTGCCTATATATGGAGATCCAGTAATAAGGTAATTCGGCATTTATTTCGATTACAATTCGGACGCTTTATTTGAACCGCGCCTCGATCTGTATGAGTGTTCAACGTACAGTTAATTGCACGTTATTTAATTAAATATGAGTCTTCAACTACAACCGATGTAACATCTAATATTTTATTGCTTTTTTTTTATTTTTTTTATAGAATATAGATCTACGATTGACCACCAACTCGCCTGATGTTAAGCGACGGAGTGGCCGAGGATGGAGCTCGTCGATCTAGATCCTTTATTCTGTGTTTGAGTGTTTAGGTACGAGGTTAATACGAGTATAAAATAAATTGACAATGAGTGATTGACAATTTATTTTAACGCCATTTCTTATTACCTAGGTCAATGGGATACGCCTTATATGTTTTGAGTTACTTGCGTGTGTAAAAGTTTACTGAAACGTGACCTTTTCACAGTCCCAAAGAACCGCAAACTTCCGTATCTGATATTAATTTTAAATTGATAACTCTACGCGTTCCTGAGAAAACGGCTATTGTCAGTAAAACGGACAACGAATTGATCCTATTAGGGTTCCGTTTTTTTTTTCGAGGTACGGAACCCTAATAAAAATTGCAAATAATTCCAGGCGACTTCCGCACCGGTCGAGCGATCAACATGCGTCGAGTTATCCCGTACATCGCGTCGCACTTCCGCAAGGACCGAATCTGGCTGCGACGCACCAAGCCGGCCAAGCGCGAGTACAAGATAGCCATCGCTGTCGACGACTCCAGCTCTATGGCGGACAATAGAAGTAAAGAGCTGGCGTTTGAGAGTTTAGCGCTGGTCTCACAAGTAAGTCGTATTTTCCTACTTTGTTTCACTTACTTAAATAGTACTACTTTGATAATTACTTTAATTATCATCACTTATGTAGTGCTACTTTAATTATCAAATCTGGCATGACAGTTATTTCAGTTGCTGCCACACAAATAGTAATGCAGTAGTGTTTTTCGTTGTTTTGGAATATACAAGTACTTACTTAAAAACACTTTTAAAGTTAAACGGTTTTATTGAAAAGAAAGATAATAGGTAAATAAGGTAAGGTAATAGGTAATGTATTTACTGTATTTTACTAGAAAATCCCTTTCATTTGATACCCATATTGTGGGGGTTGTGTTAAAATATGAAATCCGCCATTTTGTGGCGAGGGCCATCTTGGATTTACAATAATACAGAATATACTAAATTGTATTGTCATCAGGAATAAATGTGTATAATAAATTTCAGATCGTTCCGTCAACTGCAAGAGGGTAAAATTTCAATTACTAAATTTGACCCAAACAAACAAATAAACAAAATGGTCAAGCTAAATAAAATCGTTAATAAAAAAACGACGCTGCTTTGATAAATATTTAAGACGCTTACTTTAAACTATTAATTCGTTCACAGGCTCTCAACCTACTCGAATCTGGTGATCTCGCGGTCCTGAGCTTCGGCGAAAAACCGAATCTCCTCCACCCTTTCACGGAACAATTCTCCGAACATTCCGGCTCGAAAATTCTAGAAAAGTTACAGTTCAACCAAACAAAGACAAAAATCGCGCAACTGCTAGACTTCTGTTGCGTCATGTTTGAAGAGCAAACAATAAGAAGCGATGCTCCTAATGCTAAATTATTGGTCATAGTCGGAGATGGGAGGAACATATTTGCTGAAGGGGAGAAGATGGTGTTGCAAGCGGTGAGACGCGCGAGGCAGCAAGGGATCTTTTTGGTGTATGTCGTGATAGATAACCCTGAGAATAGGGTGAGTATATTTGTGTATTTCTGCGTCATGCAGTTTCACTCACTGATTAAATAGTTATGATGATTAATTGTTTTAGATATTTATATATTGAATTTCATACTGATCCATTTAGATGTGAAAAGGTAACAAGGAAGCGTAGAGAGATTATTATTGTTATTATTTAGAGCCTGTTCTGTCCCATTGCTGGGCAAAGGCCTCCCTATCTCCCTTCCATTGGTCTCGGTCCAATGATTTTTGAGTCCAATTCTTGCAATAGGAGTCCAGTTCATCCCGCCATCTCGCGGGCCTATCAGGTAGTCTGACGACTTGTGGAACCCAAAAGAGATTGCTTTAGCTTTTAACTGCGCCCCGCTGCTTAACCAGCAAAGTGATGAAATACGGTGTTGATGAAATATATCTAGCCTACATCCGTCTCTAGATTTTTATGTGTACCTACCTATCTGTAACAAATTTCATAACAATCGGTTCAACCGCATCTGCGTAAAATCAAAACAAACAGACAGCAGGCCATAGAGACAGTTTCACTTTTATAATATTAGTTGAAATTTAAAATGAGGTATAGTTTAAAAATAAGCATTCACCATTTCAGGATTCAATAATGGACATCAGAAAACCGATGATGGACACAGTGACGAACAAACTGAGCTTCATATCGTATCTGGACGCCTTCCCGTTCCCGTTCTACCTCATCCTACGGGATATGAGCGCGCTGCCCAACGTGTTGGGTGACGCGTTAAGACAGTGGTTCGAACTGGCCGCTAATACTAGTTAAAATGAACAAAAAACGTGTGCGTCACAGAAGTGATAACTTTAACGCCGTATGCGTGAGAGAAAGGGAAACCAGACAGACTGGCGCCGTAACGAAGTGGTTTACCCTTCCATAAGAAGTCATCATTTCAAAAAAAGAGCTAATTAAATATATCGTTTGTGTTTTTTTACTGTTATGCGGGTTGACAATTGGATCTGTAAGGGATACCCAAAACGATAATTTGAATTTGCCAATATCAACGCAATAATATGACTATAGTTAAAATTTCCGATCCTGCTAGACTGTAACCCAAAAACCGGCTGTTTGTACAGCAGAAAATGTTAAATCTCTGCTAACATAGGAAAATTTCAATATTATCAATTAAATGCTATTTTAATATATTCTGACAGGATATAACATTTTCCCAAACTGCCGCACTTCCTATTAGTGGTTAAAATGAGAGCCGAATTCTGCTAAAATAGTAGAACCTTGCTCAATCCGGATATTTTTTGACGATTGCAAATTATGGTTTCTGGTATCTCGTTTTCAAAGACTTGTTAAGATTTAACTTTGCTCATCTTTATGTATGAACGTATAAAGTCTAATTTTCAATGTTAATATTTGCATGTTATGCTGTCAAAGGCCATGGAAATATGTAGATCCCAGAGTCCCTTTTCTCTTGAAGATACATTCTGTTCCAGGTAAATCCGTTTTATATGGAATATGCCAACTTATGTCCACATATATTTTAAGAGAAAACATAATTATAAGAGATAGGTAAATACTAAAATTATAAGCCAAGATCGACTTTGTGGTCGGCGAATAAAGTACATTATTATGTGTCGTATTTTCTATTAGGTACAGTATATTCAGATAGTCATATTGAGCTGTGATTCCATATTGGATATGACTGCTGTTAATAATAGGAATCTTGGTAAATAAAATTTGTTATACAAATGACTATATTTTGTTAGAGAATAAATATTTTGATAACCTAGTCATGAGTTTTATTTGTTGTTTTTAGGGTTGGTAGACTGTATTCACAGTATTTCCTTTCGCAGGGTCTTAGGCATACTATTGTGTTTTTTGTGAACCAGTTTGAAATAAGTGGTCAAGATGATGTCGAGACACGCGTATGGTAGGATTCCGTAGCTAATGTTATAATCTAACGTAGCGTATTCGTACATAAATGGATTTTTAAAGCATTAACAATTAACCTTCACAACTGTTCGGAGCGTTCCTTTAGGGAGTATAGCAGTTCCGTGAACATGAATAATACTTTGACTGTTTTACCAAAAAATGTTACTTTAAGCAATGCTTAACATATTTTGTTAACTTCTGGCTGACACGTAATGACACTTGCGTAAAGAAGACAGAGAACTTAGGACGTTGGTTAAAGTAACGTTTTTCGGTAAGGCCCTGAATGTTTGTTGCTGTGACGTCACATCGATCTATTGTCAAAGTTCGCTTCTACTAGACCCGGACTTACTTGGTACTTCCATATGCAGGACGACAATTTAATAAATCCATCGGCCCGTAAACACGATCACAAATTAGCGATTACATTTTAAAATTTGAATAAAATATTATTCCAAGGTGATTTTTTCCGCTTTCGTTGCCATTAAGAATGAGGTGTGACTTTTTAATCGAACTAAAAAAAAAAAAAAAAAGAGTATCAATTTGATATGTATGTATGTAATATTGTTAGAATTGCACAACATGTTAGGTACGGTATGTATATTATGTTAGTTACACAACATACTTTACACAAGTTAGGCTAGGTGGGCTTCTAAGCACATGTGCCAAATTTTATAAGTGTATGTCCACATGTTACGCAGAAACTAGATGGATTGCAATATTTTTTTTGAGTAAGCTTTATTCCAGATTAGTGAACAGTGTAAGTTTTATCAAAATTGGTTCAGTATTTTTCAAGATATGTATTTGTTTTAATTTAAGATATAAACGTTTCAACGAGCCAATTCAATCTACCGGGCGGATTTGAACGAAATTTGGTAGGTTTATTATTCGTATTATGTAAAAGGATATGGCATACTCAATAACCCATTTAGGTGTTGCAATAGTAGTGAAGCGTGTTTGAAATTAAAAGAACTTACCCAGTGAAGTTTGTGAATCCAATTTTAGCTATAAGCAAAACAAGTAAATAGGAATAAACATGAATAAAGGAAAGTAATAAAAAAAAAAGTAAATCGACTTCAAAACAATCCATTTAACAGAATAGGGAGAAATAATTGTTACGTAATACCGAAAAATTAAATCAAAACTGGGCGTCTATCTAAGTAGGTACACCAACTGTTTTCGAGGTCGGTGCTAAATGGGTTGTTTTGAAATTGATTTAATTTTTTTAAATTATTTATTACGACTGTTATCGAAAACTAAATTTATAATAAATTGTTGCGGATTACGTTCCTTTTTTGTTATATAATGCAATACGATAAAAACGTCTTATAATAATACAAATACGGTCGTACCTATGAAAATAAACTACCACATTTTTAAAAAATATTGTATATTTGTCAACTGGAAATTAAACAATTATCTTAACATATTTTCCTTAGCTTATATTTTGGGAGTTAACAAAAACAGCACTTGTAGTTTTCATATTAGGCCTATAGATGTTATAAAATTTTAATAAATTAACTGTAACATCGTTATTCTAACAGTATAATCATAACTACAACTTGGCAAAAAAGTCTAGAACTCAACAGTTTTTCTATTGATTTATATAATATAATCAATAATCTATCGTATTAACTAATCAAAACTGTTTTAGGCGCGACACAAACGAGACACTTCTTGTTTTGGAAATCAGAGGACATTATGATTTCATGTAAGCACATGAAAATAGAAATAATCATAATATTATGAAATTGCTTTCTAATTTAGAAAACTTAAAAAAACTTTTGCCACTTATCTAGGCTCGCTGAAATATCTATTTCAGCGAGCCTAGATAAGTGGCAAAAGTTTTTTTTGTGGCTATACAGTCCCCGAAGTTGGGTTGAGCACAATTCGAAGCGGTTCTATTTCTAAAAGTGCTAGCTCCTCGAGTTCGTCATGTGACATTTCTTTAGCCTATAAGACATGAGGGATATAATCCTTATGTCAATCCCACCACATTACCTTTTCTATTCGACTGATATTCATAAACTCAGCCACTTTCTAACCCTGCTGATATCCAGCTGCTTCCCTTTGATACTGAGATTACTAACAACTTTTCGCTATGACCAACAAGACACTAAAGGTTTCCACATTACGAAACGAACAATTTTATTAATACCAGACGTTAGTTCCCGTGTTTCGACGAGATAGTTCTCTAGCTATCTTAACATACTCTTCAAGAGTAGCCCCGCGCAACGCAGACGTAGCATGGCTACCGATAACTATCCGGTTATAGCAATTTTTTTCAATTGTCAAAAAGTTTCCCGTGTCGGCAAACAAATTACCCGTACACAAAGTTTAAAAGCCTTATTAATCCAAAATCGTAAATTTTTCAAGTTTGCTATAATCGCAGTCCCATTATTTTCTGCTCTATTTTGCCAAGATATAGATACGTTAATAAATTCAAATAGACACGTTAAAAGTAAGCAACCGAATTAAAATGGTGGACTAATCGCAACTGTCCGCTTCACTGAGCGAATTCAGTTTTATCATGAATCAGTTTATGACTTTACACATTTTTTTGAAACCTACGAAAGCTTAACTTAATAATATTGCGTTTCTGAATGAAACAATTCCTTTAATTAACGCACCACTTAAAACTAAAAAATCTAATATACAAATAAAAGAGAACCGTCACAAAGGTAGTTGATCGATTCTTACATCAACCAACTTTGCAAACAATTCTATAACTCGTATAGCAAAATTATAAAACTAAATTCATAAATATAAACACTAACTACAATGTAAATATTAAATATGCTTTGACATATTAAAAACTAAATCTAAAATAAATGTTGAAACATCTGTTAGAACCATGATAATAAACATGGACTAATTGGACGCATCTCAGAACAAAATCTCTCGAAAACCCTCAACATTTGTTGCATTTTTTTATACAACATCAATTTTTAAATCGTGAAATATAAGGTCTTATTTTCTATTTTATAGATAGCGCTTCTTTTATTTTATGCCCCTGAGATCTGCATTGCAGTTGTCTCACTCGAGCGCAACATAGTTTATTAAATACAAAATTATTTAATATACTTTTGGTATATATACGCGAACATCAGACTTATGAAAACAATACTATAAAATATTTTTATTTAGATAACTAAGATAAATTTATAAATAGACGTACAATCGTTAAAATTTTCGATTTGGACATTGGTCAATTCTGAAGGCATCACTAAATTGACTAAAATTCTTAAATTCACTAAATTCGAAAAAGTTGCCAAAATGGTATGAGACATTGGTTCGTTTTTAAATACGAGTTAATTTAATATCAGTCAATGTACAGATATTAAAATAAAATATTTTGAATACATTGCAGTCAGTGTTCTCAAAACTTTGACATTTCAATAATTTGACAAAAATACATTCAAATTTGATTTAAAAAAAATACCAATCCGGTTGGCATACAAATGAGAAAAAACTTACATAGAAAATTAGACCTTAATTCCTTAACTTTTAAGATTATTTTCCAATAAACTTATAGGTGTATGTATTACAGAAGATTTTGTTTTGAGAAGCCAATGATTAGTCCACGATAATAAATCTTACTACAGAGCAATAAATATATGAATTTACAAACTAAAACGTACCCTCTCTCCGTTTGAGCGAGTTAAAGCTGGATCTGCAAACCGATGTTTGGGAAACACTAAACATAATTGTTGATTTCTACATTTCGTTAAAAATATATGTTAAAATTGGACTTGTCTTTAACGATTTTTACCTAGCTTGTTCTATCTAATGTAAAAAACAATCTTTGAAGGCCATCTCGGTGTTCTAGAGACCGTGCGTGGAACATCCTATAAGGCACTGTGTAGTTGTCAGTAATTTGGACATGCAATTATTTATTTAATGTCTTTATTTCAAACAATATATTTAGTATCTTCATTTCTAACTTTGAAGTATTAAAAAAATACGTCTTTTTACCCGACTGCGCAAGTAGAAGGGTTATGTTTTTCGAGTGTATGCTTCTTTCTATATTACCTCCTACAGCTTTAACGGCTTGACCGATTTTGATGTGCGAGATGTCGTCGCCTTCACTCCCTGAGTGTCATAGGCTATATTTTTTGTATTTTTTAGAGATTTCAAAGTTGAACAAAATAAGCATTGTAAAGAAACAAAACATTTGTTTCATCAGGTGCTGAATTATAAATGCCAATCTGGCTTGCGTGACTTTCGCCGTCCCTCTCGCACAACTTGATTCGTACGAGCGAGATGATGGTAGTTTCTCAAGTCGGAATGACGATAGCGTGAATAGTTGTTTAAAAGCATCAGACATACTTAGATAGACATACCGTTCTTTTTTTTACTAAAATCTATAAAACCGTTGATACAAAATGGGTAGCATTCAAACTTACGATATATCCGTTCGTTTCGCACAACTTACGCGAACAGTGCGTGCGAGTAGGATGGTGATAATCTCCTAAATCGGAATGAAATCAACGATAGCTTAGCTGTTAGTAGCTGTTCCAAAGCATAAAAGACGATTTTTGCCTGACAATTACATAGTGCCCTAGTTGCCAATAGGACAATAGATTTGTGGAAGTGAGGACAGAGTGGTCTCATTTAGGGCTTCACAGTGGAATCCTTGGACGAAATATTGTTGGTTTCTTCAGTCTTATCGCTGTCACCGTAGAACTTTGGCGGCTGGAAGAAGAAAACGAATATTCAGACATTAGGCGTTTAATCTTAAAAAAAGAATTCTAATATCTCAGACTACTTTGCGAAAATATATATTCAACAATATTTTTTTGTTTTAAAAAATTACTTCTTCTTGCATGACTGTTTAAAGGAATGGTACTCTTTTCTTGGTGTGCGTTATCTCTATTTCTGATACCTTCTATAGCCAACACAGCTCGACAGATTTTGATGTAAGCGTTGAGTTAAAAAAAAAAGTTTCATTAACACTTCGCTTTTTTAAAGCATTAATAGGTTGCGTTTGACCGCCGTCTCACCTATCGTAAAATATTGCAGTTGTGGTAATTATAATTACAATTTCCTTTTTTTTATGTTTTTTTTTTATTAATAATTTTGCTAAGTAATTCTTTTTAATGATAAATAAAAAGGCATATCACAAAATTCTAGCTGATAAGTTAAGTATCTATACTATCTATATATTATGTATACTTATTGTTATGTAAGTAAATGCATCTATAAATTTAGCAGACTAATTACAACTAAATGAATATAATAGGTTAATATTATGAAAATCTATGTCAGGTCTGTGTTTCTCTACATGAAGTAAACAATAATGGTAGACTGGCAACCAATGAGAGATCTTAATTTAGGAAATAAGGGCTCTCATTGGTCACCATTCCGCCATTTTTGTTTACATTATAAGAAAAGTAGGGAAACACAAGACTTTAAAATGGATAAGTAAAAAAAGGAACACAACAAACCAATTAGTGAAAAATCATTTCGACTATGAAAAAAAACAGAAAATCAAACGCATTTAAAAACAAAATATTCGTAGATAATCTAAAAGTAAATGAAGGACAATGAATATCCAGCAGAATATTTTGTTTGTCATGACGAAAAACCACAAAGTAATAACGTCTGAGCCAACACAATTTTTTCGGACATGAAGGAAGTACTCTCGCACCCTTTGTTGATATTTTTATGCAGATAAAAAACCTATCTTATCGATAAACTATGATAAGGAGCAATGATAACAATATAACAGCTATGCAATTGATAAAATGACTTTCAGATTTTTCTTGACTGTCCAATGAGAGTAGTGTTTCAGTTGACTTTATATCATCTCTGGTAGCCTAAGCGGCTCGACTTATTTTGATGTACAAATTGCTGTTACATTTGATTTTCATCATCGGAATATTATATTTTATATCTTGACACTATTTTACTAAAAAAAATTACGCTAATTACGATGGACTATTCTGCGAAATCTAGTTTTCCTACATATGAGACACGATATTTCACCAAACAACGCTAACTTGATATTAACATATCAGGTTATAATACATCACAGTATTTTGGTAGAATGGCTATTGCAAGCAATTATTACTGAAATATCAATCTGATGTAGAAAAAAAACTGGATTTTACAATATTGAGAACCGTTGATGAGTCAACAAAAGGGCAGAGTACACTAAAATGGCGATGAGCATAAAAACAACACAATAAAAACCAAACGTATAACAAATCAAACACCAAAATGTAATATTTTGAAGCATGATGTTCTGACGATGATGTTAACTCGACTTACACATCTCATCGTACTATACGGTTGTTACTTTATTGCCCAAGCCGTTTTTCACACCGTTATAACTTGTAAACCCCTAGAAATAAACAAGTATATGTCAAGTTATGCCTTTTGACACGGAAAATTATCTTTGGATGTGATCAGGAAAGAATCTTCAATTATCATGATAGGGGTTAAGTTATTCAATTCCAGGCTAGCAATAGCCTGAAATTACTGGAAACAAATTAGTTTGCTTGAAAATTTGGCTATTTTTGAGAGATGATCAAGGATAAGAAACAAAATCAGATCTATACTTCTGACATGTTGATTAATATATTTTCATGATGCCTTGTAGATGATTGTCAAAGAGCAATGATTATCAGACGCTAGGTGGTCAATTTGTGCTCACACTGATAATATATTGATAAATTCAACAGCGTGCGGTCCATTTGCGAGCTTTACACTTGTAGTAAAAGTAAAAAAAAAAAACTGGCAAATAGTCAAACTGGCGCGCATCCGTCGCGGGTGCATTCAGCACTAAATATTTTCTTTAACCGTCTGAACAGTATTTTTTCTGTTTAAGCACAAAACAATAAAAATGGGCTTCCTGCTTTTAAAACATAGAGCTTGAAATCTTGAAAGGATAAACCTACAATTGCCCAGTGATCCACATGAAAATTACGCAGAAAAGCAACCCTTTTTGTCCCCAACTTTTGCCAATGACAACGACATTAGGTAGCCCCCAAACTTGTTACAAATCACCTCTCTTTACTGGTCATTTTAAAAACGGTAGTTCATATCGGCGTCATCGATTCTATTCCCTTTTTTATCTATGTGATCTGCCACATAAATCGACATTGGCACCATAACCTAAAACACAAGGTTAGTACTAGTCAAAATTGACTATGGGTCACCCCATGGTAGACGAAGACAGAAATATCTCATATTTCAGTCTTAATTGAAATGTAAAAATAAAATAAAATAAATATTTTTTTGGTATATGGGAAAGAGATATCTCAATCTATAATGTTCATTCTGCAAGACTGCAAGAGACCATGCCAAAAATAGATTTTGTGTGTTGTTAGATGTGTCATTGTCACCTTGCTAACTAAGAAATAGGCCATAATATAAACAAACACGTGTTTTTGTTGTTGTTACGTTTTTACATCATCATTGGGCATGTAACATTCAACATTACGGATTATCTTTTTATGTCTAATAATGAAAAGATTGATATTATAAGCAAAAGCAAGAGCAAGCAATTTTATTTATGAAATACGGATTTTGAATATTATTTTTTACGACCTACGTTGTTTAGGTATCCGCCAAGTTTCTTACAACTTAGACCAAGTTTGGCGTATTGTATATAGTTTAAGCGATCGGAGAACATATAACATATTGTTTGTAGACCGGTACAAATATGTCTGAGAAGACATAAGAGACAGAGAGAGAGGGAAAGAGAGAGAGAGAGAGAGAGAGAGAGAGAGAGAGAGAGAGAGAGAGAGATGTAAATATCGTGTTACCTCGTCGTGTTTGTCATCGTTGTTGGTGCGCTCGTCATCGTCGTCGCTGTCTTCGTCGGCAGACGACTCGCCGCCGGAGTTGGCCGTCTCGGGTTTCACTATAAACAAATATTAGCGTAAAATTTATATGGCTATGTATAACAACTAGAATAGTGTACGAGTAAAGAAATGAGAAGAGACATGCGGTGGGCGTCGACTTCACAGCGGCTCCTATTTTTCCAAGCTTCAACGCAATGTTGCCTTATTGAGCAAACATTCTATGATTATGACGAATTTTTATATAATTTTATTGACATTTTATTTGCATCATTTTATATTATTTTCATTTGACACCTATTTATTTTATGTGCTTCACGGCAATCAACGGCAAGTTCCACATGTAGCAGTGGACTTGTGGCTGAAATGATGATTATAATAGAGGACATTTTCACACAAAACCACCAAACTAAGCAAAGCTTGTACTATGAGAACCATATAGATGGCTGATAGATATAACTTTTTTTTGTACCTTCATATGATTGTTTATATGTATAATACATGATACATATAAACACCCAGACAGAACAAATATCCATGCTCAGCAGAAATGTTTGCCCTGGGTGGGGATCGAACCCACAACATACAGCTCTGAAGGCAGACATACTACCACTGAGCCATGTCTGTCCGGCTGATGATAGGCATACCTGGCGTGGGCGGCTGACCCTGCGCGGGGCGCGCGCGCTCGCGGTTCAATCCGTCATAGCACTGCAGGCACACCCGCAGCGGCTTGTCGCTTTGGCCGCGCAGGATCCAACGCTTCGACGAGCACGGACCGCACACTACCGAGCCGCATTTACGGCAGTGGTGCTAGAACACGACATTATTACATTTATACAGGATGGTTTTATGAGTCTGTACTTCGACTATCGTCCGTCTCGCTCACGCACACAAGCATCTTTATAGATATAAAATTACTTTAAAAAAAACCACATAACTAGAAAGAAACATCACAAGTTTCCGACAAAAAATCATTTTGATCAAAGTTAATTTTCGTTCTAAAAATCATTTTTATGTATGAAAATTAACTTTGATCAAAGTGATTTTTTTCGCCATCCTATTCTTAGCCTTAATACTATTACATACAGAACTGACTCCCTGCGTACCGCCAATCTCGAGTTTCTCACCCGCTCCCCGCGCTCGCCCTGTCTTTTGAAAGAGTTTGCCTGCACGGCACATTCATATATCAGTCGAGGCAAGCATTGCAGGCTTCAAGTGCTCGAATCGCAATTGATATCACGACCGAGTCGCAATCAGACGGCGAACCTAACTTTATACATGTATATGCTTAGAATGGTGCCACTTTTTCATGTAGTAATAGGTTTGCTTGCGCTTGACCACCAACGCGCTATATATATATATATATATAATTATTGTATTCTATCACCTTTAATGTATTTACTGACATTTTAGACTAATAAATATTCTGATCCTGAAAGACCCACTCAGGAAGCGTATTAAACAATTTAGCAGTCCGCACGATGAAAGTGGAATTAAAACGTTTCGTGAATCGTGAACTTTGAGCGAGTTGACACTCACACGCCCAAAGAGATGGATAGTTTATAGGAAGGCGTGGTACTCACCCTCCTATTGAGCACGGTGAACTGTGTCTTCTTGCAGTGCATGCATATGGAGGCTTCGTTGTCCGGTACCCATACCGCCGCGTGCTCTGACGGAGGCTGCTTGCCACCTACATCGACGAAAATATACATACATAAACATAAACGGGAACATACGTACATAAATATTAAATAAATATTGGAGGGCATTTCACGCAACACCATCTAGCCGAAAACTAAGCAAGATTGTACCATGGGAACCAGACGGCTGATAGAATACATACATATATTTTGTAAATACATATGTTATTGATACATATTGTCACCCAGACCCAGCACAAATATTCATGATCAGCAGAAAAGTTAGCTCTGGGTGGGGATCTAACCCACGACACAAAGTGTTACAGTTTAGAAGGCACAAGTCATACATAAAATCACGTCAATTTTCTCTCACTAAGTTGATAGAGCATCAAATACCATGAGGCTGCTCACGCTCGGCGTTCATCGCTACTCACGGAGCTTTACCTTAAGAGAAACGTTGTTTCGCGATCAGCCATATAATAAATAAAAAAGTGTTTTTCAGTTTAAAAAATTAAAATACACGCTTCAAATTATTGTATTGTCATCGGTCCTCGATAAGTCTACAAAGTTTGAATGAAATCTAACCGTTTGAACTGGGTCAAAATTACTCTAAATCAAGTCCAACGGACTCGGTTACAAACAAACAAACATGCATACAGGTGAAGCTAATAAAAGCGTGTTAAAAAGGAGAAAACTATTTCTACCCCTAAACATTATCAGACTGCGATAATTATTTTCTTGTTGGAATGGAACCTTAAATGGCTAAACCTTTAAAGTTTGCTTTTTACAAATTTGATTATAACTTCGATTAAAAAATTTAATAACTTAATAATTTGGAAAAAATCAAACCGTAGATGAAAGTAGGGTAGAAAGCCCTACCCCTTAATATTCTCTGCTGATAATTCGATATTTTTAATTCAATAGTTCATTTCTGTTTAAAAACACAATTCCATTGAATAACAAACAATGATAATAAAATAATAATGATAACAAAAATATTATTGTTTGTAGGTAGGTATCTCGTTGACAGCTGTTCTAGAAAACACTGTGGTACAGCCGTCAACGATAGCATAACAAAAATAATAATTCCACTCACTTTTTCTTAGCAGGTCTTCTATACATTTCTCTATGTGCGCCATCCATTCTTCCTTCTCGGTGGCGGTCGCTGCGTACACTGCGAATGATTTTGAAGCAGTGCGGATCAGCCAACCGTTTCGATACTCTGGAACGCAAAATTCACATATGTATTAGCTGGTTTTGAACACAACCGAGCGCACAATACACCCCAAGGCACAATACACCCCAAGCGGGACGTCAGTGCAGGACTTATCGCCCCCATCTCGAATAAGAATAAGAATAAGAACACAACCGAGCGACGATAGAAACCTCAGACTAGTAAAAAAAGCAGACATAGCGGCTACTCGAAAGAAAATCAAATTTTTAACCTTATTTTTTTATTAATTCAAAAAGGAGGAGGAGGTTCTCAATTCGACTGTATTTTTTGTCTATTTGTTACGCGATTACTTCGCCAATTATGAATTGATTTTGAGGATTATTTCTTTGTTTGGTAGGTCATACTTCAGAGGTGGTCGTCCCGTATAGATTTTATCAACATCGGTTCAGTAGTTTGGTTTTTACAATAAAATAACAGAAAAATATGTCGTCCAAGTAAATAAAATTGCGTATTTTAAAGTCTTTTTTTTAAACTATAATTATTTTAAGAAATTATCATAGAACATAAAATCATATTTAGCTCAAACTAAAAAAAAAAAGATTTATCAAGTATTTATATTAGAAGAAAAACAAAATATCCAACTATATAAGAGTGATTTTCGTAGGCTATCTTACGTTTACGTTACTCTTTATATGATGTAGACTGGAGTGTAGTTTCGTGAAAAAGTTTGCACAAAGTCGATGTAAAATGTAAATATATGAGCATTCTTTGGAAAAATTCTTGTAAAATCAATTTGTTACGAAAAAGTTCGTAGGAGAAGTAATACCGAAAAGCTAATATTTTTCACTTTTTTAAACTATCACGGTCATTCATTAAAACACTATTATTATTAACGGGATATTTACCGTGGTTCGCGTAACCACGGTAAATATCCCGTTAATAATCATAGTGTTTTGCTAATATTTTTATTCTTTGCACGAAATGTATTTAATTAATTAATACAACAAGTATTTATATTAAAAGAAAAACAAAATACCAGACTGCTGAAAATCGGTTTTTGTAGCCTAATTGTCGATTTTCTTATGCTTGATACGCAGTTGCGTGTACGGTTTTTGTGAGAAAGCATGTGTAAAATACATTTAAAAGATTATAAATGGCCATTCTTTAAAATAATTCTAGTAAAATCACTTGTTTATTACGAAAAAGTTCGTTGGCGGTTACGAAAAAACGCATTTTTTTGCAAGAGATGTATTATTATTTTTACAAAAAAAAAAACTATGACTCTCAAAAAGTGAAGACGAATCTAACGACATCGCACATCAAAATCGTTCAAGCCGTTTAGGCTGTAGTCGATCATATAGAAACATACATAATATATACATACATACATTGAAAAACATAACCCTCCTTCTTACGCAGTCAGGTAAAAAGAACCTAATTCCAAAACGATC
Organism: Lycia hirtaria; assembly: GCA_947563715.1. Classification (NCBI taxonomy): domain Eukaryota; kingdom Metazoa; phylum Arthropoda; class Insecta; order Lepidoptera; family Geometridae; genus Lycia; species Lycia hirtaria. The sequence goes on from OX387384.1 coordinate 10,825,272, forward strand.
GCTTTAGCCGTTTGATAAGCGAAAACTAATAAACAGACAGATAAACCATAATTCATATCTCAAAATTAACCGATAAATATTAACTCTACAAGCTAACACATTCTGCAATCAACCTTGAATCCATCGTCTTTTATTTCGAACCATTTAAATCATACGTGTCCGGCAATATTTACAAAAGCGTACGACAAAAACCGCAAAATAAAAACTTGCGGTCGTCAATTGTTGAGTCACTGCTAGCTTCTCAAATCTCAATACATAATTGATAATATTGATGAATCATAGTGGACATTTGCATAATGTGACTCATGTAGAAAACATAATTCAAATACATAAAACAATCTGAGAGAGTATATAATTCAATTTTTCTTGGTTATTCTCGGAGGAAACGACCAGGGCAACAGCTGGCCAGGAAGGAAGCCAGCCAGGAAGGAAGAGCTGGAGGCATTTATTATTATATTCATATTATTGAGTTTGATCAATGCCCTAGCTAGAAATCAGCATGAAATCGAATCGAGATCCGACAAGAAATGCTCCAGGATTTGCGCAGGGAACTCTATATAGTCAGAAAGCCCATCAGTCACAGAATCGCCTGAAATAGGTCTCATCGTGCGGGAGCGCACGATGAGACCGCACCACACCATATATATTGCTGATTCTTTATGTACAGACTTATCGTAAATACATTCAGGCTTTAAAATGTGGAAATGGGTGAGTGGGACAGTACACTTCATTTGTAGAGCCCTTCCTTTTGAACGCCACGGTTTTCTACACAAGTCATTTTTAGCCTAAGTGCACAGGTTTTAATAGTATTAGTAGTACATTATATGGCCAAGACCGTATCCAGATATGCATATTAGCAGGCTTCCGTATCTAATACTATAATCTAAAAGACCATTTAGTGAGTATTAATTACATACATCATTTTTCATTACTTTTTATAACAAACACTGGTGTAGGAAGTAATGGTAATATAGGAACACGCATACCCACATACATACATATAGATATCTGAAGAACTTTCCCATCTTGCGCAGTTGGGTGATAAAAATTAAACTCTTCTAACGGCTGCACTGATTTGAATATTTTTAACGTGCGTAAGAATCCGAGGTCACATGAGATACAAAATATTAGAAACGAAGGTTACTGTGGACCTGCCTAAACAAGGCCTGGAAAATTGCAAAATTTTGTCATAACAACACTTTGTTAAGTGTGTTCACTAAAACCATAGAAGGCAATTTGACTAAAATAGTATACATTTATAAATATTATGCAACATGCGATTTCCATATAAGTAGGCATTTGTTTAAATTAGTAGTCTTATGAGTTGAACATAACTTATGAGTGATGAAAATATATTCCAAGTCCTGATTCAATTGCCAAAAAAATCATCTATGAAATTATACCACACTATTCATATTTTTTATTATCAGCCCTGTTTGTACAAACTGTCCCACTGCTGGGCGCGACCCCTTGTGCGAAGGGTAAAGCCATAGTCTATCAAGCTGGCCAAGTGTGGGTTGGCAGACTTCACACATCTTCAAGAACATGGAGAACTCTCAGACATGTCGGTTTCCTCACGATGTTTTCCTTCACCGTTTGAAGTTGGCGGCAATCAGCAATACGCAAATAACTTCTAAAAGACAGAGGTTTGTGCCGCGGGATTCGAACCCAGGATCAGCGCATCCAAGGCTACCGGAAACTTCAACACTTCATATCAATTACGTCAAAGTACGTGCATTTGTCGTGACATCGTGCATCTTCCCATGTTACAGGATAAATGTATAGCGGAATCAGTTGTTTAGGTAATTCCCCGATTTTGTAACTCTGATTCGAACAATATAGTGTTTCAGTATGGAAATGTGCTTTTCACATATTTTTAAACAAAAACTAAGGGTCCCTCACGTCTGTTTCAAGTCGAAATATCCGACTATAGTTTCAAGCGCATTAGGCGGTCTTTTTCAAAGGAACAGCGCAAACGTCACTTTCGGTCGGTGACTGCGCACCCAGGGCCCTTATTTTGTATGTGCCGTCCGCGTTACGTGAAATTGATGAGAGTGCGTTGACAATGAAAATTACACTTTAAATTTAAATCTCACGTCAATTTCACGTAACGCGGCCGATGGTCTTATGGAATCAGGGCCCAGTGCGGGTTGCGTCGTCACTTCCAGTATGTGTTCGCATGAAGAGCTCGAAACCCAGTACTGAAGAAATGATGCAGAGGTGGAACAACGAATCGGAATCGACCCCAAACTTGATGGGTTTATCTTGTTTAGTTAAGAAGTTCCTATGGCCGTCTTCCGGCTCCATCATCAGAACAGCTGCATGGCACCATATTATTGTATTGTGGAAGATACATATGTACACCAAGTTTGAGCCCAATTGATTATTGGGAAGTGGTTTTAATTTAGTTTCTAAGCATAGCTTCTTCTATAGTTAAATAAGCTATTATGTTCTGTAGTTCAATATTGATTTCCTTTTTTTTTGCTTATGAAAGAGTATCAAAACATGGTGACAAGCTATGCCCGAAGTAATATAAGCATTTAAATTTACAACATAAATTAAATAGATTCAATAAGGTTCACAGCCACATTAACACACAGACAAACTCCCATATCAATAAACATTATAGTGAATAGCCTAAAGATAGTTATTTTGTATTTGGTCTTTTGCAAAATCGGTCTTTGTGTGTAATATGTACAAAAAAAAAAAATGTATGAAAAACAAAACACAGTAACTATGGCAACATTACTTCAAGTTTGTTAATAGAGAGGGCAAAAACCTTTACTTACTTTCATACCACATCAAACTAGCTTGAGAAATGCAGGCTATCAACAAAAAATAATTATAAAATTAGGTAATATATTTACATATATGCTGGTGTCATTATACAAATCAAACAAAACAAAGCCTAAACTAAGTTTTGTAAATGTGAACAACAGCAGTAGCTATCGCAATCACATTTTTCGTTTTTTAATTCAAAAAACTTAAGAGTTTAATTATTATTTTTTTATGAATAATTAAAAGTAATAAACAAATTCAAAAAACTTATTGTTCCAAACCATTAGACAAAACATCAAGAATTGATAATTTAGGATTAGAAATTATGTTGCTTGATTGTAATCAGTGTTGCAGGTCTGGACACTAACAACACAAACTATGCCAAGAAGCCAAATAAACTGATATATATATATACCTATTAACTATTAGTATACAATGGGTCCATACCATCTATATGATATGTACAAGTACATACCATCTGTACCTATAGGACTGTAAGATGGTGGTTAGCATATTCTGTAGACAGTGAACAGCAGCTATTAACCAGAGTTACCATTGTATAATCGACAATGTTCATATTACCCATATCTTAACTTTCCAGACTTGCAACCTAGCATTGTCTATTATAAAGCTAGAAGCACCATTAGACTAACACACTGAATAAATTTACTTACGTCCTTCATCTTTCAATGATTCCAATTTGACCTCTTCCAGTGGAATGACGTGTTGCTTGTTATATTTCTTCTTGTTTATAACAATGTTGCCGTATACAAGTATGTCGTTGAAAAGGAAGAACTGACGAGCTTTCGGCTTCTTTCGGCACATCTTTGTTAGAACTCCTTCCCCCACCAGAACCCTGCCTTGTTCTGCCAGAGGCTGAAAATAAGTTACTTTTATAAAAATAAATTACTAAAGGTATGATGGAGAATTTTGACTCTTCTCAATAAATGCACATTTTTATTGCGCCTTGCACCTATCTATGAATAAAAACTGACTTAAGCTTAATGAACAACAAGGGTCTTCAACCTACAGCCCATGGGCCGCATGCGGTCCTTGGAGATTTTATAGTGGCCTGGCAAAAGCTAAGTCTAAGAATTTTTTATCATGCACTAGTCCACAAGAAGAATAAATTATAATTTAAAAAACTAAAAACACGCTACAAATTATTGTGGTCAAAGTTCATTACAAGACTTTTCTAACAAATTCAAACACAGCTATGATACGATGTTCTAGTTCATATCTTCCAGCTCCATCATCAGACCAGTTCGACAGTACCATATTATTGTAATGTCATCAGAACTACCTACAGCTGCCAATTTTCATGACGCTACGATCCTTGGAAGATGATTAAATTAGTTACCTTAGATTTCATTACATAGTTAGTTAAATACAGGTCGACCTAATAAAAGCGTGTTAAAAATGATGTCTACCACTAAATAAACAATACCCAACTTCAATAATTTAATAATTTTTTCAGTCAGATATAAAAGATGTCTTTTATAAAACTGTCATAAATCTTTAAAATAAACTTGAGCGGGTGAGCAAAACAAACTATAATTTCCATATATATCAATTGATTAAAATGCTTTCATCTGTCAACATATTTGTTTGCTTAGATCAACAGGTACAGGTACAGGTTATATTTTCCATCAATATTGATAGAACTTGGTTATGAAGTACATGCTGCAGATTCTTAATCTTGAATAGACAGGTTTGATTTCCAATAATATTGACTTTTAAGTTTTGATAAAGGAAACCATAGCATGATGGTAGGATAATTTCTAATGCACAGCTAGATTAAAATCCTTCTCAAAAACCGAATAGTGTCCTGGCAGCCTTATTTGACACCTAGTTCCCATTCCATGATATGTGTGCAATCTGAGAACACCATCCCTCGTTTATAAACTATAAAATAACTTTTATAACTGTTCAGTGTACAGTAGGACGGTCTGTCGACGCACTACCTAGCCGGAAGGCAACCCACACAATTTATTCGAGATAAATCTGTTAATAGTCCCACATATAAGTGGTGAGTAAACAGTATAAAACTAACAACCTATCGAAAATGCTCACTGATAAAATCGAGATATCTCGTTTCAGACAAACCCTCCCATCGCGTAGGAAAACATTATCTCTGCGTTAGCAAGCTGATAAAGCGATTGTAGATCAACTCCTATAGTTACCGTTTTACTAAGTGAAACCTTACAAAACTACACTTACCTGTCCTGAACTGCCGAAGCAGTTCTCCACCATAGCAATGCGCCTTGCATTGGCTTCGCTATTCACTGGAAAGGTGGAAATAATTACTATATGCAGTATCAAATCAAAGTTTGACGTCAAAGGAAAGTGGACGAGCAAGCAAACAATGACAGCGATCACCCACGTAACTGTATTTTAGAACTTTATACGTTAAGAACAACTTCATTTTAGATGATCTATTACAATAAACAAATAATATACCTAAACGGTCCACCATCATCAACTAAATTAGGTACTCTATCTTTTACAAATACGAAATCGACACAAACTTGGAACAAGAGAAATGTGTCACTGACTGACTGACATTGTGAAGGAAATTCTGACATGCATGACAAAAACATTTTTTGGTTGCATTTTTCCTTATAGGGAAAGCAAAGGGAACGCGGCTCATAGAGCCATCGTTTGTTGTTGTTATTTTCTTTATTTTTCTTTTATTCTCTTATTTATTTTTGTCAAGTCATTATCATACTCAAAATTAAGTAAAAGTAGTAACGATCAAGTGCTCACGTTTCAGTAAAGTGGTGGTGACTTTTCTGGAAACTTCTATGGGTTTTTGCCGACAACGTAAAAATAGGGATATTAAATTAATTAATAATATATTTTATATAACTATTTTATATATCGCTCGAACACTTAAACACCACCATTTTTACACCATAAACATTCGAGGTGGCACGAGTTTAGGAAAATAAAACAATACGACTACATGTTCCCATGATGTCCCCGCCAAAACTCGTATGAAAACAAACTCTATTTTCAGAGTGTTTCTTATTTCTTTGGTTCGTCTGTGGAGATGCGATCCAAAAACCGTCAATCATAGACCTCAATAAAACGATAGAATACTTAGAGAAAGAGAGAGAACATTTTCATATTTACAATAATGAAACTCCCGACTTAAAAAACGGTTGACCGATTTTGATAATTATCTAAGAACACTCTCGATCAAATCCTCTTTCAGACAAAAAACTACAGATGCGATGCGAAAACAACGATGCCACAGATAGTCACCAGACACGCGTTAAGCTTACATCCAAAAATTATAAAGTAATATGTCCAAATCACCTCAAATCACCATCCCTAAATTACCTTTCTTTTTAGGTCGCTCGGGGAAAAATGTAATTCTTTGTGTGACATAGACCTTTCTACTCTCGGTTGTGTGATTTTGAGTTTTGAGATTCTTTTTTTTGGCAGCACTTTCAGTAGTCATAGACAAATATTTATTTTATACGTTCCGTTCCACTTAAAATAATGAAAAATTTCTAAGTTTTAATTTTATGCAGTCTTTGAATTAAAATGTTTTTGATGTATCTTATCAAAAGTATTTCACTAAAATTATTAAATAAAATTATTTCATTGATCTTATGGCCTAATTTTCAAGTGATATTATGAAATAACTGTATTCTTGAATCTGTAAAGCCATAGACAAGAATAGATCATGTGAGTGTACCATTTTTTGACACCAGCTGACAGCTAGTGGTCGATAGAATTTATTTTTGCTATTCGAAATATTAGACTTTAAAGTAATAAAATGGCCTGTAAATTCTGCGGACCGAAGCTGTCGCTATGCGGGCTTGTGTTGAGTGTCTGGGGAATCATACAATTGGTAAGTTAGAACCTCCCCGGAACAAAGTCCCCGTGAACATTGATGCTTATGTATTTAACATCTCATGTGTTTTCAGACCTTGATGGGCGTCTTCTATTATATCAGAGCAGTAGCTTTGCTAGAAGATATTCCTCTTGAAGAACATCCTGACATGACCATAAATAAGTTTATTAGTGAAGCTGAAGTAGGCTACACCCAGGTAAGTCACTTGGTCATATCTGATTTGAGCTCTGTAACTCCTACAAACGAAGTGTTAGATAGATAGATAAACTCTTTATTGTTTACTCCACTATACTAAAACACTAATTAACAAGAGAGAGCTTACACGCTAGCGAAAACAACAGGCGGCCTTATCGCTGAAACTGATCTCTTCCAGATAACCTTGTTAAGGCTAAGCGGTGTCTAATTATACTGCTCTACAAAAAAAAAAATGTTGGCCTGGATATCTTTGCAAATTTTTATGTTTTCAAGTGCCCAGATTACGAATTTATTCATGAAAGTACTGAAAGTGCTCATGTTTTTTTATGATTTTTACATACATTTTATTGTTGTTTCTTGTTTTTCGATACTTGTAATGTAAAATGAAAATAATGATTTAAAAAAAAATGAGAGCAAATCTTACAAAATCATTGATAGTTTCATGAATTGTGAGCATAAATATATCCAAAATCAATCTTATATCTAAGGCAACAAAACCACTGTAGACCAGTGTTATGAATCACTCATCCATTTACACTCTTCTAATTATGTGAATAGTTATGGTCAAGCGCAAACCTATTACAGCATACAAAAACGTTTTCTGAGTGTTTCGAGATATAGAATTTATTTTACATGTTTGTGGTTTGAGGCATAGTTTGTTAGTGTTAATTTTTCTTACAATTTAGTTTTATGTTATCTTAAGATAAGCTTAACTGTTAAGTGTTTTGGTTATTTTTTAGGGTTCCGTACCCAAAGGGTAAAACAGGACCCTATTATTGAGACTTCGCGGTCTGTTCGTCCGTCTGTCCATCTGTCCGTCTGTCAACAGGCTGTATCTCATGAACCGTGATAGTTAGAGAGTTGAAATTTTCACAGATGATGTATTTCTGTTGCCGTTATAACTACTAGTAGTATAAATAAATTATTTTGCAAATGAATATAACAGCTATATAGAGCTACTAGTTGTTCCTTGTGTTTTCACGTATGTAGTCACAAAGAACTGATGATGATGATGAAATATAGCCTATGTCCTTTTCTAGGTACTATATTACCACCATACAAAATTTAATAATATTTGTTTCACCGAAACAGACAGTTGAAGGTTAATTTAACATTTTTTAATAATAGCTATGATGTCATTGAATTACTTACTCGTATATTAACAATCCAAAGCTTTATTATATTAATTGTCAGTTGACTTGTATATTAGAAATGCTTAAATCACCCCAATCATATATTATTGCAGTGATTAGTTACTGCTCTTATTGTTTTTAATCTATTAAGAATGTGAAATACTATGGAGTATGTTATACCTATTCACTAGTTGTGTCAGAAATGTCTGTGATTTTCCATTTTTATTATAAACTTTTCCTGATGGATGCCTGCATTTCACAAAGAACACACCTTCCAAATGTCAAGTGTGTTAATGTGTTTTAGAATGTGTATTGAAATATCTGTATCTAGTAATGATCAGAATTTTGAATGCATAATTACATAAAGTTTTTATAATGATTGATGAAAATTATTGGCTTATTTGATCTCTGAGAGATACAACTTGGATCTAGTAGAGGTATAGTTATAGTTTTTAGTATAGTTTTTTCTTACATGTTTCTGTAAATAAATATTTAATGTATATACAACAAAATAACAAATATTATCACTTGGATCTTTTCAGAATAAATAAGTCTGTGTGTTTGCTTCCTGAAAGGGGAGTTGTTGGTCTAACTTAGACTTAAAATTAAACAAGTATAAGTTTAGAAAACAAAGAAAAAAACTACTGAACTGATTTTGATGAAACATAGATATTGTAAACAAAAAACTAGATCAAAATTGGTCCATCTGTTTGAGAGCTATGATGCAGACACTACACATCAAGTTTCAATCAACCCCTCCTTTTGGGTCAAGACTTAAAAATAGCCTTAGTATAAAATGGCTTTTAAGTCTTAGCCTCCTATGCACAACAAATTTCCATACCAAACTGTTTAATTGTAAATAGGTAATGTAAATTAATTAAAAAGTAACATTTTCTTTCCAATCTTCCAGAACGCCTACAACTGCTGGATTGCCGCTTTGCTATATGTCATCACTCTCGTTGTCTCCGGCCATCAGTTCTGGATGAACAATCGTTCCTCTGTTAGTATGTAAATGATAATGTTGCTGTTACAATGGTACTATTTTCAGTACATTGGTTACTGTTAATTCCATTCCATTTATGTTATTTTTGATAGTCTGTGACTGTAAATAAAACAAAGAAATATTTTCTCCAGAAAATTGTGCATAAATCTTGACACTGAGGCTGACGCTAAGTCGTCAAGTTTTTTTTTATCGTTTAACGATTGTCGTCGTATTAACATTAAAAAATCGTAAATTTGTGCTATATAAATGAACAACTCTCTATTTTCAAACATACAAGCCACATTACTACAAACTGCACGACAATCTGCCTTTATAACAAAGTGATAATGTACACTAAGTCACAGATGAACTCTTAATACCACCAGAAATATTCCAACTAATGTGGACTTGGTTGTTACAGTTGAAAATCAGCTTTAGTTTCCAAGTAATTGGATTGAATTTGTTGTGCAATCTATTATTGTACTGTTTGGTCATTATTTAGTAAGGCATTGGTCCTTTTAGAGGTAGTATGAACTTCCATGTTTTATTTACTCTCACTGTTGATAGTCAAATCGCAGCTTGTACGCGAAAACTGAGTTTATATACTGTAATCAAACAGTACATCTCAATGTTTGAAATAAATAGCATATTGACTTAAATATGGTTTGATACTGCTGCAGTCAACATTCTACATCTTGAATAATTTATTGAAAATTTTGTTTAAACATTTTACCTGTCTCCTTCACCATTTATGTATTAAAATAGCAAATTTTAAGGATAAAAATGTTATTAAATATTTTTTCTGTGAATAGCTTTTAATCATATCGAGTTGGGTTACACAAATATATGCATAAGTATTAATTCTATGGATGATCGCTAAATAATTATTGTACATAAAATAAGTAATCCTTTATTGTAGGCAAAGAAAAGTCGACCTAATCAGTTTTGGATGTCCTCTTTGGTACATTCAAAGTTTATTAGGTGATACTTTGACAGCACACTATAAGATGCTTTAGGTTCTTTTTGAAGTAAATGTATTGATGTTAACTAATATGTTGTTTGTATTATAGTTGACTTACCTGTAACTACAATGGGCTCATTAAGGGATATGCGGGGCGACGCGTTGCGCGACGATCGGTGCGTCACGTGTCAAATCGAATTTGATAATTTCATGGAAATGTGTGTTTATGCTCGTTTTGTTTCATTCCTAGAGCGGTAGTTGCGATAGCTGCTGGATATCATTAATCTGCACGCGCCGTATGACGCCCCGCGACTTAATAAACAGGACCGCACATTTCCATGTTTGTCTTTGTGCGTACGACGACGCCGCAAATATCGCCGCGGACACCGCTCGCCGCTTCTCGCGATACGTGAAATCGAGAAAATTTTACGCGGCACTCGTCGCACCGCGCGTCTTTCCGCGTATCCTTACTCCAATTGCATGTTTCTGCATGCAATAATGCACGTTTTCTTACGCCCTTATCAAAACTTTACAATAAATAAGCATTTCCATGTAAGTTTTTTTTTAACACGAATAAGTCCGTGTTTGACCACCAACTCGCCTGTTGGAAAGCGAAGATGTGGTCGGAGATGAAGCACGCAGACTTAAAAGATACCTATTCACTCTGACCATGAAAAGACCAATGTTGTAATTCTCAGGGAACAAAGAAGCCGGCAATTTGTTCCACTCTTTCGCTGTTCCGATAAGAAACGTAGAATTAAACCGTTTAGTACGAATATTGGTTAAATCCACAATATATGGGTGGTAAGATGCTGCGGACTACGAACGAGTAACGTCTGGCGCTCCTAGGCTCTTGGACCATAAACTCCCATACATCCATTGTATCTACTTCTCATCGATGCAAGAGCGAAAAATTCTTAATCTATGTTCATACTATCTTAAAGGAGCTATTCAAAAACAAAAACTAGAAATAAGAAATAAATCCAAGGTTTTATATTAATAGTTTAATTCTAAGATCAAAATGTTTTTGGCGTAGCTGCGCTCATACATCTGCGTTGTGATGTGATACAACTTCCTTGGTTCAATTCTCTTTGTTCTATTTGACAGATTTGTAAGCAAGAATTTTAATTTTCTTTGTTCGTAAGCAAAGAAAATTAGTACTTTTAGAAATAAAAAAGATTAACATAATTTAAAATATAAATTATCTAGCTTAAGTGCACCTATGTAAAATAAATCTAATAAATAAACTCGCACCTTTTGAAGTTGGTGGTGAAAGATGAATGTGTGCTACATACTTTCAGTATGTGGAATTTGTTTGAGCTTATGGGGTGTATTTCAATTGGTAAGACAAAATATATACAGAACTCGAGGCCCAATTATAAAACATAATTGTAGACGGCAGATTCGGGGTTGGTTTTAGGGTGCGGTGGGTTTGAATTTTACGTTATGTGGTGCTTTGTGTGCGTCAAAACGCGTTGGGAACTCAAACATCAGAACAAAAACATACAATAATGTGAGGTAATTATGTGAGGTGCATATTAGTTATATTGTATGAAAACCTTTAAGCAGAATCGTTAGCGTTACCGTACTTAAATTTTACAGCGCAATGCGACTACGTGAGACTAAGGGCTATATTTCACCGGGACACCATGGCGGCGCAACCAGTCGCGCCACCGTGGTGTCCGTAAGCTACCAAACTAGACATCATACAGATACAGTCGCCACACCACACTGAGACAGTATCAAAATGGACCTCGTAGAGATAGCACTACTGCTGTATGGCGGCCGGACTGTTGGCCGAGTGAGTGAGACACCATATAGCGCTATAGTACCTAATTAGTGGTGGCGCGACCAGCGTGGCTTCGCCATCAGTAACATTCTGTGCACGCGTCCGAACTGGTCGCGCCGCCAAATTGGTTGCGCCGCCAAATTGGTTGCGCAACCAAACGGACACCAGGTGAGTAACTCTCTACAGAGCTGTATAAGTTTTGTTGGTAGCGGCGACTGGTTGCGCCGCCATAGTGTCCCGGTGAAATATAGCCCTAAATGTATGCAACCATACCCCGTTATTTAATGAATTTATTATCGAAAGTTGTACACCTCCGAGATATCGATACAGCCAGCTAAGGAGGTATCTTCGCTAGTTACGCAACGTAGACACTTCATCGGTCGGTCGCTGACGCCGGTTACGCCGCGTAGCAATTCCCGTAGCACGCTCCATGTCGGATCACCTTTATTAGCGTAGCAGCGTGCCGTGTAGCAAGCTCCGTTGCTATTTGATTTATCACTCGTTCTCTAGTCACTCATGCGATTTAGCGATTATGCTGGAAACTACCGGAAAATGCGTATCGTGTTCAGGTTTGCAGATACAAAAGGTGTCATCCTGAACAAGGCACGCAACGTTAATGAGATGACCAACCTTTTGTAGTTTGATTCAACAATTTGACGAGAGCCTTGACCTCTTGAGATGTTGGTCGAGGCTCTTCGCTATAAGATCGTTCACCGAAATGACTATCGGGACAATGATTGTCGAATGAACATCCCACATGGCGGTACCATCTCGTGAACCAAGTCCAGGTACTTGCGGAGCTTGTCCTTTTCGGCCTTCACGAGATTCTCATGAAGTGGGATGGTGACATCGACGAGCACCTCCCCAGCGCTGAGACCGATATACGATCAGTACGTTTTTTTTTGTAGTAAATAGATCTACGTTTGACCACCAACTCGCTTGATTGTGATGGTGAGCAACGGTGTGGTCGAGGATGCAGCACGTAAATCTAGAAGATATTTATTTACTCTAGCCTTGAAAATTCTAAAATCTTCTCTAAGAAGAATCTAAGAAGATCTTCTTTAAGAAGTTCTCAGGAAACAGAGGATATGGCGGAGAGTTCCACTCCTGTGCAATACGCATCAAATATGTGGACCTAAGTCCCTGTGTATGGATTTTGGACATTTCAGTGTGAAATTGATGATAATGACCTGCTTGTTCTGTACGTACTGCTAGTACGGTACCTCGAATTCAACAAGGCCATATTGAAGGGTAAGTTCAAAGTTGTAGGTCACATAAACTAAACTAAAACTTATTATTATTACAGGGAGTAATGGGATGGGCCTATTCCATAGGAACCGTCATGTTAGTCGAAGATGTAGAACCGTTACCCGGGGAGTATACCACTTTTGATGACTACATCATTCAGTGTGAAGAACACTACAAGCTTGTTGGTAATGATACACTTAATTTTATACGGAATTATCAACCAGTAGGGATATTCAGAACTCATTCGGAATCTATATCTCCGTCTCTGTCATTTCCATAAAGAATGACAGAGACGTAGATATATAAATAAATAAATATTTGTGGACATTTCACACAACACCATCTAGCCCAAACTAAGCAAAGCTTGCATTATGGAACAAGATGGCTGATAGAGTAGGTACAATTATATATATATACCTAGTCTTGCCATAAATATTGTCACGAAGAAAAAAATTATTTTTTTATTGCAAATAATATTTATTACTTTTACAGTGTGTTAGTTTAATACATAAATATAAAACAATTTAAAATATAAAAGCTTATTCGAAGTGGTCTCCATTGGCTGCAATACAGTCCTTTAAACGTTGAGGCCAGTTATCAATAGAAGCAAGCACTCTTTCCATGGGAAAATTCTTCACTGCCAATCGTATGGATTGTTTTAGGGACTCCAAATTATCATGGCGTTTAGAGCAAGCCATACTCTCTAAAACTGACCATAAATCATAATCCAGCGGATTAAGATCAGGACTAGACGACGGCCAGTCTTCAGCTCTGATGAAGTCCGAAACGTTCACTTCCAACCAAGACTGCGTGGACCGAGCTTTATGACCTGGCGCCGAGTCTTGTTGGAAGGACCATACTTGGTTATTGAACATGGTGTTGTTAAGGGGCTTAACTACCTTCTCAAGAATGGTATTTTGATACACTTGTGCCGATGTTTTGATACCTTTTTCACAAAAATATGGCTCAGTCACTCCTTCATAGCTAACACCCCACCAAACAATCACTGAAGTCGGATAATGCCCACGTTGCACTCTGTCGACTAATTGGGAAGCTTCCTTAGAGCTTTGAGCATAAATACGGTCATTTTGTTTGTTAAAATGTTGCTCAATTGTAAAGATTTTCTCATCCGTAAACAAAATTTTTCTGTGACCTCCCTTTGCGTACCGCTTCAGTAGTTGTTTCGATTTTACCACCCTATTCTTTTTTAAATTATCAGTTAAAAAATGACCAGTGCGTCTCTTATAGGCTGCAAGTCCTAAGTCATCTTTTAAAATACGCGACATGGTTCTGGGTTCTATCTTCATCTCCCGAGATAAAATCTTTTGCTTTCGGACAGGATTTCTTCGAATTCTTTCCCTTACTGCTTTGACCACCTTTTTCGTACGAACACTACGTGGACGGCCAGATCTTTTTCTGTCACAAACAGAGGAGGTCTCATTGTACCTATTAATAGCCCGGTACATAAACATTTGACTAATACCAAGCGTATGGAGAGTTTTAAAAATTGCATTTGGCTCCATACCAACTTTGTGTAATGAAATCACAGCGATTCGGTTCTCTTTATCACCCCACTCCATTTTAATATCGCAAAATATTGTACAATGTATTGGCGCCAAAATTAGAAAACTCAATGAACAATCGTATAAAAATTACAGATTCCAAATTCAAATGTAATATCTTTCTTATTTTTAACTGTAACAGTATTTATGGCCAGACTAAGTATATATATATATATATATTTATTTGTAAATATATACATATATAATATATAAATATATACAACACCCTGACACAGAATAAACATCCATGCTCAAATGAGTTCTGAATACCCTACAAGTGATGCAAGGCATCTTTACCCAATTCTGGGTAAAGATGCCTTGCATCACTTGTAGGGTATTCAGAACTCATATAAAAAAGAAACTCATATAGAAAATATTCATTTTAAACCTTCCTATAGATGTACGTACATACATTGGTACGGAAAGCTCGGTGTACAAAACTTATATTTGCCAGCCGGTTGGTAAAACATGTACCTACTAAAAATAATATGCGTAAGTCAGCCTCCTCAGAATACTTTTGCAATGTGTACAGAGTTATTAGATATTATTTTGATACCTGTTACCGAAATAAACGTATAGGTAAATGTGAAAATTTTCCCTTTCAATTTCGAACTTACGAACTTTTAATTTACAATTTATTTTGTAAAAAATTACGAAATTGTCTATAGCACGAAATTTTATATACACAGGTTCCTCAATTTTATAGATTTTTGATAAATGAGGCATTTCTCCAAAAAAGGGGGAAGATTGCTGCGGCGCCATTTACTGACTGATTTTTATAATATTTGTCTATATATGTAGGTACTTAATTTTAAACAAGAATTTTAATAAATTACCTACAGTTTAAAAAACACGCTACAAATTATTGTGGTCAAAGTTCATTGCAAGACTTTTCTAACAAATCCAAACACAGCTATGATATGATACGATGTTCCATTATGAAGTTCTATTTCATATCTTCCGGCTCCATCATCAGATCAGTTCGACAGTACCATATTATTGTATTGTCATCACAACTACATACAGCTGCCAATTTTCATGACGCTACGATCCTTGGAAGATGGTTAAATAGTTACCTTAAATTTCATTACATATAGGTCGTCCTAATAAAAGCGTGTTAAAAAAAAAGACTAAAATCTGTCAAGATGTCGAGATTTAGGTTATGAAGTCTCGGTTGAAAATAGAAATTTGTTACGTTGGCTGATTTTAGTCTGACGAATTTCCGAGAATTTTGAACATGAATTTTGCATATGAGCGGTACACCCACAAACATACATTTTTTTCGCTACGCGTAGACCTCACGAATACAAACTTTGGGCTCGCGAGGTTTACTGTTCATGGAACTACTAGTTATTTAGATACTTGTGTGTGACTAAGTTTGTATTGTTTGCTTTTTATAGCGAATAATTGCTTCATATCAGCGTATATCTACATCGGTGTCCTAATAGTCTCTGTGATTTCGATGCTCCTTGCGCGTTTTGTTGGCTTACTGAAAAGAAGAAAACAGTTGGAGGATGACGATCATTACTGTGCGGCAGCCCTTAAGGATGATTTTAGAAAGATGAAGGGAATGAAGAAAGAGAAGGAAAAGAAACTGAAAGAAACAGAATCAAAGCTACATATTAATTAGTTTTTACCCGATTGCATAAGAAGGGGGTTATTTAAGAATGACGTTTAGTTATTAAGTTAATTAAAGAGAAAGTGGTTAGTTATTAAAATAATTAATACTTTAAATGATAATTAAATAAGGATTATCTTGATATATTTTTGTTGAAAATTGGTTTTATATGTTTTTTCCCCTTTTCTGTTATACCTAAAATCCTGTCGATACAACGTATTGCAGGCACTGACGGCAGATAATCCTATATAAGTATCGTTCACCCATATCTACATTTTAAGATATAATATTACCGAGTTGATTTACTGGAATTAGCATATGTGCTAGTTAGATACCTACAGTTAAAAAATATGTAAAACAGCCGACTTCGAATTACCTACGCATAATTTAGTTTTTTTTTTTGTCAGCCCTGTTTATACAAACTGTCCCACTGTTGGGCGCGGGCCATCTTCTCATTATGAGAAGGGTTAGGCCATAGTCTGCTACGCTGGCCAAGTGCGGGTTGGCAGACTTCACACATCTTCAAGATCATTGAGAACTCTCAGACATGTAGGTTTCCTCACGATGTTTTCCTTCACCGTTTGAAGTTGAATTTCGTTTACTTAGATGAATTTTTTTTATATTCAAATATTTTGTTTTAAAAACTAAACTACTGACTAAAATTTTGAGGTTATTCCGAGAGTATTTAAATTCTCAAATAAAAAAATAAATTTAATTCGATTTACTAATGACGGAGTTATGTAACAAGCATTAAAAAACAACAAATCATTAACCATGCTTATCGACATAGAAAAGAAAGCTGGAATCATTAATGACTATGCCTTTACAGTTTGTGTTTCTTTTTTGGAAATTTAAACTTTTATTTTTTTAAGCATTTTTTAAGCATGGTTATTTATGATTCCAACCGAATAAAGAAATAAATCGAAATCGGTTAATCTTTAGGGGCAGGTAGAAATCAGTTTTCTCATATTTATACGGAAGACCTCGCGACAAAGTTTCTCTTAATTGACTTACGAAAAACCTTCTATGGAAAAAAATAGCGGAAAGAGTCCTAAACTCTTACCAAAAATATTATATCAGTTCAGTATGAGTAGGTAGATATTTCCACAAATTTAGGTAGGTAGGTAGTTTACCTATTCATGAGGGAGACAAGATTTACAGACGGCGGCTTATCCATGAGTTTTTTTTTGTGATCGTGGGGCCAAGTTCGTAAATCTTATCATCCACATATATCAAAATGAATTTCATGCCTAGTTTGCTTCATTTGAAAGGCCTTAGGCAGCGATGGACCTTAGAAAGGCGGTTTGCTGGAAGCAAGAGGACCGCGGACACAGAAAGTAAACAGTTAAGTATACAATTTGCTAGAGAAGCGGCGTAATTTTTATGTTTTAACACGAAATAGATCCATGTCTTGCCATCAACTCTCTTGATGTTAAGGGACGACGGTGTGACCAAATAATGTCATATAATGTGCAATAAATAAATAAATAAATATTTCTTTTTTTTACGAAAGATAGATCTACGATTGACCACCCATTATTCTAGACTTATTTTTTTTATTACATAGTTCTAAGATTGATCATTAAGCCTAGATTAACAGGAAAAAGAGTCGGCGCAGAGAGAACAAATAGTCTGGACTATCACGGCAAAAATAGGAACTAACTGAAATCAAACAATTTTTCACCGTAATTTTTTTCAATGAGTAACAAATGCGAAAACTATGGGAGCTAACGTTTCGATTTAACACAATCATGAAATAAGGACAACGGCGCTCTCAATGCCACATTAGTTCACTAACAGAACAGACTATTATATACCAATATCTACTCTGGCCTTCAATTTATGAATTACACGCAAGTTATCGGGTATCAAAGAAAATTAGTACTCTCTATCGGGTATGTATCTATACGAGTCGTTCAATTGAAATCCAAGAACCAATGGTGCGCTAACGTGACGACCGATATCAACCATTCGAGTTCAAACAATAAAGAAATCTATCAAAACTGTTGATATTGTTTGGATTTTAATTAAATTTGTGTACCTACACACCATGCGTGCGATTTAGATATTGAGTACGTGTAAGTCAACTTTATAAGTGCATAGGTACTCTTTGATGTGTCCGGCAGATGAGTATATTATTCTTTACGATCATAGATCTACCACCGATGTCATTATGTCACATAAATGTCAGTGCAATTGACTGACCGCCCAGTAAATATTCTGACTATGCAAGTTTTTTTGCTTTTTATATACAAGAAATCACACAGGGATTATTTGACAAAATATTTTCGTGTGTTTACTTATGGATTCTCCAAATACAAACCGAATTCTTTTGTCTTCTGAAGTATTTTAGAATACATGCTAACATGGGTAAATGCTTTATGTGCTCAATATTGTGTATGATCATCAGCATATGGGCTGCAGTTCAACTCGTAAGTACAATATCTTAAACTTCTAGTGCGTGTTAATTTAGTTTTACCGGAAAGTATCTTCAAGGACCTATTGCAATTTTCTCCGTTATTGTTCCTTTATAAAATAAAAGAAACTATTAAAGATAAAGGAACTACTTCAATTGTTTGTGTTAGTTACTTTGCAAGAGTTAGGAACATGTGAGACTTTTCTCCACAAAGTTCAAAGAATGGTGAGGCTTTTTTGCACTATTTTTTTTACAATAGCTGATCAAAATTAATTACATACATAAGTTGTACGAAGTTGTTCCTTCATCTCTTTTAAATGAATGAAACTGTTAGAAAGTGAATATTTCAATAGTGCTTTAATTTTTGTAAAACAACTGGTATGAAGAAAGAGTGTCAGTTGATAAATCGTTCTCTTGAAATGTAATGGAATTGATATATAGTGAAGGCCTTTCATTCTTGTAAAGAACTGGTACTACATAAGAGTTTTAGTTGACCCTTAATTCATCTCTTGAGTAGAAAATAAGAAAGCTATGGACTAGGCACATCACATTCCCTTCTCTTTTACTATGCAGTGAGTGAAACAGCTTTATTAGCAATTAGCAAGCTAGAAATAAAAAGACGTACGATTATTTTGTATTTTTCTGTACAACCAGTTCAATCATGCTGGCCCATCATTCTTATAATATCCCAAGAATTATGGGGCAGCTGGTTCCCAAATAAAGCAGAATTTGTAAGAATTTATGTAGTTTTGGAAATATTGCATTAACTTATTTCTATTTACCTATGGCTTAATTTTTTTCGCTTTCATCATTGCCTTTAATTAGACACACATTTCCAACTTATTGTATCTGCCATCTATATAATATACAAATAATGATACATCCCTAGTTCATGCCGGTTACATGGTATAACATCCGTTAGGTTTCTGGAACTCTGATCTTTTGTAATGGGACTGATGCGAAGTGAAGGTCTTTGTTGTTCCTTCATCTCTTGTAATATATTGGAACTGATCCGAAGCGACGATCTCAGGTGTTGATTTATCTCTTGTAATGTAATGCAACTGAATACAGATGTGAAGTGAAAGTTTCAGTAGTTCTAACCTTGTAACAGAAACTGATGCGAAATGTCTTAGTTTTTTAGTTGTTCATAAAGCGTGTACCTACGTACCTACTGTATGCAGTTTGCAGCGTTTCAAGAGTGTCGAACGAGTGATGGTTCAAATAGCCCAGGGCCCAGGGCCTCAAGGCTGCTATTTGAGCAGCGCGTGAAGTGGTATTTGACATTTTTACGCGACTGTCCAAGTAACGTTAACGTAACGTTAACGGGTAACGTTTTTTTGACTATGTTAACAATATATTCTTTGTTCACAGACTATTATGGGAATTTGCTATACGTTAGAGTCTGTTACGCTGATAGAAGATGTGCACCCACACGGTTATAAAGATTTCAGTGATTTTATAGCCAGAATTCGCTTCAACTACATGTCTGTTGGTAAATAATCTATTTGTTCTTCTGATCTTACAAAGCAATTTTTTTATTCAATTCTTGTCAGCTTTGCTACTCACTATAAAACTGACATATCTACATTAAGTCAAAAAAAGTTGCGTTTTCAATTTGTTCGATTTTACAATTTCTTCTGCACAAATTCGGTCATGCATGGAACCACGTACCTTTGGGACGGATCGGCTAAGTACCCGAGGCGTTGGAATCCTTTGAGAAAAGTAATGAGAGGCTCGTTTGTAAAGATACCCTTGTTCAGGCTAGGTTCCAAAGCCTGGACCACCATCACAAAGTTGCTAGTTTATCGGATTTATTTATCGAATACATTTCGATGAGTGTGAGTCTTGTCTGTATGATCTTATTCCAAACCCTACCCATTTTAAAAAACGACATCGTTTTATGATGCCATGCCAAAATATGGAATACGCTTTCCAAATGAATAGATTCCTTCTAGGTAAGCGCGTTACATCATAGATCACAACATTCTTAACATCAAGCGAGTTGAAGGTCAAGCGCAAGCCTATTTTGAATGTAAAAAAAAATTATAACTCATGATCACGAACATTTCAACTTGTTTCTGTTTTACCACAAATTTCCCGCTAAAATGGGTAAAAATAAATTTGGAACGGATATAATAGTACCTGTAGGAGAGATGATAGGCATATGTACCCAGTTGGTACACTGTCGGTATATAGACGCCCGATGTCGGCAATGGTACGTGTATCTATTAAATAACCATAAATTACACCAATTATTTATTTCAGGTTTTAACTGTTTTCTTGTGGCGTACGTCTATATCTGGATTTTCATTATATGTACTTGTTTTGTGGTAAAGGGCCGTTTAGAAAATAAAAGGAAAGCTAAGAAGCTGGAAGATGATACGTATTTTTGTAATAACAGACATAAACCACCAAAGAAGAAGTGCTGTAAAAGACAGAAAAATGTGCGTGGTATGGGGAACGAATCCAAAACGAAGAAGGGATCATTTGGCAGACAGGAGACTGGAAAATAGAGTGACAAAGAGAGCAATCAAGAGAGTGACAATGATGACAGGAGAGGGGCGTATTCAAAGGCAAAGGCGACAAAGAGAGGTGGCAAAGATGTTTAAATAGAGATGGACTAATTTTCAAATCTTCAACTTTGTCTTAATTAAGGGTACTTATCTGTATCCATAAGTATATATACATGGCCAAAATGAGCACAAAATAATGTAGGGCGTAACTATTGCAAAATATTTGGACAATTATTGTCCGAATTGTCTTCACTACCAAAGTGAAGATCGCTGCGATCTCGATCTGTGAATCAATCGATCGGAAGAAAGAGGTCTGCAATTTTTGCAAACAATAGTTCCGTGGAAATGAAAAAAAAATTAGAAAGAACATACGTTGGAACTTGGATGTACACGGGACGGCACACTTTCATAACATTTCCGTTTCCATCCCGTGGTTTCCATCAGTAGGTACACTATGTTTATACCGTTACGTATGTGTTAATTTAGTTTTTAGAATTCTCGGCCAAACTATTTATTTAGTTTTTATAGGTTTTGACAAGGATCGTATAAATAATGATTTTAAATGTTTTTTTTAATTAAACATAGATTCTTATTCATATTTATTTTATAACGTAATTCTGTAAGTACTTACGTAATTATAAGATTTTCCAGAATAAGTATTAAGTTTTTTATTTCTGTTTTTTTTCTTAATTTTCAAGCTTTGACAATGGATATTTAAATTGATTAATTGATTGGATGGGAGTATGGAAGCCTCGGACACCGAGGCTTCCGTACTCCCATGCAACTTTAACACTAACACCACGACTAGTTATTCAGCAATTTGCTTCATATCTATGTTTCTTACTACACATATTTTCCATATTTACTCTTAGTGACTTGAATTTAGCTGAAATACTCAGCGTTCACACAATATATAAACGTCATATATAGACCTTTTTCTCTATCCAAAGAGACCAATTGTTCTACGAAACGTTCAGCAGGGGTATTCAGAACTCATGCGGTTTCGGAATCTATTTGGAATCTAGATCTCCGTCTCTGTCATTCTTTATGGAAATGACAGAGACAATCTTGCCAATTTCGAGACTTTTATCTATAACCGTTTTTCCTATAGCCAAAGAAAAACCTGTATTGATTTCTCTTCAAACAGCGGCATGTAACAAAAAATGGCTTCAGATAACCACAGCATTCAAACTTCCATCTCAACATCAAAATGAAAATACAAAAAAGTGATGCACCTTTTATTCAATAAAATCCATTTGATTAACTTATTTACTTTTGCTTCCTAAATGTTAACTTGTTCTAGCTTCCTGTCGAATGTGGCGGTTCCGATGTTAACACTTTTTATTTCATCTTTGCTCGTTTGTTTGATTTCCTGTAACAAAGCCTCTATTTTAAATAAATCAACGGGATATGTTTTTTATGTAAGTATTTATTTATTTATATGGATATCGAGGATTCAATAATATTGCCAGTACTGGTTGGCTATTTCATGAAATGTACAATCAATGATTTGGGCACGCCAGAAAAAAGCTCATGAATATTCATATTCATTTATTGCGTAAAACTAATTTACATGTCAGATGTTACAAAATTCATATATAGAAATATAAGCGATAGTCACGGTAGGGTGAGCTCAAACAATATTCAATGTCAAAATAATAACTAAAAATAATAAATAAATAGACAACTGTAAAATTCAACATAAAAATTTGTTAAATTCGTCAACGCTATAGAATGCTTGCTCAACAAGCCAACGACTTTAGGCGTCCTTTGAAGCTCTGCAGATTAGGAGATGCGGTGACCTGTTCTGGCACATCATATCACTTAGTGCAACGGACTCAAAGTGACAGTGGTTTCAGAAACAATTCAAGATGTTTGCAACTTGATTTGGTTTGGTGTAGTTGTATCGAGAAGAATTACCTCATCGTCTTTGGACGGTTGCTGGTTGGGATTGAGCCAGGGCTCGGCGAGGATCTGCGGGATCTTCACGCGGATCTTGAGAGGCGCCAGCACTTTGGTGATCAGTTTCCGGCAGTCGGCAGATACCTTCGGCTCGCGCGGGAATGACACTTTGTTTTGAACTTGCTGCGAAATTGGTTTATTTTATCAGATAGTTACATAACATATTTTTAAACGTTTTAACAGAAAACAGCGTTTTATTTCGATCAGATAAAATATGGATTTCAAACAGTAATATTATAATCGTCATCACAACTAATAAAAGTTCATTGCTAATTAAAGGCCTTAACTGCATATATTTCCAAATATGCTAGTTGGAAGTGTCTGTAATCGATTTGTATAGTTTCCGTCACGTAAAAAGAAAGAATGCTGATTTGTCCGAGTTCACGAACAAACCAGCATTCTTAATACGAGACAGGAATTATACGAGGTCTGTCCATCTTGTGGCTGATCCACCTACGCTGCGTGCGCTAATGCGCAGTGTCCACTCGATAACTTTTCAATCACATCAGCCATGAGTTCTGCGTGCTATGTGCCCAGGCCCACTGCCACTTTAATCTGTTATTTTGCTGTGGTAAGTATATCGGTAAGTTTTGTTCATTACGGATGTTTTCATTTCTGGTGCGGCTTTTCGTAGAGAGACTCTAAGAACGGAACTGTTGTTTGTTGTGGAATTTTGAGCTTTCAATGACCACGTTTTAGTGTTATATGTCATCACTGGTAACACCCTTGGCCACACCGTCACTTAACATCAGGTGAGATGGTGGTCAATCATAGATCTATCAAATGTAAAAATAATATGTCTTCACGAAAACCAATGCGTTGGTGGAGCTGGATAGATCCGGATTTTAATGTTTAATTCAAATGTATTATTGTATGTTCGCCATGAACTTAACTATTGATATCCAAATTATTATTTTAAGATCTTTGATGTAATTCTTATGACACAGTTAACAATAAATAAAATCTGAATCTGAATTTGGAGATGTTATAAAAAATATTTAAATGCTTTTTACCGAAAATTAGACGCACAACATATCGTATCTGTCTAACATACATATTATATATTTTATATAAAGTTCTTATTGACTGACGTGTATCAATGGGCAGCTTACGTCGCTGGCTATAATACCATGAAATTTTAAGCTTTGGCCAGCGTAATTCAGGCCAACTGGCAAGTTTCACTAAAAGTAAGGATTTCTTAGTTGTACGTCGCAATCTTTTCCCAAAAATCCTTTAGTAAACTGTGATGTAATCTCTCAGTTCATTAGAATAATTATTAACAGAATATTTTCTGTAGTTTGCGTGTGTTTTTTTGTGTGTGTGTGTGTTTTAATCTCCAAGTTACCTTTAACAGCTGCGTATAGTTAGTGTCATCGAATGGCAGGCGTCCATACACAATAGCGTAAAGTACGACTCCCATGCTCCAAATGTCAGAATCTTGTGGCCGGTAAGGCACCCCCTTCAGGATCTCAGGGGAGGCGTAGGCGTAGCTCCCGCAGAATGTCTCGCTGAGTGCGAACACGCCGTTCTTGGGCTTCATGTGCCCCCGAGCGAATCCAAAATCCGACAGTTTGATGTTCAGGCCGTGGTCCATGAGGAGATTTTCGCATTTTATGTCCCTGGAATTTAATACGTGATCTCTTTTTATTGGCTTATTATAATTTATTTTTTGATGTAAGCTAAGCTTTCCTACTGGAGCGGCTGAACTAAGGAAAGTCTTAACCGAGAAAAATGGAAAGATGGGAATAGAACCCTTTGCCCTGCAGTGGGAGAGTAATGTCTGAGAAAAAAAAGAAAAAAGCTATGCTATTAACTTTATGCTGGGTAAATTTTTCCTTTTTATTCTATACATTATATTTTTTTATGTGAATTTGCTTCTATTCACATCTATACTATACTCATCTGATAATTAGCATCACACTAGCCCAGACCAATGCCACACAACACTTGTTTTTTTTCAGTTCTAAACCCTATATGTACTGCGTTTCTTATTCTTATTCGACGTGAGGGTGATAAGTCGTGCACTGACGTCCCGCTTGGGGTTATTGTCAATTTCTCTCCATCAGCATTAGCAGAGCCGTCCCAGTTCTTTGAAATATCAGAGCTACCTTCTGTGCTGATAGCACAGTTGTGCCAAAATACTCCAGTGGTAATGGTGTTTGTGCAGATGATGTTGATTAATTGGCACGCTGATGTGACGATGACAACAAAAGCGATGATGATGCTGAGGTTGAAGTAGAAACTGAAGCTGCCACGTCCAATAAGAGATTATCTATATATCTATCTATCAATCCAATGGAACTCCTGGTGTCTTCTGTGGCTTCGCAGACTTCTTCGTAGCTGCGTCTAGTGCACTGCGCTTGCTACTTTGAGATATTATTTAGTAAACATGTACCTGTGGACAACGCCTCTCTCATGGCAGTAGTCGACAGCCTCTACCAGTTGTCGGAACCAGCGACGGCCGCGAGTCTCGTCGATGTGCTGGTCTTTGCGGATTATGTCCAGGAGACTGCCGTTTTCAGCATACTCCATCACTATATATACCCTGCAGCAATACACGATGGAAGAAACATTAATAAGTACCTATCTGTAATAAAAGAACAAAAAATCGCTTAAAAAATTCGAAAATACGCAAATCGTTTACTTGGATGACATGATGTTCTGAACCAATTTTGATAAAAAAAAGTACGGGACTTCTAAAGTATGAACTAGCCAAATAAAAAAAGAATCATCAAAATCAATTCATAATTGGCGAGGTAATCGCTGAACAAACATACAAATAAACACACAGTCGAATTGAGAACCTCCTCCTTTTTGGAAGTCATTTAAACATTATTATAAGTTTTAAAAAATAAGGAAAATCTTGATGAACAGTCACGATTAGATCAAATAAATATATAAAAAACAAATCAAAAACGTTCATTAATTAGGGAATTAGGAAGTTTTCTAGTCTAGACCATAAGCCTAGCGAGCCCCATGTTTGAAATATATAATTATAGTAAAAAAAACTGAAAAACCAACTTTAAATTGCGCAATTTTGTTTTAAAAATCAAACTACTTAACTGATTTAGGTGAAATTTCTATGGGACCAATCTAAAAGTAATATCCTTTTAAATAAAAGAATATTTTTTCAAATCGGTTTATGTCTTTAAAAATAAACTTAACTAACCGGTGAGTTGTTTCGATGGCTTGCAAGAACCGTATGAGATTTTCATGTTTCAATCCCTTCACGACTTCGATTTCTCTCGGTAGGAACTTCTTCAAGTAATCCCTGGGCGCTTGAAATTTGCTTATAATTTTTATTGCAACTTGGCAATTATGCCTTTCACTGGTGGCAACCTGAAAAAAAATCATAGTGTTTGAATTAAACAAGTGAAATTAACTTTTTTGAAGGTTATCAAATGTTGTAAATTGTAAATCGCCACTGCACATACTTTCGCAATAAATCAACAGCATCTAAAGAGTAAAATTTGCAATATTTAACTGCGTTTATTTTGTAGGGGATATAAGTGCTGTCCAAGTCTGATCACTTCCCTAGAATGATTGTAGTTATTCTATCAACTACAATAATTCTAGGGAAGTGATCAGATCGTTAGTTCTTACTACAAGTAGAGTTTTGATCAAACCATTAGAGCCGTTTTTAAATTTCTATATTTTACATTGCATAGCTACCCATACTGGCAACCCAGACAAGAGTCTTCAGAATTTCGACTAAAAGACTTGTTTCCATGGTCATGAATAAATTAAAACAAAAATATTCAGAATTCGCATAAAGGATTAGTATCCAATTGTCGTTAAACCTTTACGGCCTTATCGAAAAACGTTACTTAACTTAAAGCATTGCTTAACATATTTTGTCAACTTCTCGCTGAAGCATAATGACGCTTGCGAAAAGAAGAGAGATAATTTAAGATGTTGGTTATAGTTAAGTAACGTTTTCCGGTAAGGCCCTTAGAATTCATTGATAAATTTTATCTTAGAATTTGTAATTCAAAGTACTTATTCAAAGTTAAATCGTAACCGGACCGTTGTTAGTCTCTGGGCAAAGCATAATGGACAACCAATAGACAAACAGTCTTTGACGAATATATTTTCACAACAAATTCCTACTCCTTTCGGTAGCTCGAGGTTAAGACTACTACTTCGTAGACAGAGGATATCTAATACTTTATATGTACTGATTCAAATGGATTCTCAGACCTTAACAGTGGCGTAAGAGCCTGAGCCGATAGTTCTACCAAGCACATAACCGTGGGTCTCGAGTACCGTCAGCTTCTTCTCAGACTTGGCCTCTACACCACTATGCACAGTCGCCGTTGGCTCCGTAGACATCTCGCCGAGGACATTTTCATTGGCTCTTACATCAGGCCCCGGCATATCACAGATATATTTAATAAAAATAGAATTTAGTTCATGAAAGTAACATCATATATAATTTAGCCACATATTTATTTTTTTATTTTTGTGTGAATTAATTCAGGCTGTCATTTTGGCAAAAAGTG
This sequence comes from Lycia hirtaria, assembly GCA_947563715.1. NCBI lineage: Eukaryota > Metazoa > Arthropoda > Insecta > Lepidoptera > Geometridae > Lycia > Lycia hirtaria. The sequence goes on from OX387384.1 coordinate 10,852,796, forward strand.
TTATTTTTTTTCTGTAACGCGTGAATTTTGAATTTTCCGTTTTGGTGCATAGACAATTTTCGGTCGCCAGTATCATTTTTACTGGTATGATTTTCAATTCTTTTTGGAAACGGTTTTATAACGGTTTTATAACGGTTTTAAGGAGAAATATGGGTCACAGTTATTATGCATATATTGCCGGTATCAAATATTCATCGTCGTAAGTATATCCGTTATATATATCCGGCGTAAGTATAATCCGATCATAATTTATTTACCTCTGACATTTCTCATACTGCCGCTTTACATACTACCTACCTGTAAGTCATACTACTTAAACAAAGAACGAGATAGGATACTTTTTTCGCTCTTTACCTTTGTTTGAGCCACGCAGCCCATAAAATAGAGTCCTCTTCACAGTCCGCGCGGCTCAAAAGCCGAGGACTGATTTAGATTTTGACAAAAATAAAATAAGAAATGTCACAGACTATGAATAGACGCGTAGCGGAATTATTGGTCTTAGGATTGTAAAGTCCGTTCAGAGATTGTTTTCTTATCAGACAGCGCGTTGTAATCGCATTTTGTACGAGGTATTGCTAACAAAAATATAATATTTTGAGTTAAAAAAAACATGTTCACGTTGGCCAAGATGTCATGATATATGATAGAATGAGACACACTCAGTATCAGTAGGTTTATATAAGAGTAGGTACTTAGCGGCTGTGCAAACCGACTGCACTTTATTGCGTCGTAACAAGGGTCACCATTTGATTATACGTGTTTCCGGAATGAGTTTTCTGTATACTCTTAAGTATTTAGTGGCCAAACTCAAATCAACATCCATTGAGCCAATGTTGAAAGTTATCGAAAGTTGAAACAAACATTTATTTTACTTTATGCAAAATTTCCTGGATACCAATAACATAATTATAGTATAACAAGTACAATAAAAGTAACAAGATAGTAGAGAGTGAGAAGAGAATATAACTGCGTATGTAGAAGGACCATATACATGATGGTAAGCGGTGGGATTGGGAGGAGACGACCGAAAAAATTGTGGTTAAACATGTGAAAGATGATAATTATGCGTGTGAAATGTGTAATTGTAGCGATGAAGTTTAAAAGAGTGAAGTGGCAAAACACGTGTCACTGTCCACTAGTGGGACACGGAAGTGGGCGACAACGGGAATGATCGAAAGGAAACGTGCTGTGTCAACCTTTGAATGTGATAAGGACAAGACAATGATGACGACAGATACTTCTTCCTTTAAAAGTAAGGACACTTCTAAACTTAAAATTTGTTCGTCAAAAATAAATAAATAAGAAAGTGTAGAATATTTCCAACATCACATCAAACAATTAGAAGTTAGAGTACCGACGTCCAACGTCCGAGTGCACGATATATCGAGCACTTGATTACTTTTATACTTGAGCAAGTAATAAAACTTGTCCAGCAAACCAGAAGAACTGGCTGGCACGTTTTAATTGAAACACGACGGTATTCTATTCAGAGACGATGATTCGATTGGAAAATAAAAAAAAGATTGATATATATGACAATTGATATCGAATACTTGTTTTGTTTTTTTGAGGAGTTGCAAGTCCACAACCTGTTTACAATATGCGTGTGTTATGCTTATGTATGCGTCTACCCTGTGTTGAGAATTCTTAAATATTTCTTTTCGTGTTAGAAAACACACGAAAAAAACCCTAAAAAAGGGTTCCGTACCTCAAAAGGAAAAAACGGACCCCTTATAGGATCACTTTGTTGTCCGTCTGTCCGTCTGTCTCTCCGTCTGTCCGTCCGTTCAGATGTCAACACCTTTACTCGTATCTCGGGAACGCGTGAAGGTATCGTGTTGAAATTAAAACCATAATCGCAGATCTATAGTCTCTCGACGCAGAAAAAATCAAAAAAATCAAATTTCTCAGTTTTCGTAAAAAAAAGTCACAGCCGAATATATCGTAAAAACGCACATTTCGACACTCACAAGGGGAACAAAACCTATGGGGTACTTCTCGTTGCCTAGAACTATGAAAGTCGGCAAGAAACATTGTGTTATAGTACAAACATATAGAAAAAAAAACCGAAAACTGGTCATTTTTAAATTAATCACAAAAAAATAGTGTCTTTATCCAAAGGAATGAGGTCCAAATTTTAAAGTGAATTAACTGTATCATTTGGGGTATCATATGAAAAAGCTTCATTAGCTTAGCTAAATCAGGGGTTTAAATATTTTTAAGATATATATTTTCCGGTATAAAAAACTATATGGTTTCCCCCTTTTATCTACTAGTTTACAAACAAGTAGATAAAGGAGGGAACTATCCGGAACCCTCGGTGGGCAAGTCTGACTCGCACTTGTCTGTGTTTTTAAATATAATTATGAATGATTAATTTTTATAATATTTTTATAATTGCATTGTTTTTAAATTGACATTATTTCTTCGCGAAGTTTTATATTTGTATGTTTTGACGTGTAAATTAACATTTTCTGAATACATTATTTAAGACATATGACTTAATGTTGTACCAAATCGGAGTAATAATCAATTCAAATATCACGACAAATAAATAAAAATGGTGTAAAATAGTAATAATGCTAGACTAGAGGACCTCAAATTCTGCGTAGACTTTATTAAGGTCCCTCCCTTCAAGTTACAGTTCATAAAAGCGCCACAAAGAAAATAAAAGACTATCAAATAAATTCACGTCCCGAAGAAAGGCAGCCTATTAATAGGAAACAAAGCAGCAATTCAATTCAAATTACTCCACAAGGAGATTTACAACAATCCAGACAGAAACTTAGCAAAAATTGCACTTCATACCGCTAATAAAAACCGGTCAAGTGCGAATATGACCTGTAAATCGAGGATTCTGTATTACCAGAGAAGATATTTAATATTACTATACTATTACTAGGTACTCAAACTCATACATTGAAGGAATCAATTATTGTAACGTAAATATAAGCCTGAAAGATTAATCTTTTTATTTTTTTATATTATGTTAAATCTACGATTAGTCAATCTTACCAATGCACCTGATGTAGAGCGATGGTGTGACCGAGGATGAAGCTCGTCGATCTCGAAAATATTTTTTCACTCTAGCCTTGAAATTTAACTTTGTAGTTGAAAACCGTGTACGTACATACACTTGTAACTGCAAGAACAAATTTGTAACCGAAAAAAATACTTTATTTCCGTGTGCTAACTACAAATTTACGTTTTTCAATATTTTTTGCCTTTGCTTTGTAATGAGATATTGCTTTTTACCACATTTCATGCTTCGAGGTTAAAAAGAAGTACCCTTAGTATAATACCTTTAGATAAATATAGTTTTGATTTAATTATAAGTGTCAAAATATAAGACACAAATTGGCTGTAGTTTGTATTTTTTATTGCTTTGATTTAGATGCCCGATTTTTTTATATCTCTAAGGTACTACAGTTTCAGTATTCGTAATTATATTTTACTTGATACTCTCCAGGTTTTTCTGAGTATTTTGATAGATAGTCAGACAGATGGACAAACAGACAACAAAGTAATAAAGGATTCCTTTTTTTCTTCTGTGGCACGGAACCCTAAAAAGCCACAAATTGTCTACTTAATGGTGAGTTCAACTTTTATATCGAACGACCAAGAGAATCACCATTAAGCATTTCCGTCGGGTCTTCGTGCAGTAAATGGATGAAAAAGTCAGCTAAGTTCAGATACAATTGATAACTTGCCCGGAGCACTAACTTTTTGCTTTCTACTCCATTATTGACTGAGAATCTCCCGTTAAAAGGCGAGTTGTGAGCTCTTATAACTCGTAGATAGAATAAAATAAAATAACTTCTTTGGATATCTAAAGAGATAATTCTACGGCTATTTATTCAATAATTCTAAAGAGGTAATTCTATGGGTATTTTTTTAATAATTCAAGTTGTGGGTGTTTATTAGGCATTTTGAAATTCTTCAATTATATTATCCACTAGCAATCTAAAAATTGAATGACGCTGGATGCAAGCCGCTTCCAATCGGTCTTTTTGGAAATCCATGGGGGCCTATGTCCAGCAGTGGACTTCTTATGGCTGAGATGATAATGATGATGATGAATCTAAAAATTCTTATTTAAGTCCCAATTCAAAATGAAGGGTGTTTTAAGTTTAATCTGTGTATGTGTAGCTGTGTATCAGTGTATCTTTGTCTGTGGCATTGTAGATTTCAAAGTAATAGATCGATTTTGATCTAATTTATTTTTATTCGAAAGAGGATTTCATCGCTCGAACGAGCGAGCCATGTTTTATCAAAATCGGTTCAGTCGTTTTTTTAAATGTCGGGGTTTTTTGAGTTTTCTAAACATTGATATTAGTGGATATGCTACTGAACAGTCCATATGTTGGTAAATTCTAAAATGTCCATATGTTGGTAAATTCTAGGTTTTAGTCAGAAATCTCAGAATATATCAACAAGTGTTAGTAAATGTACTTAAGTATTTTCATAAAACTAATCGATTTTCTCGACATTTACAATTAGATTTTGATATTTGCTAGGTTTTACTAAAGACTCTTATTAAATGTTGGTATTAGAAAAACTTTTGATGAAAGAAAAGCAATAAGTTATATTTTTATGCCGAACAAAAGTCTTTCAGTGAATGAAGAGCAGTAGTCGGTTAAGGTTATTTTTTTATTGATAAAAAATATCTTTTAGTGATAGAGGAACAGCAAAGGTAACATTTTAAAATACTTTTTTACCTCACAAGCTCGGAAAGATTCTGTTTGTCATTAGAAATCTGAGTGGAAAAGTGCATTTTGTCCGCTAGCGTGGAAAGTTTTTAAAATTCGAACCTTTCTATTCCATACTTTTCTATACCGCAAGTCCACTGAAAATGCATTAAATACTTATTTAATGTCAGTGCGCCAACCTCATTTCTTTGAATAATCGCACTGACCAGCCACAGGTGGCAGCACTGGACTAGCGTTTTCCTCGCTGTAGTGAGGTGAAAAATTTTGTGTTTCACTCGGCAGCAAAGTTATTTTGCATCTCGTACTTTTGAAACCCTCGCTACGCTCAGGATTCTATATTTGAACCACTCGCTTCGCTCGTGGTTCAATCCTAGAATCCTTCGCTTGCTCAGGTTTCAATACAAGTACTCGCCCCAAAAACCAACTTTGCAGCCTTGCATAACGAATAACTATTTTGTTGTGTCCGTAGCGGATTTAAAAAAAATTAAAAATAGGTTTGAACTTGACCGCCAACTCGCCTCATGTTAAGCGACGTTACGGTCTACAATGGAGCACGCTTACCTAAAAGAAACCAATTCACTCGCGATTATATCTCTCGATTATATTTATATTCTATAAATTGTTCATAATGATGAGTACAATGACCTTTCGGGTTAAAACTGGGTGCATAATAACCCTGTACTTATTTGACATACTCAACTGCCAATCGACTGGTTTTATAAACTAGCTTATTAAATTTAAATGACGGCTTAACGAATATACTAGTTTAATTAATGTAAATAACAGGAACCCTGGGAAGTTTCGCAACCGGCCGGCAGACAGGTGCGTTCCGGATACAGCACACGACACCACACTTGTCTCTTTGTTCGCTGTTAGACTAACTTAAATCACGAATGTGTCCATATGGAGAAACTAAACTTTCTCTATGGTTCACAGTCAGTTTTGTTTAGGTAAAGCAATGGTCGCGCCACTTATTACAGTATAGTATGTGGGTGTGTAAAAGCGTCCGGGATGTGCAGGAGTTAGTTTTACGAGGGAGGACTTGCTGCGGTTCCTCGTTTGCATAGGTTATGTACAAACAGCTAAATGAGCAAATATACGACGTGGTTTTTTGGAAAAGTTTGCGTTTTTCGGGGAACGAAACGCAGGGCTAGTATTAAAGTTGTTTAAATTTTGTTTTGTAATGTTAGGAACGCAGTTTTGAGCTGCTAGCAGCTTAAAGTATCTAGATAGTTTATTGCTGCGAACTTAGAAAAATAATGTCTAATCTGTTCTAATAATGTTTTTATTCTTACTGAAAGAACATCAAAACATTTGGAGTTAATTTTGGTACCCGCACTTTCTAGATTTGTATTTATAATGGGATTTAGCTGAAAAGTAAGTATTTTCTTCGTTTTTAGGGTCCCGTAGTGAAACATTTGGAATCGTACAGGCATTAGGAAACGGACAGACAGAAGAAAGGACTATACTTCCGTCTGTCTGTCTGTCTATCCGAGCTAAACTACTCTTAGTACTAGAAAGTTGTGATTTGGTGTGGATATACATAGATACACATTAATCACGTTGCCGAAGTGGCAAAATAAAATGTTAAATTATTTTTATGGTACTATGTAATGTGGCATTTTTTTTTCTTGTGCATCGCATAGTGAAGTGTCGTGGGATAGAGAAATAATGAAAAATTATAATAATGCTGGTGTGCGAAAATCATAATTCAGTTTAGGAATACGTTTATGAAAATATTTTTTGTTAGACTCAAGTGATTTCTATGTCAATTAAACGGTAATATTTGGACATGTGAAAAAAAATATGCCGGTCGTACCATTATCTATAAAAACGGCAAAAAAACACGTATGTTGTATGGGAGCCCCCCATTAAATATTAATTTTATTTTAATTTAATTATTTCAAAGTGAATAATATAACTATATTTTCTGCGAATATTTCAAGCGTCTAGCTGTTGCCGTTATCAATATCGGGCAAAAACGAGTAAAAAAAATACGTTTGTTGGATGATCACCCCCTTAAATATTTATTTTATTCTGTTTTTAGTACTTTTTGTTATAGCGGCAACAGAAATACATCATCTGTGAAAATTTCAACTGTTTAACTATTACGGCTCATGAGATACAGCCTGGTGACAGACAGACAGACAGCGAAGTCTTAGTATTAGGGTCCCGTTTAACCCATTGGATACGGAACCCTAAAAAGTATCATAACTGCGCATGCTTGACAAGTTTACGAGTAATAGTCGAATAAATTATAAAATAAACTAAGAAAAGTGAAACGGAAGGTATCGTACAAATCCTATTTGAATATCAAATTAAAATATTGCTTCTAAGTCCGTATTATTCTGACGGAATACCACGAAAGCCTACACTGAACGATTAAACTCTATTAGAGTTTTTAAGAAAATATATTATGTACGGTAAGGTAACTAATAATCTATCAATATCTTGCATATCAAATCAGTCAAGCCGTATTGGCTACAGAATCTCTATAATACTATGTGTATTACACACAGTATTATAGAGATATTAGAGATATTATAGTATTACACACAAAAAAATATTTTCATACATATATTCAGATTTTTTCATCTTCTTCACACTTTTATTCTTGTGTAGTCAGATCAAAATCTTAATAAATAAAAATCTTACTATCTTACTTTGCCCACTGAGTGAGAAGAGAAGTGAATACGCGAGAATATGTACTTACGTGAGATCTGGGAGAAAATTCGATTAGTTAATTTGTTCTGTTTTGTAAATAAAAATAACCAAAAATCTCGTAACAAAATCACAACGTGATACAAGTATCAGTATAATGCGTGTGTAACAAATAATTTCCACCATCATTACAATAGCCGACCTACCAAATGGGCCCCGTCGAAAATAATATGATCACACACATGCAAAGTACGTTGATATTATATGTTGCGTAAAGTACGTTGAATTTTCATAGCAACGAGTAGATATACATTTTTAGACAACACATCGGCATAAAAGTGCTTTTTGTAATATTTTATGAACAATAAATAACGCAAGGATTGTTTTTACCGACATTGAAAAGAAGGAGGTTAACAATCGACTGTATTTTTTATGTTTGTTACAGCATAACTCAGTCATTTATAAACGTCATCATCATCATCATCATGTCAGCTACAAGAAGTCCACTGCTGGACATAGGCCTTCCCCATAAATTTCCATAAAGACTGGTTAGAAGCGGCCTGCATTCAGCGACTTCCTAATCTTCTGTTCACTTTGTGGCTGGTCTTTTTACGCTGCGCTTGCCGGTTCTTGAGAAAATTTCGGCCCCACCGGCCGTCAGAGCAAAAAAATGCACATTTTGAAGTCGGATTTTCAGTTTTAAAGCAGCACATCTTAGCAGAAACATTTTGAAAGTTGGCTCGTACTTTTATGTTGTTTTTTTCTGCAGTTATAAGAGCGAGGCAAAAGACGAAACGACCCGACTTTGATTTGTAATTTTTTAATCATCGCTTCGATTTTTGTCGCAAGCCAACTTTGGACAGTAATAACTTAATAAGATACCATTGTTTAAACCCTGGAATGTTTTTGGAGGATGGTAAATACGATGAAAATTACGATTTTATAATTCTGTCACAGCTATTTATACCGATTATAACTTTAATTTGCATTCTGTTATGGCAAACTATATGTCCGTGGCCCCTCGTTGCTCTAATATCGTGGCATTTGTCGAATGTGTATAAAATAATTCACGTCTACAGATTGGCAGTCGTCGGAAACGTGACACAAACCTTTCTATTAAAATTCTGCAAATAAAGGGACTCGCCCGCCCTTGTCTGTTTACCTGGCCCGTGTTTAAAAAGGAATGTAATACAATCCGAGTTATTTTCATTATTCAAGTCTGCATTAGCGCCTTTAGTTTACGTCGCTCGCAGTTCGACCGTCACACAACTGTGTTGAATATTCAAAATGTTCCTAAAATAAGAAGGGTAGGAGTTTTAACTATACTGAGTTATATATCACTTGGTCTATATCATATTACTACTCCTACAATTTATATTAGAAAATCGAAAGTTTGTGTGTGTTTATATTTATTATTCTTTCACGTGGAAACAACTGAACCGATTTGATTAATCTTTAGCCCTTCATTATTACATAAGCTATTTTTAAACTGAAAAAAGTTTAATGTTTCTTTAGTTAGTAGAGGCCTACCGCTGTAACTAAGAAGACCATCATAACAAGAGATTTTTATCGATATAATAAAATAGACGTACCGTTGTAACTAAAGAGTCCTACTAGCAGAACAATACAGCCTTGTCGCTACTAAAAGTCCTACCGCTGGAACGTAATATAAAGAAATATATTATGTAAATAATCCTACCAGCATAGCAAGAAAGTTCTACCGGTACAATAAAGAGTTCTACCGCAGTAACTAGAGTCCTACCATCAAAGCAAGAAAGTTATACTGGTACATTAAAATAGTCTTACCGCTATAAATACAGAGTTATACCATCAAAACTACAGGTCCTACCGCAACAACAGAATCTACCACTACAACTGTACACTGACACTTTATATTCTCTTGCATGACTCAGTAAAACTGTTTAAAACTTCCATACAGCGATGAACATTTAGTTCTCATTCGATTCTTATCTAAGCTGAGAATGTGCGACAGTCGCATTACGTGGCGATAATGTGACTCGTAGCCGTAGCGCTCGTAGCCGTAGCACGCTCGTAGCCGTTATCGTCGTTACTATGCCGTTACGCTACGTGCTACGGTAACGGTATGCTGACTACGTTGTACTCTACGAGCAGGCAATAACGTTTACGGTGGAAAGTGGACAGAAGCTTTTAACCATTTCAGATTTTTGGAAGCTTTTAATTCCATTTCATGGAAACTGCCATTTACGACAAAAAATAAACATTTTCGATAGTATCCAATTTTGTGTTATGTAAAAATTCAAATTTTTATAGTAAAAATAATTAATAATAAATATTTTGTTTGATGTAAAACAAATTGGCTCCATTTGCGATTTCTGTGTTAAAAACGCTTTTTTTTTTAAATAAAGCTTAATCGTAAAATTCTACTTTTTGTTTTATTACTACAAATACAAAATGGAGCAGGTAAAGTTAATTTTTTGGTATTTTTTTATGATTTTATTAGTTAAACTTAGAACTGTTGAACTTAGAACTGTTTGATTTTATATTTACGAGTATGTGAGTTCGGCACAAATCTTGGAATCTAAATTAGAACCACTTCTCGATGTCGGATTGGTCTCAAATTTGGTGTACATATGTATCTTTGGTAACAATATAATAAATATGGTACCATGGAGCTGTTCTGATAATGGAGCCGGAGGAGAGCTATAGCAACTTCTTAACTAAGTAAGATACACCCATCAAGTTTGGGCTCAAATTGTCGAGTTGTTTCGTTTTGGTGACCGATTTTGAACTTATTTTATTTTGTTTGAATGAGGATTTCATCGAGAGTGTACTTAACTAAATTTCGTCAAAATCGGTTCAGCGGTTTTTTGGCGGGGCTTTTTAGTTTTATAAGCTTATACTTGTTCATACAACAGGAGAAAACTATTATCTACCTTTAAATATTATTGGATTTTGATAATGCTTTTTATATGGTTGAAACAATTAATGGCTACGGTTTGATTTTCTAAAATAATAAAAAAGTAAACCGCAGAGGCAATAGCTATTTATGATTAAAATCAAATTAAAAATTATCATCGAAATAGGTACAAAGGTACAAAACAGCTTCCTCCTATTTGTATGGGAGATAACGCGCCAACACCTCTTAATGAACACATTACAGATAGGTATAATATACGTATCTAAATACAGTTATGTAATAAATGTCATTAATACTAATTTTGTTAGAAAATATACAGAGGATGAGGAAGTACCTAGTTGGATTATAATTTTTCAAGCTTTAGCCAACATGTTAATAATGATAATATAAGATATATGATAGATATTCTAGTAAACACAGACAATACAGACGACATAAAAATCATTAAATAAATAAATAAATAAATTTGAAGACATTTCATACAACGCCATCTAGCCCAAACTAAGCAAAGCTTGTACTATGGAACTAGATGGCTGATAGAATACATATATACTTTTTTTTTATAAATATATACATATAATACATAGAAACACCCAGATACAGAACAAACATCCGTGTTCATCACACAAATGTTTGCCCTGGGTGGGGATTGAACCCACGACCTCCAGCTTAGCAAGTGGACATACTACCAACTGAGCCACAAGGCCAGTCAACTAAACCTTCATTAACCAAACATTAACCTTCTTTTAATCACAATTGGGTAAAAACGATTACTTATTATTATTATTTCTTATTATAATTTTAAATTTTACGTTTACATTAGAAATAAAGAAAAACAAAATGGTTTGCATATCCATTGTCCAGGCAGATATGACTGCTAGAAACAATTCTATATTAGTCCAGTAAAAATAAATTCTTACTTGAAAAATCTTATCAAATGGTCAGCTAAAAAGCCGCATAAAATCCTCTACAACAATGGTTTAACGTCTATTGTCACGATAACAGGACAGACAAAAAGAAATACAAAACGGTTAAATGTAGGTACTTTATAGCGGTCGTTTTAGTACTAAAAAGGACCTAAAAAGTGACCGTTGTAAGTTGATCCATGGTTGTTACTAACGCAGTTAAAAGTGCGCACAACACTGATATCACGGTTTATCTTCGGCTTACTGACCGAGTGAGCGAAGCGAATATCTCTGAATAAACTGCCAAGATTTCCGTTATTTATGTTGATACTCGCGTTTAGGACATATTTTTCAACCAATCATGACGAAAATTAGTATACTACTTGTTTAATAGTATACGACTCATGTGCCACAATCCCATATATGTTTGGCGATTTTTAATTTGGAGGTTAAAAAAGAAATCATCTTCCGATGATTCCTTTGCCGCTATATACTAATGGATATAGATAATATATTTCATAGTCAAGCTCTGCTTAGTTTGAGGCTAGATGGTGTTGTGTGACAGTGTCCTCCAATATTTATTTTATTAATATCAGACAGAAAAATTATTTATACCAAGTAAGTTGAATTAGAATGGAAGTAGCCATAAACTTTGCTTGTCGCTATTCAACTGTATAAAACGTGTCCACTTCAGTCCTACGCTTCGGTCATATATTGCGTCAAGTGGGCGTTACGTATTGACAAATTAATTAATGCATTAGTTTATGCCACCTAATTGGTGATGATCTAAAACGCACGTACGAAAATTTGGACATTTTTTTTATAACTGCTGTCAGCAATTTTTATATTTCCATATATTTTTGGCAATAAATAGTGAACACGGTGAGAAACAGTATACCGTCCATCTATTGAGCGTAGTGAAAAAAAAAATCATCAATGGTTTTTAGCAAGAATATAGAATATGAGTAAAATCGGGCCGAAAAGTTCTCGAATGGAGACCACGAAGCCACAAGGTGGACAAAAGATATCATACAAGTGGCAGGAAGACGCTGGATGCAAGCCGCTTCCAACCGGTCTTTCTGGAAATCCATGGGGAAGGCCTATGTCCAGACTTCTTATGGCTGAGATGATGATGGTGATGAGTAAAGTCGGTCGTGGAGTCTCAGTTTGTGGTCGTGGAGTGTTTGAAACTATTATTGACTGCTACAAACAAATATACGCGTGTACGTATTACACGCAATACACGAAATCAGTAATGAGCAAACACATCCAGAACAATTCCATCGTAATATGCGGACCTATGTCCGGCTAATATTTATTTACACTGCACCTTAGTTTGACCGATGTGCGGGATGCGGGTTGCGGTTATGTCGAGTGGAATCTAAATGTTTGTGGGATAATGTCATTGTTCTCGATTGTTCGTTCTTATTTGTGTTATTGTTGTTAAAGGTTCTCGAGTGGAGACCACGTACCGGCAAGCGCAGCGTAGGAAGACAAGCCACGAGATGGACAGGTGACGTCATACAAGTGGCGGGAAGACGCTGGATGCAACCCGCTTTCAATCGGTCTTTTTGGAAATCCATGGGGGAGGCCTATGTCTAGCAGTCGACTTTTTCTCATCCATCTTATGTCAGCAAAGAAGTCCACTGCTGGACAAGAAGAAGAATGTCATTGTACCTATATCATTACCATCAACCTATGTAATATTTGTCCATAGCTGGATGTAGGCTTCTCCTAAGGAACGCCACAAGCCACACTTATCTGCTTTATTTATCCACATTTATTTATTTATCTGCTTTATTTTCGTTTCACGTTCTAAAAAAGTATTTTTGTTAATAGAAAAACAAAATACGTGACTTTCGTAGTATACTTTATTCAATAAGATTACGCTTGATATGAGCTTGAGTGTACGTTTTCACTAGAAAGTATGCGCAAAGTTTTTCCAGCTGCCATCGGAAAAAATCGCAATTAGTTGCGAAGTTGCGATGGAAGAATTACTTCTTGATACGGTCGTTGTAAAATGTATTTATATCAGTATACTTTAAAATATTTCTCGTGAAATCCCTTATTTGTCTCAAAAATAGCTTTTTTATATTTTTGCGACAGGTAAATCAAGCACTCTTGGGTCCAGCCTTGTCGATTGGTGGGCATCAATGGAGCCAAAGCCAATAGTGAAAAACACCTTATATAATTAAAGGGTTAATTATATAAGGTGTTTTAAGTTTGACGTGTGTATCTGTGTGTCTGTGCGTCTGTCTGTGGCATAGCAGCTCTTAATGGATTGGATCGGATCGGATGGACCGATTAGATATTTTTTTTGTTGAAGTAGGATTTCATCGACAGTGTTCTTAATTTTAATTTTTCAACTTCGAAATTGTAACGAAATTTGAAAAAAAGTAAAACAGAGGAATAACTAATAGCTATGTTTTATAAAAATCGCGTCAATAAAAGCCGTTTTTTGTTGGCGGTTTTCAGTTTTCTAAATTTATACTTGTAAAACTTGTGATCCGAGAGAAAGAGAGAGATTTATAACTGTGCAAAATGTGCAGGTAACTTTTTAGGCGACGTCGAAGTATCGATTATATTATGTCGTTATTTTTGTTCAAAAGAAATAGGTTAACAATTCAGCTGTATTTTTTTAAATGTTTGTTATCACATGTCTAACATTATTTTCATGTTTTAGAGGATATTTCTTCAGATTGATAGTGGTTCAGGTTGGTAGTGTAGAAATTTCATCAAAATTGTTTTTCCAAATCATCATTTTGAAGTCAGATTTTTTATTTTTTTACTATAATCATATTTTATATTTAAAAACTGTATTATTCTCGATAACACAGACCTAATTTAGTTGAATTACTCTGATTTAACAGAGAATTCCTAGGCATAGGAAATATTCGGTGCTGGAATTAATTGGCTCATCAATTAACTGAAACCTAACGTAACAGTTGCGGTGAACGTACGCTGGGCAGTCCGGATTGCATTGCAATATTTGCATTTATCTAACAAATAATTATAGTTTAAAAAACTGAAGCAACCGACATCTCATACATGCCATTGTCAGAACTAGACCAAATTGAAATGGGAATACACGGGAAGCACCAGCTTTCAAATAAAAAAAGAATCATCAAAATCGGTTTACCCAGTCAAAAGTTATGAGGTAAAAAATATAAAAAATACAGTCGAATTGAGAACCTCCTACTCTTTCGAAGCCGGTTGAAAAAAGAACATACATCGTAATAAACCTTCTTGATATACGCAAACAAAATATAATTTTATTGTATTTGTAACATATTACAATTCTTGATAAAGAGGGCTAAGCTCTTAGTATATCTGCGAGGTCAAATCAGAAAAAAATATCAGTAGTGGTACAAAGTTAACCTACTTAACCCAGCGGATAAGCAAATTGAAATGGTATTGGGCAGAGGACATTGCATGCGGAAGTATAGCCGATAGGGCTAAAGAGTTTTCGAGTGGAGACAACGCAACCTAGGAGGATCAACCACAAGGCCTAACTAGTAGTCGAAATACGGTGAATGGCTTATATCTAGCCGTGGACATGGGCGTATATATTCCAGGGGGTCTGGACCCCCCCCCCCTCCCCCCATGGCATTGGGGGCCAAAAAATTAAGTGCTGTCAGAATGCCGGAATATCGCGGATGGCACAGATGTTACAAAATATACATAAACATGATGCGCGGTTGTCATCGACAGTTTTACTAGAGATGCAGTATAACTTTAGTCCGTCATTCGCCCGCGCATATCAAATTGAAACTATATATTATACCTGACTGCGTAAGAAGGAGGGTAATGTTTTTCGAGTTTATGTATGTTTCTATATGACAACTATGACAGACAAGCCGCACATCAAAATGACCGATTTTGATGTGCGGCTCAGGCATCAGGCGAATTGGCGGTCAGTCGTAGATCTATCTTGTGTAAAAAAGAAACACAGACATTCCACAAAAACTTCAATTCTATCCAAGCCAATTTTACATAAAAAATATTTTTGCGTTAATAATTTCTAAAAGATCGAACAAAACTCTTGAAGTGCCGTACTAATAGAAGCAAATAATTCACCAAAAAATTATCACTAACCAAAAATGGTTTTTTGACTACCAAGGAAGTAGCGCGTAGATATATTATGTTTGTAATTTTCTATAAAAATTTAAATTTAGGAATAATAAATTGGCAATCAATGCATTCAAATAGTAGTAAATATATTTTTTGCTAGCGTAAAAGTCATCTTATTAGCTTATTCAATCGGGTATTTCATTTTTTCTTTTAACACATATAGAATAGAGTAGAGTAGAGTCGAGTAGAGTAGAGTAGAGTAGAGTAGAGTAGAGTAGAGTAGAGTAGAGTAGAGTAGAGTAGTGTAGAGTAGAGTAGAGTAGAGTGGAGTAGAGTGGAGTAGAGTGGAGTAGAGTGGAGTAGAGTGGAGTAGAGTGGAGTAGAGTGGAGTAGAGTGGAGTAGAGTGGAGTAGAGCGGAGTAGAGCGAAGTAGAGCGGAGTTGAGTGGAGTAGAGTGGAGTAGAGCGGAGTAGAGCGAAGTAGAGCGGAGTTGAGTGGAGTAGAGTGGAGTCGAGTGGAGTCGAGTGGAGTCGAGTGGAGTGGAGTGAAGTGGAGTGAAGTGGAGTGAAGTGGAGTGGAGTGGAGTAAAGTAGAGTAGAGTAGAGTAGATTTTTGTTATTATTGAAGATTTCATTTTAAAAACTTTTAAATATTTTCGCGCTTGCTTCGCTCGCATATTACTACTATTTTGCCCCCCATGAGAAAGCTATAGCTACGCCCATGGCCGTGGACTTCTTGTTTCAAGAAGTCTACAATCAATATGATGTGTTATGGAGCAAAAAAAAAGGCGAATAATGAAATTCCAAGAAACAAATAAAAGTGGAAAAAGCTTTGTAGTTGACTAACTGTGCTCGGATATAAAAAACGGCGATGATAATGTTTGTAAGCTTAGAAAGCAGGATCTGGCGGACTAAATCTAACTCCCACTTAACTTGATGCCTAGACCAAGTTCAATAAATGGAATTTGAATAACTCCCACTTAACTTGATGCCTAGACAAGTTCAATAAATAGAATTTGAATAAAATTTAGCTTAAATGAGTATATAAGTACTTTTTTTAAGTTAAACGGTTTTATTGAAAAGAAACATAATGATATAGTTAATGTATTTACTGTATTCTACTAGAGGAGCCCTTTCATTTCATATTGTAGGGGTTGTGAAAAAATATGAAAACCGCCCTTTCGTGGCGGCGGCCATATTGAATTTAGAATGATACTCAATATATTTCATTGTATTGTCATCTAAATTAAAGCCGTGTACCAAATATCAGATCAATCTGTCAACGGGAAGCGGGTCAAATTTCAGTTACTAAATTTGACCCAAACAAACAGGGTCAGCTAAATAAAATTAAGAATCACAAAATTTGAGGCCCTATTTAGGGCAAATATAATAGGCATAGGGCAAATCTAACAGCAATAGCAGTGACAGCATAGAGTCATCGTGCGTCATAAGGCATGCACTCAAAAACCAGGCTTACATAATACGTACTCATTTTTATCTGTTTATCCAATCAAAAAACCATTTAAAATAAAACGCATAAAAAGGTGTTAGTATAATTTTCAAATATGAAAGCGCCATCATCAACTATTAAAAACTCTTAATGCTCGGACACACCTATAAAATTATATCTCAAATACATTAGCGGCGTGTGCTGGCTCGTTAGCATCACCTCTAGCTAGGTAAAGTGGATATTTACCTTTTTTACCACCAGCTTTTTCAATATGGTGTTATAGAAAATGTTTTCGTGTGAGGTAAAATTAATTTTATATTTTGACGTGACAACGTCTAATAAATCGATGAACGCCGGCTACACGCACGAAAAAGTATGACTCATTGTCCCGTTACGCTCATTGTCCCGTTACATCATCATCATTTCATCAATGTTTTGTTATGACGATGTCACGTTAAACTATTGTCCGTAAACCGACTTTACAGACAACCAATTTTTTTACCGATTTAATAAAATAGATGTTTATTCGTATTTTTTTATGTTTAGGGGAATCAAAGTTTTTAGATTTAATTTAAATTCTTTATTTCATAGACGTAGGTATGTTTGCTGCATAACTCCGTCGTTTATAAACCGATTTAGAATATTTGTTTTTTTATTTGGAAGTTTGCACTTTAAGATTGGTTCCTTAGAGATTTTATCAAAATCAGTTCAGTAGTTTGGTTTTTAAACGAAACAATTGGAAAAAATATGTAATCGAAATCCGATAACGCTTTTATTTTGTGTATAACTACGACCAATGAGATTTTATCTATAGAATAGAGAGGTTTTAGGTACTCATTGAATATAAAGTAAAAGGATGGCAAATCGCAATTCTCAACACTTTCGAGGATAAGACAGATCCTTTTTTCTCTCTCTCTCTTTTTCTTACTTTGTTGCACACTCCGTCAATCATTTCTATTGTTTGGAATCTCCATCACAAGGTTGCCTGGAAGAGATTGCTTTGAACGATAAGGCCGCCTGTTGCTTTAGCTAGCGTGAATAGCTAGCTATACATAATTGAATATGACAATGAAATATTATGAAGGTCATTTCAGATTAACAAGGTTAGGTTTAAGTTTCTCACGCTCCATCGTAGACCAAAGGAAAGGTCGCATAACACCAGGAAAGTTTGTAATCAAGCGCAACCTTATTATTGAATAAACAAAAAAAAAAATTGGGTAAGTAGATTTTACTAGAAATGCACACAATTATCAGAATGTACATTTTTTAAAGCAGTAAAATTTCTTAATTTGAAAATAACGCATCGCTGGACACCGCGCCAGAACTAATGTGAAACGTGGGTAGTTGGCTGCCCTCCACACGGTCATGTGAAAACTAATTTTATGCTTCGTGAACAAAAAATACTTTGAATTAAACGATTATACTGTGTACCTATGTACATATGTAGGTAATGTAAGTTAGTACAAGTTCAAAGTATGCCGGGTACATAGTTTAATCTCCACCTACGTTTTTTTTATGTAGAAATAGGTTTGCGCTTGACCGCCAACTCAACTGATGTTAAGCAACGTTGCGGTCTAATATGGAGCGCGCTTACCTAGAAGAAACCAATTCACTCGCGATTTAAAGACACCCAGGTTATATCTAGTAAGTAATTTATTTTAGTGCATACTACATTATACTTAATTTTAGGCCACTATGCGTCGTTTTTGCTTCCTGTTTTTTCCTTCCTTTGTTTGCTGGAAGAGATCGCTCTAAGCGATAAGGCCGCCTATTAAGAGCATAATCATAATTTACTGTGTGTATTTTTTTCTTGGTATTGTGGTTTTTTAATAAAGAGTTATTTATATATATATATCTATCTACTTAAAATATCTAAATAAGTATTATCTATTAAGTTTATTATTGTCTCTCTACGAGATCGAATCAGAAATGAAGAGACGCGTAAACGTACAAAAGTCACCGATATAGCACAGCGGATTAGCAAGTTGAAGTGGCAGTGGGCAGGGCACATAGCACGTAGAACTGATGGCCGATGGGGCCGAAAGGTTCTCGAGTGGAGACCACGCACCGGCAAGCGAAGGCAAGGAAGACCAGCCACGAGATGGACAGATGACCTCATACAAGTGGCGGGAAGACGCTGGATGCAAGCCGCTTCCAATCGGTCTTTTTGGAAATCCATGGGGGAGGCCTATGTCCAGCAGTGGACTTCTTATGGCTGAGATGATGATGATGATTATCTATTAAACATCAAATGAAATGTCAATCCGTTAAGAGATGTTCATCTCAATTTTATTATTCATAAGGAAGTACAAAATAATTGATAACACCACTACACATACAACATTATGTACCTATAGTGTGATATTGTGAAGAAACCTACTAAATTAAATAAAATTTATAAAATCACTAAATTCAAAAAAGGAACGATAATGGTATGGGACGTTCGTTCGTTTTTTGAATTTAGTTGTTTTAGGGCTAACTTTTTAACCCCCAGATAAAAACTATTTGTCAGTTAAAATGTTGTTTTCTTTTTCTTTTCTTTGGATGCAGGCCGCTTCCAACCGGTCTTTTTGGAAATCCATGGGGGAGGCCTATGTCCAGCAGTGGACTGCTTGTGGCTGACGGATGATGATGATGATGAAGTCATAAGAAAAGGACAGACAGATCTAAAATTTATATTTTTATTTATTAATATATAATATATATTATATATATGATAATTGAAATATTATCCCTTAATAAATTTAATTAGTTTAAGTGGTGCCTTCAGGATTGACCAAATTAAATTTGTAAACATATAATAAAAAAAACTATCAATATAAATCAATGACATATAAAATATGTTACCTCCACATACCTAAACACATTCCCCATTTTGAGCAATGACTTAAAAAAGATTACGACGAACTGAGCACTTTCTCTTTTTGAAATCGGTTAAAACATTAAACAAGTAGAGATGTCCACTACAATCCACTTGTGATGGCTTCAAAAAGAATATATAACTTATATGTGACGGGAATCTCAGAGAATCTATAACTTAGAGCAACATCTTTACTGTCTGACCGTTAATTTTTAAAGGCATTGTCCACAGCATTCTAGTTATGATGATTGTAGTGGTTTTTTACGACAGCTACTTTATTAGGGAAAGTGGGAGTAACATCTCGGTGTCATGACGTGGAGGAACCAGTGGTTTATGTTGCTACAAAGTGGATAATTTTACTTAAACGCAAGTACTGTGTTAGGGGTTTTCGTGATATTCTGAGCGTCGTGGTTTTGAGGTAGTTTGGATGTTTTTATTTTCCGCTCTCCGTCTTATAAGATAAGATAAGATAAGATATTGATATGCCACCATCTTTATTTTGACGGTCTGCAATTGCTCTCATTTTAGAACTTTTACTATTGTAGTTAGCCGGAGGCAATTCAGTTATCAAGATCGCTCCGTAACTGAACCACACGTGAACCGTTTCCCGTCGGTCGCCATTTTTTTTTTAATTAGTCACTTTTATGTCATAATACTTAATTGACACATTTGATGAAACATGACACGTCCTTCGCTCGTTACTAAATCAAAAAAAGATAGCAGCCGACAGGAAATGCTTCGCACAAGGTTCAGTTACGGATCGGTTTTGACTAACTGAATTGCCCCCCTAGTGTGCCACAAAGGCCGCCCTGACTTTTCCAGTGTTACAGACGTTTTACAGTGTTACGACAGACTCCAAAATGCGCAATTTCATTTCAAAAACTAAACTACTGAAACTTTGTTGATGAAATTTAAATACGACACATACAAAAGTATATTCTTTCAAACAAAATAAGATTTTTTCAAATCAGTTTATAAATGGCGGAGTTATGCGGTAACAAACATAGATAAATAGATAAAGTCTTTGTTGTGCACACAAGAAATATTTGTTTGTTTGTTGTTATTATTTTGTTGTTTGTTTTTGTTTGTTATACAGTCAGTTAAACGTCAACAAGAACTAGTCACAATCAAAATCAAGTAAAATCAGTCACGGCCAAGTCTTCGTCATTCTGTTTTCCAAAAATATCGCAAACCACAGACAAAAATTCTCAAAATGATGACACTAGAATTGGGCTATGATGACAGGTCTATATTATGATTTAAAAAAGTTTCTGTAACTTTTCAACGATTTTTCTGAACGTACTTCTATATTCAGCCAAAAAATCTGTTTCTAACCTCCGTATTACAAGATTAAATACTGTAAAGCCGAAATATCCTGTATTATTGCTGTGATACCAACTGTATCTTTTATAAGCGAACTCGGACGTTGTGGACAGGTTAATATCTCATCCTTTTGTGGACGAGGGTTATGTCCACTGTTTGTGTTAAACAAAAACTTTTGCTGCCGTTTTGTTATGAGCTTGGATATTACTTATACTTGTTTTGGGTGATTATTTACATGGTGTTGTGGTGTTGTGATATAGTTTGGATTAGGAGGCGCCTAAATATCCAATAGATGCAATAAGGACCATTTTTACCCGACTGCGAAAGAAGGAGGGTTATGTTTTTCGAGTGTATGTATGTATGTATATTTCTTTGGCATGCCCTAGAGCCTAAACGGCTTGTCGTATTTTTATGTGAGTAGTGTCAATAGATTCGTCTTAGTCGTGAGAGTGAGTACTCAAAAAAAAAATTAAGGATTTTTGGCGGCAAAAAGTAATCTCAAAAGAAATGAATATTTTCAAAATGCTTTTCTGCAGTCGGGTATTTTTTAAGAGAATCGCTGTCGCGCGAACTTTTGTCAGCAAATTACGCGTTTTACATACAACGTATAAAGTGAAAAATGTTTTCTACCCCTAAATATTATTTGTTTTCTGGATTATTGTAGACGAACAGACGGACAAAAAGTGATCCTATCAGGGTTCCTTTTTTTCCTTTTGAGGTACAGAACCCTAAAAATCAGTCGAATTTGAAGTCGAATTTGTATTTCAAAATAAAAGATTCCATTAGATAATAATTATTAACAGTTAAAAAAGTGAAATAACTTACTTCAAGATACGCAATTTCGTTTACTTGGATGGATGACATATTTTTCCAGTTATTTTGTTTTAAAAACAAAAGTACTGAATTGATTTTGATAAAATTTATATGTAAATATATATTTATTTTAATTTAAATTAAATAAATTTACCTCTGAAGTGTGACTACCAAAAAAAAAGAACTACCTGTCAAAATCAATTCATTCGCCTAACAATGTATACCTGTAACATATACACAAAAAAAAAACAATCGAATTGAGAACCTCCTCTTTGAAGTCCGTTAAAAAGTTACATTAATGAAAATCCCACTAAATGCAAAATTGGTTTCCAATAAAATGTCAACACGGACCTTTTAGGTCTCGTTTTGTGAAACATTGATAACGGAATGAATCCAAAGCCCCGATTGGAATACTTGTAAAGGGTTGTTTGCACAGTATAATAACAGAGTTCAAGGGCGGCCGCGGGCGCCAATTTCAATATAAATATTATTGCAGTGGCGCGCTAAACGCAGGATAACATTTGCATATTTATAAGAGAGAAGCCCTCACCAAACATGGAGAGAATTGGTTCATACGCACGAGAGCCAGCAGTAAGGACACGGAGCAAGATTCAAGGAGCTGTTTACAAATTACACGAAGTTTATATTCTGCGAGGCTGATAATGTCATTGTTCTGCGATATTACTATTCCAAATTAACTGCCTTACCGAAAAACGTTTTTTAACTTTAAGCAATTCTTAACATATTTTGTCAACTTCTGGCTGACACGTAATGACACTTGCGGAAAGAAGACAGAGAACTTAAGACGTTGGTTAAAGTTAAGTAACGCTTTTCAGTAAGGCACTAATTGTGTTAAATAGTTCTGAGTTTCATCATCAAACATATTTCTTCCTTTGATCTATTTTTTGTGCATTTTCATCAGCTCAGTTACTCTAAAAAAACAGCGACAGCTCGCTGTTTTTTTAGAGTAACTGAGCTGATTGAGTTTATAGTCTTGAATTCAATTTCAATTGTCACCTACGGATTAAAATTTAATTATCTTTAGTCTAATCATTATAAAAAGTCATTAATTAAATAAAATATACATATATAACCCTCTAATACTCCTTTCCATACTATTTAACCCTCTAAATACCCTCAAATGTGGCGTTAAGCGGCCATATGATCTTTGATGCCCAACTTACCCCGTAAGGGAAAACAGGCGTGATTATATGTAGGTATATTCGTTTTCGAATTGTTTCGATGTGCGGATAAACAACGACTCTAAAATTAAATTGGCACTACGTCTTCTAGTCGACGAACTCCATCGTTGGCCATGGTCCGTCCACGTAAAAGTTCTTAAAATTTACCTAACATATTCTTTCACAGGTATCTGAGAATGTCCAACCTAGTGACTGGTGATATGCCTATTGCCATTCTGATATCGCAAGGAATTTATATATTTTTTTAAGGGCTGCTTCTCTACATCATAATAAACACGTTTTATCAAATGATTTCTATAAATTCAAATTCAAAATCAGCCTTCAAAAACAATTCAGTTCATTCTGTTTTTTTTTGTTTTTGTTTTATGTTTGTTATCGGATAACTCCATCATTTATAAACCGATTTAAAAAATATTTTTGTTTGAAAAGGATTTATACTATACATAGTAGTTTTTCTATACTACACTACACTACACTACACTACACTACACTACACTACACTGCACTGCACTGCACTACACTGCACTACACTACACTACACAACACTACACTAAACTATACTATACTATACTATACTATACTATACTATACTATACTATACTATACTATACTATACTATACTATACTATACTATACTATACTATACTATACTATACTATACTATACTATACTATACATAGAAATTTCATCAAAATCAATTCAACAGTTCAGTATTTAAAACAAAACAGCGTATGTTGAAGTCGGTTTTCAGTTTTCTAAACTAAAATTATCGTGAATGATGAAAAATCGTAGAGCAAAAGTTCTTGTTATGATTTAGATGTTTGCTAATTTTTTTTCTTCTAAATCATGGAATGATTTACAAGTTTGTACTCTATTTTTAAGGAACCTCAATAGGAAAAAACAGAACCCTTATAGGATCACTCTGTCCATCCGTCTGTCCGGGTGTCAAGACCTTTATCTCGGGAACGCGTGAAGGTATCGAGTTGAAATTAAAACCATATACGCAGATCCATAGTATCTTGCTGCAGAAAGAAAATTAAAATTTCTCAGTTTTCGTAAAAAAAAGTTACAGCCGAATATGTCATAAAAAACGCACATTTCGACACTCACAGAGGAATCAAAATCTATGGGGTATTTCCCGTTGACCTAGAACTCTGAAATTTGGCAAGAAACATTGTGTTAGAGTACACATATAGGAAAAAATCCGAAAACTGGTATTTTTTTATTTAATCACAAAAAAATAGTGTCTCTATGCAAGGAATGAGGATCATTGCTCGAGGATCGAGGATGCTCGCTCGGATCCGAGTGGGAGGCGCCGCTACTATAGCCCCTACTCAGATCCGAGTGGTGAGCAAGGAATGTGTTAAATATTTTTACGATGTATATTTTTCGGTTTATGAAAGAAAATATATGATTTCCCCCTTTTATTTAGTTTGTACGGAATCCTCGGTGGGCGAGTCTGACTCGTACTTGTCCGGTTTTTTTTAAGGTAATCTATAATTTATTAATCATTTATTTAAATACAGAATACAATATTATTAAATACAACATAATTCAAGTCAGTAACAACGTCATTTCACTAATAATATATAGTTTGTACTTGTAAAATATGATTAGCGAATAGTGCTTGTCGCGAGATTCTTTACTAGAATTTCATAAGTATGGGGATGGCATGGGGCCTGAGTTTGTTTTTGACATAATAGGCCCTTTGTCGAAGGAGGCTGTTCCTTATAGTCATTACTCAGAGACTGCTACGTGTGAGTTAGCATATTGCGGTAACAGGCGTGGCTCCTTCGTATAAAGTAGCCATAAATTCTATTTTACTCAACTCAGATGAAATAGGGCTAATTTGGGTTGAAAACATCGATCCGAATAAAACTCTTGAATGCAAAGGTTTTAGGGACCCAGGGACTCAGTCTATACGAACTTACTTGACACCAGTAGAAAGTATAATCAGAAACACATGGAATTGACATAAAGTAACGAAACGTCACGTGACGAACTCATAGGGCTAGTTTTTACATAGAAACGCTTTGGAACTTTTGCCACTTGTCTAGGTCCGGCAGGTCTTTATGTAAAATACTGGCTGTGTGCCACGGTTTCACACGCGTAGTCTTGAAAAACTGTGCTTTTGCTGATGATGAAATGTAGCTATGTCCATCTTCAGAATACCAATTCTAGCTCATACCATTTTTTTATTTGTAAATGAATTACGGTTACGGTCGTTACGTTACGGTCTACGATGCAGCATACTTGGCAAAAATAACCGAATCTAAGTGATTCGGTTATTTTTGCCAAGTATGATGACACATTCAAACGATAACCATCGCATTTTTGATTGGATAAGATCCAATTGAGAAACACATTCCAAATTTTAGTGGTACGCATAATATACGATATTAAAGCGAATTTTTAACATGAAACGATGTTTTAATTCTACTGCACAAAAGTTGGGTCATGATTTTTACCCGTCTGCGTAAGAAGGAGGGTTATGTTTGTATGTATGTATGTATATTTCTTTGGCACGCCCTAGAGCCTAAACGGCTTGACCGATTTTGATGTGAGTGGTGTCAATAGATTAGTCTTAGTCGTGAGAGTGACACTGGGTACATCAAAATTTAAAAAATACAAAATTAAGGATTTTTGGCGGCAAAAAGTAATCTAATATTTTTTTTTTTTTAAATACTTCGAGTGTGGTATCAAAATAAAGAATTTTTAACGGTGATTACGAATATATATATAACTTATATGTTTTATGCATACTTTCTCATAAGAAACTTATATTCAACAGCGCATCAAGCAAACGAAATCGTAAGTTAGACTGCAAAAACTGCTTTTCTGCAGTCGGGGGTTTTGTTTTTCTTTTAATATAGATACTTGTTAGAGTATTTTCGTATGTATACAGGATGACAGGGTGAATAAGATCATGTAGAACTGAAGCAAATTCATAGAAATACTTATTAAATGTTATTTTTGTATTTTGTGTCAGGATATAAGCACCAATAGAACACATCGAATATCAAATGGTTGAAATGGACAGAAACTAATAACAAATTCTTCGAATCATGGTAGATTAATATAAATTTAATGTCAATTTCAAGTCGGCCTCTGGGGGCTGACTTGAAAACCGAATTACAGAGAAACGGCCAGTAACTTGGGCAAACAATACTAGTAACTGGTAAACATTGAACCAACTCGAGTTCAACAGATGCCTATGCGAGGACAAATGGACCTAGTTGTGCAGAAAGCATCCATGTGAAAATATTTCCGAAAATAAGTTCTATTAGCCATATCTACTAATTTTACTCCGATTATCATATATATTTAAGTTACTCTGAATGGACGTATAATAAAGTTATTCTATTCTATTCTATCTACTAATTTTGGATTAAAACAGATTTTTGACGACAACAAAGATTTTAACCAATTTTCCATTTTAGTTAATTGCAGTCTATGATATATATATTTTCATGACTTAAGATATTTTCGCAAAAAATCTTACGATTCCCTGGTCAACAAGAAACCCAAGGAACCCTTAATTATAGTTTTACCATGTCCTGTCTATCTGTCCACGGCTTTGCTCAAAGACTTAGTACTAGAAAGCTGTAATTTTGTTTAGTTATACATATTAATTACGTCGACAAAGTGGTAAGATAAAAACATGAACACAAAAAAACAACGGTGCACTCCGGGAGTGCCGGAAGAAGTGAAAACTAAAAAATAAAATGGCAAAAAGACTGACTCGTTAAGGATTTGAACCTGCGCCATCCGATTGGCAAATTGACATTTATATCGGTGCTCTAACCTATTGAGCTAACGAGTCTTGTGCATGTGTCGAAAATAAGCATTCGGCGCAACGAAATGACGTCATGCTAGAAGGACAAACTTGTACATACAATAATGAATTTTAAATGCAGAACGTTAGAATAGGTTTCTGACTGTCCGTCTTGCGATCTGACGATCTGACGCGAGTTTAACATTTTTTACCCATCCCAAAAATGCACAACGCCGCTAAAGAAGTTTTCACTTCAAAAATGCCTATACTCATAAAGTAGAAATGTTTGTTTTCGTCTACTCCATGGTGTGGGTGGGGGGTGTTAATTCTTAAGTAACTTATTTTAGCATAGGCTATTTCAGAATCCCAATGCATACGTATACATACTATATATATATATATATGTATACATACTATATATATGTATACATACTATATATATACTATATGTATGTACTTGTAATATTTATTCATCCCAAACTGAGAGTTATGGTCACTAACCCTTGAATTATCTCTTGATCGATTCTGCTCGATCGATGAGATACGAAATTCATATTTTGAATTGAATATCAAATGTTGCTATCTATTTTTGAGGGATATAAATTAATAAAAAATCATAGACGAAGTTCAGTCAGGATTCATTGAAAAATACAACCCGTATCCGAGTAACAACATCCAAAACTAACAAAAAAACATCCAGACAGGTGAAAGCAAATTTTTCCAGTTGATGTGGATACCTTAATTTGTTTTTCTCACTCGCTCAGCAAATAACAGAAACGCAACCATCGGCCGGCAAAAATGATCATGATTGATAACTTTGTTTGTACTTTTCTTCACATGGTTACTTTCTGCATAACTAGTACCAAATGTGCCACATTTCTATTCAGAAATTTAGCCGTGAATGTGCGTTGCTTTAATATTCACTTTGCCTTCAAATGTTACTTGAAATAAAGTTTTTTCGCTATTATTTGCGCGTTCAGGTGTTCAAATAATAAAAGTAGATTTTATTGATATGCAAACGAAGAGAGACCTGCATATTAAAGCCACATGCCTATTCAGTATTAACATTAAAACCTGTCCTTCTCAAGAGCATTTTGGACACTGATCTGTATGCAAAGACAGGTGACTATGAAATTATGTTCATATAAATATTGTGTATTAAATATTGTGGAATAATCCTAAAAATAGTGAGTTTTCTTCACTTGAGTGCTTACCGTTTTGATTTATACGATCATTTAATATCAAGTCAGCTGTGGTCATATGCCTAGTAAGTCGGATATACTATGATAACACACCACATTTGACCTTGGTTACAGGGTTAGGTGGAAAAGAGAGGGTATTAGAGGGTAAGATGTAATATTGGGTTTCAGTGATAGGAGGTCAGCTTATAGCCTACATAAAGGCCTATTTGCCTCAAATTATTTAACTGACATTTACAGTATGCCCGGGAAGAGAATCAGCTAGTAAATTCTATTCTAGCTAGTATTTCTTTATTTTTCTCCTAGACCAGTATGGAAGAGCAATTTTTTATAGGTATATAAAAATGACCAGTCCTAAGAAAAATCGAGGTTTTTGACTTTGCACTTGTAGTACCTATCTAGATAAACTTGTTCATTCTGAGTTCGTCAAACATTTCATCCTTTATATTTTAAAAGTTGTGAAAACTAAGCTCGTATGTAATGTCGGGAGATGTGTCACAAAGGTCGTTTATCTTCTTGTTTTTATTAAATGAATTATTCAAGTAAACCATTGGTTCTCAACCTCCTTGCCATTGAGGGATCACTTTGCAAAAATGTTTTTTGCTTGGATTGGTCCAAAGAATAAAGTAGAATGTTTAATTTTAGACGAAAATAAAAACTGTTCATTTAATGCTTCAACAACACGAATCCGATGAAAACAAGTTTTTTTTTATTTATGTGTAATCATTATGGAGTACATTAGTACATCGTAGATGTACATACAGGTCGCTTTAATCGGCAAAGATTCCAAACTTTAGTCTAAATAAAAATATTTGTATTTAAACAACACTTATATTATGCTTATATTGATCAACATTGACATCATTGCATTTTTAAATAAAGATACTATCCAAAGTGGTGGTTTTACTGGTCGCTTCAGGTGGTATCAGAGACCAGACGAGTAATTCAGATAATCAAAACCGACCCGTAACTGAACCTTGGACGAAGCATTTCCTGTCGGCTGCTATCTTTTATTGATTTAGTAACGAGCGAAGGACGTGTCACGTTTCATCAAATTTATCAATTGTATGACATAAAAGTGATTGAATAAAAAAAATTATGGCGGCCGACGGGAAACGGTTCACGTATGGTTCAGTTACGGAGCGGTCTTGATTAACTAAATTGGCCCCCCCGTATTGGTCCGCGGACCGCAAGGTTAAGAACCACTGAACTGGCTTGTGTTGATGCGAATTTATTATTCTCTGTCGGTCTGTTTGTTTACGAGCTATTAGAATATAACTAATCTTGTTGAGCGTTGATGATGAGAAGAGCATTGGGGTTTACTTTGCAAGTCTAGAAAGTTTTGGTCGAGGTCAACAGTCAACTTCGGGTAGCAGGTTAATTGGAGTGTTGATTTGGATAGCATTCTAATTCAATGTTTTAGTAAATTAAGTAAGCAAGTTTTATTGTAGTCAAAATATATTGAGCAACATAAATAGTATGTATCGAAAAACTTTAAGAGATTTTTTTACTCGACTTACTCAAAGGGAGGGTTAGGCATAATTTCAGCATGCACGTATGTATATACAAAAAAATTACAAATGAGATATATATATTATTTGTTCTGTGGTTTGGCTAGAAGTTTGTTGTTCTTATACTGATTACAAATTATAATTATCATCACAAACAATAATTATCACACTAAATTCAATAGTGCGCCCTAATCTAGAGGACTAGTCTTCTTCTTTTTGTATTGGACCCACGCGATTAGCGATTTGTCAGTGTCAAGTATTGAGATTTTTTCAAGTTTCTTGAATAATAAAAGTTATAAAATGTTCTAGTCAGTTATAATCTGAGTCAAATAAAGTTAAATCAGGAAAGTGGTGGTGACTTTACTGAACGACAACGTAAAAAGAGACGTTTCATCATTTTTATCTCACTTGACCACACTCACACACTTGTTCAAACACTTTTTATACCTTATCTTTCGAAACAACACTAATTTAGGAAAATAAAACAAAGCAACTACATGATTCCATGACTTTCCCGCCAAAAACGTCTAGCATTTGACTAGTTTAATTTAGTAATAATTGTTACTATTATTATTTGTTGACAAATACACCGTAACGACACGTATTCATATAAATTATATCGTAAGAATCGTTCTCATTTTCAAAGAACCAAAGTAGGTACATCTGTAATTGATGAACTAACAATATCAACCCCGTATTCTTGCACGTTTATTTTTCAAAATGTCAAAATGTCCTTTTGTTGTTTTCTCTCTGAAAAAAAAACGTAATTTCGAGTCAGTTAATCGGATTTAAGTAAAAGGGGTTTGAATAATTATGGTTGAGAATACGGGGACACGACTTATAAATTGATAGTTATTTTAATCTACAAATATCATGCTATTGCACACCTCAAAATTCAAAATGTTACACATTCTGCAATTCCTTCATTCGTCGAAATGGCCGTGAAGTGGCGTCAGGAGTCAAATTATTCCTGAAATTCAACACAACGCTTACCTCTGGCATTACTACTAGGTACTGCTTCACAGTACAACACAACATATACATATATACAACTATAGTTATACTTTTCGTGAAGCTTACGCCTCAGTCACGATATTGGGTCTAGAAATTTCCACATCAGGGCCCTTATTCCGTATGACCATCGGCCGTATAACGTGAATTTGACGTTGTACGTCTACAATGAAAATTTTACTTTGGCTTCTTAAACTAAAAGGCTAATTTTCATTGTCAATGCACGCACGCTACGTACGTGAACGCGGTCGATGGTCATACGGAATAAGGGCCCTGTTCGGAAATACTCGAGTGCACAAATGGTTTGGTGCGCTAGCAGGCTTAAGATGCGCGCTGCGACAAATTTTTCTCTACTCTATTTATTGAGCGAGAACGAGACAAGACTGTGGAGTTTTATAATAATAATCTTTATTTCGGCCATAAACAAACCATATACAAAATTAAATTAAATTAGATAGATAAATTAGATTAACTGATATAAAAGCACACACAAAAAATATTTAAAATGTCAGGATATTAATACAAAAAAAAAAGTCAAATAATTAAAAATAAAATAAAATGTCGATATTAATACAAAACTTATACCTACTTACTATCTTAATCTATATTTTGGTTTTGATCCGGAGTGCTCAACATGCACACTTGTCCAGTGTCGCATTATTGGGCAGTCCAGATCCATACGCCAGGCGAACAGCTGCAGGTAGCTGCTGCGGCTGCCACGCACCCGGCGCATCAGGGAAGCGATTCGCTTACGCATGATTGATGCGAAGCCGTCTATTCGCGCATCTGTAAACATCCCTGATGCACTGCAATGACGTGGCAGCCACATCAGCGCCCTGAAGGCGTTATTATATTGGATGCGCAGGGTGTTGTAAGACTTCTTTGTGTACTTGTCTACTTATAAGGCTATTTCTTTTTCGCTCCACATGATGTGTAGAGAAAATTTTGTCGTGGCGCGCATTATGGACCTGTTGGGTGGACCACGGCTCTTACATTTTTTGTTACTCTTCGTCATGTGTTTCACAATTCACTTACAGGAGGAGACAAGCAAGCTTGTGGCTGGCTGGTATGTTGTTCTGTTTATTAGCGACATTATGCTTGTCGGAGAGGAAGAGGCTGAGATAGATGGAAGATTTTAAATATGGCAGAAAAAACTGGAGAGTGTGGGGCTGAAGATCAGTAGGACGAAGATAGAAAATTTGTTATGTGGTTTCGGGGGTCCTTCTAGTTTCATTTTAGCGATAGAGTGGGTAGGGGCAATCGAAACAGGTGTGAATGAATTGTGTGAAATATGATATGCGTGTAAAAGGTTTAGGTGTAAACCGACCCCACCTAGTGGGATAAGGGCAAGATACATTATCATACATACACTTGAAAAACATTACTTTTATTGTAGGGCAGTTAGATAATTATCTATTAACTAGAATCCAGTTATGGCCTAATTAGGCCATAACTGGATTCTTTACTTTAACATCTTTTTATGTGTATCTATTCACGTGGGTGACAAGAGGAATTAATCTTGTCAAGTCGCTTGAGTGTTCTTAAGGACCAGTCTAGGTCCAAAGTCTGTGACAAAGGTAGAATTGTTTTCGTGTGTCCTTTACTAAATCCAATACTCGGTCAGAGTGCGAATTTCTCTGAACGTATTAACATGTCTAGCAGCTTATTGTCAGCTGGCTAAATTGTTTGTTAAATGGTTAGTCTCTAATGCCGTAATGAATTTTGGGATGGAATCGTTATTGGATGTTGGTTTTATTACGCGACATTGGAATATATAAATAATAATACATACATAGGTTTAATCTACGTATACATAAACTTGAACTATCCATAAATTAGTATAGCTACAATAGTATTTAGTTTTCGTTGATACTTCATAATCTTATATCTTGATCTAAATCGATTTGACTCATATTCGATATTCTTGTTTAGAATTGAGTAAGAGTCAGATATTAAAATATCACAAAAATGTTCGAGGAAACAGTGCCGCAGTAAACTTGCCCCCGTTCTGATTATCCCTCCCTTAAACTACCCTTCATTAAAATCTTTAAAATTGTAGATTTTTTGAAAAATACGACTTGTACGCGAGTACCAACACTACCAACAAAATGTGAGTTGATAAACAGACCAGCAGCCGTACTCTCAACTTTTGTAGCGATGTTAATTTTGCTCAGCGCTCGTTTTTATCTTGGTTTTTCTGCAATTAAAAGACTGACACAAAAGCTGAAGCGATTATTAAAAATATCACAATTTATAGTAGGCTCATTTGAACTTTTTCCTCACACTCGTAATTACAGATAAGGGAGATACGCTGAGCGAACTTTGCATCGGTATAAGAGTTGAGAGTAACCCCGCTGCTACTCGCTTGGTTAATTAATGAAAGTAATAGGTAATAAACAGATCTCGTGTTTAGAGAACTAACTTTCAAATAATCGTAGAATTTTTCAATAAGTACCTCGAATGAATTATGCCATATTAGCATTTGCATCGACGTTAATAAAAAGCAACGGTGCACCGGAACAAATCGAGGAATCCCTCGCGATTAGGGTGTGCAAAATTTAACATTGTAATTTATTTTTATGGACATGATACGATCCCTTAGTTGCATCTCGTCCCGGGAATTGGGGATTAAATAATCACATCAGTGGCTTTTACTGTTTATCTTTGTTGGCACAGTCATTGTAATGACCTAGCAACCAGTAAGTTTTTGGGAAAGCGCTAGCGTGAATTTGTTGTTTCGCTGCATGGATAGATGGCGTTGGGTGTATAGTTTACTAGTTTATGTTTCAAAATATTATAATTAATTGCTAGTGACTGTACTGCCAAAGAAGGAGGGTAATATTTTATATGTATAGGTTGCATCAAGATACTAAGGTGCGAGGAAATCAAGAGATTAAAAAAATTATGGTCAATTATAAGTGGAACCTGTGATCTTACAGCAAGCGCCTATCAAAGAGACTTCAACTCATTTTGGTTCATACATGCAAGTATGTTTTTGTTTGCTTGTTTTACTTACAGCTTTACTTGCGTGACAATAAAAAATACCTTGAAATATTAATAATTTACTGTATATTTTTGACGTAATTCACTCTCCTATATCCCATTTCGACTCCTCTATTTCGATTTGTTTTTACGATTTTATGAATAAATATACCTATCTTATGAAACATACATAACCTACAACGACCTTACTGAATGAAGTCGGGCAATAAATACTTCAAATATTTGATTAAACCGAATCAAAACGAGCTTCACAGCGTAAAACAAAAATGTTATTTTTAATTCAAACTCATACGGCAGATGAAATGTTTGTGAAGGGTTCACTGCATTAATATTCAAAATTTAGGCAATTTGAACCGGGCGCCCGTGACGAAACAAATACGCTTTAAATTATTGTAATAGTACCTATTTCATAATTTATGTAGTTTATTTTTGACGGTTTTTTTATTCAATAATAGTAAAGCCAAATGGAAAAGTTATAATTGACTGAGTGAAAGAAGCGAATGTTTCATCAACTGGAAAAATTATAATTATTCTATGGAAACAAATTTTTTGAGCTGTTATTTAAATATTCGAGATGTTATTATGATCAGTTCAAAAACATATTGAGCAGTTATTTAATTTAATGGCGGTTGATTAATTATTACGACAGTAAAACATGGACAGTAATAAAAAATCAATTAGTCGGTTATTTTATCATACAATGTCAATTCTAAAAATAATTGAGCAGTCCAATAACTGAATGAGCGGTAAAAATGATGGAAGTTATCTATGTATATAGGTATAAGCAATAATTTCTTCAGAGTAATTTCTGATTATGTTTTTTTTCATACAAATTTATAGATAATAATTTTTACCGCCCATTTAATTATTTTCCTGTTCAATTATATATTCACTGATCCATTTCCTTATTTTATTACTCATTTTTGTTTACTTTACTGCTTAGTTTTAACTGTTGAACTTGTTATTAAACGTGCCATTTATAATTTTTTACTTACCAAAACTGCTATTTACAACTGATGTTTGTCGGTAGGTATTCGCGTTCTGGGCTGCTATTTGAACTATCACTCTTTCGCCACTCGCTGATACGATTTAACGACAATTTTGACAAATTGCTAGTCTATTACATAGTAATAAAACATTTTGTCAAAATAGTCGCTAATTCGTATCGGCTAGTGGCGTACGTGTGATAGTTCAAATAGCAGCCTAAGACGCAGGTCGTAATTTC
Source organism: Lycia hirtaria (assembly GCA_947563715.1). Lineage (NCBI taxonomy): Eukaryota > Metazoa > Arthropoda > Insecta > Lepidoptera > Geometridae > Lycia > Lycia hirtaria. The sequence goes on from OX387384.1 coordinate 10,887,412, forward strand.
CAAGTGGTCTTGACGAAACTTGTTTATCTATTTTATAGTTTTTTACTGTAGGGGATTCTAATTCTAATTCTAATTTGAAGTGGGGGCGATAAGACCTGCACTGACGTCCCGCTTGGGGTGTATTGTGCATTTCCCCCCGCCAGCCTACTCAAACCAGCCAAGCTCCTTAAAATAACGGAGCACAGCTTTGGGTCGCTGGCATAATTGTACCACCACTGTTGCGTCAGGTGTTTCATTGCAGAGCTGATTTTGACTTTGAGATTTTTCCAGAAGTCCCGATCTTGATCTAGCCTGTTCTGTAGCAGTACAGTGCAGTAACACATGCTCTACAGTCTCGTTATCTAGAAGGCAGCCTCTGCACAAGGGGCTGTCTGTAGCTCCAATCTTGTGCAGGTGGTAGTTTAAGTCACAGTGACCTGTGATGATACCTATCATTTGTCGTAGGTCCGACCTGGATAGGCCAAGTAGCTTGTTAGTTATTTTCCTGTTTATTGATGGATAGAATTTTTTTGCATGTTTACAGTCTATTGTTTTGTTCCATAGGTTTTGTTGTTCCTTCTCTGTGTGAAGACATAATAAATTTCGTGTTTCAGCCGCTGTCGGTTTGCATAGTTCCGCAACGTCTGCACATATTTCTTTTTTTGTACCTTCTTTGGCAAGTAAGTCTGCTTCGTTGTTTCCTTTACATGAACTATGGCTTTTCGTCCATTGGACTACGACTTTGTAAGTATTGGTTAGATGTTGTAGGACAGAGTGGCATTCGGCTACCACTCTAGACCTAGTAGTGGGCTTTCTAAGTGCATAGATAATTGCTGCGCTATCGGTAATAAATGTTAAAAACTCTTTATTTCCTGTTGCACTTCGTTCCGCATCTCGTGCTAGTACCGCTCTAGCCGCTAGCAAGAGCCCCATCGCTTCTGCCTGCAGCACGGTTGTAGTTTTATTTAAGGCTTTGGAGTCTCTGATTTCGAGTTCTGGCGAATAGAAGCCACATCCTGCTCCTTTGTCACTGTAGGGGATTTTTTAATATACTTATTTCCGCTAAAAAGAGGGAAGTTTGCTGTAGGCCCTGCCATTTATAACCGCCTGCCCATCCATGTACGTGATGCACCTTCCGCGTCATCCAATAAAATAAGGCTAAAACCGTGGCTTTGTGATAATTTTATATTAGCTAATGTATATTTATAAATAACGTACAATTATTATTTTATCATATAATTATTCGTAATAAATGACTAAGTTCATTTATGTTTTATGATTGATAGTGACATTTATAATACCTAATATAATGAATTATCAAATTTTTGTGTTGACAAAAGTTATTGTTCATTATTGTGATTATTTTGACGTGTGACTATGGAGTTATGAATAAAAATTTGTATTTGTATAACCACATGACAACACATTTACTGACCGATCTTAGATAATAATATTTGCCAGAAGTGTTTGGTTAATATAAAATATAATCAGGTTAGAAAGGCAATGCTGTCAGCATTGCCGTGTTCATTGTGTTATCCTTCCATATCACCCAATTAACAAGTTCCATGATTTCCATCGACCCGTCCTATTTCCACACAAACCCTCAAAGATAGGGATAAACTTAACCGTATTTCGGCAAAGAGTTCGTACATAAATTATTCCATAATATTGCGATAAAACGTTAACGGTCCACATTTTATTTATCGCCGAATTTTATTGTCAAGCGCGAGGGCTCGCGTGTCCCGATATCGACGGTCTCTTTTGTCTGTTGCCACGCCGAACTTAGCTATATGTATATTATGATGAAAACAAAATTAAATAAACTTTAATGTAAATACGTGGCCAAGACCGTGTCGAGACGCGCAGATAGTGTTCCGTAGCTAAAGCTGTAATCTAAAAGAGATAAGAGATGATCGAATTGTTCGCTCTGAACATGCAGCGTACCTTATAAAAATAAAAAACCGGACAAGTGCGAGTTAGACTCGCCCACCGAGGGTTCCGTACAAACTAAATAAAATGGGGAAATGATTTTTTTTATATTTTCCTTCATAAGCCGAAAAATATACTTCGTAAAAATATTTAAAAACCTGTTTTCATATGATAACCCACATGATACGATTAATTCACTTTAAAATTTGGGCCCTCATTCCTTGCATAAAGACACTATTTTTTTTTGTGATTAAATTAAAAATGACCAGTTTTCGGATTTTTTCCTATAAGTGTACTCTAACACAATGCTTCTTGCCAAATTTCATATAGTTCTAGGTCAACGGGAAATACCCCGTAGGTTTTGATTCCCTTGTGAGTGTCGAAATGTGCGTTTTTTACAGCATATTCGGCTGTAACTTTATTTTACGAACACTGAGAAATTTTATTTTTCTTTCTGCAGCAAGATACTATGGATTTGTGTATATGGTTTTAATTTCAACTTGATACCTTCACGCGTTCCCGAGATAAAGGTCTAGACACCCGGACAGACGGACAACAAGTATAAGGGTTCCGTTTTTTTCCTTTGAGGTACGGAACCCTAAAAATGCTCGGAGCGAACATGAATCCGATCGTGTATGCGTGTTTGCCGAACATACAATCAATAGTTTTTAAAGTTCGTTCCGGACAAATTATAAAAAACCAATTAACGATTATTCAGAACGGTCAATGACCTCCTTACCATAACGACTTATGTGTTTTATACATATAGTATTTTTCATTGTATCTTGAAAATTTTTAATTTTAGAGTATTCAAAATAATTTTTATTGAAAGTTATAATATGGATAGTGGACCACATTATCATTATGGTTAATCGTGATTCCTGAATTTTTAGGCTTTGTTCATTTTTAGGGTTCCGTACCTCAATAGAAAAAACGAAACCCTTATAGGATCTCTTTGTTGTCCGTCTGTCCGTCTGTCCGTCCGTCCGGATGTCAAGACCTTTATGTCGGGAACGCGTGAAGGTATTGAGTTAAAATTAAAACCATATACGCAGATTTATAGTATCTTGCTGCAGAAAGAAAAAATAATGTTTCTAAGTTTCGTAAAAAAAAAGTTACAACCAAATATATCGTAAAAAATGCACATTTCGACACTCACAGGGGAATCAAAACCAATGGGGTACTTCCCGTTGACCTAGAACTATGAAATTTGGCAATAAGCATCGTTTTAGAGTACACATAAAGGAAAAAATCCGAAAACTGGACATTTTTAATTAAATCACAAAAAATAGTGTCTTTATGCAAGGAATAAAGGTCTAAATTTTAAAGTGAATTAACCGTATCATGTGGGATATCATATGAAAAAGCTTCAGAAGCATAAGCTAAAATAGGTTTTTAAATATTTTTACGATGTATATTTTTCGGTTTATGAAAGAAAATATAAAAAAATATATGGTTCCTTTCCTTTTTATCTACTAGTTTGTACGGAACCCTCGGTGGGCGAGTTTCACTCGCTCTTGTCGAGTTTTATAAAAAATAAATAAAAAAAATTACTAAGTTTGTAGCGGTCCCTGAATACATCTACCTATTTTTCATCATTTCATTTTTTTTTTCATTTATCTAGTTCTAATAGCCTTCGAGTAAAATAAGCACAGACAGACAGACAGATTTAACATAATTTTAGATTCAATAAATAGAACTCTACCGCACGGTGGAATATTGGACGGCGTATTTGTTATATGAGAAGTTATATATATATGCTTTTGTTATGGTTTTATTTGTAAATAATATTTTCATCCTCTATTAGTTTTAAGGTTTTTTATAGTTTTATGTAAATATGTCATTATATTTTTATCTAATGAAAATGATAAAATAAATAGAAAAAATAAATAATAGACTAAATATTTATTGTGGAAAAACTGATCCTAATACTGACAGTATGTTAATTATTGTAGGTTTTTTAGGATTAATTTATTAAAGGAATGTTTTGTCTACGAAGTTGTTGCCAGTCAAAAGGCTGGCTGTTGTTTATCCAAATCGTCGAAAACCCCTATTTTTCCTTCGCTTAGGTTTTTCCCGTTAATTAGGTTAAGTAGTTTACGCTTTTGTTTACCCGTGGGTATTAAGGTAGCCTATACGGCAGAAGCTGAAGCGAAAGCGGTTCCTAAATTATTGCTAATTTATATTACAGGCGTTAAATTAATAAATCTTTAGTTCTCGAGTGTCATAGGCTACATTTTTTACCCGACTGCGTTGGAAGGAGGGTTATGTTTTTCGAGTGTATGTATGTATGTGGTATGTATGTATGTATATGTATTTCTATATGATAGCTTACAGCCTAATTGGCTTGACCGATTTTGATGTGAGAGGTGTCATTAGATTCGTCTTCGCTTCTAGAGTGTCATAGGCAATATTTTTTGTAATAACAATAATACATCTCTTGCAAAAATAAAAAATGCGTTTTTTCGTAACAAACTATTTCGTAGTAAACAAGTGATTTTATTAGAATTATTCTAAAGAATGCGCGTTTATTATCTTTTACAGTGATTTTACGCATACTTTCTCACAAAAACGTACACTCAACAGCGTATCAAGCGAAACGAAATCGTAAGTTAGACTGCAAAAACTGCTTTTCTGCAGTCGGGTATTTTCTTTTTCTTTTAATATACATACTTGTTGTAATAATAAATAACACAACTAACGAAAATTTAAATTCGCACTATTTTGTAACAAATAACGGATCCTACAAGAACTATCTTAATGAATATACTTACATTTTACATTGGTTTTGCGCGTACTTTCTGGCGAAAACGTATTAACTATAACGTATAACACTAAAACATTGTTCTTAAACTAGTTGTGTAATTACATGCAACAATGCAAGCGTGGCGCCACCAACGCTTGGTTTGATTTAAACCAATTCTGTTCAGAGATTTTCCACACTTCGTGACAATTCTGTGGCCGAACTGTTAGGCTCCGAGGTGCAGATTGAGATGTGGCAGGTTTAAATGCTGTCGGATGTTGAATATTTTTGAATTGTCTACATATATTTGAGTGTAGAAACACTTAAAAATATTGGATAGTAAACATACTACAACACAACAATATACAGACTCAACTAACTAAACTATTACACAAAAAGCACATCGATCACCCCAGACCGATAAAGGTCTAAAGATAATCCAAATGCTCAAACCCACTACCAGTTGGCAGCGTACCCAGCATGATACCGTGGCAATGCTTATGCGTTGGGCCAGATACGCGCCAGCATTTTGGTCACGCGTCGCATCGATCAGGCGCTCAGATAAAAACAAACATACTTGTTTTTTTAAGCCCGCTATAACACATCCATCACCCACACAACCTTACCAATGTGAAACCCAACACGATATCGCTAAGTCTTAGCCCGCCTGAAATTAAAGTCACCCTTCTTATAAACCCCTTCCTCCGCTCCTATTCGCCTAACTATCCGCCTCGGCACAACTTACTTAGTGGATGCTTCATTTGATTAATCTTCATTTAAGTATACCTATTTATTGGATGAAGCCGTGAGATAATTAGGATAGTTAATGAAGCTGTTGATGAAATGGTGATTTGCAGCAATTTACTTTGGAACTTATGTCGTTGGGCTAAGGATGACGTGGTTCGCGACCCGCCAGGCTTGAGATCTAATTATTACAGTGATACTGTACTGATATCAGTAACACGGTTCTGAATAATTGTCGTTTGGTTGAAAATTTCACACAGCGCCATCTAGCCTCAAACTAAGGAAAGCTTGTATGGGTATCAGATAGCTGCTGATATGGAGTTTTGGCGGGAACGTCACGAAAATGTGTTGTTTTATTTTATTTTTCTAAACTTGTGTTACTTTGAACTTTAATGCTATAAAAATGGTGACGTTTTATTCATTAAGTGATTGATCAAGTGTGTGGGTAAAGCGACGAAACGTATCTTTTCACGTTGTCGGCAAAACTCCATAGACGCTTCCAATAAAGTCATCACCACTTTACAGAAGCAAAACTCAAATTTGAAAATGACTATATGTAACTTAGATTGTGACTTTCTACCTTGTTTAATTCAAGAAACTTGAAGAAATCTTAATACTTGACACTGGCAAATGCTTTAAGCGGGTCCAAATACATTTAAAAAAAAGCTGGTGATAATAACTACATACTTTTACACTGTTGGTATAACAATTTATAACAAAGTTACCTGACCTAGCTCAATTAAAATGTTGAAAACAATTTCGCAGCTGGAAGCTCTGAAATATCTCAATACCTTATATTTTAAATCCAATGCAGTTCATGAATAAGTATAATAGTATAAATTCTTCTCAGGTGTAGCTACGTTGCTTCTTGGACTGACCGGGAAGAAGAAAAAAATGGAAAATTTAATTAACAAAGTTATCTGAGGACAATGAATGCACGGTGTATAGAGACGTAAGGCTGAGCGGCATTCAAAGATTCAAACGATACATTTGTGAAACTTCGCATATGTTCTGTCATCGTGAGGGAAAAATGGTATATATCTTTTTCTTTTCAGCGCGAAATTTTCTCACTTGTATATTACTAGAAACTTCGTAAAAAATAATATTTATTTAATACGATATAATGTAATCATCATCCTAAAAATGTAGCTCAAACCACTCGGGAAGTAAACAAGTATCTATATAAAAAAAAAAAACTTTTTCAAAAACAAGCTTTTAATATCTACTTGTTAATAATAAATAACTCGCCAAGACGAATCAAACGAGCCGAAACTCGATGGGGTTGCGTCGTTTAATTTCAGAGTTCCTATGACCTTTCAGCTCCATCATCAGACCCTGGTTACCATTGAAAGACAAACTACTCGTCAAGACGATTCAAAAGAGCCCAAACTCGATGAGGTTGTGTTGTTTCATTGCGAAGTTCCTTTGGCCACCTTTCAAGTTCATCATCAGATCAGCACTATGTCATCATAATATTGCATTGTCACGCGATTTACACATGTATGCAACATTTCAGATAAATCGGTAACCGGGAAATGGATCAAATTTAATTTGCAAGATTTGATGACAAACATCGGACAGGTGAAACTAAATAAAACCTTGTAATAAAAATAATTTAACAAAACCTAACACACATCGGAAAAGCCAATGAGATAATTTAGGTGGTAACTTAGAAATATATACACATTCATCCAAAAAGTATTGCTTTCCGTCTTGCGTATCCAGGTAAAATATACTGAAAATCTTTCACTTGAACGATATTTAACCACATTTTTGTCTCTACAGAATTAAGCACTCGACGGTGCAAGGTAAAACACAAGTTTCCAAAGAAAAACGCGAGAGATACAACGCGTTAATTTGATCTCATCGAATTAGAGCTGCCTGCGAGTGTGACGCCGTGAGCAGCATCTCGAAGTCGTGGGGCCTTCAGCTGTGCAAGACCTTGAAATGAAAACAAGCTCTCTCGCGAGGTCTACTGTTCGTGGAACTACTAGTTTATACTTTGTTAGCGCCACTCAGTGACGCATCCTTTCTATCCATCACCTACCCTCATTTTCTTCTTATGAACAACGACGACCCAAGCCACGGCTGTATAAGACTACTGCTCGCACTCGCGGACAGTCTGCGCGTGACCCGCACGAGCGTCGGATATTTTTATGACTGAAAATACGGGAAAACCCGGGTTAGCTAAAATTAAAACATAGCTAGATCATTTTATCGTCCCCGAATACATACAACATTTCATCAAAATTTGAATTGCTTGTCTAAATATGTTAGATAAAGAGAAAGAAAACTTCAAGTTGCTGAAACTGATCCAAAATGACTTACTACAAGTAGGTATATAAAGAAATCCTACATGCACGTAATTCATACACGCACGTAATTCATACACGCACGTAATTCATACACGCACGTAAATACCGACGTCGCACGCGTATACTCGCAAGACGCAAGCACGCGCGTCGTTTTTGCTGCGACACCGTTACAGTCTAGTAATAAAAAAACCGGACAAGTGCGAGTCCGACTCGCCCACCGAGGGTTCGACTATATTATAAAAGCTAATTTTGTTACCTTTACACGCTCAAACGGCTGAACCGATCGTTATGAAAATTAGTATAGAGATAGCTTTGGGCTTGGAGACGGACATAAGCTACTTATCATCATCATAATCATCACCGTTTTTCATAACTACGCGAGTGAAACCGCGGAACGCAGCTAGTCTATAAATCGGGGATTATTGTTGATCTATGATTTTTAGTTATTTTCCTATCATAATTTCTAGGATTCCCCCCCCCAGTTGCAAATACTGTGATCTGCTCCATACAAACGGATTTATTTTTACTAGACTATTATCGAGTTCCCCAATCGCTCGCAAACCGTAAGTGCGACATGGTTCTTCGAGTAATCAGTCATTGTATAATCAATGCAGATAACAAGATGGAGTTTGTAGAATAAATTAATTTTATTTATATCAATATAGACATAGTACTTCCATGGGAGTTTTAATTGCCGACGTTGCTTTGTAAACATGATTTTATTACTTTGTCACAATAAGTAATAAAATATTCCTTTACCTTTACGAAGATTTTTTAAAGTTTTTATTGTGACACAGTAATGAATGCTATAGAGCGTCCGATCCAATATTCGGAACCCTCTGCATAGATCAACTGAAGTCTTTCTAAACTATTCGTCAGAGCAACGATTGCTGAGCTTTCTACTACGACTATGAAATTTTGATACATTACATACATTACATTAGAGATTAAATTATTTTGGAGACGTGTAGTAATTTTACTAACAATAAAAAGTAATTAGTAGTAGTAAATGTACACTTAAATTTAATTTGAATGCATATTCACTATGAACAGTTTTTGAATATAGCATTTTTGGGATGGGTAAAAAATGTTAAACTCTCGTCAGGTGTCACGTGACCTGATCGAAAATTCGTAGTCCTAGGCCTAGGCCGCACAACCGTTTTTTCCCGCGAGCGGTAACCGCTATAAACCGCGAAACCGCTCGAAACGGCACTAAATCAATCGCGGGGAAAAACCGCAAGTGCGGCCGCTTGTATTCGTTTTCCTGTTTCATAAACTCACGCGGTTAAAAACCGCTGCGGTTTAACTGTAGTGCGGCCTTAGCCTAACGGCGCAGGGCGCTTGCGCAAGTGTGTGTGTGTGTGTGTTTGTGGCTCACTCGACCGTCTGTATACTTTCTAACGTTCTGCATTTAAAGGGCGCCCAAGAAACAGGCTTTGCCTAGTTTGGGGCCCATTGTTGTAATCCTTTATGCACAGCTAGCTGCAGAAATGTGACATAATTTTCTTGTACATTAGCATTTAAGTTATTTTGGAAATAAAAATTATTATTATTATATACTTCATTCAATTTAAATCTTAAATCTAAGTTTTTTTACAATAGAAATACAAAAATATAAATATTATAAAAAACTTAAACATAGGGTGCCGCCGGCAGCGGGGCGGGGCTCAAGCTGCCGGTGGTAGGGGCTACAGAGAGAGGAACCTCCTGACAATACGTGCCGTGTCTAGGATGACTGCCTTCTGTATCTGACCCTTGACCCAACCATCGAGCGAGAGCCTCTTAAGATGTACGTCGAGGCTCTTCGCTATGACACCGTTCACCGAAACGACTATCCGTACAATGATCGTCGAGTCAACATCCCACATGGCAGTTATCTCGTGAGCCAAGTCAAGGTACTTGCTGAGCTTGTCCTTCTCGGCCTACACGAGATTCTCATCATGTGGGATGGCGATGTCGATGATGTGATATGATGTAATTATTATTATTAAAGTAAAGCTAGTCCAGACCAACGTACTATTTTACAAGTTTTACAACGTTATTATTTTTTAGTTTTCACTTCTGCCGGCACTCCCGGAGTGCAAGCCGTTGTTTTTTAACACGCTTTTATTAGGGCGACCTGTATGTAACTAACTATGTAATGAAATCTAAGGTAACTAATTTAACCATCTTCCAAGGATCGTAGCGTCATGAAAATTGGCAGCTGTATATAGTTCTGATGACAATACAATAATATGGTACTGTCGAACTGATCTGATGATGGAGCCGGAAGATATGAACTAGAACTTCATGATGGAACATCGTATCATAGCAGTGTTTGGATTTGTTAAAAAAGTCTTGTAATTAACTTTGACCACAAGAATTTGTTGCGTGTTTTTTAGATTTTTAAACTGTAATTTTATTTTTTCTTGAATATAGTTCATGGTAAAAATTCATTCACTTTGATTTGATTTTTAAGAAGGCACTAATACTTATAAGTACAGGAAAAGAAGACTTATATCTATATTAGTAAGTCATTGATAAAATAAACATTAAGTTAAGTTTATAAGTATCAAACTTGTTCAATCGTCGTATAAAGTCTGGGTCGATACTCATATGATTGTAAATGTAGATTGATTGGCTGCATCCAGAGCATTTCTTTTCACTTCGAGTCCCTCCATCGCGACACCATTCTACTCGATTCCAGCTTCGACTCGAATATAGGCTTTATTGAGAGAGCTTTCATTTTAGCAACAAATTGAATGCGATTGAATAATCTAGTTTCTGTACATGAAAGTATGGAACTAGTAGAGTACTCGTAGGTAGGCGATGGCTGACCCCCTGTCACTGCGAGCGAACTTTTTGTACATCTTACCCTCTAATACCTTCTCTCTTCCATTTAACCCTCTTAGAACGGACAAATGTTTCGTCAAGCGGCTTCATGGTCTTTGACGGTCTGCCTACCCCGTAAAGAAAAACAACAGGAACACTCCATCAAAGCGGAGGAGAATAGAAAGATAAACTCTTTATTGTTTACACCACTATACTAAAACACTAATTAACAAGAGAGAACTACACGCCAGCGAAAACAACAGGCGGCCTTATCGCTGAAAGCGATCTCTTCCAGGCAACCAGGCAGGCAAGCAGGCAGGCTGGAGGTTATGCATATCAGTCAAAATTTAGTAACCAATTAAGTTAGTGAGTCAAATTGACAGAATACTCGAATACGCAGACTATTTGACTGAATTTTTTATCTCAATTTGAGATAGATCAAAATTGCGATCCACAAAAACTTTTTCGCTAGATTAAAATGTTTCAGAGCTTGTCAGACGATCGCTTTTAAAAGCTCTCCGAGTTTTATGAGAAGCCTTTTATATGCTTTATTTGACTCTTACTTTTACCTCTAGGAATTTAATATAACGCATCTGTCTTACATTGAAAACAGTTAAAACTTATACAAAATAAATTGAAACTGATTCATTTTCATTGACGTTCTAAGTATTTTTAAAACGTTCAACGGCTGGGTCTATTTGTAACTTTATTCGATAGTTATTTATCATATAAAAAAGTTGGCAGAAAGTTTTTTATTAGTTCGGAACTTGGAGTCGACTGAGCTTTGAGCTCTGTTATAGATTTGTTGGTAGACTCTGTTATATGGGACATTTATTGCGGAATTCCTATTACGAGACGTTGGAACTTTTATTTATTATATGTTTAATGAAATATATGTTTATTTATTTCCTTATCATTATATTTTTTTACTGATCGAGCAAGCGAATCTAGCTAAGGTCTCTGTATAAACTGGTAAAATTTGCTTTTATCTTTGGAAATACTTGTTACTTGGATGTTAGTGCAAACTCGTGTACTGGTTGTATTTTTCAACTAATTTTGATGAATTTTGTAATTTAGTGTAAAAGTATGCAAATTTTGTCCTCAAACCTATGGGGTAGTTCCCGTTGACCTAGAACTATGAAATTTGGCAAGAAGCATTGTGTTAGAGTACACATATAGAAAAAAATCTGAAAACCGGTCATTTTTAATTTAATCACAAAAAATAGTGTCATTATGCAAGGAATGAGGGTCCAAATTTTAAAGTGAATTAACCGTATCATGTGGGGTATAACTAGGAAAAACTAAAAAATATATGATTTCATCCTTTTATCTACTAGTATGTAAGGAACCCTCGGTGGACGAGTCTGACTCGCACTTTTTTTTGGTAGATTGGGTTTTTAAAAGAACTAATTTCGATATTTTTAAATTCTGTTCAGTAGTTATTTATATTTTTTAAAGAAAAAGTTGTGATGATCTCAAATCCGTCTGAATATGTAGATATAATACTATCTACCTATAATATTATCATGATTACCTACAAAAAAAAGCTTACTTAACATTGACAGTGACATTATTTGTTGGTTTTGTGCTCTTCGAAAATATGAAATATTTTTATAGTAATGTCAATGTGGGTAACTTTGACTTTGCGTTAAGCTTTGTACGTAGCTTGGTTAAAAGATTCTTGATTTTTTTACCAAAAGACGAGTAGGTAATTAAATTGATTGATGAATGCATGCGCTGTAGTCGCCAAACATTATAAATAATTATGTTATGTTAATTTTGTTGTTTATGTTAATTTATGCATAATGTTGACAAATGTGATGGAAGTTTTAAAAGTTTTCCACCATTTTTTGAACACTAGAATTTATGACAGAAAAATGTATGTCCAAGATTTCAGATTTAATTACAAAAAACTTGTTTAAATGCCATGAGTTTTATTTCCTAACGATAAAACATTGATCTATCTTACCGTTTCAAAGAATATTTCTCGGTATTATTTAGTTTTCCTACGTAAAAATATTGTAAACAAAAAAGTCAACGTATTTTCTATAATTGTGGGTAACATTGACAATGGAGTTTCAGTTAATTATACAACTAAAAATGCATTAATAATGTGAATTATTTCACTTCTATGTCTGACAGAGATGTTTTAAGCAATATAATGTGGTCGAAGATGGTATGAATACATAACACGGAATAATAATTGGCTCTCAAGTAGGTGGTTGATAGTCATGTCATCGTTAGGTGTTTGACGATAGCTTTTCTACTTGACACTTTATCTCTCAAGTGGAAAAGCTATCAATCAAACACCTAGGCTGCAAAACTAATACTCAAATACCATAATTCAGTTTCCTACACGTAAGATTAGGTCGCAGTTTCTTTTTCAAAAAGTGCTTTCCAATATAAAAGTTGAATGCACGACCAACTACGCTGACATTGCTTCACTTTAGCACTTTCTACATTTCTAGGGCCTCGTTATCAAGTGCTAAAATAAATTTTACTACTTTATCGGCGTAATTAATATATATCTTGAAAACACTTTCTATGGGAATAGAGGAATTACAACGGAGGTACCCTTGTAATTCCTCTACACTTAAAGTAGGGATGTTTTTTTTCTCGTATACCCCTTGGTGTTGGCTGTAATTTGATAGGCAATTCAAATATATATTATTCAATTTAGTATTCCACATTTGTTTAAGTCTCTTTTGCAAAATATTAGGCTTTAAATGATATTTTTTGTAAGGATCAAGTGTCTCTCCCCCTCTATCTAGTAGATATGCTGAAACAATTCAGCAATTAATTTCCCTAACGAAATTATAAGGAAAAATATCACAAGTAGGTTTTACTAGTTAACGGTAATAGTCAATCAACTTAGCTTAACTATATTCTTAATATCAAACAACCCTATTTTAAGTCCGCATAATATTGCACGTGTTTCGACATGCACTTGACCAATTTTTTTAAATTGTTTTTAGTTAGTAAATACCCAAAAACTAGTCTTCTAAAAACCAAACAAAAGAGAACTCAAGAAACATAAAGAAAACAATAGGTATGCAGTTCATGGAATGGGGTGAATCTTTTTAGGGTTCCGTACCCAAAGGGTAAAAACGGGACCCTATTACTAAGACTTCGCTGTCTGTCTGTCTGTCTGTCTGTCTGTCTGTCTCCAGGCTGTATCTCATAAACCGTGATAGCTAGAAAGCTGAAATTTTCACAAATGATGTATTTCCATTACTGCTATAACAACAAATACTAAAACTTAAAATAAAAAAAATATTAAGGGGTGTCACCATACAATAAACGTGTTTTTTTCGTATTTTTTTGCTCAATATTAAAAACGGTAACAGGTAGACGCTTCAAATTTTCACAGAATATTTACTTGTATATTACCTTTCAAAATAAATAATTAAATAACAATAAAGTAAATATTAAAGGGGGGCTCCCATACAACAAACGTAATTTTTAAGCAATTTTTACTCGATCTTAATTAACAGGTAGAAACTTGAATATTTGTAAGTAAATATTTAGAAATATATTAACTATAAAAATAAATACCTAATCTAATACATAAAAACTCACAAAATGAAAATAATTCGTGCATCTAAACGCGCGGTTCTGTGACGTTATTTAGAGGTCGACTATTGGTTAAATAAATTTTATATTTCCGTAAAAATAAGCATCATATAATCATTACGAGAGCCCAAAGTAAATAAATATGGTTTAGAGACATATAATCTCGAAATAGTTTTGGAATCAGCATTTTTTATATTTTTCTTTACATACCCCATTGTATACTTAGCAAAAACGTATTATACCTACTGCATCGTAGACAAGAATCATCTCCCTTACATATAATCCTCAAACCATGGACAAATATCGGTAAACGGGCTCATGGTTTCATAGTCATAATTTTATGTAAGTATGTAAGTATGTGTAAGAATCTCAAATATGAGTAAAATTAGACAAGAAATTGTTGAGGCATAAGGATGTGAGGCTTCAGTTTAAAAGAGAAGTTTGCCACGATGCTATTAAATAACTGATTTTGATATTATTTGTCAGTAACATATGGTACTAAATAGATTTTTTTTGTTTGATTTTTTGGATAAGAATAATAGACAGGTAATCATTTAAAAAACTAAAAAACCGACTTCCAAATACGCTTTTTGTTTACTTGGATGACATATTTTTCCAGTTATTTAGTTATAAAACCAAAATACTAAACCAATTTTGATAAAATTTCTATGGGTCCATCTGGGAAGTGTATTTTCAAAAAAAAAAATTGAAATCGGTCCTGGTGTCTTCGAGCATATTCTTCGGGGAACATACAAAAAAAAACATTCCAACGAATTGAGAACCTCCTTTTGGAAGTCAGTTAACAATAGGAAAAGTTATTCATATTAACGAGTACTATGTGAATTTAACATCCTTGTACACAGTTTATGCAAAAAATATCTGATTCTAGATTCTAATGCTAATATATTTCGTATTTTTCTTCTAAACTACCATAGCGATATAAAGTTTCAAACAAAATCTGTATATACTGATGATAAAAGGTTTTAAAAACTTAAACCTACTGGAATTTACATAAAATTTTGTGTAATTACAGTATACATTACACTTATAAATTTAAGACTATGTGTGTAATTAAAATTTATATCAAAGAGCAGAAAAAGAAAAAGGTTTTCAAACCCTGTTTAACAAGTTCAGACCTATTACTCAAATTGAAATTTCTAAGTATTCATTGAGTGTAATTTGAATAGATCTCAAATGCCAAAAAGGCCATAAGTTAATTGCTCCGACGTCAATAAAAAGAATGAATTATGTGCTAGAAGGTAATAACTTCACTTGAATAGGGGACGACCCCAAGGTTCGGTCCAGTTACGAACCAAGTCTTGTACGGACTTTCTATGTTGACTACTGCTTACTCACTGAGACTTTTTAGGGTTCCGTACCCAAAGGGTAAAAACAGGACCCTATTACTAAGACTTCGCTGTCTGTCTGTCTGTCTGTCTGTCTGTCTGTCTGTCTGTCTGTCTGTCTGTCTGTCTGTCTGTCTGTCTGTCTGTCTGTCTGTCTGTCTCCAGGCTGTATCTCATAAACCGTGATAGCTAGAAAGCTGAAATTTTCACAAATGATGTATTTCCGTTGCCGCTATAACAACAAATACTAAAAATTAAAAAATAATTAATATTAAGGGGGGTCCCCATACAATAAACGTGTTTTTTTCGTATTTTTTTGCTCAATATTAAAAACGGTAACAGGTAGACGCTTCAAATTTTCACAGAATATTTACTTGTATATTACCTTTCAAAATAAATAATTAAATAACAATAAAGTAAATATTAAAGGGGGGCTCCCATACAACAAACGTAATTTTTAAGCAATTTTTACTCGATCTCAATTAAAAGGTAGAAACTTGAATATTTGTAAGTAAATATTTAGAATTATATTAACTATAAAAATAAATACCTAATCTAATACATAAAAACTCACAAAATGAAAATAATCCGTGCATCTAAACGCGGTGCGAGCGCCGCGCCGCGCGGGTAGCGGGGGAGGTAACATCACGGAGCGAGCCATAGCCGCGCGTATTCGCGGTAGCGTCGTCATGCTGCCCGGATGTGTATCGAAAACCTACCTATAAGTTTGCAATTTACTACTTGGAATTTCGTTGATTTCTCGTTATTTTATAAACAGAACTAAACTTTGTAGTATTATAGATGATAGTACGGAACCCTTCGTGCGCGAGTCCGACTCGCACTTGGCCGATTTTTTTATTTATAACCGTTTTTAGGTTTCCGTACTAAGGGCGCGGGAGCCTATTCGTGGGGCTACTACGGTGTCTGTCTGTCTTACTCTCAAACCGCTGTATCTTTCGAACGGTAATAGATATAAGTCTCAAAATTGGCAAGATTATAGAGTTCACTTTGATGTACATTGACAAATAATAATTAAATAACAAACACTAGACATTATCAGTTTTTTGTCATTTAAAAAATTAAACAAATTAATTCATGTTGTCATAAGACGGTGACGCTAGATACTACTAGTTCACTCGCATCTTCATTGATATCATCGCATCGCCATCTAGCGGACTTCAATAAAACAGTCATCTTGTTATATTAAAGTAAAGTCTAGTCCGCTAGATGGCGCTTTTATCTATATTTTCTTTAGATTTACCATTTAGTCCTGTTTTCTGTGTTCCTAAGTTGCATGGTATTACGGAAGCCTCTGTGAGTGAAACTTTTTTTTTTTTTTATACACTATAGATCTACGATTGACCACCAACTCGCCTGATGTTAAGCGACGGTGTGGCCGAGGATGGAGCTCGTCGATCTAGAAAATATCTATTCACTCTAGCCTTGAAAATTCCAAGATAGGTCTCAGGAAACAGAGATGGCGGCAACGAATTCCATTATTGTGCTGTACGCAACAGGAATGATCGATATCGCTATCGCTGAGTACGGATTTTTGGCATTTCAACGAGAAATGGGTGGTAATTCTCCGATTTTCTGCTAGTCCTGTAGTGAAATGGGGAGGGTGGAATTAGGTCGTGAAGCTCTTCCGCACATTCCCCGAAATGAATCCTGTAGAAAATAGACAGACATGCTACTTTACGGTGGTGCTCGAGACTAAGTAGCTTCTTGGCAGCTAGTTTATCGTCACTGATTAACCTCACAGCGCGCCGGTCCACTGATTCTAAAGCTTCCAGCTGATACTTGGCTGATCCATCAAAAAGGTGGCAGCAGTACTCCATACACGATCGGACCTGTGCTTGATACGGATGAAGCAGTTGTCCCGGTGAGAAGTATCGCCTAACCTTATTAATGATGCCAAGCTTTTTACTAGCCAGTTTAGCCTTAGATTCAAGGTAGCCCTTAGAGTTCATTGTTGGGGTAACTCGTACTTTGTCGGATTTATTAGTACTGATTTGATGTGTTTTTGTACATTTTGGTCATAATAATATGCATGTATCTGAAGTTACTCTCTAAACGATTTCAAAAATGCAGGTTGTGAATTTGACGGGCTTTCCTATATACCTACAAAACAACCCGTCAATTTTGCGATGTTTACCTTTTTATTAGGTATCTACTACACAGGTGGTCTCATAGTTTTTTTAATCAAATTTGTTTTAGTAGTGTAGTAACCAGTTCTGATAAGAACAGCAAAGAGTACTTTTTGTGGTTATGGGCATAAATCCAGAACAAGTCCCAAAAATACGCTTTTTTACACAAAACTTATGCCACCTATGTCTTGTTCAGAAATTATGAATGCAAAAATACTTCTATAGAAACTTTGCATATATATTGGAGATTCTAAATTATCAATATTTTTTAACCACGCTTGCATCGTACTTCGACGCGTCTGGAAAAGCGTCCTTAAATCTTCTTAGATTCTTTCTGGGTCAACAAATAAAAGGTATCGTTTATCCGTGTTCGCTATGATCACTAAAATAAAACGATGCGTTTCCAATCTATGTGCGTGACTAAAAGCATGTCTACATTAAAGTATTCTAAAGTTGTTTTCAATATTGAAGCAGACGCCGTCCTTGTTTATAATTTATTCCTTTAATTAATAATATTTTAGGGCGATTGTTCTATGTCTGCTCTTTTGTCTAGAAGGTGCCATTGCAAAGAGCGAAACAATTTTTGTTGAGGTTACAAATCTATGGTAGGAAAAGTTTTCTATCTTTAAATACGGCTAACTTTAGTCATTACCCAAAGTTTTCTGTCTTATTTTCGCTAGTGAAATTTTCTGATAACAAGTCGACATAGGTTTTTTTTTTTAAAATAAAGTTAAACAGAGTCGTAAGGTGGTAGATATATGTTTCACGTAGGTAAGCTATTACCATTTGTAAATGGTAAAGTCATTACCATTTTACTGAAAGATGATGAGGACTTGACCGTGACTTCTTTGACTATGACTAGGACTCTGTAAACGAAAATAAGAGAATATAAGAAAAAACTGATTTTATACAAAAATAAAATTTTTAATTTTCATTGTAGGTATATTCAAAATTCTTGCTATGTTAGAACGGAGAAAGGATTAATGGAATGGAATTTTTATAAGGTTTTTGCCAAATATTTCCAAAATCAGCCAGTAATTATCACCACAAACTTCACCTCTTTTTGAGAGCAATATCAAAAATCGACAAATAATTTTTTTACGACATATATCTACGTATTGTGTGGGACGGTGTGGCCGAGGATGGATCATGTAGATCTGTAACACGTCTATTTACTCTTTCATTGAAAATTACAAGATTGTAGTTCTCGAGTAGGTTCACAAGAGAGTAGAGTTCACAAAAGTGAAACTCCACCGGAGTTTCACTTTTGTACATAACGCATCAAGAATGTAGACAGAAATCGGATAAGGAATGGATGGTAGTGTTCCGACTTTCTGCTTGTTATGTAGTTCGATGGGAAGGGTAGCATTGGGCCGTGAAGTTCTTTCGTACATTTGTCGAAATGGAGAACCCATGAAATTGAAGGAAAAATACTAAGTTTCGTCAAGATTTGAAAAAAAAAACGATTTGTACTTGAGCAGTACACAATTAACCGGACAGATTAAAGCTTATTTTGCCAGTTGATGTGAAGACCTTAGCTCGTTTCGCTCGCTCGATGAATTGTCCACAGCAACAGGGACAACAAACCTAGTAGGCATACGCATACATAAGTAGATAATTTTATACCCAAACGCCGTGAAATACGCCAAGTTTTTAATCTACCCTAGAGTTAGCGCAAGGGAATTTTCTTACGGAAACTTAAAATCCTTTATTGTATTATCTCGTTCCCATTGCAGGCTTTGAGCACGCCTTAAATTCCACACTAATTGGATTATTATACTGAAATGCGGGGATGCGAATGCTGCGCTAGCACGTGTGTGTGTCTTGTCTATATCTACCTTTGTATCGGCTTCACGAGTCTTACCGAACATCTAACTTCTCTTTACCTATTTCAAGTCTACTTTTAATGCAGTTTTGGATTCGAAGTTAGCGTTCTTAATTTCGCCGAGTTTCTTGCGGATGTGAGAAGTTATTTCTGCTGGGGAACGTTTAAAATGAAATGAAATCGTTCTGAATAGTAATTTTGTGCTAGCTTCTTTTAGAGATTTAGATTCGTTTCATTTATTAAAGTATCTATTCTATGGTGATGCTTTTCATGATTTCGGATTTTTAGTTGAATTTTAATTTTATAATTTAAATGTGTATCGATTATTGACCACGCGGTCACCAGTATTATTGAAGACCACGTACCAGCAAGCGCAGCGTAGAAAGACCAGCCACGAGATGGACAGATGACCTCATACAAGTGACGGGAAGACGCTGGATGCAATCCGCTTCCAATTGGTCTTTTTGGAAATCCATGGGGGAAGCCTATGTCCAGTAGTGTACTTCTTATGGCTGAGGTGACCGCTTATTAAAATAGTAAATATCATGTAATTTTTCCCTTTATTATTTTATTTTCCCTTGTTATTTTGTTATGTATAGATAATATTTTTTTATACAAAGTAACATGAAAGTGGCATGGAAGTGAAGAATTGACTGTTGATAAGGTCACACATTGCATTATTCCTGCGACAATACCAATTTTAGTAACATGAATGTGTTGTAGAGTTAATTATCTATTTAAAGAATAAGATACGACTTCTTTTTATTATATTTTAGCAATATCGGTCCACGTTCTTGATTCATACTGCACAGGAATGGGATTCTTTGCCGCTATATCTATTTCCTGAGAACTACAATTTTGATTTTTTTAAGGCTAGAGTGAATAGATATCTTCTAGATCGACGAGCTTCATCCTCGGCCACACCGTCACTTAACGTCAGGGGAGTTGGTGGTCAATCGTAGATCTATCTTGCGTAAAAAAATATTGCAAAGGAATTGAAAGCTTGATGATAATATATTCGATTCCACGAACATCGTTCGTTTTACTCGTACATGTACTTTTTAACCGACTTCAAAAAGTAGGAGGTTATCAATTCGTACCGTATTTTTTTAATATAATGTACACGAATTACTCCGTCATTCGAGAACCAATTTTAGTGTTTCTTGAAATGATGTTTAAAGAAAGCTCCCAAGTTGGTCCCATAATTATTTTATAGATTTATTACTTTTTGAATAATCTCTATAACTGTAAAAAAATTCATTGTATTTCTGAGTGAAGTGTTCAGATTATAGAATCGCAGAGTTCCACCTACACGTATTTGACATTCAATGACAAATCTCATTCTTGACAAAAGAAAAAAAGAGCGAGTGAAATGAGGTCTCTTTGAAAAGTTTACATTCGTGAAGGATTCAGTAAGTTGCGTTTGAAGTCGGTATTTTAATAGAAAAATTATATCTTTAGCTATTGGATGAGGTATATCATTGAATTGAACTCTATAATAATAGTCATTGACGTTTGAAATCGCGAACAATAAATGTTTATTCTATTGATTTTCACACGGGTCCGTCGACAATACATCTTGCCAATAAGTTACAGCGACAAAGACCTTAAATGCTCCCATAAAAATACTAGGGAGCAACTTTACTCGATTAATAATAATGAATACGCTCCCGTAGCACCCCAATGTTCAACAAAAAAATCATATTACGATAAAGTTCTATTTGAATATTTTGTGGATAAGGATTTAGTACTTTGTTCTACTCAATCAAAAAAACTTTTTGTTTTGTGTTGTTTCCCGTTACGATTGCATTCGGCTTAGCAACAATCGATTAACTTTACGATGTGTGTAATTAAAATATACGATCGTTAACTTCTACTTTATTATTATGAACTACTAGTAACACTATACAAGTAATTTTCCTAAAAGATCCATAATAATTTAAACGCACAGTAAACATACCTTTCAAGTTAATTAATGAAACACTCCTATTCTACCGAGCAGTGGGACAGCGGAAGAGCAACAGTAACCAACTATAACAAGGCAAATAATGAATTTGAGTACACAGGTAGTGGAGCCGGTCATTAGGCGACGTTCCTGCGTACCTCAATTAGTAGGAAAAGCACGATCAGATTTTTTCCCGGAAGGGGAAGTAATGGGAGCTTTCGCGACGCACGGTCCCACATCCCCGTTGTTAACCGTCAAAGTTGTAATTGCGATCTTACGATTCGCTGAACTGTCACGCCCCCGACGTACTCCTAACGAATTTTTAATATACCTAAATGCGCTTATAAACAAAGGCGTGCGGCCTCGGGCGGCTCCCTGTCGGGTTTAATTGCAGGTTTAGTCGGCGTTCATTAGGATATGCAGCGCGTTTTTTAACGCGATTATGACGTCGCAGGGTGTCTGTGTGAGGGCGCTGGGGCGAGGAGGGCTGCGTCACGTGCGAGGTCCGCACTCCGCAGCCCCACGCATGCGAGACCGCGGGGCGCCGGCGGCGCAGGCGCGCGCTGCCCCCGGCCTCCGCCGGCAGTCCGCCGCCGGCCGCCGCGCGCCCCGCCCGACGCCGCCGCAGCCCCGCGCCACAGTGATCTCCAAGTGATGTCGACTTGTGACTAGTGCCATGCTCGTGCTCCGCTGTGCCCTGATCGCGGCACTGCTCGCCGCTGCCGCCGCCGCCTGGCAGGAGAACGTCAGGCCCAAGGTCTTCGCACAACTAGGTGAGTCCGCGAATGCCATGGAAACGTGACGGTGTTACTGAACCCGATGCAACAATACGCTTAATAGCCGTCCGAGTCGATCATGTGGGTCCCCACAAAGCTCGCGGCGGCGTAGTTACGCCCCGAATATCCAATGTTTATGTTGTTTTGTTTGACGACAACGCGCGGACAAACACTCCATTGAAAAGTTCTCGTGTTTATGTCACGAGTGTCATGAACGTCTTCCCAGCGGATATTTAATAACGCTTTTAGATATTTACCAAATCTGAAGTTACTGGATCTCGATTATCTCGAATTCTGGATGAGCTAACGTAGGGCTGATATCTCCTACAGTTGTAGAGTAACTGTTGATATAGGATAACCTGACTTTATACGCTCCTGTCAATCGAATTGGAATCCAATATCCTATGTTATTCTAGGTCGATTTTTGTGGCATCCTTGGATCGTATTTGTGAAAACTCCTGTTTTTGAACATGAAATTTTCCTTAAATTGCTTTTAATGATATTTTAATAAAGAAATAAGATACTTTGTTTTCAAAATTTTACTCCTGGAGCGTTATATCTATGTTGACATTCATTGCAATAATAAGTATAGATTTAGTAGGCAATTGCCGGGTTGGTAGTTATCATAATTTTATGAAATAACTGACCAATGGGTAGTTATACCAATCTTTATATTAAGAGAAAAAAATCGTTAAGGAAAATGAATGTACTCTATATTTTGTGTATTGTGAACATACATTAAATCTAGGTATATTATATACATTTTGTATTGCTACTAAGTGCAAAGTAAGTACTTACTATGTTTATTAGTATTTCGAAATACATCAGCTTATTGGAAAATTTATCCCAGATATTCTTACTAGATGCCAATTCTAAGTTTTTATACCTACTTAGTTTAAATCTTAGCATTGAAATTCTTTTAATGAAAACTGAATACGTTTACATTACACTGAAAAAGTTGTTCATTTCGGTAACAATCTGCACCATTCACATAATAAATAGAATAAAACAGTAGCCCCACAGCAATGCGCCTCGTGGTACGCTGCAACTATCGCGAGTCACGCGACAGTTAGTCCTACTGGAATAATATTAAAGTGCACAATTGTGCAGTAGTGTGCAGCAGTCATTGTTTTATTGTGCAGTCTGCAATGCGGGGGACAGCCATGGGCCACGTGGCTCTCATTACACAAAGCGTAGTTTGTCCAACGTTTTGCTATGTTCCGCTTGGATTAGCGAACCAGAACTTTGTACAATGCATTTATATGCACATCCATTCGTAGGTAATGAATGCCACATACTTATAGTTCTTGCTGTACTTTTTGATATGTGCTAAAATACAGTTTTAATTCTTACTATTAAGGAAAATGATCAGATTTGAAGTTGAAATTGTTTTGGCTTTCGGGTAGTGTCAGTTCGACCATCATCCGTCTCGCTCGCACGTACCAATATTTTTGAAGTTTTAAAATAACTGAATGAGCTTTTATTACACCTTCGTTTGGGAAACTAAAATATAACATCATAAATTATTTTCTTTAAATTTTGAATTCAATTTCAATTTGATCCAAGCTATATCCATTTACAATTCAAAATTATACACAAACATATTTTTTTGAAATTATTAACGTAAAAATGATTTTATGTATGAAAATTAATTTGGATCAAACTGAAATGTTTGTCGAAAATTTGTGATGTTGTTTTCTAGTTCTTTTACTCATATTAGTATGGACTTATGGAGTGTAGGATGACAAGTAAAACAATTCGATACAGTAATTTAGTAAATTATCGAGCCTCTGTTGTATAACTTTAAGTACAAAAAGCTTAATCGTGAGAAAGAAAGCGAGTTTTTTGTACGTGTATGAAATCGATACGATTCATGTGGTTCGTGGTTCATTTCGTCGAGCTTACATACATTTTGGTTCAGGAATTATTATCAGTATGCCGAATCTGAGTTTATTTATAACTTTAAGATGCATTATGGCTTTCTTATTTATAGTTGTTATATTAGTTTGTTTTATGGCACTCTTGTCTCATACGATAAGAATGGAGAAATATTTATGTCCAATGTACAATAAGAAATCAGAGTCGGTTATCTATAGTAAAATGATTTATTAGCACATACCAGTTACTAAAATTCCGAGATAAAATTTTGATACCAGCTGGAACTCTAAGCAAATTTTCCGAATTAAAATTGCACTAGAGTAATGCAGTATTTGCAATTTGCTTTCATAATCACAACTAAGTTCTTGTATTCCGAAAATTTTGGTATAATTTTGAAGTAAATTTGCGAATTTCTAATTATAAGGTCGGAATGAATGGCTGACGTCAGCGGGGATGCGAATGTGTCGAGCACGTATCCTGCCATTCCTGACGGTGTACATCCGGCCATTGTTTTAGCCTTTTAGTTAACACGCTCACATGCTAATGGCTTTGGGTTAGTGAGGGAACGGAAGATGTATGTGCTTTATAACGCTATTAATTTTTACTTTGTCTACATTATGTTTAGGGTTAAGTTTAGATCTTTTATTCATCATTATCAACTTATCTGCCAGTTCACTATTACAATGTATTTAGCTAAGTCATCAAATAAAATTCCACATCCATTTCCCATTGGCCTATGTCCAGCAGTGGACTTCTTATGGCTGAGATGATGATGATGATGAAGTAATGAAAAAGTAGTAGTAGAAGTGGTAGTGCACATCAAATATTGAATTTTTTTACAATCTCAATAAATTTCTTAAATGAGACTTGTAACATTATTACGTTTAAATTCAGATATGCTAACAATGTAAACTTTAAAAATACTAATGACTGTTGATACAAATTTTTGCTAAGCTAAGCTATAGAACCATATAATTTCCAGGAAGCCCTCAAAGTCTGAACAAAAACGTAATGAAGGTGCATTTTAGTGACACACAGTAGGCAACCGAAACCCCTTGAGTACAGTTAATTCCAACACACGTTCAGGTTCATTAGTGAGTGGGGAATAGACACTCTTGTCGAGAATGTCAATATCTCTGTAATATGAACCACCAATCGAAATTGGAGGGTCAAACTGACCGCAGTTTGCGGTCTGGTTGCAGCGCGATCTTGCACTAAAAGGGGATTGGGTTACACTGTCGCTCTTGTTACTTTGTAAAGTTAGGTCGCAAAAGTTGATTTTTAAAGGAAATTTTATTGAAAGTTCATGGATTAAAATAGTTTTCCTATACCTGATGTAAATTTAATTCCACTATTTAGAGATTAGTCTGAGAAGGTCTTTCTCGATATAAATAATATACATATATTATAACCTAGTGAGATTTTTCTACTTAAGTGTATTTTATGTAGCTTTATAACCTTGTTCGTATATTTAAAGATTCGTGTGGATCGAGTTAATTGGGTATATGGGTAATGAGCCTATGTGAAAAGCAGCGACACTCTTAATAATTAAGTGATAAGACGATATAGATTGTCTTCTCTACGTTCGTTTGGTCAATTCGTTGTTATACCCCAAATATTACCAATAAGATGTTACGTCTACCATTATCAATAATTTGCGCTTTTAATAATAATATTCTTCTCATATCACAGATGTAATAAAACAATATTCATAATAATTTACCTCATGTTTTCTCATGCGCCTTGGAGATGGGAAATTGAATTTTGTTTACAAAATACTGTCAGATGTGTTATGACCGTGAATAAGTTTAATAACATCTATCGTCATTATGAATACTTTAAAGATTATTTTATGCATTAGTACGATATATGAGATGACATGTCAGAGACGTGGATTTCATGTAGCTCTAGATCTAGACAAATAGTTACTGCTCAGGTGAGTTACTGACATCTCACACATCAAAATCGGTCCATTTAAATTTGTTTAAATAACAAGACAACAACAACAGGTAATATATCAACATATATATATATATATATATATACATACATATATATATACATACATATATATATATATATATATACATATATATATATATATATATATATATATATATATATATATATATATATAAACTAACACGCTTGCGTAAAAAAAAAAAACATAATTCTATAACAATATACTAATAAAGAGTAATAAGAACTAGTTAAGTGAAATCAGTGAGTTCAATAAATAAATAATAATAATAATAAATTGGCGTTGTCTACATGATATATACGTAGATCTAACGTAATCTAATGTATTTATTTAGTTTTTTTTTATATTACGTAATTTTTAGGGTTCCGTACCCAAAGGGTAAAAACGGGACCCTATTACTAAGACTTCGCTGTCTGTCTGTCTGTCTGTCTGTCTGTCTGTCTGTCTGTCTGTCTGTCTGTCTGTCTGTCTGTCTGTCTGTCTGTCTGTCTGTCTCCAGGCTGTATCTCATAAACCGTGATAGCTAGAAAGCTGAAATTTTCACAAATGATGTATTTCCGTTGCCGCTATAACAACAAATACTAAAAATTAAAAAATAATTAATATTAAGGGGGGTCCCCATACAATAAACGTGTTTTTTTCGTATTTTTTTGCTCAATATTAAAAACGGTAACAGGTAGACGCTTCAAATTTTCACAGAATATTTACTTGTATATTACCTTTCAAAATAAATAATTAAATAACAATAAAGTAAATATTAAAGGGGGGCTCCCATACAACAAACGTAATTTTTAAGCAATTTTTACTCGATCTCAATTAAAAGGTAGAAACTTGAATATTTGTAAGTAAATATTTAGAATTATATTAACTATAAAAATAAATACTTAATCTAATACATAAAAACTCACAAAATGAAAATAATCCGTGCATCTAAACGCGGTGCGAGCGCCGCGCCGCGCGGGTAGCGGGGGAGGTAACATCACGGAGCGAGCCATAGCCGCGCGTATTCGCGGTAGCGTCGTCATGCTGCCCGGATGTGTATCGAAAACCTACCTATAAGTTTGCAATTTACTACTTGGAATTTCGTTGATTTCTCGTTATTTTATAAACAGAACTAAACTTTGTAGTATTATAGATGATAGTACGGAACCCTTCGTGCGCGAGTCCGACTCGCACTTGGCCGATTTTTATAATTTATGGTCGAAATAAATGAATTTGGAATTTCAATGTAGCTTTAGATGAACTAAGCGTAAATTGTATAAAAATCGACACCTTTTATAATTCAAATAAAACTAATAATAAGATTTCGGCAATTGGAGAAGACAAATCAAATTGCGGCAGCAGCGTTGAATGTTTATTGTGTTTGCATTAAAATTTACAAACACATAAAAGTTATTAACCTTAAAGTGTTTATAAAATACAACAATGATAACCTTATCAAATTATCAGGTACCTAAGTGAGGCATGCACAAAGTTGCACACTATATGCACTACCGTTACATGCCTTACAAGATAATTGCACTAACCCAATTTGCGTTTAAAGCTAGCTCCACATATTGGACGAGCGTGTTGAGCCAATGTGTTGGGCTCAGCTAAAGTGTAAGGTCCTAAAGTTCTTCCCTGACATTGGATCGTTACAATTGTATATATTGGCGATTTAGTATATATACGAAACTATTATTATTTATTGGCTGGCTACTCCGGCCAGAGTTGGTCACCATTTTTTAAAGGCACACAAGTTGGCCCAATATGCAAGTCAAGTAAGTACGTTGGTCGAATGTGTAAAAGCACCACAGTGTAGCGTCCGCTTGATAACACATTCTAGAACTATGTCACTAGAGTATAGATAGAGAACCTACAGAGAAATGCACTCTAGTCGACACAATTATCATATCTATCCAAATATAAGCACGAGTACCTAGTAAGTAAACTGACGTCGTTGCAAGCTTTCTCGTTACCATCTAAGTCTGTGTAATGATCTAAGAGACCGTGCTTACCGATTTCTTCGGATATATTTTAAATGTAAAAAATATTTCTGCTTTGCGCTTCCTATCATGTTCAATAAATTGGTGCGTTAGTGATCGCTTGCATGCGTTTTTAAGAGGCTTAAGTGTTAGTAGAGATGTAAATATGACGCTTACGTTTTCTAGGTAGAGTTTCTAACTTAATGGTCTTCTGTTAGCATTTCAAATGATTATATTTGGTTGGTTGGTTATAAATGATTAATTTGTACAGCATAAGGGTATAATTCCCAGCCACCATCCCGTCGCTTAACATCAGGCGAGTTGGTGGTCAATCGTAGATCTATCTTGTATTAAAAAAAAAACTGGCACTAAATGAAGTGATTTTATGTAGGTATAGTTTTTTATTGATCTACATATTTTGACTTTTGAGAAACTTAACGAACTGAGAAGCTAATATAAAACGAGAATAAATCAGCTTTGCAATAATTGCAATATTACACAAAAAGATGCATGCAAACTGTTTACACTTACAAATTCTATGGTCGCCCACTGATGTCTTACAGCAATAGAAACCAGTGTCTCTATTTGTAAGATTTCTCTTGAATTTACTGTTGATGGTCGTTTCGTAGGATTATAATACCACATTGTGCTGTCATATGTAAACGAAGCCGCGGGTGGTCGCTTGTACGCGTACTTACATGAAACATATCTTAATCTTCGACCGCAGAGCTTTAAAGAATTTGAGAAATAATTCATTAGGTAGCACGATTACATGCTTGAAGATGCTTTATTAGATGAAATGAATGCCTAAGTACATGTGAAGCAGGCGTTTGTCGATATAATAGGGAAAACCTAATTTTTACATCTGTTTTATCAGATATTGATGATTTTGTCATATGATTGGACGTAAATGAGAGATAAATTTGAAGTAAAAAAAATTAAAAGTACATAAAAGAAATCCTCTTTATTAAATACTTTAAATAATAAACAAAATATATGTTAACTAACTACCGAAACTATTACATTTTTATGTGTTATTTATGTGTATATAATACATATATTGACTATTACCCATCACCTGGCAACATACAAGTAAATACATAATGCCCATCATACAAAAACCATCGAAATCCGTTAATGTTTAGGAGTAAGAATCACTTATTTTCCTGTTTCAGGGAAGAGTTGCAAAATACTCTCGACAAATATTTACTTAACAATCTCTTAAATGCAACGCAATTTAATGTTTGATTAACAATTGAGCTTCAAGTACAGCTTTCAAGATTGTAAAGGAAATGAAAGAGGAATAAATTGATCCTTCGAGCAGGTAGGTAAAGTATCCAGTTTATTTTATATTCTAGACCGGTTTAAATGACGTGGGCAGCAAACTCGAGAGATCTGGGATGAACTTACTCTGACTCAGGGGCCGATGACTCACTACTTATAGCTTGGAATTAGGAATGGTTAATATTTTAAGCTCACACGTTTCAGCTTATCTAATTGTGAGAGTTGCTTTTGTTGCTAGAAGCACTTTCGGAGATTAGTCTGTGGATAAGTGCAAGAATTTATCGAATTACATTATAATATTACCTAATACGACAAAGTCTTGTACTATATAGCTTAGAAGCTTGACAGCTTTTACTATTAGATTTTTTTTTATTAGAATATTGCTATTTTAAATATTGTGTCCATGTATTTATAAATTTCGTTCCTATGCGTGATCGCTAAAATGTATTTTTCTTTTTTAATAATTTACTGCAGAAAGGGGAAACCAACATTTACTTCCTTATTTACAATTTAAATCACTACAAGTTAAGCACCCTCAAAATCCATAGATAAGGTAGACCCTCGAACACGTAAATCCTCTTTTAAAAAATAAGATTTATCGATACAAAGGCAGGTGCCTGCGTCTGGAGTTCCATTCTTCAACGGTTTATGGTGGTGCATTATGGGTTCCAACACCCTCTTTTGTACTCTAACTGGTTGGATTATAGAGCGTTTAAGTGGTTCCATAAAATAACCGTTCACTTACAACCTGAAGAAGAAATAAATTACTTAACAGGATAATGCTTTTATATCCGGGGAATGTTTTGTACGTGTCGCGTTTTACCTTATGGGTATTTATTGGGTCATTCGTCAGAAACCAATACTCTAGGGGCCAGTTATGTGGCTGGGGTGCATAATATGACTCCGTCTCGTGTATGATTTCAAGCCTCTGGCTTACAATTTATTAGCTCTATGTGGGGTCTAGAGCAATAACCGCAGAATATTTTTTTGTTTTTCTCTCCCTTCCCGTTCATTAGTTTAATTAAAGTAACAGTTGTCGTCTTCTTTTATGGCGCTATTACATCGTCTATTACAACCAGAGCTTTATATAGATAGTGATCGATTGATATTGAAATTGTTTGTAGCTTTCGATTCAATAGTAGTTCCTCATTTAGCAACAGTTCAACAAATAACCGTTAAACTAAAAAGGACAAGAGTTCAGACTATACAGACGGGAATGCGGTCGCGGAACGAATCAAAATGTGTTTAATGGTAACGCGATATGGTGACTAATGGGTTGCGCTGCATCTTCTGTCGATTGCTGTTCGAGATTGGAACTTGTTAACGTGTAGAATAGTCTATTGTTGTTTGAATGGACAGTGTACGCACGTGCGTGAAGCAGATAGAAAATGGGACTTCTGGCGCCTAGCGGGAGAGGGACAGCTTCATAACGACGCGATGTATTGTCTTCGCTCGGTTTGGGATTTACCGTTTCTTTTGTTTTATTTTTCGGACACGCCGATTAATTTCTTTTAGCGGTCCGTTTGGGGTCGAGGTTTGCTTGCACAATCAAATCCCTTTTTGTTTTGCGGCTTTATTTTGAGATCAAGAACTTTGCGCGTTCGAGTGGAAGACTAAAATAGTCAGCGCAATCGTAATCATTCCAGTCATAAATATCCCGGCGGGGCATGTGCTTGACATTTGTTTCACATGCGTTTCCTTTGCGGGAGTTCGGCGAAGCTCTCGCAACTTCGAATGCACTTTGTGGACTTCGCAAACTTCGAAGTTGAATGTGAAGACGAAATGTTTTCGCACGTATTCACTTAGAATTTTGAGAGATAAGACATTTCTTTTTTTAGTTTTTATTTGATCGAGCCACAATTCATATTAGATCCCTTAGATAACATTTTCTTGTTTGCGAACGCAAAAACAAAATCGATGGTACCAATTCCATAAATCACGTTACATTTCGGATATTGCTACCAAAAAGGGAAAGGAACGCTTCTTGCAATCTATCGGACCAGCTGTTCTATTCATTGCCCCATGAAAAATGGTTCAGAAGCGTATCAAAGGCGGATAGCTCATGAATGGGTGTTTTATCCAACCCTTGCTGACGAGGGCAAAGCAAACATTGGTTCAGTAATAAAAATATTTGTCCAAATCGACGGGTATAAGACGGTTTTTTTGCGGAATGGATCCCGGGGCCTATTGTCATGCAGTTTTTAAACTGGGATTAAGGGAGCTAATCATAGGATGGGGTTCGATTCAATCGCTATAGATTTGTTACATTTTGGTTGCAATTTTTTTGTGGGAATTCAAACATGATTATAAACTAATTGTGTTGAGTGGATGTGTCGTGCAATTTGATAAAGACTAGGTACCGATTTCTATATTCATAAAGTTTTTTTAAATTATTTATTACGTTTAAGGTTTACGTAAAAACGAAAAATATGTCCTTAACGATCTCTTAGGTGTCGGTTTGTTTCTATTTCAAGACTCGTTTGCTCAGGCAAACGTGGAGATCTCAAGTTGCTGTAGTTTTCTCGAGTCTTGTAAAAATTATATGAACCTAAGTATCTTCTTTCTTTGAAATTGTAAGTAATTACTATAAAATTTCAAAGAAAATGTTATTATATATGTACGTGATAAATGGAAGTATTTTTGCTTAGACTTAATATTTTTTACTACTTATATTTTACTAAGTTTAAAAATAACACAACACATAATATAAGTAGGTAAAGATAATGATGTTTGAAATAGTTAGTAGTCGCATATTACTACTTAAAATTACGTTTTTTTAATGTAATACTCATGTTTCGTTTTATACCTATATGTACCTAAACAAAGCAAACAAATTTAGGTATTTACTTCAAAATTACTTAATTTCAAAATCTTTAGGCTGGATTTGTTTTGTTTGTGATATTGGCATGCTTAAAATAAAGCAAGCCAATATTTCCGAAGTCACCGTTCAAGAAATGAATTCATCAACATTTCACCTTTCAACATTGTTTGTCGTTAAACGTTAATTAAAACAGTCGAAAGCAAAATATACGTTAACAGAGCGCCCAATACCCCCATCGGCTATAAATCTTCATATTCGTACTCATTCGCAGCAAGCATTTAAAACCCTTCCCATTTGAAAAGGCACCGATGAATGGTGCCGAGTCTGCCAGTGCCGAGTCAATGGGACGTAAGAAATGGGCCAGTGACGTGAGCCACGGGCAAGTGAAACGTTGCTTCCAGTCTAATCTGAGCCTCCAGAGATTCGCTTTGAAGGTTCAGGTGCGATGCCGACGGCAGAATTAACTTTCTACTGGACCAAGGGCTGACGCGAGTGGATGCGACAGGTGGGCTTAAGTATTATCCAGGGGAATTAGTGCTGCCAATCTGGATTCGTCGTGGTTGGTCTATATTGTAATTTGAACAGGTTAGAAAATATTTTAAACGTAATGTTTTTTTTACTATATTTGAGGTTTAGTGAAATAATTATAAGATATATTGTCTGATTGATATCTTTTACAGCTGAATCTATTTGATCGCTCGAGATTTAATAAGATAATTATAATTAAAACAAGTATATAGATACTTGTTTTAATTTTATTAAACGAAAAACAGAATATCCAACTTCAGATGACCAATTTTCACAACTTATGATTTCGTTACCCTCGACACACAGTTGAGTGTACGTTTTTTATGAGAAAGGTTGTGTAAAGTCGCTGTAAAAAGTTTTAAATGCGTATTCTCTCTCGAGTCGATCTGACTCGAGTTTAAATTTTTTTACCCATCCCAAAAATGCACAACGCCGCTAAAGAAGTTTTCACTTCAATAAAATAGTTTAAAGTAAATTTAAATTTAAATTTACATTTTGTAAGCCCTAGTCGCGCTTTCATCTGAGAGGTCTAGTAACAGTGGCCGCGGTTCAAGCTCCGCTAATGAGCCAGGTGGTTCTTGCACAATGTGCTTGCCGATAATGGAGGGTGCTGTATGGGGCTGGTGTACACCTCTATATATTTATTTAAATTGGTCACGTGGCATGCCACAGCTGGTACTGGTGCGATTGCATTGCTTTCATTAAAACTAGATTTCAATTGTCAAAATAGCTATTGATATTTGGTGAGTTTCATTTTGTGTGACCGTGAATTTGTCGCACGTACAATGTAGATTTTTAATTATTTATTATCAAGCATTTTCAAAATTGCTTGTCAGCTATTTATATAGAAATATTTTTAAAAGTAATTATGTAATTGAAGTTTCCGGCAGCCTAGTGGTGAGACCGTCTGACTTGCGATCCGCAGGTCCTGGGTTCGAATCCCACGGCACGCACCTCTGTCTTTTCGAAGTTATTTGCGTATTGTTGATTGCCGCCAACTTCAAACGGTGAAAGAAAACATCGTGAGGAAACCTACATGTCTGAGAGTTCTCAATGATCTTGAAGATGTGTGATGTCTGCTAACCCGCACTTGGCCAGCGTGGCAGACTATGGCCTAACCCTTCTCACAATGAGAAGGTGGCCCGTTCCCAGCAGTTGGACAGTTTGTACAAAGAGGGCTGATAAAAAAAAAAAAAAAAAAAAGTAATATAAAGTAGTTAAGCTATATTTAGAAAGTGCTAATTAAGCCCTTTTATTTTTTATTCACGACTTTATTTACTTTAAGTGGCGCCATTCTGGAATTTAATTTGACGTCATATTATGACATATAATCCAGCGAGTGGCCAAGAGGTCAAAATGCTTCTGATTGTACGTAGTTTACCTACATAAACACGGCCAGATATCATAATAACTCTCTTTTTCAATTCATCGTATTATACTGGCATCGCAGCTCAGTTGGTAATATTCAACCTCCTTAGCTATAAGGTCATGGGTTCGATCCCCACCCAGGACGAATATTTGTGTGATGAGCAATATTGAGCATGGATGTTTGTTCTGGGTCTGGGTGTTTCTATGTATCATAAGTATGTTTTTACAAAAAAAGTATATATGTATTCTATTAGCTATCTAGTTCCCACACACGCTTTGCTTAGTTTGGGCTAGATAGTGACGTGTGAAATGTCCACCGATATTTATTTATTGTATTAGAAAAGGAAATTCAAATTCTTTTTAAGACACTACTCACCTCCTTAGTTTTATTGGCGTACACTTAGCAAGTGCCGTAGAACACAAAGCGCAGTTTGCATTCCATATTCTATTTAGAAATATATCTCGTTTCCTCGACGGCGCCATTCATTTTATAAACAGCCAGTCCTAATGCAACTTTACGAGCGGATTAGGCGACATCCCGAGAACCCCATTGATCTAAACAAGCAATCTTGAAATGTTATTACTTCCTTGTACAATTTCGCAAGTTTACCCAATAAAATGAGCGAAGGATTCCACAGGAAATGCTACTTCGCTGTATATTTAGTCAGCTAAGAATAAACATCGAGGCCCTTACCACTTGAACTTGAGTTCAGGTCGATGACCGATGCTGGCTTTGTGATAACTGTGACTACTGTCTTCTTTTTATTTTTAAGTTCATTGAAATTAGTTTGTTCGGTAGATTTATTAGTAATAAAATTTGAATGTGGGTTAAGAATTTCAAAGCTTTTTATAAGATCAGACTGAATTCATCTCGGATTGCGTTATGGTAACGTTAAACGCTGGTGTATTTATGGGCTGTAGTGGAATGGAGACGTTGTTTTCAAAACTTTGCTTCTTCATTTAAATCTTATTTTTCTTATTTTAAACTTTTTGTTTTGTAAAAAGAGTTCACAGTCTGAAATATTTCTATACTTACGTTAAAGGTGTTTTTGAAATAATTGACATTAAGAACATTAAAAACATCTCAAGTTATTTAGAATCCTTGCATTTTTTTTTAAATTATGTACCTAATTGTATAAATAAACTTAAACTACAGAACACCGTAATTTTTCGTACCTGACTCACCTTGCGGAACCTTAATTTATTTAAAAAGTCTCTCGCCCTTCTATATTTTGTAGATGTAAGTATAGGTAAACACCGTTATTAACCGATAGCTATAACAAAATCTATGTCTTCAAAATCTATGTCATTTGTTTGTATCAAGATTCCAAACAAATGACATTGTTAGGTATATTTCCATCGTAGTCTTGCATCTTACCCTGCATCGTATCCGTCATGTTCCAAGCTAGTACGCGAGTGCTCACGGATCTCTTTGAAGGTTTAATTTCCTGGTGAATGCTCCCGCTGCCGACCTACTTCTATTGATGCACCTTGAGTTTCCCTACAACTTTCAAGGATTTAGTTTCATTTTCTTATTCTTATTTTCTAGTTTCTTCGCTATCTTCATGAATTTTGATGAGTTTTTTACCTAAGATTTGACCAACAAGAGAGGTCAAATGTGGAACTTTATATCGAAAAAAATCATTGCGCTCTACTACCTATTTATATACACTGTAGTGCCACAATTTTATTATCTTATTTAAAAGCTTATATTTCAGGATAGCTACATGTATATACGTAATGTAATATCATAATGAGAATAATATGCTTTTCTTTTACTATTTATTAATATTAATATTATTATCTATTTATTTAAATTTTGAATTATATATGTTAGTACCGGCATCCGTACATTTTTTTATTTCTCCTTTAATATCTACTGATCTTGTTCGTGTTCAAAACTTGGATATTGTTTATTATTTGGATATTTATTTATTAACACAGTTTTACACTTTTTTATATTTTAATCTATAAGTAAATATTTCTTTTGTAAAATAATTGTATGTCAAAAAAATATATATATACAAAAACCAGCTTCAACTAGAATATGAATAAAATATAAAATAAAATTAGAATAAAATATTCAAACACCTGGTACTGGTTAAAAACTTAAACCTGACGTTGATAAAGTTTTACGAGACCATTTTTTGGTGTGTTCTTTCTAATAAAAGAAAAATCGTCAAACCTTAGATATTACGTAACATAACATAAATGTATAAAAAAGTTTTCGTATTGAGATGTCAAGAGACTCAAACAAGTACTTAAGCGTGAAACAATGTATGTAGGTATGATTGTAGTAGACCTAGTAGTAGTGTTCAGTGGCCATTTTATTGGATTTGCAGACTGCGACGAGGATTATGTTAATGCAATACAAGCGTGCTGTGTCGAAGTATTCAGTCGCAGTGATGTCATAAAAAGCCGATTCGGATTCAGATCTTGGTTCGAAATTCAGCTTTTTTTCGGTCATGCTTTTGTAATTGATCGTTAGAATTTATCGAAACTGACAAGTTATACCTTTTTATGATAAAGTTTTTTACTTTTGTCAGATTTTGCTGATTCTTAAATAAATAAAAAGTAAATAACCAATAGCTCTTTCAATACTTGGGTCTAGTCAAGTCTAGACAAGTTTTTTTATACACATTTCTTTTAGGTCTCTGGTCTTTATGATTAGAAATGAAATAATAAATCGTAATTCTTGCATGAGAGCCATATTTATATAATATTGGTATACTGTTTATTTACTATAGAACTGATATAATAAGCTAGCATTCTACACAAAAAAATAACTGAAAATAACCAATTCCAACTGGCAGGCACCAGAAAGAAACGAACATATTCATTTTATTGTAGGCGGTCAAAAGCTTAGGCGTTATTGAATTTTCAAAGAACTTTTCAATTGCTTTTCTAATAAATAAAAAATTGAAACGTTTTACAATGTGAACATATCGTGAAACACACACACTCACACCCATAAAAATATAGCTGAATCGAGAATTTTATTTTTTGAAGTTTGTTTAAAATAGAAAGTAGTTTTCAGTAAACGTCACAAACACATATAGAACAGTCCCATTAGCTGCTGACAAACATGTTCCAAATTTAAAGTACCAAATTAGTTTTCGGTTTGAAGTTTTCGGCATCGCGTTTCGGCCCAGTTTTCGGCCAACCCTATTCTATAATGTATCGATTACTCTATATTGGGTACGTCTGCGATGTCTCGTCGGTAAAACGATGTCTTCCGCTGCGCTCGCTCGTTACGGTTCATTGTACGGCTGTTGTATAAGCTCACCTAATTTTGAATATAAATTAGTGTTTGAATATGAGATATTTCTGGTCGACAATTGATTCAGAAGCTTTATGTATTTGCTTCTATAATTCTGACATTGATCGTTTGTGGTGAAGTTAAGAGGTTGGCTTACGATTAGGTACGCAGTAAACTAAACTCGATAGAAGAATGGCCTAGATGGAAAGTACACAGTATATATATAAGTACAGTCTGAAGTACATTTTCCGAAATGTGTCCGATAAAACTACGAATACTCTCTACATTATCTCAGCTTTAATAAATCTACTGCTAGACATAGGCCTCCCCCATGGATTTCCAAAAATACCGATTGGAAGCGGCTTGGAGACAAGGCTTCGATGGCGTCTTCCTGCCACGAGATCATCTGTCCTTCTCGTGGTCGGTGTCCCTACGCTGCGTTTGCTGTTGCGTGGTATCCACTCGAGAATTTTTTGACCATATCGATCATCAGTTCTACGTGCTATGTACCCTGCCCACTGCAACTTTGACTTGCTAATCCGCTGTGCTATATAGGTGACTTTCGTGCGTCTACGGATCTTTTCATTTCTGAATCGATCTCACAGAGAGACTCTGAGCATAGCCTTATCCATAGCTCGCTGCGTGATCTTGAGCTTCATTATAACACAATATGTATGTATGTACATATGTACGTATGACACAATTCTTTATTCAATAACATACACGACAGAATGCAATAAGAGAAAGTACACAATTCAAATACATATTAATAAGCTGTATCTGTGTCTGTAATTATATTATTTAATATGTACTGTTTACAACAACCTCCTTTTAAAATTGCCAGATTTCCTATTCACCCTACGGTTGTCTGGAAGAAATCTCTATGCGATAAGGTCGTCTTTGTCCTTTCATTTACGATTATAATCTATATTTAAGTTACTCTGTATGGATGTACAATAAAGTTATTCTATTCTAAGGTCCATAGTGAGTGACCACGTTTCAGTGCCGTATGTTATCATTGGTAACACAGACTGGTCGTAAATTTTCGACTTAAGGTACAGCAATTATTACTTATTTAAATTTACGTAAGAGTTAACCATCTTTTCTTTTGTCCAGTCCTCCACGATCGCGGACAAAGTATTGGCTGTTCACTATTTAGATTATTTACGAGGCTAAAAACAAAGGCTTTCGAAGTGTTCCATCGGGTTTCTTTTACAAATGTGCTGATAAATGATTCAATGCAGTTGCTATCTGCCTGGTTTGCGATCGGCCTCCTACTGATCAATAGGCTAGGAATAATTCAGCAGTACGGCTTGAACATAAACGTGTTTAAAGAATAAGTAAAAAGATGAATGTAGCCAGTGCACAGGGAACGTTTAGTTATGTTTCTGTTCGTATATCATGCAAAAAGAAATTGGAATCCTTCGTGTGTCAGTTTCTGTTATTTACATATTTTAAACTTACTCTGAATTATGTTTAAAGTACTTATTATTCTTAAGAGCGTAGTTGTCTCGGTAATTTTCGCCAGTATATTATGCGTTTTTTCATAGAACAGGCGAAAGCTGTAGATTCAAGTTATTTTAGTAATAAGAACAACTAAGCCAGACCAAGAACTCTGACTGAACTAGCCATAGCCACTAGTCATAATAAAATCGTAAGAAAGAACTTTGTACCCAGTCACAAATTGTTTCAAATGATTTGAATCAATTGGTTGCAGCTGACCTGAAACAATGTATTCAGTTTGATCCTACTTAGTGGACAATCTAGAGACCTTTCAAGTTACAGTCAGTTCATAAACTAGTGTCAATGTTTGGAATGGACATGATGAAACGTGGTGTACTGGAAATTGTAGAGCTTAAGAAAAGTGTTGTAATGCAAACTATTCAGAGTAAATTTCGCGTTTTTCATACAATAGGAGAACTACCAACTTTACTGAACTACTTACTTTTCTACTCTTAACTGTTATCCAAATTCGATGATTCTTTTTTGTATGGTTGTAACCAATAATGGTTACACGGTTTGCTTAATCCAATTTTTTTACTAAAATTATTTAATTGTAATATAGAAGTATTAAAACAAAACTTTTAATTTAAAAAATGCGGAATTATAACGAAATATGAAATAAAATCAAACCGTTAACCGTAGATGAATAGACATTATGATTTAATACAAATTAAAAAATAATAATTGAAATCGGTTTATACTAAGGGGTATGAAACAGTTTTTTCCTATTTGTATTGGAGATCGTGCAACAACATTTCTATGGGGTCTTAATAACTCCTTTGTCTGGCGCATAGCAACATTAATACATATAATAAAACTTTAACGGGTCAAAATCTGTACATTCAATATTTTAGAAACATTTTCAACTTTTTGTCTGTCTGTCTGTCTGTACGGTGTGTCCGATGGACGCCAAAACTACTGGACGGATTTGGACGAAATTTGGCAGGATTACTACTTATGCTTTGTAGAAGGATCTAGCATACGTTTTATCCCGAAAACTTTTACAGTTCCTGTGGGATATACTAAAAAATAACAACATAATCCATCACCACGCGAGTGAAACCGCGGGGCGCAGCTAGTGATAATATAAAATTACTAAAATTACTTACCGAAAATCTGGTATGCATTTTTGATGAAAGTATTACAAACACTTCTACAAAAATCATTTTGATTTAAACAGTATTCACTTTGTAAATGGATTCAAGTACTTTTAATTTCAAATCCATGTTTATATGTATAAGAACTATCAAAAGTACATTTTGCTGAAAGTTTATAATGAGACCAGTATTATTGCCAAAGATAATACTAATAATCTACATGTTTTTATATTGTACGTCTTTAGCACTGTAAAGTATTAATTTAAACGTCAGCGCCGTTATATAAAATTCAGCTGCATGACGTGAACGTAACGTGTACGCGGTAATATTAGACTCTAAAGATGTAACTTAAGGCGAGCCTTCCCCAGAACTGTAGGTATTTTACTCAGTCCCTCAGTCCGCACTTCTTGTGCGTGGTGTTTTCATGTACGTAGCACAAAAGTTTGTACGACGCCGACGCGCTGCGCGCCGCGGGATGGTTGCTCGAAAACAAAATTATAGTAAAAT
This sequence comes from Lycia hirtaria, assembly GCA_947563715.1. Lineage (NCBI taxonomy): Eukaryota > Metazoa > Arthropoda > Insecta > Lepidoptera > Geometridae > Lycia > Lycia hirtaria. The sequence goes on from OX387384.1 coordinate 10,927,735, forward strand.
AAATTACTATAAAATAGTGCACTAAGCGTATCAAAAATGTATACTAATAGCATGCTAAAAAAAATTAGTTAATAGCTACTTAACATGATAACTTTGGTGTTGGTGGCTTTAAACAATTTGGAGCTCTATTTAAACAATAATAAAATAAAGCTATCGAGACTTTTTTCAGCAAACGTGCTTTTGTATTAAGATAACCCTAGCCAACAGACTAACATTTTACATACTAAAAATATAAGCTTGAACTAATAGTAAAAGTATTTTTTGTAAATTATCTAAAAGCGGTTTTTAGGGTTCCGTATCTCAAAAGGAAAAAAGGAACCCTTTTAGGATCACTTTGTTGTCCGTCTGTCTGTCCCTCTGGGTGTCAAGATCTTTATCTCCGGAACGCGTGAAGGTATCGAGTTGAAATTAAAACCATATACGCAGATCCATAGTCTGTTGCTGCAAAAAAAATAAACATATTTCTCAGTTTTCGTAAAAAACGCACATTTCGACACTCACAAGGGAATCAAAACCTATGGGGTACTTTCCGTTGAGTTAGAACTATGAAATTTGGCAAGAAGCATTGTGTTATAGTACGCATATAGGAAAAAATCCGAAAACTGGTCATTTTTAATTTAATCTCAAAAAATAGGGTCTTTATGCAAGGTACCATATGAAATAGCTTAATAATCACAAGCTAAAATAGGTTTTTAAATATTTTTACAATGTATATTTTTCGATTTATGTAGGGAAAATATAAAAAAAAAATATAATTTCCCCCTTTTATCTACTAGTTTGTACGGAACCCTCGGTGGGTGAGTCTAACTCGCTCTTACCCGGTTTTTTTGCTGCTTTTGCGGGTAAGCGTGGCCTTAAAGTTTGATTGTAGAACATTCACGGCACGTTCACGTTACGTGGCTGATGTTTATATCAAATTAAGGCCCAGGTCTAAAAAATATCTAAAATATGCGCGATATATTATTCAAATCTGGTTTAATTACTATTTGCAAGACTGAAATGTCAAGTCGACCCACCAAAAGCGTCCATCAGATACCAAAGACAACTAATCAAGAGATCAACATATCCAAGTTATACTAATCCTGTGTCTCCATGGAAGTGTGGCCGTAAGTCAGCCGAGAGAACTTGGGAACTTTCCTACTGCTTCATCAATTATGACCGGCATTAATATAGGTTGTAACACCGCGGGCGATGGGGATTTGTCGACTGCTATGTTTAATTTATATTGTTTTGCTGTATAAATATTTTATGAGGTACTATAAAATATAATTACTTTGAAATTCTCTAATTCCCCGATCTTTGAAGTATTATGTTTCATTTTAGGATATTTGACGATTAATATAACCTAGTGTTTATCTATTATTAATATTACTAGCTATTATAATCTAGCTATTAACAATATAATCGTTTTAATAACTTTAGACAAAGTATCGATTCAATGTGGCTACGAACAATTTAAGCCAATCAGCAATTAATGAAATATGTATACATAGCACTTAGTTCCTAAAGGACGAAAGTCTGAACTGATTTGAACCCAGATCTCTGGATCCGAACACAAATTAGTCTGTTGAAGCTTCATAAAAATAAATTGTGAATAATACAAACTGTCCTAAAAACTCCTTTCGAAGAAACAATTGTGACCTGAACGCTGGCAGTATTGACACTGAATGACAATGATAGGTTTTTGTAAGAGTAAATGCCAGTATTCTGGCTAAATGTCACCTACATCTAACGTCTGGCTAGATCCCTACACAATTACAAGGCCCTTATGTTTTTGTCTGGCCACTTTCTTCAGAAGAAAAACACCACACAGACCGCTGATACCGACTTTTATTAAAGTTATTGTACTCGCCCGCTGTCATATCGTTACTGATGTAGTTTTTTTACGACACATGTCATTCGTAATTGCCAAGGAGCGGTAGATCTCCCAAGGGTAGCTCGAAGACCTGCTGCGCGATTATGGCTCTTATTTTTATGGACTTAATAACGTAATTTGAGTTGTTTTATGTACTTAGAAGAAGTGGCGTGGAAAATGTAAGAGGTCTTGTTAATTTCGTTTACTGTAGCACGTTCGTCAATATACTCGTGCAAAGGGTCCCTTGTAACTTAGAGGCCTTCTTTATTAACTTGATGTGATGTGCCGAAAATGAGTGTAAGTAATACATAGGATCTACCTGTTAAAATTGTGTATATGAACAGCGAAAACGGATTGAAGAGTTATTGAAATAAGTAATTTGTTCAAAGAGTTATATATGCGTATGTTGTAGAATTTTTTGGGTCAGGATAGGATCTTATCCAATATGTTAGTTAGTTTTGATTTGTATAAAATATTGAAATAAAATAAAATTAAACATAACTCTCCTCATAGATTTATGTTGAAGAGTTATTGATAACAGACTTCGATAAATAAGGTTATCAATATAATTTTTATCTTTGTTACCGCATAATTCCGTCGTTAATAAACATTTGAAAAAAAAATTTTTTGTTTTAAAGGATATTCTTTTATTTTATACCGATCCGATTTATTTTATCCATCTAGTTCCATAGTACAAGCTTTGCTTAGTTTGGGCTAGATGGCGTTGTGTGAAATGTCCACAAATATAAAATATAATATAAATATTTATTAAAATCAGTTAGTAGTTTAAATTTTAAAACAAAGTTGCGCATTTTTAACCCCCAATCCAAAAAGAGGGGCGTTAAAAGTTTGGCGTGTGTATCTGTGGCTTACATCGGTGGTCCCATATAAAATTGTTATCAAAATCAGTTCAGTACTTTGGTTTTTAAAACATAATTATTTGAAAATATGTATATATCATCCAAGTAAACGAAATAGCGTATTATAAAGTCGGTCATTTAAGTTTTTTAAACTATAATTAAGTATTTAAAACTATGACAAACAAATCAACGTTATGTAAGTTTCACCTACCTGCCTAGAAAACAGAAAAATAAAACCAGACAAGTGCGAGTCAGACTCGCCCACCGAACAAACATCCCGTACAAACCAAATAAAAGGGGAAATCATTTTTTTTTATGTTTTCCTTCATAAACCGAAAAATATACATCGTAAAAATATTTAACACATTTCTTGCTCACCACTCGGATCCGAGTGGAGCGGGGCTATAGTACCTTCCACTTGGATCCGAGCAAGCGTCCCGTTCATTTTGTAGTAGTCAGTAAACCGCCGGCGTTTGAGGTTTGAGGCAGTCATGAGTCAACGTTGCTTTGCGCGGCTACTCTGTACTTAATCAAAATTCGCCTAAAAAGTTTTGGTTCCCAGCTGAAGTGAAGCGAAGAATGTGTTAGAAAACTGTTTTAGTTTATGCTAATTTTCATATGATACCCCACATGATACGGTTAATTCACTTTAAAATTTGGGCCCTCATTCCTTGACACTATTTTTTGTGATTAAATAAAAAATGACCAGTTTTCGGATTTTTTCCTATATGTGTACTCTAACACAATCCTTCTTGCCAAATTTCAGAGTTCTAGGTCAACGAGAAGTACCCCATAGGTTTTGATTCCTCTGTGCGTGTCGAAATGTGCGTTTTTTACGACATATTCGGCTTTAAATTTTTTTTACGAAAACTGAGAAATTTTATTTTTCTTTCTGCAGCAAGATACTATGGATCTGCGTATATGGTTTTAATTTCAACTCGATACCTTCAAGCGTTTCCGAGATAAAGGTCTTGACACCCGGACGGACGGACAGACGGACAGACGGACAGACGGACAACAAAGTGATCCTATAAGGGTTCCGTTTTTTCCTATTGAGGTACGGAACCCTAAAAACTGGGCAAAAAGACTTCAAATTTGTTTTGTCGAAACAACAGATTTATCAGAAAAAAAAAACAGTAACAAAAATTCACTATCTCACTGGCTTGGCACTCAAAACTGTGTCATTGCACAAGTGTCGGAAAAAACTATCGAATTGAAAAAATCAAGTCTCCAGTTTTTATTAAAAGCGAGCGCGGTCGTCGCTCCCTCCATTCCATGTGCCAAACAGCTGCGCCGACAGTTTTTTTAACACCAACTTTTGACCCCACTTCGCTACGATCATTCATGTGGGAATTGAACTTTACATTTTTTATCCCTTCAACTTTTAACCCAATTTTAAAGCAGGAAGGTTGTTATTCGCTTAGCTGTAATAAATCTAATTTGACGCAAGCACTATTATTATTGGTGGAAATTAATTGCTGTATGTCATTTAAGAAATTACGAAGTATGCTAGATATTGAAGTTGTGTTTTTATTAATTACTTTAGTTGCCGACTGGCTAAAAGTTGGCCATGTCATACTTTTGTATGAGTCCATATTTGATTATAAGTGGATATAGTACTGTTTATTCCATGTTCCATTTTCTTGATGTTGATTCACTGTTGTGGTATACGATGGAGCGCGCTTTTTACAGATTTGAAAAATTATTTTTTGTTTGAAAGGATATACTTTCAGATTGGTGCCATAGAAATCTAATCAAAATAGGTTCATTAGTTTGGTTTTAAAATCAAAATTTCATATTTTGAAGTCGGTTTTCAGTTGTTTAAACTAAAATTATCTAAAAGTTATCTATACAAAACATACAACTGTAGGTATACACGATTTGTCGTCTTTCAAACTGCAACTTCCGCTTATGATCATATGGTTTTTGAGTGTACGTTTTTACGAGGAAGTATGCGCAAAGCGTCTGTGTAATTTATTTGAATGAACATAAACAATGTTCAAACAATATTCTAAACAAGAATATCTTTGTAAAATCACTTATTTGTTACGAGAAAGTACATTGAAGGTAAGAAAAAAAGGAATTTTAATTTTTTAATTTTTGCGAGACTTTTATTATTATGGTTACCAAAAATAGTAGCAGAAACAGGAGTGAAAATGAATCTAATATCTATATAAAACACGTACGCACGCTTGAAACACATAATTCTCCTGCTTTCGCAGTCGTGTAAAAACTGGTAACATTTTAAGCAGACTGTTTGGATGCATATTTATCGTGCAAGGTGTACTCTATTGTGAGTGCATCTCTCTAAAATGTGTCATGGGTTATGTCATGGGCTCTGATTCCGTATGACCGGACCGCGGCCGCGTATGTGAATGTGACATGGATGCGTTGACAATGAAAACTTTAAAATTTATGACACTATTTATATTTAGTCTAAATTGTATCGTTTAATTACTCAAGTCAATTTCAAGTAACGCGGCCAATGGTCATCCCAGCCTGGGCATGTACTTTGTTTTGTAATTTATATTTACACCTTAAAATATTTCTCAAATTGTGTACACAATATAAAAAAAACAAACAGGCAATTACATGTTTTTTTTTGTTGCGAAACATAAAATGTCTTTGCTATTTGACAAATCGTGGTATTTATGTGAAGGAAAGAAACGATGAAAAACTTGGAGAATTGTTTTAAAGCACTCCCTTTTTATAATTTCGATATCGTGTTCCCGTTCGTGGGTTCCCAGAAATATGGCCTAGATAAATTTAGAAAGTTCGAAAAAAAGTTACGTAAACAAGTTAGGAACTCGCAGGAAGGTTTCCGAAACGAATCGGTAATTAGGCACACAACTTTACTTTAACTTTTGTTTGCTTCCCGGGATTTTACATCTATTGAATAGTTTGCTAAGTTTAATAGTTTAGTATGCTATTTACGCGTTTCTACCGTTTTAATGTTCATATAGAATAGAATAGATATGAAATGAAAACAAAAATCATTGGAATTAGACAATCTTGTAATGAAATATCACTACATTCATACATAGAATAAAAACCGGACAAGTGCGAGTCGGACTCACGCACGAAGTGTACACGAAGTGTTCCTTACCATTATCTATAAAAACGGCAAAAAATCACGTTTGTTGTATGGGAGCCCCCTGTAAATATTAATTTTGCTTCAATTTAATTATTTATTTTTAAAGTGAATAATATTTATAACTCAATGTTCTGTGAATATTTCAACCGTCTACCTGTTGCCGTTATGAATATCGAGCAAAAACAAGCAAAAAATCACGTTTGTTGTATGGGAGCCCTCTCACATATTTATTTTATTCTGTTTTTTAGTATTTGTTGTTATTGCGGCAACAGAAATACATCATCTGTGAAAATTTCAACTGTCTAACTATCACGGTTCATGAGATACAGCCTGGTGACAGACGGACGGACAGACAGACAGACAGACAGCGGAGTCTTAGTAATAGGGTCCCGTTTTACCCTTTGGCTACTTAACCCTAAAAATACTGAATTTTTAATTAAGTAGTTTGCGTTAATATTTCGGAGGCTCGTGCACTATTTCATACAAGTAGGTACGTTTAAACGAAACCATCTAAAGTGATTTTAGCTACTTTATGCCTTACTACTGAACATAATTAGGTAGCAATATGAGTTGCAGTCCTAAGACAAAACAATCGACATTGAATACCATAATTATGCCACCTTATAATAGAAATGTTTCAATTGATCCAAACAGTGCGGCATCGACAGTATTCGCAATGTCACATCTCACTTAAAGTCCCTTTTTTGTGCCATCAAGACTATCTCGGTCCCTTTCTCTCTTATTATAAAAGACATAAGTGTAAGAGAGACAAAGTCCAGTGTATGAGAATTGGATGGGTGAGTATTTGTCACAGTGATAATTACTTGAGAGATCTTAATTACCCCCATCCGGGGTTTGATTGGATCCCATTGTTTGCGTTCTGGCACTAACGGGATAAATGCAACTGCAGTTAGTCATCCCGCAACTGTGTGATAATTTGCCCCTTGTCTTGGTTCTGGTTCCTAGACAGTTTCTAGGTTACAAGATAGATAATTATAGCTTAGATTGTACTATTATATAATCTAAGGATTATAGATAAACAAACTGAAAAAAAAATACTTTAAAATACACAATATCCTTTATTTGGACATATGTTTTTCAGTTGTTTTGTTTTTGAAATCAAAGTACTTAACCGATTTGGTTTGGTTATTTATATGGTGCATTATATGTACATATAAGCACCTCTGAAGAATGACTTATCAAATAAAAAATCAACAAAATCAATTCACAATTTGCGAAATAATCGCATATCAAACATACAAAAATAAATACAGTCGTATTGAAAATCTCATTCTTTTCGGAAGTCAGTTAAAAATAAAAAATATTCGAAGATTTCTTGATTAACTTACGCAATTTGTTTATATATGGATAACATATTTTTACAGATTACAGATAATTTATTTCTATAAATGACCTAAATAACTAAAAATATTATTATAAATAAAAAACATATTACAGATAAAAAACAGAACTCAGGTCACAGTCCCAAGGCAACGTTCCCAAAAGGCTGGCGACATTGCCTCGTTGGATAGCAATGCTAATCCGCTGACCGAGGTAAGCGCCAGCCCTTTGGTCATTTGTTCTCTCTATCAGTCGCATAGCAATTTCATTATAAAGCTGCCACGCACTTGGACCCCATGGACCTAAAGTTTCCACACCAAAAGGCAGAAATATGTAACCATTGCCAAGAGATTCATATTTCCGCCTTTTGTTGGATTCAGCAGTTGCCGCCGCCGCTCCTGCGACCTTGCAAGTAGAGGTTATGTGGGACACCGCTAGTGTGTCAACGCAAGTGGCATCCCAAACTAGAGGCCTTCCACGGCTCCATGGAATTAATGTCACTTACTATAATTACTATAAATTATCTTTAAGCCAGTTGAAAATGAAAATGAAACTTTACAGAAACCTAAAAAGTAATTGTTTTTCTACGAAAATATATACTTTCTACACATGTAGCAAACAAATTTTGAAACCATTGACCTAATATTATGTACTACGTATTAGCTCGATGTTTGAAACAGTTTTTGTTTCCTAGTAGATTGTCATCAAAGTTAGTGTACTTGTGAGCTAAGCGTGGATCTAAAAATGTTTTTACAACAAAAGAAAAAGGTCAACAATTGCATTACTTTATATGTTTGTTACCTCATAACTCTGCCGTTAATAAACCTATACGTTCAGATTGGTCCCATAGAAACTTCATCAAAATCATTTCATTAGTTTGGTTTTGAAAACAAAATTGCGCAATTTTGAAGTCGGTTTTTCAATTTTTCAAACTATAATTGTTTTAGTCTCTATAGCACCAAGTCAGCTTCAAATTAAAAATCCATTTGAAATTTAAAGATTGATTTGTACGATTTCGGGTAATTCTCAATAATCAACCGTGAAATTACAAAGGAAAAATAATTACAAAGGCCTAGTCATTCATAAAGAAAATTAAATAATTAGAAAGAGGTCTCACATTGTCGATGTTAGCAATCAATACTTTATGCTGATGTAGTTGGGAGTTCTAGACGCACTTGATTATACGGCGTAGATAAACATGCTTGCAACCTATAGTTAGTGCGTCATTCAGGAATGACGTACTGCATATCCTGTCATCAAGCTGTACAATATGCGATTTGTGTCTTTATTAGGATGATAAGTGAAGTATGAAAGAATATAGTAGTACCATTTCATAAACTACCTACCCGTTCTAAGAGAAAGTATTGTGGACCTTAGAGTAAGTCCATTAAACCATCGATTTCAATTTTGATCCCAATTTAGTTTTTGTAGAAACCGTTTAATATTAATACCTACACACGAAACACGAAAAAGCGTCACCGTTTCATAGTGGATATTCCAAAAATACGAACGAAACGCTTTAGTTCCACTTTCATCGGGCGGACTGCTAGAATGTGGAATACGCTTCCTGAGAGGGATATTTCCCGGTAGATATAATCTGGGGGTCTTAAAATCGCGAGTGAATTGGTTTCTTCTAGGTAAGCGCGCTCCATCGTAGACCGCAACGTCGCTTAACATCAGGCGAGTTGGCGGTCAATCACAAACCTATTTCTACATAAAAAAGTACCTACTTAAAAAAGAAGGAGGGTTACAATTCAGCAGCATTTTTTTTTTATTACTGCATAACTCCGTCATTAACTGATTTCAAACTAATTATTATTTTAACTGATTATTTTTTTATTTGATAGCATATACTTTCAGATTGGTCTCATATACATAAATTTTAATAAAATCAGTCCAGTGTTTTTGAACCAAAATTGCGCATTGAAGTCTGTTTTTCATTGAAATGAAACACAATTTAACGGATTTATCTCGTACATTTTACATAATGATATGCAAATCAGTAATAATCGTGATAACCTTAGAAAACATTATCTGTTATTCTTATTCTTATTCGAGATGGGGGCGATAAGTCCTGCACTGACGTCCCGCTTGGGGTGTATTGTGCATTTCCCCCCGCCAGCGTCTACCCAAGCCAGCCTAGCTCACATTATCTGTTTTTGAGTTATTAAACTATGACTATACTTACTAGGACGCGGTGGGAACTCGGAAGCAAAGCTCGTAAAAAATGATACAAGGTTATACACTACAAATATAATTAAATACTTATATATACATACGTAAAATAAATAAAGCTGTTTTTGCATTGACATCAAAAGCTTATGCAGCCTGTTTCCAGTAAGGCTGACTAACCCTTACGTTTGAAGTATCTCAAACGCCTGCCGACCCTGTTTTGGATTGTCCTCTACACAGGAATTGCTTACATCAGTTTTTTATAGCACAGTAAAATCATGCAATCCTTGGCTCTGCCTATAAATATACTGGCACAAAAGTCACATTTTCTTGAAAATTCGTGAAGTCAGCTCAAAAAACACAATGGCCCCGGGCAGACAATACGTCCCTTGCAGGATCAGATCACTCTTCGCCCCTTAAAAATAAAGAATCGGTGGATTCGGAGATATGCCACTATTATGTTATTCTCAAGTCAAGAAAGATATTTTCTTTTTGATATGAAATTGCTTTTTATTGCGAGTATTAGTACTTACTCGTAATGATAATTATTTGGTAAAAATAAAACATATGGTATATCGAGACGAAAAGCGCGCATGACATTGCCGGTATTTATGATTAAAAGAGAATGAAATTCATTTCTAGTCCTATAATTTTACGATTTCTATCAATTTCTATATTATAGGAACCATGAACGACTAGGTTTGTGGTTTTGCTCTGTTCTTCTCATCTCAATAATACATATTATAGTTTCAAAAGTTTGCTTATGAGTTTGTTTGTTGCTACTTTTCCCCGTTAAACAGCTAAAAGGATTTGGTGAAATATATTGGTATGGAGGTAGATTGTACCATGGATTAACAGAGTACATTATATCCAGAAAAAATAATAAAAGTTTCCTAGACATATAATGTGAAATTGAACTGGGATCAGCTAGTTTTATTATATATCCCAAAACATAAAAAGCATAAAACAAAATTTTACAGTACATATTTAAAACATTTTTTTCTATACTCATGAAAAGTATAAGATGTCTGGCAACAAATTGGCTCCCCGATCTTTAATTCCCCACTTTCACGATTCATTTTGAAACTATCAATTTTCTCCCAAGTTTTGCACAATCACCACCTTTATGACAAGCTCAATCCATAATAACGATCTAATAATCCTTCCCAACTTTCCTGCCAACTATGAATGAAGTTACTTGGTTCTTGGAACATTCCGAACGTCGCAAGCCACCAGTTCCGCCACTTTTGCTTTCTCGATGAGGTATTCAGAAAATTTAATTTCCGCAGATAGATGGAACAATTTCGCTCCAATGCGGTGCCCGCCTGTAATTGGGTCAGATCGACCGACAATCGACTGTGACAATATTATTTCTGGATATCTTATTATATTTCATTCAGCCTTTAGAACTCGTATAAAACAAACGACATTTTGTTGTTTGTGAAAGTTTTTTTTAATGTGAATCTATTGGCGCCTTGGCCTTGGCAATAAAACTATCTTTTATACTATGACAAAAAATAGCGTGACTCTCTTTCACGCCGTCACGTCCCCATATACTTTACCATTCTCTACTCCTTTTTGTGTGCGTGCGGGTTTTCTATGTCAACACTTTTTTTTTCTGAAGTCCATCTAGAAAATTACTAAAACTAGACAGTGTGTATTACCGTGTTCTGGATTAAAATACAATGCGAATCCAGCGAATCTGAGCATAATGTGATTAAATATTTAATATCTTAGGGTGATGAGCGTAAATAAATAAATAAATATTTGTGGACATTTCACACAACACCATCTGGCCCAAACTAAGCAAAGCTTGTACTATGGAACTAGATGGCTGATAGAATACGTATATACTTTTTTTTGTAAATATATACATATGATACATAGAAACTCCCGTAGAGCATTGCTAATTTGCTACACAGTGTTTGTTTTGAACTGCAAAGTATTACATGGCATTAGATTTTTATACTGATGCTTAAAATCTCACAAAGCGACTTGCTTGTCTTGTCACTCAGTTGGACGAATCAAAATCGGATCCCGTGACTATCTCACGGTTTTCGTTTGACTTTGAAGGTTTTCGAATATTTATGAGGGAAGTCAAGGCTCGTTTAGTACAGAATCCACTTGGGGTGCAGGTAAATCCAAGATGAAAATATGTAGGGGCATTCCGTTTCATCGCCTCCCTTTTGTCGCAAGCTTATTGAAATTTATCACAATCTCATGCCCTTCTATAGTTTTATAGTGAAAATAAATTATAATATAACTGTAAAAAAATCTAAGTAATAAAAACAAACTTTCCATTCACTTTAAAATATCCTGTCATCATGTGAATTTTAGTGCTGCTGCATTGTTACAAAAATGTTGGGAATCCATGGGGAAAATGGATTTTCAAAAGGACCAGTTTGAAGCAACTTGCATACAACGTCTTCCTGCCACTTATCTAAATAGCCATCTGTCTACCTTGTGGCTGGTCTTTAATGCTGCGCTTGTCGGTGCGTTGTCTCTACTCGAGAACTTTTCGGCCCTATCGGCCTTTATTTCTGCGTGCTATGTGCCCTACAAACTGCCACTTCAACTTGATAATCCGCTGAGCTATTTATGTAACAGTCGATGTCGGTGAACTTATAAAAGGTTGTAATTAGTGTAACTACAACAAAATCAATTGAAATTCGTCCACAAATCGTTTAACACCAATTGAATACAATTCGTTAATTATAAACAGACAAAACAAGGCAATCAATCACTTCGCACGTCTTAGTTTTGCCGAGTAATTAATCGAAAAGATTAAGACGGCGAGCGTCGGGGAGGGAATCTAATCAACGCTTCAATTTACACAAATCGTTTCGACCACTCAAACGTATGGAGTAAGAGTGTCAGCGTTAATCTAACCAATAGATTATTCTGGTGGGTTAATAAAGACTGACGGAGGGACGCTATTCAATCTCGATACGGAATCGCTGACTGACACTGTGTCAATACGTTTTGAACACGGGTTACGCTTATACAGTTTGAAAACGATATATAAAGTCACAGTGATTTGGTCAGAAAAAAGCTGTCACGCATTCTAGCGTTCGGCGGTCGAATTATACGTCAATGTAATGCAACTGCAACTGTAGAAACAGACTTATAACTGCTTTGATGTTCAGTTTTATAATTGACAGGAGAGACGTCAATGTCTTATATGTCGTCTTTTTTGCACTTCTTCGTTCTATTTGTTTTATAAATAACAACGGTAATGACATGACCTAGTATCACTCCGTTATGGAATGATTCGGTTACATCCAAATATGTTCAAAATGTTTTGAATTCATCAAAACATGAATAATCTTTCTACAATGACATAGATCTGTTCCTATTACGTCATGAACTCGAACTGACAAACAGTTCGGTAGACCGTAGTTATACCTTTTGACATAATATATAGACACAGTTTATTTCGTAACAGAATTTGCAACTGAGGTGAACTGTCCGACAATCCTGGCTGGCGAGGCGGTTAACCGCTACACTGGCTGACGTTAATCCCCTGTTTCGACTTTCAATTGGGTCACGAATATCTACACTTCGCCATCTATATTCGATAATTACGCAGAGTCTATTGTTCTACTCGCATTATTCTCAGATAAGTTATATTACTAGGACTCATTGTTGGGGGAACAATAGAGCTTTCAAATTAGTTCAAAAGAAGTATATCCATATTTTTAAAGTTCGAATACCATTGTGAATACCGTTAGACTCCATTGGATAAATGGTTAAGGCGCTTGGCACACTTTGATCTCGTAGTAGTATATCAGTTACTACAGGCAACATGCAAATTACTGCATAATACAATTATTTTAAGTTTAAGACACAGCATTGGACTGGCCTTACTTTGGTAGTATGTCTGCCTTCTAAGCTGTAGGTTGTAGGTGTGATCACAGGACTAATATTTGTAGCACGATAGCATGGAAGGTTTTTCTGTGTCTGGGTGTTTGTATGTACCATAATGATGTATAAACAAAAATGTATAATATTATGTGTTCTATCAACTATCTACTTCCCATAGTACAAGCTTTGCTTTAAGGCTAGATTGCGCTGAGTAAAAATGTCCACTATATTTATTATTGTAAATTTTCTTGCGAGTTTTGGTGATCGACAAAAGTTTTGATAGCAAACGATAGTTGTAACATGTTGTTGGTTTTCGCAATCAGAAACCACTAGGTGTCAGGTGGATTGGCAGATTGGCAGCCTCTCAGTCCTCGGCAGCGTTAGTGCTGCTTCTACAAGATCCCTAATCACACTGACTAATGATCATGACTGAAAAGTTGATTTTAATTCGCGACAACCGTCATCTGGACACTTTTTATTGCGTTAACTCACAGTTGATAATTTGTAAAAGTTGATAAGTACAAAACTTAGTTGCGTCAACTAAAATCGCTCTGTGTACCAAGCGCCTAAACAGTTCTGTCAGGGGGTCGACGGCCGATTGTAGGGCAGCCATAAGGCGAGAAACGTTGAGGCAACTACATTCAAGTGCTTGTATGTATGTATGTATGTGTAAACGTTTGGTTTTGTTACCTTAAATGGAATTGATCGTGTTTATTCTCCTTCGTATCTCGATAATCTAAATGGGTGGAAACGAGCGTGATTCATCGGAGATACGTTGATACGTTCTCTCATTTCATTTGCATTGATTTGTAAGGTTTATGAAGTCGCATTACCAAATGGAGTGTTTTAACACTTATGCACTTGTATTTGTTTATGGAACATGCAGATATATTTCTAAAGCTAGTAGAATAAAACTGTTAGCTCGTAATATTTGGTACTATGACTGGCCTCGTAGTTCAGCTGGTGGTGTGTTTGCCTGCTAAGTTGTAGGTTGTGGGTTCAATCCCCACCCAAATATTTGTGTGATGAGCATGAATGTTTGTTCTGTGTCTGGGTATTCTTACTTAGGTATGTAGGAATTTACAAAAAAAGTATATATGTATTTTATCAACCATCTAGTTTCCATTTAGTAGTACAAGCTTTGCTTAGTTTGGGCTAGTTGGTGTTGTGTGAGATGTCCACCAATATTTATTTATTTATTTTATAACTCCTGACCCAAAAATAGAGGTATTATTAATTTGATGTGTGTATCTGTGTATTTAAGATACTTTTGTACTTAGAATATAGAAAAATACAGAAACCGTGAACATGCTTAGAACCGAAGCGACAAAAACTACTCTTATATAGAGTAGTTTGAAGCGCGCGCGATCAGTTGCTCTATGGACGTCGTAACGAGTGGCAATCTTTGTTGATGTTAAATTTCATTCAAATATGCCGTCATGTGTCGTTCCTACGTGTAAAAATGCTGCTAGGGTGAAAAAAAAAACACGATGGGATAACATTTCACGTGTAAGTAGCACAATCAACATTTTTCTTACGTATTTATTTAATAAATTGTTCGGTCTTTCATTATCGTAGAGAAAGAATCGTCCATTTTGTTGGTGTTGCCAATATCAACGTTTTAATTTTCCTTACTTTTACTTGTTACCGATTTTATTAGTTTGTAAATTATATGAGTAGGTATTTAAATATATTTATTACCCGATTAAAAATTTATTGGCCAAGTGCATGTCGAGTCGCGTGCAGGGTTCCGTAGTTGCAGTTCACCCTATATGGAGTTAGAATATAACTACTTGTTTGATATTGTGAATAATTGGTTGATTTTGAGATTTAAATGGATTTAGTGCGAAATTTTGCCTCAGTATTTTTTTTTTTGAGGTGGTCTATAAACGTTAACATATAAAGCCTACTTAGCTGTGATAGGTTTAAATATTGCCTAACATTTAAAATTTTAAGTTCCCTGCTGATGAAAAAAGAAAAACAGAGTGGACAGAAGTAATACGAAATCGCGGTTAGAAGAGTTGTGGAAACCGTCAAAACGAAGCGTAATTTGCTTGATATAAAACTCTTATTTGATATATACTGTGCACCACAAAGAAGAGGCTATTGATTCAGTGTAATATACTAGTTCGGAACCAATGGGTTTATATTTATTATGTGCGAACTAATATTCTTGTCAAATAAATTATTTTGTATTTGTATCTTATTACGTTAGCTTAGAATATTATACTTTTTTGCTTGTGCATCAATTAATCCAAATAGTAAGTCAAGAGAACAGTTATAAAAAATAATGATATCCGTTTAAGAAAGTAAGCATTTTATTTTAATATATTTTTATCTCCACGATTTACCACATCTACGGGTAAATAATGTCTACACTAGCAACATTATGCGGGTGAGAGGTGAGAAGGGTGCGGGACGATTCTTTAGTTTTTGGACACAGCGCGGATTTTGTAACTGCAGCTGGACGCGCCTTCTGTATTTTTCTGTATTCTGAGCTTTTGTAGTATCGTATCTCTCAAATCCGATCGATGGACCGATTTTGACAGTTTTCCTAGATATTTTTCATAAATCAGTTTAGCCGTTTTTTATACTGTAATTTTTACATTTTCT
The DNA here is from genome assembly GCA_947563715.1 of Lycia hirtaria. Classification (NCBI taxonomy): domain Eukaryota; kingdom Metazoa; phylum Arthropoda; class Insecta; order Lepidoptera; family Geometridae; genus Lycia; species Lycia hirtaria. Next base: position 10,943,534 of record OX387384.1, read on the forward strand.
TAACTTTTTGCAAAGTGAAAGATTTTGATGTCGCGCTTTGTTCGTGTCTGTAGTCCAGTGTTTGAAATTTGCACAGAATTCGCCCTATACATAGACTTTTGATAGAAATTATCCAAAACGCGGGTAATCTCTATATTAGGAGTTTTCACGGTAATCGATGAGCGAGGTTTACTGCTCGTAAAGCAAAAACTAGGGCGAATTCAAATTGAACCAGCGACCAGTGAACACTAAACTTATTTGAATATTTGAGCTGTGATTGGTCGTATTTCTTTACAGCTTTGGATAATTACCTAATAGTCTTTATGTAGTACCTAAAAATATCTATTTGTTCCAATAAACAGTGAACTTCAGTCAAAAAAATCCCCTTTTAGTAGATGCCTGCAGGCGTCAATGCACTGCAGGAAAGCAACTTACAAATTTCATGTCTCTCCGACTAGTTATTTTGGTTGTAACTTGTTAGTCAGTCATTTCACCACTTAAGATGAAAGCCTTTCATAGTAACCTATAGATATAATTTTTTTCCCATCCACCCACAGAACTCCAAAACTTTCCATTCCGAAGGGTTTCTCCGAAACCGCAGTAAGCGGCAAAGCAAACAGTCACCGCTAAGAGTTTCTCAGTTTCCTAGCAATAACCGTACAATGTGAAAAGTTAGTCATACAATAGAGTTATTGTGGAGCTGGTAAACAGAAGGACGGTAGACGGGGCCGGCCACGGTCGGACGGCCACCCCCTCGCGCCATGCTTCCGACTGCCAGGCGACACACGGGCAGTATTTTTGCCGGATAACGCAATGATGTATTATACATAGATAGTTTTTTCCCGGCTCTACGTGGCAAGCCACAAGTAAGGTAATCGCCCGACTTGTCTTCAGTCGCGACACATCAGGCAACGCTGTTAGACGCGTGATGTGACTTGTGAACAGTGACAATGCCATTCTGTGTGTTTAGAAAGTGCAACATCAAGATATATAAGGCTAAGATACAAAAAGGCTTTATGAATGTATGTATGTAAGGGGTATGACTGTAGAGATAACGGCTGGTAGAGTAAAGTGGCGAAAGGAAACATGCTCTCCCGACCCCACGTAGTGGGATAAGGGCAAAAAGATGATGATGAACGCCTGTTATAGATACATTGTAGCTATTCACTAGCTGAATGAAGTAAAAAGATCCATATACGTACGAAAGACACAGATATAGCACAGCGGACTTTTAAGTTGAAGCGAAAGAGGGCAGAGAACATAGCACGTAGAACTGATGGCCGATAGAGCTAAAAAGTTCTTGAGGGCACAACACATCGTCGAGCGCAGCGTAAGACGCTCACTAGGTGGAAAAATAACTTTACTAACATACGAGTAAGCTAAGCCGGTTTCATCCGGCCTTTTTGGAAATCCATGGAGAGGCCAATGTTTAGCAATAGACTTCTTGTGGTAGTAATAAAAACAACTAGCTCCATCCCACGAGTGATTACTAATATATTTACGTGTCAAATAACAAATACAAAACAATATGTCTTTAGACCTTTATCGGTCCGGGGTAATCGATTTGATTTTCAACCGAAGTTCAGAAAGAAGGAGGTTATCAATTCTGTAGTATGTTTTTTTTGTATGTTTGTGCACCGATTACTCAGCCAATTGTGCACTGATTTTGATGATTCTTGTATTTGGTTGTCTTGATTCTTACTTCATACTTCAGAGGTGGTCCCATATAAATTTTATCAAAATCAATGCAGTACCTACTTTGGTTTTTATAACAAAATAACTGGTAAAATATCCTCAGATTGCCTGTAGAAAAGTGAATAGCAAGTCGCGTATGAGTGCGTTGTGTTGCGTATTTTGAAGTCGGTTGTTTCAGTTTTTGAAACTATAATTATTATAAAATAATTTAGCTAAGTATGTTTAGTTATTATCAAAGTAACAAAAAAACATTAAAAACAGAATATTTCTTAAAATATTAATCGGAGTACACTGCTAAATTAAGAAAATAAAGGGCTAAGTATGTGTACTTTGTATATTGTTTTGTTGCAGTTAATAAAGGCACTTGCCCTATTAAAAAAAAACATTTGACTTCATAAAACATTTTTAAATTTCTTTCCGATTTGTCCACGTTTCCGCGGCAACCACCCAAAAATATCACCGTATATTTTATTCCCTTGTTCGGTATAAACGCCGGTTTGGCAAATATTCTGCACAGGCTGCCGGTTTTGCTTTTAAAAAAAATTGCGATACTTGCAGATAATCGGATCACGAGATTATATGTAGGGAAATAAAGGTATGATCTGCTTATGCAAATATCCTATAACCAACTTGGAAATATTAAAAAAATACGTTGATTTTTGCCTTTAAAAGGAGTGTAATTTTTTTGTAAATTCATTCAAACCATTAATATATACAAAAATATTGATATTTTATTTATTTTCTAGATCGGCCACAGACCAATCGTACGTACCCTATATGTATCAAATGTAAAAAAAGTTTTTTATTTATTTAACAAATTTAATCTCTACAGACTCCGAGTCCGTTATTTTTATAAACTAATATATCTATTGCATTTTTAACTACTACTTTTGTTTTAAGTTATACAGGATGCAGGAATAAATGTTGGTATGCGCGAGCGAGACGGGCGACTTCGAACTACAGATTCTTAATTGTAATGATTTTAGGTAAAATACATAGACATCTTGACGGCACGTACTTATTGTACAATCAGACAGTAGTTTGAGTTTTGCTTCTCTGCCGCTGCTGGCGGTAGCCTAATTTTAACCTTTTTGTTTTAAATATGTACTTCTTTTTATGTATATTCGTCACATACAACATAATATGTAGGTATTAGAATCTCAGTCCCAGTTGACGTCTGCGGTACTCTTTTTGACAAAGACCGCCGAATGCGGTTGAAACTACTGTATAGTCGAGATTACCTTAAACCTAAAACGATTTAGAAAAAAAACTTCTTTTGTTTGAAAAAGTAAACTTCCCAGATGGTCACATACAAATTTTATGAAAATCGGTCCAGTATTTTAGTTTTTATGACAAAATAACTAAAAAAAATATCATCCAAGTAAACGAAGTCGGTTTTTAAACGATTACTTGTATTTTACCAACCATCAAATTTTCGTTCTCTGTAACATTTTTATCTGATCTTACGATATGGTTAACAGACCATCGTGGTTCGCCGAAGACATCCTTCGCTAAATTGATTACAGATACAAAGAATTCCATCAGGAACCTTTTTCCGCCTTCAGTCAAGGTTTGCAACAAAGCTTCCACCCGAAGTCTCCGTCCCTCCACATTGTCCCCATCCGCAGCTCAGTGACAAAATAAAAATGGTAGATCTACCGATCACCTATACCTACGGTTCGGAAAAGGCACAGATATAAAAAGAGTTTAGGCAAAGTTTAATTTCCGCTGTTTTCGATTACGTTTTTAGGAGGAAATAATGTATTTTTTGTTTGTTAAAAGGGAACTTTTTAATTGGATATGAAATGGTACCTTATCTGTAGGATTATTATAATGATTCAATTTTTTCAATGTTTCCAATGTTTCTTAAGTAAAGTACTTAAGAAACATTGGAAACATTGAAAAAAAATAGTTCTAAATATTTTTTTTGGGAAATGCCCTCGCATGTTATGTGGGACTCGAGCCCACTAAAACCTAACATACCTCTGTCCTTATCAGTGAACGATCCTCTTTCGCCACGACACCATTCCTTCGTCCGCGATGCCTCCCATAAGACATCGCGGCCCGCCTTAGTTATGGCTGCATCCGTTGGGCGTGATACTCGAAAACCCTGGAAGTAACCCCACCTCGCCGGTCGCCCAGCTACTGCTAATAGTCTAGTAAAAATAAATTCGTTTGTATGGAGCAGATCGCAGTATTTGCAACTGGGGGGATTCTTTGAAATTATGATAGGAAAATAACGAAAAATCATAGATCAACAATAATCCCCGATTAATAGACTAGCTGCGTTCCGCGGTTTCACTCGAGTAGTTATGAAAAACGGTGATGATTATGATGATGATAAGTAGCTGATAGCCGTCTCCAGGTCCAAAACTATCTCTATACTAATTTTCATAACGACCGGTTCAGCGTTTGAGCGTGTAAAGGTAACAAAATTTGCTTTTATAATATAATTATGAAATTGTGTCAAATGTATTTCAAAACACCAGTACATTAATTATACATAATACATATATAACAATATACTTAGTTGTCTTTTATGTTGTCACAAATCTTATTTTTACTAGACTATAATGGAGAGTTGGCACCACGAGGAGGCGACCGACACCACACCCCTGGTTGGGAATTCCTGCTCTAACTCACATCATTAGATGCTACACATCAAAAGTTGATTGCCAGTAACAATTGGTAGAAATACTTCCAGATCGTTGCGACCACCGATTTGTTGGTTGCAAGAATGTAGTAAAATCTTGTTTGTGTAACATAAATTCTTTCCCGTAGATGCTGTTTGCTACATCGGTATGGAAAAGTGATTCGTTCAGACAAAGAAGTGTCAATATGGGGTGTGGGGGGTTAGGGAGGGGCGAGGTCACGTCCGGCGGAGCTGGCTTCATGGCTCGCTGACTCCGACGTGGCTCTGTCGCCGGCAGCCCTTCTTATAAGAATATTCATTCTAATCCTGTTTGGACAGATATTTTCCATATTGTATGTGTTTTTCTCAAAGTGGATTTGACCGCGTTGGCTTGCTTTTATTATAGGACTGGGTATGTTTAGTTTCGTGTGCCCTTTTACTAAGCGCTCGTCTAAAAACGGCTTAACTTTTTGCGACCAATTTGTAGGTATTTGTAATTAGTAGAGAATTGAGTCAGAGATAGATAGATATTGAGTATTGTTTTCGTACTGAGATAATGTGACGTAAGTGAGTGAGGCAATAATGACCTAATATTAGACATTCAGTCAAATCAGTGAGCAGTTAGTTTGTTTAGGAAATTAAATAATTATTATAATATTTTTTTTTATTGTGAAGAAATTAAATCATTTTTAAAGACTGTCCGTAGCACGCGGGTTTACCTTATCATAAAAAAAATATGATGAATCGTAGCCTATATCCGCCCTTAGGTCCTCAGCCATTATATAATGTGTCAGCCTAATTTTATAAGGATCATTATAGCCGTATGGTCGTGAAAAAGTACCTAATAAACGGGCAAAGAGTGAAACTATAATATTTAAAAAGTAAATACACTATGTGACAGCATCTCGCAAATCAAAATAGTAGTTTAAAAAACTAAAAAAACACGCTTTTTTATCAGCCCTGTTTGTACAAACTGTCCCACTGCTGGGAACGGGCCATCTTCTCATTGTGAGAAGGGTTAGGCCATAGTCTGCCACGCTGGCCAAGTGCGGGTTGGCAAATAAAAAACACGCTTAATCTGATCAAATTATTGTATTGTCATCGGTCCTCGATAATTCTACAAAGTTTGAATGAAATCTGACCGTTTGAAGTGGGTCAAAATCAAGTCCAAAGGAGTCGGTTACAAACAAACAAACATGCATACAGGTGAAGCTAATAAAAGCGTGTTGAAATCTGTCAAATCGTACCAATATTTTATACAAACTTGACTATAATATTTATTAATTCATTATTTAAAAGTAGGTATGACTCTGGTCTGTGGAGTAACTTCCATGCTCTTCTGTTTTCCGCCAGTGTTAACCTGCGACATGACATTGACCTTCTTTTATTTTTTATTTGCAAACAAAAGAGAAGGTTATATTGACGAATACTGAAAATTGAATGTTTTTACTAACCATTTCGCGTAATTTCATCGCCAAATATAGAAATCCAGGAGAGTTTCCATTAATTAAATAAATATTTGTTTACAATTTGCCAATTATTTTGGTAACATATTTCACCTACCATTGTGTGTACATGTATTTCACATCTGTATATGATATAGTTATAGATTATGTGTGTACATGTATTTCACATCTGTATATGATATAGTTATAGATTATGTGTGTACATGTATTTCACATCTGTATATGATATAGTTATAGATTATGTGTGTACATGTATTTCACATCTGTATATGATATAGATTATAATAATCTTGTTGACAACACGTCACCCTATATTTAGCATCTCGTCCTGGATTCTAATTCTGTCTCAGAGATAAAATAGAAAACCATCATTTATACGAGGTTCCGATAACAATACAGGAATATTGCTTTGTTATCATGGCTACTATAAAGTATTCTGTGACACAATTATGAGACAAATCGTTTGTCTATTTCCCTTCCCTTTTATAATAAATAAGTATTGTTTATTGCTATAGTGATCCGTATCCAGGAAACTTTACTGATACATGTTTTGTTTCGCATATTATCGAGGTTGTTAGTTGAAGACATGAGTCGGTATTTTGATGTGAAAGTGTTACATCGTCGATCGTGTATAATTAATTGTAATACTAGAAATCTTTTAAAGGTAGTTTCTGTATACTAACAACTTTCAATACCTACATACGACTTGAAAATATACGAAGAAACAGCTTTCGTGAACAACCAAAAGTTGAAAGGAGTTTTTTTGTTACGATGTACATTAACTGCCTTTCATCATCATCATCATTTCAGCAATAAGAAGTCCACTGCTGGATATAAGCCACTCCCATGGATTTCCAAAAAGACCGATTGGCGCGCGGCTTGCATCCAGCGTCTTCCCGCCACTTGCATGAGGTCATCTGTCCATCCCGTGGCTAGTCTTCCTACTCGTGCGTGGTCTCCACTTGAGAACTTTTCAGCTCCATCGGCCATCAGTTCTACATGCTATGTGCCCTACCCACTGCCACATCAATTTGCTAATCCGCTGTTCTATGTCGGTGACTTCCGGTGAAGCCGCTTCCTACATCCGGTTTTTTATAAATCCATGGGGAGCGATATTTCCATATTGGACTTATTGTGGCTGAAATGATGATGTCGAATATGACAATTATCAACTAAGTAAGCTTTTCGTTTTATGGGATAAAATATTACCGCTTCTTTCATCATCTTACAAAATAATTGACAACAATATCTTTATGAATCGTTATATAGATAAAAAAGGGTCCGGAAACCGTCAAGATATTTCCGTACACACAGATCCGTTTCTTTTGTTTGAATACTGATTATAAGACAGAAGATAAAGTCGTAGTTTTGTTCGCTGGCTGTGCCTCGAATATAGATTAGGTATATCTGTCTTAATGATGAAGGTTTAGATAGCTATATCAGGAGGTTTTATTGTTATTTTATAAGCTGTTTGAGTGGATTTCAAAATTTTATTGTGTTTTAGGACCACCCTAGGAAGGTTTGTAAATGTTTATGGTGCCAGCTTGGGTACTGTATTGAGTAGGAACCCGTGGACCAACTTGATAGCACAACCGGTTGGGCTATGGCGACGTGCTTCGATAGATTTGTCCTCGCGACACGTTTGAGTAGTTGCTTAATGGGTAAATAGATTTTTCTCCATCTCAAACGCTCATTTGACAATTATTCGTCTGATAACCGAATCTTAGTAACACGAAAATTCATGTGTATAATAAAAAGGTTAAATTTTTTTTTTTTTTTTTAATTATATTATAACATCCTAGTATCAGTATCATCCATATTCAGCGCGGTAACGCTGCGAGCGTGATGGGGACTCTCAGATCAGGGTCTGCATGCGTGGGACTTGCAGCCTTACATTAACATTAGTTAAGAATTAGACTTTATTTTATTATATTATGTTAATATATTTAGTATGTATAGGTATTTTATATATTGTTACCATTTACATAGTATGATTAAACCTACCAAATGTTCAAATCCACATCCTAGTTGGTCCACGAGTACATCCCTACTGTATCTGTCTCGCTCACTTGTGACACACTTTTTACCCCACTGAACAAGAAGAAGGGTTTGTTTTTCGGGTGTATGCACTGTATGTTTGTTTCTATATTACCTCTTACAGCCTAAGTGGCTTCACCGGTTTTGGAGATTTCGAGGCAATGTGTTGTTAAATTCGTCTTCACTTCCCGATAATTAATAGCTGTACTTTTGTAATAATAATAATATAGAGTATAATGTTTGCCTTCACTCATTCTTCATTCTTTACCGGTGAACTTGTGAAATATTTATTGTACAAGTTAGTGCTTATAAAGCCCAAGTAATACATTTAAATGGTGTTTAATATATATTTCATCTTATTATTCTTGTACTTCCGTTTTATATAAAGTTAATAAAATATGCATCGACACGTAAAGTCATGTCATATTTCTTATAGTCACAGGGGTCCCTGGTCTCTGCAATACAGGGAATCCTAGTGCAGAGACCAGGGACCTACCCTAGGACTAATCCTAGGGCAGAGGTCCTGTTAAAACTTATACATGTTAATCAAAAAAACATTATAAACTAAATTTACCTAATTCCTGCATATTAATTTTGTTTTCGTTTAATTTAATTGTTTGTATTTATTATTGTGTCTGTATCTAATGATTTATATTTTCAATTGATTTGTTGCCACGAAGAAATGTATAATTTGTATAAAAAAATAGCTCCAATAAATAAAAATTAAAATTAGTTGCAAAAATTAAAAATTGCACTTTTTTATAATATCCTACGAACTTCTACGTAAGAAATAAACAAGTACTTATCTGTACAAGGATTATTTTAAATAATGCTCATTTAAATGTATTTTACAGCATTTTTACTCATACTTTCTAGTGAAAATAACCCTTACATCTTAGAAGGACCTAAAAGAAAACTTTATCCCTTGACTTACAATAACATATCCAAAATGACACATAAACTAAAGGACAAGGACACAAAATTACACATATTAGAGTCGAAGTTGATATACGTATCCGCACAAATTTACACGAGTATGACACATCATTTTGGTAAACTCAATCACAATTATTTATACACGACGTATAAGTAATAGCTTTTATAAGAACGCAACGTTAATAAAAAAAATTATTCATTACATTTTTTTTGTCCAATATTGATTTATGTTTATATTACGTCCAAACAAAATATTTCACATTTGCCTATAAATCATTTTACATATAAATCGAATACTTCAGAAGTAGTCCCATAAAAACAACGAGTTTCAATAGATTTTAACCACTTCTAAATATATAAATAATTTCGGGCGTTTATTCTTGTTTCAGGTAAAGTACAAATAAACAAATATACTTTCACGAAAAACATTACCCTCCGTCTTTGGAAGTCGGATAAAAATCAAATATTCAACGAAAAAGTTCACAATAATTTGAAAGCGGCCACGTAGTAAAGCGTTAATGTTTTTATTATTAACCTGTAGCCTGTAGCTCACGCTACACTGTTACGAGTATACCCTGAGTTGCTCCACAATAGACACCTACAGTTTTATCGCAACTGCTCAATAAACCAATCATTATAAAGCCTTTTTAAGTTATTTATTTACGCCGTAAACGTCTCACTTGTTTACGACACAACAGCGAAGTAAACTATAAAATGTTAGAAGACTTGATCCGAGAGTATTGCGTCTTGATTCATTTTGAAGTGTGCAGCTCATTTTTATTCATAGACTATTTTGAAGAGACAAATCTGACTGCAGGTGTGTGATGGGAAATAAGCTCTGGCTACTCATGTTTTTGTAGTAAAAAGTGTAGGGAAGTTGGGAATGGCAACTTTTCGGTTAGTTCTTTTATCCAATTGACGTGCACAGAGGTAGACTATCTAAATCTTTGTCTTTGACTTGCCTGCAGTTTTGACGAGGGGGAAATCTTCCATAGATAAGATATTGGGGATGTCTTCAGGTTTCCGGGATTGTACCCACTAAGCCTGGCTCCTCCAGGCTGTAGAAGATAATATATTATAGAAACATACATACATATATACTTTCTTACATATAAGTATATACATGTACATGCATTCGAAAAACATAACCTTCCTTCTTGCGCAGTCATAGAAAAAACTCAAGTCTGACCCATGTTCAATTGTTCAATTACAGCAGCCATAACATTGTAAGTAACATTAAAACGAGAAATTGAAAAGCTGCAATCGAATCGAGCGAGATCCTGTCTTTAAAAAAAAAACATCCTATTGTAAGATTCTATGGGATGTCGTCAACATCGTTTTATTTTTTTCTCTCAACGTCCAAGCTATCTCGCTCACGGGTCAGCGGCACCAGAAACGAGCACTACGTGACTCCAGGCTCTTTGTAAGGGAATTCCTTATAAATCACGCTTCGTAGCGTTCAGAGCAATTGAAAAAAATCACTCAAGGAATAAATCCATAGGGCTTTGAAACGTCACCGTTGATAAGGATGCAGAATCGCGAAGTCTTCGCCGGAATCGCGGAAAGTTACAATGTCTATTTCGCTGCTCTAAATCAGAGTTACACCGAAATCGTATCGCATTTTCTGTAAGAGTATTTTTACAAAAGTTCACCCGCCGTTTTCACACACGATTGCGTAAATAATACTCGCACAATATCGATATACTCGATTCCATCTACATTATACGGAAAGCAATAACTCAGCTATCAGAAAGTAATGTATTGTTCGTCAATTTTCCTGTCTACGAGCCTATCAAGGGGAAAAGTTTCGATTAAAATACGAATTGATATCGTTAGCGATAAAATTCTGCTCGATGCTGAGACGTCGTACGCTATCGGCAACTTGACAGTGACTGATCGCCGGCTGGCCTAGACACCCCCGGCCCTCCCACTATCGGCCTTACCCCCACCCTGCGCCACTTCAGTATTCACTTTGTTAAAAGAGCAGACGAATTCCGAGGAATATTTGTATTCTAGATTATCGTGACATATTCCAAATTTGATTTTTGATAGAAATTCGAAAGCTAGTTTGTCTGGTAGTCCTTTGATCTTTTTATCGTTTCAAGACGAAAAGGTGCTTTTAGTATAATTTACGTAAATATTATTTCAAGATGAATTTAGTTCTTTCGGTGTTTTACTAGGTATGCTAGCTTGAATAGCTTTTTGATTTCAGTATTTTTGGTGGCTAGGCGTTTTGCTTTTGACAGTTATTACGGAACAGTTAATGCGACTTGTGATCGTGGATAGCACCTAAAGTGACATTAAAATGCCGTCGATACAAACGTTTGGAGTCTGCTTGAAATAGTAAATATTAAAATAATTAATGTGATCTATAGAGAGTTTTCACCCATAGGGGTGAAAACGAACGCCGATCGATGGATGTGGAAAATCTTGAAAATGATGGTAGAACATCTATTGCTGATTCCATTACATTGAGATTTGGTGAGATGGTGCTGGTCTGATGATGGAACCGAAAAGCTCGCTCTGGAATTTCCGGATGGAATACAATATATTCGTCACATAGTTTATTTGTTTAGTTATGATAAGATTTTTTTGTATCTGTTTGGAAAATAACTGAAATGTGGCATTGAAGGCGCTGCTGTCTTTATTTTTAACCAACTTCCAAAAAAAGGGAGTTTATTTTTTATTTTTATTTTTTATAGAAGATAGATCTACGATTGACCACCAACTCGCCTGATGTTAAGCGACGGTGTGGCCGAGGATGGAGCTCGTCGATCTATATCTTCTAGATTGATCTATATCTTCTATTCACTCTAGCCTTGAAAATTCCAAGATTGTAGGTCTCAGGAAACAGAGATGGCGGCAACGAATTCCATTCTTAAGGTTATCAATTCGACCTGTTGCATGTTTGTAATATTGTCAGAATTGCACAATTTTTGTATATGTTAGTCTACTATACCTGCTTCTAAACATGTGTGCCAAATTTCATAAGTGTATGTATGTTTGTATGTTTGTCCACGTATTACGCAGAAACTAGAAGTCCTATTTCAATTTTTTTTTATTATTGAATAAAATATCTTTCAACTTAGGAGTCACAGTAAGTTTTATCAAAATCGGTTCAGTAGTTTTCAAGATATGGGCTTTTGAACACTCTCTTCGTTCATCGCAACTGCAGGGCAGTGTCTACACCTTGTTTCAATTGTTTGATAGACAGTGACATGAGCGGTGATGAGCTTTGACGACCGTTTTTAACCGACTTCAAAATAATACATATTATTAAAAATTAATTAAAAAAGTAATTTAAAAAAATTAAACCGACTTCAAACTGAAAAGAAAGAAATAACTCGAAGAAAATCAAAACTGGGCGTCTACCTAAGTACGTACACCAACTATTTTTTTTGAGGTCGGTGTCAGTATAGGACTTAGTTGAAGATAGCTTAGGGCCTGACACCGACCTCAAAAAAATTATTGTTGGTGTACCTACTTAGGTAGACGCCCAGTTTTGATTTTCTTCGAGTTATTTCTTTCTATTCAGTTCGAAGTCGGTATGTTTTTAAATTACTTTTATGTTCAATTGAGACGTTATTTTCCATTTTTTGCCACAATAATTCTGCATCAAATAGACTTTACAGTAGGAACGAGATTTTGAGGAGGGAACCAAAGATTAGATATTGGAACTATCAAATATAGTGGATGTGACATCTGGCTAAGTGAAAGTCAAAAGGTTTTTGATTTTCCGCAAGTTACAGGCTAGTGACGTCACACACCACAGAGTATGAAGTCACACTACATTGGAGGTGTCTTCTAAAAGATATAGTCACGAGAAAAAAATAAAATAAAAGGCGTCGTTTTGGATATCAAATGAAAGGGCATTGATAGTACATACGTATAATTTATGTACTTATTTTAATATGTTTACCAAATGCATCATATGATCACTTTTAAATATAACTTGTATTATATGTTTGTAGTAATATTATATTATTATTTGTATTAGAAGATGAATTTGAATTGTAGTGTTTTTTAATTTATCCTATTAATAATATTAAAATTTATTTGTTTCAGGTAAGTACTACATTTCAGAACAGAAGAAACATCAACGAAATGGATCATTCCAGGGCGATAAGGGCTTAAGATTTCAGTCGATATTCCTTGGAAACATACTAAATGTAAAACAGGCGTTTCACTTCCAAATTCAATAGGCAAACGACATTGAAAGCGGAATGACAAATTAGATTACATTAGTCTAAGTATAACCCAGCCAGCTGCCACTTAAATATGGATCGAACTAACACCAAATTATTCGTAGACGGTAACTCATTACCGTCGCCCTTGATTTAATGGAACTTGGAGTGGAACCTTGAGACTGCATTAATGAAGTCCCTAAAGTCTATAAAAAACGAGCAGCTTTACTCGTCTTACTCCAAGCTTTTAGTCAGTGCCACAGAATACCTTCATAGTTGGTAGATAAGTGTAGAAGATTAGTGCAATTTAGTGCAAGATTTTTTCAGCTGCTCGTATTGACGGAACTTTCCAAATTTTATGAGCAAGCTACATTTGTCAGCTACACTGACTGGCCTTGTGGCTCAGTTGGTAGTGTCTGCCTGCTGTGCCGTAGGTCGTGGGTTCTATCCCCACCCAGGGCAAACATTTGTGTGATGAGCACGGATGTTTGTTCTGTGTCTGGGTGTTTCTACGAGTATGTATCATAATTGTATATATTTACAAAAAAAAGTATATATATGTATTCTATCAGCCATCTAGTTCCATAGCACAAGCTTTGCTTAGTTTGGGCCAGATGGTGTTGTGTGAAATGTCCACAAATATTTATTTATTTATTTTAGGCCTCATGGCTCAGTGGTAGTACGTTTGCCTTCTGGTCGTGGGTTTGATCCCCACCCAGGGCAAACATTTCTGCTGAGCATGGATTTTTGTTCTGTCTCGGTGTGTATTAAAAAAAATGTATGTATTTAAAAAAAAAGTATATACGTATTCTATCAGCCATCTAGTTGCGAAAATCTGAAGTACCTAAATGCAAATATTTATGTAACGCAAAATTAAAAATATATTTTTTTGTATTTATGTTTTTTTTTGTTCCACCTTTACCCCAAATTTTCCTCCATATTATGGAGTTGTTATTAAATATCACACTTTCTTTTTTATAGCATATTTTACAGCGATAACCTATAAATAGTGTTTTCGTTATATTTAATATTTAGTAAATATATTTTTTATAACTTGACTTGACTTTTATGAACATGAAAATTTTACTTATCCTTACTGTACAGTCAAGTTTCATCAGAAATATACTTGAATATTTCAGAATTTTACCAGAAATATAGTACAACAATAGTCCTTATTACATAACTAGTCTAGTAAAAATAAATCCGTTTGTATGGAGCACATCACAGTATTTGCAACTGGGGGGATTCTTTGAAATTATGATAGGAAAATAGGTAAAAATCATAGATCAACAATCATCCCCGATTTATAGACTAGCTGCGTTCCGCGGTTTCACTCGCGTAGTTATGAAAAACGGTGATGATTATGATGATGATAAGTAGCTTATGTCCGTCTCTAGGTCCAAAGCTTTCATAACGATCGGTTCAGCTGTTTGAGCGTGTAAAGGTAGCAAAATTAGCTTTTATACTATAATTATGAAATTGGGTCAAATGTATTTCAAAACACCAGTAGGTACATTCATTTCAATAACAATATACTTAGTTGTCTTTTATGTTGTCAGAAATCTTATTTTTACTAGACTAAACAGCAAAAGGGCAATTTCGCCTCGATCACACAAAGCACTTAGGAAATGTCGAAGTCCGATTTCGACTAAGGGAACTTTTCTTTTGGAGGGACTTGAATGCCCTCGTCTAGTCGCCCTGTGGCCTTGAGCCAAGTCTCGAGAGCTGAACGGTTTCGTCTGCTACCATGGCAAAATTTGTAGCTAATAAATGTAGGTATTGTAATGTAATTTTATTATACAGTGAACCGTATTTTTTGTAATATTAATGTTGGCAACCCTGACTAATATTTAATTATAGTTTAAAAACTGAAAGAACAGTCTTCAAAGCGCGCAATTTTGTTTTAAAAATCAAACTATTGGACCGATTTTGATGAAAATAGCCTGAAATTCTTTTGTATAATGACAAAGTTGCAGTATGTAGTCTTAAGTCTTAGAATATAGAAAAATACAGAAACCGTGAACATGCTTCGAACTGAAGCGACAGAAACTACTCAAATATAGAGTAGTTTGAAGCGCGCGCGATCAGTTGCTCTATGAACGTCTTAACGAGTGGCAAGCTTTGTTGGTGTTAAATTTAATTCAAATATGCCGTCATGTGTCGTTCCTACGTGTAAAAATACTGCTGGGGTGAAAAAAAACACGATGGGATAACATTTCACGTGTAAGTAGCACAATTGACATTATCTTACGTATTTATTTAATAAATTGTTCGGTCTTTGATCATCGTAGAGAAAGAATCGTCCATTTTGTTGGTGTTGCCAATATCAGCGTTTTGATTTTCCTTACTTTTACTTGCTACTGATTTTTTTAGTTATTAGTTTGTAAATTAAATGAGTAGGTATTTAAATATATTTTTATCCGATTAAAAATTAATTGGCCAAGTGCATGTTGAGTAGTGTTCAGGGTAGCGTTTCATAATTGCAGTTCACCCTATATGGACTTAGAATAGAACTACTTGATTGATATTGTGAACATATTGATTGATTTTGCGATTTAAATGGATTTAGTGCGAAATGCTTTTTTTTTTTTTTTTTTTTTTTTGTGGGGTTGTAGTCTATAACCGTTAATTTTTTCGCGCAAAATGTTATGTAGTGTGTAGTAGTGTAGTGTTTTTATAGTAATATACTATAAAAACACTACTACAATTTTCGCGCTCGTTATGCTTTGTTTTTCGTATTAGTGAACCCAAAAAAATTTGGTTAGTGGCTATTTTTAGTTAATTATTTGCTCGTATTAGAAAAATCACAGCACTTTAATGATCAATACAAATATAGATCAATATGAAACAATCATGCGCGAGCGAATCGAGCGCAAAACTTTTTTAATTTTATAATATTTATTTTATTATATTTTATAATATTATATATTTAATATATATAGAATAATAATATATATAGAATTTTATAATATTCTGAGCTAACGTAATAAGATACAAACACAAAATAATTTATTTGACCGATTAATCCGAATAGTAAGTCAAGAGAACAGTTATAAAAATAATGATATCC
This sequence comes from Lycia hirtaria, assembly GCA_947563715.1. Lineage (NCBI taxonomy): Eukaryota > Metazoa > Arthropoda > Insecta > Lepidoptera > Geometridae > Lycia > Lycia hirtaria. The sequence continues at coordinate 10,959,533 of OX387384.1, forward strand.
GTTTAAGAAAGTAAATATTTTATTTTAATATATTTTTATCTCCACGATTTACCACAGCAACGGGTAAATAATGCCTACACTAGCAACATTATGCGGGTGAGAGGTGAGAAGGGTGCGGGACGATTCTTTTGTTTTTGGACACAGCACGGATTTTGTAACTGCATCTGGACGCGCCTTCTGTATTTTTCTATATTCTAAGTCTTAAGTATAGTAACAAACAAAAAAAAATGACGAATTGTTAACCTGTAACCAGTAGCTCTGTCGCTATATTCTGTTCTATATGTCTATTTGAAATTGAATTTTCGAGTATTACCAATGGCTTTATTTAAACAAAAATTAAAAAACGAAAAAGTGGACCCGGTGCTCCTATGAATAACTTAAAAATTTAAAATTAAACTCTATGTCTCCGTGCTAAAGCCTATTTAGATTGAGAATTTTAGTGACATCTATTTTGTCGCTTCGAATTATTTCGAAAATCTAAATTATTTTAGTCGTGTAAGTGATCTAAAGGTTGCTCTTTTAGACATTCAGCTCGGACCTTTTTGACCGCTAACGCGAAATCCTTGTTAATATATTATCGTTGACTATTATTACCAATTTGACAATTATTATACACAATAAATACACTAGTAAGGTACCTACATAAAGATGAATCCTTCAAGCGGTTCGACAAAAACACAGACAAACCTCCTTTTTCGCAGATTCCTCCTGAGTAAAACCACAGTATCAGCCAGACAAAGGCCCTTGTGGCTTAACGTACAGTCCGAGGCTTACGGACTCCTGCTGTCAATACTCTTGAATACAGAAGTAGGGCTGCTTCGGAGAAATTATCTTTGATGTCGTCTTAGAAATAGGTATGCTACTTTTAAATAGAGCTTCGAAACATATTTTGTTTTTCGCGCAATAAGAGAGCAGTAGTTTTGATTGCTTATGTGGGTAATTGTGGGTAATTGTGTTTACTAGTACTGCTCCGATGTTCAAGAAATAGTGTGTTTATTGACGCATCTTAATACTGTGTGTCATATGCGATATGAAATAGGAAAAAAGAAACAAATTAAATATTGTTTTAATAATATACTTTATTATGGTTTAAATATTACTTTTTTAGATAAATAGGTATGTCTAAAGAAAGGGCACTAATTGAATTGGGGCGAAAAGACCTGCACTGAGGTTCCCCGCTTGGAGTATTGTGCATTTCGCTACGCCAGCTTATTCGAATCATAAAAAAAGAAATAAAGGGCACGTAGAGTAGTACTCGTATATGTATTTAAAAATAAAAAAGTGGTCGTTTGTAAAGTCGGCTTACGGACGATAATTTTACGTGATAACGATGTGTCACAAGACGATCGTGCCTCTCTATCGCGTTTTTCCGCGCTCTCGCTTACACGCTCGGTTCAGGCGAAACGTGACAATGAGTCATGCTTTTTCGTGCGTGCAGCCAGCATTAATCGATTTATAAGACGTTATCACGTAAAAAAATTCGTAAAATCACATTATTTTATTCTGTGTTTAGAGGGCCAGCAGAATTAGACAAGAGACAAACGTTCTTTCTACAAACGCTTACTCTTCGAAATGCTAAGAAATGCTAAACTGTGACGTGCCGTCACGTGACATTTCGTTAGCGTTAGTAATGTCAATTTACTTTTCTAATCTATTGGCGTTCACGAATTTAGAATGCCACTTGTGTGTTTGATTTCTGATGATTTAGTCGTGTGATAACTTTGAAGTGTATTGCATGCTATGTTTTATAAGGCACTCGATATCTTTATAGGGAATGATTCAGGCGTAGTGAAAATATCCTGAGTCTTAGAATAAGTCTTTACAATTTATTATCGAGGCGGAACACCACAATAGCATAATTTGTTTAACACAACTATGTATGCAGTAAAAAAGAAATCAGTCCAGCATGGATGTAACCGGGCTTCAGTTATTTCTATAATAAATTTTACATAATTCTTTCATCTCTTATGAGCTAGAGTCTAGCTACTTTCAAAGTAGTTCAAAAATTCCGCACCCGACGGGACTTGAACCCGCGTATCCCAATCGGTATGTGGAGTTTTTGAACTATCTATATTTTGTAGATACTTTGGAAAAACTGTGGAAAAGCAACTTAAAATATCGGATATTTCGCGTTAGTTTCATTCTTACAGTATTAGATTTTGTAGGTATAGGATGAGATTGATACGTCTTCCCTCAAAGTTATTGTTGACTACATGATCGCATCGGTCTTGGAAGAACGAAGAAAGGCAAATTCGCCACGAAAGGTTGCCATAAAGGACTCCCTAGTACTCCCTATAACAGTGCGAGACGTGGTCAAATATTTAACAATAATTGACCACGTCTCGCACTGTTATTTGATCGAGAAAGTGATATTAGGCGGCGTCTATAAATGATATTATATCAATGATATACGAAATCAACAGAAGGATTAATTATATTCATTTGTGTGGGTCGGTAGTTTTTTTTTATATAGAATAGCTCTACGTTTGACCACCAGCACGCCTGATGGAAAGCGATACTGTGGCCGAAGATGAAGCACGTAGACCTAGAAGATACTTATTCACTCTAGACTTGAAGACACCCGGGTTATAGTTTTCAGGAAACAAGGACAGCGGCAAGGTATTCCATTCCCGATCGGTTCGCATTAGGAAGGTGGAAGCAAAACGCTTTGTTCGAGCTGATGGCAGATGTCCGAGTCTCGTACACTGATTGATGTGCTGACAAGTTCTACTTTTCGCAGTGCCACTATTCACCCGACTAAGCAAAAAGGAAGGTTATGATATCATTCCCTACGTATGTTCATCTGTTCTCAGATAACTTCTAAACAACATTACATAATATGGCAAATGAGGTATCGAGAGATTCGATAGAAGCGTCTTGATTTTTCCTGGTTGTAGGCTAATTAATGCTGCGGCCTCTCGTGGATATTATGTCATAAAAAAAAAATTTGCTTTCATATTGCTTATCAATTATTATTGAAAAAGCTAAATTAGGACGTTCCAAATACGTACGAGTATAATTTATGTAAAAATAATGTTCTAAGAAGATTTTCAACTACAACAACATAGACTTGCGCTTGGCCGCTAACGTATGCGCCGTTGCGATCCACGATGGAGCGCGAATATCTAAATGAAATTGATTCGATCGCAATCAGTATTTTCCGATAGATATAATTTGGCATCTTTAGCCAAATTATATCTATTGGAAAATACCTACTGAAGCGCGTATTCCGAACGATGACATTGGAATTCGAGTTTCATTCAGGTCTTTTTACCCGACTGCGTAAGAAGGAGGGTTATGTTTTTCGAGTGTATGTATGTTTGTATGTATGTAATGTGTATATGTATTTATGTTTCTATATTATGACCACTTACAGGCCAAATGGTTTCACCGATTTTGATGTGAAATGTGTCATGTCAGATTCTCTTCACTCCCTGAGTGTCATTGGCTCTATTATTTGTGATAATAATAATAATACATTTCTCGCAAAATTACAAAAATAAGTTTTTTTGTAACCTCCAACGTTTCGTAATAAACAAGTGATTTTACTAGAATTATTATAAATAATGAGCATTTATAATATTTTACAGGGATTTTATGCATACTTTCTCATAAAAAACGTACACTCAACAGCGTATCAAGTAACGAAATCGGAAGTTAGATTGAAAAAAACTGCTTTTCTGCAGTCGGGTATTTTAATATTGACACTTGTTCGTGTTTGTCAAGATATATTAACTACGATGTTTATTCAATAGGTATACCTTTAAATGTCTATAAGATTTCCAAAAAGTAGACAGCCCTAGGTTTGTCTCCAGAGACCGAAGCTCTTACGACTAGAGACGTCTTTCTCACTGTGGCGTCGTTTAATTTGACGTATAATGTAGCACTATCTTAGTTAATTATTTAGATCTGTTTGCGAAGGTAAACTGAGGTTTTAGTGCTAAGGTTTGGGATATACGTTTGAAAGCAATTTGTTGTAAGGTTAGTGAACCAATAACAGGATTTAAGGTGTATTTTAGTTTATTTGAATTGCAAGTTTTTTATTTTATTGCCATCATTCTTCTTCTTATACTTGTGGCAGTCTAGCGGGAGACCGTTTCATTTTCTATCCAAGGATCTGAGTTCACACTCAAAGCCTCTATCTTTTTGATGTTGAAGAAGGTATAAAATGACGACCTTACCGTAAAACGTTACTCAACTTTAAGCATTGCTTAACTTATTTTGTCAACTTCTCCCTGACACGTAATGACACTTGCGGAAAGAAGACAAAGATTTTAAGACGATGGTTCAAGTTAAGTAACGTATTTCGGCAAGGCCGTGAATGTAAGAATTAAGATGTGAACCGCACATGATCTCCTTGACCATTACCAGACAACAGACAGTCAATGAGCAATTGAGCAATACTGAGCATTGGTGAACTACATCGAATTGACCAATCACAACGGTTCTTAAAGCCCCGAGGGACAAATGGCAATTAAGAACATGTCCAGCGTCATACAAGTTAGCCAATCAGACTCAGACGGATCAGATAAGTCTCGTAGCTCAGTGGTAGTACGTTTACTTTCTGAGCTGTAGGTTGTGGGTTCGACCCTCACCTTTTTAAAACGCTCTTTATTGAAGCGCGGCGGGAAAATCTTCCGAGGAAGGACATTTCACATTTTGCTTGTCCACGGGAGAAAAGAGCGAGAGAATCTGACTGTATGAGATTTCCAGTTATGCAAAATATGGGGGTGAAATTTTGGCGGTATCGTGAAGTATGATGGCGGAATTTCGAAGCAGGAATTAGGTCAAAAAGCTCTTTAGAGCATTACCACGAAAAAGAAGCGGTAGAAAATGCAAAGGGGTCCTACATCTCTACGCAGACAAAGTGAGTCTAGCTTGCTGGTAAGCTTGGAGTATGGTATAATTATGTATAACTTATACCAATAAAAACTCGTAATAGGCGGGCTATATTTAAAAACCGGCCAAGTACGAGTCGGACTCGCGCACGAAGGGTTCCGTACCATTATCTATAAAAACGGCAAAAAAATCACGTTTGTTGTATGGGAGCCCCCTTATTTTATTATATTTTTTAGTATTTGTTATAGCGGGAACAAAAATACATCATCTGTGAAAATTTCAACTGTCTAACTATCACGGTTCATGATATACAGTCTGGTGACAGATGGACGGACGGACGGACAGACAGCGAAGTCTTAGTAATAGGGTCCCGTTTTTACCCTTTGGGTACGGAAACCTAAAAATGGAGTAAATATATTTAAAAAAAATTCTTTACATTTTATCGATCTAGCACCAAAATAATCTAAAGAAGCTAATTAATATTACACAGTACAACGTTTTAACACTTCAGTTTTATTACAATTTCCGTTAAATAACGCTAGGACGTGGCGTGCTAAAAAAGTTAACGCTATTTTCAGAATTAAAGCGAAGTAATGTAGGACACGAACCCCGAAACTTACAACAATGTTTTTATCAGCTGGATATTAAGTTTTTGTCGTAAAATGATGGTAAAATAGCAAAGTAGGTTTATTGTATTAGTTCATAAAAGGCACGGACCCTGGAGTCTGTGGAGTAAAAAAAAAATAAAAAAAAATATTAATGAATTACTTACGAATTAAGGTGGTACGATTTACATACAAAAGTATATTTACAAATTATAGTTTCACAACGTAGTTTTTATTCAATCTTTTCATAATGCGCTTTTGTAATTAGCATTAATATCGTTTTTTTCATCAGCCTGTTTGTACAAACTGTCCCACTGCTGGACGCGGGTCACCTTCTCATTGTGAGAAGGTTAAGGCCATAGTCTACCACGCTGGCCAAGTACGGGTTGGCAGACTTCACACATCTTCAAGAACACGGAGGACTCTCAGACATGTACGTTTCCTCACGATGTTTTCCTTCGCCGTTTGAAGATGGCGGCAATCAACAATACGCACATAACTTCGAAAAGACAGAGGTGCGTGCCGCGGGATTCGAACTCAGGACCTGCGGATCGCAAGTCAGATGGTCTCCCGACTAGGCTGCGGGAAACTTATAACGAATAATGTCGGTTTATATTGGTACCAAATCATATTTGTTAAAAAAAAAACGAATATCAAGTTTTATTCCATTTTTTTTTCGATAAATGTGGATATATATTTATTATACATTTTTGCTATTAATATGAGCTTTTTCTACAATAAATATGTTTACCACCAAAAAGACCGATATTAAAGCTAACCCCTGCTACTTCAATGTAAAAGTATACTCTTTTCGTCTATAATTGGTAAAAATACTTTTGTATGGAAAACGTACCACCTTAAGCTATACCTGAAACGTCCAGTTGGAATAAAAACCTTAATATCTTTGTATTTAGGTGGTATTCATCTGTTAAGTTTTAGTGAAGCTTATAATAAGATGAAGACTTGATCACCAGTACCTGCGTAAATTCATTAAATCCTACAAAACTGTTTATCGTGTAAGTACATTTATAAAACTATTAAATTATAAAATCACAGTATTTGCTGGCACATACTTAATTTTACTTATAAATATTAAGTGCAGTAAAACTTTTCTTTCAAGATTTTGTGAAATTATTCATATTTTTACGACAGCTTCAGTTCTCGCCATAAAACACAGACAGTGCTTAAAGCTGATACCTATTTTTCGAGTATCTAAGTAGATACTCTAAAAATAGGTATGTACAATAGATAAATAGTAATACTTAAGTAAGTATTATTAATTATCTATATTTCAGATAGTGTCCCTTCAAAAAGGGAGGTCCACAATTCGACGGTTTTTTTAAATTATATTTTTAAGCGATTTTTAAGCCAATTATGAATTTATGTTGATGATTTTTGTTTGGTAGGTGATTTCAGAAGTGGTCTCACATACATTTTATCAAAATCGGTTCAGTGTCTACTTTTGTTTTTGAAAAATAACCTAAGTAGATACTGATTTTTTCACGGAAGTTTTAAAACAGTGGTCATATTATTACCTACAGTGCTCACTCTGGAAGTGTTTGCAGGTCAATAATATAAAAGTGGGACTTAGCGCCTGGTAACTTGACTGGCGCTTTATTGCATCGTAACAAGAGTCATTATTTGTTATGTTTGCGGATACCATCCTTTGTATCTGTATTATTAAGTGCTCTGTTGTCTGTTGCGATGTTATATTTTTCCACTGGAGCAGTTATAACCGCGGAGCGTTGTTCTGCTGCTGCCGTTTACGCGGCAATTCGCAGCGCACTTACCACATGTCTAATTTTCAAAGACATACTGTCCCATTCTATCAATCTATCAAGTACATACATACGCTGGTGGCGTGAAAACCAGCTTTACCATTACAATATTCCCTTACGTGCCGCTATCGCGCTAATTAAGTTGGTTATTCAGGTAAGTTCGTGTTCATCAGTCAAGACTGTCAGGCGGGTTTGATGCGATTAATATACTGCTATTGCTAGTTTGGCCTGGGATTAGTTGATTTTGCTTATGTTTCCGGGATAATAGAATCACTTCACACTTGAAATCATCATCATCATCATTCTACTTTCATTTATGAATGTGGGGTTAGCACAGTAGGTAATCGATCTCTGCGACAATAAACAAAAGTACCTAAATTTTGCTTATTGTTTTCTAACTGTCTACTCTTTTTAATCGACTTAAAATAATTATAGTTAAAAAAACTGAAAAAACCGACTTCAAAATTAACAAATTATATTATTTATTTAGGAAAGTCAAATATTTAAATACAAATAACAAATTAATTTAAATTCAATGTCATTTCATCAATAATAAAGTTAACAAAAATAAAAAAATAAAAATTTGAAGCTCAGTCAAAAAGCCCATCTCGCACTGTACCTGGCGCAAAAGTACCCATGACGCTAGCCGTGCTACTTCAAAATACGCAATGCGCATACATACATATCTACGCGACTTGCGGTTCACTTTTCTACAGGCACTTGGATGATATTTTACCGTTATTTTGTTATCAAAAGCACAGCATCGATTTTGATACAATTTATTTGAGATCATTTCTGAAGTCTGACCTACCAAATACAAAAAGAATCCAATTGGCTGAGTAATTGTTGGACATACAAAAAAAAAACATACAGACTGAATTGATCCATTTTAGAAGTCGGTTTTTCTTACCGCATAAATCCGCCATTTATTAACCGACTTGGAATTTGTTTTTTAGTTTGAAGGAATATACTTTCAAATTGCTTTCATAGAAATTGTGAATTATTGGACTAGAATCGAGTCAAACCGAAACATTCGTATAATTCGACTGTGAAAAATCATAGATGTGAAAATGACCATTATATTTTTATGCATAAAACGATTGTAACAAAACATTTACGGTCCAATTGGTACGTTCATAACGATTATTTTATTAATCGAATAAAACCCGTCTAGACTAACCCCATTAATCATTTGATTCATTATTTTATGAATCATAAGGTACATAATTAATAATAATCATATTCCCGTGTCGCCAGGCAGACAAAGTTCATCATCATCATCTCAGCCATAAGAAGTCCACTGCTGGACATAGGCCTCCCCCATGGATTTCCAAAAAGACCGATTGGAAGCGGCTTGCATCCAGCGTCTTCCCGCCACTTGTATGAGACAAAGACAAAGTTAACCATTGTAAAAATACTTTTAGCGTAAAAGTTTAGTATTGATTTTTTTTGCGAGAACGTTAAGAAGAAAATATTTCTTCCTAACGTGCTATGTTTTATTTTTCCTAAACTTGTGCTATTTTCAATATTAATGATATAAAATAGTGGTTTATATTCGCTTTGGTGCGTGATAAGGGAAATAAAATGGTGGTATAAATACGTGTCTTTTCATGATATCTATAAAACTATAAAAGCTTTCAACAAAGCTAATGCCATTTTACTGAGGCTTATCTCTATCTTGAGAATAACTTATTTACTTGAATTAAACTATAACTCAGTAATTATACGTGTATGATTTGTACTCACGAAGCATTAGTAAATTTAAAATTAAACCATTTTTAACGGATTTATCGGGTATATTTTAAATGATTTTAAGACCTGACGTATCTTCAATTCTTGATGTTAATTTCAATGAGTTAAATCTTTAAAAGATAAGCGAAAATTTTAGATTTTTTTTTTTTTTTTTTTCAATACTTGACTCTAGTAAATTCATTTACTGTGCGGGTCCAGTAGAGTCTATTTGTAAAAAGAAATACCTATCGTGGCAAAAAATGAAAAATTAATATCTAGTGCAAGGTGTTGCTATACAAAATAATGAAATAGGGACAGCAGCGCCCCCAATTCTACATTAGTTCTCTTTCCGGACGGAAACTACAAAGAAAAATAAAGTTTTTTTAATTTATTTACCAGATAGATCTACGATTGACCACCAACTCGCCTGATGTTTGACAGCTAAGCATTAGACCTATCTACGGTCTAATGCTTAGCTGTTACAAGCCTTTGTTGAAAATATGTTGCCAAGCACTTAACCGTGTCTTTCGTGTCAACTGTGTCAACCGTGTCAACTGAGTAGCCTGACCACAAAAAGTATATGAACTACGTACTTATTTCAATAGTAGATATTTGTGAATTTATTAAGTAAATTGACCGTTTTAATTCATAACCTGAAGTAAGCATCAAAGACGAAATTCAAGTCCCCACGACCAAGTTAATCAATCCAACAGAACGAGTCACAAACGAATGTTTAATTAGGCTCTACAGAAAACCTGTACAAATATTTCGTACCGTTCAATCAACGTTCTTGAGCATTTTCGTACTTTTACTGAAGTCTTAGAATCTTCATCATTTTCATTTACCAGAAATCACAAATAATAATTACTTTGCTATAAAATTATATTAAAAGAAATTATCCGTGAATGATTTTAATTTTCGTGTGATTCTCTACATGTTACGGTGCTCCTAAAAATGGGAAAGTTTAGGGTTGTAGGGCAACATAATTTGGAGTATCAAATTAATTATGGCTATCACAAACATGTTGCTACAATATTTACAATTACAAATAAATATATGTGAGTTCGTGTATACTGAGTGGCTAGCCCTAGTGTCCCGCCGAAAGGTCTGTGACCTGGTTATGTGTGTGTGAAATGTTGTCTAATATGCCCTGGTTATCGCAAAAGCTCGGGGAGTTATTCCAATATTCCTTCAATCCTCTACAATCGATTTGAAACAGTCAATATATAATATTAAAATACAAAAATAATAAATGTTATAGAGACATATTTGTTATATTTATATTATATTATAAGCCTTTCGTGTGTAAAGCAGTTGCCAAATGCCAAAATTATGGCTAATACTTTGAATGTTTTCTGTTAGCGGCACAGAACACACGTTACGCCCAAAGACATTAAATGGCGAAAAATGTACGGTTATTATTTTTATTTATAGTTTATTTTTAATTAATTTGGGGTTATGCCAATAATTTGATGGTTCGCTCCCAACAAATCGGATAGTATGGTGGTGCTAGTGGTTTCTTTATGGTTGAAAATCGACATTCGTCACGAACAGACCTTTTATTCTTTTGACGATGCTCTAACCTTATGCAAAGGTTATTGACCGCAAACCTTTACTAACATAGTACTGCCGTCACTTTTGTACTGTCACCTAAGGATACAACTACTGCTGTTTTAGAAATTTTAAACCTTATTTCAAAGACTCAAGATTTTTATTCGAATTTCTTGGGCCCTGCTTGCATACCTCATGCATTTAAACACACCTTTATGTGTTTGTTTTCTGGTAAAACAGTCCCACAGTTTAAGGGCGTATCACATGTGCCTTTGTTTTCACTGTTCGCGTATCTTTTTATAACATAAGTAATACCGGTAGTCATATCCGTAATACATTATATTACAAATATTTTTTTTCATGACACTTGACACTGAAGCGACGTAGTCGTAGATTAACGTCGGTTGTGCAGTGTAATTTTTTGGAAAAGTAGTTTTGGACGAAACAGAAAAAATAATGTACATTTATGACAAAAAAACTAAGTATAAATTTTTTTTCGTCGAACTTTAAGAAAAAAGTTGTTCCACGACTATGACGAAAGTTACGTTTCAGTTTAGGTTGTATAAAGAGTAAAGAGTTTATCACACTAATGTCACAGATAACATTAATGGACAAAACGGACACTCTCCGCCTCCCGCCAATCTCGGGTTCCTTATCAATTCCCCGTGTTCGCCCTGCCGTTTACTGGAGTTGGCCTTCACGGTACGGCCATTTGTCAAGGCTGGCGTTGCATATTTCAAGCATTCGAGTCCCAATTGACAAGCGAGCGGCTGTCAGACGATGACCCTAACTTCATACATGTGTGTGCGTTATATAGAGATATTAACTTGCGTGTGTGTCACTGAATAGTGCGCTGTTGTATGGAGTGTCCGTTGTGTGCTAATATTTTACTGTAATAGGTACAAGTTTTTGAGTTTGTGGTGTGTTTGTGACTCTTTTAATCTAAAACTGACGAACGGATATAAATTAGACGATTCAATTTGCCGTGAAAGATAACGTTTTTGAGTCAATTTGCTGTGAAAGACGACGTTGGCAGGATATGACGTGGAACCGCGAGGAACAACTAGTTTTGGCATACTTTTATTAAACTCAAAAAATTCGCAAAATTGGAAAATAAGCAACAATTTCTACTTAAACGTGAACCATTTGCTAGTAAAATCCCTCGACGACCTCTCAAGTTGCTTTTTTTGTCAAATACCTAAAGGCGCCTACGGGCGGCTCCGACAGAATACCCTGAAATTCCCAAGAAATTATTTCAAAAGAAAAATCGCGTGCAATTTCGTCAGACTAATAACTCTTGAGAGCTATCTTGCCACTAGATGGCAGTTAAATAAGCCAAATTGGGCCATCCTTTCAGAGAAGTCTGCTTTTATACAGCCTTATATCTACAACCTACTTCTAACAAGTATCATTGTTAAAAGAAAAACAAAATACCCGACTGCAGAAAAGAGGTTTTTGCAGCCTATCTTACGATTTTTTACGCTTAATACGCTGTTGAGTGTATGTTTTTGTGAGAAAGTATGCGTACAATCGCTGTAAAAGATTATTACGCATTCTTTAGAAAAAAAAAATAGTAATATCACTTGCTCATTACGAATAAGTTCGTTGGAAGTTACAAAAAAAAACGCATTTTTTTATATTTGTGAAAGATGTATGATTTTTATTACAAAAAAAATATAGCCTCAGCAAGTGAAAACTAATCTAACGACACCTCTCACATCAAAATCGGTCGAACCCTTTAGGCTTTAGGCGATCATATAGAAACATACAGATATACATACATACCCACATACACTCGAACCCCCCCCCCCCCCCCCTCCCTACTTCTCCCCTCTCCTTACCTTAATAAAACACAATTATAGTGAAACAGTTGTCGGTGATTTTTTTGAGCTAGGAAATAGGTTTAATCCTGTTTTACCCGCTCCCGCGGGAATCCCGGGATAGAAAGTATCTTATGTGTTAATCCAGATTATAAACTACCTGTGTGCCAAATTTCAGCCAAACCCGTCAAGCCGTTTTACCGTGAAGAAGTAACAAACTGACACAAACTTCGCATTTATTTTTTATGTGTGAAGTGTGATGTGATTTATTAGCATTTCCTATTCCAAACTACAATAAAACATATAAGATATATATATATTCGTAATCACCGTTAAAAATTCTTTATTTTGATACCACACTCGATGTATGAAGAAAACATTTTTTTTTTGAGATTACTTTTTCCGCCAAAAAACCTTAATTTTTTTTTTTTTTTTTTAATTTTGATGTACCTAGTGTCACTCTCACGACTAAGACGAATTAATAGATTCGTCACCACTCACATAAAAATACGACAAGCCGTTTAGGCTCTAGGGCGTGCCAAAGAAATATACATACATACATACATACACTCGAAAAACATAACCCTCCTTCTTTCGCAGTTGGGTAAAAAGGAGTTAGTTCTATGTTCGATTGTATTTTTTATTTCAATAATAATGATTGTAACGATATTTTCTCCAAGTTACAGCCAGCTGACGGTTTTATATATTCACAATAGCATATAAACTCTCATCTGACTAATTTTAACATCAACCATTTAGCCAGCAGGGATCCACGCTTAACTCTAAGAAACAAGATCTCTTTAAAGCTTACAAACATAAAATTTAATACAGCAGTATTATTTAATTGAAATTATTTGTTTATTTACCATTTAATTAGTAAAAATACATTTTTTTATCTTTACAATAATATACCTATATAATATAATACAAATAATAATATACAATAATATATATATATATAATATATTTGACATAATCTACTTATTACCTCTTTCTTTTTGAAGTCGGTAAAAGGTGGAATGACCCTGTAAACTTCTACCGTTACCTTATATTTTTATTTGGAGTTTGTTAAAACAGTTATTTTTCGACCACCAAAGTATGCAATATAATAGACGCTGAATCTAGAATATTAATTTGCCATGTGGTTAAACCTCACCACAACCTATTTATCACTGCGGTTACGATGGTATCGCGGGCTATGCTGTATTGCTGTACATTACTGCTCACGCATAACAACATGAGAAAACAGGGGCATATCTCAGTAATAAACCTGGTAATGTGCTGCTAATAAACCACAAACCGATGCGAAGAAGTTAATTGTTTCGTAGGTGTTACCACAGTATACAGAGGAGTTGGTAATTGAGTTGGAGCGAAGCTCTGAATACGGATTACCTAATTTAGTACCTAATGAAGATAAAAGCAACAGTTGGCCAACTTTTCTTGGCTCACTTTGAACTGGTAATCTAATTTTTGCTGTAAACTAAGAAAATTACGTCGCACTAACCTTATAGAGGTAAATGAACGTAATACTTTATTTTAAGTAAAATTACGTGACACTCGCTTATTACAACTCATTACAACTTATTCTACTTTTAAGAACGACCATCGAATGCGGTTGAAACTATAGTCGAAGAATTCGACATCACGTTTGGCGGGCGTCTATATCTTGCACACATAACTATGAGAAGAACTTGATATATGAATCCTTAATCTTCAGAAGACTTCAAGACTTATTCAACGATGCACCACATAATGAGGAGGAGTTAAAAAAAATACATTCTTTACGTACCACCTCTATTTTTAATTGTTTTGAATATATTGCACATTATTTTTGTAGCGGTGTCAAATTGCTGTGAAATAAACACAGATAGGCAAACGGACATGACGAATTTATAAGGGTTCCTCGTAGTTACTATGGAACCCTAAAAAGTGCCGATGCGTCGTACATTTTTGGCGAAAAGTAAGTACGTAAGTAAAAAGTATAAAATGTAAAGTATAAATAGTAAAGTATAAAGTATAAATGTAAGTAAAGTGTATAAAATGTTTGCTTTAGAATTTCCTAATAGCTCAGAGCTATTAGGAAATTCTAAAGCAAACATTTTGTTTCCATCATCAAACCATCTCCATGTTACTATGATTTTATTGCACTGGCACTGAAGTCTAATCAGCATAGTCGCGGGTGTGGCAAAGAACTCTAAATAACCATCTAGACGGAGGTAGACGTTAGCTCCACACGAACCAAAGCTTTTACTTTGAGAACCAGGTAGCTGATAGAATACTTATATACTTTTTTTTGTGTAAATATATACTTATGATACACAGAACCTTATGTTAAGTCGTGGTTATAGAAATAAAACATATTTCATTTTCATAGATACACCTAGACACAGAACAAACATACATGTATTCATGTTTGTCCTGGGTGGGGATCGAACCTACGTCCTACAGCTTAGAAGGCAGACGTACTACCAGCTGAGACGTGTGGTATTTGACTACTTAAAAGTACTATTAAAATATAGATGTAAAATATATAGGGAAGGCCAGTATAAAATGATCCCTCTAAGGAAAAAACAATTATTTACATCATACTTATGTAGATATTTTTATTCTGTGAATGCACAATGAAACTATAGTCTTTCTACTACAATTCCTTAAATAAAACTTTTGTGTATAGTTATTATTCAAATATTTGTAAATTTTCTAGCAAAACAATGCAAAAGGATCATTTTATCCACATATGTGTTTAATATGATCCCACCCTATGGGGAAAAATGATCCCCATTTTTGAATTAAAAACATCTGTGTTATTTTTTATTATATTCACTAAAAAAAAACAAATGAAAGCAAAGTTATACCTACACTTTACAGTTATACAGTTACATTCATGCAAATTTCATTTCATTTCAAACATAAAAGGTTCAGTATCATCCTTATCAACGCCAGCGCACTGGTCGTGACCTCATTTCTTACACATGGAACATTGAATCCATCCTTCCCCCCTTTATAATTTGAATATTTAGACGTGCAATACATGCACTTAGAGTCATAATCAACTTCGTCTTCGGAATCAAACAGTTTTTCTCTTTTCTCTTTTTTTTTGGGTTCATCTTCTTATTTTTTTTATTTGTACTTCTCTTCAGTTTCAATTAGTTTAATTTTCTTAGTGGCTTTTTTCTTCTCGCTGCTTTAAAGCAAAATAAAAATAACACACTCAATAAGAGTGTGTGCAAAATGATCCCGGGATAATTTTATACACACCGATAGGAATCATTTTACCCCAAACGGTAATTTTTTGAATTAAAACAAAACATGGCTTCTCAATAAACGATGAAAACGAAAACAATATGAAATCATGTAGTTAAAGACAGCTACAACGCTATTCTTTTATAACCATTCGATGCAGAACACTGATACACGGAATATGAGAATATCAAAATACGCTTGTTTTAGATAAAAACAATAAAATTCAATTTTTCTTCGATAACTTTGACACAGCGTCAGCGTGCGTTCCGCCATTACTACCTGTAAGAACATCACCTCTAACGGACGTAATACATGTTTTGTTTCCTAGATGCCGTTGGTAGTTTCGGAAAAATTGAGGGGAATCATTTTACCTCAAGGGATCATTTTATACTGGTCTCTCCTAACTGAAGTAAATCAATCATTAAATTCGTAACATCATAGTTAACATTTATAGTACAGAAAAACAACACAATCTCAAGAACTAATTAAGTATGTATTACAAAAAAAAAAACTTCTCAGACTGAATAACATTGCCTTCTCTCAGCTTACCTACCGACCTACCTATTGTTTTTTTCTAAGTAAAAATTCGTTTAGGCAAACGGGTCCAACTTTTAGCATTTCTACCCAATTTTGTATTCTTATACACAAGAATAAGCAAGCAAGTTGCCAGCCGTCTTTAAGAGAATCGCTAAGTTGTTGTCTATAAAAAAGGTGAAAAAAAATCCACCCCTGCATATTATCCAATTTGAATTATTCATATATTTTGTGATTGAAACTATAAATGCCAAGGTAACACATGGTTTGTTGCTCTTGCTATTTTATTCCAACATTTTTTTTTATCATCATCATCATCATCTCAGCCATAAGAAGTCCACTGCTGGACATAGGCCTCCCCATTTTTTTTATACATCAATATTTTTATTTATAGTTATTGATAATGAGGACTCGTTATCATCGTCATATTAGCCACAAGAAGTCCACTGCTGGACAGGGTCTTGAATTTTTTAATGGACCATTTGGTAGCAGGTTACATCCAGCGTCTCATACATATTTACTCATACAACCTCATACAAGAGGCAGGAGCCACTGTGGTCTGTCCATTTTGTGACTGGTCTTCCTACTATTGCGCTTGCCGGTGCGTAGTCTAAAAAATTTCAGCCCCATGGCTACCCAGTTCTACGTGCTATGTTCTCTACCACTGCAACTTCAAATAGTTATCGATAACAATTTTTACTGTCCTTTTTTAAAATAAAATATAGTCTATGGAACTAAAGAGATGATAACCAATCTAACAAATCTTTCAAGTCGTTGAAGCCAAAGGAAGTAATTTAAATAAATATACAAACACACATAATCTCAATATTCTTCCATATCTATGGTTTTTCTACATTCTCTCTCTCTCTCTCTCAAGTTTTACGGCATTGCTATACTCATTGAAATAATTTCAATGAGTAATCGGTGTAGAAAGAAAAGTTCTAACTATAAAAAAAAAAAAACTGACACCGTATAATGAAGAAAACAGAAACGAGCTGGAACAATGTTCTTCTGTTGTTACGAAAAAAATTGAAAAGATAGACGCTGAATGAGCCTCTTAAGTGAGAGGTTTTGTTCAAGGTTGAATGCGTTGTGCGTGCCTATCCAAATTAGCAAAACGACTGAAGCATAGTACATAAGCATTCGTACATGTTGACACCCAAAATTGTCTACAAAGTTAACAAGACGCCCCTATCAGCCCCAGGCGAAAACCAAGAATGAAGATATTGTGCGTTTTCGTCACTTAATCCCCCCACCCTAACTCCCAGCTGGGAGTCACCCCCCTCTGTCGTTTGCTCGCAATGACGTAATCTTTAAAGGCGATAACTAATCTTCTTTAATTGATCTTTTCCTTGATGAGTAAAACAAATGAGGGAAGTGGGCGGACTAAGCGATAATAGGCATACATTTCTTCGAGTAGATTTTTGGGTATAAAGTCAATTGAGATCTCATTACGTGTTTATTAATATGTTCGATTTCGAATGTAAGATAGTTGACAGATTGTTATGCGATGGGCTTTCGTTGGGGCAGACCCACTGTAAATAAGTGAGATATAATGACTGTGAGACTGGCCTAGTGGCTCAGTTGGTAGTGTGTCTATGTCTACCTGCTGAACTGAAAGGTCGTGGGTTCGATCCCCACCCAGGGCAAACATTTGTGTAATGAGCATGGATGTTTGTTCTGTGTCTGGGTGTTTCTATATATCATATGTATATATTTACAAAAAAAAAAGTATATATGTATTCTATCAGCCATTTAGTTCCATAGTACAAGCTTTGCTTAGTTTGGGCTAGATGGTGTTGTGTGAAATGTCCACAAATATTGATTAAAAAAAAAAAAAAAAAAAAAAATATGCTACTATCACATAAGATTGTTGGCTCGGCCGGACACTTCACTACTTTGCTGTGCACCCGAAGAGGTTAGAGCTACACTATAGAAAGAAATGCATTCTGTAAGTGTTTGTAGGTTAATATACCAGTAGGCATTTAGCTCACGTGCAACTTGTCTTGCGCTTCAAAGCCTCGCAGTCAGAGCTGCTATTTAATTTACTAATTTCCATATCATCATCATCATATGGCTTTTACGTCTATTGCAGACGATTAAAGCAGTGTCTTGAGGGAGGTGGCACCTTACTAAATTTCCCTTACTAACTTACTATTATGTATTTTGATACGGATCCTAACCTACCTACCTAGTTATTTAGCTTTTTGGGATAACTAAGCGAAAAAATCATAGCATGGAGATAGGATACCTCATACAGGCTGTCTAGCTACTAATCTCTGGTTGACCATCTGTCGCCAAGTACCTAGCAGTATGTCCTGGGAGCTTCACTAAAACCAACTAGAATTACATACTATGTATGTTTGGATCGCATCTTTTGTCCTGAGTGGCATAGACCTTACAACTTGAAAGACAGACGATCTACCAACTGAGCTGTGTGGAATATGTGGTCAGTGACTTCATCTCAGATGAGTTATGGTTTAGTGCCTAGCCTGTCGATCATAAAAAAGTTGGAAGACTTATTCAACTACAACTAACAGTTATAAGACTAATAAGCGATCATTAAAAGTTCAAGGCTACGAAGAAATGCCGTCTCAGCCATGACCTGATACAAAATTGTTACCATTACCTATAGGAACCGAGGTAGGCGAACAAATCAATGTCGGATAGCGACCAAAACTTCAAGCTAGATCACTCTACTTAAGCACTAAGAAATTCGACCGAGTCGAGAGCTCGGGTTTTATTACAAAGTCGTTCAAAAGCCACAACACCAACAGTTAGGCCAGTTATACAAACATATCGGCACCAGCATTAGATTATCGACCAGTTGTAACAGGCCAAGAATGGCCAGAGAGACGACTTCAAAAGCAACTTGAAACTTGAATTCTTGGAAACTTAAGGGACCAACAGACGTCCAACTGGGAAACTTGTACGTAAATTTCGTGAAAGCAAGCACTGAATAGATTCATTTCAGATTTTACAGCCACGCGACGGCAGCGCGGGAACCTATGCATGAAATAAGCATATCTTTGATCAAATGTAGTAGCAGTCGCGTTATAATGTTGAGGGGAATGGGCAATATTTATTTTTTGTTATGGTTCTGAGGTTGTGAAATTTTATTTTATGTTGTGCTTCCTCTAAAAAATGTGGAGATAGTTGCCGTAGTTTTTTATTATAGTTGTGGTGGCGCCGTTGCGGAACAAATGATTATTGTTTGTATAATAATATACATAGTAATAGCGAAGAGCCTTGACCAACATCTTAAGAGGCTCTCGCTTGATGGTTGGGTCAAGGGTCGAATGCAGAAGGCAGTTATCTTGGACACGGCACGCATTGTCAGGAGGTTCCTCACTCTGTAGCCTCCACCGCCAGCAGCTTGGGCCCTGCCCCGTTGCCGGTGGCAATCTAGGTGTAGGTTTTTATAATGTTTTTAATGTGATTTTATAAAAATATTGTAAAAATTTATACTTAAGAAAATAAATAAATACATGATACATAGTAATATATCGCAAAACTATTTTTTATATATTTATTGTAAAAAAACTTAAAAATTAAGATACAAAATAAATAGTAATATTATTATGTACAACATGTAATAAAGCGACGCTTAGTGGTTCCATATTGAAAGTAAAGGTCTCATGGACATTGGTGCTAAAGTTCTAATTCCGAATTACTCTTTTATTTTTACGTATATTACTCGTTTTTATTTTTCGTGAGCAACTTCTGTGTGCATAGAGAACGTTTCATGTAATAATTTTAAAGTTTAAAAAACTGAAACAACCGACTTCAAAGTACGTTATTTCGTTTACTTGTAACTTCTTCGTAACTCTATTTTTTCCTTATACACATTGGATGAGGAGTAAGTAGGTTTTACTTTTCAAGCTCAATAAATCTCTCACGATTGTAAACTTTTTAAAAGACCTCTATTCACCTGCTCGTTTTTTTTTCAAGAATGTCATTTGTCACTGAATATCAAATGCTTCGTCGTCACAGATTAGAAAATGTGCATATGTTTATACGAAAAACCTCAACATTTGACACTTTTGCAAAGAAAAACGTGTCAGTGGAACTCTGCAATTTTATAATCTGACGCACTCACTAAGGAATACAATGAAAATATTTTTACTTTTAGAGATTATTCAAAAAGTAATAAAGCAATGTTTGTAAAATAATTATGGGACCAACTTGGGAGCTTTCTCTACACATCAATTTAAGAAACATAAAAATTGGTTCACGAATGACGGAGTAATTCGTGGTCATACATAAAAAAAGACGTGTGGCACTCGGAGACTGCCGCGGTAAAGCTATTGCATAATAGCTTTACGCGCGGTGTGTTAGGTTATTTTCGTTACGGAATTTCTGGATTCGGTCTCCACGCTCAAGGCCCGACTATAGAAGCTATGCAATAGCTTAAAAAATATACGGTACGAATTGATAACCTCCTCTTTTTTCGAAGTTGGTTAAAAATAATAGGCGGTAGCAATTAATATTTTAATAACAATAAGACAACTGTCATCTAGTCTTATATGTGACCACGGACGCTGCAAAGTGTTCTAAACGTCTGGTCGTAAAATAATATATATACGCGATAAATTAATAATTTTCGATGATGACGTAATATTTCATTTATTTTTAGGGTTCCTCAAAAGGAAAAAAACGGAACCCTTATAGGATCAATTTGTTGTCCGTCTGTCTGTCCGTCCGTCCGGGTGTCAAGACCTTTATCTCGGGAACGCGTGAAAGTATCGAGTTGAAATTAAAACCTTATACGCAAATCCATAATATCTTGATACAGAAAGAAAAATCAAATTTCTTAGTTTTCGTAAAAAAAAGTTACAGCCGAATATGTCGTAAAAAACGCACATTTCGACATTTACAGAGGAATCAAAACCTATGGGGTACTTCCCGTTGACCTAGAACTCTGAAATTTGGCAAGAAGCATTGTGTTAGAGTACGCATATAGGAAAAAAACCGAAAACTGTTTTTTTTTTAATTAATTCACAAAAAAATAGTGTCTCTATGCAAGGAAAGAGGGCTGTCTCAAACGTTCGCTCGCTCGGATCCGAGTGGGAGGCGCCGCTACTATAGCCCCTACTCGGATCCGAGTGGTGAGCAAGGAATGTGTTAAATATTTTTACGATGTATATTTTTCGGCTTATGAAAAGGAAAATTAAAAAAAATATATGATTTCCCCCTATTATTTAGTTTGTACGGAACCCTCGGTGGGCGAGTCTGACTCGCACTTATCCGGCTTTTTTAAGGAACAACCACAGATGATTGGAAGAAAATGTCGGAACAACATAGATACTATTTTATCCAGGTGTGGAGATTGAGTGAGTTTTAGTAAGACTTTCTAATTAATGATACCACACGTTATTGTGGACCCCTTAAAAATAAAAATATGTGGACGCTGATTTGTAACCTAACCGTAATGTAATAAGGCGTATTCTTTAAATTGACTGCGATATAAAAGTATATATTTTAAATTATTAGTCCAGTAATCTGAGGTAAATGCTAAAATCGATTCCATGGAAAGATTCAGTTAGAGATGATTATCGATCACGTTCAATAAGAAATCACAACACAGAAAACCGTAGCCTTAATATTTCGCCCCCTGTTTTTATTATCTTGTCCATTTCATACGCATAAGTTTTCCAATTTTCCATCCCACCGTGTTGGACCGAACAACTGACCCGCATAATTGGTTATCGCGGGAGATAATTTAAAAATTTCATTGTGTTGCCATTATTCTGTTAAAGTCCGCATGATTTCAGTTCATTAATAAAGTTTAGCGCTTACAGTTCAGCGATTCGGCCGTAAGCGGTAGAAATGAACCGCATTTCGTTGAAATTAAATGATGCGAATCCACGTTCTCATTAGTTATAGATGCTTTAAATCTGATTTGGGACGGATTATCGGATTAAAGGTCGTCCACATGTCCGTATCGTGTGTGTATAGGTACATGATTTTAGATGAATGTCCATATAGATACCTATCACTAAATTCGTATGTCCACACCACATGTACACCACAATTTTTTCAACCGACTTCAAAAAAGCTGGAGGTTCTCAATTCGACTGTATTTTTTTTTTATGTTTGTTACCTCAGAACTTTCGACTGGGTGTACTTATTTACGTACTTATTTTGATGTTTTATTTTATTTGAAAGCTGGTGTTTCCCGTATCATCCTATTTAAATGTGGTCCAGTTCTGACAATGGCATCCATGAGAAGTCGGTTGCTTCAGTTTTTTAAACTATAATTATTCAATGACAATTAGTTGAAGGGGTAATTGATCCTTATTATGTTACATATCATTATTTCTGAAAA
Organism: Lycia hirtaria; assembly: GCA_947563715.1. NCBI lineage: Eukaryota > Metazoa > Arthropoda > Insecta > Lepidoptera > Geometridae > Lycia > Lycia hirtaria. The sequence goes on from OX387384.1 coordinate 10,981,962, forward strand.
TATAATTACTTACTAGTTTCAAATAATTATATTTACATATGATGTACATACATGCAGTATCTAGTAATTATATCATATTTTCAAAAAATAAGGATGTATAACATTGATGTATTGTTGTTGTATTAATTGTATGTTGTTGTTGATGTATCACAATGAATAATGGTAGATAACTACTTATCCCAAAATTGTTGAATGGTTACTTCCATAAATATTAACAATAAATTATGTTAAAAAAACCCATAACCCAAAAAGAGGGATTTTATAAGTTTGACGTATGTATCTATGTGTCAACAAAACAACAACAAAACAATTTGTAATCATTGTTTATCACAGTAATACAAAAGTACCTATATAATCGTTACCGATCGAACAAAAGTGCATTCCGCGTATTTACAATATTTTTTTAAATATACAAAATGTAATTCACACGTCTAACAACAAAATAAAATATCACAAAACAAGGCAAAATATAACAAAAGTTGTACGTTGTCACTCTTATTTTTGCTACAAAACAAATGAATATTGGTAGACGTTTCAAAAAAGAGTAGATTAGATTAGTTATATTGCAAATGAAGTCTTGAACGATATTAGATAGTGCTCTGTTGACTAGAAATATTGCATAAACATTGTAAAATATGGTACAGTTCATGAAGTACCTCTCTGAAATTCTCGAGTAGAAGCGATATTCCATTATATTATTATTATTATTTTTATTATTTGTGATATTCCATTGGTCGTTTCAAGAGAATGATTTACCGCACATTTGTTCCTACATAATTATAGTTTAAAAAAATAAAAATAAAAAACGACTTCAAAATACGCAATATGTATAACGCCTGCAGAAAAGTGAACTAAAGTAGTGAAGTATACGCGACTTGCTATTCTTTTTTCTACAGTTGTTTGGATGATACTTTCCAGTTATTATGTTATAAAAACTAAAATACTGCATCGATATTGATAAATTTTATACGATTATGAGACCACCTCTGAAGTATGATCTACAAAATACAAAGATAATCATCAAAATCAATGCACAATTGGCTGAGTAATCGGTGAACAAACATAAAAAAAAACATAAAGACCGAATTGATAACCTCGTCTTAATATTGGTATTGGAAGTCGGTTAAAAAGGAGAAAATTTGTATTTACATTACGCGATTTCGATAAATTTTTTATCTGTTGGGAATCATAAATGGCTGGGATTATCATATCTCCTGTTCTTGTTAAATATCTCTTGTGATACAATATTTTACTCAATGTAATAACACAAATGACACGTTCTATTCAAAAACAATGTTTTAATCAAGTATTTGGTACAAAAAACTTACTATTTACGCTAGAAAAAGATGCACTGCATTTTACTACCTTATATAATAAAATTTTATGCCGTATGTAAATATATATAAAAAAATAAATATAAAAATTTATAATTTATATTTTTTTTATAATATTTATTATATTATAAAAAAGGGCATGTGTATCACATGCATTGTTCCAGGTATAATTATTACAAGTCATGATTGCTTGCGATTTAAGTTATATGCATAACGTTAAGTAGCTAAATATTAACTAAATGACTAATTAAAGAATTGTACACGTACACGTGAAATTTAGTGCGCGCTAAAATTTAGCTTGGAGCTTAATACGGAATTAACTGACATGAATAATTTTAGTTGCAATTTAGTTCAAATTTAGCAAAACTTTATTTATATTTAACAACTTTTAGCTCATTTAGGCTTACGCGCGTTAGTTTTCACAAGAATCGAACATTAAAATGCAGTATATCTTCTAAAACCTAATTATAACCCTCAATGCCATGGAGAATGTATAGATATGTGTTCTTTATACGGCACGGGGACTAGAACAGGCTTCTCGACCGCAAGAGTTTTGTAGATTGGTACGTGCACGGTCTGCACGAGAGGCACGTGCTTCACGATCGGCACTTCGTGCAAGACTGGCACGTGCTTGATCACAGGCACTTCGTGGAGCACAGGCACTTTTTCAATGTGGTGGTGGTGGACTGTGCGGATGTCGTGCGGCACGTGGATTCTGACGCTGGAAATAAATAGAAAGGATTAATGTTAAATTATTTTCATATTTAGGACTTTAGTAAAAAAAACGACTGGCTTGAATTGTAAATGAAATTGAAGATGAAAGTAAAATTGAATATGTGTTCAAATCATCAAAGGGAAAGAAATTGTGATTGATTTTCGCAGTGTAAGATTGAACAGTAGATTTATAGGGTAGGTAATTTGGTATATTTCACATTGTTTTAAGAACTTTAAGCACTTTGCAATGTTCACAATCAAATAGTGAAACGAGACGACAGGGGACGAATATCAAGGTATTCTATGCTAATCGATGATTGCTTCGTTGCCTTTGAATAAATCAAAGTCATAGTCGTAACAAAATAGTATTTGAATGGATAATAGTTATGAGAAGTGTAGGAAATATATAAGATTATAAGAAAAGAAATAATGGATCATGAAATAAAAAAAGTTTCATTTAAATAAAAAAATATGTTATAAATGATATGCCATAAAATAAAATGATATATAGAATCATATCATGATTTATTATTATATTATTATTAATAATTCAATTCAAAATTATTTATATTTTATTTTTAACCCTAAAACCAAACTTCCGTTGACAGGACTACAACTCGTGTTACCTTTTTTAGTAGTAACAATCGGTATGAGTCAAATTTTCCGTTATCTTTAATAGAATCATACAGATTGCAGAACGTAAGTACATGTAGAAGTTAATGTTTTTTTTTACAAAAAATACAGTACCTACTATACTTTTTGACCACAACATCGCTTGATGGTAAGCAACGGTGTGGTCGAGGAACAGTAGATGGAACAGTCTGACTTTTACTTCTGAATTTCCATCTAAATCTACAGCTGTAAAGTAGTTCATAAAAGTCTTATTACGATAAAGTAATTGTAAACACAAGAACGAATCTTGTTCCATGGGACATGATTTGTTTATAAACAAATCACATGGCCATTGTAAAGCTGTGCGCAAAACCGCATGTGTGAAACTTATACATAATTCAAAGAAAATGTTTGGGATTCTGATCGCTTATAGGAATTACGTCGAATTGGCACGAGACGTAAATACGAATTGGATGATCGATGACTGACATATTTTGCAACTGCAATTTACAAATCTATGATTTCATTGTAACAGCTAATAATTCTGACACGTTGCGCAAAATTGTTTCAGGAATTAGGTCGTTTCAGCAATGGATATGTTGCTACATGTCCTATGAACTGAAATATTATTTTTTTACGAAAGGTACATATTGCAAAGATACTTACCCGATTGCATTTTTTTTGAGATAACTAAGAGCTTTTGGCCTCTACCGGCCTCTACAGTTTACCGGACTTTGGCGAGCGCAGAAGGCGCTGGGGCGCTTACAAGCTAAAGGTTACGAGGGACTAGCTCAAGAGCACCTCGAGGGAGGCTCGGACCTCGGCTTGGGCCGTCGCCTGGGAGAGGGAGTCGAATTGCCAACTGGCAACCCTGATGGGGTGTGCCCTGTCGCTCTATTAGGTTGAACTGATTGACTATTTGGAGAGAATCTAACCGGCCTTCTAACAGACCTGGGGGTTCCTCAATCTCGCCGGTGAGGTCGGTGTGTCGTGATTGTGTTCCTTTGGTAACCGACGCCTATACCAAAAACGGAGTTTTTCCTGTTGCCTGGGGCTGTCAGATCGGGTGACCCCTAATTGCATTGGAGATACGGCCAGCTTATGTAGAATTGTACACACTAAAGTCCCCCTGGTGGACAGCCGTAGTGCTAAACAGTGGATTTCAGGTGCTCCTGATGAACACATACAGGAATTCTTAACACTGTGACACAGCTTCTCTCGGGACAGCTGGCATGTTGTCATCAGTCTACACGGCCTACTACGTGGTGAGCCCATATGTGGTCGTCCCCATGGGTCTTTTGGATAGAAGGTCAAGGTTTTACTCCCGGGCATCACCGACCCCAGAAGTTCCATATTACTAGTTTTTTTATTACAGGCAGCGAATACCCATGACTATTATAAAGAGGTAGATAGAAATGTCGTGTGATATTTTTGTTATTAAATATAAATAAAAAATTACAATCATAACGGTGTGACTCAAGTGTTTGAATGATATAGAAACACACACACACACAATGACAAGCATCTACTTGCTTTAGCGTCATGTACGACCTGTACGACCCGTTTAAAAGATAAATACTTTAAAAAACCCGTATATTATGACTTTAAAGTAACATGTTGCACTGTGTCATCACTGTTATAAACTCTTGCATTTAATAGCCTAAAATAACTTTACATTATTTGACAGCTGAAAAGTTACAATTTTCCGAAAATAAGCTATAATTTATTTTAGGTTAAAAAAACACTTAAACTGTGTGTGCTATACACTTTTGATATTTTAATTCTATGAAACACCCTATGGTGGCGCCGTCGCCGCAGTTGTGAAATAATAGACAAAAGGCTTCGTGTAAATGGCAGCGTCCACTTAGTATCAGGTGGCTGGAAAACGAGTGCTCATACTACTTGTGCCACGTCAGAACCCTTTTACATTTTAACTTGTAACAGAATCAGCTGAAGAGGGATGGTACCTAACTCAAATATATGTCCAACCCTTTCTTCGAAAGTAACCGAAAACTAAATATTAGAAACACGTCGTTTTTTTCTATAAAATTTTGATGAGCGTTCAGTAAATTTATACGGATATCACTAAAACGTTCATGTTGTCCTACGTGAAAGACCGTAAACCGTCAAAATCTTACGCGATGCCATGCGATGCGATGTAACAATGAAAATATTTTAATGTATTTGCAGTGACACGGTGGTCGGTGAGTAAGTTAGGTAATGGTGAGCGTCTTGTATAAATCATCAGACATCATGCTTAGGTTGTAATGTGATGTCATCAAAAATGAGTTACACAGTTAAAAATCCTATGCAGCCGCGCCCAGTCTTCGTCCTCCTGAGATTACAGAAGTTCAATCTCTTTATTGACAATAATAAACATAGTCCTCCAAATTGATTTCCATAAAGGCAAATTCACACTACTGCTTCATAGCATGAGTCGTAATGTACTTACCTTATTATAGATCAAACCATAAAATAAATAATAGGAATATCGTTGGTTTACATAATTTTTATCACATAGAAAACATATAAATCCGATACGGTATTTTTTTTTTACTTTACGTACATTCATATATACTATGTATTAAAAAACTAAAACTATTAGAAGCTACTTGGTTTTAAAAACTCTACTGCATGCATTACAGTAAGGTTAACAAAAAAAAATATGTTGGTTATTTTAAGAAATGCTTGGGTCAACTAATATGATTCGACTTTAATTATTAGGTTTTATTTACTTCGTATCGCTACTTTATCCTTTACTCAAACTACACAATCTTCTCTGCTCGAATTTACCCACTCACCCAAAAAGAGAACTAACTGTGTTTCCTCACTGCGGTCCGAATCGACCTATTCCAAAATGATATTGGTCGATTCGCACCACGGTGCGAAAGGACCTATTCAAAAAGAGCTCTTGGGTGATTCGGACCGCGGTTCGAACCACTTGCGGTGCGAAACGCCGAAGTACCCTCCCTAGGGCGATGAATTGAGAATCGTCTGACAGATAAATAAACGCACTATGTAGTACACAAAAACGGAATACATTAAGATGATTGTTTTACTTACTGCGTTCTGTGGTGACCTGGTTCAGGGTCAGGAATGGGGTTAGCCACACACATATGGCTGTATACCACGAGGGCCAGGATCAACTGGAAACATAACATAAAATTTGAGTTAAGATTCATTAACTCATATTTTCAATATTTGACATCAGGCGAGTTGGTGGTCAATCGTAGATCTATCTTGTATAAAAAAAAATATGTTTAGTCTATGTAAGTTTATCTTTATTAGTATGTATATAATATACCTATATATTATGTAAGTACTATTTGTATGAAGATGTTTTTTATTTAAGTAAAAATTTATTTAATATAATATAAAGTACATTGAATTAATTAACATAAATTTATAAAAGAGCTAAAAACGAACTAAATTTGACTCAGTCAAGTAACCCGCCACTGACTGTTCCTGGTGCAAAGGTACCCATAATACTTGCGGCGTTACCGCGCTGAATGGCGATTGCCAGTCTTTGCACCAGAAACATGCCAGAGCGGGAGTCACCTGTCCTATCAAATATTCTGTGGCCCAACTCACCTATGAGCTGTTTGTATGTAGTGTATTTTATGTATATATATATATATATATATATATTTGGCCAAAAGTCTTGTTTCATATGTAATTTCACCACCGTCAGCGTTTACTTTTTCTTCTCTTTTAACATCTTAAGGTTGTCTGGAGGAGATCGCTATTAGCGATAATTCCGCCTTTTGTCCCTTTCTAACGCCTTAATTATGTACCTTAATGTTATTTTATTATGGTGTCAATAAAGTGTTTTTGTATTGTATTGTATTGTTTTGTAACAGAGGACCTGGATCAGAACTCCTATTCTTTCATTTATCGAGTTATTTATTATTTATTTAGTATATTTAAGTATTTTGTTATTACTTTTAGGGTGTGTACAATAAAAAGTTTGTATATCTATCGAGTGAGAAAAACAGCTAAAAAAACTGTAGCCGGCTGATATAATACATCTAGCAGGTGATGAGTGTGAACTCATGAAACTATTTTGTCATCTGATAATTCTATTGATAGTAATGTATATGGAAATGATATTTAAGAATACATATTGAATTAATCGCTTGAAAAAATTACTGATCCAGATAAATATAGAATTAAATTAAAAAGGAAAATCCAACGGCATACAACATAATAAATACACAAAAGGGAACCTTTTGGGATTCGACTTATAATAAATAAAACTTTCGGATAAAAAGATAAAAGTCATTTTTTAAGTTAAAATGTAGTATATATTACTCCTATGATAGACACGGAGATAAAAGACAAACATCTTACCGTTTCTTGGTTCTCACTGTCGTTAAAATCGACAGTGAGAACCAAGAAACGGTAAGATGTTTAGACTACAGAATGTAATATAAATAAATTACAGTTTAAAAAACTAAAAAACACGCTACAAATTATTGTGGTCAAAGTTCATTACAAGACTTTTCTAACAAATCCAAACACAGCTATGATACGATGTTCCCTAGTGAAATTCTAGTTCATATCTTCCGGCTCCATCATCAGATCAGTTCGACAGTACCATATTATTGTATTGTCATCAGAACTACATACAGCTGTCAATTTTCATGACGCTACGATCCTTGGAAGATGGTTAAATTAGTTACCTTAGATTTCATTACATACAGGTCGACCTAATAAAAGCGTGTAAAAACCATAATTATATACCTAAACACGATTCGAAAAACATTATTACCTTATTCGAAAATTGTTATTTTACTTATAGAATAATTTACTGATTTGAGGCTCAGTGAATTATTGCAAATAACATTCCTATGTCAAATATACAGAAGGCAATGATGGTTAGCATAGTAAGTAGGTAAGTAGCTTACTATTGAGTCTACAAAAGCCTGATCTTAAGTAAGGCCAACACGTTTAATAAGTATAGTAATACGCGTCTATTTATTTCACATCGTGATATTTATGGAGCGTGTAGGCTGAAGTATTGATAGAAATCCTGTGATCCGTTTCTGTCAATACTTCAGGATTTCTTAATCACGTGTTGTGATCCAACGCCATAAATATTGAACTTGTGGTTGTGCGGTTAGAGATGTATTGATACATTTTTAGCTTGATTTGCCAGGACTCAAAAGTTTTGGAGGGCCAAAGGAAACCAAAGGAGGAGTTTGAGCCGATTGAATTTCGGAGAAGTCTGCGACTAGCTAGACGACTAAAGTATAGCGGTTGATGTTACATATATTTAAAATAAATAGCAGGATACTTACAGCGATGTCTCTGAACATGTTGACGGGTGTAGTGGAGACGTGTGGCGTGTCACTGTGTCCGATGCGCACACGCACCCGTTAATATGTATTGCGGTTGTGCAAGCTCCTTGCCACCGTCACGGTCCGATGTAACGTAATATACGCATGTTTGTGGAATCTATATGAGGATAGGAAAAGTCCTTTCAATATAATAATGAGGAATTGATCAAGGGTTGGTTGTACTTTATCCAACTATATCAGTCAATTTCATGTCTATCTCAATGATATTTGCAACCATTAGTGTAAAGTCAATCCTGGGTAACCTAACTTAATTACTAAATTAATGGACAGTATGTACAATTAGTTCTAGAAATTTTAAATTTTGATGTACCAAAAAATGCAAAAATAATTATTATAGTTAAAAAACCGAAATACCCGACTTCAAAATATCTATTTTCGTTTATTTGAATGAAATATTCTTTTCAGTTACTTTTGTTTTAGAAATCAAACTACTAAAAATCTCTATGGGACTAATCTGAAAGTATATTCTTTCAAATAATAAAAAAAAACGAATAGGATCACACGAAGTGAAAATCACACCTTAACTTACAATCTAAGCTTACAATTGAGTTTTGGCGGGAACGTCTTAGTAACGTGTTGTTGCTTTGTTTTATTTTCCTAAACTTGTGTTATTTTGAACATTAATGCTATAAAAATGGTGGTGTTTTATTCATTAAGTGTTTATTCCTTTATTTATTAAGTGTTCGATAAAGTGCGTGAGTGCGGGCAAGTGAAATAAAGCAGTAAAACGTGTGATTTTTCGTTGTCGGCAAAACTCCATAGAAGCTTCTAGTAAAGCCGCAACCACTTTACTGAAGCAGGACTCGACTTATAAATTGACTGTATACGTCACTTAGATTGTGACTAGAACATTTATAACGTGTTTTATTCAAGAAACTTGAAAAAATCCTAATACTTGACACTGGCAAATGCTTTAATGCGGGTCCAATACAAAAAAGAAGAAGAAGAAGCTTACAATCAAGAGAAATTTAATTCATTCAATTGTTTTTATGAAAATTTTAATGACAGATATCTATCAATAACTGGCCTTATGGCTCAGTTGGTAGTATGTCTGCCTGTTGAGCCGTAGGTCGTAGGTTCGATCCCCACCCAGGGCAAACATTTGTGTGATGAGCATGGATATTTGTTCTGTGCCTGGATGTTTCTATGTATCATATATATTTACAACAACAAAAAAGTATATAAGTATTCTATCAGCAATCTAGTTCTATAGTACAAGCTTTACTTAGTTTGGGCTAGATGGTGTTGTGTGAAACATTCACAAATATTTATTTATTTACTTATTTAAAATGCATACCTGACGAATACTAAATATTTTTATTACAAGACAAAGAAAAGAGAATACCCCTGTGCGTGGGTAGAAGTGAAAGAACAGATATTAAATATGTAAAAAATCAATTATAATAAAAAATCTCAACCATATGAAGAAGTCCACAGCTGGACATAGGTCTCCCCATGGATTTCCAAAAAGACCAATTGGAAGTACCTTGCATCCAGCGTCTTCCCGCTACTTGTATGAGGTCATCTGTCCATTGTCTTAAACTGCATTCGTTTTTATTCTGCTTTGTTTATCAATCAGTGCATTAAAATTGTAAATAATATTACGAAGTAATAAGTATACGCTTGAGTGATGCCAGTTAGTAAGTAATAATAATAGTTATGTTACAGAGTAAGAGAGTTACAGAAGTATAACTACTGAAAAAATGTGCTTTTGGTTTCTTGATCGTGTTATTTTTATCAGATCTTATTTTGCTTTTTTGGTGCAGATAAATTTTATTTTCAATGCAGATTATATTCTTTTTAAGATTAGATTATTATTTTTTGTTTCTGCTGTTTCTTTTTTGGTATAAATCGTGTTAGTAAACGATTTACTTGACAATATTGAAACGGAAATAAAATTAAATATTCCAAATACTTATCCTTGTAAATAACTTTCGATTGTTCTATCGTAAAAAAAAATATGAGTAAAATCCAATTATATTCAAAATAATACATAATTAAATAATAAGTCAAAATTAAGTAAAAGTTGCTAGCACAGTATAAGGACATATGTATCTGGATTTCCTTTTTAAGCCTATAGCTTGTAACAGTCGCGTAGATATACATATGTAGGATATGTTGGCCAGAAATTCTAAAATATAACGAGAATATGTATCAAACACGAGTGGCGACTCGTGCTTGATACATATTGTTCACCTGTAATATAAATCGATTCAGCTACATTTAAAATAAATTATTCAGCTCGTCAAAGTATATTTCTACCAGTTAACAAAATAAGAGAAATCGTAGTGCACCGTATCCCGGGGATGTAGAATAAGGAATGAAGTGCAATCAGGTGTATTTCCCCTGACGCCTGACCGGAGTCGGCCCGGACGGACGACCGTCAGCCGGCCCGACGACCGGTAACCGGCCCGACGACCGGCAACCGGCCCAATGCCCGCCAGCCTGGCTGTTGCCCGCTCGCTCTGACGTTTTGTTTTTGAAATCGAATCCATTTATTTCAAAGAAGCTCTCACGATTTTAAAACAATGGTCGATGCCGCAATGGATATTTTTACTTTTGCTTGTTTTCAGTGGGAATCTTTTAACACGTTACAAATGCGAATACCCGAAAAGAAAACTTTTTTGTTTTACACAATAGAGGACAACCAGGAATTAAATATACAGAGTTATTTACTAAGAGTTTCAAACAGAGACAAAACAACTTTTGATAGGTATACAACATGCGTCAGTTATATTTTTTTACGCAAGATAGATCTACGATTGACCATCAACTCGCCTGCGACAGTGTGGCCAAGGATGGAACTCGTCCATCTAGAAGATGGATGATGATGTTTTTTTTTTGCATAGAACACATGTTTTTTCGGGATTTGTCAAAGAACAGAAGCTATTTGTTATCATATAAAGCTGTGTTTACATCTTAAGTTAACCCTTGATATATACATAGATTACATAGTTAGAGCGAATTTCTGGAATGAAGGAAGGTATAGATAGACTGAGCGAGCAAAATGAGTGTTGTAATTCATGAATGAATGATGAATGAATTTTTCAAAAAATTCAATGAATTTTTGAAATTGATGTAATTTATGTAGCTTTGTCCGAGTTTTGTATGATATCTGGCGAATAAACCTTAATCTATTTAAGCGTGACGTAGGCCTACCACGAAAACGTGTTATCGTTCCGTGGTATTCTCAAAACCGGAATCAAAATTATGACATTTAATTCCAGCGATAGACGCATTGTGAAACTATATGGGTTCCTTGTTTACTACGGAACCGTAATAAAAAATGGTCCATGGCATTCATTCCGTGAATTTATTTAGGCACACAAAACAGAATACAATTGGAATATTAACAAAATAAATACGATAAAACATACGAACTAGATTGTATTCCTAAACAATAAACATGTGTACTCAGCAACAACAAAATAAATGCAGTACTTCTTAAATTACATTAGAGTGTATATGTATAAATATGTACATAACAAAAAGAAAATATAAAGTTACATAATAATAAAAAGAAAAAAGAAAAGAAGAAAAGAATATAAAGTATAAGCATAAGCATTTGATATTAGAAAATTCCATCGGTATATAAAATGGCTATCGATTTCTGTATTCAGTATGTACTTTCATTCATAAAATATGTAAGAACCTTGTTCTTGTTGGTGGAGTAGTAAATTCTACTATTCCATGGAATAATTCTATTATTCTAACAGCCAGGATTTTCAATTATTTATACGACATCACGTTTACCCTTTACATGTTCTACAAATGGACAATGGTTAAGAGTGTCTCAGAATTTGAAGTAATTTGAATTATTGTTCGATATTCCATATTTTAATTTATCCTGAAACATCATGATGAAATCAAATCAATGGCTTTTAGATATAGGGAGTGATTCAACATGCACAAAAACGTTTAAAAAAGTTTTTACTGCACAAAGTATTTCAATTAACTTTTTTCAGAGTGAATAGGTATCTTCTAAGTCTACGTGCTTCATCTCCGACCACAACGTCGCTTTTCAATAGGCGAGTTGGTGGTCAAACAAGGACTTATTCGTGTTAAAAACAACTTTTATGCAATGGATTTCATTTGAGATTAGTATTAGAAAAGTGAGAAATGAGTTTGTCTATTTAGATAAGATAAATATTTAAAAATATATATTTATTAAGATATCACTTATATATTCTAGCTGGTGTCGGAGTAGTGAAAAATACATACATTTTCCTACTTCTCAGCCAATTTAAAATACATCAAATAAAAACTTTTTTTTGAATATTTCTACTATCTAAACAATATCAAAGTATCAAAATAAACAAATTCAGTTCTAACTTTTCTAATATCCCTAACCAATGATTTTATATGTATAAAAATGTTGTAATGCGCGAGAGAGATAGCTGCGTGCGCTGAGCCCATTATTAAATCTTCACGTCTTATTTTCTCTTTCATTCTTTCGTCATATGCCTAGCACTGAATTATTACTTTATTATTTCTAGCTTTGTAGTCTTAAGATTAAAATATTAAACATAGGAAGTACTTTTTTATTTTGTATATGTTTTTAAAAAACAATATTTTAATTTACTAATTTAAATACCTAATAGTAATAAATCAACTTAAAAAAATTTATTAATCAGCTAATAATCTACCTTAAGAAAAATTTAATCTAATTATATTAAATATACACATACATATGAATAAAAAAACTACTCTAAAAGACCGTTAGCAGCGGGAATTGTAATAGCGGGAAGTACTTGAAACTTACTTATGTTACACTAATCTTGTCTGTTTCACGAAAAACAAAAGCATCGCTAATTACAGACAAAATATCATGTGAGCAACAAGGTCTCCCTGCAGAGGTCCGTAAGTCGTTCCGAATTGTTGGTTACGTCCAGGGAGAGGATTACAGGTGTAATCCGGGGCGGGTCACTCACGTGGTGTCACCTGTGCACCCGGATTTGTGTATTTTTTGTCATACGTCGTATGTTTTGTCTCTATGGGTGCCGTTTTTGTGGGAAGGCTAAACTATAGGTCAAACGCAAAGTAAGCAATAATATAAGTTAATATTATTTCTCTAAAATGTACTTAACATTTAGACAGACAACCGTAAGTGGTATTTTGGTTCAATTTTGTTGTGGACTAGACTAGAATTATAAATTTATCAAATTAATGCACTTTGTATGGATCCCCAAAATCTTTATTGTCCACTAGCTAGCCACGAAAGTTTGATAAACTTGCCAAAGAGATGTACACCCTTTTTGTTTTAATTAAATAACGCTTGTAGTTATTATTTTAATAATTTGTTAAGTAAAAAACAATAATAATTGGACATTTTGAAAAAAAAAAAATGTATGAAATTAACGGCATGTGATTTCCGTTGAATATGTGAAATCAACAAAGTAATGATGAATTGATGATCAATTATGTAACAAAGATGGTGGGGTTCTAGAAATTCAACAGTTTTTTAACAAATTCAACAAAAAAAAACACAGTAAAATATCCACAGTCCTCTAATATTCATGTATCCATTGTATCGGGTTTAGTAGTTCAAACGTACCTACATCCTAGCCTACCTGCTGTTTTCCTCTGACAAGTTTCACACTCATAAACTTTTTTAAAACCCTTGTAGTTTTTATGCTCAGCAATAAATACACAGATAAATTTTATTTGAGTTGGTATCGTGTCGAGTAGGACGCCGCAAATCATTTCGAACCGGCCGCTATCGGCGGACATTCATCTCGCGCGCTTTTTGACAGTCCGTTGCAGCCGCCATATTGTTATGACAGGCTTCGAATTTTAAATTTTTACGACTACGAATACTGGCCAGTTCCAACTGGTTGGTTAATTGTGTTGTGTGTTAAAATATGAATGATATGACTTTTAAGCTTTTAAAAATATGTCAGATTGCCTACTAGACCTAGGATTAAAACAAAAAAGATATTAAAAAAAACTCGATGATAGAAAAATTACCTGTAGCTTATTTTATATTCTGTCCTACCCTCAATTCACTTTTAAGTTAATTCAATAAATAAAACAAAACAACATCGTGATAAGAATTCAATGCATTGAATAACTGCCAATACAAGTCAATACAGAGTACATCATCACTACGTCCTGAGTGCGCGCCAACCTCCTTACAAGATAGGGTTACCACTACACTCACGGCTCTTAAAGTATCGAGTGTCCGGCAAATGGAATATTCTCCATAAGCCGGTCCGAAGTGTGTTGGTATTCGATTACTTTCATCACCATGTTTGTCAAAAGCGTTTGACGAAGTGACGGTTAAGGCTGCGTTTTCGAACATGACGGATTATTTTGGAGAGTATTTTTTATCAAAGTGAAATCTTTTAGTGTTTGTTCAGAAAGAGAACAAATTTGTAGCATTTAAGGTGCTGATATCTTTATTTCATTAATTTGTTCGACTAGCAACACAAATTTCATATCCCATTCTTTGCCACGATGGTTTTCTTTCTAAACATATTCAAATTGGATTAAAATGACTGTGTAATTTAATGTATCGCAAAACAGTTAATTAACACCATTTTAAGTGTAGGAACCATTTCTCTCTCTCTTTTTAATCGATTGAAGAAGAGAGTTTGATCTTCATGCTCTTGTCATGTTCTCATGCAATAAAAATAATAGCGAAAAATGATGGCGTTACTAGGATGCAAATACAACCTCTTCTATTAGTTCCTACATTTGAGTCATCAAATGCCTCGGATTTCACATTCATAGCTAGTCAGAGTGGCAAAAACCCTCTGATACTTTAGTAACTGGGTCAGTACTCCTTAGAATAAACAATATGAAAATATACATTGTATTAATAAAGTCTGAAGTCTGCTGCGATCGTAGAATTTGTTTCTTTTCACTTTGCTGCCCGCTAGTGTTGTAAAAGCAGTCTTAGATACCATATTTGGCTATTCCACATTATATGTACGTCGTCTCGACGTCTGGCGATGTTTTTCATTTTCTCTTGAAAAGATTACGTTACCTTATAATTCTTGCAAAAGCTGTACTCGATAAATACTCGTTATAGTACCGTTTAACATGTTAGTGGTTATATCAATAACATTTTTATTTTGAACGGGTTACTCACGTCTATTTTTGAGCCGAATTCTCCATCACCGACCGACATCTCCAACCGAATTCTCGTCACAGAAAAGTGGCCAGTTTTCTGGCCAATTTTCCTAAAAAAAATCCACATTGTATGATTGTGTGTGTCCGACGGAACGAAAAAAGTGAACAAATATCCACAAATTAAAGAAAGAGAAAAAATAATTCGTACATAGCACTATTTTTTCCTAACTACGATCCAAATTCGTCGGCTTTAGCCGCATTATCATATTATAATTTGGCGGGAAGCCGTGGTGCGGCACGGAGCAGCACGAGCGGCAGGGACGGCATGAGGCGGCACGGGGCGGCACGTAATTTGATATTAAACATGCCCTGACAAGTGACGTGCCTGCATTGCGCGCTCATTACTGTTATTAAAGTTAAACTGTGGATGCAGTACTAAAGGTTTGACTTTTCTTCTATGGGCTTTCCACCTGAGTTGCGATAAAGAGCGTTTAAAAAGAGTCTATATTATTATCCACCTATTTAGTCCATCAAAACATCATCTATTATTGCTGCTTACCAGATGAACATCTGTGTTTTGTCCGGTATCCAAAGCCTATGGATAGTTCAAATAATCTCCAATTTCAGGCAGTGCCTAAAATGCTGGTCGCGTTTCCTCGCTGCATGGAAAATAAAATTTAAGTTCAGAATTTGTTAAATTTTAAGTTTCGATACTGCATTCAAACTACACTTCTTTGTCCGTGTCACTGGCTCTTAATAAATCATAGAGTGACGTCACTGCAGTGGCGTGTCAGTTTCTTGCATGTAGCTCTTGTGTATATTTTGTGCAGACTAAAGACGTTACGAAAACTCCCTCAATTTATTAACTAACATAGAATTACATTATTCAGAGTCAAAACACTCTTAGCGTGACGAACGAAGTTCAAGTAGAATGTAATTTTCAACCGACTTCAAAAAAGGAGGTGGTTCTCAATTCGACTGTTTTTTTTAAATGTTTGTTACCTCAGAACTTAAGTCTGGGTGTACCGATTTTGATGATTCTTTTTTTTTTATTTGAAAGCTGGTGCTTCCCGTGTGGTCCCATTTCAATTGGTCCAGTTCTGACAATGACATCCATGAGAAGTCAGTTGCTTCAGTTTTTTTAAACTATAATTTTGTAGAAATTATATTGGGTTGTTAACGCCAACAGTTAGCCTGAGATTTTGACGAAGAAAATTATCTAGCGGAAACAAAAGCATAGCAGGGTATTTTAGCGCACGTCTGTTACCTACTGTTTTTGTTGTGATAGGTCTTTAAACATTTGACCACAACTCACGTGGTCACACATACATCATCATCATCATCTCAGCCATAAGAAGTCCACTGCTGGACATAGGCCTCCCCCATGGATTTCCAAAAAGACCGATTGGAAGCGGCTTGCATCCAGCGTCTTGCCGCTACCTGTATGAAGTCATCTGCCGATTTCGTGGCTGGTCTTCCTATGCTGCGCTTGCCGGTGCGTGGTCACACACATACATACGTATACATATACCTATAAATATTATAGGTACACCTGAAAAATATAAACTTCCTTCTTACGTAGTCAGCACCGGTAAGCGCAGTATAGGAAGACCATCCATAAAGTTCTTGTTGCTGAGATGATGATGATGACATAACATTTCCGCATCATGCTATTGCAACGTTTTGCTGTCCAGCCTTCGGCCCTACATTCTAATATTGACCGTAACACATTGCGCGTTGCCTTTTCTCCAGAATGTCAATGTTTGTAATGAATTCTTGACGTAACACGAGTCCATCGCATGCATATAAATAAACGATGGCAGGTAAATTGCGTGACTCAGTTGTGTGAATTGTGTGTTACTGGGTGTAGTGATCGGCGATATCATACCGTGTAGACGGCACATCCAACGTAGTAAACATTTACTAATCAGTACGATGGATATTAATGAAATTTCGAAAATTATTCAGCACCCTTAGAGTGGTGATCTGCATCTCTATCCTTCATTTGTTCGCTCCCTACTAAGTGTTGTGATATCCGTAACCCTGGGTGGCAGATAGTGACAAATTTGCTTCCATGTTTGATGGTCTCGAGCTTGGTTTCTCGTGTCATAGACTTTTGTGGGCCAGATTTTTTGACATAAGCTTAATAATATGATAGGATAATGTACCTATTAATGAATTAATATTGTAATTCTAGAAACGCCTTCTGGTTGGAATAAATATAAACATGTTTTTCACGCACTAACTTTAGTGGCACAGAATATTTTTGAATCGGATCACCTACTATATCGGAATAAGAAAACCCTGGGAAGGTCACCCCCCATATTTTCCATGCGTATAATTTGTAGTACCTATAAAAGCTTTTTTTAAACTATATAGATCTACGATTAACCACCACCACGCCTACTATTGGTCAAAGACGGTGTGATTGAAAATGGAGCACGTTTATCTAAATTTAGAAGATACTAACAAACAAATGTTTAATAACAGTATTATTTGAACAAAATTGACAATAGTTCAAATCCAGCCTAATAATCTCAAAATTGTATTATTTAATTTTTTGCCCAATATCGTACTTAATTACCAAAGCATCAAGTTATTGATGTTCGTTCGTGCCTATGTATTTACTCAAACTAGTTGTATTATGCGATGTCTATGAATTATGTAATCATTGGCTTGTACGTATTTTTATTTCTATATTCAGAGCAGGTGTAAGAGTGAACTGTTACATCAATTTGCTGGTCAATCCAGACAGAAATGTGGTTTGGAATTTATGAATTATTTTATTAATGTATATGGAGAACTGTATGTTGCTGTTATAAATGTGGGTCTGCAACTTAAGCTAAGTCCAGGGCTACCTTTTTCGTGTAATTATTACGATCAAATAAATCGTTAGGCCTTCCGATTTTCATAATATGTGAATTAATTTCAATCATCCATTAAAATTTTTTCGTAACTTCGAAATTATTTGTTTTATTTTAACCGAAAATGGAGCATCTATACGTACTTTCACCGAACGAACTGTACCTATATTTGTTTTAGGTTTCCCTAAACTTGACGTATTAACTAAGGAGTACCACAATAACTTTGTGAAGTAAAATGTCCTTTAAAAGGCAGTTAAGAAGGTCGGACAACAACATTAAACGGAAGGAAACATCGGTCTACCCAACTGCTGAAGGGTGAAGTGCACCCCAATACAGTTCGGCACTTCAATAATCTCACATAACATAATATAAATAAAAATTGTGGGCATGGACCTACAATCCTTTATACGTTGCTCAGCTGCAGCAGAGCTATGACTCACCACTCAAAGTTATGATCCACTACAATGACTTTCCATCACGTGAACGTAAACAAAATTCTATTCTATTCTAAAACAAAATTCACGTCCTGGGTTGACCGATACTCATATTCCAACAATGACGAACTTAAAAATTTTGATATAAAGACTATATCGCCGCTCTAAAGCCTAACTTAGATTGACAAGTCTAGAGACGTCTATTTTGCCGCTTCGAATTATTTTGAATATCAAAATTATTTTAATCGTGTAAGGGGTCCAATTAGACCTCATTGAGCTCGGACGTTTTGAGGACTAACGCTACACCCCGTTGATACAATATTAATTACCCACTATAACCCTCTAGGCGGTCAGCTTCTATGTCGCTTGTTTACCTTTGAAGTGTTACTTTAGACACTTCTGAAATTTTGTTGTGCCTATTTTTCTCTAAAATAATTAAAGTTTAAAAACTGAAAGACCTTCTTTACAAGTATACATTTAGAAAACTCAACAATCCCCGACAAAAAAAAAAAAAAAACGTCTGATCCGATTTTGATGAAATATAGCTAAGAACACTCCCGTCTAATTCACCTTTCAAACAAAAAAAAAACAAAATCAAACTCGGTTCATCCGTTCGGGAGCTACGATACCACAACAGACACACACACACACAGACACGTCAAAATTATAACACCCCGTCGTTTTTGCATAGGGGGTTAAAAATGCGCAATTTTGTTTTAAAAACCAAACTACTTGGGACCCTTAGATTATATATTGTCTAGATGCCTAGTAAGCGCTCAGTAAAAACTTCCACTAAAAAGGCACTGATATTGACATCTCCGATCGACCCCCCTCCCGGCCCCCGCCAAATGCCCATCAGTCATTCAGGAGCGCTCGCCGCGTGATTACATTACGAATATAAATGTTTTAATAAAAAAAATATCAGTTTGTGCTGTAAATCCTGTAAAAAAACATCCAGGAAAAAAAGAAATATGTGTAAACATCACATTTCTTAAGTAAATATTAAATTTTCTGATGTATTTCTTATCAAAATGACAAACCGAAATTTAAAATGAATTAAAAAATATTGAAATATGGCGCCATGATGCTTGGTGTTGCCAAGGGTATAAAATATATTTACCAATGATAAGCTTTGTTTTTGGCCAAAAATGGAAACGTGACGAAAGAGTTTTATAACCTATTGACTCTTAGTCTTAAGCACTTTCTGTTTCATATGATGACGAGGATCTGACGAAGGTATCAGATGATTGCCACTGGAACACCCTGATGGAAAGGACTAAGACAGTCCAGTTTGTGCTCGTTTGCTTTGGTTTATTAAGCACTTTCTGCTTCATATGATGACGAGGGTCTGACGAAGGTATCAGATGATTGCCAATGGAACACCCTGATGGAAAGGACTAACACAGTCCAGTTTGTGCTCGTTTGCTTTGGTTTATTAAGCACTTTCTGCTTCATATGATGACGAGGGTCTGACGAAGGTATCAGATGACTTCCACTGGAACACCCTGGTGGAAAGGACTAAGACAGACCAGTTTGGGCTCGTTTGCTTTGGTATCTTAAGCACTTTCTGCTTCATATGATGACGAGGGTCTGACGAAGGTATCAGATGATTGCCAATGGAACACCCTGATGGAAAGGACTAACACAGTCCAGTTTGGTCTCGTTTGCTATGGTTTCTTAAGAACTTTCTGCTTCATTTGATGACGAGTGTCTGACGAAGGTATCAGATGATTGCCACTGGAACACCCTGGTGAAAAGGACTAAGACGGTCCAGTTTGGGCTCGTTTACTTTGGTGTCTTAAGCGCTTTCTGCTTCATATGATGACGAGGGTCTGACGAAGGTATCAGATGATCGCCACTGGAACACCCTGGTGGAAAAGACTAAGAGAGTCCAGTTTGGGCTCGTTAGCTTTGGTGTCTTAAGGACTTTCTGCTTCAAATAATTTTATTGCAGTTTGTAGGTACTAGGCACATTAAAGATCTTAATATCGAATTATAACAATTCTAGATTTTCCCTATACAAACTTGCCACTCCAGCAGACATGTAATACTGGAAGTAGGCTCACCGAGTAATTTAAAAAATTGACATTCCAAAAAAAAAATATTATAACAGAAAAATCAAATCAAAATATGAAGTTATCATTTTAATTATACAATGTCAAATTACAATATAAAATTTAATCCATGTCAAGTTGTAATTACAATGTCAATTTAATCCATGTCAAGTTATAATTACAATGTTAAATTTAATCCATGTCAAGATTCTTATTATGTCATATTACTATTATGTCAAATTTCAATCAAATGTATACATGTTAAATTACATATGGCAATGTCAATGAAATCTTATATAATCATATAGAATATGTTTCTGATATTATTTGTTTTTCTTTTAAATGGCACCGTAAACCTTGTTCTGAAAACCAGCACACTGTAAATACAATTTTTGAAGCGTAATTATTTACTTAATAATAAAAAGTGCTCAAGATACCAAAGAAAACGAGCCCAAACGGGACTGTCTTAGTAATTTCCACCAGGGTGTTCCAGTGCCAATCATCTGACACCTTCGTCAGACCCTCATCATCATATGAAGCAGAAAGTGCTTAATACACCAAAGCAAACGAGCCCAAACTGGACTGTGTTAGTCCTTTCCATCATGGTGTTCCAGTGGCAATCATCTGATACCTTCGTCAAACCCTCGTCATCATATTGTAACGATGATGATGATGATGGTGATATTTCTAGAAGGAAATGCTCCTCGACTATTTAAATAAAGAATCTCGTCAACATTCTAGGAAGTTCGAAACAAATGATAAAAACAAAAGACGAGCGAAAAGACGATCGAAATTGAACATTCTGGAACGAAACAAATGACGAACGAAATGACTATCGAAATAAAAGCTTCTAGAAGGTTCTGCGGGGTATATAAGGAGCTTCAGTCGCGGACAGAGGGCAGTTCAGATACGAGTAGCATACAGGAAAGAAGAAAAGTTACAAGTGAAAGTGAAGTGTTGAAGTGAACAGTATAGTGAAGAGACGTTATAGTAGTAGTGTGTTGGTCGGAACACATACTCTGTGTGTTTGTAGCGCGTCGATTCTGTAACTATTGTCGGTGTTTGTGTTATAGACTGTGAGTGCTCTGTGGAAGGCACCACGTGTCAACGAATTATACGGGCTTGAATAACATCGTTGTTTCCTTCCAATCCCTATACCCACTTCCCGTAACATTTGGTGTCAGAAGTGGGATTGGAAGGAAGGATGCCTATCATGCCTAGAGATGGCCCAAACACCCGCTCAAGGGGAGCCGCTCAGCAACAAAGCGGCGGAGACCAGGAAGCCGCTAGTACGGGAAATCCTCGGACACGTGAGGAAGCCGGTGAGGGGACTTCCGGCGGTGGCACTGTGAGTGCTCCGGTTCCTCCAATGAACCCTCATGAAGGAACCTCTGCCAGTGCTACTGTGAGTGCTCCAGTTTCTCCAGTGGACCTTGGTGCGCTACTACAACAAATGCGCGCTATGCAGGAGGAGCAGACACGCCGCCAAGAGGAACAGCTGCGTGCCTTGCAGGAGGAGCAGGCACGCCGCCAAGAGGAACAGCTGCGTGCCTTGCAGGAGGAGCAGGCACGCCGCCAAGAGGAACAGCTGCGTGCCTTGCAGGAGGAGCAGGCACGCTGTGAGGAGGAACGCAAGCGCCACCAGGAGGTACAGCTGCGTGCCTTGCAGGAGGAACAGGTACGCCGTGAGGAGGAACGCCAGCGTCGTGAGGAGGATCGCCAAAGTGCTATGCAAGAGCGTATTCTGACGGCTATCTCTGAGGGGGCAGTAAAAGTCACAGAAATACAGAAGACTGTAGAGATGCACGAAGATCGTCTAAACGAGTACCAGGCCCGTTTCGAATCAGCGGAAGGACGTCTCCAAAGACTCGAAGTAAGCGGAACCGGCGGTCCAGCAACTGCAGTCACAGCTACTTTGGGTGGCAGTTTCAAAATTCCCACATTTGACGGGACCTCTTCATGGGCTGCATATAAGCGACAGCTTTTGGCTGTTGTGGAACTAAACAACTGGAGCGAGGAAAAAGCAAAGACAGCTCTCACTTTGGCATTGCGTGAACAAGCCACGTCGGTACTTGAGGCTGTAGAACCTAATGCCTCGTACCAGGAGTTGGTGGATGCTTTGGAGTCCCGGTATGGCGACTCGCATCTAGAACATGCCTACCGGGCCCAGCTTCGTGATCGATCCCAGAAATCCAACGAAAATCTGCAACAGTGGTCTCTAGAAGTGGAGAAACTGGTGAGAAAGGCATATCAATCTTCACCAGCGAACCTAATCGACAGTATGCTGTTGCAGACGTTTGTCGATGGAATCAACGACAAAGAAGTGAGGGCAACAGTACGCTTAGCACACCATGAAAACATCAAAGAAGCGGTGGCACACGCTCTCGAGGTGGAGGCGGTACGTCGGGATCCCAAGAGCGGCTCTGTGCGTAAAGTTGTTTCAACAGAAGAGCGGGAAATACCACGGCGGACCTTTGCTCCGCGTTGTTACCGGTGTGGAGAGCGTGGGCATTTGAGATATGGTTGCCCCAATCGTAGCTCGGTAAGGCGAACCGACGCTGGAACACAAGCGTCGGAGAATTCGGAAAACTAAAACAGGCCAGAGCTACGGGGTGGGCGCTGGCCGGTAATCAGGGAACCCCAAATTTTATGATCTATCAAAGCTCAGATGGGAACAGCTTAACCGTCGATGGAAGAATAAATGGAACTGCATGCCAACTGACTTTGGACACAGGAGCTTCGCGTACGGTAGTGGGGGTGCAGATGACACGGAATAGTAGAAAATTATATTCCTGCAGAGAGACTGTGCAGTTGAAAACGGCTACCGGCCAGAGCATACCTGTAAGAGGGGAGCAGAAGGTGGCGATTAAGGTTGGTGACAAGCTTTACTGGCATTGGGCGGTGATAGCTGAAATTGTGGATGACTGCATCATCGGTTTGGATTTTCTGAAAGAACATCAGTGCAAACTTGATATTGAATCCGGAATCCTTAAGTGTGGATCGATTGAGGTTCCAATGAAGGGAGCCAGGGGAGGTAAAGTCTACTGCCTTAAGGACACTAAGCTACCACCACGAACTCAGACTTTGGTACCGATAAAGTTAGCCGAAAATGTAAGCACTGATCGACAAAATTGTTTGGTTATAGAGAGAGTCAAAGGAGAAAACGCATGGTTACCGGCTAGAACGGTTGTTGGAACGACACAAAAGATGGCGGTACCGGTCTTGAATTTGAGTGATGATCCTCAAATACTGAAGAAGGGGTGTCTGATCGGTGAGAGCGAAGAAATAGTCTGGCTTCGAAATTGCGACGAAGTGAAGAAAACTCACTCAAATGCGGTTGATTTTAGTAACGTCCTAGATAACTGCAAGGGGGATTTAAGCACAGTGGAGCTGACAAAAGCGAAAAATTTACTGCGACACTTCGGCGACATTTTCTCCAGAGGGGACGCGGACATTGGAAGAACAGGGCTATTTCGACATCGGATCAACACCGGGAACGAGCAACCAATCCGCCAACGGCCTCGGCGGATACCGTTCGCTAGAGAAAAGGAAGTTGAGGACATGCTAAAAGAGATGGAAGGTAATGGAGTCATTGAACCATCTTCTAGCCCTTGGTGTTCTCCAGTTGTCCTAGTCAAGAAGAAAGACGGGTCTACCAGGTTCTGCATCGATTATCGGCGATTAAATAATGTGACAAAGAAAGATAGCTATCCACTACCAAGGATAGACGACACGCTGGACACTTTAAATGACATGAGATGGTTCTCCACGCTTGATCTCAAAAGTGGCTACTGGCAGGTGGAAAT
This sequence comes from Lycia hirtaria, assembly GCA_947563715.1. Taxonomy (NCBI): domain Eukaryota; kingdom Metazoa; phylum Arthropoda; class Insecta; order Lepidoptera; family Geometridae; genus Lycia; species Lycia hirtaria. The sequence goes on from OX387384.1 coordinate 11,006,214, forward strand.
GGATACCAGTGACAAGGAAAAGACGGCATTCTCCACAGGGAAAGGACTTTGGCAGTTCAAGGTGATGCCATTTGGATTATGTAATGCTCCAGCCACTTTTGAGAGATTAATGGAGCGTATACTAGCCGGTCTGTTAGGGGAAGCTTGTCTGGTGTACCTCGATGACATAATAATAATCGGACGGAACTTCGACGACCATCTGAAGAAGTTGGAGAGCGTGTTCAACAAAATAAGAGGAGCAGGCTTGAAATTAAACTTAAAGAAGTGCTCTTTCTTCAAACGCCAAGTTGAATATCTGGGGCATGTTATATCTGAAGAGGGCGTGGAAACTGATCCAGCAAAGATTTCCGCAGTGAAAGATTGGCCTACTCCAACCGATAAAACTCAAGTAAGAGCATTTATGGGACTATGCTCGTATTATCGTCGTTTCGTAAAGAATTTTTCCGATATTGCCAAACCACTGCATAGACTCACAGAAGAAAAACGGCCATTTGTTTGGGACCAAGAATGTGAGGCAGCTTTTAATGAATTGAAAGATCGGCTATGTGAAACTCCAATTCTCGGATATCCTGATGCGAATGGTGATTTTATAGTTGACACCGATGCGAGCAATGTAGGCATCGGAGGAACATTGTCACAGAAGACACAGGACGGGGAAGTGGTCATAGCCTACTTCAGTAAATCGTTGTCCAAACCTGAAAGGAACTATTGTGTGACGAGAAGAGAACTACTAGCTGTAGTAAAAACGTTACAACACTTCAAGAAGTATTTGCTAGGGCGGAAGTTTCACGTCAGAACAGATCACGCGGCGTTGAAGTGGTTACTGCAGTTCAAAAATCCGGAAGGTCAGGTTGCACGTTGGATTGAGCAACTACAAGAATTCGATTTTGAGGTAGAGCATCGTAGTGGAAGTTCCCATAGAAACGCTGATGCTTTGTCAAGACGGCCCTGCTCTGAGAATTGTAAGCATTGTGGAAGACAGGAAGCAAGAGATGAAGTTACAGTCCGACTGATTAGAACAGATGCCCTTGATGATGACTTTAGCAACGATGCTATGCGTAGAGCTCAAAATGAGGATGAAAATTTGAAACCAATTCTGGATTGGATGACAAGTGGAACTCCTCGTCCCGGGTGGAGTGAGATATCTGGTATGAGCGCAATCACTAAAAGTTATTGGGCGCAGTGGAATAGTTTGGTCCTCTGTGATGGAGTTTTGCATCGAAAATGGGAAAATGTGTCTGGAAACGACACCCATCTACAAACTATTGTACCGAAAGCAAAAATTTCGGAAGTACTAAGAGTTTACCATGACGGAACATCGGGTGGGCATCTCGGAGTAAAAAGGACACTTATGAAAATACGGCAACGTTATTATTGGTTACATTGCAAGGAAGATATCGAGGACTGGTGCAGGAAATGTGAACGATGTTCTTCGGTTAACGGACCCCATACACGGAGTCGAGGGGCGTTACGGTTGTATAACGTCGGAGCTCCTTGGGAACGGATAGCAATAGACGTTGCCGGTCCATTTCCCTTGTCCAATAATGGAAATCGTTATATTCTCGTGGTTATGGACTATTTCACGAAATGGCCTGAAGCGTTCGCGTTACCTAATCAGGAAGCTGTCACTGTAGCAAGAAAATTGGTGAACGAGGTCTTCTGTCGATTTGGGTTACCACTTGAAATTCATAGTGACCAGGGAAGAAATTTCGAATCGCATGTGTTCCAGGAAATCTGTAAGTTAATGGGGATACATAAAACGCGAACTACACCATATCACCCACAATCCGACGGAATGGTGGAGCGTTTTAATCGAACTTTGGAGCAGCATCTGGCAAAAGTGGTTGATTCACATCAGAGAAATTGGGACGAGTATATTCCTCTGTTTCTTTTGTCATATAGAACGGCTGTTCATGAAAGTACTTGTACTACGCCAGCTCGAGCGAACTTTGGCAGAGAGCTTCGACTTCCAGCAACGCTTTTGGCAGGGTGTCCTCCGGATGCACCAAGATATGTCACAGAATATGCAGATGAACTAAGAAAGCGTATGGAAGACGTACATCAACACATGAGGGAAGCCAATTTGCGTGCCAGCGATCGGATGAAAGCGCGATATGACAGAAATGTTAACTCAAGAGGATTTGAAGAAGGTTCTTTAGTTTGGCTACACAACCCTGTGCGAAAGCTAGGTAAATCACCGAAGTTACAGCCAAGCTGGGAGGGACCGTATCAAGTTATTACAAAGCTCAACGACGTAACTTACAGAATTCGGAAAACGTCACGAAGTCCTGCGAAAGTTGTGCATGTGGATAGGTTAGCACAATACTACGGCTCTAATGATGCTCGAGACGAGCATGTCTAAGGAGGGGGTAGTGTAACGATGATGATGATGATGGTGATATTTCTAGAAGGAAATGCTCCTCGACTATTTAAATAAAGAATCTCGTCAACATTCTAGGAAGTTCGAAACAAATGATAAAAACAAAAGACGAGCGAAAAGACGATCGAAATTGAACATTCTGGAACGAAACAAATGACGAACGAAATGACTATCGAAATAAAAGCTTCTAGAAGGTTCTGCGGGGTATATAAGGAGCTTCAGTCGCGGACAGAGGGCAGTTCAGATACGAGTAGCATACAGGAAAGAAGAAAAGTTACAAGTGAAAGTGAAGTGTTGAAGTGAACAGTATAGTGAAGAGACGTTATAGTAGTAGTGTGTTGGTCGGAACACATACTCTGTGTGTTTGTAGCGCGTCGATTCTGTAACTATTGTCGGTGTTTGTGTTATAGACTGTGAGTGCTCTGTGGAAGGCACCACGTGTCAACGAATTATACGGGCTTGAATAACATCGTTGTTTCCTTCCAATCCCTATACCCACTTCCCGTAACAATATGAAGCAGAAAGTGCATAAGACACCAAAGTAAATGAGCCCAAACTGGACTGTGTTAGTCCTTTCCATCAGGGAGTTCCATTGGCAATCATCTGATACCTTCGTCAGACCCTCGTCATCATATGAAGCAGAAAGTGCTTAAGAAACCAAAGCAAACGAGCCCAAACTGGACTGTCTTAGAGCTTTCCACCAGGATGTTCCAGTGGCAATCATCTGATACCTTCGCCAGACCCTCGTCATCATATGAAGCAGAAAATGCTTAAGACACCAAAGCAAACAAGCCCAAACTGGACTGTGCTAGTCCTTTCCACCAGGGTGTTCCAGTGGCAATCATCTGATACCTTCGTCAGACTCTCGTCATCATATGAAGCAGAAAGTGCTTAAGACACCAAAGCAAACGAGCCCAAACTAGACTGTCTTAGACCTTTCCATCAGGGTGTTCCAGTGGAAATCGTCATACCTTCGTCAGATATCATCTGAAACAGAAAGTGCTTAAGACACCAAAGCAAACGAGCCCAATTTGGACTTTCATGCTTTCAACAGTAATGTTAGGTTTAAATTTCCGGTTGAATAATATCGACTCCAAATATTTTTTTAAGTCTCTATGTTTTGGGGAAATATCTAAGCACTGGTATCACAAGCATCGTGCACACAAATGTAAATGGTGTAAGCAATAAACCCTCGATAGGCGGCTCACTCACACACGTAAAACGTTTTTGCTTCATATTGAACGATGCGCCTAGTATTTGAACACGGAATCTAGAGGTATATAATCTAAGTTGGGACCATTTAATTTTATTTTTGAGCCTGATCAATGCCCTAGATGAGGAGAGTGGTGTGATGACTGTTACCTAGAACCTATTTTTTTACCTGTAGTACATTATTTTTCTTAACAATAAAACCGTTTAACTTAAAAAACAATTGTAGCTTAAAATGAACAAAAACAATTTCAATTCACTGGTCTGATATAATTATCAGGTTAAGTGATATTTTTGTTTGATCATAACTTAGTTGTTTACCATAAAGGCACACACACACACATACACACGGCACAGGCGTTAAGTAATTTGATAGTAAACATGTGACTGACGAGCGACAGGACTGCAGTAAGGTACTGTCACGCGAGGTGCCTTCGAGAGAAATAGGGCTGTCTATGTCTTATTTCTTATATTAACCGACTTTAATAAAATAGATATTTGATTGGTCGGAATATTTTGAAGTGCATTTACAGCGATTTAATTCATCACCACGATTTTCGATAAAATAAACAGTAACTTTAACTCGGTAGTTTGCCCATTAAGTGTTGTGTCTCAAGGATTTTGACTATTTTTACACCAAATTTTATCATATTCCGTTTCTCCGTTTATCACAGATCGTTTAACCGTTGTCATGAAAAAATAAATAAAAACAGGTAGACAAAGTAAAACAAAAACGAAGCTATTTTTATACCAGCGAAAATATTTTTATGATATTATAGTAGTTTTACTATTTGGTTATTATTTACCTACTTTAAAATTTATTATAAAGTACACACGGCACAGGCGATATGTAATTCCTAAACATGCGAGCGGCTGACAAGCGACGGGACTGCAGTGAAGTACTGTCACGCTAGGCGTCTTCACGAACAATAGGGAAGTCTACGTCTTACGTCTGATGCTCTTTAAAATATAATAACAGAGTACCTATTGAAAAAAAAAAATACGCTACGTTCTGAGCAGACTAATGTTAAATGACACTAGGAAACCTGACTGTAATATGCAGGTATGTTAGTGTTCTATACATATTTAAAATATAAATGATATTTTCACCTCACAAGCTCGGAAAGATACTGTTTGTATTAGAAATCTGAGTGGAAAAGTGCATTTTGTCCGCACTCGCTTCGCTCGTGGTTCAATCCTAGAATCCTTCGCTTGCTCAGGTTTCAATACAAGTACTCACCCCAAAAACCAACTTTGCAGCCTTGCATCACAAATAACTATTGTTATATTATTTGTTTACATTTTGTTAATTTTTGGTGTAAGTATATTCCAAAAACTGGAAAGAAACGCTTTAGGTTCCCTTTGATTGTGCGTACCGCAAAATGTAGAATAAGCATCCTGAACGGGTCTTTCCGAATAGATATAACCGGGGTTACTCCAAATGACTTCTTTTACTTCTTTACGTGTCAACGGTTCGATTACTTTTAATTTTAGGGTTCCTTACCTCAAAAGGAAAAAAACGGAACCCTAGAATCACTTTGTTGTCCGTCTGTCCGTCTGTTCTTCTTAATACGTATCTTCACATCACAATGTCTGCATCATCATTCTAAAACTTGAATTACAGTTCGTTCTTTCATCCACTCGAATATTTTCTCCGCTATCTCAATTTGTACGTGACTCCCAGAGTTAATTAGTGCAATTACGAGATCCAATTAGGGTGACCAAATTGCCATGTGGAGACTAATTATTTTCAGGACAAAATGTGTACAGAATCCACTGGCATCTGAGTGTGTGTGTGGATTACTCGTGTGTATTTTATGTGCACAATTGCCAGCGTGATAGAATCTTCACTCTGCGGTGTAGTGAAGCATTCTAGTGGTTATTTTTCCAAATTGGCGACTTTGCAAAATTAAGATCAATAGTCAGTTGTCATAGACAATGACTGCTTGGTTCATTATTTGTGATGTTGGCTTGGCATTTCAGTGTGTCAAAATTAGTCATATTGAACCAGACACAAGTAGTAAATCACCATCATCATCACCACTAGACCTTAACTTCCCATATTTCAAATTAGAATCAGCTTTATGTGGGTATTATATGTTCTGATATGCAATGAGTATATATTGCAAGTATATATAGTATGTAAGAGTATATAAGACGGGTCCCTCGCGTATAAAAATCTGTGACTATTTCACATTTAATGGAGAGTAAAAAAAACAAAATAATAATAGTAAGTATCTTATTTTAGAGGTAATCTTCTTTTCTTTATAAACGATCTTCTTATCTTTACAAAAGATCTTATTACACACAGAGAGGTAAAACAAAAAAAAAACACACACACACACACCAGCTAAGTATAGGTAGCTAAGTGTACCTAATCAGATTCGCGCATTGCATCGTTGAGGGTAATAGAAGTTAAAAAAATAAAAACATAGCCCTCCTTCTTACGCGGTCGGGTAAAAAAAATATTTTCATTGAAGATAATATTTCTTTTTTTTTTTCACTGTTATAATTCAGTAAAAAAACATTGCCATTATTGCAGTTCAAAATATACAACCATTTGAATGTATATTGTATAAGGACCGACAGCGGAGACAACGTTTGCCTACGTCACTAAATAAAACAGGCTTACATTTCTCCAAAGTATGACAAATAAAAATACTTCTACATTTACATAACCTACCTGTAAAAAATGTACAAATTGAGATTAAACCTAAGAACATACCAGGTTAAATAAATAATTCCATGTCAGTTATTATTTCAAAAAAATATACGAAATTGTGGGCACCTTAGTTCCGGTTTTTTGTTCCGTTCCTTACACTCGAGCCAGAATAGTCATTGTGGGAATTAAATTAGCTCAGAAATTATTAAATGCCCTGCCTGTAAGTAATAGAATGTCAGGAACAAAGGTTTATTGAAGCACATGGTGCAGTGGTGGCGTGTGCGGATGCACTATTTTAAATTGGATAAGTCAGTGAGAAAAATTTATTAAATAAATAAATGTGTTTTAATAAGTAATCTTACTATTAAAATAAACAAAACAACCTATTACAATATATAGGTTAACATTACATAACGTTCGGAACGTTATGTAATATTTTATGTATTATATTAAGTACATACTTTATAAATACAGTCTTCATGTTAAAGTAGAGCACTCCATTGCCAACCATTGTTTTTAAATATACAAATAATTGATATAAAAATCGTAATACATAATATGTAAGTAATCTATACATCATCATCATCATCTACAGCCTTCTCTATCCCACTGCTGGGTATAGGCCTCTCTCTTGTCTTGTCATCTTCCTCGGTCCTGTGCCAATCGAGTCCAGGTTCGATACAAGTACCAAATAATTTAAAAAAAACTTCAGTAACATAACAAAACACTATCTCGGTATTTACATTTGCATTTTATAATGTCGCTTCGTTATTTTCAGCAGGTGCTGAAAAACGTTGCTGCAGCTGAAAAACTGCTTTATCGCAGTTAGTGTTACCCAACTTACATTTACATAAAACCTTGCTACGTTTTACATTTACATACCTACCGTTAAAATGTTACGTCGTAAGTGCAAAACACCAAAAATATATACCTACTAAGCAATAGTCCTTAATAATTACAGCTTAATAAACTGGAAAACCGACTTTACAATACGCAAAAACTACTTAGCCGTTTTTTATGAATTTTTTATAGGACCAATCTGATCGGAAATATCCTTTCTAAAAAATAATTTCTGATAGACCGAGATATGCGGTAACAAACATAAAAAAGAGAGAAAAAAACTGTTGTATCATTAATCTCCTTCTTTTTGAAGTAGGTAGAAATAGGAAAGCAAGGCCCGGTTTAAATTAGTATGTTTTCACAAAAATTTGTTACACGCTAAGTTTATTTAGAATGTATACACATTTGGAAGATAGTGGCTTTACTTAGGATTTTTTTAACAAATAAATATAAAAAAAAAATGAAACCAAAAACCTCTAAAAATAAAAAATAAAAGGAAAATAAAACTAAGGAAAAACAAACTTCTATACTGTGAATAAACTGTATGAGTTGTATTATATTTATATATCAGTGGCTGTAGTCTTCATATTTACACTATAATTTATTTAACTAGATGTTTGTAGAAGTTGTCATAAGTCCGTAATGGCGTTCACATGGACTCCAAGTTTGATATTCACGAACAAAGTGTCCTGAGTTGACAGCGATTCACATACCAACAATGACGAACTTATATATTTTGATTTAAACTCTGCATCACCGCGTTAAAGCCTAATTTAGATTGAGAAGTTTAGAGACATCTAATAACCCGCTTCAATTTATTTTGAAAATCAAAATTATTATAGTGTAACTTGGTCTTAAAGTCCGCTTTAGACCTCATCGAGTTCGGACGTGAAATCCATGTGGATATAATATTGCTTTTATGGTTTATATTATGTCATTTTGTGAAGTGGGCATTATGAAACTTTACCTCCATTAAATCTATAAAAACTCCAAAGTATTGTCAGAAACCGAAACATTTATTTAAGGCAAGTAACTTGGCTGCCGAACTTCCATGTAAGTTGCATGCTGAAGACATGCCGTGCATATGAATAATTGGTATGCGCCAGCCGAGCCCATTTCCCCTTATTTAGGTTAATTTTCTGCCTTTTGAAGACCTGACGCGATCTTGTTTCATAGTCTAGTGCACTTTATTGAATTTTCTCACTCTAAGCGTACCTGAGTGACTTGGAGTTTTTAAATATGTGTCTCAAGTGGATAGAAGGTTCATGATAAACTATGTGTGCCGCAATTTTCTCAGTAAATTCTTTATTTTGTAGCCGTTTCAGCTCGGAAAGTATCCAGCCTGTTCTAATTTGTTATATTAATATTGATTTTTGTGTTGTTTCAGGTATGTACTAGACAATTGACAGAAGTGGAAACAAGAATAATAATCGTCATTAAGAATAAGATAAGCTGTCAAAAGGAATTATATACCTGCAACTGACAGGCCTCATGACTCAGTGGTATATCTCCCTTCTGAGCTATAGGTTGTGGGTTCGATCCCCAGGGCAAACAATTCTGCTGAGCATGGAAGTTTGTTTTGTGCCTAGGGTTTATATGTATGTATTTAAAATAATTATAGTTTAAGAAACTGAATCAACCGAATTCTTATAGATGCCATTGTCAGAACTGGACCATATTGAAATGGGACCACACGGGAAGCACCAGCTTTCAAATAAAAAAAAGAATCATCAAAATCGGTTCACCCAGTCGAAAGTTATGAGGTAACAAACATAAAAAAAAACAAAAAATAGTACAATCGAATTGATAACCTCCTCCTTTTTGGAAGTCGGTTGAAAAAGTATATATGTATTTTATCAGCCATCTGGTTCTTAATTCTTATAGTACAAGATTTGCTTAGTTTGGGGCTAGATGGCGCTGTCTGAATGTCATCCAACTGTTATTCGTTAAATAATCGTTCTTGCAAATCACGACAGCGCGTGGACTCAGCTTACTCCAACAGACGTACACACAAACACAAAGTACATGTATATTAATGCTACACCAATATTACATATAATAATTTTAAAAAAAGTCCGCCGCATGTCATGACAGGCCTAGTCAGTCAGTAGTTAGTACTTTCTTTGAAGCTAGAGCTGTCAGATTTTCAGGTTATGTCGCGTAATTTTGTTTTATGTACTCTTGGTACCGTACCTTGTAGTACCCCATCATAGACCTTTTTCACTATGGATGCATTCTTCAAACATTTTGCACTTTCTCGTTTTTGCTCCTGGATCTGAATAAGGTCTAAAATATTATAAATTATTTTCGTTTGAGATAACCTATTTGACAGGGCCAAAATGTATACACAAATTGCTCTATGTTAGGTACTATAGATAGGATATATATATTTGTGGAGACGTACCATAAACGCTCAAGCAGTCTTGATTCAATATTATATTTACTTCTGTCTCGCTCTTTGTACAGTTGAGAGAGCAAGACAAAGATCAAAGTAATATTGTATTAAGATTGCTATTAAGATTGTGGTAACCTTCCTGACAATTTCTTTCAATTTCTATGTTCATAATAACTAATAATATCTGCGTTTTTATTCAAATATGTATTACAACTAAGAAAGTAAATAAAATGACACGACAGAATAAATGAACAGACGTCTGTTCATTTATTCTGCCAGTCTTGACAGAATAATCAAAATCCAGAATCAGTCTTCAGCAAATAAGTAAAGTACTATAGTTCGTAACTAAGCCCCACCAATTCCCAAACATTAAAGCATCATCAAAACGACGTTCATTTGAAATAAAACAAAGACAAGACCTTAATCTTAATAAGACAGTCGTTAAACGTACAATTTGCTCGAGAAAGATGAGACGACGTTTTATGACACCGCCAGCAATTATCAATGATACTTCAACCATAATTTTAAATGTGGAAAGGTCTTATTCTGGGCACGTAACAGTCGTCCAAAACACACGCTAATGATCGCATTCATTGTCTCAAATGCGCAATTAACTAGCACGTGTGCAAGCTGAATAGAATTTAACTGAATTCAGATGAAATTTAAAGGTGAAGATGCTAGTTTGGCTTGTTTTGAACAGGCTAGTTTGGGTTTATTGTGCATTTGGTTGATTTGTCTATTGTTTTGTTGGTATGCGGACAATAAGATACAAATATGCGATGCTTAAAGATTAAAATTTCCGTGCTGTCTGAGAGTAAAAAAACAGAATGTTATGTTATTATTATTATATTATAAAAAAGAATGTAACAGCTGGTTTTCTTCTGGGCATACTGCAAAATTCAGTTAAGGTACTTGAGGGAAATTGGCGGTTATGTAGGCGATGGGCTGAGCCAACAACAACTAATCTAACAATATTAATCTAATCAACGATAATCAATATTACATCTTATCCCTCTAATACCCTCTCATTTCCAATTAATTCTCTAACAACGGTCAAATGTGGCGTTAAAAGGCCTCATGGTCTTCGATGCTTCGACCTACTCCGTAAGGAAAAGAGACGTGATTTTGTGTATGTAAAATCTGCGATTTTATAGACTAATTATTAGAGACCGGATTATATGCATTTGCATATTTACCACTTTTTCAGCGATCATTGCATATTTTGTCTGAAATTTAGTAATCATGCATATTTTCACTGTATTTACTACATTTTTCGGTAGGTTACCCTATAAGTGTAATATTGTCTTACAAAATTTTTCTCTTTATACCTACACTAAAAATGTTAAATAATTGTTCGTTTAATTGTATTATTAGTATTATTATAGACTATAATTTATAGTCTACAAGGTTGTACAATTTTGAACGAACACGTAATTTACTGATTTAATGCCGATTTAGAAGTAAAAAAAAAAAAAAATGAAACCTTTTCCCTTTGTTACTTTTCTAAAATTCATTATTTATGTTGCATGTTTGAACAATTTTCATGCATATTTTACCCATTTTTCATGTATATTTGCATGCATATTTCAAGCTTTTTATGTTGGCTATAATCCGGTCTCTACTAATTACCTACTGGCAATGAACTTTATTGTCCTCAAACCTAAAATTGTCCCTCGGAAATTCAATACCCGTTTTGATTGGATGATATTTCGAAACCCCAAATCATTTTATTTTTTTTATATTCACCAATGGCCATATGATTTCTATGGTCTGGCAATGAAGTTCATTGTTAGAAAGTTATGGACACGTCTAATTAACAGATCGATTGTAGGTAATACAAAATAACACATATGTACATATTCATAAAATAGAGCATCCTATTCTGTGAATTTAACAGATTTTAATGTTCAAATGTTAGTTTTTCTTAACATACTTTCAATGTTCAAGTCTCACTTTTTGTTACTTTTACTATCCTAAAAAATATTTGGTATTTCAATTCTCACAAATAAACCCCTTTGAAAGAAATCAACGACTGAAGAATAAAAGACGTTACGCAAAATTGTTTCGTACTTTGTTATATTCACGGCATCAATTTGCTTTTTTTATAACGACCATGCAAGCGGTAAGCATTACGAAGACATCTTTGCACCCTCTCGCCTGAGGCTCAAAAGGCTCTCATCGATAAAGTGCATTTCGATATTAGAACTTTCAAACATAGTTTTAAAGCGAAATTTACGGTTTGAAATTGTTTCCCGTTCAAAGGAAAACGCCGACGCCTCTTGTGACCCGTGAAAAAAGAATTTAAGGATGCAATAAAACTGCACGCTTCTTGTGTGGGGGTTGAATAAAGGATTTTTTATATAGCCCTATATTATACATGTGAGACTAGCTTTATCTTTTCATATGGAAACGTTTGAACGTTTTTATTATGGCATTGTAAATGACTTTTGTCATGGAAACTTTTGGTCGATTTTCAGTACTGTTTTCCGTAATTAGGTTTGAAAAAACATTTAGCTTGTTGTATTAATAATATTAATTACTAGGAAGAGTTTACCCGTCTACGTGGAGGTAAGATTTTTAATTTATAAGTATCTGAATAATACATTTCTAGGTATAAAAATGTTGACGCTACATCCGTTTAAAGTACTTATACAATCTATAAGCAGTAATTCTTTGAAATAGTCTGTAGATTTCAAACTTGAACTTGTTAGTTTCCAGAGGCAAAAATGTGTGCACGCAGTGTAGGCAGACCAAATAGACAGTTACTCGTATTTTTGCTATTCTATTATTGAAATGATTCGTCATGTTTCGTACATTTTATTTGGATTTTGTAACAATTGCATATTATGTACAATGGAAACCAGAAATGTTTAAACAAGAAAATTAGCCGTAAACTATGTTGCCAGGAAGGGTTTTGAACTAGTTTACCGATTGTGATTACCCATGAGGGTAAACGCGGGTGGTAACTTTGGTACAACAACGCGGACAAACTGGCAACACAGTGGTATGATTTGAATTTGTTTGTTATTTTTTTAGTATACACATTGTGGCTTTACGTATGTTTTAATTTAGATGATTGCGGTCACACCGTCGCTTAACATCAGGCGAGTTGGTGGTCAATTGTAGATCTATCTTCTATAAAAAAAAAAAAGATGCAATAAGTTGTGACTTATTATATCTTAATTTAAAAAAAACTTTACAATTTTGAATTCATTTCTAAGAATACGCTGTTTTCATCAAAACATCTGAATGATATTTTGACGAAAACAGCGTATTCTTAGAAATAACATTACAAACTTAACCAATATATAAATAATTAATTAATAGTATTAGATTTATTTATTTACAGAAAGCATAGCATAGCATTCCGACATAGCACAGCGGATTAGCAAGTTGAAGTGGCAGTGGGCAGGCCACATAGCACCTAGAACTGATGGCCGATGGGGCCGAAAGGTTCTCGAGTGGAGACCACGTACTGGCAAGCGCAGCGTAGGAAGACCAGCCACGAGATGGACAGATGACCTCATACAAGTGGCGGGAAGACGCTGGATGCAAGCATCCTTGAAAATTTCAACTGTCTAACTATCATGGTTCATGAGATACAGCCTGGTGACAGACAGACAGACAGCGAAGTCTTAGTAATACGGGACCCTATTACTAAGACTTCGCTGTCTGTCCGTTTTACCCTTTGGGTACGGAACCGTAAAAAGAAGCACGGCGTGTTGAATGATGCATTGCAAGTTTTATAGTGTTGAGAAAAAATCTTTGTTTCTCATATTATAAATTGGAAATTATAACGTTAAACTTTTAAAATAATTTTAACATGGTATGCTTACATTATGTATATTTCCTTCCCTGATGAAGATTATATTACGATCACGTAGTATAAATCGGATAATCCGATTATTCGTATACCGGATTGAGTACAATACGCGTCTGCCGCGTATTTGTTACCATACTGTGCCTTATTAAGCTCTTTGTCTAACCGTTTGCGTATGTCTTCGCCGAATTTTACCTTCTGTTTTATATTCGAGGTAACTGTGTACGCAGACGTTCATTTGTTTTGTTTATATTTCTGTGCTTGGGGTTGTAATTGTTTTGTTCCTTATTTTTATAATTTTGAGGACTCGGTTTCTAAAATGTTAATGAAGCCTATGATACTCAGAAAGTAAAGACGAATCTAACTACACCTTGCATATCAAAATCTGTCAGGCTGTAGGAGGTAAAATACAAACATACGGTATTAATAGTGTATATACAGTTAGTTTGCCGGGTGCACTGTTTGCTTTGATTTCTTAACTAATTATTTGTGTTATAAATTATTTTAGATAGTATTTAAAAAAATGTAATACATAAGTGATTTTTATTAAATATTAAAATCGTTTGCCTAATTCTCGCCTCATAAACAGGACTACCTAGTTCATTTGTATTTAATAGTTTTTATAAATGTATGTACAAGTTTAACAAATAAATTTATTATTATTAATAGATCGGAAAACACAACTCTCTTTCTGACGCTGTTGGGTAAATTATAGAACAAAAACGACAATTTAATGCCTTGACCTCGTCATCTACTTGCATGATTCAGGCGAATGTGAGTATTTCAGTCAAAAGCTCAATAAATTAAAAAAATGCAATATTCGTGTATAAGCCCCTAACTCACTTATAACTTATATTACAACAGAGAGTTGTAACGAGTTCGTATGTAGACCGGAATTGGTTCCGTACACAATTCAATTCCGATGCTTTTTATTTTTGATTTATTTCAGTTTTGTTTGTAAAACAGTTTCACCGCTGTAAAAATATTGACTATCAATAAATTTTGTTTAAAACTACTTTTGTGTATCGATAATTTATTTAAAAGCACTTTTTTAAATGCTACAGAAAATAACACAGGATGTCACAACAAGATGCAAAACACTTTATACCTAGTGTTAATCTAATTATATAAGACTTTTATAGAGATAGAGACCATTCCTAAAATTGTGAGAAAAAAAACAGTTTTTCTAAATTGTCAGGAGTCAACAAAATTATTCTATGGAACAATTGACTAAGTATTTAAACAACTTGAAGATCAATTTAAAAAATAAATAAAATGGCATATTTAAAAAAAAAAAATTTTTTTTAGCGTGTTTTTGTACCAGGAGAACCCTAGACAACAAAAAAGCTGTTTTTGCAGCTTTTGCGGACTAGCGGGGCCTTAAGCTGTTAGATTTCAAATTTGATAGTCCTCAAATCTATGGAGATGTCGAAGACAGTCTTTTACATCTTCATAGATTTGAGCTTGACTGGTGATATTATTCCATCTAGTTAGTAAGTGCGATGCTCAGTAAGTACCCTAATTTCTAGTCTGTCAGCCCGTGACGCGCTAAGCTCGAGTTGAGCACATCACAGCTGCATTACGGGATTTGTGGAGACATCTGCGAATTGGTATTAAAATATCTGCTGTTTTGAACAGTGTGTTTGAATGGCTTCTTACTCCGATGACATACTGATACATTTGCTACTGATATAACAACTTTAAATTACGTTAATCTGAGCCACTATTTTTAGGACCACATTTTTAGGACTAGTTGGCTAGTTGACTCATGAAGGTTGAAGTGGGTTGAAGGGTTGATTTCAAGTGACGGTGTGGCCGAGGATAGTGTCTATTCACTCTTACCTCTAGACTTAAAAAATCCAACATTCTATTTCCTAAGAAATGAACAAGTAATCGATAAAAAAACGAAAAAAAAACGCTATTATTATTAACGGGAGATTTACTGTGGTTCGTGTTAATTTTGAGCTCCCGATATTAACACGAACCACGGTAAATAATCCGTTAATAATAATAATTCTTTAATGAATGACCGTGATAGTTTAAAAAAGTGTTTAAAAAACCGAATTAATAATACGCAATTTGTTTACTTGTATGACATATTTTCCAGTCATTTTGTTATAAAAACCGAAATACTGAACCGATTTTGATAAAATTTCTATGAGACCACCTGGGAAGCACACTCTTTCAAACAAAAAGGAGTTTTTCAAATCAGTTCAGGTGTCTTCGAGTAATCGGGGAACATACATACATAAACATGTATGTATATATACCTATATGTGTATAAAAGATTGCGACGAATTAAGAACCTCCTCCTTTTTGAAAGTCGGTTAAAAAGAAGGTTAAAACGATGTATAAGGAGGGACTGTTCCACTCCTGTATATTAAACACCAAAAATGTGGAACGAAATAGTTGGGCACAGATTTCGGCCATTGCGAAAAAAATACGTGTCTAGACACGTGTTTAGCCAATTTTGTTCAATTAATACATTTAAGCATTCATTAATTTCTTACACACATGGATTTGGTTGGTGTAGTAATTTCCATGTTCCTCTATGTATATGAAACAATTATTTGATGACGTCAGCGACGTTCCCATGCTCTCCCTCGAAGGCTCGTGCCACGGTCAATAACCCCAGATCTCCCCCTCCATAAGATACTCGGGAAATCCAAAATGCTTTCGTCTAGCCCCGCCGGCGTCACACATTCATAAATCACACAAAAATATATCCGAAAAGTGGCAGATTAAGTGATTCGTGCGAAAGTTGTTCGGCAAACAGGCGTAAGTACCCATTAACCTAAGCTCATCAAACGAGATGCTGCTAATCTTTTTATCCGTTTGCATATAGGTAGGTTACGCAATGGTTTTTCTTACCCGACTAATCGACAAGGTATAACATAAAAAAATTATACTTGACACTGGCAAATTCTCTAAACGAGTCCAAATGCAATTTAAAAAAAAACTAAAAAAATTACGGCTTGAGACACGATAGGGGAGTTTTGGCGGGAACATCTTAGTAACGTGTTGTTGCTTTGTTTTATTTTCCTAAACTTGTGTTATCTAGAACATTAATGGTGGTGTTTTATTCATTAAGTGTTCGATCAAGTGCGTGAGTGTGGGCAAGTGAAATAAAGCAGTGAAACGTATAATTTTACGTTGTCGGCAAAACTCCATAGAAGCTTCTAGTAAAGTCGCCACCACTTTACTTAAGCAGGACTCGACTTATAAATTGTCTGTATACGTGACTTAGATTGTGACTAGAACATTTACAACTTATTTTATTCAAGAAACTTGAAAAAATCCTAATACTTGACACTGGCAAATACTTTAATGCGGATCCAATACAAAAAGAAGAAGAAAAAGACACGATAGGCGGAGGTTTGGCGGGAACGTCTTGAATATTAACGTGATTATACAACAAATCACGTTAATATATTATTAACGTGATTTGTTGTAATGGCAGTGAATAACGCTTTAGGTTTAGGCTTTAGTAATCATTATTGTAGGAGCATAATACTATATCTACACTAATATTTTATAAACATCCTTGATATTTTACAATTCCATGAAATAATAATAAAACTAATCAATCAATGTAAAATAATGTAAAAAGTAATCAATTCAAATTAAAATTTCGTCAATTGAAACCCATCCTGCATCGACCCTGGTGGAAAGGTGCCCAATATGAAAGCAACATTGCCACGCTGTATGGCAATAGCCAACCTTTGCACCAGGAACGAAGCAGAACGGGAGAACTGTTGTCCTTCAGTCTTCGGCCAATATTATAATACATAATAATTTTTATAGTACTTACCTACCTATTTCTTATACTTTCTTATAATTCATACTTATAATTTACATGGTATAAATATACAAATAATATATACATACATAATGATAATGAAATATAAAAATACATAAATATTATATGATTGAAAACTTCTATACTTATGGACATGATTGAAAACTTAACCATATATATAGACTTATGGTTATCATAAATATGGGTAGGTAGGTGTTTACCTAACTTAATTATTTTTTTATATTTTTAATTTTGGTTACTATGAATGTTCCTTAAAACTATAATTCGTATAATTTAATTTAAATAAATGTACTATATTAACTTATAAGGATGTAGTAGAAATAAAGGCTATTTTCATTTTCATTTCATTTCAATGGCAGTGATCGGGAAAGCTAACACGTTGAAGTCATAGTCGATGGGTCGAAAAGTTCGCAAGACGTGGAGACCACGTAAGTAGCGTAGGAAGACTGGACAATGATGGACATGTGGTACGAAAACGCCGAGTGAAAGAGAGATATGGCGCAGAATTAATATAAAACTTAGTTGGATTTTAAACCATATTTTGTGTATTTTGATTTTATTCAGTGATTAGCTTGCGTTTGACCGGCAAGACCGCCATCTCACCTGATGTTAAGTATCGCCGCAGTCTTTGATAAAGTATCAACCGCAGTCAATAACGGAGCGAGTCGAAGAATATTTTGAATCTTCTGATAATGGGAATAGTAATAAATAAGTAAACATCATATTTCCATTATGTTTATATCTTCAAGAATTTCGGGTATCAATACAAATTATTTACAAACCTACGCTTTTCCGGGGGTAATCCAGCAATTATTTGGGATACTTCCAGGCTGCCCCTGTCTTGGTCAGAGCAGACACGGCTAATTTGCCCTAATGCCCGCTTACCCTTGTCTGCATTAACCATTAACTTGTGACATGCTTAATTCACTAAGTGCTGTGGTCAGCCTTCGGAAAGCGTGGTCCTATTTACGGCGGTCGAGAACGAGGAAGCGAATCGCTATACGCTTCCGCTGACTCTCATGTAGTTAGGAGGCTATATTGATCATACGTACTGTTAAAATGTGTAAATCTGAAAAGTGTGTGAATAGATTTATGATTAATTATTTTTCCAATAAATACATATTTATAAGTATATACTTATAATAATACTGTAACGAAGTTAGGTACTTCTGTAGATAGAAGATAAATTCAATAAAAAAAAAATGAGCATATGGAAGCAGCAGAATCCAAAAACGTAGTTTTTGAAATTTTCTCTTTCTATCTGTCTGTCTGTCTGAATGTGCAGTATAGGCTCTGAAAGTACTAAGTATTTTGACATGCGGTTTTAAAACACGTTTTCTAGAGATAATAATTTTTGTTTGATCAAAATCGGTTTAGAAATAGTGGAGTTACTACAAAAAAAACATAATATTCGAAGAGAAAAATTTAAGTTTATTTAACGGCGATATCGGTAGATACGACGGCAGCAAGTCGACTCAATTTGTCGTTACCTGTAGTACAACAAAAATAAGAGATGGCGCTACCGTCGAATCGACCGTTTTATAATTCACGCAAACGAGATTCAACAGGATTCGGTAACTATGTTTTGACTTTGTTTACCTGATATCAGACACAGTTTTTGTATTTTCTTTGGTTAACAGTACTGCGTTAAATTGTAAAGTCCAAAAACGAATTGTGTAGTCCGCACCACCATTGATCTTCTGTAGGCACAGTGTTTTAATCGCATTCCGGTGGACAATGGCGAAATGGAGGACCTGTCAAATTTATATATTTGAAGCCACACGAAAATTTGTATGGCATATCTGTCGTGGCAAGTATGCTAGCCTATATATTCATTATACATAGGTACCTTAGGAATAATGTGTGTAACGGACAAAGCCTATTTAAAGTAATAAAACATAACCCTCCCTTTTGCTTCGCCGTAGTCGGGTAAAAATATAATATGTGACACTGTAGTATATATTAGAATAAAATCAAGAGTCCGTAAATATTTTATAGTAAATGTGTACTCAAAGTTTAAATTCGTATAAGTAATGTAAATATTAAGTTAGGATTATTAGCTTATTTCAAAGAGAATATTTTATAATATTTGCGAAATTGCGACTGTATTTTCGTCCACCACTTGTAAATTATGTACATAAATTCTGTTGATTTAAGTGATTTAATCACTGAACTTTTTGAAATAAAATAGGTGCTAAGGGAATTAGAACAGGCCTTTGTGGACTGTGTGTTTAGCCCATATACCTAGCACTGGAGAGTATAACCTTACATACCTTTAAAATTGACGAATATTTAAGTAACACAATTGTTTTTTATGATCAAGTATATTAATTATTTCACAGTATTTCCATTTTTAAATAAAAATGTGTGAAAACCACGTTAATTTCCATAGTAAAAAGTATTTCCATTGTCACTTCAAATTACTATATTTTGATTAAAATAAACATTTTGTAGTAATTAAATTCCTATCGCATGCTTCTTATTACAAAACGAATGAACTCTAGCTAAATGCTTATTTTATATCTGATATCACGGAGATTCAGTGTTGAAATTAAATATATGAAACGCTATGGATTGTATTGTCATAGATGTTACAAAACAAAAGTAAGTATACTAAAACTTAATCGAATAGGATCTAGTTGTCCATCGTTCGTAATACTTTTGAACCCAAATAAACTAACATTAAAAATAAATAAAACATAGCTCAACCATATTTTTATTTTTAACTTCCGACTTCCAATAAGAAGGAGGTTATCGATTCGGTCGGTATGTTTGTTCAGCGATTGTGCATTGATTTTGATGATTCTTTTTATATTTGGTTGGTCGTACTTTAGAGGTGGTCCCATATAAATTTTATCAAAATCAATGCAGTACTTTAGTTTTTATAACAAAATAACTGGTAAAATATCATCCAAGTGCCCGTAGAGTTGTATTGCGTATTTTGAAGTCAGTTTTTTCAGTTTTTTTTAACTATGATTACATTATAGCTCGATATAGAGCTGAAATGTATGAAAATTAGACATCGAGCAAAAGTGAGCGCACACGACGCGCTGTTTTGATATAGCGTTAATATGTGTGTGTGTGTGCGTATCATTTTTTTTTGACAAAAAAATGTGGGAGGAGGGGGACAGAAACGAGCAGGAATAATTTCTCGCAACTAATGTGCGGTGTAAGGAACCCGTGTAGCAACTCTCTTAATCGCCCTCCGCTCTTAGCGTGACTACAACTTGTAACGGATCGTAGAAATGACCAAAACGTATTGCCCTATTAACTGGACCACCTTTGTTTAAGTAAATCTGGGGCTCCGAGTCAAGTTTAAATTATTTATTCGACCGTTAAGGTTGGTAACAAATATCTTTAGAAGTCTGGGAGTTGCGTGAGGAACATTTAGGTGGGTGGTCGCTTGGAATAATTCTGTGAATTATACCCTTGCTTAACTACTTGAATATACCTGGAGGCGTTTTAATGAAGTACTTAGTGCTGTTTCGTTTTAGCAGTTAATGAAGATGTTAGGTATGTTAAGTCGAGTGCTTAGTATGTTAAAATAATGCTCTTGTCTGTGTTTGGAAGTATTTTTATTTTCCACCGCACAAAGCGAAGGAGTATAGAAATATTATATTATCCGTTTTTAGGGTTCCGTACCTCAATAGGAAAAAACGGAACCCTTATAGGATCACTTTGTTGTCCGTCTGTCCGTCCGTCCGTCCGGGTGTCAAGACCTTTATCTCGGGAACGCGTGAAGGTATCGAGTTGAAATTAAAACCATATACGCAGATCCATAGTATCTTGCTGTAGAAAGAAAAATAAAATTTCTCAGTTTTCGTAAAAAAAAGTTACAGCCGAATATGTCGTAAAAAACGCACATTTCGACAATCACAGAGGAATCAAACCTATGGGGTACTTCCCGTTGACCTAGAACTCTGAAATTTGGCAAAAAAGCATTGTGTTAGAGTACACATGTAGAAAAAAATCCAAAAACTGGTCATTTTTAATTTAATCACAAAAAAATAGTGTCTCTATGCAAGGAATGAGGCCTGTCTCAAACGTTCGCTCGCTCGGATCCGAGTGGGAGGCGCCGCTACTATAGCCCTTACTCGGATCCGAGTAGGGGCTATATGGTGAGCAAGGAATGTGTAAAATATTTTTACGAAGTATATTTTTCGGTTTATGAAGGAAAATATAAAAAAAATATATGATTTCCCCCTGTTATTAGTTTGTACGGAATCCTCGGTGGGCGAGTCTGACTCGCACTTGTCCAGTTTTTTTAAATCTAATTTCACCAGAAATTCATCATCATCATAAATTCATCATCATCATCATCTCAGCCATAAGAAGTCCACTGCTGGAAATAGGCCTCCCCCATGGATTTCCAAAAAGACCGATTGGAAGCGGCTTGCATCCAGCGTCTTCCCTCCACTTGTATGAGGTCATCTGTCCATCTCGTGGCTGATATTCCTACGCTGTGCTTGCCGGTACGTGGTCTCCACTCGAGAACCTTTCGGCCCCATCGGCCATCAGTTCTACGTGCTATGTGCCCTGCCCACTGCCACATCAACTTGCTAATCCGCTGTGCTATATCGGTGACTCTTGTACGTCTACGTATCTCTTCATTTCTGATTCGATCTCGTAGAGAGACTCCGAGCATAGCCCTCTCCATAGCTCGTTGCGCGACCTTGAGCTTCCTTATAAGGCCCATAGTTAGAAATTACGTTATATTAATATAAGTAATTAAAAATAATTATAATAGTTTTAACAACTGAAACAACCGGCTTTATGTACTACGGACGGGTAAGAAACCTTCAATATACGTTATTGCGTTTACTTAGATGATTGATATTTTTTACAGTTATTTTTTTCAAAACCAAACTAATGAAATGATTATTATGCAATTTGTATGGGATTAATCTAAAAGTAATACTTTCAAATAAAAAAAAAAATACGCCGGCTGCACACACGAAAACGCATGACTCATTGTCACGTTCCGCCTGAGCCGAGTGTGCAAGCGAGAGCGCGGAACAAGCGATAGAGAGGCACGATCGACCTAAGACGTTCCGCCTGAGCCGAGCGTGCAAGCGAGAGCGTGGAACAAGCGATAGAGAGGCACGATCGGTATAAGCGTTCCGCTTGTGACACATCGTTATCACGTAAATTATCGTCCGTAAACCGACTTTACAGTCAACCATTTTTTTAAAGTCACTGTAGTACCGGGGGTGCGATATGTGGGATAACTATGCATGTTTTAGTAAAAATGGTGCAAGTGAAGGTGGCTCGTCTATTATTCACCTCAGCCGCGGGAAGTGGCGGAAACTAGCAAACTAGATAAGTTTTAAAAGGAGGAAGTTAGATGAATCTTGACTGCATAATGATGTGGATTAAAACTTGTTGATTGTGGGATTCAGAGTTTCGGCTCGGTTTCGCTCTGGCGTACATCAAATTATAATAATGGATACTTTTAGTTACAATAATTGGCCATAATATATACGTTTAGATGCTTATTTAATTACTTTCTAGTCAAAATAGAAAAACAATTTGTAGCTTTATATGACATCACTTATTCTACAAAACGAAACAAAATATAGATAAAATAGATTCCGCAAAGTACGAGTTTCACTCGCATATTTTACAACCTTTCGTTGGTACTCCTATGCTATACATGATACTACACATGATACTACACATAAACAAGAACACTGACACCGGGACTAATTACTCAGCAAAATGTGCTTTATATCTAAGAATATTTGTAACTTTACATATTTTCTAAACAGTAGGAAAAGCCTGAAATGCTAGGCGTTCAGATACAATATCAATACACGTATTTATTGCCGTTTTTGTTATATTAAAAAAAAAAACAACATTGATAAATTTAGAAAAAATCGATTGTTGTGACGCGAACCCCTATTTTTAAGCTATTGCATAGCTTCTATCGCGGGCCTTGAGCGTGGAGACCGAATCCAGGAATTCCGTAACGAAAATAACCTAACGCAGTAACGCCGATACAACCAATGCCACCTAGAGGCAATTTGCAGAACTAAAGAGACAAGCGTGATATTTCAAAAAGTCATTAAAAGTTCTGCTATTCATCGATAGATGGCAAAACTAAAAACTAAAAAGTATCACCGCTGTGCCGGTCGGAGTGGGGGTGTTAGGAATACTGCATAAATAAAATAAATAAATAATTATAATTACATAAGTTGATAAAAAATGCTATGCAATAGCTTTACCGTGGCAGTCTCCGAGTGCCACACGTCTTTTTTTTTCTTTTTTAATATTATTCCCACAGAATTCGCCCTATTACATAGGACCCAGAAGGATAATCTCCATACAAACCGCCTTTTAAATTCGGGCCAATTTTATTTTTTCAATTTGACACTTCATTTTTTTATAAATTTATTTTTAACCATAGATACACGTCCATTTGCCAAATTTATCTACAAAGTTGCCTTTGAAAAGGATATCTCCCGATTTGATCGGGTAATCATGATTAAAGTCAGAATGGTCCATGAGAGATTCATACAATCATATAACTGAAATAATAGTAACTTTGAAGTCTGTTGTTTCAGTTTTTTAAACTATAAAATTATTATATTTGTTATTTTGACCGAAATTTAGGTATAAATGTGAAAATTTTGTCGGTTACACGTTTATCACGGTCAAAATATCACATATAAAATAACAGCTACTGTTAATACATTGTAATAGTGTTCTTATGACTCTGAAAGAAAATCTGAAATCAAAAATGAAATCAGTAATTTAAATAATTTTATATCTATGGGTGCCGCGTGCGAGCGAAACAGGCAGCGGCGCCACTTTCATCACTTTATAAAAGAATCTAATGTATTTTTATTTTGTAAATAAAAAATACAGTTCATGATGATAGTATTTATTAAATAAGTTTATACATGCAATTTACAAATTGTGACGTCATATAACTGATGTCACAACGGCAATGAATCGACTAATACCTCATTCATAAAAAAATTACTCAGTAGCTCAGTAGAAGTCATTCGCAGTTATTTTTTCCAATAAACTTCATTTCATTTCAATTTGATTATGATATGTCATATTTTATTTTAGTAAACTTTAAGCCGGCCTTAACACGGACTTTGAGTTCCACGATCTGTTGAGAAGAATAAGAGTCAAAGTAATTGTGACTGGAAAGACTATATTTTTATGCTACGGCGAAACATACGTGTGTGTGTGTGTGTGCGTGATAAATGTGTACATAATGTAGGTTAAGATCACGAAGGTTCTTTTTGCTTTCGCATCAGTTGACAGTCAGGTAAGCACATGGGCGTATATAAGGGGGGGGGTCCAGGGGGTCCGGACCCCCCCCATGGCATTGGCCGAAAAAAAAATGTGCTATCATAATGCCGGATTATCGCGGATGGCACGGATGTTACAAAATAATACATAAACACCTGATGCGCGGTTGTCATAACGTCAGTTTTGCTAGAGATGCAGTATGACCTCAGTCCATCCTTCGCCCGCGCATACTACAAACGCGCATAACAAATCGAAACTATATATTTTTACTCGACTGCATAAGAAGGAGGGTAATGTTTTTCGAGTGTATGTACGAGTATGTTTGTATGATTCTTTAAGACAGCCTACAGCCTGAACGGCTTGTCCGATTTTGGTGTGTCATTAGATTTGTCTTCGCTTCCAGAATGTCACAGGCTATTATTTTTGTAATAATAATAATACATCTCTTGCAAAAATTAAAAAACGTTTTTTCGTAACCTCTAACGAATTATTTCGTAATAAACAAGTGTTTTTTTTTAAATTATTATACAGAATGTGCATTTGTAATCTTTTACAGTGATTTTACGCATTTTTATTCTTACAAAAAACTTACATTGTATAAGTATGTTTTTAAAGCATTAATATGCTTCAAATTTTTCGCGCTCGCTTCGCTCGCGCATGGCCACATTTTAAAAATATGAAATAACTGAATAAACTCATAAAAAAACGTCCTAGAAAATAACATCGTTAAACATCAGGCGAGTTGGCAATCAGTCGTAGATATATCTTATGTAAACAAAAACACAAAAATTTCAATTCGATCCAAGCCAATTTTAACTAAAAAAAATTTTTCGTTAATAAAATCAAACAACTCTTAATATGCTGTGCTAATACAAGCAAATACTTCACCAAAAAATAATCACTAACCAAAAAATATTTTCCACCTGAAGGGAGTACCGCGTAGGGTTGTTTGTAATTTTCTATAAAATCATATGTTTAAATTTAGGAATAATAAACTGGCAATCAATGCATTCAAATGGTTGTATTTATAATTTTTGATAGCGTAAAAGTCACTCTTATTCAGTCGGGTATTCCATTTTTTCATTTAACACATTAATATACTTGTTTGGTTCATCTGGGCCACAAACACCTAGGCTCGCTAACACGATCAATGAATCAAATCACTTCCAAGATTTAATTTTAAAAACCCTAAAAATTTTCGCGCATTATTACTATTTTACCATAGAAGTACTGTGGGCTCACTTATACGAGAAATAAATCATGTTACTATAAAAACACTACAACAATTTTCGCGCTCGCTTCGCTCGCGCATACTTATTACCTATGATTTGTTTACTTGGGTCATGCAAATGTTGAGCGCTCTTTAAACTAATTAAAATGGGTGAAATCATAATATCTAGTATAATATGAATTAATAATGTTCCGACGTTACTTATACACTTTATTTACAGTTATACGTTTGTCCGTAGCTTAATTTTCGTGTATTTTAATGTTTTTAAACTAAGATTGACATTTAGAAACCAGTACTCGTCTGCGTATAGTCTGCGCAAATAAAGAGGCAAGGAGTAGTAAATTTTTGTACCCGTGGACCCCCCCCATGAGAAAGTTATAGCTACGCCCATGGGTAAGCATATATTACGTTTTTTTTGTTGGAGTGCAACGGTCCACGCCCAGCTATTTCATTCGGAACTTCATTTTTGAAAATAGGATAAAACAGCAAATGTTTATTTTACTATAGCAGAGTTCCTACATTGTGATTAACGTAGCACTATTTTTTGTCCTCCGTATTCATTAACACATCACTGCCTCTCGAAATCATAATAATTCATAATTCATAATTATTTATTGCGTATATGGGTAAGTACAAGGTGGAACATCTAATGGATTTATCACAATACTTAGATAAGTATGTCAATGGTTAATTCGTAGCACCAGTAATGGACCCAATTAATTTGATTAAATTCTACTGAATAAATAAATTTTCACACCTATTTACAAACAATATAGTATAGGTAAATACAAATGATACAGGGAAATTGAGAAAACATATATTGGCAATACTGAAATAAATAAAAAAAAACCTAATGACATTAAGCCAGAGATAGACCAAGAGGAATTAAAGTATCGATATCGATAAGTAATTATAGGTACCAATTTTTTCTTTTGAATTTTTTTGTAATGTTTCAAGAAACATCGTTTTATTAGGGTTCCGTAGTAACTACGGGGAACCCTTATAATTCCGTCATGTCCGTCTGTCTGTCTGTCCGTATGTCACAGTCATTTTACTCGGAGCCTATTAACCCTATAAAAACAAATTTTTATACATAATTGTGTTTTGTGAGCCGCTACAAAATGCCGTAGTAAAATTTTCAAAAAAAATAAAAATAGAGATTGGGTTTTTCATATATACAATTAAGACTGGATAATTTTTTTAGCCCCCACCCTATCGTGTCTCAGATGTGATATGTGCGAGATATAGCTCGCTAAAGTTAAAAAGTCGTGTCCCCCCCCCCCCCTACATTTCTCAACTAAGACCTAAAAATTCATTATTAACCATAATAGTAGACCATATTAAATACTTTCAATGAAAATTATTTTGAACATTCTGTGATTCCAACTTCTCTATGGGACTATAAATTTAAATTTGAATAAATGTTATTAATGTCATGATTTTATAATTCAAAGTAACCTTTGAAGGTATTGCTCAATGTTGTAAACGCTGGCGCCCTGTATTTGTTATGTATTTACATTTATTGTGGAAATTCACTGAACAAATTGTTAAGCGAGAATTCGGTTTCCACCAAGGATCATTTTGACTTCGCCTTACTATATCTGCCCAATGTTCTGCTTGTACAGCATCAACTAGAAAATCTAAACAGAATAGTTAGCATGGTGCTGTGTTAGTTTAAGAATAAAAAAAAATAAACATTTATCGTAAAATCAAATACCATGTTTCACGTACAAAGGTCACCGACATAGCACAGTTGATTAGCAAGTTGAAGTGGCAGTGAACGTAGAACTGATGGTTAATGGGGCTGAAAAGTTCTCGAGTGGACACCACGCCCCGGCAAGCGTAGCGTAGGAAGACCAGCCATGAAATGGACAGATGAACTTGTACAAGTGGCAGGAAGATGCTGGATGCAAGCCGCTTCCAATCGGCTTTTATAGAAACCCATGGGGGAGGCCTATGTCCAGCAGTGGACTTCTTATGACTGAGATGATGATGATGATTCACATATCATAATTATTATAGTTTACAAAACTAGAATAACCGACTTCAAAATTCGCAATTTTATTTTAAAAACCAAACTACTGACCGATTTTGAGATTTGAAAGGAATTTTAAATCAATTTAAATGACGAAATCATGCGGGTAACATATAAGAAAAATATAAGCTAACTGATAATCTCGTTTTTGAAGTCCGTAAAAATAATAATTGTCATCGATAACTTATATTACATCGACCCATCTCTAATTCTTTGCAGTAATTGCAGTAATTTGTATAAATAATAAAATATATTTATGACATGAAATGCATATATGCTTTTTATACTAATATTCGCGATTGTTATTTATTGAAATGAAATAAATTTCAACAATTTCATCGCGTATATTTCACATAATTTAAGACCCGATTTTTCAAACACTGGAGCATCCGTGGTCATAGGTGAGACACGAACATACGCTACAAATACGTAAAAAATTTGTTTCATTACGCTTTTTATACTGTTAGAAATATATTTTTGCTACTTAGAGATGGAAGGTGATAATGTTTTCCATAGTTTTTTAAAGAAGTTTGTAATTTTTACAAGATTGTTTAACACAGTTCACCATCTTGGCACCGTAAGAATTGAGAAGTGATTGCGATGAGATGACGTTTAAGATTAAATGACGTTTGTGACCTGTCATTAGCAAACACCTGATTTGGTGTTAAGTTTTTGGAACAATATTTTGTATCGCATTAGGAGTCTTGTAAGTCTTTGATTATTCCTTTGTTGTTTTACGCGCCATAACGCCATTTCACACATATTCTGTGAAAATTTCAACTTCATATCTATTACGGTTCAAAAGATACAGCCGTTTAAGTGTAGGACAGACAAACAGACAACTAGCCTTACAAATAGGCTCCCGCACCCTTAGTACGAAAGCCTAAAAACAGCCAGATGGTGGTTGAACAGGATATTCGTACCTATGGGAGTAAATTAAAAGTTATTGTTCCAAAGATACAACCCCGTTAACCGACATCAAAAAAGAGGTTTCTCAATTAGGTTGTATTTTTAACCGACTTCGAAAATGGAGGAGGTTATCAATTCGTACCGTATTTTTTTATGTATGCTCACGAATTTCTCGCTCATTCTTGAACCAATTTTTGTGTTTCGCGAATTGGCGTATAGAGAAAGCTCCCAAGTTGGTCCCATAATTATATTAGAAACATTGCTTTATTACTTTTTGAATAATCTCTAAAAGTAAAAATATTTTCATTGGATTTCTGAGTGAGTGCGTCAGATTATAGAATCGCAGAGTTCCACTGACACGTTTTTCTTTACAAAAGTGTCAAATGTTGAGGTTTTTCGTATAAACATCTGCACATTTTCTAATCTGAGACGACGAAGCATTTGACATTCAATGACAAATGTCATTCTTGAAAAAGAAACGAGCGGGTGAAGAGAGGTCTCTTTAAAAAGTTTACAATCCAATCGTGAAAAATGTATTGAGCTTGAAAAGTAAAACCTACTTACTCCTCATCCAATGTGTATAAGGAGAAAATAGAGCTACATCAACGCTTGGGCGCCTTGTTTAATTATTATCCTTACTAATATTACAAGTAAACGAAATAATGTACTTTGAAGTCGGTTGTTTCAGTTTTTTAAACTATAAAATTATTTGTTTGTTACCGCTTATCTCCGTTATTTAAAAAATCGGCCAAGTGCGAGTCGGACTCGCGCACGAAGGGTTCCGTACTATCATCTATAATAGAAAATCGTATAAAATAACGAGAAATCAACGAAATTCCAAGTAGTAAATTGCAAACTTATAGGTAGGTTTTCGATACACATCCGGGCAGCATGACAACGCTCGCGCGAATACGCGCGGCTATGGCTCGCTCCGTGATGTTACCTACCCCGCTACCTGCGCGGCCGTTGCTTAGCAACCGCCTTGCGCTCGCGCCACCACCACACCGCGGCGCGGCGCTCGCACCGCGTTTAGATGCACGGATTATTTTCATTTTGTGAGTTTTTATGTATTAAATTAGGTATTTATTTTTATAGTTAATATATTTCTAAATATTTACTTACAAATATTAAAGTTTCTACCTGTTAATTAAGATCGAGTAAAAATTGCTTAAAAATTACGTTTGTTGTATGGGAGCCCCCCTTTAATATTTACTTTATTGTTATTTAATTATTTATTTGGAAAGCTATTATACAAGTAAATATTCTGTGAAAATTTGAAGCGTCTACCTATTACCGTTTTTAATATTGAGCAAAAAAATACGAAAAAAACACGTTTATTGTATGGGGACCCCCTTTAATATTTATTTTTTTTGAATTTTTAGTATTTGTTGTTATAGCGGCAACGGAAATACATCATTTGTGAAAATTTCAGCTTTCTAGCTATCACGGTTTATGAGATATAGCCTGGAGACAGACAGACAGACAGACAGACAGACAGACAGCGAAGTCTTAGTAATAGGGTCCCGTTTTTACCCTTTGGGTACGGAACCCTAATAACGATTTGAAAAATCATTTTTTTGTTTGAAAGGATTTCAGATCCATACAAATTTCATCAAAATCAATCAAACCGTTTTTTTATGTCGGTGGTTTTAAAGTTTTCTAAACTTACTTGTTTTATTAAGCTTTGCTGTAAACACAGTTTGTTTAGCAGTTCAATAAAATAAATAGATCGATTCATAATTAGCGCAATCCGAATCGACTGCGCTGAAATAAGTCAATGACCACAACATTTAAAAAGATAAAGATATATTTATTTGTCAAAACATGTGTACATGTGTAAGCGAGCCTCCGACATCACCGCCGCCACAAAGACCAGCGCGGCGAGGACGTCCTCCGCTGCCGACTATTATTATTACATGTATGAAATGTATATTAACTAATGTAATTGGTGAATACCGTTTTAGTTAATTAAATAAATAAATAAATAAATGTGCAGATGTCAAAGCGTTAATATAGAATATAAAAATAAAAATAAAAATATACTATAGATGCTTTTTATCCGGTTTTTTATTTTATTTTTATCTAAATGAAGGTAGCTAAGCCTAAGCTACCTTAAGTTCAGTTAAAACATAATCGGCAACTCGAGTTAGTGTAGGTATATAATCCTCTCGAACAAAGTGAGGTAACTTCATAAATAGGGATTATGTCAACATAAAGCTGAACGTAGTATTTTATATTGTGTTCGATGGCATTATCCTATGTTATAGAGTTTGTACGTCGTTTGTGCTATTGTTTGGCGATGACTTAGCAGGGGATGAGTGGAGTAAATCGTGTGAGGAATATCTAGAGGAAATGTGAATTAATTTGTCAGATCTATCGTGTTATAATCGTTTATAAATAATCAGCAGGGAACAGTAGCCGATTTGGTAGAGGCTCCCATACACAAATTAATAATATGTTGTTGTTGGTTAATATCCATCCAGTAGGGATGTCAAAAAATTTTCTATATAATTCGTCGATCTAGAAGATATCTATTTACTCTAGCCTTGAAAATTACAAGATTTTAGTTCCCAGGCAGGAAACATTTAATTATCTTTAACGGGATCGGTACTTAGCACCGTTAGATTTTATCAAATTTCTGTTCCGGAAACACTAAGTAAGAAACTCATGAAATGGAATGAAGTATTTTCAGATATTCCATGAATTCATTTTCACGCCGTTTGAGCTAGGATTTCAAAGAAATTTCTATTGAAATAGCATTAATTTTGGTCTTACCGAGGTTATTCGTGGAAAAGTTAAAAACTAAAATCCATCGTATGTAGCTAATGATATTGAATTTTTTTAAATAAAAACTACGGGTCACTCACGTCTGTTTTGAGCCGAAATATCCGACTAAAGTTTCAACCGCATTCGGCGGTCTTTTTCAAAGGAGCAGCACACACGTCACTCTCGGTCGGTGACCATAAAATACCGTGAAATAATAAAAGCATAATGAAATAAATATGTAATGTAGTGTGCCTACTTTCTACTTGTTCTGTGGAAAAAACGAGATAGTACAATAAGTTCGTGTAGCTCATTCTCTGAAATGGATGATGTAAAAAAATCAACAGACTTGCAACTAACCGGCATTTTACTGTTATACATAAGTAAATTTACGTAATACGCCCTTTCAATTATAAAAATAGCTGCATTTTTAAAACCACACCCTCTAACACCATACAATTTATAGTCCAATTACAGGCACACACCGCCATTAGGCCATTAGCTTTCACATGCTAATCTGTTATTGATAGAGGTCGGCCCGTGTTAATGACGCCAGAGGATGTCTGGATAAATTGTTGTTTGTAAACAAAGCAGATGGCAATGTTGCCAGAATGGTCCGAACTTGAGCTGATGGCAAATCGATGGTCAGCTTGACCAAATATTCGCAAAGTCGTTTGTAAGCCGAATATAAATAGCGACTTTGGCAAATGTGCAATTCGCACGATGCCAATGTCACGAGAGAGAAAAAAACATTAGTTTTCAACATGCTAATCTATTATTGATAGAAGTCTTGGTAGATAAGTGATTTTAGCAAATGTGTAAGCTGCATTATGCCTATATCAAGAGTAAAAAAGTGCTAGTAAAATATGTTTGTTTATAGAAGTCGAGTAGATAAATAGCTGTTTGTAAATAAAGCAGTCTGTATTGTTAGAATGGATCGAACTCTCGACCATTTAATGATCCGATGGTCAGTTTAATGTTAACAAAGTGGCGTGTAAGCGGACTATAACTGATGAGGTAACCTACTCGTATCTGTATAATCCGAAATATATTTATATCTTACTTACCCGAATCCATTTCATAGAACTGCCTGATTCCAAAATATTTACCTAACCCGAGTTTCTGATTCCATATGTTTGTTAGCCATCGAGCTTTCTGGATTCTTCGGGAAAATGAAAATAAATTTCGTCTTCGGGGAAATGAAACGTATTCTGTATTTCACAATTCGGGTTATAGATAGGTTACCAACCAATGAGTAAAAAAATTGCTGTAACATTAACAAAGTAATTATAATAACAAATTTCTAGTTAAATGACTGGAGCATGAATAAGGCTACCGTCTTTGAACGGATAAAAACGGGATGTAGCGTTAGGCCTTAAAAACGTCAGAGCTCAATGAGGTCTAATTAGAACCCTCACATGATTAAAATAATTTCGATTTTCAAAATAATTCGAAGCGGCAAAATAAACATCTCTAGGCTTCTCAATCTAAATTAGGCTTTAACGCGGCGACATAGAGACTTTATATCAACATTTTTAAGTTCGCCATTGTTGGTATATCAGTATTGGTTAACCCCAGGAATCTGTGATTTTCTATATTCATGACACAAAATTCGCCCTATTTACATAGATTCATGATTTTGGTTTAGATTTTACGATCACGTGATGGAAAGTCATTGACTACTATAAAGAAATTTCTAAGAAATATTACTTGTACATGAGTTAGTTTCCTTCTACCTCTGTTTGATCTTCGTACGTAATACACAAACTATATGCAAATGTCATTGGTCTGGTAGGTAGCAAGTTGTCGAAGTTACATCGGAGTTAGACGTCAATAGGGCAAATTGCAAGCTACACAGCAGTCGGAACACGTCCAAGATACTAATATTGCGCGAGATGCTGAGAAATGGCAACACTAATAAATTTATAGATAGATACATAATATTAAATATTTTTTTTTAATACATTATAGATCTACGATTGACCACCAACTCGCCTGATGTTAAGCGCTATATTATGCATATGAAAGTTGTAAGCATGAGATACGAATTGTTGAGGCAAACTTATAATATAAATTAACCTACCCCGTAATCCCTTACGTGGAAGTATTCATGCATTCACGCCTATTTTCCCAAATAGGCGTGAATGCATGAATACTTATTGTGAGTTTTTTGGTACATCGCAGTGCGACTGTATTAGTAAACACAGACGAGGCGCTTACGAATATAATTATCACCAAATTCTCATTGAACTTCTTAACTTTACTATTAAAGTAGTAAGTAATTCGCTCCCCGTCATATAATGTCACATGCGACTTACTTGCGAACTTTACATTCTCTGCCATTCAAGTTCTAAACTCCGTTCTACCATGTTCTATGTAGAGTTCGTAATTAGCTTATTGCATTATGAGTTGGGAACGTTAGCACGTCAACGAAAGCTCTGTAACTAAGCACAGACTCCATGTAATTTGATACCTAAATATACTTTGAATAGCTAAGGCGTAGTGTTTTTTTTTTGAGAGGAAGGGAGTAGGGAAACAGAGGGGCTATCGGTTTACTCACATACTGTTTCCCTTGGATAAGGATGGGATATTGGGGAGGAGAAAGGGAAGAGGATAGGGGGGAAGTATGGGGGGGGGGTAGGGGGTAGGGAAAAGCCTAAGTTACTATGAATAAGGTAGAGACTTTGAAGGACTTCGCAAGCACACCAATATACATAGATACATCATGTTCGATTAGTTCAAGGTATGCACGCTGGAGGGCGAGCGTCGTGGTATCACTTTACTTTCTTGGCTAACAAAAAAGGTGAAAAAAGTAGAATAAAAAATACTTCCTTGACCAAAAATTTCATACAAATTAGGTACTTCCCTCCACATCAAGTGTTTGGTTATATATTTAGATAACTGTTTTATTATATTGAAATAAAGTTATTTTAATAAAATCTCCAAATTTCATTAGTTTTAAATATAAAAATCACTGATATACCACAGCGTATAAGCAAATTGAAGTGGCAGTGACTAGGACATATAGCACTCAGAACCATGGTCGATTGATGGAGTCAAAAGGCATTGGCAAGCGCAGCGCAGCGTATGTAGACTATGAAGACCAGCCACAAGGTGGGCAGACAGCTTCAAGAAAAGAAAAAAAGCAGAAAGTGGCAGAAAGACGCTGGATCCAAACCACTTTTTGTCACCGGACTTTTTGGAAATTATATCTAGCAGAGAATTTCTCGTAGCTGAAGTAATCATAATAAACAAGTTTTCTGTAATAAAAATATTTAACTTTAAATGAAAACTTAAAAATAAACACCATATGAAACAAAAATAGTGATCTTGTACTTGGATTCAAATCGGTTTAGCTGTTTAAGTTGTAGGAGGTAATACGAGTATAGAAACATACATACATATACACATAGAAACATATTTAGACGCGGAAAAGTATTACGGTCCTCCTTGCGCAGCCGGATAATAATTTGATTTGCCTTTTCTTATTACATCAAACCCAAAACCAATCTAAACCACGATTAGACCAAGCGATACATCATTTTACTCCAAATAAAAACAAATAAGGAGGCTCCTCAGCCGGCCATTTAATTCCAAGGCAGACTCGTATTCTAATAAGCTAGAAACATTACCCGGTTTTATTGCGCGTTTTCACTTAACTTCCAGTCGGTATTTCTCTCTGAGAGTCATTTTAGTGCGCTATCGTCTGGCCAACGTGAATTATTTAGAATACGGATCGAAAGTTAGGCATTAAACATTCATTTGAGCTTCGTTTGAGTCGAGGGACTTGGTTGCATTAAATAAAACTGGTGATGCAGGATCTCCCTGAGCCAGCCCTAGCAGCAGGATTCGAGTTGGTGAGGTACTAGAGACACACCATTTTGTGTATCTGACATACAAGTCAATTTTGTTAAATTTAATTCTATATGTTTTATTATTATTTATGGTCATGATCATTACAAATATAACATAAGGTATTCAATCGACCGACACTTTGTTCATCAAAATTGGGTGTATAGTCGAGCTAGGTTGGAACATATGAAAAAAGATACAGACATGTCCGCTTCATTTTGGCATTATCCTTTAAATAAAAAGAAAAACAAATTCAATAAGTATGGGATGTACATAGGTTGAAAGTTAAATAACTGAGCAAGTACAAGACGGGCCACGCTCAATGTAGAGTTCCATAATTACACATCACAATTTATGTGAACTTAACTTTATGTGAAAACAGGGTTCTTGTTTGAATCTATAGAACTTAATATTACAAAAACGAATACTTATATTGAAAAAGAGGTTTCACATACTTCCACAGTTTTAAGTTATACCCCACACGATGGAGTAGATGAGAAAAAATAATTCATCCCCACTTTATGTGTAGGGGAGGTACCCCAAAATATTGTTTTTTTCAAGAATTTCTTCCACCATTTCCTCGGCGTGATTAAAATGTATACACATGCAAAATTATAGCTTTCTAATACTAATAAGCTTTGAGCTAAGCCGCTGACGGACGGACTTGGTGAAACTATAAGGGTTGGTGGTTAACTACGAAACCCTAAAATGTAATATGCATTGTTCGACAGGAAACGTATACGTCAAAAATAGTTGTATACATTTCAGCCACGTTCCAGCTGTACTAGTGCATCAAACCTGTCAAGTTGAACGAGAACAATAGGAGCTAAGCCGTCGAAGATCTGGCACATCTGACGCGACTTGATATGCATCACCAGGTCCATTCATAGACGCAGTGGTACAATGGCTCTGTTTATCCA
Source organism: Lycia hirtaria (assembly GCA_947563715.1). Lineage (NCBI taxonomy): Eukaryota > Metazoa > Arthropoda > Insecta > Lepidoptera > Geometridae > Lycia > Lycia hirtaria. The sequence goes on from OX387384.1 coordinate 11,042,316, forward strand.
TGCTGGGATCAGCTCACGCCATGTGAAAGTGGATCATACAGAGAATATCATCAATAGATTAATAATAGTATAACGTAGCGTTAAGTGTTTTACTCGATTTTACTAAGGAAACTTCGAAAATGTCATCGTCAAGACAAGAGTAGAAAATAATGGATCTAAAAAATGTTTGCATTTAAGCTGCACGACGCGTGGTGTGACGCAGACCAAAACAAATTCAGTGCTGTCACCGAAATCACTTCAAGCCAGCCCTAGTTTTTTCGTGCATGCGTTTAAGTGTAGTACATTACTCGCACGCCGCGGGATATAAGGGGACTATGTGTCAAGGGGCAGTTTCTCCACTTCTTGATTATATTTATTCAGAAGTTAGGAGCCCTAACCGCTTTGCAAAAAAGTACATATTTTGTTCGAGTTATGTAAAGTAGTCTCAACTTATTTTTATGTTTTCTGTGGATATCTACTAAAGTAATAACTAGTAAAGACCTAAGGAATAAATAAATTATAAGGGACTAAAGAATATTTTTCTTCGGAACGTCACAAAATTATTATGTAGATTTAACTGTTCTTTTGCTGGGCTCAGATATCGTCTCATTGTGCGAATGGCAAGGCCATAAGCAGTATACTATATGATTTATCACATCACATCGGTCGAGTGCGAGTTTATAGACTCCTCACATCTTTACTTCATTTCTGTCAAGTGAGTTACTAGCTAACGTAGTAACGTAGCTATTTGGTATAATATAAAAATGTTAACCTGAGGTGGTGCAACCCTAGTTTAATCTTGCAGAGGAAAACTTCTCACTTATCGAGAGGAAATGGGTAATCCGGCATGCGTCCGGGTGACGCCATCGCTTTCGATCTCATCACGGCGTTAGAATAACTTCAGGAATTTAGATCTATTCGATGAGTAGAGCTGGAGTTCACGAAACACCATCAGTGGTTAGAGTAATAATGTCCTTAACTATTTCTAATGATAACTATTACGTTTTTGTATCCTATGTAAAATCAATGAAAAGTAAAGTTAAATGACGAAATACGTGATTATATGTTAAACAAGTTACTTGACTTAAAAACGTGAATATAGTAGGAAATCATAGTATGATTGTATGGTACTTTCTAGTGCGAGGTTGACTAGATACTCTCTTCAGGACTAAAATATTTTGCTTGCTAAGTATTTATTGGAATGTTCTAGAAGTCCTTCTTAAGATCCACATTTCATAAAAGGCTAAAATGTGCTAAGCTTCTCACAAAGATTAAATACGTTGAGTTTGATGTGGAATACAAAGATACGGGCAACTAACAATGAGATTAAAACGTAGGTAACGTAACTCGTACAATGTGAATAGATTAAAAGGAGAGGTCATGAAAATGACGTATACAGCATAGTGCTTTCACGTACTGCGTAATACCACCTAGTATACTAAGTTTAATCACCTTTGAAATGTCACAAAAATCAGCGTCAAAAATATGTAGGTATGTACATGATTTTTTCTATGAAATAGTTTTAGTCCTCTCTTACGTTTGCTTTCTCTTACTGCTTACTTTTTAGGGTTCCGTACCCAAAGGGTAAAACGGTTGTTGTATGGGACCACCCTAAAATATTTAATTTATTCTGTTTTTAGTATTGTTGTTATAGCGGCAATAGAAATACACCATCTGTGAAAATTTCAACTGCCTAACTATCACGGTTCATGAGATACAGCCTGGTGACAGACGGACTAACATACAGACAGACAGCGGAGTCTTAGTAATAGGGTCCCGTTAAACCCTTTGGGTACGGAACCCTAAAACCGAATAGCTTCTTACAAAATCGTTGAAAAACGATTCACATTATACGTTTTGCCTTTTTATGCCTTCTAGGCATAAATAGTCCTGACTTTGCAACGCTACCTGAGACCCAGAAATGTTCTGGCACACACGTTTATACGAGTAGGTATATATAGTGCTTAATGTATCGTTGTCCGTCCGCCTGTCACTGATACGTGACAAAGGTTAAATGGCCCGACATTTCCTTTGCTTTGCCGATAGCGAAAGAAAATTGCGTCTGCACTGTACCTTTCTAAGGAGGCGGATACGTCAATATCAATAACGGTACCTAAATCACCCTTCTAACTGAAACAAGGATCGTAATATTATACCTAAGGGTGCAAAGTTACCAAAATAATGTAAAAATGTTTAGCGTGTTTCCAAAGTACTGTTTATTTTACCTTACCTAGGACAACCGTTGTGATGAACATGAATATGTGCCACCTTGTACTTACCCATATAGGTACGCAATAAATAATTATGAATTATGAATATTTGGTTCATGCATGGGTTAGTCTCGTAATCGTACGTATGTCTTTGTATTAATAATAATGTTTCTATAAAAAACCGAATTCGAACGCAACTTACTAAATCCTTTACGATTGTAAACTTTTTAAAGAGATCTCTCTTCACTCGCTCTTTTTTTTTCTTTTGTCAAGAATGCAATGACAAAATTCATTGAATGTCAAATGCTCGTGTTCGAAGATTAGAAAATGTGCAGATGTTTATACGATAATCCTTAATATTTGACACTCTTACAAAGAAAAACGTGTAGGTGGATCTCTGCAATTCTATAATCTGACGCACTTACTCAGGAATACAATGAAAATATTTTCATTTTTAGAGATTATTCAAAAAGTAATAAAGCGATGTTTACAAAATTATTATGGGACTAATTTGGGAGCTTTCTCTATACACCAATTCAGGAAACACAAAAATTGGTTCTCGAATGACGGAGTAATTCGTGTACGTACATAAAAAAATATACGGTACGAATTGATAACCTCCTCCTTTTTCGAAGTCGGTTAAAAAAAACAAGTATGTATATTAAAAGAAAAACAAAATACCCGACTGCAGAAAAGCAGTTTTTCTTGTCTAACGATTTCGTTACGCTTGATACGATCTTGAGTGTACGTTTTTTGTGAGAAAGTATGCGTAAAACCGCTGTAAAAGATTATAAATGCGCATTCTTTAGAATAATTCTAGTAAAATCACTTGTTCATTGCCAAATAGTTTTTTGGAGGTCACGAAAAAACGCTTTTTTTGCAAGATATGTATTATTATTATTACAAATAATACAGCCTATGACACTCTGAAAGCAAAGACGAATCTAATGACACCTCTCAGATCAAAATCGATCAAGGCGTTTAGGCTGCAGGCTGCCATATAGAAACATACATACATACCCACATACATACATACATACACTAAAAACATAACCCTCCTTCTAACGCAGTCGGGTAAAAAGTAAATAAGTGTTTTATCCTACAATACAAGTTTGTCTTAGTTTGGGGTTATATGACTGTGTGAAAATGACCACAAACATTTATTTATTTGTAAGGAATCTGATTGCTATTAAATAGGCAAATCACCATGCAACTAGAATATGGCTAGGCAGATTGAAGATTATTTCTCTGAAACAAAAAAGAGCTTAGTTATGATCTTTTTGCTTATAAATTTATATATTAATTTTGATAATATTTGTCAGAAGCATTCGGTACTCTTGTTCAGAACAATAATTTAAAATATTATAAAAGTTTGTACTCGTAAGGTGTCAGACTACTAGTGTCTAAACAGATGTTTCCAAACTTCATTTTATCTAGTAAAAATAAATCCGTTTGTATGGAGCTGATCACATTAAATGCACCTTCTTTGAAATTATAATTGGAAAATACCTAAAAAACATAGATTCACAATAATCCCCGATTTATAAACTAGCTGCGCTCAGCGGTTTTTTTTTTTATTCGATCATTAGGGGGTCAAGTGGTCTCTGACAGCCTCGGCTGGTCACTGCGACCTTTTTGCTCAGCGGTTTCACCCGCATAGTTATGAAAAAAGTCTCCAGGTCCACAGCTCTCTCTATACTAAACTTCATAACGATCGGTTCAGCCGTTTGAGCGTGTAAAGGTAACAAACCTTTAATTTTTTATAATTATGAAATTGTGTCAAGTGTATTTCAAAACACCAGTCAATTTACTTTCATTTAAATAATAATATTTTTAGGCGTCTTTTATGTTGTCACAAATCTTATTTTTGTTAGACTATATTACCTTTCTTATTGAAATAATTCGAAATTCCTTAACCAAGAGGAACGTTTAAAAGATTTAATTACAATGCCACTTATACGGTAGGCAGTATCCAATAAAAGTAAATTCATTACAGAGGTCCGGCTTACGAAGCGTCGGCTTAAAATTATCTACATAATGAGTTCCTGGCTTAATCTCCTAAATAAAGTTACCTAAGTAAACAATTTATTTGGCTTTTGTTTTACGTTCGGATACTGATAGTCTCTGTGAACGCTGGAGGCTTTTGAGCTGTTTGGGCCTATTAAATCCTTATAAAATAACCTAATATACAAAAACTTGGTCTTTCTGATAAATAAAATCTGGAAAAGTTGGCTGTGTTTAGATTAGGTTTTTAAGTACAATTTGTTTACTAGAGATTAAGGCTATTTAATGGAGATTTGAAGCATTGATGTAGAAAATACTAGACTGCGAGTTAGATATGAATTGATAACCAGAAATTGGGTAAGAGGTGGAAAGTACTGCACAAGTATGGAATTCGTTGCCGCCATCTCTGTTTCCTGAGACCTACAATCTTGGAATTTTCAAGGCTAGAGTGAATAGATATCTTCTAGATCAACAAGCTCCATCCTCGGCCACATCGTCGCTTAACATCAAGCGAGTTAGTGGTCAATCGTAGATCTATCTTCTATAAAAAATAAAAAATAAAGTTGCCACGAATTCCATTAAATATCATCGAACTAAGTGTCCACTAAGTGTCCCTTTTTTCAGTTCTCCAATTCAATTTCCAATAGAGTTTGAGTTAACTACTAATATTCAAATTAAAGGTGGTGAGTCAAATTTATTATCTATTGATTTTGATAGAGTGTCTTTTGAAAAAAATGATTTTGTTTTCGAGGAAATGGTATTCGGTATTTCACAATAAGTACTATTTATAAGTATACATGGGTAACTATAAATAGATAAATGCGTTGTCCTCAGTGACTGAATGACAGATAACGTATTGCCTACAATGACATTATAATCTAATTATAAATATAATTTATAATTATAAATAATATAAATATTAATATAATTGACTGCTTTACTAAATTGTTGTATACTTTGTGAAGTGTATTTATCCAATACAAAAGGATTTTTTTGATCGCAATTATAGGTAAAAAAGCGGTAAACGACTAGTTTTATTACTTTTGGCTACCAGTTAAATACTAATGACGTATAAAAATGTGTATCGGTTAGTTTATGAAACACGGCGTCTCAATATCGAGTATCGGCGACACAATTCCAAGGAGACGTATGAAATATTCAGTCCTACACGTCTAATACTCGTAAATATCTGGTATATACGCGTTGGTGTATTTGAGCATGTGAGTACGTTAGGCCCATTTGCGTACCGCAACGTTGAGTTATGTGTGCGATAACATATTTATTTGTTAGTTATTACTCGGGTTATTGAATTTATTAGCGAGTGAAATATGTTTATGAATTGTTATTACAATTTTTGTAACATGGAATATTTTCTTCGGAGAATGGGTTCGCTTTCGCTTTTTCTTTTTTGGTGTAGTAAATACTCGGTGTCTTTGTACTTATTCCAGAGTTCTGTGCAGGATCATCCTAGAAGTGAGATGGGTCCAGTGTCCCTAAAATAAAAATTGCGGATCGTGGATAAGACCAGCTAAAGCTCTGACAAAAAGACACAGAAAAGGGCTTATAGTGAGACCTCTATGAAAGAACTGGGGATAAAATGATTAACTATAATATAAAAGGTATAAGTTAGCTTTTAAAGTATATAGCATCACATTTAATTATAGTACTGCTTTTGTACAGCGTCACAAATGAGTTTTGTTTTACGACTTTCGGAAATTCGCAAAATGCTAATTACATCACAGACTTTAAAATAGGTTCAGGCTTTTAGGAGTTTAGGTGAAATTCAGACCACATATATTTACAATACAGAGATTTTGCCAGAATTACTGTGTTGTAAGAGAGAGAGAGAGAGAGAGAGATGAAAAAAATGGTTGTATACTCTCCCTCTCTTACAATTCAGTAACTATCTTCCTCTCTATCTTTGTTGTGTATATTGGATATTGCTGTTTTTGTCACAAATATCTACTTATACTTATTAAAACGTCATACTACTTCTGTTTTTACGCTGATTTTATACATTTTCCTCCTCGTCATTCAGCTTTTCTTATGTTCTAGGTAGGTAAAATATATACTCTTTTGGTAAACATTGGAAATTCCATACAACGGCGCACTATTCAGTAATATAGGTACACCCGCAAGTTGACGTCTGCATATAACACACACACGTACCTAAAGTTGGGGTCGACGTCTAGCTGCTGCTCGCTTGTGATGTCAATCGGAATTTGATCGCTTGAAGCCCATGTCTCCTGCTTCGACTAACAAATGAATGTGTCAAATACAAATACAAATACAAATCATTTTATAGCAGTTTGTACGTACATTAAGGATCTTAATATGGAATTATAACAATTCGTCGTTCGTGTATCGTGCAGGCAAACTCCGTCAAATGTCCGTCCGGTGAGCACGGGGAGCGGACGAGGAACCCGAAATTGGTATGAGGCGGAGAGTGACCGTTCTGTGCATAATACCTACTTACATTCTGTGCTTTTCGCCTTCTTTAGCCAGATTTTCTGTCAAAGTGAGTAGGCACTTTCTGTTGTAGACAACAATCTGTACAAACAAATGGCGAAGTCTTAATAGAAACGGTTTCCATTGTTCCTCCCAAGTTTGCTGGCAGGGGTAACGGCACGGACCAGATCGTAGGCTTTATCCGGATTGTTGGCTCGCCCGAATAGTTTTACGAGCAAATCTTTATTGCACCCGCTTAATTTCTCACAACTATGCACTGCGACGCGGCACGATGAATTTATTATTTGCAGCATCGAGGATGCTTGTGCTTGCCAGTATTATTGAAATATGTGTTTATGTTCCAATTTTAAATGTTTTATTTGGGCCAGAAAAGAAGTATATAGATCCTACTAAAAATTGTTAACTTTTCGATACAGAAACTTAGTACATATCATTATCTACTGTTTTATTTGGTAGCCATTACAAGTTTTTTAGAAAAGAAAACTAGCGTAGAATTGAGAGCCCTGCATCCTCTCCTAATTTAATTATTTTGTTCGACTAGCAACATAATCGAAATGTCATTTCTCATTCTTTGCTACGATAGTTTTTTTTTACAAGTATATTAACTTGTTTTTATACTAACTTGAAAACAAATTGATACGAAAAGTGGCTTCTTATTCAATGGTAAGATAAAACAAGGCTCCAAAATGTAAATAAATAAATAAATATTTGGGAACATTTCACACAACACCATTTTAGGGACCTTACTTCTTATTAGGCGAGAAAGGAAAAACTAGTTGAGTCATGCCATTTATTTGGAATGTATTTAATATAGGGAATACATTGATAGCTGTACTGGTAAGCAGTATACATTTAACCGACACGTAAAATGTTGTGTTGGTTCTAATGCTCCGCACTTATGAAACTAATAGCGGCGTCTCGTTCTCGCGCCGAGTCCCTCGCTCGCGCCGCTTAAAGATACTTGCAAGGGCGTGCGCTCGCGCATTCTTCGGCGGCCGGCGAGGCGTGGGCGTGATGCTGTGCGCTTCTACACCATCTAGCCCAAATTAAGCAAAGCTTGTACTATGGAACTAGATGGCTGTTAGAATACATATATACCTTTTTTGTATATACATATGATACATTCCTGATAAAATATATAGCAAGCAATAATTCTCAATCCTAACTTTGCAACATGCCGTGCTAGTACACTAGCGTGGCATAGTGCCAACCTTAAGGCCACCGAGGCACGGATGCCAACATTCATAACGTCGCACCACTTCCACCCATATGTTATATAGACTAGGCATTTTGTTAAATTACGGGCTTCGACCGGAAACTCTAAAGATATTGTTTATTACTTGGATGTGTTCATTATGGGTTGAAATGTGATATTTATTAGTTTGATAATACAACTTTATAATACAATAAATATCTAGTGAAAACTTAGTATTTTGTAACCAAAAATTCAGAAAATTGCCTTCGATTGTTCTTACAATGCTCTCTTACACATTCGAAGGGTTTCAGATATATATGGTCAAAAGATAACCAAGAAATATTTTTCGTAGTTAGGCGATCATAGAACAGTGATCCGGAAGAGCAACAGACCATCAGCCAGATGCAGAGATAATATTGTCGTGTCGTACCACAACAAAATTGTGCAAACATAAAAATGACGACAACTAAAATGATGGTGTGTATCTGGCTCAACCCTTATGGGTCACCATAATTTTACAAATGCTTATGCAGCTAACATGCTGAGTACGCTGCCAACTGGTAGTTGGTTTGAGCAATTGGATTGTGTTTATACCTTTATCGGTCTGCGGTAATCGATTTATTTTTTGTGTAATAGCTTAGTTAGTTAAGTATTTGTAGTTTGTATATTGTTTTGTTGTAGTCAACAAAGACACTTTGCCAGTTTCAAATAGAAACGTGAATTAACTGCATCAAGTCTCAGTTTATTTGGAAATAGAATTATTGTGGCAAATCATGTGAACTGACATATCGATTGTGTTGTTAATCGAATAAAAACTTTTTACAAAAAAAAATTACCTCCGAAAAACTGAAAAGCATAAAATAATAAACCTTTTTTATTTAACTTTAAGTCCTTAAAGTAATGTAAGTAATACCTAAGTAATTTTGAGTCGGCGCCAGCGTGATACCTACGTAGCGTTGCGAGTGGTCGTTCGGTGAGCGCATTTTTTTGAATGTCAATGTTTATTGCTGGAGATTTCATTGTTAATTTGATTTGGTTATTTCTTTAAATTTAAGGTAATTTTTGGCGCCGCATCAAAATTACTTAGATAAAGGTACTTACATTACTCTAAGGACTTAGTTATTAAAGTTAAATAAAAAAGGTTTATTATTTTATGCTTTTTCGGAGGTTTAATTTTTTTGTAAAAAGTTTTAATTTTATAATTTTTTGTAGCTTTAGTCTACTAAATACTACATGCTTATTTTTTTATTACTTTTAAAATAGCTACTACCTTATAATACACAACTCGACAATAAAATCTGCGAGTAAACAATACATCACCCCTATGTTCCCACCCTTAGGGTAGATTTTTTCCCAAACTTATATGGTACCAATTTCGATATATACCCTATCCAATAAAAAAATAATTATTAAAATCGGACTATTCTGTAAAAAGTTATGCGTGATCATACATTAATATATATATACGCGTCGACTAGAGAACCTCCTTCGTTTTTTCGTCGGTTAATAAAATAATGAAATAAGGATAGCAATATTCAGGGCTATTCTTTGCATAATGATTTATTGTAAGAGTATAATGAAAATCTAACACGGAACGTCAAAGAGATAAACAAACAGAACAAGAACTCCCCAACTCTCGACTGACAAAAATGCCGATTCAATCCAAACAGAGAAATAATCGAATATTGCTTCAAATCGGCAGGATATCGACACATTGCAAAACGTAATCGAGTGGAATTATTCAAGAATCGAAACTCCTGCGGTGAGAATTGATCTCGGTGGGGTTCTGTGATATATTGAATACTTGCTGTACTCGAATGCAATTTCGAAGTTTGTGGCTAGTTTTTGACTTTGTGCTGGTTGTGTAATATTCGTTACCTATATTCATTATCATCATCACCTCTGCCACAAGAAGTCCATTGCTGGACATAGGCCTCCCCCATGGATTTCCTAAATGACCCGATGGAAGCGGCTTTTATCCTTCTTCCTGGCACTTGTATGAGTTCGTCTATCTATTTTGTGGTTGGTCTTCCTACACAGCGCTTGCCGATGCATGGTCTTCACTCGAGAACTTTTTAGCCTCATCGTCCATCAATTATACGTGTTATCTGTCCTAACCACTGTTACTTCTACTCGTAATTATATTGCTGGGTGATAATTGTGTTAATATTAAATCGACTCTGGAAAATGGACAGAGAACTGTCAAATGGCAAGTGTTATTTTCAGTATTGGGGTAGTGACGCGCCACAGAATTTAGTGGTAAACTCAGTTGCTTTTCCCCATCCCGCTCCCTGATCTTCTTTAACATTTTCGTCAAAGACTTATTATTGATGACGGGACCCGTATCGTTCAGGCAGCGGTCAAATGATTATTGATTATACTTAGCAGCCAGCAAGCACACGCTGCAAAAAACGTGAGGGTCACACGGCAATCGCGAGGACCAGTTTCCTGGTCGGCTAACTTGTCAAATAACAGGCAACCAATAAGCATTAGAGAATTTAATCGATTCAACCAATCAAATGAAATATTGAAGCCAAGAGTGACGAATGGTCATGATAATGAAGATCAAGCCCAGTGTCAGTCAGCAGACCAAACAAGTTACAAGTAAAAATGCATTCTCTAGTTGACCACAAGCAGGTGCACATAATACAGGCTCCAATGAATCGGTTGGTCAACCGTTGATTTCGTCACTTCACGAGGCACTCCAGTTGACAAACTGGGCCTCAAGGCTGCTAAGTGAACATCACTCGTTCACCGCTCGCTGATAAGATTCAACGACTATATTAACAAATTGTTACTCTATATATAAGTAGTAGACTAACAATTCGTTAAAATAGTCCTTCAATAGTATCAACGAGTGACGAGCGAGTGGTGTTCAAATAGCAGCCTTGAGGCCCTGTCATTATTTTTCCCGTTACCATAACCATTCTACATGTAAAATAAATAAACATAACTACGTACGTTACAACTCCAAGTAATATCCCTTCGTTGACAAACATCGTATATTTCTATTTATCACGTAACGTTCCTAACATCCTACCCCTTGACGCAGTAATTTTATTAATTGAATAGTTCGTAGTTGGTGCCGCCTCGCCGTCAATGATATTGTTTCTCCACATACATATATACCTATTACTGTTTAGTCGAGTTAAGTAAGCACTCTACTTAATTAACTCGGTATCTACTGTAAATTACTTAAGTAATTTATAATCGACTAACTAAATATGGAAACAAATGTTGTTAGTTTGTTACTGTTGCAGTTTTTGACGTGATACCATCTTATAAATCGATGAACGCCGGCTGCACGCACGAAAAAGTGTCACGTTCCGCCTGAGCCGAGCGTGCAAGCGAGAGCACGGAACAAGAGAGAGAGAGGCACGATCGGCCTAAGCGATCGGCTTGTGACACATCACGTGAAATTATCGTCTGTAAACCGACTTAACAACAACCATTTTTTTAGTTTAATATTGTATATTTTATTATATTCTTAAGATCCCGCTATAGGACGACCTTCACCGAGCTGGTTAATGGATGAAAAGTATTTTATATTCAATTAAATATGTCAATAAATATATTGCAAGTGGGTTGTCTAAAAAAATTCAGTCCAGAATATGATTAATAAATTTTCTTAAAACATTTCACTGGTTTGGTTAATAGACAAAACAATATATTTATGTGTAAATAATCTTTATTTTAATTTAACTTTAATTCATTAACCAGACTGGTGCAAGTTACTAGTATCGATTTACCTGTTTATACCTGCCTACCCAAGAGTTGTGACGGGAAAAAAATTGTCAACCTAACGTTTGCATATTTTATGGGCTTCATACTTTCGATTGGTATGGAATTTGTCTATTAAGGCCCGGCTAGTCCGCAAAAGCAGTAAAACAAAGCTTTTTGAAAATTTACAAAAAATACTTGTATTATTAGTTCAAGCTCAAATTTTTTGTATGTAAAATTTCGATCTGTTGGCTAGGTTTCGCTAGAAACAAAAACACGATTGCTGAAAAAAATCTCGATAGCTTTATTTTTTGAAAAATATGTCATTTTATTTATTTTTCCCATTTATCTCTAAAGTGTTTAAAGCCATCAAAACCAAATTTACCATGTTAAGTAGCTATTACATTTTTTTAGTGTTCTCTAGAATTACATTTTTGATACGTTTAGTGCATTATTTTATAGTAATTTATTTTACAATAAGTTTGCTCGCGAGCAACCGTCCCGCCGCCTTGCTTCAGCTGTTCACCCGCGCCAGTCTGTCGGTGACCACTGTCAGCGACGGTACTGTGTCGGATTGCATCGCGCGCCAAATAAAACAAATTACTATGGGAAATCATAGAACAAAGAAACCAAAAAATAAGCGAACGCGTAAGCGCAAAATTTTGGCTCATATAGAAATGATGCGATCCCGAAAAAGGTAAATACCCAGTTGCAAGTTATTATTTCCTAGAAATATACATGTAAGTATTTATATAGATCACTTGCACTCGCAGTTCATAAACCTATGAGTTCTATTCATACTCGTATAAAGAAAATGTACTTACTCTTACCTGATGTTCAAATATTACAGTTATGATAGATGTGTGAAGTCTGCCAACCCGCATTTGGCCAGCGTGGTAGATAATGGCCTTACCCTTCTTATAATGAGAAGATGGCCCGCGCCCAGCAGTGGGACAGTTTGTACAAACAGGGCTCATAAAAAATAAATGTATACATAAACATACATACACATGCTAGCTGCATCCCGCAGTTTCAACCGCGTAGTGATGAAAAATGGTGATAATAATATATATATATATAAATAAATAAATAAATATTTGGGGACATTTCACACAACACCATCTAGCCCAAACTAAGCAAAGCTTGTACTATGGAACTAGATTGCTGATAGAATACATATATACTTTTATTGTAAATATATACATATGATACATAGAAAAACCCAGACACAGAACAAACACCCATGCTCATCACACATATGTTTGCTCTGGGTGGGGATCGAACCCACGACCTACAGCTTAGCAGGTAGACATACTACCAACTGAGCCACAAGGCCAGTCAATATATATATATTCTTTCTTTCTCCAGGTCCTAAAGAATTTCTGTTCCAAATTTCATAATTATTGGTTCAGCCGTTTAGCCGTTTAGGTAACAAACAGACAGAGAGACAGACGACAGACAATTTCGCTTTTATAATCTTATATGATTCATACATTTGAAAAACATAACCCACCTTTTTGCACAGTCCGGTAAAAATACACCGCGGTCGCGGTAGGCGGCATATGGCGCGGCATCTTTGAACGCATCACAGACTTTGAGAGTACCTATATATACCGCCGTCTGTCGCGCGCCGCCCGCGCCGCGCGTAGGTATGTAATTTTTACCCGATTGCGTAAGGAGGGTTGTTTATCGAGTATATGTATGTTTGTATTTATGTATGTAAGGGTGTATGTGGGTGTATATCTATGTATGTACTATGCATATTTTTAGATTACCTCCTACAGCCTAAACAGCTTGACCGATTTTGATGTGCTAGGTGTCGTTAGATTCGTCTTTACTCCCCGAATATCATATGCTATATTATATTTTTTGTAACGCATTTTTTATACTCTTGCAAAAATAAAATAAAATGTTTTTTCATAACCTAGAACTTCTTCGTGATAAACAAGAAATAAGTAATTTTACTGGAATAAAAAATACACACTACAACTTTTTACAGCGAATTTACGTATACATATATTACGTATTTGAGTATAAAATATTTTAGATAGGTAGTTTCATAACATTTATATTTCCACCACAAATACAGGGTGTTAGGTTAGTTAGGTACATTTATCAGTGATCGACCATGTTAGCATTATTCTTGTATATTGCAGATCAAAGAAGCATCTTGAAGTAATCAACGAGTCTTTGATAACATTAGAGCCAGTTGATTTGAATACTTCTAGGATTGAGTGAGCACTACAACCTTATTTATTTTACAAAAAATTAGGTTTATGCACATATATTTTTGTAACTGCAAATTCATATGAATTGGTAGGTAGACCAGCAATTTATGTGAAAACCTCACGCAAAAAAGTAAAATAAATTATAATGCACCTGTTTGTATAATTAAAATATATCTTATGTGCATTAGCCTCGTTGTAATGATAAAATGTGTGGTTGCTACAACGTTTACTTTGATATTACAGAACGACCGTCAATGAAAACTCGCATAACCTGTCCCGTACTCCACCATGTGAGAGTAATAACATCGACATGTGAGTTGTGATAAAGTTGTGAGAATAGAACATAAAAAAGAAATAAAACAGGCACGAATACTGCAACCAAAGAAGATGAAATATGCTACAACTGAAAGATCTGTTAATTTTTTGATATTGTACTACGGTTGTTTTTAATATTTTTATTATGGGAAACTTTAGCTTGACCACCGATCCCGCTAGTTTTGAACGACGTTTACGGTCTACGATGGAGCGCGTTTGCTTAGAAAAACTCTATTTTAATTGCGATTGCGACGTTCTGTTACATAATGTAGGTATAATAATGTGAATCAAAGAAAATCCGTTCAGGTAGCGTATGCTGAAATTTTTCAAGGCTGTACGTTAAAAATAACAACAAAGCGCTCTGTTTTGTTAAATAATGTAGATTCAAACCCATTTCTTTCTATAATCACGCATTAGGTGTAAAAAGTAGAGTTTGCACTTCGGGGATAAAGGTGTTTTTGTCTTGGGCGAGCTTGAATCCCTCGTTACACTCCGGATTCTAAATTTGTAACTCTGTAAATATGTAAATATGTAAATCTGTAAATCTGTAAAACTGTAAATCTGTTAATCTGTTAATCAATAAACAAACAAAATAGACAACTTATTATTTATATTATTTGTAGTAAACTCTCTCAGGATCTTTTTAAAACCTACAATAATTGTAAGTTATTTTGTTATAAAAATCCAAAGTACCGATACTGATAAAATTTATATGGGACCACTTCTGAAATCACTTACCAAAGAAAAAATAATCTTCAAAATCGATTCACAATTGGTGGAGTAATCGGTAAACAAACATACAAAAAACATAGTTAAATTGAAAACCTCCTTCTTTTTGGAAGTCAGTTAACTTATGGTATTGCAATATAATTATAAAATTAACCTTGTTGTGTCTGCTTGTGTTTATTACCTAACATCCTGTATAGACCTTTACATTATTGTCAAAGATATTTACGTGATATATTTGACCTGTAATATGTAATTCTAACCAATATTTATGAAATTTGGACAGGAGATTCTTCAAGACCTGGAGAAGGACAAAGGCTATATTTTATCATAATCATCATCGTTTTTCATCACTACGCAGGTTACACCGCAGGAGCATAGCTATTATTTTATAAATGTGATAATTTAGTGTTTTATGTGAGTTAGTGAGTTGGTTGTTGAATGGAGATAGATATACCCACTTAGTATGACATACTTAGGCTTTTATCCCGGAAAAATGAACGAGTACGAGTAGTAAATTATTATTTCATAGATTTTCAAGAAATAAGCTTATAGATTGATATCAGTATATCACAACTTACTTGCCACTACAATGTCATGAAGATGTGGCTCAGACGAGTCGCGCGCCGCGCGGCGAGACTCGCGCGCGGCGCGGCGCGCGGTGGATCGGTATCGCACTAAACGTACGCCACGTTTTGTGCGGACTTCGCGTTCTCATAAAACGCGGAACTATGCCGTAAACTGAGGTAGCGTAAAATACCTAAATTTCTGGACAAGCCTCGCCTTAACAAAAACCAGTGAAAAGTTAAAAAAAATAAAAAAATCATTCTGGACTGAAATTTTTTAGACAACCCATTTGCAATATATTTATTGACATATGATGATAAATGAATATAAAATACTTTTCATCCATTAACCAGCTCGGTGAAGGTCGTCCTATAGCGGGATCTTAGACTTTACATACATTAAAATCACGCTCTTACGGAGTAGGCAGAACATCAAAGTCGCCACATTTGACCGCGGTTTGAGGGTTTGAGGGTATTAAAGGGTATGATTTACAAAATGTTGGCTGACAGGGGAATTTATTGTAATATATGAATATAAGTAATATGTGCTAACCAGTGAAAAAATACGTCTGTAGAAATCTAATCTAAATCATGGCGTTTTTTTAATCAGTTGGCAGGCGCGGGTCAAATGATAATGAAAACTTAGTGATATGTATCTACTTGTATTCTTAATATGTCGCAGCTGTTCAACTAGAGATTTGATTCCTATGAAGCCTTTGAAGCCTGTGAGCCCTTTAGTTGAATGGCTGGATTGCCCAGCGTTCCTATGGACACGGTTAAAATTAATGTTTAATTATATCTAATGAGATGGCTAAAATGTTGTTGGTGGGGTTTAAATTTATTTTTTCGTGACAAACAAGAAATCTTATCTTATCTTATCTTATTGTGGCAATTGTAATTATGTTATTATTATATAAAACTATTGCAAATATTGTTATTGTACAAAATGTTGATGGACTTAAATAAATAAATATCAGCCGTCTGCAAGGGGCTAGTATATAATAAGACAACTTGTTGAAAGTTGAAACGTAGTAGTTTAATTCATTTTCTTTCATCCAGTCAGTGCCATCAATATAATTATGTTTGTAGTAATAGCGCTGATTTTTAGTATTCAGTTAAATTATTATTATTCATTGATAGGCTTGCGTTTGACCACCAACTCGCCTGTTGAGCGATGCTGCGGTCCACGATGGAGCACGCTTGCCCAGAAGAAACCTATTCACTCGTGTTTTGAAGACACCCAAGTTATATCTATCGAGGAAAACCCATTCAGGTGTTCCAATTTAGGAGTTCGTATAGTAAAAGTGGAACCAAAACGCTTCCTTGAAAAATCACTCAAATTAAAAACAAACATAGCCAAGGTTGTCCACGAAACAAACACGTAAGAAACAACTAGCGTCTATACAAGACTGTCTTGTACACAAGTAGACTTTCGCCTTGTATGGCTTTACGCCAGACGGCCAGAAGTCGTAGCTTCAGCTTATCTTGACTTTGCTCACTTTATGCTAGTGCTTGCCCTGAGCTAACTTTATATCTATTTTACTGTAACACCGATAGTGATCGGGTGTTACAGTGATAGGAGTTCTTTTACCTCTCGTTAGTAGGTACTTAAAGATATATGTATATATAAAATATATAAATTTATTTTTTTCTAAAAAATACAGTTTTTGAATATTCTTCAAATTCACTTTATTAGTGTATATGTATGGTACAAAAATATTAGTTTCACTGACTCCGAACTAGTTCTAATGTGTATTTCGTACACCAGTGGCTTCTTCCAATTAATGAAACTTAGTCTATCACTAGTGTGATAGACTAAGTTTCACTAAGTTTGTGATTGTTTAAGTAGTCTTAAACAATACAATACTTTGTTACTATAAAATATCTTATATATAAATTACTTATATTATGTATATGTAATAATATTTAGCGTAAACCATGTTCTTTTTTATATAAATTGTCTCTCTATTATGTATGGGATAAGGCTTTTTTTTTAATGCATGGTAGATCTACGATTGACTACCAACTCGCCTGATGTTAAGCGACTTTACTCCAAATCGCTTGCTAACTGGTACACTTTTTGGTTTCACTGGTTGGGTCGGTACATATATCACATATAAAAGAACTCTAGGCATGCAAGTTTCTTCACGGTTTGAAGGTGACAACAATCCTAATCTGTTCGTATGAAATAGATTAAAAATATCTTTTGAAATTATTGATAGTTTGAATTTAACTCACATTTACGCGAATATGGAAATACATATAATTCTGGCCAGTTTTATACACATATTAATAAATTTATATCCCTAAAATAGAAACTCAAATTTGGTTAATCTGCTTCTCAGAACTGACCGCTTCCATGCGGTTTACTTTTACGTAAAACTAAAAGCTCATATAGAGTTACTGTCGACTATTTTCTTTAATTAGAAAGCTTAGCTACCCACTACTAAATTAGACTATGTGGAGTTTTCGAAGTGTTGTAAAATAGACGCGACGATGAAGCGCGACCCGAAATCAAAATACAGTATTTACCCATTTTGAGTAAGTGAAAGTTGTAAGTTAATATAGATAGCACCATCGGAAATGTAGTTCCTTGGCTGGAGAGGAAATTAACGGATGCTTATCTGTCGGAGCGGCTCGTTTACTGCCTCCAGGTAATTACTAATATTCCAGCTACATCGGCTTGAGACGTTACAGATATATTGATCGTTTTATATTTAATTCAATATTCATTTTAGAATCATTTACTAAGGTGAATATTGAATGAAATATAGAAAGTTATCAGATAAAACTTCCAAGCTGTAAGAAGCGGATTTGAAAAAATGAAATTGGTCTAGCAGAACTTGTTTTAGAGAATGGATATTGGGAAATAATGTTCGGTGCAATTGATGAAGAAAAAAAAAGCAATATTTCAAACAAGTTTACAGAAATACATACAAACAGAGTCGATCAAAATGTACAAGAATTAATTTAAAATTTACTTAATATGAAAAAGACGTTGTGTTAAGTGAATAATAGTTATAATAAATATTGGTGAACATTTCATACAACACCATTTGGCCCAAACCAAGTAAAGTAGACGGCTGATATAATACATACTTAAGATACATAGAAACACCTATACACAGAAAAAACACGCAAATAAGTTTGCCATAAATAATGTATAACTATTAGGGTACTAGCAAAATCAACTACTTGATGATATGCAAAATTGATCAGCAAAATTGAATGGGATTCTTTACCGCATGTGATTCTAGATGGCGTCGCAATACCTTTTAGTGACACAGTGAAAAACCTTGGGATAATGTTTGACCGGAGCCTGTCCTGGAGTTCACAAATAGCTGAGGCTGAGCTGTAATATTGTTCTCTATGTATTTAATGTTTCTGTATTGTGGTCTTTTAATAAAGTGTTATCTATCTATCTATCTACTTGCATAATCACTAGAGACTTTATTCTACGAGTATGTTTGATATGCAGAAATATTTGCGGTTGATATTTATTTGTGGAAACGCCTTTCTTAGCTAAAAGCTGTTCATACACAAAACAGCATCAGACAGAAAACGTTTTAAAACCCATTTACAAAACTGTTTACTTCTCAAAATATAGAAAAATATTATTCCTGAAACCAAATTTTTACGTGAAATGTGCGCGCAGCGGAAAGCCAACTCCGAGCGGCGTCAGCAAAAAAAGCAATGCGTTATGGACGGACCTGTTCTTATTGTTATTTTGCACGAGATCTATTGATCAGCGTGAACGTATGCTTCGTTTATTTCACCTTCGTTCCTTTTTTTCTTATTTTGCTATGCCTCATTGAAATATTTAATACCACAAACGCTGTGTTTGTGTTTCCCTATCTCCACATTTTTTCGTGTCACGAACGAACCCGGCATACATATTCGGACTCACTGCCATCGTCTATTTCCATATCCCTCAAATTTATCATAGTGTACAGAATATTTTATGCTGTCGGTATCCAACTGGCGTTCTGTGGTAATGTCTTCGTTTGATGTATAGCAGTCAGGAGCACTCGTGTTCTAAAATATCTTGCCATTATGTATATTGTGGTTACATTAAGAAGTAACGTCGCAGAAGGAAGCCTCTTAGCGTTTTTTTGTTGCGTAATCACGGGCCAGATTGCTCTGTCGCGAAACATAATGCAGAATAGGGCAAAATTTGTAAAAGTTATAGACGGACATTTATTTCTCGAGTCGAAATATCGGAATGGGTGTTCTCGGGCACTCGCCCCGACCAGTCCGGTGAAATTACAAGGCAAATGGCGCCTCGTTTGCGTTTAATTTGTACATTTGTTTATGAAATCTTTTTTTCGTCGAGATACGGTCGGAAAAATAAATAATTGAAAGAGCTATTTTGTTCGGCGAGGAAAATTAGCGCCGAGATTGTTCTTTGTTTGTTATATTTAATTGGATCTGATTACTGAAGCTGCGCCGACACGAAATGTCCGCTCGTAACGAGTAAATGATAAGCGTAACCGGAGGCGGAGCGAGCGCACCCACGGAACCGTTGGCGGATTCCTGTGCGAATCAAAAATTTATATTCGAGAAAAAATAACGTTGCAAAATCTTCTGTGGTTACTTCGTTAAATAATGTAAGGAACTGTAGAGGTACGTGAACTGCGGAGCCGGCTCGAACAAAACGCGCCGGTGCCGGCTGAATTTGCAATTTGAAGGCGTTTCGTTTTCACAATTTGCTTATACCCAGCGCCACGTTGGGCTCCATTTCACGTAATTCGCTCGGCGGCCGCACTAAAGTTAAGTAATCGCGTACCGTCGCCGGATCGCGCTAGTACGCCGCAAACCTTCTTATTTTTGGCATCGTTTCAAATTAAAAACGATAAGAGTGAGTGCGCGTTTTTACGAAAGTCCATCAGAATGTTGAAACAAAGCCATCTCGGTTACCGCATGTAAACATAATTTATCATCCTTTGTTGAGAATACGTCAAGCTGTCAGCTGTAACTACATAGTCTAGACTGGAATTAACAGCGTTGTCGGAATCAATATATGTTCTGTTATTTGTGTCGAATTTGGAAGCAAACAATGTGAGATATAGTCAAATGAAATGACGAGGGCTCGGTAAGTTGTGCGATTAATTTCTATGCCGAAAGACGCGACAGTACAGATAGTACAGATTTCTCACTGTACGTCTACGTATAGTAATTTGTAGTTTCAACTACATTTAATGGTATTTTTTAAAAGAAAAGCTAACGCTTTTCTACCTGTTGGCATGACAACAATTTCATTGTTATCTTGTTTACCAGTCAGGATTATAATAGGACAAGTGCACGATAAACGTGTGTTAAAATAGGGCTGTTCATAGTAAAAATACACGTACGTTTAATTAGCATTAATATGCCCTAAAAACTGAATCTATGCGAAATCTCTGCGGAGGTCGTCCTGCCTTTCATTTTCTCTTCAATAATGAACGGACGCTGACCCGCCTTCGCAGGCTGCACAAAATTTAATTTTAATACAGGACTGGCCACTATCTGGCCGACGCCTAACAAAACATAGCCGCCTGACGGCGCACAGATTAGGAGCCGCTTACACTGTGTTTGTGCACGGTCAATATTTTGATGTCCTCCCTTTATTATATGGATGATTTTATTATCGCTTTAATTGGGAAAGAGATATATAATCGATAAAAAAGTGGCTTGATTCTATTGTATTTTTGTGCGTATTTTTTACGATATGACTGGCCTTGTGGGTCAGTGATAGTATTTCCGCCTGCTGAGCTGTAGGTCGTGGGTTCGATCCCCACCCAGGACAAACTTTTGTGTGATTGAGCATGGATGTTTGTTATGTATCTGGGTGTTTCTATGTAGCATATGTATATATTTACAAAAGTATATAGAATAAATTTCTATTAGCCATCTAGTTCTATAGTACAAGCTTTGGTTAGTTTGGGCTAGATGGTGTTGTGTGGTGATTTTGTATCGATTTCGATGGCCCATTTTTTTAAAAACTAATACATTTAGTTAGTTATTTTTTTAGTTATGCATTACCGTATTCGAAATCTAAATCACAATCAACCGAGATAATGGGACATCCAAAACGTTCGCGTATCTACAATTGGACTAAAATTTGCTGCAATTTCATGAATTGTCTACGCCTATTATTCACCGTGTAAGCGCGAATTTGTCTCTTTAGGACATCGCTGGTTTTGTCCTGAAGTTTCCCGTAAATTCGCATGGATGGCTGGCTCCTTTCAAAAGTCGCGGTTGGTTTTACGCTTTTGGCTGTATTGTTGGTGACGTTTTGACTTTGAATTTTAACCATTCTTGTTTGGAATTGCGCCGGGTTGAATAATGTTTAGAATTGCAGTTTGCGAAACGTAAATTGCGCATTTTGGGTCGGGTAATTTGGAACGTCATTTTACTTTCACATTACAAGGAAAACTTGAAATAATGTTACTTTAAGCATTATGACACGATATGACGATGTGATATCATTTTGTGGCGGCCATGTATATCTCCTTATGAGTTGTGAGTGAATTAGGGTAATCAAGTTGTAATTGCTAAGATTGACTTCCTTAAATTTTGTCTTGCTGTAAGCGAGACATCAACCAAAGGAATCAATTTGAATAGCAATAAGCCTGTATTGTACGCCTACTGGACCCTTGTATATGTATTATATTATTATTGTATTATTATTGATATGTATTATATTGTCAAGACTTCTTGTGCCCTTATTGTCTGAAGTAATAATTGTAAAATGATGAAATAATGTCACTGATGGGTTTATAATGATAATCCCTCAGTGAAATTATTATGTTTTTTGAATAAGACATTTAATTTTGTTCAAATATCATTTATATTAGTGGGTGGTGACGGAGTAAAAAAAAAATACTACATAATTAACATATTAGTAATAACTATGATTGAATATAAATACAATTCTTTGTTGTTTTAAAATATAAGGTTTTAATTTTCAAATTTAATCATTTATATTTTCAATAATTATGATTTAAAAAAAACTGATAACTCGACTTAAAAATGCACATATTTGTAAAAAACATTTTTTACCATTACATATAAACCGATTTTTATGAAATTTCTATGGGACCAATCTGAGAAAATATATCCTATCAAACAAAAAATGAAATTTTCAAATTGGTTAATAAATGACGAAGTTATGCGGTAATAATCATAAAAAATACAGCTGAATTGTTAACCTCCTTTTTTAAGTTGGTAAAAATACAATTAAGTGAGAGAGATAGATAACAGAGACTTATTGTTTTAAAAATTACGAAGTATTACTAATGCCTTCCAATAAAAGTAGATTAAATGTACTTGCAAGCTTTAGAGCTCCAGAAACCTATAAAAAAGTAAGGAATCTACCGCTCTGTCATGTTTGACTTTGTTCTTATATCGTCAGAGCCCTAAAAATAGACGAGCGTCTTACAAATCCGCTTTTTGCACCAAGCAAACCCTCTGAATAGATCAAGGAGAAAAGAAGCTCGCCTAACGACCAGGGTGAGTGCAGAACGGTAGAAATAAAATTACTTACTATGCAGAGGGTAAATCATTGCTACGCTTGCTACGGTAAGCGTAGCACGGTCGTAGCAAGCGTAGCTCGTTGTCGTATTCACGTGCAGCTTAATGCTAAGTTAAGCCTGGAATTCACTAGAGATAAATGATCTACGATACATGTTTTTGAGATGTCGGCCGACATCATACGATGTCGGCAGAAATCGGTAGCCATCTGGCTACGAAACCGTTTAAAGTCCACCTTTTGTTTTGTCGATTCTAAAATATTAGTCAAATAGTAGTTAAGGTTGTCTGGAAGAGATCGCTGTTAGCGATAAGACCGCCCTTTGTGCCATTGTTTTATAAGCGTTTTTTTGTTATTTGTATTCTTTTTGTGGTGTCAATAAAGTGTTATTGATTGATTGATTGATTGATAGTAACTAACTAACTGCTAACTGGGAGTTAACTGCTACTTTTACTGTGTTATTAGGGTTCCTCGGCATTGTACTTATGAAAACAATTTTAACTCAAAGCGTACCTCTAAAATCGCGAAACAAAAGTTTTTACTGGTCAAGTAACTTTTTAGATAATAGTTTATATTTTTATTCACAATTTCAAAGTTGTATTTATAGTAAAATAAACCCAATCCTCCTACAATCTTGGAGTGGATAGATATCTTCTAGATCGACGAGCTCCATCCTCGGCCACACCGTCGCTTAACATCAGGCGAGTTGGTGGTCAATCGTAAGTCTATAATGAATAAAAAAAAAGAAAAAAAAGTGTTTATAATGATGTGTATAAAGACGGTAGTAGCCCCAAGTGATTATGTAACATGCCGTTTATTTATATACCAAAGTGAAATTTGTACGATATTCTCAGACTTGCCGTGTGATGCTGCTAGCCGTCAATAGACATCTTTAGCGACATATATCTCGGTTGTACCCAGTGAATACGTAGCTTAAGTCGGGTACAGATGCGTTCGACGTGCCTAATCTCTCAAATCCTTTGAGATCTTTTGGTCTATAACTCCTTGTACACTGGAGCAGCTAGTGTGAGTGACTGTACCTGAGGAATGCTAATCGAGCGAGCAAGGTAGCACGTAATTTAATCAACTATAGTGACGTGTGTAAAGAGTACGCGAATATATTACCTTACCTTTATTTCAGTGGAAAATTTACTTGAACTTGTGTTCATATATTTTTTACCGACTGACCAAGAAGGAGGGAAATGTTATTGAATGTGTGTAAAGTTAATTTATTTATTTAAGATACGCAAACTTTCCTGATGCTAAAGAATGTACGATTTACTATAAATCCTGCCCAGAAATGTTAGCAGATTATCGAAATGTTATGTTCATCGAAAAAGATCTACTTAGGCCCTATTCCAAATTTTTACATTACACAGGAGAAAAGTGGAATTAAAGCCTTTCGGGATGTAAGTATTATATATTTTATTATGAAAACTAACAAGGCTGTCAAACATCTTTAAAATAAATTATGGACCAGACGAGACAACCTTCAAGAGTAACGTCTGCGCTACTCCTTTTGGAAAATACCGCCGTATGCGGTTAAAGCTACGGTATAAGATTTCGACTCAAAAATAAATGCGAGTAACCCGTAATTTATTTTAAAGGAGTACTGTATATGCAAGCACAAGTTGTGGCTCGTGGTTTTACCTGCATGTCGATGATTATAAAATATAGTCAACGCTTTTGTCAGGGTTTGATGATCTGTTCAGCTGTTCAGTTACAAACAGACAGTTTACTCTCTCTTTTATTATTATTATTTAAAGTTACATATACATAATGTGCATACACAGTCACGTCTTTTCCTCGTTGGTAACAAATAGTTGGTTGGTAGTTGGTTTATATCTTTTTACTTGCTACAATTCTGACACGTCTTTTACTGTGCTCGTACACGTGCGCTCTGGTTGCGGGAAGATTTGACCTGAACTTTCTATAAAACGTTAAAGTCATTTTAGAGTTAGGTAATTATTTCTATACTTCTTGTAGTTTAGACGGCTTGACACTAAAAGCTTTACCGAAAAACGTTACTTAACTTTAAGAATTGCTTAACATGTTTTGTCAACTTCTGGCTGTCACGTAATGACACTTGTGGAAAGAAGACAGAGAATTTAAGCCATTATTTGACATCTATTAACCTCTCATCATTTCGTAATCGGGAACGAAAAACAATAAGTATTTAGACCGATAAGTCAGTTATTAACTGACAACTAGGCATCCTAACGCCATCACAACATCTTATCGCCTTTTAATGTACTTTACTATTCTAGGACGTCTTCTAAGTTTCTAGGATGTCGGTGCAGGTCTGCGGGACGTCGGTGCAGGTCTTATCGCCCCAACTTCAAATTGGAATTAGATATACTATTCTACATTATTTTTATTTTATGTTTAAAATTCGTAGTCTTAGTCCGTTAAGTTTTTCACTTTATCTGAAGCAATTTGTTTAAAACACTCTACTTAACTTAAAGCTGATTACAGTCTACTGCATAACGTAAAACCTAAAAATTGCTCGCGGCATGCGATTGGAGCATTAATAGTAACGTATAACTGCCGTACTTTCACATAATTAGGCAGAACAAGTTAAAACTTTTGCAGGCCCTGCAGTCATAATAGAATTGGGTTTGAAACTAACCTACCAAAACATGTGGTCAAACTGACTATGCATTTATCTTAGAGTGTTGGTGTACCTACATATTTTAGCTGTAATTTATGTTTTAAATCTTTACGCTTTAAATTTTGCATTACTATAATCTTGGAATTTTAAGTCTAGAGTGAATAGATATGTTCTTGATCGACTTACTCCATCCTTGGCTACACATTCGTGGTCAAACATAGGTATGTAGACAAACTATTTTATATACAAAAAAAAATTGACTCGGTTTCTTTTCTTGTGTTGCTGTGTGTGAAATCTTTTAGAGGTTACTTTTTAATTCTAAAAACACATTAGTATTTTATTTTTTTAAATTTTGTACTTATTTACTGTTTTGGAAGTTCAAGAAATTCTATTTGCTAAACGCATTAGACGACCGTATTTATTTAAATTCTTAGCCGTAACTGTAAATTAAACAAATCAAAGCTAAAACAATACAAGTAAATTTATTCATTGGTATGGTTTGTTAGCATTAGTTGAAGTTACAGATAACTGACTACAAAGCTGTTTCAATAGAAAGCTTGTATTTTAACGTGGGTTTGAGTTAATTAATAATTAAATATTGTATTTGATCAACTGGGTGACGAAATGAGCAAGTCACTCACCTGCTGTTAGGCTTGCTTATAGGCGTCACATGCTAGACTCAATTATGGATTTCCATAGTTTAAGTCAGAAAATTCACGGTTTAAATTTGTGTCAAATGTCATTCAATAAGCTAAGTTTCGTGCTTTAATGCTTTTCTTGGTTTTTAGTTAATAAAGAGTAATATAAAACGTTACTTAACCAGTTAGTAACAAAAAATGACAAACTAAGTTAGTACCCGTAGCTACATTAGGTTTCTTTCGACAAAAGGATACAATTTCAAACCTACTTAAAGATACATCAGCCTAAATAATACCTTATCTCTTTGTCTACGTAACCTTGCCTCGAATAGGTCCTAATCAAAGAGCTCTAGTATACTTCTTTAGGTATTTTCTCTGGATAGAATAATTGCAATTGTCTGTGAATTTTATCAGAGCCTCCCATCTTTAGGCTTATTCTTTGAAGTTGTACAAAGAGTTCCAAGGTTTAACAATGGGTGGCTTTTAATTAGTTTTCAAGTCTGAAGTATCGGTTATTTTATTAATTCATTTGTGTAAATATTGCTAAGCTGCTGAGTATTATTTAAGTATCCCGTTAGCAAATAAATAAATAAAATAAATATTTGTGGACATTTCACACAACACCATCTAGCCCAAACTAAGCAAAGCTTGTACTATGGAACTAGATGGCTGATAGAATACATATATATTTTTTTTTTGTAAATATATACATATGATACATAGAAACACCCAGACACAGAACAAACATCCATGCTCATCACACAAATGTTTGCCCTGGGTGGGAATCGAACCCACGACCTTTCAGTTCAGCAGGTAGACGTAAACACACTACCAACTGAGCCACAAGGCCAGGCCGTTAGCAGCGGGAACAATTCCCGCTGCTAACGGTCTTTTAGGCTAAGGCCGCACTACGGTTAAACCGCAGCGGTTTTTAACCGCGTGAGTTTATGAAACAGGAAAACGAATACAAGCGGCCGCACTTGCGGTTTTTTCCCGCGATTGATTTAGTACCGTCTCGAGCGGTTTCGCGGTTTATAGCGGTTACCGCTCGCGGGAAAACCGTAGTGCGGCCTAGGCCTTAGAGTAGTATTTTTTATTCATGTGTGTGTGTATATATTATATAATTATATTCCTGTTGATGTTACATTTAGCAAAACAATATTTGGATATTTTTATGTAGTAATTCTGGTCGTTTGTGTCGGTAGTTAATCTTTTTGTTAATTTAAGCTTTTATTATTAAGGAAAAATTTCCTCTGCGAAAAGTTAAAGATTACGTCGAAAGTTATTGTTTTGAGACTATTGTATTAACAATTTTCAGCAATCTGTAGTGACTACAGTTAATGATTTTGACGACTATTTTAGTTACCTACATCATATACTGTTGGTTTAAAAATTATTTACCGACATTGCAAAGTAGAATAAAAACTTATTATTTCAAATATTCCAAGTATGTTATTTTGCTCATACCTGTCCGAATTGAAGAAAAAACTTCCATGGTAATTCCAAAACATATATACCTATATAATGAATAATTCGCTTAGGCATCTGTTGATAGAATTCGGCTCTGTTGGTTTTTAGACATACGTAAGTACATAAACGACCTCATACGTATATGATAGGTATTTAAAAAAACTATATGATGGACAATAGTAAAATGTTGACTTAAAGAGACAGAAAAAATCTAAGGAAGGTCAGCTTATTGGTTACACAACGCCAATTTCCCATAAATCCGTTGTCTGGCTTTTATAGTATGCTCAGAAATAAGATATGTTTTGTTTTCCTTTGCTTCTCACTCCAATATGGAGGTAAAGTTCTGTAAAACACACCTATTTTTATTCAGAAATCGGTTTTATAAAACATGTTTACATGTGTCTGACGTAAATATATAAGTATTTATCACTTGTATCTCGCGTGGATCTGAATACGTGATAATAAATCTGAGTTTTCGACTTCTTATGATTATCACGGCTCTAGGCAAAATAGAATATTCTCGAGACCTGGAATAGCTTCACTAAATCATTTACCCTTCGTCGCCTTCGTTCATCAATCGCGATAAAACATATATCTTACACAAACAGACAAACAACAAACAACTATATTTTACGAGGAGCGTCTTCATATCCCGTGGCCTTGGGCACAGAATAAAATGAGAGATGCATAACTTTGGGCTGTCAGTATTTGTGCTTTCAATTTGACAAGAAGTGAGACCGAAAAAGCTGTTTATTTGCTAAGTTTCAACTTTCAGTTTTGCATAGGCTTCACATAAAGCGAATTTTTCTCAAAATTTTGCACGAATGAAATTATTGCATTTTTGTAAAATCCTAACTATATTATCTTGAAAATATTGTTTTGTTGTTGTTAATAAAGTTACTTGATAAAAAAATCTTTGGCTAAAACAAAATGTAATAAAAAACATATTTTTTAAGTGAAGTGACAAGTATCCAGACGTTAAACGTAATTATCGTCTCTCAAAAATAGGGTCTAGACTAGACGAATTCAGCGCAAGTTTACCATCTATTTCTTCTAATTCTGTTTCTTATATGATGGAAAATGCGGTCGCATGTATTGGAATATATTCTTTCTTTTTAGTGCCTACGAGATTTGTTTTGAAACTAGTTTTCCCTAGTGATGCTCTATAAGGTTATTTGTAGGAGACGGCACCGCACGTTTGGGGTAATATAATTTGTTTTTACACACGACAGAACAGTACAAAAATATGATATTGAGAATCAATGGTTATGTCTATACAGGACTTGGTATAGTTATATATTTATTAGTGTGTTTGTGATCCTGAAATAATATTTTGGGATTTTACGTATCCTTGCAGTGGTGTCAATTTCAATTTTTAATTATTTTTTTGGTAGAGTCTGTTTGGAATGATAACTAATGTGGAATTGAGGGTGCTGCTGTCCTTATTTCATTATTTCGTTCGACTAGCGACACAATCGAAACGAAAATTTCTCAGTTTTTACCACGGTAGTTTTTTTTCCAAACAGACTATAGATCCCGCTATAGGACGACCTTCACCGAGGTTAATGGATGAAAAGTATTTTATATTCAATTAAATATGTCAATAAATATATTGCAAATGGGTTGTCTAAAATATTTCAGTCCAGAATATGATTATTATTTTTTTAAACATTTCACTGGTTTGGTTAATAGACAAATTCAATATATTTATGTGTAAATAATCTTTATTTTAATTTAACTTTAATTCATTAACCAGATTGGTGCAAGTTACTAGTATCGATTTACCTGTTTATACCTGCCTACCCAAGAGTTGTGACGGGAAAAAAATAGTCAACATAACGTTTGTATTTTTTTTTTTCATACTGTCGATTGGTATGGAATTTGTCTATTAACAAAACACAGTTAAAAGTTAATATTAATTAATCATTCTGGACTGAATTTTTTTAGACAACCCATTTGCAAAATATTTATTGACATATTTAATTGAATATAAAATACTTTTCATCCATTAACCAGCTCGGTGAAGGTCGCCCTATAGCGGGATCTTAGACCATATTATAAGTTTGACGTTTCTCCGGCTGTGGTATTCTAGATCCCGAATAGAAAACGAATGAACCAATTTTGATCTAATATTTATTTTGTTTGAAAAAGGATTTGTAATATGACGTTTATATTAGAAGCGAATGTGCAGAAGTGATTTATATCCAATTAGAAAGCGTATTTTGTTAATAAAAGAAGAATTTAAGTTTGAGGAACGAAACTCGTTTGGATATTTAAATAAATAAAATAAAATAAAATAAATATTTGTGGACATTTCACACAACACCATCTAGCCCAAACTAAGCAAAGCTTGTACTATGGAACTTGATGGCTGATAGAATACATATATACTTTTTTTGTAAATATATACATATGATACATAGAAACACCCAGACACCGAACAAACATCCATGCTCATCACACAAATGTTTGCCCTGGGTGGGGATCGAACCCACGACCTTTCAGTTCAGCAGGTAGACGTAAACACACTACCAACTGAGCCACAAGGCCAGTCAAAATTTCGCGGTAAAGGTGGCTTGATTTGTATTTATATCCTGAACAACAAGTGTGCGGAAGGGGATTTATTTTTTAATTAATATTGCTTGTATCTAATTAAAACCACGTAGATTTTAGAAAACAAAAAGACAATGCCATGAACAAAATCGAGTACTTCCTGAATACATTCTTAGGATGTGAAACGAAGCTTCTCGGAGCCTCTCAAAATACTTAATTCAGCTTCGTTCACGCAATTAATTTTATATTAACGTCAAGTGCCATCTGGCGCCTGTTCACAGAATTACCTTGTGATATTTTAAAACGGAAATATTTCTCTAAGTAATTGATGGTTCGTCTCTTTCTTATGTTGGTGAAAGATAATCGTTTCGCAGAGTTTCTTAATTGTTGAGCTTCGGAATGAAAAATGTACCTACAGATTCTTTTAAAGCATTATGCTTTAAAAGAATCTGAACTTAAATTACAATAAAAATGTAATACAATTTCCTTCAGTTATTTTATTAAAGCAAAATATTGAACCGATATTGATAATAATTTTATAGGACCACCTCTGAAGTATGAACTACCAAACAAACAAAAAAAAGAATCATCAAAATCAATTCACAATTGGCGAAGTAATCGGTGAACAAACATAAAAACCTCCTTTTTGGAAGTCGGTTAAAAATTGTTCCTAAGCATTCGTGAGTTTTGTTTATCTTTTTGTACATTTGTTATATATGTGTTATTTTTTTGGGTTCCGTACCTCAATTGGAAAAAACGGAACCCTTATAGGATCACTTTGTTGTCCGTCTGTCCGTCCGTCCGGGTGTCAAGACCTTTATCTCGGGAACGCGTGAAGGTATCGAGTTGAAATTAAAACGATATACGCAGATCCATAGTATCTTGCTGCAGAAAGAAAATAAAGTTTCAAAGTTTTCGTTAAAAAAAGTTACAGCCGAATATATCGTAAAAAAAGCACATTTCGACACTCACAAGGGAATCAAAACCTATGGGGTACTTACTTCCCGTTGACCTAGAACAATCAAATTTGGCACTAAGCATTGTGTTAAAGTAAACATATAGGAAAAAATCCGAAAACTGGTCATTTTTTATCTAATCACAAAAAAATTGTGTCTTTGTGCAAGGAATGAAGGTCCAAATTTTAAAGTGAATTAACCGTATCATGTGGGGTATCATATGAAAGAGCTTCAGTAGCATAAGCTAAAACAAGTTTTTAAATATTTTTACGATCAATATTTTTCGGTTTATGAAGGAAAATAGAAAAAATATATAATTTCCTCTTATTTCTACTAGTTTGTACGGAACCCTCGGTGGGCGAGTCTGACTCGCACTTGTCCGGTATTTTTTTTATAGATCTGTCAATGTACGAAGGTAATGTAAATATAATAGACAAACGTCCATTCAATTTAACAACTCGCCATCACGGTGACCGATCTCTAATTTCCGCTTGTATAATTCAATTCATTTTGAAAGAGGAGGGGTTTGTTAATTCCTTGTGTAGGTGTCATTTAAATACGTTATTTGACCAGTATTTAGATATTTATAGTTCTGCGTAGGCCAGAGAAACGCTGAATACAAGCCGCTTTCAACCGATCTTTTTGAGAATCTATAGTCCTATGTCCAGCTTATGACTGCGATGATCATGATGACTTGTAAAAATAATGTATAGGTCAGCGGGTCAATTATCGGGCTAATAATCGTCCCTAATGACAGGCTATTGGCCCGATAATTAATTACTACACTTGCCACAAACATACACTGTGCTCGGTTGCCCCGTTACCTGATACTGTTTGTGTTGCCACAGAACAGAACACATACCTACATCACAGCATGCGTATAGTAAAGCGTCATAGTATGCGTGATGAAACGTTATTATTTTAGTTTGAAAAAAAAACCGGATTTAATATTAGTAAAAATTAATGAAATTAATTATACTTACAAAAAAAAAATGAATAATTTTTTCTGATGCCCTAGTAAAATATTCACATATTGATATTCAATGGATATTCATATATTCTGTAGAACCCATCATCAAATCCAAATTTGTATGGATCTACGTTTGAAGTATTTCCTGTCATAACATATCGCAATAAAAATAAACTCCAATTTAAGAATTATTTTATACAAAATATTGCTTGTATTTTTAAATGCAATAGTTATTTGTAAATGCAATGAAAAGTGCTTACAACAACTAGCAAAATCGACTCTCTTAGCACTTTCCATTGGGGACTTCCGTGCTAAGGGTTAAGCGAGGCAACTATATTGATTTGAGCACTTCTCGACAGGCACTTTCGAATGTACTTGTATTTCTTACCCGATGAGCTGGTGAACATGAACACCCTAAAAATGGTTACATCATTTCTAACTGTACAAAATGCACCAGGCTTAGCTTAGGCAACCCTGTACATTTAGAGACACTTTACTACTGTGCGCTATCTTAGATAGCTCACGTCTTGTAACCCGATGAGGTGGGTAAACATACGGTCCGCTCTTAGTCTATTAAAGTGATTGTTCACAATAAACGCTAGAATATGTTTAGCTAGAGAACTAATTTGTTGTTGAGGGCGCTGTAGTCCTTATTTCCTTATTTTGTTCAGTCGAGACCACAGAATACCATATTAGTATATTCTTCCAGATGTTAGTTCCCGTGTTTTGTCATGATAGTTCTCTATTTAAATTGACTAACTACTTAATAAGTAAGCGAGTTTTGGCGGGAACGTATCGAAACATGTTGTTGCTTTGTTTTATTTTCCTAAACTTGTGTTATTGTGAATATTAATGCGATAAAAATGGCGGTCTTTTATTTATTAAAAGTTCAATCAAGTACATGAGTGTGGGCAAGTGAAATAAAGCAGGGAAACGTGTCATTTTACGTTGTCGACAAAACTCCATAAAAGCTTCTAGTAAAGTCGCCACCACTTTACTGAAGCAAGACCCGACTTTTAAAATGACTGTATACGTGACTTAAATTGTGACTAGAACGTTTACAACTTGTTTTATTCAACAAACTTGAAAAAAACTTAATACTCGACGCTGGCAAATGCTTTATGCGGGTCCAATACAAAAAAGAAGTAGTAGGTCATCATCATCGTCATCATCATCATCTCAGCCATAAGTAGTCCACTGCTGGACACAGGCCTCCCCCATGGATTTCCAAAAAGACCGATTGGAAGTAGTACGTAAGTATATACAATTAATTTTAGTTTAAAACAAAAATCTAAGCTTTCCTCGGCTTTTCCAACCTTATCTATCCGGGCAGAACACGGAATAACACCAAAACTCGCATACCTAACGAGCGTGCATCGCAGCTCGGCTTACCAAACAACACAAAGTAATCTGGGGGCCACGCGACCTCGAATATATCACCAAGTTGTGACAGTTCTAGCTAATATTTCAGTAGAACGATGGTGCTACGGAATAGTGTAATTAACTCGCCAGCCGTGTTTTAACGTCATTTCGGAATAGGTTAACCGATATTTAGAATTCTGTTTGGAAATGAGACATTAATATAATTATAGTATAAAAAACTGAAGCAACCGACTTCTCATGGAATGCCATTGACAGAACTGGGCCAAATTGAAATGGGGCCACACGGGAAGCACCAGCTTTCAAATAAAAATAGAATCATCAAAATAGGTTCACCCAATCGAAAGTTATGAGGTAACAAACATTAAAAATTCATTCGAATTGAGAACCTCCTCTTTTTTGAAGTCGGTTGAAAAATAACATGTTCGAGGAGTTTGGAGCGCGCCCCGCACCACCGTTCTAAGTGCAGACTAATAATAATAAGCTTATGACTAAAACACATAGATTAACTAGATTTAGTAAACTTTCGGTATATACATACGGGGGA
This sequence comes from Lycia hirtaria, assembly GCA_947563715.1. NCBI lineage: Eukaryota > Metazoa > Arthropoda > Insecta > Lepidoptera > Geometridae > Lycia > Lycia hirtaria. Next base: position 11,076,363 of record OX387384.1, read on the forward strand.
GGGGGGGGGGGGGGGGGGCTGCTATATACAATAAATTACACTAACTAACTAACTAACTTAAAAAAAACAACTTAAAAAAATGGTTATAATGGTTAATGGTTAACTTTAAAAAAATGGTTGATATACCATACTTTTTATGACTTAGAGGAATTTCAAAAACTTTGATTTATATAACTATTTTCAACTAGTTACACCCTGCGATGAAAAACGGCGAATGATGATGATGAAATGTAGCCTGTGTCCATCTACGAGTTTTTAGCTATCTCTGTACAAAATTTCAGCAATTGGTTCAGTCGTTTGTTACGAGACATAGCTACTTTCGCCTACATATCGCGCGAGCAAAACGATCTCTACCACTATCCTACTGCTACGCCTATTTTACGAAAAAATTATCACTTCTTTAGATTTGGAATTTAACATGGTATTTTAAATTCTTGTCTAGATTTATTATCTATGATTAAAATATTGTTTAGTAAAATAATTACTATACAAAAAAAACCTCGCAGGCTCTCACAAAGCTACGCTTTTTCTAATTAACACGCTTTTATTAGGTCGACCTGTATGTAATAAAATCTAAGGTAACTAATTTAACCATCTTCCAAGGATCGTAGCGTCATGAAAATTGGCAGCTGTATGTAGTTCTGATGACAATACAATAATATAGTACTGTCGAACTGATCTGATGATGGAGCCGGAAGATATGAACTAGAACTTCATGATGGAACATCGTATCATTGCTGTGTTTGTATTTGTTAGATAAGTCTTGTAATGAACTTTGACCACAATAATTTGTAGCGTGTTTTTAGTTTTTTAAACTGTAATTTATAATATTACAAAGATAGGATTTGTTTCAGTTTATCCTAACTTTGTAATATTATTACACTAGCTAGTGAAAGTGAAGAAGTGAAAGTTGTAAGGATGGTAACAAGTGGAAACATATAATCTGGTTTCACAGCGCAGTTGGTAGTATGTCTGTCTTCTAAACTGTAGGCCGTGAGTTCGATCCCTTCCCAGGATAAACGTTTGTCTGATGATCATGGATGGTTGTTCTGTGTCTGGGTATTTCTATGTGCTATAAGTACTTACTCATATTCCTTCCATTCATTTCGTACAATTCCATTCTTCTCCGTATTCAGAGTACATGAAAATGTAAAGAATTCAGGAATCTCCATAACAATAAACCATGTAACAATTGTTATGAAATACAAACATTAATCTGCTTTAGGACTGACCGTACGAAACGGAAAGAGGAATAAAAGGAGGCAGTACTTGAACTCGAGTATTTCTATTTATAGATCGTAAAGCTCTTATGAAAGACTTGATTACGAGCGTAAAAAAACTGTAACTTTTAAGCACGGCTGTTATCATTGACCTTTATATATATTATTACTGGAATGGTTGCTGTCAAATTACATTCATGCATATTTGATGACATCTATTTTGGCGCTGTAAGGTTTTTGGCAGGTGAGATACAAGAATTAAAATTAGTGATGTCCGCTTTGAGTTTGGGAATTCACGAATCGATGTTTATGTCAAGTTTTTAAGAAACAAGTTGTTTTCATATTGACGTGTTCCAGAAAAATAATCCAGTCTTATCATTTTCTAAGACTGGTAGTTAATATTTTTGATTGAAATTAAACGATTTCAATGGATTTATCACGTATATTTTACATAATTTTATGATCTCTATTTTTTTTATAATACCTTTAAACAAGCAATTCTTATATATATATATATATATATATATATATGTATATATATAATCTGAATCTCGGAAACGGCTTCAACGATTTTAATGAAATTTGGTTTGCAGGTAGATTAGGGGACGATAAATCGATCTTGCTAGGTTTCATTTTTGTGATCCCGGGCTTGCTCGTATTTTCTGTCATAAAAAATCCGAGTGGAGCTCGGTCGCCCAGGTACTGTAAATTATACGCGATAAATCCGTTAAAAATTGTTTTATTTTAATGAGTGATTGTTACTCAAAACATTTGCGAAATCTTTAGAAAACATTTTGTTATTATTGATTTTGAAATTGAAAATGACAATCCTTTAAAAATGTTATTTAAATTATTTTTATTAAAATATGTTTTATAACAATAATTGTTCCTTTATTGTTACGGGACATTTTTTTCTATTATGTGCTACTAGAGTAGTTATTAATGTCCTAGTGGCTTAACTATTCGAAAATCAAATCTGTTTTCAAGCACCAAGAAGCGTGTTCGTTTCGAATCCCCACTCATTATTCAATTCCTGGGTAAATCTACAATATCCTATAATTCAATACAATTTCTTGACATCCGGCCAGCTATGTACAAAAATGATTTGAATGAACAATTCTATTACAGAACATCCCTACTCCATTTGCAACAAAAACTAAACCAGTGTGCGTGCGCCCAATCCAGTCATAAGAACCTTTTTCTCTGGCAAAGGTTGGTATATTTTGCACCGAACCGTAGGGCTGCATGGCTAACGAGCCTCGAAGGCGAATTAGATTTAATTTTTGATTCAGTTTGCCTGCTCACGACTGGAGTTTCTAAATTATTCACAATCTTGCACGAGGTATGCACCATAACGTTGTACTCAAAATTTCCTTGAGCAACGGTCTTGTGCTGAATTGGAGCGAGATTCAGGTCAGTGGCTTGGTTTTTGGTTGAATTGCTAAACCAAATTCAGGTCAAAAGTGAATAGATGAAAGTTGAGATCAAAGGATATACTTTAACATCCCTAAGAAAGGAACTCCCTGGTTTCTTTAGCTGTTCTAAAATTAAAGGAAGATAATATTAAAGATGGGTATCTTTAATATTATCTTCCTTTAATTTTAAAGTTTATAATGTCAGCAGTCATATGCAAACGACCTATATTTTAATGCATAACTGTGTTTACAGAGATGTTAGTAATTACAATAATTTTTAATGCTAACTTATATTATAAATACATACATGATTACAACTACTTAAGTGTCAAATAGCCCCCCACGTAATGCTCCCTGGCCAAACGTGCCCATTACACTGGCGGCGTTACCACGTTGGATGGCAAGGGAGACGTGTTGCATCAAAAACCACCCAGACCGAGGGTCGCATCCCTTCTCCTTCAGGCTATATTATGTCGAAGCTTAATGTACTTATAAATCGACTTCAGAAAGGAGGAGGTTCTCAATTCGACAATTATTTTTTTTACTTTTGTTACCTCAGAACTTTTCACTGGGTGAATCGATTTTGATGATTATTTTTTTATTTGAAAGTGGTGCTTCCCGTGTGGTCCCATTTTAATATGGGACTGACATGGCATCCATGAGGAGTCGTTTGCTTCAGTTTTTTAAACTATAATTATTATACTTCAGTCTACAACTGGTTTTGTGGCACCTACATTCTACGCATTTCCGTGAACTTCAGCGTCAACTTCAGCTTCAGGTGATCAATCTATCGTGATGGTTTACTAACACTGAGACTTCCGTATGTCCAGATATATAAAGGTAAACAACACTATCATTTTGCGTTGAAATGGCAAAAATCCGTACTCAGCGATATCGATCCACATTCCTGTTGCGTACTGCACAAGAATGGAATTCGTTGCCGCCATCTCTGTTTCCTGAGACCTACAATCTTGGAATTTTCAAGGCTAGAGTGAATAAATATCTTCTAGATCGACGAGCTCCATCCTCGGCCACACCGTCGCTTAACGTCAGGCGAGTTGGTGGTCAATCGTAGATCTATAATGTATAAAAAAATAAAAAAAATATTGAATCAAAGAAAATTTATCGTTACTTTGCGGAAATTTATATTCAAAAACTTAAATCTAACTTATATATCTAGTGTGGTACACACACACTAGATATATAGGTAAGTTAGATTTAAGTGTTTGACTAACATTTTGGAAAAGTATGTAACATTATTTTATTTCTAGATTTTATGTTTCAACGTCAATTTTTTTATCAGCCCTGTTTGACAAACTGTCCCACTGCTGGGCGCGGGCCATCTTCTCATTATGAGAAGGGTAAGATCATAGTCTACCACCCTGGCCAAGTGCGGGTTGGCAGACTTCACACATCTTCAAGATCATTGAGAACTCTCAGACATGTAGGTTTCCTCACGATGTTTATCCTTCACCGTTTTGAAGTTGGCGGCAATCAACAATACGCTCATAGCTCAGAAAAGACAGAGGTGCGTGCCGCAGGATTCGAACCCAGGACCTGCGGATCGCAAGTCAGACGGTCTCCCGACTAGGCTGCCGGAACTTCATTAATTTATATTTATAGTTTAAAAAATATGAAACAAACGACTTCAAATGAACACTGATGTTTTAAAACCTAACTACTGAACCGATTCTGATTTATGAAGATTCTTTTCAAATCGGTTTATAAATGCGGCAACAATAATAAAAAATACCGCCAAATAGTTAACCTCCTTTTGAAATTGAAAAAAAATAATCAAATCACTCGCCACTCAAATGTTTGTGTTATTGAAACAATTAGGTATTATATTAGTTTTTTTTTTATGGCAAGCGCCTTTATTAACTACAACACAACAATATACAAACTCAACTAACTAAACTACTACACAAAAAGCACATCGATCACCCCAGACCGATAAAGGTCTAAAGATAATCCAAATGCTCAAACCCACTACCAGTTGGCAGCGTACCCAGCATCTATTAGTATATAGAACATAAGCAAATTAATTTATATTTCATTATTTTAGTTACAGTATAGAAACAGTTCATAGCTCAACTCTGTGAATACTTTTCAAATAACGAACACTACAAAATATTGAAGTGGGTTGCGGTCCAGATACATCCAGTTAATTCCGGCTTAGTCCGGGTACAGAAAATGCGAAATTATTAGAGAATATTCCGCGTGCTCTGCTGGGTAATGCCACTTGTATGTATCTCTGTGTTATTATATGGTTAGATACTGCTTTATTACTATTATTATTTTTTGCCGTTTGTGTTGATATTTTTTTTGAAAAATATTGTATCTAATATTACTTTGTTTGTTACAGAAGATTGTTAAAAAATAACTTTAAAATTAGCAATAGTTATTAATTAGTATAATATATTTGCAATAGTTAGCAGTATATAATACTGCAGTATACTGCATTTGTTGCCAGTACAGAGCGCATTTTTTATAGATCAGGAGTAAACTATTTTCTACCTTTTTCGTTCATTCCTAAATTAATATAAAAAGAAAAAAATAACAACTATTCCAATTACAGGTGCCTTTATCATTAAAAGCGACCTTTTCCAGGTGACTATGCATGATAAATATTTCACGTAGACTCCTATAGCTTTTTGACGGTAATTTATAAAATTCAATTAAATTAATCATAATTCCTGTAAAGCCGAGCTTAGCCTCGTGACCTAGTTATTTGAAACTAGTATTTGATATAGGTATCCATTCATTTCCAGCTATTATCATTAGCTCTATAAATTATTCGATTAAGTTAACTGCCCCATCAAGTCTGTGTTTTCGTTTAATTGCGCTGCAGGCCCAGTCACGAAAGGAACATTCTATTCTGGGAACTATTTCACTTTGAAAACAAGGTAGATAGTGTTAAACCAACTGTCTAGGGAGGAAGGTAATGTATTTTAAGTATATTTATGCTTGTTTACTTTACATAATACCTCATGTACCCTTTCGAAATGGCTTGACCAATTTTGATGTGCGTTTTTGAATACAATATTGGATTTTACGTAATGTTTTTTTTGTGACGGGACTTATAACATTGGATTTCGGCGCACAAGCTAGTATGCAAAATATTTTTTGATGAGCGTGACATGTCATTAACTCAGCCGTGCAGACAGATATTAGGGACTCATCATAATGATCACCATTTCTCATAACTACGCGGATGAAACTCCGGGCCACAGCTACTTTATAAATCGGTGACTATTGTCAAGTGTTTTTCTATTATAATTCCAAAGAACCCGTCAAATTGCATTTAATGTGATTGATTGCTTGCTGCTTCATATAAACGGATTTATTTTGACTAGACCAAATCGATGGGGCCGAAAAGTTCTCTAATAATACTTCATTTACATTCAGCCCCTGCCACTGCTCCTGACGCTGCCGGTAATAATGCGCATGATACTGCCGTGGCAGTATCGAGAGAAGTATTTTACATACTGCCCTACCACTCACATCGCTTTCGACTTTCGGCAATGGCAGACGTCGAAATATTTACTGCGTCCGCGTTGTGTCTTCTAGCAATACACAATTATGTTACAATTTTAAAAAGATTCAAAGTTTAAAAAAAATAAAATACGTCGCCGTAGAAGATGGTGGATGATATCGATCCTGATCCTGTGGATGATGTTGAAGGAGCTTGGAGACAAAACCTTACAGATACTTCATCATCTGCTATTAGGCCATTACAACGCATGGGGTATGCCAACTAACATTACGGAAATTCGAACAGAATTTGCTAATTATTTTCATGCCTTCCATTAGAAAATCTATGCCTACCTACCTACCTTTAAAATTTAATTAAGTTTTCATTTGTACGTTCCTAAATAATAAGAATAATAAATACATTTATTTAAAAACACATCTTTTATTCATTATCCTAGAACATCTCTCTATTCGGACCATATGCATAAGTTCTACGAACAGTAGACCTCGCGAGAGAGATTATTTGCAGCTCACCTTGGATTATCTGTACATAATACCTACATAAAGTTGGCTTAGGAGGCCGTATGTAAAATTTTGGCCGATTTCGCAATTTTAAGTGATTTTACAGACGTATTGGGCATTGGCGGCTTTCGTAAAAAAATAAGGTGGCACGCACGTCCACTTAGTTTAAGCGCTCGGCGAGAAGTGAGCGACGGAGCTGAATGTAAACACGCACTGTCGCTTGCACTGCCCGTTCTTTGAAGTCCGCACAAAAAACCGCTCATTTGGGGAGCGCCGGGCAGGGCGAGTGGCAGTGGCAGGAGCATGAGAAGTATCGTGTTTACATACTGCTCCTGCCCAAGTCCCTACCCACTTCCCTGCTCACTTCGGCTGAATGTAAACGAGGCTTAATGGAGACCACAAACCGGCAAGCGCAGCGTAGGAAGACAACAAGGTGGACAGAAGATATCACACAAGTGGCAGGAATACGCTGGATGCAGGCCGCTTCCAATCGGTCTTTCTGGAAATCCATTGGGGAGGCCTATGTCCAGCGGTGGACTTCTTGTGGCTGAGATGATGATGATGATGAGACCAAATCGTATATCTAGTTATCGCTGTCGAATCCAGGTAAACTTGAATCGCAAAAAATGTGACAAAACTTATAGCGTTTTCTTATTCACAATGTATCCAAGGAACCCCGTTTTACGAGTCTATATCTTGTTAGTGACCTTTTACGGTCTGTTATGTTCAAGTTTCACTCTCTTTATGCTTTTGAGAGATATAAAAGTTAATGTATGGCGTTGGAGAAAAACAAGCGGGATTGACCAAATAAAACGGACTGGTTATTAGGTCAACTTTATGGCAAGTAAAATGAGAGATTTGATTATTTTCTTCGCTATTGACAGTTGTTTTATTTGGCAACTGGTGACATGTATTGACTTTTGATATCTGTTCACATTCAGCTCATAGTAGGTACTGGTGTAGTACTTTATCTCTCAATGAACGCCACTCAGTCCGATTTTCAACTTTCTGTTTTCAGCTACTGCCAACTGCCTTCCGTCCTCCATCGTATCACTTTTTTGGTACAATCATCTGGTTTTCGACAAAAAAATCTATTTGATCCAAGTTAATTTTTATACATAAAAATTATTTTTACAAATTATTATCGTAAGAATGATTTTTATGTATGAAAATTAACATCAAATATTTTTTTGTCATAAATTTGTGATGATGATTCATCGTTTTTTATAAATTTATGTTCATTCAGTCATTTTATATCTTCAAATATATTAGTATGCGCGAACAAGACGGACGATGGTTGAACTAACAGACTACCACCGCGGTGACAGTGGTTTCAATAATTTGATCGATTGACCTCTAGTCAAATATGCTTATTTTTAGACTTGCGTGTGGTGGTTAATGTGGAATACGCTTCCTGAATATGGCCTGGTCTTTACAAATAGATATAGATTGGGTGTTTTTAAATCGTGACTGAGTAGGTTTTTTTCTAGACAAGATCGCTCTATCCTAGACCGCACCACGCACTTAATAATAGGGAAATTAACAGTGGCTTGACTAACTCGCCTGTTATTTTAAGCTTATGATTGATTATAAAAAGTAACGAACCGGGATTACTCTTAATAAAATAATTGGGTTGGATTAAAGTTAATATGATGTTTGTAAAAAATCTGATTCTGAGTATATCCACAAATGATGATGAATGAGATGAACATTGGCTTGATTTCATCATCATCATTCTTAATTACTACGCTGGTGAACCGCAGGCCGCAGTTGAAGATAATTTCGATAAAATAGTCATCATAAAATTTCTTAACCACTAACATACTTTAGTCCAGAAAAACATGTTTTCCCCATACGTTTACCTACTTCCTTTCTATTATATTATGTAAGAAATCCGTCTGTAAAAAGCATCGTGGCATGTTTTCGCCCGTCGAGCTAACTGACGTACACTCTGTTTGTGGAATACATCCCCCTTTCTTCAGTGAACTGTTTTCATTACGCCGGCACGCGATATTCTGTATTTAGATACCTTACTCTATGTAGATTTGTATACAGGTTGATTAAATTTAATACTCATTGATATAACGTAACAAGTATATATTTTAAAAGGAAAACAAAATATCCGACTGCGAAAAGCAATTTGCGTACTATAACTTACGCTTGATGTGCTGTTGAGTGTACATTTTTATGAGAAAGTATGCATAAAGCTACGCCTATGATCACAAGTAAATATGGTGTTAGTTACTAGCTACTAATAGTTAGTAAATAGGTACATCTAGCTTGAAATTGTTATTTATTCAGTTGAATGGATAATGGATATCAGCCAATCAAAATTAGTGTTGATCATTCTAGCTGAGCCAGACCAAAGGCCCAGAGTTGGGTAATGCCGCTGTCTCGCTCGCACGCAGCCCTTTTTTAAATATAAAATTATTGAATATGTTTTTGACAAATATTGTAACAATGTAGGTACTATCAATAACTGTTACTTTTATATCTGTTATTTTGACCGAAAATTTAAAATTTTCACCTTTGATTATTTATTTTACAGTAAAAAAAAACTATGAAATACTAATAAGAGTATTTATCAAAAGTATACTCATTAGTTTATACCTAGAAAAATAGTGTCGTGTGCAATCGAGAGGGCTGTGACACTAGAAAAATAGCCTCTAGAAATATAATTATAACACTCGAAGACCTAGGTTTTTTAGGGCTCATCTTTTTAATTATCATAATCAGCAAAACCAGTTTGTTGTAGAGCATAAACATGTCCTGAAGAACGTCCTAGCTACAGGCTTTTGTTTACAACAATTTATAACGCAAATGCAAGAAATAAAACATCGCAGAATTAAATTAAGGTTTATCAAAGTGTTGTCGTAAACGTTCCTTTACGTTTGACCGCAAACAAAACAAGTTTAATTTTGAAAACAGAGGTTGCTTCCGCTCCAACTTTCGGGCAATATGGTTACACCCTCTATAACACAGACAAGGTAGGTAGATAATTGGAACACATTCTTAGATATTCGTTACATAGTCGCAGTACCTAAGTACTTTAAGTACCTTGTAATAATTAAAACAAATGATCCTTTTTAAAGTTATTTTCTGTAGATCTTAGATAAAAAGAATAGATCTACAGAAAATAACTTTAAAAAGGATCATTTGTTTTAATTATTACAAGGATTTATTTAGTTTCACCTGTCCCGATGTTTGTCATCAAATCTTGCAAATTAAATTTGACCCACTTTCCTGTTACCGATTGAGCTGAAATTTCGAATACTTTTGTAAATCACGTAACAATGCCATATTATGATGACATGGTGCTGATCTGATGATGGAGCTGGAAGGTGGCCACAGGAACTTCGCAATGAAACGACACAACCTCATCAAGTTTGGGCTCATTTCAATCGTCTTGACGATTAGTTTGTCTTTCAATGGTAACCAGGGTCTGATGATGGAAGGTGGACATTGGTACTCTGTAATGAAACGATGCACGCAACCCCATCGAGCTTCGGCTCAGTTGATTCGTATTATTGGTAGTACTTTATTATTAACAAGAACATAATAAAAGCTTGTTTTTAAAAAGTTTTTTTTTAAATATAGATACTTGTTGAAATTAAACTACTTACTGGCACACCAGAAAATTGGATATAAGATTATAAAAGTATTATTAGTATTTTATCATCATCATCATCACCGTTTTTCATTACTACGCGGTTGAAACCGTGAGGCGCAGCTAGTAATTAATACCATATAGTTCGCATCCTATATATAGATCTGACTTCGCTAAGCGTTTAATACCTATACATTCGACTGGCCTTGTGGCTCAGTTCGTAGTATGTCTGCTTGCTGAGCTGTATGTCGTGTGTTTGATCCCCACCCAGGGCAAACATTTGTGTGATGAAAATGGATGTTTGTTCTGTGTCTGGGTGTTTCTATATATTTTATGTATATATTCACAAAAAAAAGTATATAAGTATGTATTCTTTCAGCCATTTAGTTACATAGTACAACCTTTGCTTAGTTTGGGGAAGATGGCGTTGTGTGAAATGTCCACAATATAAAAAAAACATATACTAACTATACATAAACAGATAAAGTACTTACCGAAGACTCGTAATAAATTAAATAAGATTGATAAATCATAGGTGCATACACCATAAAACACCATCATCATTCAAGTTACAAAAAAGAGTTGCTCTGACTTTTTGTATTTTTTTAAGCTATTGCATAGCTTCTATCGCGGGTCTTGAGCGTGGAGACCGAATCCAGAAATTCCGTAACGAAAATAACCTAACACACCGCACACCGCGCGTAAAGCTATTATGCAATAGCTTTACCGCGGCAGTCTCCGAGTGCCACACGTCTTTTTTAATTCGGGATATCCATCAATGATGCACGTCTACTTTATTACTTGACTAGTGTAGAAAGCAAGTAACTATTTGGTTCATAACATAAAACAATGGCCTAACCCTTCTCACAATGTGAAGATGGCCCGTTTTCAGCAGTGGGACAGTTTGTACAAACAGGGCTGATAAAAAAATATATATGCATATATAGGTATACAGCATAAAACAATATAATCATTCTAACGTAGGCATGCAAAAACAAAAAAGTAATTAAAGTTGTTCTACGACTTTTGTTCCATCCTGTATTAGAATAGATAGTGAATTTCGTTTAAATCGGCATATCCATCATTGATTCACGTCTAACTATTTGACTGGCGTGGAAGGGAAATGACGGCTTAGGCTTGTTGGAAATTAATGAAGCATTGTGAATTCTGAGCTTGGGTTAGACTGGTTTGATCGATGGTGGGACTTGGGTAATGTTTTTGTGCGATGCAGTGAAAATTGGTTTAAGTTGGTTTAAGTAAACCTATGTAAAACTCATCATGTAAAACTTAGAGTGCATAGAATCGCTACGGCACCTAATATTAAAAATCTACGCTTAAAAGTCCAGAACCAAAGGCATTTCTCTATATCTATGGGCATTTTTTTTTTAATTTATCTACAAAGTATGTAGCGCTCGTGGCTTAGCTTGACTAAGAGTTCTTGAACGATCACTAATGTACTAAGCAACGGACAGACCGGTCAGTCTTATGATGAGTGACCGTGAGTGGCATTACTTTCTGAGCGCTACCGTGTCGGATGATACGTTAAATTGTAGGTCCCGTTGTTTGTTTTCAAAAACAGTAATCGTTAAGCCAGGTCTGAGACCTACCTTTCCCTTTAGGACTGGCCACTCAGTCTATACGAACTTACTTTAATATCTACAAATGACTTACTTAACTGTATAAACGGCTAAATAGACTAAACGTTCATAATTGTAAACAGCAAAACATACCATTGTAATTGACGTAACACACGTGACGTTGACATGACATTCTATTGCGTATTCCGCCCAGATTCCACTACAAATCTAGGTTAATCATCCGCGTACCTTGACTTTTTCCGCGCACACGTGAATACAAAAACCATTAAATCCAAAAGCTATTACAACAATACCTTCGTACATTTCATTAACCGCATATATTCTAACATTACGACCCAATTTAATAGTTACACGTGAAATATACGACGGGGTACCAGGCCATTGTTGTAACATTGTTATTCATCGTGGCCGTCTTTCCTTAGGCATTAATAGCGGAGAACGCCGGATATGCCGAAAATTATATCCTTACCTTCCGGCCAGGGCCTGGAACGGCCTTTCGATACGAATACATTGTTAACTCGAATGAAAAAGGATTTATTAGTGTTAGAAATACGTAACTGCTGTTTATGAAAATGGGGGAATCGTTTACTTTTATCTATGGTGGGTTTATTTTTATAGTATATTTTACAATTAAGACAAAGGTAACAATTAATGTAAGGATTTATTATTGTTACAAATACATACATAAGTACTCCTACTGTTTACGAAATAAATTTATTACAAATTGTAACATTTAGCATCATTTTCCGAAAGGTTTGATTCGTATTGTATCCTATTCTATCCTCGTATTATAAGAAAAGCGAAGTGATAAGAAGACTATGTCTCAAAAATGTATCATTATTACTAAACGTTGCAGCAGAATCCTAGTAAAGGAAATGCCACTGGAGACAAAAAAGTAGTCTTATCGGTAAATATGACTAAATTCAGATTCTGTTCTATGTTTAGTAATTTTTTTCTTATTACTAGTAGTATAATAAATGGTTCTAGTAATAAATAATAATTTTTCAATACTTAATGGTTCTAGTATTTCTGGCGAGATAGTTTTCTTAAAACTCTTCGCAAGTTATTTTTTCACATAATTATTGTCAAACGTAACTTACGCTAAGTTTGATTAACCATTAATTTTGATCATTTGTATCTTTTGATGAAAGTATACATTTTTATTTCAAATGTATATAAAAATCAATTGCTGTTCGTTTGTCACGCTTAAACTCGAGAACGGTTGGGCCGATTTAGCTGATTTTGAGTTTTGAAATGTTTGTCGTAGTCCAGGGAATGTTTAAACGTTGAGAAAATATCGGGTCCACTTATTGATAGGTGATACGAAGTACGCCGGGTCGGGTAGTTTCAAATGAAATTTGTTTAATTTCACAAAAAACTGCTACAAGTAGGACTACAAATATGCCTTGCGTAAACCAGACTGATGTAGGTAGATCTTATTATGGATAGCCAGTAGAATTGAACCGTAAGGGCTAGTAAACCGTAAATCCAGGCAGACCTAATACACTCTGACGGATTTCATACGCTATTGAAATTTGAATGGATTGAATGAGACTGAAATATGTACCGGTGCCAAGGGTAAACTGTACCAAAACCTTTACTTACATTGAAAATGTAACTCTTTCAGACTTTAATATGTTGCTTATGTTTGTTTTTTAGGAAAATTTCCATCCCAAAAATATGGTAAACGCGCTGTGTTCCGTGGTTTCATCTGCGTAATGATAAATGATATCATCTCTGTATCAAATTGCGTAAAGATCGATTCGATTATCATATTAACAGTTAAGATAAAAAAAAAAACAATAAGGAAATAATAGAATTATATTTTTTCTGACCATTTCAACCGATTTGTTGTTGAACACAATTAACACTTTATCTCCTATAACGGCTATTTTGAATTAATTACTATTTTGACTTACTGCAGTGTTGATCTGGGTGTGCGACATGCTCAAATACTTTTATTCCTGAGAGAGTTGATATAGATCGGTGGTACATAGTACGTTTTTGTACGGAGAACGTTAAATAATGTAATAAGGCAGCATAATAAAATATTATACAACGTTATATTCAGGTTAGTCTTCTTAAATATTCATTTTAGCTGGAGGATAGAACCTACAGTATCGGAACAGGTCACATAAATGCCATATTTTATTATGACTTTACTAGAGCGAGGGATTTTTGTGCTTAGTTCAAACGTAGTTCTAAATGTAACGTTCTAAGCCTGAAGTACAAACCACACACTAAACCTATTTTATAGCCTACTATTTTTCGAATAAAAAAAACAATACAGTGTAAAGTAAGACTTTTCACTCTTCATTATAAACAGTTTCCACAGCTTTTACTACGGGTAGTAACTCGGAAATCACAAAAAAATAAATGAAATTGGGATGTAACAGTTGTGAATATGTTTTGATAAAGAGCAGAACAAGCGCTACAAATATGTTATTCATTCACTACTAGTTCTAGAATATGTCGAAAGAAATAATAACAATATGGACATTACCTAAATATTTGAATAATGATCATATTGATAATTTTATTGACATTGTATTATGTAATTTGACGTACATCGTATTATGAAATTTGACATACTTAATAAAAATTAGAAACTTGACATTGATAAAATTTGAAATTGTAATTATAGCTTGATATTTTACAATAAATTTCACATTTTTATTTAGAAACTTGACATTGTATTAAAATTGACATGATAACTGCTTCATATTTTGACATTTAATATATTTTTTGTGAAGTGTAATTTTACAAATCATTCAGTGAGCCCACTTCCAGTTATTAGGTATATGCCTACTGGAGAGGCAAGTTAGTAAGAAGTAGAATTTTTCTAATTCCATAAAGATCCATATTATAGCTACTAACTGCAATAAAATGATTTGATAGGAATACTTTTCTGCACAGCCAGCGCCAGCTCCGCATAAGAAGAACTGTGAGCCATCATTCATCGTATACATAAGTTTCAAAAGTCTTATGGATTCCATATTAAGCCATTTCATATTGACCTCATACAAGTGGCAGGAAGACGCTGGATGCAAGCCGCTTCCAATCGGTCTTTTTGGAAATCCATAGGGGAGGCCTATGTCCAGCAGTGGACTTTTATGGCTGAGATGATGATGATGATGATGATGATTAAGCCATACAAAAAAAATCTACAAAAAGCTAAATAAAATAACAGTAAAACTATATTAATAATTTTATTCGCCTATATATATTGAAAATTATATGCTCATATCGTCATTGTAATTTCAACACTGCAAACCATTTCATCTTTTACTATGGAAATTAACGTGGTTTTCACACATTTTTAAATCAAACCTACGCAAAACGGTTGCGGTTGCGGAATGCGGTTAAAACTATAGTCGGATATTTCGGCTCAAAACAGACGTGAGTGACCCGTAGTTTTCATTTCATCTTTCTACACAATATTCTTTCTAAATACAAATCTCACATATACACGCATAAACCCCATCCGAAAAGCAATATCTTGCTCCAATATTGGCAGCTCGCACGCTCTATTCATCGGCTTGCAATAGAGGCCTAGATAGAAATTGCAATTAGGCCTCAATTTACGCATAGTTCCGGCTGGAATTTCATTCGAGACCGGCCATATCTTCGACTGGGACCGAATTCCTACACCTTCACTCCGAAAGGCGGGGTTTTCATTTGGATATTTGTGGGCAGCTCTTGTTAATGGTTACTATATTAGTTCTATTTTACATGATTGTTCAAGAAGGATTATGGTTTCAGCCATATAGCGTCTGCATGCAGTTTTCTTTATTACCTAGGGTAACGTAAGAGTCTGTAGTTCGATCATCAACTGTCTAGCTCGGACAACCCTGCTCTTCTTGTGTCTGAGATGATGATAATGCGTATACCTACATTTCATTTTTGAGGAAAGCATAGTTTACTTATTTATTTAATTCCATCAACATTGTGTACAATGAAATAAAATGAAAGTTATTTTATTTACATAAACACAATCACAAACAAACATTACAACAGGATAACAACAGTAACCAATATGTTAATCATGTCTATGGAAGAACAACAAAAACAAACAAATTAAAAACTTTGATTCCCGCACTAGGCTAGGCCTGTGTCGCGGGAACCAGATTCGATTACCTATATAATATTTGTTGCCACTAGTCACAATGACAATTGTCACAATATAAAGAAGGAGACAGCATGCATTAATGGAGCGAACAAATCAATTATAAAATATTGTACGTCAAAAATAAATCAGGATACATAGTAATACAGTATAATATATAGTTCAGACTTATATATTTAACCGCCGAACTTAGTCCAAAGTAGTTTATTTAGGCTTAAAATAGGCATGAGCGACCAATATAGTTCTTTAAAACTATGTTATATTCAATTTTCATTAAAAAGAATCATGACGATGATGTACACAACACAGAATGCTTCCTAATCGATCCAAAAGTATATATTTATACGTTGTATAGGTACACACGCTTTATACATAATAGAATATGGGCTGAAAAAGTTTGTACGTCTGATAGAACTCATAAATTTTAATAAAGAAGTTGGTATCTTGTTCGCGTCGTGTCCCCCGATGTTTATATGTAAAAGTTGTAACAGCAATACGGAGTAATAACGTACGGTATTCTTTATGCTAAACTTCGAAGAAATTAATACAATTTAAGATATGCGATTTCAAGCATTTTTTTATGAGTACAAAATATATTCAAACAAGCGTAGGCGCTATATTATGTTCTAGCTTTTTGAATGTTTCACAGCTCCGCCAATGTCACGTGAATTATAAACGATCAAACGCAGAAAAACAATACGTCTTATAACTCATGATGATGATAATAGTCGCGAAAACTTATGTGATTTCTAATAAAATAAAAAGTCTTAGGTAATTATAGGACACTTGCAGAATCCGATTGGTAATATAAACACATATTTCAGTTATCCCAGAGTAAACAGTAGGTCTATGTGAGTGCGTTGCTTGAAACCTACAATAAGGAATATGCATGTAATTTTATTGAAAGCTCACCACAAATAGATTATTTCTATAAAAACAAAATTAAAATATCTTCAAAAATAAGAACTGAAAGAAGAAAAATGTTAGACAGAGAAAATTACGTCATCCAACGCGTTCGCCGTACAAATTCTATAAATACTGCCCTTTCGCGGGAAAGGGACAGAGCAACCACCAAAAAATTTAAACGTTTATATCTCGAAAGTTTATGGACCGATTGAAATTATTTATTTAGTGTATGTATTACAGTTTTTCTATATTATCTATTTAAACTAATAGACACAATAAATAAAATTCATGTAAATTCTCTTTTTCCTGTGAACCGGAATGTGAGCATATGGTTAAACGTTACGCATCTATTTGACAGTAACGGTTTAATTTCATGCACTATTCAGAATAGGTGCCTATTTTTTTATTTATCAAATCCTCAGTTACGATACTGTACGCAAGTACTGTGAACCGTTGTTTCTAGTAAATACAAGGCGTAATGAGCAATGATCAAGAAGACAGTCGATACGATCTGCGTTCTAAGGTCAAGCCTTCCCCTCAGCTGAGGTCGACAATCGCGTCGCCCACAGATCATATTTCAAGACAGCAGATAACACCGACAAAAGAACGGAATCCCGCTTACCCAATTGGGTAATGGGCCAGCTCAGCCGTTATCTGCACCCATTATTTCTGTTTGAAGGAGGCAGTCGTGTTCTACTTAATACTAAGGGCGAAATCTCCGGGATCTTTGATAAAGTTCCCGGTACTTGATCTCGCTGAAGAGTAATGCTCGGATAAATTGCTTTTGCGGTCGTTCTATAGGTTTACGTTACATGCTTGTAACAGATTTCCCCCTGTTATATTAAAAGTGGAATGAAAGTTTCCCTTTTAGGTAGTTCCCTTACAATTTTCTGTGTAAATTTATTTTCTTCACCGCAAGTTGGCAAGTTTTTTTTTTATTTGTAATTTTCTACAGATTGTAATACGTTTAGGAATAGCTGTTCTGGGTGATTCATAGAGTGTGATACTGTCGGTTATTAAAGAGTATATTAGTATATATTTATCTGTTTTTTTTTAGTTTTTTATCGGAATTGACAACCTTCGTACCACCAACGAAAATTAAACCACCAACCTTCGTTTGACCACCAAAGAACGTTTGACCACCAACGAACGTTTGACCACCAACGAACATTTGACCACCAACGAATGTTTGACCACCAACGAACGTTTACCACCAACGAACGTTTGACAGCCAACCTATGTTTGACCAATGTTGTAAATTTGATTAGTGACGGACGTTTGACCTCTAACACACTTGAGTGTATTGCAGATTATTTTGCGTTAGAAGTTTAACTAAAATAAAATAGAGTACGTACACACTCAATAAGGTAATAAATAACTCAATAAAATGAGCATGTGGTTGTACATTTTGGCCATTATCTATTTTGTGTAAAAACGTGTTAATAAACACCTAATTTATTGAAATCTATCAGTAGAACACTTGAATATAATCTAATTTAAGGTTAGTCGGTCAGATTTTGTATCAATCAAAACCATTAACTTCTTTTTTAAACTATCATGGTCATTCATTAAAATACTATTATTATTAACGGGATATTTACCGTGGTTCGCGTTAATTTTGAGCTCCCGATAACATTAACTTCTTTTTACTGTGTCAGATATGTTCCTATCTATCAATACCAATGAATTTTCGAAATTCTAAAGCAGGAAAACTGAACGCACGTGTGGAAACCAGGTAACCGATATAAATCTGAAAACAAAGTGATTTAACCCAATATTGATCTCTCAAAGGCTCAGCCTAGAAATATGGCTCGGATTACACTCTGCCGACTGTTCTGTACACGGAGCACATAATCATAGGATATGGCATCAAAAATAGTTTTTTTTTTCAATCACTTTATCAATTTTTGCAAGATGTGGTAGTTACTTTTAAACTTCTAACCTTTAATTCGACTGACCTCGCAGCTCAGTAGTATGTCTGCCTGCTGAGCTGTAGATCGTGGGTTCGATCCCCACTCAGGACAAATATTTGTGTGATGAGCATATATGTTTGTTCTGTGTCTGGCATATTATATGTATTATACGTATGTATCTAAAAAGTATATATGTATTCTATCAGCCATCTGGTTTACATAGAACAAGCTCTGCTTGATTTGGGCTAGATGGTGTTGTGTGAAATGTCCATTAATATTATTATTATTAATTGGCCGAGTAGGCAAAGAGTACTATAGCTTTCAAGCTAATGCTAATACTAATAAGTGGCATATTTTTTTCTTTCTGTCCGGATTTTTGGATGTTGATACTCGCGTACAGGACGTACTTTTCAACTGATCTTGATGAAACTTAGTACTTGGTCTTCTCAGACACTTGGATAGTTGTTGTGATAACATTTACCGACCAATATTTATGATTTGGAAGAAACATTTGGTATTTAATTGTAAACAGGAATTTCAAAAAAGATTATGGTCGTTCAAGAGGTTGTCAAGAAAAGGTTAGCAAAAAAGTATGTGCTTGCGTGGTTTATTGTTCACAGAACTATAGCAATAACTTTATCTCAATGTTATAAAACAAGTATCTAAATAAAAAGAAAAACAATATACTCGACTGCATAATAGAGGTTTTTACAGTCTAACTTACGATTTCGTTACGCTTGATATGCTGTCGAATGTACGTATTTTGTGAGTAAGTATGCGTAAAATCATTGTAAAAGATTATAAAAGCACATTCTTTAGAATAATTCTAGTAAGATTACTTGTTTATTAAGAAAAAGTTCGTTGGAGGTTACGAAAAAACGATTTTTTTTATTATTACAAAAAATATTGCCTTTGACACTCGGGGAATGAAGACGAATCTAACATTACATCAAAATCGGTCGAGCCATAGGTGATCTAGGCAGTCGAGGCTGTAGGTGATTATATAGAAACATACATACATACCCACATATATACATATGTATATATACAAACACACAAAACCTATTTGCAGAGTCGGATAAAAAAATGGGATACGCATAAGTGAGTGACAGTGTGATACTGTTGTCCAGCTGTTTTAGAAGGTGGCATACGCATTATCATGCGTATGCCATCTCTTCCTCCTATTTTCTGCGTGGTTCTGCGTATTCAGTGCGAAAAGCCTCTGTCAAAGGAGAAGAAAGTTCCCAAACAACTTGAGCTCGATAACTGTTTGGCCTTTGGCTCGTTTCTGTTTGGAGGATAATTATTTTTTGGGCTTTGCGAGTGGTTACGAAGTTTTGGGGCTCAAGACTTGCTGCTAAGATTTTTCATAAAAATATATTGCCTTTTATAAATATCACACAATAATAAGGCTGTAACGGATCAAAATATGTACATTAAATATTTTCGGAAATATTTGATTGAAATATGCATTGTAATCAATGACATTTTCTTCACATAACGTTGAATAAAATCGGTAGGCACAGAAGCCAAAAAAGCATATTTTTTTTCGTGTTTTTTTTTTAAATACATTATAGCTCTACGATTGACCACCAACTCGCCAATCTCAATGTTTATCTGTAAGGCACGATAGACGCTAATTCTATTGGACGGATTTGAACGAAATTTGGCAGGATACTTATATTATATATAAATAAGGTTCTGGCATACCTATTAGCCAAAAACTTGGTATTAGGTAAAAATATTAGTGAAGTTTACTTGAATAACAAAGGAAGTGAAGTGAAGAGTCAAATTTTTGTTGAGTGAAGTCACGGATGCAACTAGTCTTTCAATATCTGTCTGAGTCTACTATATAGTTCACTTTAAATTGAGATGAGCTCACTTGGAAAAATGTAATCTTGAATTAATTAACCAGTGAGTGAGTGAGTGACTATATATACATATACTCTTTTTCAAGGATAAGCTTGAAACATCGTTCACTTGTTTTTTGGTTCACTCATGCATTCAGCCATAATTCACAAAAAAATCGCAAACTTCGAGACTCACGATGACATCGTAATTTACCGCCCTTGTACAAGATAAGACTTTTTAAATTTCATATTTCAAAGTTGAACCATGACGTCATCGAGTCTAAAATATTTTAACACCGTGGCTGGAGAGAAAATGTAACACCTTATGCGAATTCCTAAGTATAATGTTAAATAAGCAAAATTAAACCTGTTAAGCTGTCGCAGTCAAAAGCTGAACGGATTACTATGAAATTTCATATATAGAAAACTTTTGGTACTAACAAAGTGTGTTATTTTTCGTAAAAAAACTAATAGCTAATTATAAAATAAATTAACGATAACATGCGCAATCTAGGAATACTTTAGCGTATATTTTAACGGCACAGTATGACAGCAGACACCATTGAATTCCGCACGCCACACAACGCTTGCGATTTCATAAACAAGATATTATGGTCTTGTCTGTTTACATGCAAGTCATGCGCCGCGGGTACAACACACTGTCTCTCTAAATATGGAAAAAATTGTTTCGTACCGTATGATACGAAGGTAGATCTTTTAATTTAACCTTTACAAGTAATTATAGTTTAAAAAAAACTGAAAAACTGATCCCAAAATGCGCAATTTTGTTTTTAAAATCAAACTACGGAATCTATTTATATAAAATTCCTATGGGATCACTTGGAAAGTGTACCCCTTCAAACATGAAAAAATAATTTATCAAACCAGTCCAGGCGTCTTCGAGTAGTCGGGGAACATACATAAAAAAAACAACGGGTTGCACTCTGGGAGTGCCGGCAGAAGTGATAACTTGAACATTAACGTGCATTTTTGAATATTTTGGAATGGTTAGGGAATAATTTCGCACGAATTGCTTTATTTATCTGTATAAAAGTACTATCATTTATGTGGTTAAATATTTAATTTCCCGTATATTTTATTAATAGATGCACTTTGTTCAATTTCCATATTTTAAACACTTTAAATACACGAATTTTACAAATATACAAACGGCCGAGCCATCAGCAGTCACCATCCGTGGATGCGCGTAGCAAGCTGTAGTACAAACACACACGCACACTCGCGCAAGCGCCCTTCGCCGTCTTACGAATTTTCGATCAGGTCACGTGTGTTGACGTGAGTTTAACATTTTTTACCCATCCCAAAAGTGCACAGTGCCGCTAAAGAAGGTTTCACTTCAATAAAAAGATTCCGACGAATTGAGAACCTCATCTTTTTTGGAAGTCGGTTAAAATACAGAAGAAAACTTATGGCTAACTGATTTAGTAGCTGTAAGCCATAATTTCTGTGCTAATGCAAGAAACGTTTTTAGTGACAGAAAATCAGTAGGTTTAAAGAAAACATTCTAAAGACCATCGAAATTCCACCAGCCATTTCCAAGCAGCTATTTCAACTAGCCAACTGGTAAACGTCGAATTGGTGTAAACATCCAACTGAATCATTACCTGACGGTAATTCTCATTCACAAGAAGTCAACTGATGGACATAGGCCTCTCCCATATATAATTAAGTAGGAGGTCGTCCGTCCACCTTGAGGCTGGTTGCCCTACGTTTACTAGTGTATGGTCTCCATTCAAGGACTCAAACTGAAATGCCGACGTTTAATTTACAATCAATAGTTCAATTTACGGGTTGATTTAACCATTCTATGGCTGAATAAATACTCCTTTGCATAAACTGTTTGTATTTTCTAAAGTTATAGCAACTATATACACGTCCAAACTTGAAAGGCTCCCATTCCCATTTAAAGCAATGAACGCGTATTTAGCTGCACATGGGCCCAAGCTCCTTCACAATCGACGTAAGCCACGTTATTTTTTAATTTGAAACGCGGCAACGCAAAGAGAGACTTTATTACACTCAGAGGTATCTAGCTTTTGACCCCCACGCCCTTTGTGGGAGCTATTTTTTATTCATTCGCGCGGATTCATGCGGGAGTTAGCGCCCCTCCGCTGCACAGTTCAGAAAGTAAGACGAGTTTTGTTGTAATTGAGAAACCACAAAAAACTTTACAAAAAAAATGAGCTATTGTGGGATGCCTGGCAGATGTAAAACATTGAAACTGTTTTCTATAGAAAATATGCAGGAAAGGATAGGTCTATTAAAGCGTACACCTTTCTCATTCTGACTGCCCTTGTGGTAGTTGGTAATATGTCTGCTTGATGAGCTGTAGGTCGTGGGTTCGATCCCCACCTAGGGTAAACATTTGTGTGATGAGCATGGATGTTTGTTCTGTGTCTGGGTGTTTCTATGTATGATATGTATATATTTACAAAAAAAAGTATATATATTCCATCAGCTATCTAGGTCCATATTACAAGCTTTGCCTATTTTGAAGTTTATTGTTTTAAATTATATGAAAATTATATAATTTTTTGTTCTTCACAGGTACGTATTCCATGTAACGGTGAAAGATGACAGAACAGAAGTGTCTAAATTCCCGGTTTTCACTCGTAAGTAGAAAGAAAACGTTAGTCAACTGATGAGTTGACTTTCTGTATTTTTTTTTGTAAAATATTATTATTTCTGTACCCTACACAACTCCATTCAGCGTGTGTGAATAAAGAAGAAAGCCTTATTCGCCATTAACTTTTGATATGCATGTGAAACTTTCTGTTTGCCTTGCGCTGGGTAGCTTTCCATCAGAGGTTTTATATTATAAACGCAATAAATAAGTCATCATCATCATCATCTCAGCTATAAGAAGTCCACTGCTGTACATAGGCCTCCCCCATGTATTTCCAAACAGACTGATTGTAAGCGGCTTGCATCCAGCGTCTTCCCGCCACTTGTATAAGGTCATCCGTCCATCTCGTGACTGGTCTTCCTACGCTGCCCTTGCCGATTTGGATCGCGATCGTGATCCAGTGATTTTGTTCAAGGATCGCGATCCAGATTGACTGTGTGACCTTGTCGCTTGCCTGACGTTTAGCTTCACTTCGAGCTTTGATATATCGATAAATCAATCCTAAACTAAGTTATCGAGTTATCCTACAACAATATTGTCACCTACTATAATCCTGTTTGTGGCACGTAATTCCCAAACTTATAAAACAAGCTCACCTCACCGTAAACACGGTCCCGCTATATTAATACTGATAGATGCATTATGTCGATACATTAACCGTCTCCATAACCGTAAAGTGAACGCGTAAAATCGGCCATTAAATTAGGTATCTATATGAGAGGCTTCTAGGATTTACGGTGAATCTAGATTACGGCATTCAAGTCGTTAATGTGGATATAGTTTACAAGTATAATTAAGTATGGCTTTTTATGAGAGCATTGGATCAGGGGGTTTATGTCGTTGAGACTTTCTTTGAAGGGTTATTAAAATGTGAAATTTTAGATTTTATAAGTTAATGCGTTTAATTTACAAGCTTTCATAAGTTTTTAGTTATGGGGTATTTATATGTGCTCGTAATTTCGATAGAAAATAATATCTTGAAAGTGATATTAGGAAAAGAATTAGGTATTGCACATGAGTGGAACTTATGGCTGCCTTCTCTGTTTTCTGAATTTTACAATCGGGGAATTTTCTAAAATGAATAAATGTATTCTAAACGCATGTCGGTGTCAGAGGGCATCGAGGCTGCTATTTCAATCGTTAATGAATCTACAATCGCTGACAAATATTATTCAAAAGCAGTTTTTATTTTAGATATAAATCTATAGCAATTTATTCCGCAAAAAAAAACTCACTTCTATGACAATTCGCTTCACGCATAATAAATGATACTTACAATTATTTCCTCAATGAGTATCACATTGCACTTACGCGAGAAAACGTATGAATTTTCAGCATTATTTATTTAGTAGCCAAATGAGACAGATATACGTTTACAGTGAGTGCAAAAGGGATGGAAATACGAATTTCTAATGAACGTAACATGAGCGTGAGTCGGGTGAGGGTCAACGACCTTTTCTTTGGGGTGGTTCCCCTTTGAACGGACATGGTTTCGAAAGGCGGTTTATTTTGATGCATTTTCTAATTGAATCGTTCTTCTATTCCGAGTTTGATGTTTTTGTTAATATTTCAACCCTATCTTAAGGAGAGTTTTGTTTGTTAGTGCAAACAATATTTAATAGGATCCGAATGACTCTTCATACTCGTATCTCCTCTGAGACGGATGCGTAATGGATGCAAATATTTGTCGATTATGCATGTCAAATTGGAAATGCTTACTTGCTTCTTTGATCTTAGCTTGGCATATTTGCAGAGGTATTTGAAATGAATATTTGTATTTCTGATACACATACTTGTTTTGATTGCAGATATCTATTATTTTACTCATTTACATTTAAATATTTTTACCTGATTACGTAAAAAAGATAATTATGACTATAACAATCTATGTTTAAGTTTCATCAACCCGTCACATTTGAAAACCATTGTGAAGGATTGAGTTATGGATATATAAAGTTTTAAGCTATTGCATAGCTTCTATCGCGGGCCTTGAGCGTGGAGACTGAATCCAGAAATTCCGTAACTAAAATAACCTAACGCAGTAACGCCGATACAACCAATGCCACCTAGAGGCGATTTGCAGAACTAAAGAGACAAGCGTGATATTTCAAAAAGTCATTAAAAGTTCTGCTATTCATCGATAGATGGCAAAACTAAAAACTAAAAAGTATCACCGCTGTGCCGGTCGGAGTGGGGGGTGTTAGGAATACTGCATAAATAAAATAAATAATTAATTATAATTACATAAGTTGATAAAAAATCCTATGCAATAGCTTTACCGCGGCAGTCTCCGAGTGCCACACGTCTTTTTTTTTCTCGCATTTTATAGATCTAAGATTGGTCACCAACTTGCTTAATGTTAAGCGACGGCGACGGGGTGACCGACGATATCTATTTACTCTAGCCCTAAAAAAACCTTCTGTGTATGTTTTTTTGTGAATTTCAAGAACTGATCACAAGTGATATGAGATTTGTGTGATAAAACGGGAACGACTCATTTAATGATTCTTCTAACCTCATAAACTAGTGATCCGATTTTGACAATATCAATGCGAATGCGATGAACACAATTTAAATTATTTTCACAGCTTAATTATTTATTACAATATATTTGAAAGAAACAAAACATACTTTGAGAAACTTTGAGAGATTCAAAACATCTCAAAAATGTAATACTTTTAATAATAATATGATACAAATAAACAAATAAAGTTTTTATTTTTTGTACCTACATTAGGTTTATCTTGAAACCTGTTTAGCAAAATAAATCATTGTAACTTAGTAAAGACTACTTAGTTCTCTACTTAATTTAATTTGTTGCTTTTATTACTTAAGCAGAAGTTTATATCACTCAACCCTCTCGGAAAAATCTGTCCAAATCTCTTCTAGACATTAAACTTTTATGTATTTCCACGCCATTGCTAACCCTTCGGAATTCCTTTTACGGGTTGCAAATTTTTACTATACACGAGCGAGTTACAGCGGTAAACAAACTGCTTGTTTAATCAATTGGTTAGGATGCTGGTTCTAGCCGCTGCTGACCGCTTCCAACCGGTTTTGGCCGGTTCGAAAACCGAGCGCCATTGGTGCATGAAAAACGTGTGCAATCGTGAACAACTGCCGCATGCGGGCTGTCTGTGGATGGACACTGGACTTCAATAGGTTTTCTATTTGCTTAAATAGATTGAGCATGCAAGGGTAGTGTACTTATTGTATTTTTTAGTGTTACTATATTAAATAATCCTTCTTCCCGCGAACAAGCAAAATGTGGAATGTCCGTCCTCAGAAGGTTTTTCCGCGGAGCTTCAACACAGAGCATTTAAAAAGGGTGTCTACAAACACCTTTCCGGGCTAGCAAAGCAGTAATGTCAATGATGTTGCAGTTGTCCATAGGCGACGGTTGTCGCTTACCATCAGGCGAGCCGTCAGCTTTTTAGCTTCACCTTATAACTTTATAAAATAAATATTAGACAATTAGGAAGACTAAAACCCAGCTACGTCACTAATCGTAATGATCATTATTTACATACAAAAATAATAAGCAATGTGATCCAAAAAAATATACTTTTGAGGAACTAGCTTTTATTAATGACATGAAAAGTCCTTACGGTGACTGAAAAATAACCATAGACTCGACTATCTTAACACTTTCCGGCAGAGAGTTCCAGTGGAAATTTTCCGGCGATTGTGACTAGAACATTTACAACTTGTTTTATTCAAGAAACTTGAAAAAATCCTAATACTTGACACTGGCAAATGCTTTAATGCGGGTCCAATACAAAAAAGAAGAAAAAGAAGAATTTTCAATTGTGAGTGATATAAATAAGAAAATTCTCTATAAAAGGCAAACTTCCAGAACGTTTTGAACTCTAAACAAAAACAGATAAATTAGGTGAATTCGTTTACACAAAGCTGAAACATTCACCGCGATTCTAGGAGGTCACACCGCAGTAGGCGCGATTCAAGGATTATTTGCAAATTGATTCAATTTAACAAACACGGGTACGCTTTTAGTGTCGCCATTTAATGTGTTGCCGTTTTCAACTTTCACAGGACACGATCAGGTGTTAAATAGCAGATGAGCGAGTTTTTAGATATTTATTGAAAATATAGTGAGAAATAATAACAATAAGTACCTACATAAAAAAAATAAGTTAAACGCTTTATTGAAAAAAAAAAAAAAAAAAAAAAAATTGGTAATAAGGAAAACCCCTTTCGTTTGATACTCATATTGTGGGGTTGTGAAAATATATGAAATCCGCAATTTTGTGGCCGCGGCCATATTGAATTTAGAATGATAGTAAATATATTTCATTGTGTTGTCATCTAAACTAAACGTGTGTACCAAATATCAGACCAATCTGTCAAAGAGAACGGGCGCAAATTTCGATGACAAAATTAGACCCAAAAAATATAAACAACAAATAAGGTTGTTTTTTTATTAACCTATGCTGTCCCACTGCTGCTGTCCGTCTGTCCGGGTGTATCTGTATCTCGGGAACGCGTTATGATATCGAGTTGAAATTAAATCCATATACGAAGATCCATAGTCTCTTGCTGCAGAAAGAAAAATCGAATTTCTCAGTTTTCGTAAAAAAAAAGACGAATATGTCGTAAAAAACGCACATTTCGACACTCACAAGGGAATCAAAACCTATGGGGTACTTCCCGTTGACCTAGAACTATGAAATTTGGCAAGAAGCGTTGTGTTAGACACAAAAACACACAACACACACATACACACACACACACTCATACATACGTACACATATATAGAAAAATCCGAAAACTGGTCATTTTTAATTTAATCACAAAAATTTGGGTCTACATGCAAGGAAGCAGGATTGCAAATTTTAAATGGCTTTAACCGTATCATGTGGGGTATCATATGAAAGAACTTAATTAGCACAAAACAGGTTTTTAAATATTTTTGTGATGCATATTTTTCGATTTTTAGAGGAAAATATTAAAAATATATATAAATTCCCCCTTTTATCTACTAGTTTGTACAGAACCCTCGGTGGGCGAGTCTGACTCGCTCTTGTCCGGTTTTATATTAAATTATCGTAAGCACATTTTTTATTCTTTTTTGCACTTTTTATTTTATTAATAAAAACTAGTAAAGAGTGTTTTTTAAATCATCTTGTTCTTATAATAATATCACTTGTGTTGTGTGTACATGAAAATATTATACATATAATTTGTTGTGTTTGTATGTCTATGAAAATATTTTTTAGGGTGCGTAACTGCGTATTTATGTTTATTACAGTATCTAAAACAACTTTAACATCCATCATGATGCCAGGCAAGATAACGAAAGAAATAAATTTGTCAGAATTGTTCTTTATTAAAAAGTAATGTAGGAAGAATCATCAAGGACCGCTGCTGAGATAACTTATGATTGTTCCCGCATCCACATGACAGCTTATTAAAAAACCGATGACTGCACAAGGCTCCTGTTATGTAGCCTATTGTCCTAGCTGAGCTACAGAAAGCTATAAACTGCGACGCGATAAATATAAGTTACTTTACAACTTCAGAAGTTATGTGAGTCACAGATTTTATTTAACCTTTGCCTTTAGCGAAATCATGATAATTATGATATTTCAAAAATTTTAAATATGAGCAAGATTTGAACTCGTAATCTTATTCGACGGTCTTGGTACTACGACTTATTTACAAAAGACTGAATGTTGCCTATGTATGTAGTGTTATAGTGTTTTGTTAATATTCGAAAAATAGTATTAATTCTATGTAAAATAATTGTCAAGCATTTGTGTTAAGCACTGTTAATGCTAGTTTGTATGACTATTTTAAGAATAACCAGAAAAAGAATCAAAATTTCACATATTAACTATAAGAAAACTATATACAAACTACATTTACCTAACTAACTATATAAATTACTACACAAAAAGCAAATAGATTACTCCAGACCGATAAAAGGTCTAAAGACAATCCAATTGCTCGAATCCACTATTAGTTGGCAGCGTACCTTGCATTGTACATTATCTTAATAGATTTTCTGATATCTTTAGAGAGAGTGTATAAAGATATAACATTATATAAATACTTTTTGTACAATTGTGACGTTTACCATCGGGTAACCTCCTCACAGATTTGCTAAAAAAAAAACAAAATACAAAAGTCATAATTCCCATTCTAGATAAGATTGTTGTGGAACGCGAGTTTTTACGTCGGCCACACTCTCAAAGTCCCGAAACACCACTTTATTACTATGCCTGTATAATTGCGTTATGCGAAAAATCTCTAGCGTTAGTGAACAATTCCACAGGGTTAATTAATCTGAACAGAAACCTTCATCAAACTAGATATTCATCACCAAGTTTTGTAGATTCACATCGCATCGCCTCGTTTCACATCTCTTTCACGTAGGACGCGCACAATTCCCGTGATGTAATAAACCCGGTTGCGGTCGAGCCCGGTTCCCTTACAAAGGAGCTGTCACTCTATTTTTGCCGTTTTCGGTAATATTTGACTGCCATTGTTATATAAAGCTTAGTTGGCAGGGCGGGTGCTTAGTTGGAAATTGGAAGTTTGTTGCGGTTTCTTGGCTATATCTTAACAATTTCATGATTTTTTCAATCTATTTGTTGGAAAACGAATTAGGTACACTTAAAAGCGACTTAGTTTTTTATTATATGTACGAAAAAATCCGAAATGTTTCTTGCCATTTTAGTCTACGAATTTTTAAATTTTGGAATCTCTCACTCTGCCTGGGGAATTTTTCCCCATATGTACACTACGGGTGTTTTCAAATTATTTGTAAACAGGTGTTGTATATGCAAGTGTATTTCCATTGTAAAATGTCGCCAATCAAGCACAAGCCTATCAAAGATGAAAATAAATATAATTACAACTTTTTTGTTAGAATTAAAAATTAATAAGTATCTGTATTAAAAGTTAAACAAAATACCCGACTGCAGAAAATCAGGTTTCACAGTCTCAATTACGATTTTGTTACGTTTTATACCCAGTTGTGTGTACGTTTCTTAAGAGAAAGCATGCGTAAAACGACGATGCGAAAAACGTGTGTAAGATTATAAATGCACGTTCTTAAGAATAATTCTAGTAACATCACATGTTTAATATGAAAAAGTCCGTTGTAAGTTACGAAAAAGCGCATTTTTTTATTTTTGTGAGAGGTGTATTATTATAACAAAAAATATATAGCCTATAAAGAACCCAGGGAGTAAAGATGAACCTAACGACACCTAGCAACACCTAGTCGGTCAAACCGTTTAGGCTATAGGCGAGCATATAGAAACATACATATATATGTACATAAAATCATACATATGTACACTCGAAAAACATAACCCTCCTTACACAGCCAGGTAAAAATATTTCATTTTGATGTCATAACCCCAATACTAGACAAAATCGTTTTTTTTTTCAAAGCAAGCATGCCAACAGAAATGCAACGAAATGCAGGGCGTTGTCATCCTCCCCTCTGTCCGAAGTAAGCCGATTATAATCGTGATAAAAACGCCAAACACCCCCTCTCACACCCTCCCCTGCACGCCCTGCCTTATCCGATCTCCTGTCAAAAGTCTTTCCAATTTATGTATTGCAGCGGACACCCTGCGGTCCACTGGAAAAATGTACAAGCAGTATGGGATAAATCAAAATCAGAAACTGAGTATTTAGTAAGTGCCAAGTGCTTTTAAATTTTGAACTACAAACAAAACAACACACTTAACTAACTATATAAACTACTACACAAAAAGCAAATAGAATTACTCTAAACCGTTAAAGGTCTAAAGGTAATCTAATTGCTCAATCCCACTACCAGTTGGCATCGTACCTAGCATGATATTGGTATTACCAAATTGAATGGTGTAATGTAATGCTTGTGCGTTAATGCGTCGCATCGATCAGGCTTCCAGACAAATTTTTGTACTTGCTCTGAAGGTTTATCCAGTGAGCTTCAACAAAGAGTTTACAAGCACGTCTCCTGGCTCCTAGAACAACAAGTGTAGTGGCAACACCACAATAATTCCTGTCAACTATAGACGACGGCTATCGCTCACCATTAGGTGAGTTCACTTGTTTACTAACTGTTCTTCAATTCATCATTCAAACGATGGTAGTAACGGCTGGTTAGCAGGAAAACTGTTTAAATTACAATTAACATAGATTAGATATCACATTACGAAAAAATTGGTAAGGAAACTTGTATCTCTGAGATATTTTAGATCTTAAAATCTGCCAACTCGTACATGGCAACTCTCAACACTCACAATCCAGAGCCGTTAAACAGTTTAAAAAAAACACTGGGACAGCTTACAAAAACAGGGTTTGTCCGGATAAAGCGTTCATTATATTTATTGTAAGCAAAGACTTACGTAATAGGGCGAATTCTGTGATTGTAAGATTGCCTGAAAAAGGTACCACATTTAATGATTAGACCACGAAGTATATACATTATTATATCATGAGATATATATTTTGAAATTTAATTCTTACTAGTGGAATTGTATATTTTCATTACGTTTTTCGCAATAATAAACATTGCGCCATCCAGTGCAAATAGATGACGATTTTAATGAGTTAGAAACTGTAATGAACGAATATGATTAAGTGTAGATATTATTTTGACTGGCCTTGTGGCTCAGTTGGTAGTGTGTTTACGTCTACCTGCTGAACTGAAAGGTCGTGGGTTCAATCCCCACCCAGGGCAAACATTTGTGTGATGAGCATGGATGTTTGTTCTGTGTCTGGGTGTTTCTATGTATCATATGTATATATTTACAAAAAAAAAAAGTATATTTGTATTCTATCAGCCATCTAGTTCCATAGTACAAGCTTTGCTTAGTTTGGGCTAGATGGTGTTGTGTGAAATGTCCACAAATATTTATATTTATTTATTATTTTGATCACAATAAACATTATTTTTAACCGATTTCCAAAATGGAGGTTCTCAATTCAACTGTATGTTTTTTTTATGTTTGTTCAGCGATTACTCGGCCAATTATGAATTGTTTAGATGATTTTTTTGTTTGGTAGGTTACCTCAGAGCTGGTTCCATATAAATTTTACTAAAATCGGTACAGTACTTTGGTTTTTATAACAAAATAAGTGGAAAAATATCATCCAAGTAAACGAATTGCGTATTTTGAAGCAGGTTTTTATTCAGTTTTTTTCAATCAATTAATTATTATTATTTTAGATTTATTTGACATTGACATGTATATTTATGAAATTGATTTAATTATTGTAGTCAAAGAATTCAATTGTACATACAAATCGATGATTGTGTTATTGATTTATTTTATTTGAATTGTGTAATTTATGTTATAATATGGGTATTTTCTGAAATTATATGATTAATTACTATTATTTTCATGTTTAAACGTCCATACTGTTACATACATGTGCTGTTTCTATAGTATTATTTATTGGTGGAAGCGATCCCAACTTTCCTTTTTACTATCGATATTTTGGAATCAAGATATATTGCGTTCGGTTTCAAACGGTCGTGATCGTGTAAAACAAAGTTAAGAGTTTGTGTGATATTTCAGGATTTAAAATCGGGCTGCGTTTCAAATAAATTATGAATAGATAGTCTGAAATCATCTACAAAACTTTAGGGAATACTATTTACGATTTGGGTCAAATGTTAGATTTCAAAAAGTTGGATAAAATAGCTTCCTAATTTTTTCCAGTTTACATGGCAGTTGTAGAAGAAACGTGGAATTAAACTGCGTTTTGTTGGGGGTTCTGAATATATAAAGTGGCATTTTCTAGTTTCTAGTTGTCTGATAGTAAAAATTGGGAAATAACAGGCTGAAAATGATGATGACGAATATTTTAGATAGATAGATGACACATCCGGGCTCTGGCTGAATTGCGGCTTACGCAAACGCGTAGACAATTAAAAAAATACCGCCCAAAGTTGCCCGTACACAAAAAGCACTCGGAAATTGTGTTCCCGTTTCAAACTCGCCGGAAACCGCTAAGCTTTTAGCGTTAACTCGGTGAAACAACAAAAAAAAACCGGCCAGTGTCATTTAGAAGTGACAGGTCGCAATCAAATGTACCTATCTATCTCTTTGCAGGTTGAAACTAAAACCGGTGATAAATGTAAAAACACTGCGTTTTTAGCGCAGTTATTGCACATATAGTAATTTTTGTTTCTAGACAATTACGACAAATAGTTGGTAATAATTTAGTATTTAATTTAAACTTGTTAATTTTTTATCCATTTTAAATTTTTGTCGTGTAATAATTTAGGTGTTTCATTCAATTTCATGCACGTGTGTGTAAACAAACTAAAGTGATACAAAAATTAATTTTTAGTTGTCGGCAAAACTTCACAGAAGCTCTCATTGAAGTCGCATTCATTTTACTGAGGCGTGACGTGACAGATATGACTTGATACGCTTTGCATGCCTTTGACTGTCATAGGACAACTTTAAATATGATTTTCATTTAAAAAAATAGGCTATGCCGACTTAGGATATTCCTGTCCTCATCACACTTATAGATGATTCGACTTAAAAATGGCAAATGCATATTGTACTCCAGTATCCTATAGCTATGGTAAAAAATTACGTTTTGTGTTTAATATATTACTTATATGGCTTACGTTTAATTCATATTTAAGCAAAATAAAATGGTTTAATAGTTCAAAAACTACGTGGTTTTTGATGACTCGCTGTTTTTGAAAGGATATTTTTCAAAAACAAGTCAGTGTAAAGTTGTCGACAAAATTGTAGTTAATTCGCTTAAATAAGAACGCTACAAAGTTAGGAAGATCTCATTCCTTCGACTTAACTCCATTGGGACATGAAACGCCATGACAGCTCTCCAAAGTTTGAGAATAAATCTAATGAAACAGCACTTGCCTAACTTTGTTATAATTTGATAGACGATTTTTTGTATGGCAACATTTTTTATTTCCACGAGGAAAAACGTTACTTAACTATAACCAACGTCTTAAATTCTCTGTCTTCTTTCCGCAAATGTCATTACGTGTCAGCGAGAAGTTGACAAAATTTGTTAAGCATTGCTTAAATTTAAGTACATAACTTTTTTTGTAATGATATTATAATATGTGTCGATGTGATAGTGTGTCACAACACACACTGAGCATGTATACGACAGACTGACAGTTGACCGAGTGAGCGAAGCGAACATAGATTTTTGTATCAACTGGAAAAAAAAATTCGTCTGTCCGGATGTTTGCTGGCATTCGCGTAAAGGTTGTATTTATCAATAAATTCTAATGAAACTTGGTACTAAGATTTCTAAAAAAAACTTTAAATATGAGTAAAATCAGCCAACAGGTTATCGAGGTTGCATGTGAATTCTCAGTTAAAAAGAGAAGAAGTTTGCTACGAGGTCAATTATTGCCCGATCTAGGTAATATTTGGCAGGTTCAACTTCACTTGTATGAGGTCGTCTATCTACCTTGTGGCTGGTCTTCCTGCGCCACACTTGCCGGTGCGTGGTCGTCTTTTTTAATCCATGCGGTAGGCCTATGGTGGATTTCATGTGGCTGAAATGATGATGATGATAATAATATACCAGGTTGCATACTTACCATTTTTTCTATGTCTGGTGGTTTTCTTATGACTGAGATAATAATGATGAGGATATTATACCACGGCATAATTATAATTTTTTTAAACATAGAAATTAAAGTAAAAATAACCTATATTCCACCAGCACTTGGGCCAAATATTCATTACCGAGTTACATTACAACATGATGTAACAAAAACATTATTTGTTTATCTATTTTGTGTATGATTTTTATTCTCTGTGTATGTTTCTTCTTACAATAAATTTCTATGTCTATGTCTATGATGGCAAGTCGGGTGCCACAAAATAAACCAATCACGCTGTCTCGCATGTTTCCAACATAAATCTGGTTATGTGTTCCGTACGACTTGTAAGAGTTTATTTATGGTCAAAACGCGTTATACTAAAGGGAATTAGGAAATTTTCAGATCAGAAAAAAACATGTTTTATCTTTGACTTCTAGCCGTAGCCGTGACACAGAAAATGTAATTGGCGAAGATACGGCAGACGATGGAGATGCGTGTGAATGGTATAATTTGTTAATATTTCGCAGCATTGCATAGTAGTTATTTACTTATGATACAAGTGTACGAAAAGTTGTTTTTAACAATGAGTAGCCATATGTAACTCAATGTCATCTCGGGTTTAATTACCATCGTGACGAGTTTGTGAAATTCAGTTTTACTATTAGTCATTAAAATAAATGGCGCGGTACCGCCAAAGTCTAGAAAAGAGCGAGCGCGGTGAGCGTCAAGATTTGTGGGAGGCGGAGAGTGTCTGTTCTGTATGTAATACTATTAATTTCTTCTGTACTATAGGTAAGAATACAGCTATAGCTCGTAGTGCCGTTCAACCATTTCATAGGCTAGCTATGAATGCGTAGATCATTAATCTTAGTAATAAATATCTGCTCCCCTTGCACTCCGCAGGCGGCGGTGTTATGATCCCGCTTGATGGCCGGCGTGCGGGGAGCACTTAATAAAATGCGTTTTTCCAATTTATTTTTATTTTTCGCTCTTATGAGATGTATACAAGGGCGGTAAAGTGTCACTCCCGTTCGGGGAAGTCGTTTATAGTGGAGGTGTTTACAAAATTGGTCGAACGGCGCAGAATAATACTGATTTACGTTCGATTTTACTTAGTTATTTCGAATAAACAGTCGTAAAAACATTTTTTTGTCACGAACTTTAATTAATTCAATGCAAAGTGCTCATGATAACTAAATAAACTATCAAAACTTCGGCATCGTATGTATTTTGTTAAAAAAATATTTATATGATAAAAGGCAAATAAACTACTCCGATGTATTTATTAGAAACCGTCTGGCAGTTTAAAAAAAGTAAAGCTTAAAATTTGTAAAAATATGTTTAAATTACATTATCAAATCTAAATTAGGTACAAATTGATATTAAACTATTTTTTACATAATACATAATTGACCTAGGTCATAAATTTACGTAAAATATTCGCGATAAAACCGTTAAAATTGTTTAATTTCAATGAGTAGTAGTCGCAAAAACATTAGATACAAATTGAAAACACTTTATGTATATAATCAGAATACTAAACCTTTGTTTATTATTACCTCTATTCCCAGCAAATTCTAAGAGTTTTATTTTTACATCAGCAATTTCAAGACTTTCTCCAAGTTTATGCCCGGGCTAAGTTATAATTAAAATGTGTTTTACGACTTAATATGCTGCTACACTCGTAAAAACCTGAGATTTTCTAGCTCTTAAAATGGCAACTTTAATTATTTTAGAAATGATTTTATAACTGTCGTAAGTGTTTTTTATTAATGTCAAACTTGACTGACTTTTAAAATAGCTTTGATTGAATAAGCTCTGCGGCTTACTTAGCGGAACAACAGAATTGGCATAAATATGTAAATCTCGGTAGAGGTAAGGATTATTTGAGCCGTTTGGTGTCGACAATTTTGGTCCTTGAGGCCGGGAGCGCATCTAATAGGAAATATGCATGAATGTAATTTCATAGGAATAATAGTTTTAATTGATATACATATTAAAATAAAATACATTTAGTCTTATACTAAAAAAAAAAAACGATCGATCAATAATCTTCCTAGATATAAACATTTGAAGTTGTAGGAGAGCGATGCTCTTTCCCTCTCTCGCGAAACAACAGTTTGTATGGAATTTATACGGCGAACTTGAACTTTGACGTCATCATTCGCTATCGTGTGCTCTCTGTCTAACATGAAATTAAAATGCTTGTAACTTTATTATTTTTGCAGGTATTTCAATTTTGTTTTTGTGGAATGGATTTATTTGTGGTTATCTTTATGACCAAATAAAATAAATCATGCATATTGCCGATTTACAAAATAATAACTTAGCGTCTAATGTACGCATGGGTGATATGCTGGCATTTATTTGGACTAAAGCATAGGTAACCTGCTGATGTTCCTAACATGCTGGGTACTTTTCCAACAGACAGCAGGTTTGAGCATTTGGATTATACTTATTCCTTCATCAGTCTGGGGTAATTAAAATAAAATTTAAATAAAATTACTTTTAAGTGTAGTCGTTTAGGTAAATAAGCAGCTAATGTAGTTTGTATACAGTTTTGTTGTAGGTAGTTAATTTAATAATACCGCTATTTACAATGACATTGCTATCTACTATATATTAATCGCTAAAGATGTAGTATAACAATGAATGGCATTTGATTTATAAGGAGCAAGGACTGGGGACGTTCGGTCGGGGAGCCACGCGGGGGATTTTTTAATAGTAATAATGTAGTAATTTTATATTTCTAGCTTAAGTTAATTAATTATCTACCTATACTGTATATACTTATTCCTTTTTGTTAATTTTAATGTGTATCCAGTTACTTTTCTAGAATAGTTTGTTATGAGAACCAAAAATGATCATTAACTTTAACGAATAATAAATCATTTTAAGGAGCAAGTGTATTCAGCATTATGGAAAACTTGCTATAAAAATAAACTTAAAATTACAGTTCGTCGGCTAATAATGAAAATAAAATGCATAATGATAATTTACTATTTTTTTTAATTCGGAATTTACAGTTAAGATTATCTATAACGGTGATCACGATAGCTCCACAAAGTCATCATCACCATCGTCATTTTAGCCGCAAGAAGTCTACTGCTGAACGTAGCTTTCCCTGTGAATTTCCAAAAAGAACGGTTGGATGCAGCTTGTATCCAGCGTATTCCTGCCACTTGGAAAAGTTCTTCTGTCCACCTTGTGGCTGGTCTTCTTACGCTGCGCTTGCCGGTACGTGGTCTCCAGACGAAAACTATTCGACCCCATCGGCCATCAGTTTTACGTGGTATGCACAAAGTAGTTATTCTTTAGTATAAATGTACTTAATAGACTCATTATAAAATGATTTTTTTGCAAAACTTGAAATGGCTCTTTAGCTTTTTGTAAAAATATATTTACTGTATATTCTGCGTTATTTCTTCATTTTGACTAAACAACTGTAAAATTAACGAGACAAAACTATCTCTTCTTATATTTACATGCGTTTGTCACAAAAATCGCTTCACAAAACAAAACAAATACATGCATTATTTATTATAAACGGAGGGAATCCTTTGATTTCTAATATTTTGGCTGTTCCCGAGCAAAGGTCGCATTCACTCGAACAATCTTACAAAAAGGTCTTCAGAAGACGCGTGGGATAACCTAATCCAAAGCATATCTCGTTACAAAAATATGGTCCTACCGTCTTTAGCCCAAGGGCAGGAATCACAGCTGCCTCGTAAACTTACCACACAGTGTAAAGAGATAGTAGATATTTATACTTACTCAATCTTACACAATTGCTAATATGCAAAAAATAATGCTAATCTCTATAGTGACACAGAATACTTGATATTACATTTACAGTCGACATCGTTACATGGTTGATATTCCGAAAACACGTACGAAACGCTTTGACTCCACTTTCATTGTGCGTACCGCCAAAATGTGGAATGCGCTTCCTGAATGGGTCTTTCCGAATAGATATAATCTAAGTGTCTTGAAATCGCGAGTGAATAGGTTTCTTCTAAGCAAGCGCGCTCCATCGTAGACCGTAACTGTCGCTTAACACCAGGTGAGTTGACGGTCAAGCGCAAGTCTATCAATAAAAAAAAAGTAGACTCACTTTGCCAACACATTCTCAACATTTTATGTAAAAAATATCTATTTTTAAAAATCTTCTGGGATTCTGGTCGACGCGATATGTGACCATAATGCTAGTCATTGTCCAGAAAGTCCGCTAGAAGGATTGTTTTTTAAAGTGGGAAACAGTACTATACAAGTATACCAGTCATACTTGCACATTACTGTTTGGCGCTTTAATAACAGTCGAAAGCGCAGTAAATGCCATACAGAATTTTAGACAGACTCATACATGCTAATCCGTAACGTTTTTTTAATATTTATATTCATATTCATATTCATTTATTTCTTGCAAACAGGTGAAACAGTAAATTGTGATCTTAAAATATTAATTATCAAGGCCCTCTGTTTTCGCTAACATAGCATGCAAGTATTTTCATCATTAGTCTTTTATATCTACACGTAATTTCTATTGCAGCACCATCACAAGTGGACACACATAAAACTAGATACAAAAAAGAATACAAAATAATAAAAAAAAAATTGTGTATAGTTCGTGTAGCATGACTTAATCTACTCCATTCTTTGTTTCACTGTGGTATAAGGAATCAAATCAGGGAGGTCATAAATGCGAGAATGAGGTGAGCTGTAAAACACAAATATTCCCATGCGACGAGAAGTTTCCTAAGAATTTGTTGGAGGATCGGATAATATGGCTATTTATGAGTTCGGCTCGCGGCTGATTTTTCATATGGCGCCTTCTCCTTCCCCCATCTTGGCGAGGCTTGGGATGACGCACATTCTTATTGCGCAAGTTAGATATGTAATGGCGTAAGAATCAAAATCAGCGGAACTTATGTGATACATAACTTAGTTTTTATTTTGTGGATGTTAGAGCTTGCCAAGTATTGGACTAGCTACCGGTTTTTTAGGTTATCTGTGTTTTTTACGGATTGACGGGTCTTTCTTACTTTTATCGGCTGGTTCTTAACCATAATAGAAAATTGCAGAAGTTACTGAGGACCTAAGTTACTGCCTTTCTCGGGCCATAAAATTAACGTTTGGAGATACCTCTCTCGTATAGAGTGAGAAATATTTCTATAGCGTGTCGTAACATAATATGTATAGTATCGCTGCAGCTGGGTGCTAACTAGAGAGCCGTAACTATATGGACTTTACCGAAAAACGTTACTTAACTTTAACCATCATCTTAAATTCTCTGTCTTCTTTCCGCAAGTGTCACTCAGCGAGGAGTTGACAAAATTTGTTAAGCAATGCTTAAAGTTAAGTAACATTTTTCGGTAAAGCCGAAAGAGTGCAAGTGCAAATGGACATAGACCTCACATCGGCTATAGCTTTACATATCTCGAGCGATTTTCTTTTTTATTATTTTATGTAATTATCATTTCAAACAACATGCAAATATAATGAAGATCAGATTAACGGTTTCTTTGAGATTATTAACTTGGTAAAAAAAAAATAACACGACAAAATCTCATGACATCATTTGATTATGATTGCAAATACAAAAACGAAAATAATATACAGTAGAAAAAAAAATATACAGTCGAATTGAGAACCTCCTTTTTTGGAAGTCGGTTAAAAATGTATGTCCCATGTTATCAAATTATTAAACAATTTTGAGAGGAGCAGGCTGACATATGAAATATTAAACTTTAAAACTTTTTCCAACAATTGTTATAGCAATCCTCAAGAGATAAAGCGCGATAAGAATGGAATATTGAAACGGCACGAGAACTTGGAACGGTTCTAAAATGTATCAGAAATCTTTGGAAATTCTGTTTGATCTCGTGTTATTATTTATTCAACTCGGTGTTCCGGATAGGCGGCGAAGGATTTAAACCTTTGCTTTGGCGACGTTTTCTAGGTTCATTAAATTTAGTAAACTAACCTGATTTATTTTATTTGGTCTGATTTTGTGCCACGAATTTTATGGTTCATTTATCCTTAGTTCACTTCTTGACTTTAACATAAATCATTTTAATAATAATAATGAGGCGGTCGTCCTAGACACGGCACGAATTGTTCTGAGTTGAGGTTTCTGAGTCTGTAGCCCTACCGCCAGCAGCTTAGGCCCTGCCCCGCTGTCGGCGGCATTCTAGGTTTAAGTTTTTATAATGTTTTTATTGTTTTTTATATAAATATTGTAAAAACTTAGGCTTAAGATTAATAAATAAATATCTGAATAATAATTTATTTATTTATTTTAAAGCTTAATATTTTTCAAACGAACCCCTGAATTGAAAAATAAAATGGTTTACTCACTCTCAAAAATACTGAACACTCACAAATCTCGCAACATTATTGAATTACATATCCAACAATATCTTACACCATGGAATAGATGAAAAAAAATCTTCCCCACTTTACGTGTGTACACTAAAACTTTCTGATTTTTAGAGTTCCGTACCCAAAGGGTAAAAACGGGACCCTGTTACTTAGACTCCGCTGTCTGTCCATCTGTCTGTCTGTCCATCTGTCCGTCTGTCACCAGGCTGTATCTCATCAACCGTGATAGTTAGAGAGTTGTTTTTTAAGATTAGATTCGAGATAACGCTTCTTTATGACTAAGCCAATTCAAATTGTTACTCGAAGCTTTGAATGTAGTTTTGACAAAAGAAAACAGAATTTTCAAATTAATATACTTTGCT
Organism: Lycia hirtaria; assembly: GCA_947563715.1. Taxonomy (NCBI): domain Eukaryota; kingdom Metazoa; phylum Arthropoda; class Insecta; order Lepidoptera; family Geometridae; genus Lycia; species Lycia hirtaria. The sequence continues at coordinate 11,117,959 of OX387384.1, forward strand.
ATTAAAGGTGCGACATGACGCTAGTTAATATTTTATTTCAAGTTAAACACAACAAGGTACTTACCCGCATACCCAGCGCACCTGAACCGCAGGCTCTAACAAACACAAAATGTACAAAAATCCACAAACGGGCATACGGGCTGTTATTTGCGGACGTCATCCGCCACGGATGTCGGTAATGGCCGAAAATGAGGAAAATTGGACTATACATTACAAGAGGTGGCGAATTTAGTTTGTGCCCGATGTTAGGAACACTTATCTTATAAATTTTCAAGACCGAATGTGTGTATTTTTAGGTTTCCGTACCTTAAAAGGAAAAAAATCCTTAAATTGTCGCATATATAACGATCAATTACAATAGATACATGACTTAGCAACATGAATAGAAAACTGTCTGAAATTTGAATTTCCCGCCGCATGCGTATCATTTGGCTCTTATTGGTTCATTTCGTTGTCTGTCAGTCTATGAGAAAAACAAGTTTACTAAAATTGGAGTTTATACTTCTTCAAAAAAAAATATGGAGGCCAGTATTAAAATAATTGGTAACTTGACGCAAGATAATACTTCAGTATTATGAAATAGTATTAATAAACAAAACGTTTTCCAGGAAACGTTTTTGTTTTAGATAAACTTTTATAATATTGTGTGGTAAAATATGCATTGAGCCGAACATTTGCATTTTTACACTAAAAGCAAATACAACATAAATAAAAAAAAATATAAATATAAATATGCAAATTTCCGGCAGCCTAGTGGTGAGACCGTCTGACTTGCGATCCGCAGGTCCTGGGTTCGAATCCCACGGCACGCACCTCTGTCTTTTCGATTGCGTATTGTTGATTGCCGCCAACTTCAAACGGTGAAGGAAAACATCATGAGGAAACCTACATGTCTGAGAGTTCTCAATGATCTTAAAGATGTGTAAAGTCTGCCACGCTGGCTAAGTGTGGGCATAGTCTGCCACGCTGGCCAAGTGCGGGTTCACTTGGACAGCGTGGCAGACTATGGCCTAACCCTTTTCACAATGAGAAGATGGCCCGTTCCCAGCAGTGGGACAGTTTGTACAATCAAGGCTGATAAAAAAAAAAAAAAAAAAAAGCAAATGCAATAAAAGTTGCGTCGAGATTTATGTATTTTTAAATCATGTTAAACTATAAACCTTTTATCTTACATCTCAGTCCTCAAAAGCCCAACGCATACAAAACGGATACACAATGTTGAACACAAACGAATGCACAATGTTGTTGTTGTTATTACTACGTAGATTATCATGAAAAAACCTTCTTTCTCTATCACCCGTTAGGTAAACATCCGCATTGCATAACATGCGTTTCCGGCAATATTCCCGCGTCGATGTAATTATGACCGAGCTACAATTAGTGGGCTTCCAATGAATTATGTTGGAGTTAATATGGCCATGGGTGTAATATGGGTGTGTTGTATAATATGAGCATTAGCAAGCAAACTTTTGTGGTTGCTCGCTTTTTTTTATTTTTTTATTTGGTATCAAAACTAGTTTGATCTAGCAATATTTATTACTAAATAAAATCGTTTTATTCTTTTGGATGTAGCACGGCCATATACCGGCAAGCGCAGCGTAGGAAGACCAGTCACGAGATGGACAGATGATCTCATACAAGTGGCGGGAAGACGCTGGATGCAAACCGCTTCCAGTCGGTCTTTTTGGAAATCCATGCCATCCAGTAGTGGACTTCCTATGGCTGAGATGATGATGTAGTGGCACTGCAACAAAATGGAGTTAAACGGTGTCAAAAGCACTTCTTTTTGTGTCAGAGTTTAAAATGATGCTCATGTTTGCTCCAAACTTTCAAATATTTATTGTTTTTATGTCTATTTATATGCAGTATAGAAAGCTTGATTTTAGATTTTCGGTTATTAGCTTCATCATCATCATCATCTCAGCCATAAAAAGTCCACTGCTGGACATAGGCCTCCCCTATGGATTTCCAAAAAGACCGATTGGAAGTGGCTTGCATCCAGCGTCTTCCTGCCACTTGTATGAGGTCATCTGCCCATCTCGTGGCTGGTCTTCCTACGCTGCGCTTGCCAGTGCGTGGTCTCCACTCGAGAACCTTTCGGCCCCATCGGCCATCAGTTCTACGTGCTATGTGGCCTGCCCACTGCCACTTCAACTTGCTAATCCTCTGTGCTATATCGGTGGTTATTAGCTTATAATAATATAATGTAGTTCAATGTAACCCACATGTCGTAAATAATTTAATGTGTACTTTTTATGAATGAATAAAAAGTATAATAAACATATAAACAATTAAAAAAGTCAGTGTGTCAAAGAGGTTCTTATTTAAAATAACTAGTTAATTTAACCACAGTTTAAAAAAAACTTTTTTTAAATCTTCTACTTCTATGTCTGAACATGCTTATTTCAAAATTATTTTGGTACGATACCCTGGCGTGTTTTATTTGTCCGATTTTTTGGTTAATTATTTTTGTAGAACGGCACATTTAATAGCTTTACTTTTGCATAATTACCCTAAAAACCTTAACAGTGACAAAAGAAAATGCAATCTGTACTTTCTATCCCAAAATTTAGTTCCTTTTTAATGTCTCTTAGAGCTACTTTAATACAGTAATAAAAGCTGTACTGCTAACCGAAATGAAGCAGCATAACATTGCCATAAACTGCTCCTTGAATTCGTAAGGGTTAGAATACCATTAAGAAAAATATTTAAATACAATTGTAGGTGCTGCAATTCAAGAGTGCGCTAGGGCTTATACATATATTTAGTCGTGTAGCATTTAGGTGCAATCAGGTATCAAAAGTCAATTATCATACGTATGCCGAACGTATAAACAACAGACCTTAAATTTTAATACGAAAACAAAGATCATAAATAAAACCGGCCAAGTGCGAGTCGGACTCGCGCACGAAGGGTTCCGTACCATTATCTATAAAAACGGCAAAAAAACACGTTTGTTGTTCCCATACAACAAACGTGTTTTTTTAAACCTTGCCCTTAAATATTAATTTTATTTTAATTTAATTATTTATTTTTAAAGTGAATAATATAACTCGATATTCAGTTAATATTTCAAGCGTCTACCTGTTGCCGTTATCAATATCGAGCAAAAACGAGCAAAAAAATCACGTTTGTTGTATGGGAGCCCCCTTAAATATTTATTATATTCTGTTTTATAGTATTTGTTGTTATAGCGGCAACAGAAATACATCATCTATGAAAATTTCAACTGTCTAACTACCACAGTTCTTGAGATACAGCCTGGTGACAGACGGACGGACGGACGGACGGACGGACGGACGGATGGATGGACGGACGGACGGACAGATAGCGGAGTAATAGGGTCCCGTTTTTACTCTTTGGGTATGGAACCCTAAAAAAAGGCTTTTTTGTAGGTAAAATAATACTAACAACGTATAAAAATAAATTTAAAAAATGTGTTTGGGCCCCCACACACAAGTCGTTATACCTAATACCTAACCGTCCGTTATCAGGAGTGTAACGGCGGCACACCACCAATCATAGCGAGGCAAAGCTAACGATTTCCGATATCACAACGGCCGTTAACGGCAACGGGCGCCGCCACAGACGCACGAAAAATAGACAACGAATAATGGAGTTACTTATTGCAAAGTTAAGCAATGTTTTTTTTAAAGAGGAAATCTGGGCTTGGCTGGTAAATTTGTTATGATAATTTTACCATCGTAAACATATTAAGATATATTTGTTTGATTGTTATGTTCTTCATTTAGTTGATTTTTCTGGTGTTATTGGCGTGATTTAAAACACATGACCAAAAATAAAGTAGGTACATGCGAGCAAAAATAACGGGTTCACACTGTCATTGTTGATTTTTCACTTATTTATAATATTTATATAGCATTTATTGCAGTGTTGGTAGCTGTAGGTAATTTATCAAGCTGTAATCTGAACCCGTAAGATATTCTTTTGTTCGTGAGCAAGACCTATTGCTTGTAGAGCCAGCAGCAATTTTTTATATACAGCTGTTAATAAGACTTTACTAGTTTATCATATTTAGTCATAACAGTACTTTGTCTAACACTTCCAAAAATAGTATAAACTAGAAGTTTTAAGTAGATTTAGATATGAATAGAATTTTCTGCTCCCTTATTTTTGAGATCTATGATATTCTCCAAAAACGCAGGAACTAGAATTACTACTGTATTTTGGAAGCTTAAGTGAACGTACCGTGGCTTTGGCCCCACATTCTCGAAACTAGCAACGTATTGGTACGTAGTAGCAACGTAGCAATACATTAGGTAAAACAAATAAATATGTTTGAGTTTAAAAAAAATATAGCAAAATACCCGTCTGCATAAGAGTTAGGTATGATATTCTGTTGAGTGTACATTTACACAGAAAGTAAATGCTAATCTGATAAAATGAGAATTCTTTAGAATACTTTTGTAAAACAGTTATTTAAAACGAAAAAGTTCTTTGAAGTTTACGAAAACAAAAGCATTTTAATAAATTGCTTTTTGAAATAGTATTATATAATATAATATAAAATTTTCCGAGAGTTTTTTAATACATTATAGATCTACGATTGACCACCAACTCGCCTGATGTTAAGCGACTGTGTGGCCGAGGATGGAGCTCGTCGATCTAGAAGATATCTTTTCACTAGCCTTGAAAATTCCAAGATTGTAGGTCTCAGGAAACAGAGATGGCGGCAACGAATTCCATTCTTGTGCAGTACGCAACAGGAATGTGGATCGATATCGCTGAGTACGGATTTTTGGCATTTCTACGAGAAATGGGTGGTAATTCGCCGACTTTCTGTTAGTCCTGTAGTGAAATGGGGAGGGTGGAATTAGGTCGTGAAGCTCTTGCGCACATTCCCCGAAATGAATCCTGTAGAAAATAGACAGTCATGCTACTTTACGGCGGTGCTCGAGACTAAGTAGCTTCTTGGCAGCTAGTTTATCGTCACCGATTAACATCACAGCTCGCCGGTCCACTGATTCTAAAGCTTTAAGAGTTGTATTATTGTTATTACAAAATATTAACTTGAGACCCTTGGGACATAAAAACGACAGCACACACATTAAAATCGGGTTACCATTTCGGCTGCAGTGGTTGTATAGAAACATACATACATACCTACATGCACTCGAACATCTTCCTTGCGCAATCGGGTAAAAAATAGATTATCATTTTTAGGGATTGAGAATGTACATAATAATTATACTATAATTACTATAATATAGCTGTAGGTATGTTTGTGTGTATGTTTCTATATATTACCTAATATATAAAAACATACACACAAACATACACTTGAAAACATAACCTTCCGTCTTGTGCAGTCGGCTAAAAAACTTATGCCCAAAAACTGATAGTCTGAAAAAACTGAAGTTTGAGCGCAAGCCTATTTTGAATTTTAAAAAATCAGAACGAAAAATTACCCAGTCTCCTTTCAAGTCTGTGGTTGTCACCGAATGCGAGATACGGCAACGACAGGTATCAAGCTATCGGCCTCCTAATGAATTTCCTCTTTTCATTTGGTGTCCGGCTTATTCTAGCTTTTGCATCTTTTGCGAGGATATTTTCCCATTCAAAACATTTTTTTCAGTATTATCGCCGTGTTTTTTTTATATCGTTTAGGGACGCTTTTATCTCACAGTCTCCTTTTTTCACAGGTAAGTAATGGCCGGGGAGGGAGATATGCCAAACATGAAAGGCGTGGATTTGGTGCGGTAGATAAGGTATGTAGTCTGTACCTAATCCTGTGGTTTGATACATTTTATCTACGTGTGATTTAAGGGGATTGTAAATCAAATGTTTGTATTTTTATGTAGATTATACGTACATAAAAATAGACAGGCTAGACGTTTGGCATCAAGACTTGATGTTGAGTGAAGTGTTACTATTTTCTAGCGCATTTTTTTATCAGCCCTGTTTGTACAAACTGTCCCACTACTGGGCGCGAACAATCTTCTCATTGTGAGAAGGCTAAGTCTTGCATTTTATTGTTATAATAATATAAATCTAATTTCCAGTTTAAAGTACGAAATCAAAAATCTTACAAAAACTGCTCAAAACATTATTAAAACAGTATTGTTCAGAACCCTTATACATTGTTGGTTGAGTTGAGACTTAATGAAAGGCAATAAAAGGGTTTGATTGCATCCTCGACTAGAGTTCGAGCGGTTATACCACAGTCCTGAGTCGGCAATAAAACAGGCTTATGTCTCACCTCAGGGGGCTGGTAAAAGAAATTTGTTTAATGGTCATGCTGGGATTAAATCATGCTGATAGGAAGTAGGTTTTATTACCTACTTACTATTTTACAGGTGGATAAATTTTATCTAGCGTAGTAAGCAATGTAGGTAGGTACAAAAACTCAAAATACCAATATGACAAGACCGCGCCAGAACACGCTTAATTCCATAAACCCAAAATGATAAAATAAAATATTTGTTATTTTGCGACATTATCTACAGAGACTTTTGCAGAAGTTCAACATCATCATCATCTCAGCCACAAATATACACTGCTGTATGATCATGGCCTACTTTCCTCCTATAACTCCACCATAAATTTCCAAAAAGATTTGATAGAAGTGGCTTGCATCCAGCATCTTCCTACCACTTGTAAGATGTCATCTCCTGATATTTTGCCTCAACTTCTGACACTGCATTTGCCATCTGGGGGTTACCACAATTTTAATAGCAATTTTATTGCAATATTACTTTGACCTTTGTCTTGCTCTCTCTGCTGTAGTAAGAGCAAGACAAAATACAAAGTAATATTGAAATAAGACTGCTTGAACGTGGTACGGGAGTAATTCTACGTGCTATTTGCCCTGCCTACTTCCACTTCAACTTGCTAATCCATATCCAATCTTTGTATACCCCGTTTACTACTATTTTTTCAGTCACTCCCACCAAGTAATAGTATGTGTGTCTGTATGTTACTGTGTGCCATTTACATACAATTACAAATACGTTAATTACATAAGATACAAAAAGTTAACTAACGGAATAATTCTTGGCATTTCTATAACATTTTTTAAGATTAATTCCTCAACAGGTAAATCAGATTTGGGTCATGACCCCGTTTTCGTCTATAAACAAAGAAACAATCAGTTAACTTCCCTTTATTAAATATGTTTCAAGGAAAATATCACGTTTATTTTACCTGATATTTTGTTTCATAAAAATGAACTACCGAAACAGAGAAAACGATAAAATTATTATTTGATTTACCTGAATCTGATACATTGATTCATTTAAATGAAATATCATTAAAGAAAGGCACACTATAGGCACTTAAAAACTATGTAGCAACCTCTGAAGTGCGTCTTTAGAATTTTATTGGTCTGGGGTATTCGGTTTGCTTTTTGTGTAGTAATTTAGTTAGTTAAGTGGATTTTTTTAACACAAATAACGAACACCTTTCAAATTTTGATTTACTTACTTTTTACTTTTTTAACCCCCGACGCAAAAACGACGGGGTGTTATAAGTTTGACGTGTCTCTGTGTGTGTGTGTGTGTGTGTGTGTGTCTGCTGTGGCATCGTAGCTCCCGAACGGATGAACTGACTTTGATTTAGTTTTTTTTTCTTGTTTAAAAGGTAAATTAGTCGGGAGTATTCTTAGCTATGTTTCATCCAAATGGGTTCAGCCGTTTTTTTTTGTCGGGGGTTTTTGAGTTTTCTAAACTTATACTTGTTAGATATTCATTTTAGCTTGATACACCTACGAATTTATAAATAAGGTTTGACAGACAGACAGTAAGATAAACAGATAAACAACAAAGTGATCCTATAAGCCTTTCCTTTTGTTTCCTTTAGAGCTACGGAACCCTAAAAATTAGTCATCGAAGTCGCTTCACAATCGACAAGCTGTTGAAATTCACACAAAAGAAAACTAGTTGAATCGACTTCTTTATTGAAATGGATTAAAATATAATATAATCACATATACAAATAAGTTTTTCAATAATAATTTCTCCATTCTTGATTGCTAAGTTACTTCTCTTTTATTTTCGCATAGGCAAAATATAAATTTTCCACACCTAAAATCCCCCAATGTTCCAAAGCTCGCATACGTTATGATGGTTGTCTGTTTGATTTTCCGCTATTCTGACCATGACTATTGATTTCCGACAGCGAAGCTTTTTCCCGGTTTAATCGTGGCTCGAGATTTGTGGTTGAGAAAGGGGACACTTGGTAAGTATGCTTATATTTTGTAACGAAGTGCTTAAGTTATGGTTGCTTTTAGTTTAAGCTGGGATGGCCAAGTCGTAACTTTGTCTCGTAATATGCTGCTACTATAGGATTATGTGTTACACAGAGGATACTGTGTTCGCACTTCGGAAGACTTTAAACTTGGAATCGTTTAATGTCAATAGTAAACTCCAACATAAAATATATATGTATATATATATATAGAACGCTATGTTTAAAAAAATCAAGTACTCAATAAGACGAAAAAAACATAACCCAAACGAGAATACCATTTGCCATTTAAGAGTTCCTATGACTATTTTTGGGTTCTATTTAGTACGGTTCAAAAGATACAGTCATTTTGGGGTAAGCTGATCGTCTTCGAGACAGATAGATAGCGACTGCCTTACCGAAAAACGTTACTTAACTTTAAGCAATGCTTAACATATTTTGTCAACTTCTGTCTGACACGTAATGACACTTGAGGAAAGAAGACAAAGAACTTAAGACGTTGGTTAAAGTTAAGTAACGTGTTTCGTTAAGGCCTCGAATGTGCTCAGTAAGAGGCTCGCGCATCTTTGGATGCGGCCTCCTGAAATTACACCACATCTAATAAGACCACTTAAAGTTCTTCTAATATAATTGAAATATTTTAACCTCTTACCTGTATACGTACAAATGCTGCGTTTAAAAATTCTTGTAATAATCTCAGTCCAAAAATAGCAACAGTCTAAGATCGTAAAACCTTCATCTTAATTCAAAGCTGGGCACGCAGTACCTAATCAAAGTAATCGAGCGCCACCCTTTGTGCCAAGTTCCGGCCGTTTCGCCGATGGATTCGTCATTCTAAATCGAGAATGGTTTTTATCTCTCAAGAATACGAGATGAAGAATGGTATGGAGGTATCCGTTTTACGAAAAATTTTCGTTGTAATTTAGATATTCTTTATCTGGGATATTGTAACTTTTGTGGTTTTCGGACTAAGTTTATTTTGTTTCTACTTATGATTGTAATACACAATATTTAGTGAAATATTTCTAATTAATTTAGTTGTTATTCTCAAACTCACAAGAAGTAAGTAAATTGAAACTATCAATGAAATGAAATGGAATACTATTATTTTTGAATAAAAATTTAGGTAAACCTTAAACAAGTTAGAAATCAGATTATTTTACCACGATTTTATATATTATCTTTACTTAATATTATAAAAGCGAAAGTAACTTTGTCTGTCTCTCTGTTTGTATGTTACCTATTCACGGCTAAACAGCTGAACCAATTATTATGAAATTTCCCACACAGACTTTTTAGGACCTTGAGAAAAACGTGGGCTATATTTTGTCATCACTATGACGGTGAAAGATACAGGGCAAACTACAAGCTAAGTATAATTTTAAGTACTAGTTAAGGTACAAGTTAAAGTACAAGTTAAGGTACAAGTTAAGTATAATTTTGCGGGTTATTTCTTTAATAGAGGGTTTTTGTCAGAAGCTGTATTTACTATTAAAATTTAAAATTTTGACATATAGTTATTTATTGCCGGTATCTTTCCCTCTCTTAATGCATTGAAAAATATCATGGTTATTTGCATTACAAACGAAAAAATCGTGGTTTGCCACAAAAGATATATAACAATTTCAGGACAGTATTATATGTATATATTTTACTATGGAAATTAACGTGGTTTTCACACATTTTTAAATAAAAACTATACGGGTCACTCACGTCTGTTTTGAGCCGAAATATCCGACTATAGTTTCAACCGCATTCGGCGGTCTTTTTCAAAGGAGCAGCACACACGTCACTCTCACGTGACGTGAACAGACGTGAGTGACCCGTAGTTTTTATTTAAAAATTATATGTATATATTTTTTGATAACTCATATTCATTATAGTTACGATTCAAAAGTAAAGCTTCCCAGTTCTGCTAAAAGCCTATCAATTAATAACCATAGCACGAGTTTATCCCCCAGTTTCCCTAGGATTACAATTGGCCGATATTTTATTGGAAATATAAACTCAAAATTCCGGCCAACAAACTTGTACAACAGGAGTTAATCCAGCAATTAGTCCTGAGAATCACCAAACTCTACACCCATTGAAATAACTTCACCGGCGAACTTTTAACACTTTCGCTGGCTATTAAAAATTCAATGGAACCTAAAAGGCATGCCGAAAACTCTGCACCTGAAGCCAATGTTCCTGAAAGGCTGTGACTGGAACTGACTAATTGGTGCCTCAGAAAAAAATCAGTTAAGTTCGAGCTTGGCTTGTACAGCGAGGCTTCTGTATCTCCACAAGAGGGGATATAATGTACCAACTATGTATTTATTACGAAATTACTAGATATTCTCCATCGAAAAATTACATCGAAATTTGAACTTTGGGTTTGAAAGACGAACTTGACTTTTTATTGTTTAATAATCTTTGACTGTAATTTTATGGTGTATGCAATAAAAATCTTATCTATCTATGTTTGTAGATAAAAATAATGCATTAATGTACATATTATTGTAACTGATACTTGATACAGTCCAGCAAAAAGTGTCTTGACAGACAGACACGTATACTTCATGAAGTAATCCTATGAGATTTCCGTTGTCCTTTTCGAGGTACGGAACTCTAAAACGCTGTTTTAGTGTCCTATTGGGTATTCTGTGGACGTACTTAGTGTTTTTAGTCAAATCCATGAACAAGTTTTTGGAGTTTATAAATACTCAAACAGCGAGATTTTTATTTTGTGAAAGTTTCCAGACAGTGTCGCTGCAAGCGTTTACAAGCGGAAATTGGATTTTCTAGGTTTATAGTTTCTTCAATTTCTTAATTTTCATGTAATTCAAATATACATAATATTACATAAAAAGTCTCTAGTAACGATTAGATTATTTGTATGTTGATTAACTTGCACTTTTCCACCAATTCAGATCCTTATCTGTTACTTACATATGACCTTTTGTAATTAAATACGTAGAGGCACATAAGGTTTCAAAATTGCATTTCAACATTAAAGTGTAATTTTTTAATTTTAATCTTAGCACATAAATAGAGTGCAGGTAGTGTATTTCACAATTTGGGTGCTTGCACCATAGCAGTGGCGACAACATAATTTTATTTGTATCTTTTTTTTTTATTTCTCTATTAGAAGGAATATAATAATAATTTAATACAATTTATACGTACTTAAATAAAATTAAACTAAAATAACCTAAACAAATTAAATAATAAATACAACTTAAATTTATAAAAGAGCTAAAAACGAACTAAAGACTCAGTCAAATAATCCGCCACTGACTGTTCCTGGTGCAAAGGTACCCATAATATTAGCGGCGTTACCGCGCTGAATGGCGATTGCCAGTCTTTGCACCATAAACATGCCAGAGCGGGAGTCACCTGTTATCAGATATACGGTGGCCCAACTCACCTATGAGCTGTTTGGCCTCACTACCCCAACAACCCACGGTCTCCACTGCGATTGGAATAAAAGTATACAGAGGTTACATCCCCGCATACTTCTGCCTCTTCTTGGCAGCGGCGTCATTCGCAGCTGCTGCCGGCGAGTGGACGGTGCGACCTACATGACTGGCGGCTACAGTGCTGACGCACGTGGCGTCCCAAACCAGACACTTGCCGTTCTTCCAGGGCACGAGGGTCAGCCCGTCTGGTCTCTTGCCGTCAGACCTACATAGACCCGGGGGCTCAAGTACGCAGGGGACGTTTGCCGACACAAAGAATTGTATCTTTAGAATATATGTATATATGTACTAAGCCTTAACGCGACTTGAGCGCGCAATTTACTTTAATCAACGCTTATCCATCAAAGAGCTAAAGGTCATGATTTTAATATTTATAGTCTGGTGTGCAATATATTCAGTATTTCAATACCGATATTTTCCTAGTTTTGTACGTGTAATAGTTTCTGGTTCTCTAGTTTTGTAATCTGTGGAAATAAGTCCTGCGTTCTATTCTAACTAAGCAGGGCGAGCCCCGCGGATAAAAATGATGGGCGGACGTTGAGAACACATGGAGGGAAAAATACTCGAGGACATGGAGGAGATCCTCAAGGGTCATTCGAAGTATATAACTCCGGAGCAGTAAGGTGGTCTTAGCTTCAGACTCCCAGTGATATTGTGAAGTGGATATAGATATAATTCGTTAAATAAAGTACATGCGATTTATTTGAAAGACAAACCAGGAACAATACTAATTTATAAAACACCCGTGTATTGTGTATTACAGCTCAGTTCCTCATTTTCTTCTGGCTTCATTAAACAACAAAATCTCAGTTTCCTTGTTTACCAATACACAAAAACAATGCGCGTCTCGCCGAAATAGAGTCGATCCGGACCGACATCAATCTTAGTCCGGGGCCGTTCACTCATCGCCCGAAAAAAAAATCAAAAAGCCAACGCAAAACCGACTGGAATACAGATGCCCTTTCAAGAACCCCGGCGAAAAGACTCCGCTATTATCGACCCTAGCAAATAGTGCACTGACGTCATAGTTTGAACAGCTATCCATCGTTGAACTTCCAAATATTGATTCTTCTTTTCTCGTGTTGATGTTGGATTCATGCGGTTTCGCATTTGCCGTTATCAATATACGAGTACATATATCAAGATTTTGATATGCATGATTAATGTTCAATAAATCTTAGTCACGATCAAGTAAAGTTCTAGTCATGACAGTAAAAAAAATATACAAAAATGAAGGAATATCAATAATGTCGGAATGAAATATAATAGCTTCTAGTAAAGTTTACCATTACATTAAATGTAATGGTATCTTCCACTATGTAATGGTAACTTTACTAGATTTTTTTATATTATTCATTATGACATTATTTTTATGACATTATTGATATTACTTAATATAACATGTATTCCACTTACGTTCGTAGAATACGCTTCGTCTTGTCGTTGAAATCGCGAGTGAATCTGTTTCACGTGCTCCATTGTGGATCGCAACTTCGCATCATGTGAGTTGGCAGTGGCAGTACAAAGACACTTAATAATACAGGTACACCGCAAATACATTTAACTAAATAGCACCTCTTACTACAACGGAATAAAGCGCATATCAGTTTGCACAGATGCTAAGTGCTTGCTCTTTATATTAACCTATAGACACAGAATGCACGTTCTATAAAGTAACTCTTATCTCATCTGGCGCGTGGAAAAGCACTGAAGTATCTGGTCAGATCGTATATTCTTGTATTCTTGATAGTTTCATTCAAAACTCCGTTTATAGTTGAAGCCAAAAATTAATAAAAATGTGCTAATGAGCACGTACAATTACCTTAATTACTTTATTTGTCATGCTCATGCACTCATGAGCATGATAAGTAAAAAATAAAGTAATTTTGATCGAATATGATCGAATGATATTTCATATGGGTAGACGATTTTGTTAAAGAAGAGAAATTGTTTCATTTTTTTTTTTACTTATCGTGTGTCGTGGCCAGCCTTAAAAGGCTCGCTAAAAGTTGTTTATTTAAACACGATTCGTATTCTATAAAAAAAAGTCTAGCGCAAGCCTTTCGAGTATAAAAAGACCTTCCACGTCCCCACATAACCTCCGGCTGTTATTGACCCTCACAAATAGTGCACTCACGTCATTTGAACATCTATCCACCGTTGAGTTTACAAATATTAGTGCGTTAAACCGAGACATTTTATTGCATGAAGGGTAAGTTACATTGAATGTTGCATTTATTGACCACTTACAGTCGAGTGGTTGTGGATTGAGAACGGCATTGTCAGCAGAGTGTGCGCCGAATATAAATTTGTTTACGTTGCAAATACTGCTCGACCGGAATTGGACTGCCCATGTGTAAGTTAAGTTGCACTTATGTTCCTACTGAGTTAAAGACAAACATCTTCGGCCACACCATCGCTTAACATCAGGCGAGTTGGTGGTCAATCGTAGATCAACCTTGCAAAAAAAAAAAAGATATACTTAGGTAGGTACTATAGTACATATCTTGTAGGTTTTTTATTCAAAAATAGGCTTGCGATTGACCGTCAACTCGCCTGGTGTTAAGTGACAGTTACAGTCTACGATGGAGCGCGCTTGCTTAGAAGAAACCCGTACTTTAGTATGCAAATTATGCGGGAACAGATAAGCATACAATTTATATAATTATAAATGTAGCCCGCCCTTTGTGCTATTCTATTATGTGTACCCATATTGTTTATTTTATTACCTTGTGTGGTGTCAATAAAGTGTTATTGATAAAAACCGTAGTCGCATCGGTAACGTCATCCTTGGCAAATGTGCAAGCATGATGCCAACATCAAGCAAAAAACGTCATCCTTGTTCACGCCCAGTTGTCACATTATCGTTCAAAATCATAAGACTCCCGGAAGAGCTTCCTTATCTCGGAAAGTTCTTTTATATGTAGGTCAAAACGCAATTTATATCATTTTTTGTGGGTGTCGTTTGCATTAATTTTGGAGGGCGGCATCTGCGAATAATGGCGTCTCCAACTTCGTATATTATTATCATTTTATTGAATTTATCAACCTGCAAAAAATTGCTTGTGAAAAATTGACACCTAAGTATTGGGGAAGTTGGGATCGGTTTTGGGTTTTGGTTAAGATAATTTTGGAGAAATACGCAAGCAAAATTTAGAATTTAGACATTGTTTTCTGGGCATAGTTTTCTTTTTAAGTCACCTAAGTGGCGATTTTAAACATTTAAAGCTACAAGTAATCGTTATAAATATCATAATAAATTTATTACAAGTATAAGTTAAAAAAACTCAAACACCCGCGACAAAAAAAACGGCTGAACTGATTTAGATGAAACACTCTAAGAAACAGCTTAGAACAGACGAGATAAAATCCTCTTTAAAAAAAACTAGATCAAAATCGGTATATTTGAGAGCTACGATGCTACAGACAGGCATACAGATACACACGTCAAACTTATAACACCCCTGTTTTTGAAAATAGCCCTCAGAGTAATGTAACCTAAACGGTGCTTCTATTAAAGTCTAAATCTGAAATGTTGGCTTTATCTGTGTATGCAAATAGCTGGCCGTCCATTATTCAAGGGTTAATGTCACAAAATTTATAAAACGTCATATCATTTTTGCCTGAAAATATAATGTGCGAAAAATAATAAAATTAGGTCTCTTTGTGTTCAGAAATTATTTTAGCTATTTTTAGGGTTCCGTACCCAAAGGGTAAAACGGTACCCTATTGTACCAAAACTCCGCTGTCTGTCCGTCTTTCACCAAGCTGTATCTCATGAACCGTGATAGCTAGATAGTTGAAATTTTCACAGATGATGTATTTCTATTGCCATTATAATAACAAATACTAAAAAATATAATAAAATAAATATTTAAGGGGGCTCCCATACAACACACGTGATTTTTTTGCTCGATATTGATAACAGCAACAGGTAGACGCTTGCAATATTCACAGAATATTGAGTTATATTATTCACTTTAAAAATAAATAATTAAATTAAAATAAAATTAATACTTAAGGACTCTCATACAACGGACATGATTTTTTTGCCGTTTTTTATAGATAATGGCACGGAACCCTTCGTGCGCGAGTCCGACTCGCACTTGGCCGTTTTTATTGTAATAACGTTTAGCGACGTGATCATTAAGCTCCTTAAGAGACGACGACAAGCGACGGTGTGGCTGAGAATGGAGCTCGTCGATCTAGCAAATATCTATTCAATCTAGCCTAGAAAATTCCCAGATTATAATAGCTCTCAGAAAACAGACATTGCGGAAAATAATTCTATTCCTGTTCAATTCTGTTTTCTGTAAAAAAAAGTTTTGGTACTAGTAAAAATGTACAATTATGTTATATTCGAATTTTTGGCCTTGTTGCTCAGTTGGCAGTATGTCTGCTTGTCGAGCTTGTAGGTCGTGGGTTCGATCCCACCCAGGACAAACATTTGTGTGATGAGCATGGATGTTTGTTCTGTGTCTGGATGTTTATATGTATCATATGTATATATTTACAAAAAAGTATATATTATGTATTCTACCAGCCATCTAGTTCCATAGTAAAAGCTTTCCTTAGTTTGGGCTAGATGGTGTTGTGTGAAATATCCACAAAAAAATAATTAAATATAGATACTTTTCGCCTTGTGGGATGAAAATGGGTGTTTTTTTAGCGAGAAAACACTTTCAAGCTGGCGAGGTGAGTAATGTATTAACATGTACCCAGGGAACTCGGTACGTTCAAGTTCTGTTCAAAGTATGCGAATGTTTTACACGCAACATGACTCATCAGAAGAATCGAACTTGTTGCGTTTAACTTAGCAGATGTCATTAACATTTTGAATACTTCATTATGCGAGACGTACATATTTGATGAGGATGCTTGTACAGATAGCAAAAATGTTAATTAATTTGTTAAAAAAAGCAATGAATATTATGATACATGTAATTAGCTAGATATGTACATAAGAAATTTTGTCTCCAAAATTACTTCTCTCTTTCAAGTTTTCCATGCAGTCGAGCAATGACAGTTGCTTGTATAATGTATAATAAAATAAATATATTTTCACACAACACCCTCTAGCCCCAAACAAAGCAAAGCTTGTACTATGGGAACCAGATGGCTGATAGAATACATATACACTTTTTTTTTTATAAATACGTACATATGATACATATAAATACCCAAAACAAACATCCATGCTCAGCAGAAATGTTTGCCCTGGGTGAGAATCGAACCCAAACCTAAAGCTCAGAAGGCAGATATACTACCACTAAGCCATGAAGCCTGTCGCTTGTGTACACAACAGCTTATTTCCGGGCTTTATATAAATAATACTGGTGTGCTGTTGTAATAAAAAAAAACAAGTAAAATTTATTTAACAACTTTAAATCAACTGCATGTACAATAAAATTTTATAAATCAAAATGTGTGTTTGAACGACGCTAGTATCTACGCTTCGAGGTTTAACCTATAATAGACACGGTTGAAACTCTCATTAAACAGTCTGTATCTCTCAAGTGTCTCAAGATACAGACTAATCTAATGACAGTTTATAAATTAAAATCTATCAATCTGTTTAGAGTACATTACATAGATGATTGTAATACAAATATTCAAAAAGCGTCCCTTTTTCAGAGGCACTGGAGTAAAATGTCGTCTTTTGTTTAAAATTGGCACTAACAATTCATAAAAATAAGTGTTATGTACAAGCCAAGATTATTTTATCTTTACTAAAGCTGCCAACTAAAGCACATCCACTTGTACTTTTCTGCTCAAATAAAAACTACCGTGGAATAAAATAATCGCGTCTGTGCCAAATTGTGCCATACGTTCCTTTTGTTTCCTCCTGTACACATTTTTGCTGGTTCTTACATAAATGCATATAGCAAAATGTTGCTTCCAACAAATATATTGTAAATTTAATATTCCACTGTGCATAGTACTGGCGCGCGATTGTCTGCAGATGCTATCTCTAAATTAAATAATAGATGGATTTTTATTTAGAAAACATGGCTGCTTGGACTTATATGAAATTTGAAATGTTGTTTTTGTTCTCATATTACGAAGTTACGTTTTTAAGTAACTTATTGCTAGGTTTTATTTGTTTTCACAGAAATCTATATTTGTCTGGCAATGATTTAATATTAAAAGAATCTTAATTAAACAGACGTCAGATAAACAAATTACCCTACTAATTTGTTTTTCTATTAATATAGAGAGTTATCTATATATCGAATGCAATACTAAAATATATATATTAAATGCACTATTTTGCTATCGCTACACAAACAGCGTCCGCAGTGACCGCGCGTTCTCGGAAGAGATCATTTCGCAAACGCAATTAAACTTTAACTTCATTAATGAAAATGACTTATTTTCTTTTGTAATAATGGCTGGCATATTGTTCTCTGCGAAGCCTGAGCTTTTGTCTAAAGAACAATAAAAGGCGTATTTCACTCTTCAGCCAATTGAAGGACCCGTCACAGTTTTTCTTTTAATTGGTACACGTCGCAAAATATTAAGTGCCTTAATAGATGCTATTAAGTTTTTATGGTCGTATCTAGTCAAACAGCCTTAGTTTTCAACCGACTTTTTTTTAATTCGAAAATAGGCTTGCGAGTGACCGTCAACTCACCTAATGTTAAGCGACAGTTACGGTCTACGATGGAGCGCGCTTGCCTAGAAGAACCTATTCACTCGCGATTTGAAGACACCTAGATTAAATCTAGTCGGAATTACCCATTCAGGAAGCAAAAAGGAAGAACTGTATAAAAAGTATAAATAGACGCTACTCAACATAATGACTGGTTTTAGTCTATGAACCTATAATTTTATTGGCTATTGCCTATAAAACTAATAATTATAGTTATCCTGTTCCTCTTGAGCTTCATTTTAGAAGAGAAGTTGCAGTGCGAGTGTGCGGGTTTTACTTTTTCAACCTATAACTAGTTCCATTAATTTTATAGCTTTTCACCGTGTTCCGGTAATCACTTGAGTCGGTAATTAGAATCGGGGTTAACTGCTTTAACTAGTTAATTCAGTTTAATGTTTAGTGGGCCGCATCCGACTTGATATAGTTTGGTTGGATTTTATGTGAATTTCGGAACATTGATAGGACTTCCTTACTCCATACTATAGTAGAGTAATTGATCAATTTAATCAAGAATTTCTCTAATAATTTACGTACAATATTTAATGAAGTTCCAAATATTAATAAACTTTTTTTTATTGGAATAATACGGCTTTCATATTAGCCATATAAAAGTTGTAAGCAAGTTTTAATATAAAGTATCTACAAACTCTTTTTTTTCTAACAATCGTTACGAGTCTGTTTGAAAAGAAAACTGTCGTGGTAAAATGGGAACTGACATCTCAATAGTATTGCTAGGCGAGCAAACTAATAAAATAAGGACAACAGCGCTCTTAATTTCACATGAGTTCTCTTTCCGAACAGACTCTGTCCTACCTTAGCGGATTCAATAATACATAGGTCTAAGTAAATTATATGTATTTTCATATGAAAATCCACATTGTAGGTACGTAATATATTCAAGCTCCTTTGATAGACACTTAAGAATAAATAAAGGTGTCATACGGCACCTTTTTTCTTTTTTATCCCTGTTAATATCTTCTAAATGGCGCCATATTCAATTGAGTGTGACGTGACAAAGCTTTTTATTAGCGAATAATTAAGACACTTAACGATACCACATTAGATTCAATTCCAAAAATCCGTACTCAGCGATATCGATCCACATTCTTCTTACGTACTGCACAAGAATGGAATTCTTTGCCACCATCTCTGTTTCCTGAGACCTACAATCTTGGAATTTTCAAGGCTAGAGTATATAAAATAGATATCTTCTAGATCGACGAGCTCCATCCTCGGCCACACCGTCACTTAACATCAGGCGAGTTGGTGGTCAATCGTAGATCTATATTGTATAAAAAAAAATATGAGTAGTTGTTTAGAAGTTATTCGGGATTAAATGAACTCATCCATAGATACAGGCTGAAATACTTACCCTGTCACTTCGCCTTACATACGTAATTATGATACTTTAAACATTCCTGAAATATCACGAAACACCTAATGCAAAATACATACTCCAGCAACATTACATTTAGTTTTATCGCACAACAGACATAATATATGAGTGTAGAAGTTGGAAATGTTATTTTTCACACGAGAGCTATCTCCATGACAGGTGCATCTGTAGAAGCGGTGTGTTTGCTCAAATAACACATTGCGAATATGGGAGTGAGGGAAACTCATAGGATACTATGAATTCAAATAAACGTGCGCCAGCTCTCGGTTTTAGTGCATTCGGACGTGTGTGTAGATTTGGATCTGCGTGGATGATCGGGTATTAGTAAATAATAATAAATAATAAATATTTGTGGACATTTCACACAACACCATCTAGCCCAAACTAAGCAAAGCTTGTACTATGGAACTAGATGGCTGATAGAATACATATTGAATGTCGTGAATAATATTTACCTTACTGTAGGATTTGTTTTAAATTGTAATTGTTACCAAAGAGTCCCTTACATAGAAAGCTGTATTATCGTGTAAGTCAATTTTATATACTTTAAAAAAAATATTTTTACTAATTTTTTTCGAATCCAATTTTATTCTATGTTTTCCCTCAGTATTGCCTTTAATTAATTAGGATTTAATTAATTGTTAGTACAAGGTTCTGCGCGTAGTCAATCTTTTGTCTCCCTTCAGCATAGCCACACTTTTAAAGATATAAAATAACTAAATGAATTATGAAAATTTCGTTATTATAAAACAAGAAAGCAACAACAGGAAAACATTGATTTTTACCTTAACAGTTATATTTTTTTTCTGATTGGAATCATAATACTTATGATGTTGCTTTCTAGTGTTCTGTGGGACTATTTCTTTTAAAAGTTCATTCAGCCATTTAAAATCTACAAACATGTTAAAATATGCGCGAGCGAGAAAGACGATGGTCGAACTACAGACTTTTAACATCGGGCAAGTTCGTGGTCAATCGTATATCTATAAAATAAAATAAATAACTTTAATAAGAGCTTCACGACCTAATTCCACCATCCCCATTTCACTACAGGACTAGTAGAAAGTCGGCGAATTACCACCCATTTCTCGTTTAAATGCCGAAAATCCGTACTCAGCGATATCGATCCTCATTCTTGTTGCGTAGTGCACAAGAATGGAATTCTTTGCCGCCATCTCTGTTTCCTGAGACCTACAATCTTGGAATTTTCGAGGCTAGAGTGAATAGGTATCTTCTAGATCGACGAGCTCCATCCTCGGCCACACCCTCGCTTAACATCAGGCGAGTTGGTGGTCAATCGTAGATCTATCTTCTATAAAAAATAATAGTAATAATAAATGGAATCCCTGTAATCGGATGTTTAAGAGGTAGAAAACAGTTTTATCTTGTTGTATAGAAAAATGCTTGTCAACTCGACTCCATATGAATGAAATCACTTAGAAAAGCTAATTCTAAAAGCAGAACATACTACGTACGTACGGTATGGGTATTCATAGAAAAAAACTAATCAGAAAGATATATGGCTTCCACAACTGAAACTACAACAAATTCCGACGAAATTCCGAGTGAAAGCACGTAGATTTATTCCAGCGCTTTATCATGAAAGAAAATATTGGGAATATTTCCTGATTTCGTTTTTTCAGCAACGTAATTTATCTAAAAGCCGTAAAACTAGACGGCTCGAGGCAGACACGTCCGTCTCCGTATAAGTACCCTGGCGAAATGCCAAGGGTGAGGGTTATGGGCCTTCGGTCATTTCCGCAAGGATCTAGCAAATCGCCAATAGAATATCCACCCTGACAACAGCTAATAACGTCCAATTTCCTTTCACACCGTGTTTCTCTTAAAGCTTTTCGGAATCACCTAAGCTCACCTCCCGCTATCACCACGTCATCCCGATTGAAAAGCTCCGTGAGCTTTATTAGATTGAGTATAAGATTGAGTTTTGCTTGCGATTTTTTGTCGATATTGCATCAACCTGCTAGTTCATCGGTGTCTTCGTCGTATTCCGTGTTCTTGTTTTGGACGGAATTATGTATATGTACGATTATCGCTGAGACTTCGTCTTTCTCCGGTATTTTATTGTCATGAACTTGTGAAATATTGCTAACAGATTTTCTTCTTCAATTTCTTTCTTGTCTCGGTACTATTTGTTACGAGTCAGTTGCCAGTATCTCGGTTTTGTAACTTCAGCAGCTTTATCGCTCAGTGCTTTTTAGTCGTTTAATTTGTCTAATAGTTAGAAACGGTTGCTTCAGCCATTTCGTGGTACAGTGTAACCAGGCACCTCTTTGCGAAGTTAACTCTTTGTGCCAGCCATAATTAGAACTACGGAACTGAGGCGACGAAGTCGCCTTATAGAGAAACCTTTTTCTTTAAACCGGATACGGAACGATTTTGTACCCCGTCCGACTTTTTATTGCGGTTGATGACTGTTAGGGATTTCTTTCCTTTTTGTTTGATCGTGTTGGAAGTGAACTGTTCGTGAAAGGTTTTAAGATAAAACTTGATACAGAAATGTTGTAAATAACTTTTTTTACTTGCCACTATTTATTATTTATTCATATAGAAAAAAACGTGTATATAGACTCCATGGCTACTTTACTACATTTACAACAGTTTAAAACAGAACTTTAGACTATAACTGTTCAAAAATCCATGTACACACTCTAAGATATACTAAAAGCGTCATGTTAAATCTCGTTATGACGTCGACTAGATGTCAACCGCTATTATGATGACAGCGATTTTTTTTCTCCTCATGTCGACAACTCGATGTCCGTTATTATGGCGACTTTTTTCCATATGACGAATGTTTTTCCTTATGACGACAATTTCCATCTCTATACGCCAACTGGCTGTACAAATACATCTCGACAGTTTGAAATAACAGATGAAAAATATAATTACCTAACCGTCAACATAAACCCAAATCGTTTTAATAACAATTTAGATTCAATGAGACCTATTAGACTAAATACGGGTGGAAGGTCCATTTTATGTAGACATGAAACCACTGGGAGACTGTGATAATAACAGTTTTCCTGAAAATTACCAGCCCTAAGGTCCTTTTAATGACGTCATCCGAACATGATGGTAAACTTCATACTGTTATAATAGAGGAGTGTTGCCAAACTAAAGTTGGATGGACGATTAAGAACGAGGTCTAATTTACCCATACTTTAAGATTGGGACTAATTGCTTGAAGAATTAGCGTTTGTAATTTTAGTTGTACAGTTGTTGCAATTTATAAGTACGGGACAGCATCTACATGTATAAATTCGTGTAGCATTATTTTACGTGTACATTGCGTTAGTGTGTGTGCGGGAAGAAGCGAACGCGTACCACTCACACGTACACAAATAAGACACGAACACAACTTAAGGTGCTATCGTAAATTGTAATAAATTTCAATAGCATCGTAGAAAATGTAATACGAAATTACGGCGTTGGGAGGACAGCTGTTAATTTAAAAACTAACTAAAACTAAATTAAAAACTAACTGGACTAACCAAAATAACTAAAACGTGTTGAACAACGACGCCCTTAACACCCATGTTTCATATTAAAATGGCCATTGGTTTAAAAATATTTTTTAATTTATTTATTTAAAATAAAACTAAACATATTCTGCTGTTGAGAAATCTTGTATCAGCAGATTCCTAGACTTCCCAAGGAAATCACTCTCCAGATTTCAGGTATCTATATAGGATCAGCAGTTTAGGTTGCACGACTGCAATGATTTGTGTATAGTCAGTCACACAAGACAAGTCTTATTAGTAAGACTATGACACTTGTGAAGATAGATAACACAAAAATACACACCTGAATAAAATTAATCAAACCATGTGGATACTATGGAGGATATACTATGGTGGATGTGGAGGTAATACTATTATATTAAAAACGTAAATAGAGTAAAAAGACAAACACAAATTAATTCAACCGGACAAATTCCAAGAAAATTCTTAACTATAATTTTATACAGAAGTGAAGCCTACTTAATCGGCAACAGATAAAACCAATTAGTAAAATTATATTCTAAAAATGTTGAAGGGAATCCTCCCTTCGTTACCTAATCAATTACTTCGACTTAAAGGATTTAGATCAAGATTAATCGTCACTTCTGAAAATGGAGTGTTCCGATTGGATAAAAATATTTGCACGAGGAATTTTGGGATTAAAACTCACACACATGTACTGTCAAGTCCCTTTTAACCGATTTCTAAATGAAGGTTTTCTATTTGCTAGTATTTTCAGCATGGACAGGATGCGAACAAGAATGGAATTGTTGCCGCCTTCTGTTTCCTGAAAACTACTATATAAGAATTTCCAAGGCGAGAACGTATAGATATCTTCTAGATCATCGTGCATCAGGCGAGTTGGTGGTCAATCACAGATATATCTAAGGTAAAATAATAACTACCTATCTTTTAAAATACTAAAGCAAACGACTTCAAAATGCAATCTTATTGTAAAAACAGAACAGATTTTAATGAAATTAGGGATATATTATGAAACTATGAGATGACCTCTGAAGTACGTTAGGCTATACTTCAGATATGGTTCCATAGTTTCAAACAAAAAAGTATCATCAAAATCAACTCATAACTGGCGAAATAATCGTGAAGTAACATACAAAAAAACATACAGTTGAATCGAGAACCTTCTCCTTTAAGAACTCGGTTAAAAAAGGAAAATATATACCTAATCCAATATTTTCCGTATGTAGTCTATGATCTTAAACTTATGTAAAAAAGGTATTCAAATCTCAACTCGACGCACCTGGTTTGGTTATCATAGAACGATTCCTTGAAATTGGTTTATTTCGAGCACATATTGTTCTTTATTGATCCGGAATATTAGAAGTAGAACGGCAACACAATAAATATATATTTGAATTCAAAATTCACTTTAAAAAACATAGTCGAATAGAGAACCTCCTTTTTGGAAGTTGGTTAAAAAGAGCATGGGACTTAAGTGTAATCTTTCATCATCAATTACAATTTTAAACATATCTAAATTTTACATCACAGATACATAGATCTTATCATTTATTTATTTTATTTAGTTTATTGGTACGAACAGAATACAGTCTTTACAATTTTCACAATGTACAATTTATAATTCGGACCTAAACTATGTTCCTGAAATGTATATATATATATATATATCATTTACTCTCTGTTGCCTTCGCTATTTTCTGAGAACGACAATCTTGGAATTTTCAAGGCTAGAGTGAATAGATATTCGAGATCGACGTACATACTTCTTCCACGGTCACACCATCACTTACCATCGGAGGATTTGATGGTAAAACGTATATTTAATTCATGCAAATGTGACGTGTACGACACGTGTTATATTATATACCTAAAGGACAAGAAAATTTATACCTACATGAATTAGAAAAGGGCCTTTCGTTCCTGGAACATACGTAACTTAGAATAGAAACTGAGTACCTAGTTATGCTGTTGGAAGTTAGGTGCTTAACAACAGATATTTTACTTAAGTTTTACTTGAATATTTAACTCTGAATACACTTAGCTTACAATAGGAACCGGTTACACCTCACCCCTTTATACTACCACCAATTAGCACAGTGACACGTATTTTTATAAGCCATTCCCATTACTCGCCTGATGTTAAGCGAACTCCATGCTTTTAATTATTATTGTTTTATTTTATAGGCTTAGTATCAGTTAACTCTGACACCAGGACTGACAATATATATATATATATTTTAAGAACGTTTTGACAGATGATCCATCCGAAAGTAAGACCACGTTCCACGATTACTAAATTAAAAAACCACTGTCTAGACTATTCTGACAGGGTTCAGGGGGAGGGGAGTCCGTTTTGTAGGTGTAGTGTAGTCTCCTGGACTCTTGCCAACTACCCGTGCTCTGTAGCAGACCTTACGGTGGTTTATCTGCTTAATATTGAAAGCATTGGTGGTACAATTGTCTGGACATGTGCACAATTTCGAGACTACACTAAATCAGATTCATTGATTTTTTTATCAATTTAGAGGCAGACTAGCAATTCTTTAACCTATAAAAATTTTATGCTATAGATTTTTGACAGCACTGAATTGTTACGGCTATAAGCCGTATAAGTTGAATTTCGAATATTTAGAGTCGTTTACTAAGATTGTGGTCTCGGCAGACAGAGCTCTGTCTCGCATTGGATATGAGCTAACAAGGATATTTTTAAAATTTAGCAAAAACATCAGCACATCTTACCCGCTCAACTAAACCACTTGGCAATAATGCATATGGTCACATGGTATAGTAGCATAGTTTTACGTTATTTATAGCACGCCTCTGGTGGAACAGGATCAAAAATCTCAATTTTACAAGTTTTTTTTTAGTTTCCTCTGCCCGGTGTCTTGTTTGTAATCAAATCTTTCTAGTTAAAGACCTACTTTCCGGTTTTCGCTTGAGCTGAAATTTTGCATGCTTAAGTAAATCAGATGACAACCCAATATTATTACAGCATGGAGCTGGTGATGGAACCAGAATGTAGGAACTTTTTGATGGAAATCACAAAAAAGTAGAGTTTGGGTTCGTAGGCTTTACTGTCTAGGGTATCTTCCATTACATGATGGTATACGATGGGATGAAGATGGTCTGAAGTTTCCGGCAGCCTAGTCGAGAGACCATTAGACTTGCGTTCCGCAGGTCCTGGGTTCGAATCCCGCAGCACGCACCTCTGTCTTTTCGTGATGTTCGTATTGTCAATTGCCGCCAACTTCAAACGGTGAAGGAAAACATTGTGAGGAAACCTACATGCCTGAGAGTTCTCAATGAACTTGAAAGATGTGTGAAATCTGCCAACCCGCACTTAGCCAGCGTGGTAGACTATGGCCTTACCCTTCTCACAATGAGAAGATGGCCCGCGCCCAGCAGTGGGACAGTTTGTACAAACAGGGCTGAAGAGTGAAGAGAGAACGAGGGTCTGAAGACGAAGCTGGAAAATTGCCACTGGAGCTTCCTTACGAAAAGTGCGAGTCGCGTTTTTGCTCATATTTTTAGTCACCATAAGCACTTTTCGTTAGATTAATAAAAGCTCGTAAGTACTAAAAGTTTTTTAGACTATGTTGTTTTAAACGACTTCCAAAAAGGATGTGGTTCTCAATTCTTCGGCATCTTATTTTTTACGTATGTGCCCCGATTACTCGAAGACAAAAAAAAAAAAAAAAAAAAAAAACTTCTTTTGTTTGAAAGGGTATACTTTCCAGGTGGTTCCATAGAGATTTTATCAAAATCGATTTAATACTTTGGTTTCTATAACAAAATAACTGGAAAAATATGTCCAAGTAAACGAATTGCGTATTTTTAGTCTGTTTTTTTTGTTTAAACTGTAATATTTTACCCATTTATTGCATTATACTTTTTACTAGTACAAATTTTTACTTTTTAATGTGCAGTTGAAAGTTGTAGAACATGCGGTTTCATGTCTGAACACGATCAAATCCCACCAAATGAAAGAGACCCCGGTCCTATTTATAAATGAACTCATTACTGCCAACCGCAAATTGCACCTCACATTATTCGGCGGTATGCACATTTACCATTATTAACGCGCCCCTAGAGACGGGCTCATTTTAAGCCTAGAGTACACGAGCGTTTTTAAATACTTCATGAGAAAGGACGTCATTTCCATACGTATGTCACGTAGTCCTACGAAGTAGTCAGATTCATCAGCAAAAATGCTACCTGCTACTTGCACGAAAAAGTATCCTTTTCATTGTCATTTCTGAAAAATAAATATGAAATTCATTCTTTTTTGCGTTTTGATTTGATTGACGTTTGCGCTGCTCCTTTGACGAAGACCGCCGAATACACTTGGAACTATAGTCGGATATTTCGACTTAAAACTGACGTGAGTGACCTATATAGCTTTTATTTTATAATGTGTCAAAACCACATTATAGTTTCCAAAGTAAAAAATCAAATTCATTTGTTTATCGTTTTTACGGGTGTCAGACATTAGTTGCTTAGCTCGTTTAAAAATGCTATGCACAGCACTACTCACCTGAGGGCTTACTCTTATCTCTTATAGTTTTTCTGTAATTAAGAGAGTGAGCGAAAAAATATCCAATTTTGAATTGTGATCTTTTTTATAATCGCTCCAACTTTTGTCTTGGGAGTGCCCTTTACATTACATAAAAAGATAAAATAACACAACACGGTGCAAGTCAACTTTGCACCGCTATTGCCCTCCGGTCTTCAATTGGTAGTTTGGAAATTAGCGACAGATTTTTAGCTCACTAAGTACTACCTGGCAGGCTAGACGAGTAGGTACTAGAAATACCCTCTCACTAAGCAAAGTGAACAGTCTATCGTAACAATTTCTTATTGTAACCGTAGCAAACGCCCAACAAACGCCAGTCTGTCCCCGCGTAACAACGCCCCAGAGGCACAACGCTCTTATACGTGATACACATTTTAATTCCAACAGAACACGCGATATATGTTGGAATTTAATTTCCATGAAATAAATTATGGCGCGGTCACTTCATCGCACGTTCGACAGCGTTGTTTTTTGGCTTGCGTCCCCTAGGCGACGGCCGTTTTAATTAGGTGACAGATATATCATGGAGCCTGAATGAGGACATTGTTATTGCATTCTGATATCCACGGGGAGTCTGATATGATGATCATTGTAATGTTACTTTGTTTTAAGTAAACTTTTTGTTAAAAAAAATATAGCCATGTTTTCACAAAATTATTACGCAAGATAGAGTTACGATTGACCACCATCTCGTCTGATGTTAAGTGACGGTGTGGCCGAGGATGGAGCTTCTGGATCTAGAAGATATCTCAAGCCTTGAAAATTACAAGATTGTAGTACCTACTCAGGAAACAGAGATGGCGGCAAAGAATTCCATTCCTGTGCAGTACGCATCAAGAAAGTGGACCGATATCGCTGAGTTCAGATTTTTGGCGTTTCAACGAGAAATAAATAGTAAAATTTGAATAGGTAATTTAACAAATAAGTGCATTTTGGTGATGTTTTTATACACAGCCATCTAGTCCCATGCTTATCAAAGCTTGTGCTATGGAAATCAGAAAGCTTATAAAATTAATACCTATACTTTTTAACTGTCTCTCTCTCTTTTTATGTCGTGGACGCCATATTGGTGTAATTTCGTCCACATAAGTATAAGTAAATTTATAAAACCTAGAAATCCTTGACTTAAAAAAATAGTCTTAGTGAATTCTGTTAAAAAAAGGCGATCAAATCCATTTTCAAGCAGAAAAAAACAAGATCAGTATCAGTTCATTCGTTTGGGAGCTACGTGCCACAGACAGCCAGACAGCCTGACACCCACATACAACAAACATCACTTCTAAAATTTAAATGACATGTTGAAATGCATCAAATGGTTTTTCCCATAAAATACATATAAGTATATGTATTAAAATGATTGCTTAACTGAGGGTGATAACTATATCACCGTCAGTTATGTCATTTAAAATCTGGCTAAAACACTTGACGAAAGCTGACCTTAAATTGTTAAGAAGCGGTACGGTTCGAAATTGCAAGCCATTCTAAAATGTGCTAGTTACATTATTATATATATAAAGAAACTGAAACAACCGACTTCAATATACGTAATTTTGTTTTAATAACCTATGTACTGAACCGATTTTGATGAAATTTATTTACCGATAGGACCAATTTGAAAATATATCCTTTGTAACAATATAAAAACATTAAATTGGTTTATAAATGTTATGCGATAACAAACATAAAAATTACAGTCACATTGAGAACTTCCTCCTTTTCCAAGTTGGTTAAAAGTAAAACAATCATCACCAATATCGTCAGCACAAGAACCATCATCGCATTCAAGAAAACATATTCAATGAAAAATTTTATAAAGTTCACCAAAAACCTGAGCAATTTTCGCAATCTTTCCCTTTATCTAAGAAAACAATTAAATCTGAAAGAATACAGTTTTATATCGATTCAATTTGTGTCGGAGTAGGGTACTGGTTCTGGCAGGACCTCGAGATAACCGGATTATGTCAGCCCTGTCATGTCGCCCGGGACGAGCCGTGCACTGAGACACAACTAGTACCTACCTAACGAACGGTTGACGTCATGGCGTGAATCGGTGCTTTAATATTTTCAATTAAATGTTGACACGCCTGAAATATGTTTTATAATGTTATTTTAATAGTTTTACTTAATAAATAATACATAGTAAAACAATATTTTAAATAAATTCGGCAAAGTACAAGTTTCACTTACACACCGTGGCTTCCGTACTCATATGGCATATATCCTCAACAAAATGCACATTATATTTAAGAATATTTGTAATTTGACACATTTTCTACAGTAAAAATAGCCTGAAATGCTAGGCGTTCACATATATAATCAAGTTCAAATTAGTAAGTGTTACAGACCTATTTTAAGTTTATGTCACATGACATCAATTGTCAACAAACGTTCACTTGTAATTTTTTCACCGAAAAATCGAAAATCGAATTTGGTTTATAAACAATGGAGTTATCCGTTAACTCACATACAACCGCATTGAGAACTTCCTGCTTTTTTATGTTGGTTAAGTTTAACAGAAAGTTTTGACAGAATAATAGACATCCACCGATATGCAAAACTTCCTAATTTAATAGCTCGTTTCTTTAAAAGTTACCTCTAAATTCGAGCCAATAAAATGCAGCCTAACTCCATCTGATGAATGTATGCAACGTAGCGTTTGTACAAAATCTATCTTAACTGCTATAAGCAGTTTCTTTACTATGTTAAGCTGAAAATAAACTATGGATCAGTTTAAGAATGTCAGGAGATGCAACGTTGCAGAACGTATTTCACTCTTAGTGAATTCAATCTAGAAATGGAAGTGGGTTTTGGTCTTATAATGGATTCAAAAAGCTTGGGAATAAAATGAGAGATGTCTAAAGAATGTTTTTCTAAAGTCAATTGGATAATAATCTACCTATATGTATTATGAGACTACTTCTGAAATAACAACTTTCAAATAATAATAAAAAACAAATCACGTCAAAAATATTGCTTAACGTACCTACTCATGATTTCCCATAAAAATAAAACAAATATTTCAACAAATTGAAGAACTTTCTCTTCTAGAAGACTCCTTTAAAAATGTAATAGACAAAGTTAGGAAGGAGATCTTCGAATATAATATGTCAACATCACAGTCAGTTATCTCAAATTCAAAAAACAAAAGAGAAAAAACAACAATAACACAAAATCAAAGAGTGGACGTCTACAGAAAAGAAAAACATTGCTCCAGATCTGTCGTTTGTGGGACACCTTTACCCCTCGGCTAAACCTCCGCAAAGCAGAACCGCCAAAAATATTACCAATTCCAAATCCAAATCTTGCGGGACAAAATAAAACAAACCAAAATAATACATTGCCGCGCGCTGGTCTTACGTTCAGTTCGACGTAGGCCGCAATAAGCAGCCGCCATTTGTCAGGATAAACGCGCACCAAGAAAAACTGGCTCAGTAACAGACAAATATTTTTCAACGGACTTGTTTGTTTCAGCAGTTTTTGCTTTTAATTTAGAGGAGTTTGTTGAAGTACTTTTGAAACTAACCTTACATTTTTCTGTAATAGAAATTGTGTACGAATTTTTGTTTATTTAGTTTCTTTTTATTATTTTGCATATGAGTTGCTTGTGTACGAGCGAAGTATGGTTAGGTTTTATTATAATTTTTAAAGATTAAACTGGAATTTTGACTGGATCGTAAGAAGATCATGTAGTTATTATTATTATAAACTTGTATAGATTGCACCTGGTGAAAGAAGGCATTGTCAACCCAACTCACTGCCCATCGCATAGAATATTATTCTCATTCTTGAGAAAGTTCAAGAAATCCAATATAATATCTAAATATCAATAATTACTTAAAAGGCTCATCGGCAATAAATCAGATTAAACTCTAAACGTCCTACTTTTTTTATTCCGGATGCAAAAACATATTTTTTGATAAGTATTTGAAAAATCGAAACGAAAACCTATGGTAAATTTATTGTAATAGTATGAACTTCTAAATTGTGGAATACGTTGCATAAGTTACTCCTCATAACTTAACTAGCTCTTTATTGGAGGTTCCTTCAAACTAAGCTAGCTTCTTCAAACCAATTCAAACCGAATTGGTGCTCAAGGGAAAACATAAGCATGAAGCTACTTAGTCTCGAGCACCGCCGCCGTAAAGTAGCATGTCCGTCTATTTTCTACAGGATTCATTTCGGGGAATGTGCGCAAGAGCTTAACGACCTAATTCCACCCTCCCCATTTCACTACAGGACTAGCAGAAAGTCGGCGAATCAGGCGAATAGATCTATAATGATTAAAAAAAAATGAAGCAATGATGGCGTTACTTTGCGGACATTCATATTCAAATACTTAAATCTAACTTATATATCTAGTAAGTTTCCGCTTCGAGGTCTTCAAGCTGGTAATCTTGTCGACACGTGTTTCACCTCACTAGCTAGAAGACACCGAAGCAGAAGAGTACCAGCCTAAGACTTCGAAGTAGGCAAGTGTACCAGTTTGAAGACTTTGAAGCGGAAACATACTAGATATATAAGTTAGATTTAAGTATTAGCATAAGCATGTTAAAATAAACCTGTACAAAACTGCTTTTATTAGTACAACTGTTCCATCTAGTATCTAATCCAAAGCTCAAACAATTGTATTATTAGCCTGAAGGAGGACTACGCCATAGCAATGATAATTATCCAGGATGATAATTAAAGACTCACAGGTAATTGGCGATACTCAATACCTTTAGCTCGTGATAATTAAAGAAAAATAACTTAAGCGTCCCCTAGCGAGGGGTCAAGGAGCGCTTTTTGTGTCCCTATTTCACCTTTTTATTCACTTTTCCGTTTCATTTAATTTTGCCTTGGCAGGGCGCCCTTTGCCGGCATTAAGCGTTTGACCGGCTTGACACCTCTGTGCTAATTTATTCTTTGACATCGCCAAAGGATTAGGTAGGGTTGTTGCATGGGGGTAATCAATTTTATGTAGGTACTTACGTGGGTATTTAAATCCGGTATGTTTATTATGTTTTGTGAAGTTTCTTTAGAGGTGGGCGTATATTCCAAAAACTGTTTTTTTCAACGTCTTTTAATCGTCAACGAATTAACAGCTTTTCGTTATTACGAAAACCAGTTAAATCCTTCAATCCTGTTAACGTACGTATACGCGTTGATTCAACGTTTATTGACGCGAGCGACACACGAAGATCTCCGAATACACCCGATTACCTCGAAACTTCCGATCTGACCGAGCGAAAGGTGTTTTATCAACGGTTTTTTATATCGTTAACGTGTTATCAGGCATTAACAGTTTCTCGTTGATTGGAAAGCAGCTAAATTTGTAAGCCCGCTGTTTCAACGCTCAATGATTATTATTAGCTGTTATTAGCACGGAACTCTACGAATACATCCGAATATCCCCGAGCGTCCCGAAGTAACTCGATAGTTTCCGCTTACTCCGCCTATGTGTAAACGAGAGGGTGTTTTTTTTGCAGTTTGCACGTGTCTTTTTGTTTTGATTAGTTCGGTCAAGGCCAAATTCCGGTGTGGTCGCCCGTGACGTTTTACTACTTATCGACTTATCCGTAGAACAGAGTCGGATGTGACCATAAAGCGAAAACGAGTTAAATAGCTAAATAAGATAAGGAAAACAAGCTCTACAGACGTATATTTTTATAATTTTCGTAACTTATTTAGTTTCGAAAATATATAATTGAACAACGTTTGATCTGACATTAGCTCCGAATAA
Source organism: Lycia hirtaria (assembly GCA_947563715.1). Taxonomy (NCBI): domain Eukaryota; kingdom Metazoa; phylum Arthropoda; class Insecta; order Lepidoptera; family Geometridae; genus Lycia; species Lycia hirtaria. The sequence continues at coordinate 11,151,474 of OX387384.1, forward strand.
AAATGCACGGAGTGACCAAACGACGGCTCACGGGGAGCGAGAGCGGCGCTGGTGCCCAGTCCGTTCTTCAGTCCGGCCGCTGTTTGTTGGAAGGAGGGAATTTTTATGTCATTCGCTTAGTTTATTTTCGGTTTGATGAATAAAATAATTTATCAAGTGTTTTGCATGAAAAATCATATTTTTAGAGATAACATTACAGAAAATGTTGTATATGTTTAAAAAAGATGCAGAAGACCCTGAGTTTAGTTTATCAATTTCAAATGTTCCTGCTGTTTATATGAAGAAAAGTGAAAAATGCTGGTAAGTTGATGGTTTTTCAGTTGTAATATTTCGTGATACACATTATTAAGTTCTTCAATTAGTATATATTATGTCTATATTGCTTTTTGTCACAGTAAACAGTTGTGGGTGATTGATTTTTATATAGGACGTTTTTTGAAGAAGATGCATAGGATCGATTTTTTTGTGCGAAAATACGATAGGTGTAATGTATATTCACAGGGTAATCATTATTTCTGTAATGATTTATGTGGTTATAACCAGTAAAAATAGAAGTCTTACGAAATATAAGGACAATTTTGTACGAACATTATTGAACTTTTAGGAATTACATATCAATATAGAAAGTTTTTCTACGGAATCTTTAATACGATTTGTTGTTTCGATGTTAAGATAAGACCTTATTACAGGGATAATGAAATCAATTAGAACGTTGTTCATTTAAAAATGTCATTAAATATAAATAAAATTATACTTAAAATTGGTAATATAATGGCTAAGTACATTGTCTTGAAATATACATGATTAAAAAATATTTCATGAATAATTTCATACGGTTTTTTATTTCAGTTGTGATGACAACGACCATTCACAACAAACATTACCTTTGCCTCCTGGAGCAGAAGTAATCAGTCAGAAACTAGATGACATAAGGGAGGAGTTTCAGCATGAAGATGGTACCACCAAGGAAATTACCTGCGACAGCTAACCTACTGAATGTCGGGTCTGATGCACCTGCTGAATATGCTTATAGCAATCAACCTAGTATAATTTCTTTGAAAGTGCGTTCTAGTTTCGAAAATTCACCATCACTAACGCTCGAAGAGTTATAAGTTTCTTATCACTTATATCTACCCCGATAATTAGTTTTATTCAATAAGATCTACCCCGGCTAGTTTGGAATTGTCAGTGCCAACTCTGATGCCATCTCCTACTAATATTCAGTATTGCTATAGCACATTCTACCCTAATCATGTAGAAAATAGTAGTTTCACATATTCACCTGCTACTTCGCTTCCAAATGATCGCACCGTGACTCCTAAAATGACTAGAAAACGACAGTGGCACCCAAAAGAATGCAAAAACCTTAAACCCAAATGCCTGAAGAACTTAGATAAGAAATATGCAAAGAAAAGAGAAAAACTGTAGAAGAAAGTGTTTTACTTTTGGCCTGAAAATTGTGCTGAATAAAATTAAAACCGCTTTGTAAGTTTAAGTTTAACATATGTGTATATAACATAACACACCGGTTTTTACAGAAGGAACATGTCCAATGAGGGAGCAGTGTCCACTCTGTCATCTAAAGAGCTTCTCAAACAAAAACTATCTATACCTTCATGTATGGCGTTTATTACTAAGATAAGCTAAAATTGAAGGACATCCCTATGTTATTGGCAAAGTGATCCAAAATACCGTGTTTTACATTAAGCGTCTTGTTAATAAATCATAATAAATAATAATAAATCTCAGATAATAAGGCTTGGATGAAAGACATTAAGTGCAAGAACATTAACTGGAGCAGCTTTTGAAGTTTATGCAGACGGTAGTGATCCTAACAAATTGTTTTTTTTTTTAATATGACCTGACTCAACCTTATTAATCACTAAAATATTATAGTGATTGGCGGTAACACAAGGAACTAGGAACAACCTGAACTGACACCTACCTATTCTGAACCTATCCTGTTCCTGCTGCTAATTATAAAATCTTTATGGTTATTTACCATTCAGAATTAATTTTCTTATAGTATGATCCATAGTTTAACTCTCTGCCATATAACATCACTCCTAATGTTTCTAAAGAATCAAATGATGACCTATCGGAATAAGAAATGTTATATTTATTATATAGATTTTCTTATTGCTGCTACTTTTTTAATCAGAATTCTTACTAGTAATTTAGCAAAACAATGTTTATAATAATAAGTACTAAATTAAGTAATTAAATGTTTGTCTACATAATATTTCATTGTGATTAATTACGTACACTCACGTCTAGGTCACGATGTAAGACTAATTGATTTATTTTGAATTAAGTAAACTAGTACAAAGTTTAAATATCTTCATTGTAATTTTTTTCCGTTGTTATGATAAATATTTACGTACCTACATTTATAAAGTTTAAGACTGCTAATGCCATAGTCGTTTAGGTTAATTAGTTACCATCCTGTGAACCGATATGTCATTTCTTTATTTTTTTAAGTTTCAACTAATACTACAAGACAGTATTAGATAGTACATTTAAATTAATGTCAAGTATAGAACCTCGCCTAGGTTACGATGCCTTTGTTTGTTAAAATTATAAATAATGTTATTTAAAGAAAAAAATGTTGTTGATTTTATAACTAATATGAAGTTTAAATTTCTTCATGCGCATCTCTTGCATTGTTTTATTAGATATAAGTAGGTCTGTAAGTTTTAAACTATGCTATTTTTAAGCCTGCATCTAACTGTGATAACTGTATGTACTTACCTATTATGAGATTATTTTAATGAATAAACTATTTTAAATAATAATTTCATTTCTTATTTAGTTATATGAAAAGTTAGTCATTATATGGCTAACATTAATTTTGAATATTTCAAGGTAGTTATTCACAAAGGACTCTATGAAAGAGGGGTAGTTCCAACAAAAAACAACTCATGTAAATATAGAACGCCGACGTGTCCGTAAAACAACGTATAATGTTCACTACGGCGCCTCGCTCTTCCGCTATAAAACGTTCAATGTTGATATGGAACTCACTATCTCAAGAAACAAAAGGATAATAAATATAAACTACAGGGCATTTAACTGGGCTAGGCCTTTATAATAACATACCAAAAAATCTAAATGCCAAGGCTCACCGTTTAAGAGTTACAGACGATATTATCTTCTCTAACCTCTACTGAAAACTAGCAATCCTGCAGATCAAACTTTATTCTACGGATGAGTCGTTATGTTTTTATGTGATTCTTAGAGGTGTATAAAAATTAGTTGTTGTTTATAGAGCTAATGAAATATAAAATAAATACTTTGGTATAATATTACGTGATTAAGAATCTAAAAGTGTAATTGCGTAGAAGTGAAAGTTTTATGGTAAATATGCATTGCATATTGTATCGACGCGTAAAAAATCCAATTTCATCATTTAATAAAAGAAGGTGATAAAGTTATTTAATTAATGTAATAAAATAAAATAATTTACTACCCATTCAGTCCTAGGTCTAGAAAAAGTATGAAGTGAAGAACACTACGTTTTAAGACATCTGATGATGTTGTACCCGATAACGATCCAAAACGTTGACACAACGCGTTATCGAAATGTCACTTTTTTTTTAAACCTAATAACTGAATTAACTGGTTTTTCAACCTGTTGATCGTTGTAGAAAAACCGTTTCGTTAAATTGATGAATATACTGTCAATGACCCACCTCTACGTTTCTATGCAGAAAGGGGGTTTGTTTTTATAATCTATGTTCATGTTTTCTCTTAAGTTACACATCCGATTTATGAAAATTTCTTACTTTCTTTCTTTCTTACATATCTTGAATAGAAGACTTGGCGAGCACGAACTTTTTCATGAGACATCTCGATCTATTCTGACAATCTCTTGACCGATTTTGCTATTATTCAATTAATTTTTTTTACTTCTAAAAAATAAACATTGAGAAACTTGGGATTGAAATTGAGTACCAAAAGTATATTATCAAAATCGGCCGGCAAATGGCGCTGCTGCAAACTTCTCCTTTCCGAGGGATCTCCCTCATTGAAAGTGTATCTACCCCTACAATCAAAAATCGCTCAGTCACAAAAACAAAAAAATAAAATAGAACCTATATACCGGCAAGCAACAACATACAGAGAAAAATAACGGGTTGCACTCCGGGAGTGCCGGCAGAAGTGAAAACTAAAAAATATAATAGCAAAAAGACTGACTAGTGAAGGATTTGAACCTCCGCCCTCCGATTGACAAATTAAAATTTATATCGGTGCTCTAATTTATTGAGCTAACGAGTCTGACGTGCATGTGACGAAAATAAGCATTCGGCGCAACGAAATTACGTCATGCTAGAAGGACAAACTTGTACATACAATAATGAACTTTAAATGCAGAATGTTAGAATATGTTTCTGACTATCCGTCCGTCTTACGATCGGACGATCTGACCAGAGTATGACATTTTTTACCCATCCCAAAAATGCACAACGCCGCTAAAGAAGTTTTCACTTTAAAAATTATTTCCAATTAAGACATAATGAACTATTTCGACCATTTAAGTAGATAACCGTGGACTCAAGCTGTCACAGAATGGTGGCCGCGAGACGAAATGCGAACACTTGGCAGACCTCCAGCTCGATGGTCAGGTGACATCGACAAGGCAATGGGAAGACAGTGGATGAGACTGGCACATGACCAGAAAGAATGGCGCGCTAAAGAGAAGACCTATACTCAGAAGTGGGTGGACAATGGGTGATGATGATGATGAAGTAGATACCACATGCCCTCCGAAAGTTCCAGTATCAACTTTCGTAGACTTCCAGTTGCTTCTTACCGCCAAATAAAGCATAAACCTTGCTAAAATACCCATATTGACCAAATAAAGTGTAAATTGTAAATTCTTATCTTACGATACTGATTGGGAGGTTATTCTTGTCCAACATAAGTCTCTATACATAAGTATTTCGGTTTTTTTTTGTCTTACAATCGGAATAGGAAAAGGATGCTCATTGCTCATTTCGGTTCGCAACAGTAATGAGCCGTTCTCGAATTTTCTTGTCACGTACATAACTAAATGATAGTGAAATTAATAACTATTATTCAGAGTTATTTAAAAATGGTATTTTAAACCGAAAGGCAACAATCACTCACAAAAAAATAGCGGCTTCATAGAAGTACGATCCTAGGATTATTTTTTTTAGTTTCAAGATTAACCTTTTCTAAGTGTACAAGAACTGTGAATTCTCTCCCTGACAGTAGTATGTAAATTAGTCCAAGAGATATTCAGATACCGTTTTCACAAGGTGAACCCAAATATAGCCGCTATATCGATCCGTCTTGTTTTTACACGTGTTTCATATTATTATTCTAATCTTTCTCTGAAATAATTTACAAGGAAATATAAGTGTAACTAGTTCCCGGGATTTTGTGACAAAAGGAAGTAGGGCGCTGTTTCGGGATAATTACGTAGAATAATATGTTATGGAAAATGTAGAAAACGATTTCGCGAAATCTAGTGAATATTTCCACAGATTTGTAATTTAGGTCTTAAAATAATGATATTTTAGAGTGCTAGTTTCATTCGAAATTCCGTTCATAGATGAGGCCAAATATCTATCTGTGCAACAACCATCACGTATTTTGATATAATGTAGGTAAAGATCTTATTTGTATAGATATCTTAAGCTTAGAATAAATGATTTATTTATTTATTTACTGTTATACAAACGAGCATTTAAATAATGTTTAGGTGAGTAGACGTATTTGTTACATAGTTAAGTGAAATTGTGCCAAATTTTGCTTATCTATCGTGTGAAGCGACAGGGCAGAGTAACGTTACAAGCCTTTAAAGGCTTGCAACGCTTTGAACGTTGCTTCACTCGACTCGCATTCTAAGCCTATTACTTCTATGCATAATGCATAATATGGTGTCGTATGAAATGTCCACAAATACACAAATATTTATTTATTTAATGTAAAGACACCAATAGAGAACCCTCAAACTATTTATTTAATATTTTATTCCACAAAAGAAGTGTATTAACGAATACGCTAAACCACAGTGCGGCCAACTTTAGAACTAAATTCAAACGAGTGCCTGAGCCAGTTTTTAGTAAAAGCCCTACGGTAAATACTGAACGAACAACTTTATTTTTTGTGAACTTAGTCGTATCACAGGATAGCTTAGTCATATGAAGTACTATTTAAATAAATATTTTTATTATTAATAAATCATTTGAATATGAGTACTAAATTGTGTAATTTATACACTTATTTATCTAACCTATATTTGTATAGACAATTGATATTGAAAAACTAGTTAAATTTATCTTATTTTTTTATTTAAGGCTTGTACAGTACCTAGTTTCTAGTAAAAAGATCTATGCTGAGTTTTTAACATGGTTTTGAGTATTTTTACATTGATGTTATAATTTAACACACTTGCCCTCTCCCGCAGAGAGCAGAGGAGAGAGAGATAGAGTTCGCTATCCCGTCACGTATTACCACATTTTGGAAGGTATTTTTATAAATGTACAGAATGTACTACGACAAATCACACACACACAAAAATGCAATGTTGCCAGTCACATTACAAAGTATAAACTTTCACATTTTAGGGGTAGATAACTCGATAGATTTATTTATTTATTTAAATTACTAAAACGGTACTCACCAATTACATACATTACATATAATAATAATAGCCGGCAGCGGAGGATGTCCTCGCCGCGCTGGTGTTCGTGGCGGCGGCGGTGACGTCGGAGGCTCGTTTTCCATGCTTGACACGCTGCCACTGGAGATGCGAGGGGTCAAGAACTCCCCGTTCTCTGATGATGAAGGCGATGTTGGTGTCGGCGACGGGACGAGCGGAGGTCTAGTTGGTGCGCCATTAGTAGCCACTCTTGATTTGGTCCGAGTGATCAATTATTTATTATACACAAATTATACACGCAAATAATTTCTAACAACATACTGTTATATTGGATGTCATTACATATCGTGAAAAGAAAAGATATGTCTCTCGTCCATAATATACTTACTAAAATTTAAATTATAAATCATTTTCAGATCATAACATAAGAAACAGACATTATGACAGTGCATGAAGTAGACTTGTGATTTTTTTCAGTTTTATTCAGATATCATTTATTTTGGCGACGGAATTTTTGTATTTGGAACCGGTGCGTATATAAAAAAATATTTAAATAAAACGTCGCGCCATGAGCGTCCCCTTTAGAATAATGATAAATCGGTGTCTTACAAATTTACGACAGAAAAGCTTGAGTTGACTAAAACTGAGACCAAACGAGAGCAATTTTTGAGTTGTGAGTCGCGTAAAATGAGTCGTGCAATTTTGTTTTTATGCATTTTGCGTATTGCATTTGGTTTTATGCAAAAGTCCAATTTGCGCCACACGATGACGGATAATGAGTTGTCAAATTCAATTGAATTTAAATTACGCAACCATAAACGCGTGATTCACTCACGACTTAAAAAATTACGCTCTTTTGGCCTCAGTCAAAAGAGCGTAATTTGATTTAATATCGCGTAGATAATTCTATACCTATATAAATAATAATTATAGTTTAAAAAACTGAAAAAACTTTGAAATACGCAATTCGTTTACTTGGACGATTTTTTTTAGTTATTGTGTTATAAAAACCAAAGCACTGAACCGATTTTGATAAAATTTATATGCTACTTCTGAAGTTATTATCTACCAAACAAAAAAGAATCATCAAAAACAATTCATGATTGGCGGAATAATCGCTGAACAAACATAGGCACAAAGAAACATACAGTCGAATCGATAACCTTCTTTTTTTTGGAAGTCAGTTAAAAAACATAATCTCGTTAAATCGTCGTGAAGAGGTGCAAATCAGTTGCCCGACACGGCCGGTATTGGGTTGTATGGATCTACCTGTGCCTTATCTTGACAAATGTTGTTCGCAGTACGCATCGCTAGGGACGACACGCGGCGAGGAATACTGGGATAATGCGATTAAACAAGATAAATAAATAAATAATCTCAAAAAAATAATAATGTGCAAGCTTTTATGAAGTTAATTAAAAGTGCTCACAGGACCAATAATTATTTATAGTTTAATGAACTGAAAAAAAGAATGTATTCTAAATATGCAATTCGTTTCCTTGGATGATATATTTTTTCCAGTTATTTTGTTTTAAAATCCAAACTACTGAACTGATTCTGATGAAATTTCTACCGAAGGAGGTTAACAATTTAGCTGTATTTTTTTAGGTTTGTTACCGCATAACTTCCTCATTTATAAATCGATTTGAAATTTTATTTTTTAAACTTTCAGGTTAGTCTCATAAAAAATTCGTCAAAATTGATCCATTAGTTTAGTTTTTAAAACAAAACTGGGCATTTTGATTTAGATTCTTTAGATTTTTCAACTATAATTATAAACCACCTTCACAAAACCTTGTTGACGATAAAGAAAACAGTGGTTTCAACCTGAAAATATTTTTTGGAAATTTGGGAAATTCCTACGTTTTCTTATCTACTGGTCACACTAAGCATAAGCTCGACTTCCGAAGAATAATAAGACATTTGTTTGGCCAATGTATTGTATTCTGTATCCCAGTTTCCTTGTCTTTTTCCTCAAAATACTGCGATATCCGCCAGCGGGTGGCACTGTTTTTGACATCATTTTTATAGTTTGTATGCCACTGTGCGATTATAGCCCTTGTTTTTATATTTTAGAAATATGTGCCTACTTTTCCATATAAATCACAAGTGTAATGTTGTTTTTCTGAAGTACCTATGGCGATGCGAAAATTAAGTGTTGTTTATGTTTCTTTTTTCAGGTTTTTCCTCCTCTTGTCAATTAAGTATCTCTTAGTTATTACAACGTATTATTGTACGAAATCTTGTTGATTTTTAGGTTTATTTTTATTATTAGGTTTATTTACAAATTAAATAATATTTTTTGTGAATAATTATATAATTTTAAGTTTAATAAGATTTAAATACATTATAAAAAGTTTCTATGAAACATTTCCTGAGTCTTTGTAAATAAGACATCCTGGACGCACAAGACCTCACACGTCAGCTGTTAAATACATGATTGCAAGATTATTCGCCGATAAGATTTGAGATTTACTCGAATTTAACACTACTTTCCATAGTTTTGCAGTCTTGTTTATTGCTTTACTGTGACTTTTGTTCTGTTCAAGTGTTTTAGTTTTTTAAAGTAGTAATAGATTTGCGCTTGACCGCTAACTCGCCTGATGTTAAGCGACGTTGCGGTGTACGATTGCTTTATTGATTTGAGTTTGTTGTTTTTCATGAAGTGAGTTGTAGTCAAATTTTGGTCTTAAAAACATTTAGTCATAATAAAAAAAAAGAATCGTGTTTTTTTTAAACACTGTTTAGACTTAACTATCTTACTACATACGTGCCTGCCTTCTTTCAGACTACTATAAGTATATTGTAGTATATTACAAGATCTCGCATCAATCCATAACTCACCGTTATCCAAATGCAATTTAAATTCAAACATCGCCACCATTACGGCTCCGAATCACATAACAGGCCATTTATACAAACATTTACTCCCATTTGTGTTCTAAGGGCTTAATTTATGTCCATACGTAATCCGAAGTACTTATAAAGTTGTAGTGGTCCGGGATTTATAATATATGGGCTCAGTACTGCCGTCGAGGGTACGGGGTCGATAGATCAGAAGTGGGATATGTATTGTATACTAATTGTAGTTTTGCTAGACAATATAATGTTAGTAGTACTTCCGCTTTATAAAATTGACTGCTTTCTTAACAAGTAAGTTTAAAAAACTAAAAACCCCGACATAAAAAATGGCTGAATCAATTTTGATGAAACATAACTACGCACACTCTCAGTTAAATCCGCTTCTGGACATGTAAATCTTTGGGAATGTCATTGTTGTAGACTAATTTTCAATGTCAATTATTGCGCGTTACATAGTGGTTTTAGAAAATATACAACTAGGAATAAGCGGTTAAAGCATAATCGAATAAAATAAAAATGATAATTTAACTTCTAAATTCTTACTCCCTTCACCTAGTGTACTAGACATTAGTCTAGACTTTAAGAGAAATATAAACTCTTGAATTTGAACTTGAACAACTGAGTTTTCAAGATGTCGAGATTGGTTGTACAGTAAAAGTTATTCATACTTTATGCAATGATTTCTCTTTAGTTAAATATGCCGTAAACATTAATACAAATGTAGGTACTGAATAACCTTATTTGTCCATTTAAATAGTTAGTTACGGTTTTTAGTTTGTTCAGTTGATTCAAAATAATATCTCATTATGCCATTTATAGATATACGATAAGAAATCACTTTATTTTAGCCAAATTGTTATAGTAGTGCGTTATCGTCCGACTTCCCCGACATTTCATGCGACACTTATCGCCTAATATTTGACTTTAGTGTGTACGAAGCTTAATTTATGCATCTATAAATAAACATTTATATGCATTTAGTCAGTTTGCATTGTTACTACAATACTATTTCTGTTTTATTACAATTACACATAATAAATTATTATGTGTTACCGTTATGTAATTGGGATTATTCAAATAATTCGGTAATCCTATTTGTACAAAATATAAGTTAATTTTTTAACTGACTTCAAAAAAAGAGGAAGTTATCAATTTAGTTGTATGTTTTTAGGTATGTTTATCACTAAGTTACTCCGCCAATTATTAATTATATTCGATGATTATTTTTTTAAAGTTTTTTTGTTACCTATCTTGTGAACACGTAAGTGTATTTATTACGGGTAAAGATGAGTGTAGAAATAAACTTAAGAGTAGCCGGTTAAGCTTGCTTTTATTTTCAAGGAGAGACTAATGTTAATTTACTTTATCTTTATTATTTAAAATCGTTGGAGCCGTTTCCGAGATATATATATATATATATATACAAGAATTGCTCGTTTAAACTCGTATTAGATGTAGAGACTTTAACTTGCCAAACTTTATCACCGACCTAGTTCTTACGATATGTAGTAACTGCAGCACACGTTCCCTGTGTACCGATTCGCGGCAAGGCCATGAATAATTTCGGGTATGTTACCCTGTCACCCGGGCCTTGCTTGTGCCAGGCTGTAACGCCCACCGCTACTGCCACTAATAGGGTGCCCACATGTTTGGTGAGGGCTGTACTGTACGATTAATAATAAAAATAAATTCTAGAAAGTACGAGTACTTCACTCACTCGCAAACTGAGGCTTCCGTACTCTTATGCGTGACACATGAATACTGACACCAGAAATAGTTATTAAAAAAAAATTGCTTTATATCAAAGAATATTTATAGCTTACACGCATTTTCTACAGTAAGAATAGCCTGAAATGCTATAAAGGCGTTCAGATACAATATCAAGCAAATAAGTAAGTGTTACAGACCTATTTTCTTTATCTAAAGAGATTTTAACACTACCGTTTACTCTATTTAAAGTTTAAGTCATAAACAACAACTGTCAAGGAAACGTTCACTTGTCATTATTCGTATCTTTTTTGTGGAATCAACAAGGAAGTTTCATGTTGCAATATGTACGCAAACATGTCTCACACTTGACCAGTTTTTAGTATTTGTTTATTTACATCAAAGTTAACTCTACAAATTGCCAATTATGATGCTTCTATCTATTACCGTTTTAAAGATATAGCCGTTTAAGTGTAGGACAGACAAACAGACAGAAAGACAGACTATTATTGAGTAGATAAGTTTACAAAGTAAATATATAACTTACACATAGAAGTTACAAAGTGAAAGTATGGTATACTCGCACGCACACACAATGGATTTGAGAGTGATAATGTAGAGGGATGATGACATGAAAGATAGGTAATGATGACATGAAAGAGCGCCATGCCATTTTCTGTCACGCTAAATGAATTGTTTTTACTGCCAAGATTCGCCAATAGATGTTTGATGTCAAAAATAAGCCATTGCAGGTTGACTGCCAGATGAAAAATCAAACTATTTCATCTTGAAACTGAGCAAAGATGGTTTATTTAAGCTTATATATCTCTCATTATTTTGTATAGTACTTTCTCTATTTTAACAATCTGTCTTGGATGAATTCGCGCGTCGCCACACCAATTGACTGATGTTTTACAACAAACACCGACAGTGATTGATTGGTAAGAAAACAGCCTGTCCTTCAGTTGTTCATAGCCCGTAGTGAATTCCATAGAGAATACGTGTATTATCTTCTGCATGATCGTGGGTTTCGTTAAATACACATGAAGTTTTATCAAAATCTTTCGAGCTGTTTTTTTTAAATAAAAATAAATGTGTTTTTTGTAACCTTCAACGAACTTTTTCGTAATAAACAAGTGGTTTTACTAGAATTATTCTAAAGAATCCGCATTTATAATCATTTACAGCGATTTCACGCATACTTTCTCACAAAACTCGTACACTCAACAGCATATCAAGCGTAACAAAATCGTAAGTAAAAACTGCTTTTCTGCAGTTGGGTATTTTGTTTTTCTTTTAACATAGATACTTGTTTTGTGTTATACCTATGTAGATCCAGCTAGCCTTGAATTTCAACTCTAGAACGAATCACTTAGATATTAAATTAAAAAAATATGTTTCGTGGCGATAATACTTTTTTGGCATTTCATTCTGTAGCTCGAAACGAAAGTAAACATTAGTATTTTACTTTAAACAAATATTAATTAACTACTTATTTTAAAGCCTCTTCTTAGCAACCAAAATCAATATTTCTCATCACAAATCCGACGTCTTTGAACTATTACTTAAAAAACAACTTAAAACTTTACTTTAAATATTACGAATCCAAGCAAACCTGTACATACTGATATATCAAAATCAAATGTCCACAAATATTTATTTATTTAATTCAAATTTCTAACCATCCTAACTTCGCAAACCAAACATGCTATCTGTCTCAGGAAAACATGACACGATGCCACCCGTTGTCGTGCAGCCTAAGCTGTAAGACCACAGAGTAATAAATCTGCTGCTACGTCGACCAGTGTACCTGGTACATTACTGGCTGGAGACATGCTAAGCGAATTAATGTTTCGTAGGCTATGGCAACAAATAGCTTTAAATTTGATAGAAATAGATACCATTTGCTTAAACAGTTTATATTTAGAAAATAACACTAATTGCCTGTAAAGCACAAACCTTACTAATCTACATATTTTAATATGTTTTTAATTTATGGCCTTACCGGGGGGAAAGGCCATAAATTAAAAACATCTTCTCATTCTGAGAAGGGGTTCTCAGAATGAGAAGATGGCCCGCGCCCAGCAGTGGGGCAGTTTGTATAAACAGGGCTGATAAAAAAATATGTTTTTAATTAAACAACCAATGATATTTTTTTAATATTAACATGTGACACATCGAAATTGCTTTCAACCAATAGCATCCTGCAATAGCAATACATTATTTCGGGTAGTTAAGTAGAAAGATTCGAGTCAAAATGTATAATTTAAATTAATATAAATAGTTTTGTTTATTTTCTACATTGACGCCTGCGCTTGAACTAATTAAACTTGCCTGACGTTGAGCAATGCCGATATGTTTTAAACAAATGCTCTTGTTTAATTTAGACGCATGATTTAAAAACACCCAGAATATACATATTGTTGAAGACTCACAGTAAGAAAAAAATAGGCTCAGCTTTGCTCTTCTAAATGCCTTAACACTATGTTAATTTACATCCAATGTATCGAGATTGGAGTGCCCTCCGCTATGATAGCAATATCCCGACATAAGGGCTGGCGGTCATTATACCGTGCTAAGGGTCGTCGCACACAGGACCTCCAGAATATCATTACATGGCTCGCTCGTTCGGATGGATTAAATTCTATGCCCCGATGAAAATGGATTCGGTTGATTTTGAATAGTAGGTATAAGTACATTCATTACATTCTGTTTTGGAAATGTATTTTGTAATTGGTTTTGATTTATGAAATTGTCATTTGAATTTATTTTCGAATAATTTATCACGATAATTGAAATGAGTTAATCAATTTATCTTATCTTGTTTTCCAAAAAAAAGTTTAATACTTTTTTCGTTAAGAGTTAAAATATAAAAATATACATTTTACAAAAAATATACATCAAATTACTTAACTGCCGAAACTAAACAGCGATATTGTAGAGTAATTTACGTTTAGCTTGATATGATGTTGAATACATATTTTCTTGAAAAACTATTCCGAAACTTGTTATAAAAATGTAAATAAGTGCATTCTTTAAAATAATTCTTGTAAAATCACTTATTAATTAGAGATAGAAGAAAAAGTGTAATTTTTATTTTTATGAAAATTGTTTATTAATTCCATATTTATTTATACAACTTAAATCTAAGTTTTATAATACATATTTCTTTTATAAAACAATAAAACATTACAAAAACTTACTTACATTACTTTTTCTTCTCTTTTAACATCTTAAGGTTGTCTGGAAGAGATTGCTATTAGCGATAAAGCCGCCTTTTGTACCTTTCTAACGCCTTAATTATGTACCTAATGTTATTTTATTATGGTGTCAATAAAGTGTTTTTGTATTGTATTGTACAAAAACCCAACCTAGGGTGCCACTGGCAGCGGCGCAGGGCCTAAGCTGCTAGCGGTAGGGCTAGACTTAGGAATCTCCTGACAATTCGTGCCGCGTCTAGGACGACAGCCTTCAGAATCGGACCCTTGACCTCGACCATCGAGCGAGAGCCTCTTGAGGTGTTGATCGAGGCTCTTCGCTATTAAACCGTTCACCGATACGACTATCTGAACAATTATCGTCGAGTCAACACCCCACATGGCGGTTATCTCGTGAGCCAACTCAAGGTACCTACTTGCTGAGCTTGTCCTTCTCAGCCTTCACGAGATTCTCATCATGTAGGATGGTGACGTCGACGAACACTGCCCGACGCTGGAAACGATATCAGGCTTATTGGCAACAATAGTCCTATCCGTATAGTCGAGCTGTATCACTAGAGCAAAGCACCGCCATTCTCAAGAACCGGCGCTGATGCATACTGTATATTTATTATTATTGTTAACATTTAGGCTATGATAATCGAGAAATAAAGAAATCTAACGACATCTTACACATAAAAAAAATATTTAAAAACTATTCGTGATTATCAGATAAAATAGTTATTAACTTATCAATACTATCCCATGGGAGCTGCTCCATAACGATACCATCATATGTAACTAAGAAAACTTCCTACTTCTTAAATCGCGTATCAAACCAGAGCATAGCGAAGCAACAAAAATCTCTCCCGAACCACCCTGCGCCTTGGTCCATTGTTCCAGCATTGTCCTACCCCTTTGTTCTTCACAAATCAAACATGGCCGACTCATTGTTATGTTACCAGCCCCTCAGCGGTTCTTTAAGGGTAAGTTTAGCATTTCGACTATGCTCCCTTTGTGTTTTTCACGTACTAAGCTCGGAACAAAACTGCTTTGTGATTAAGATAAGAGTGGGGAATTTTGTGAATTTTAAGCTCGCTCGTAGTTGGTGGGTGTTATTTGTGGTTTCCTGCGTAGCCTTTAAAAATGTCCTGCATTGGGAGGAAAAATAGACATTGTATTTACCTATTTTTTGCCACTTAAGTTAAGTCAAATTTTATTTTTATTTATTCGAAAATAAGCTTGCGCTTGACCGTCAACTCACCTGGTGTTAAGCGACAGCCTGGTGTTAAAATTTTGGCAGTTAAATTTTTGTGTATGTTTGCATTTAAATATGTACCACCGTAGTGCCTAACGATTTGCCACAATCCGGCCCCAGCTCAGCATAATGCTAGTTGCAAACAACCACCGCTGGTCTTCCGCTGGGACCGGTAGGTGACGTCACGGCTCACGCACGAGCGAACACAATAAATAGCAACAATAGGTACAAAGAACATCATTGATATACACTAATGATTCTAATACAAACTTAGCTATTGTGGCAATATTAGGGCTACGACTGAATCTACCCAAACAAACATTAACAAAGTAATTCTATATACCTAAGTACCTTTACTAAAATGATTGTATCCTCTAATTTTCTACGATACAATTATATTCCATCACAAAAACAGTATCTATTTACCGAATTACCCTCCACTAACGGTCCTATCCAATTAGCTGTCTACCACTCAACCTTTACCACTCTACCTCGAACATTATCTCTTGGAAGAAACCTCTACACGCCGACAAACTTAACATTATCCACGGCGAAATGGAGAAACTAAAGTTTTTCTCTACAATGCTGTAAGTTTCTCTCTGTGTTTTCTATGCTTGCGCCCCCAGGCAGCTGCTAAGCTTATGTTGGGTTCTGTAGTTGCAATCACAGCGAATTCTCTAACCTCCTTGGTCTCATTTACACCGACAGTACTAATTCAGTAAGGATAGGTGGTACGCAATTTTTCGCCCGTTACCTCACCCCGCGCCCCTCTATTTACTGCTCCGCGCCCCCTAGCGTACGTGATTTGCAAACAAATACGTACATCTGTGGAATACTGTATTTTGTGGCGAGAATGGTTGTATTTTGGGTGGAACTGTCGAGCTTCACATTATGTGTAAGTTAAGATTGCATTAGAAGTACTTTCTTGGTTTTACCCGACTATGACTAAGATAGAAGGAAGGTTATGATTTCCCGCTTAACTTCTTATCAAAACTAGGCAAGTGAGATATAGTTGAAGTGTCTTGACTTTCCGCTAATTGTAGGCTAAGTGACGTCACACAAAATTCAATATGGCGCCTGTTGGCACATTTCTAATACAAACGTTTAACATCTGTCTTATTATACGCTATTCAAATTCTATATTTTTTTATAGATTTCAAAGCCTATCTCATTTTAAAACTTTTCTAAAATTCTAAGTTATTTTCATAACATTGTTCTTAACCATTCAACTTTATTCTATTTCTGTCTAAACCAGCATATATACAAAGTTGTAAATACACCACAAAACTGATAAAAAATTAAAGACAAAGGATCGGCCTTCGCATAACTTGCTACCTCACTTTATGCTAACAGGGGATAGTTTATATCGCTTTCCTATAACTTTATACAACGAAACCTTCCCCCTAATCCAATTACAGAACAAGTTATTGGGTACCATTTTCACCATTTTCCTACAATAGAAACCTATTTCATATCTGTGTGTAATTATTATTGCTACCATTGTTTCGGTTAGTAACAGTAAACAAGGGAGAGTGAAATATGTGGTGCTATCATCTCTATATTATAATGTCCGTTGATGGCATGATTACAAATTTAGTCTTTAGTCAGTAAGGTATTAGACAGTTAATTGCTTGTTTAAGATCGTATAAGTGTCATGTTAAATATGTGGGTTAGCGGTGTTCTATTGCTACGTACGAGAATGGTACAAACAAATGGTTAGCTTCGATTTGTTTGAAAATGTAGGCAGATTAATGCATGCGTGGCGATGCGTGGCTTGATGACGTCACCACCTCGATATATTTACATGTCATCCACGGCGCGGCTTTTGTTCGGATGTGAAAAATAATACCTAAATCTTAGCCCGTGCGTCTACTGCAGAATGGAATCTTAGCTTTCGCTCTAATTGAACTCTATATTAGGAGTATATAAGTCTTATTTTCATGTAACTTAATGTAGATAGGTAGTGTTCTTCTTCTTTTTTGTATTGGACCCGCATCAAAGCATTTGCCAGTGTCAAGTATTAGGATTTTTTCAAATTTCTTGAATAAAACAAGTAGTAAATGTTCTAGTCACGATCTAAGTCACGTATACAGTCAATTTATAAGTCGAGTTCTGATTCAGTAAAGTGGTGGCGACTTTACTAGAAGCTTCTATGGAGTTTTGTCGACAACGTAAAATCACACGTTTTACTGCTATATTTCACTTGCCCACACTCACGCACTTGATCGAACACTCAATGAATAAAACACCACTATTTTTATAGGATTAATGTTCAAAATAACACAAGTTTAGGAAAATAAAACAAGGCAAGTAACTCGTTATTAAGACGTTCCCGCCAAAATTCCATAGGTAGTGTTATGCTGTTTTGAAGTCGTTAAAATCGCGTTTGTCTATTAGGTATGTGTTCTTTATTTAAATCCAGTTCTGTATAAAAGTTTATATATGACTTTCAATTAAAACGGTTCTTGGAGGCTACTTGTATACACCATAATATAGTGTAATACCCCACTGCAAATAGGGAATTTTAATTTATTCTCGTAATAAACATTTTGTATGACTTTTTTAAATTCATTAAATATGATCCGTATTTATTTACAATATTTTAAGTTTTTTTCATTCGATAAAATAAGCTTGCACTTGATTCTTTTGCGATTTGAAGACAGCCAAATGATATCCCTTCGAGAAGAACCAATCAGGAAGCGTATTCCACATATGGGCGGTACGCGCAATGAAAATGGAACCTAAGCATTTCGTTCGAGCTTTTGGAATATAAACCATATGTCGATATTGCTCTGTAAGTCTTAGGACAAAAAAAAAAATTCGTAGTTTTGTTGTATGGTACAGAACCAACACTTAATAACCTCGAAAAAGCGAATTAATAATAATCATCCTGTATAATGCAATTCTATTTATAGTAAAAATAACTTAGACTGTTTCATGTTGTGGTATAAAAGATATCTTATTCCGCAAATCATAGTCCAAGATCCCCCACAAAGATAGGTACCTACCTATCAAATCTCAAAATGTCGCCTCGGCTGAAATATTCCACTGCATCTTCCTAATTTATTAAGATCAGAGATAGCCGCCAAATCACCCCACCTGCGGGGTGGGTCTCGCCTATTTTTCAACAAAGATAATGAACAAGATATTAGAGATTTCTTTGAGAATTCCTGTTGTTTTGGTGAAAAATTTTAGAGGAAGGTAAGGAAGTAAGGCCTTTAATCAGGTCAAAGTACAGTAGGTTTATCAAAAATTTTAGCCGCGACCCGCGGTTTGTAGTTTCATTTTTACTAAGTAGGAATTTTGTGTAGTAACTAGTATCGTAGGTCTGACAAAATATCTACCTGCTTAGTTATTTCCATTTTTTTCCCCCCGTTTTCTAAAACTATAAGTTTCAACTAACAAAATTGGTTAGACTGAGTACTAAAATAAGTACTAATACACAATCGGATATGTACGAAGCCGGTATGGAGTAACATAGTGACTTTCGTATGGAGTGCAGTGTAGCTATGCTCAAAAAGTGTGCCATATAGTTGGTACTTTCACGGTACGCTGTGACCTCGTAGCGAAAATGGAAGGTTCGCTTTATGTTTGCTCCGAACTCAATCGTTAAGAAATTTTAAATTGATCGATATGTTATTATAATATGTATATCTGATTTACTATGTCAACTTGGAAGAGAAAGCCTGAAAAATATTACAAAACTAGTAGTGTGCTATTTCGACACTGTTGTACAATCCAACTAGATTTAGATTTTAGAGTTGCGGTCCAAATATAATTTCGATCGGGCAATAAATACACTTTCGAGATATAAACATTTAAAGTTTTAAGAGAAAATGCATCATGCATTACGATGGCGACATACCGTGATCGTGTGCTGTCTAAAATGAAATTAAAATGATTGTAACTTTCTTATTTTTGAAGGCATTTTAATTTTGTTCTTTGTGGAAGGGATCTATTAGTGGATGTCTTTTAATGATTTTTATTTTCTGTGTGTTTTTGTTACAATAAAATTATGTCTATGTCTATTTCTATGTCTAAAATTAAAATAAATCATACATATTCCTTAAAACCGCATTACAAAATTAGTTCAATTGAACAATACTACTAAAGAACTTTATGGTCATGGCTTTATTTATCAAGTTGGTGGTAATTCCAAACAAACGTCGCTGTTTCTTTTTATTAGCAATAAAATATGTTATTTATTTTTATTTTATTTTGTTATCAGCCCTGTTTGTACAAATTGTTCCACTGCTGGGCGCGGGCCATCTTCTCATTGTGAGCAAGGTTAGGCCATAGTCTACCATGCTGTTGTTATTTATTAATTCATGTAAATATTTTTATAGTGAAATCTTCCTATATTAACAATTCCATATTTTTAGAACAAGTAACGCCATCTAGTATCTACTAGTTACAACTCACAAAGCTTCTCGTGCTCTCCCCTAGTCTTGTACAAAGACATACAGTTATAGGGGTCAACAAAATAACGTACAGCCAAACCAATACGCTCGCTAAAAGATTTATCGGTCCTAATTCAAAGTGCAGCCAGTTTATCTCGAATACAGTCATGTGGATGTAATTGTACGTTGAGAGGAATCGGAGATTTATCAACAGTACAAGTACGTTGGTACTATAATTTATTCTGTGGTTCCAAGTATGGGAATTTGATTGTGACCATTTATCGAGAGCCAATCGTAAAATTGAGTTATCACAGTACAACTATCGCGTCTGACAATAAAAAACTGACTTTTTATATATTTCAATCATAAATAATAAAATCTTAAAAATAAGCTTTTCATGTTCATTTCTGCAAACCCTTTCTTTTAATTACTCATTTTCTGAAGAGCATGCAAAATAATTCATAAAAATTAATTGATAATAATCTGCCTTGCTTAGAATAATCTCACTTACTAATTATGTTTTGTCTGCAAAAAACATTCAAATGCAATGTTTGGTTTCATACTAATAAGTTAATATATTATATCTTGTAAAATGATAGGGACTATACCTGTTTCTATAATTTATCATTTAAAAAAGTGAAACAAACAACTTCAATCACCACGAATCAATCTTGGAATTTTCAAGGCTAGAGTGAATAGATATCTTCTAGATCGACGAGCTCCATCCTCGGCCACACCGTCGCTTAACATCAGGCGAGTTGGTGGTCAATCGTAGATCTATCTTCTATAAAAAAAACAAAAAAACACAGGATTTTTATTTAAGTTATTTTGATTTACTAACCAAACCTACCGAACCGCTTTTGATTTGTATGGGACCAATCTGAAAGTATACAGTTTCAAATAAAAACATGATTTTCCAAATTGGATTATAAACGGAGTTCCCAGATTATTACAATAAAAACAAGTATGTATATTAAAAGAAAAACAAAATACCCGACTGCAAAAAAGCAGTTTTGCGCTTTTTGTGAGAAAGTATGCGTAAAATCGCTGTAAAAGATTATAAATGTGCATTCTTTAGAATAATTCTAGTAAAATCACTTGTTTATTACGAAATAGTTCATTGGAAGTTGCGAACCTAAATAGAAGTGACATGGTTTCTGCTCTCAGACTACGTTCCGGACACGTTCCATCAAGGAGTTTTGCATTCCTAATGCGAAAAGTTTTATCTCCCAATTGTCCGATCTGTGCAGTCGTCGAGAATACCTACCATATCTTGATGGAGTGTGTGCGGAATGAGACCTGTCGAAGAGCTGTTAGAATAGACCCATTGAGAGTGGGTAAATGTAATGGTATTTTGGCCTCTCCATCACCGGAGAGAACCAATACAATATAAGTTGCTTTTACCATGATGTGTGGGTGGGCGCCTAGTACATAGCAGTAACATTGTTGCTCGTATGTGCTAGGCGCCTCACAAACGTATTATTTATTGTATAAATTATAGTATATTAAGTACCTAAGTAAGTTCGTATAGACTGAGTGGCCAGCCCTATTGTCAGAGTTATTAAGTTATTATTTTTAGTGGTTTAAGGCATGTATTTATATTGATTCATCGGAACGACATAGTCGGCAACGACAAAGTTCCTTAAAAAGATTTTTAAAAAAAAAGTTATAAAAAAACGCATTTGTTTAATTTTGCAATAAATATATTATTATAGTGTAGTGTAAGCATTGTAAGTACTAAGGCAGTAATAAACGTATTATAACAGCGTTCGGACGTGTCAATTACTCCTGACTCCTCGTCCCCTTACTCATTATTATTAGGAAAAAATAAAGTTTAGGACACT
The DNA here is from genome assembly GCA_947563715.1 of Lycia hirtaria. Taxonomy (NCBI): domain Eukaryota; kingdom Metazoa; phylum Arthropoda; class Insecta; order Lepidoptera; family Geometridae; genus Lycia; species Lycia hirtaria. The sequence goes on from OX387384.1 coordinate 11,173,373, forward strand.
CTGGAAACGAAGGCATTAAAATCGATCAAGCCGTTTAGGTAGTAGGCTGTCATATAAGTACATACATATATACCCACATACAAACAAACAAACATACATACACTTGAAAAACATATACCTCCTTACACAGTCGGGTAAAAATACAACCGAATTGAGAATCTCTTTCTTTTTAATCTAGCGACGCGAACGAATGTCTCAACTAGTAAGATTTCAATTCTTCTATCCGGATGTTTGTTGGTACTCTCGTTCAGGATTTGAGCCGAAAAGTTCTCGAATGGAGACCACTCTAAGGGACCAGGAATTACTAGCAACTCATATTCGACACAAGTCAAACAAGGTTTCCGCATTATGTTCACATGTGTACTTATTTACTTATTCTGTGTAAACATAAGTATTCGACATTACTTTGTATAAACAGTAACAGTATTGCAGGCCTCATGGCTCAGTGGTAGTATGACTGCCTCCTGAGCTGTAGGTTGTGGGTTCGATCCCCACCCAGGGCGAACATTTGTGTGATGAGCATAGAAGTTTGTTCTCTGTCTGAATGTTTCTATGCATAAGTATGTATTTACAAAAAAAAAAGTATGTATCAGCTTTGCTTAGTTTGGGCTAGATGGTGTTGTATGAAATGTCTACAAATATTTATTTAACTACATATTTATTTCAAACAGTGGCTATGCGGCCTTTCTATCTTTACGCACTCGTGACCTAATATTCAAACTTATGGCCTTTTCATTAGCTACAAGCAAGCTGTGCTCCGCGATTTCACCTGCGTAGCAAAGATAATTTATTAGTTAAAAAAAACCTGAAAAAACCAACTTCAAAATATGAAATACGTTTACTTGGATGATATTTTTTCAGTTATTTTCTTATAAAAACCAAAGTACAGAACCGTATTCGATAAAATTTATATGGAGCTACCTCTGAAATATTGCCTACCAAACAAAAAAGAATCAGAATAAGAATAGGAAAAATGAATCATCAAAAACAATTCCTAATTGACGGAGTATTCACTGATAAATAATGCAAAAAAAAAAACAATACACAGTCGAGAACCTCCTTTTTTTAGAAGTCGGTTAAAAAACAGAGGCCAGGGGGTACATTTTATCATATAACAGACTTCAAAAAATAGTTGGGTACGTATCTACTTAGATAGACGCCCAGTTTGATTTAATTTTACCGTATTATGTAACAGTCGTTATTTCTTTATTTTCAGTTGATTGGATTGTTTTGAAGTCGAATTAATTTCTTTTATAGTTTCTTACAATAATTAGTTAAGGGCCAACTGCAGACATTATTCGTATGTTTATTTATTTTTATATATTTAGACAATATTATTACTTTTGTAGAATTTGGTTTTGTGCAGAGCTGGAAAAAAAATTAACTAACGAAAGTTTTTATTCTGTAAAGGACTATTTGAAAAATGCATCGTGTCAAACTTATATGTATTACGCCAAATATTGACTATGTATTGACATTTTTATTGATTGTTTTCACTATTATTGTAATTATTATTTTTTCAACTGTTGACATAATTTATGGACAACTTAAAATGTCTATGTATAATCATCTATGGATTTTCCAGTATGTTTGCACACCTAGTATAAGGTTATTATTGGCTGTACAACTATAATAATACGAATTCTATGTATGTTATGTATGTTCTATGTGTGTTTAACTGGCAAATAAAGTACTGAATTTGAATTTGAATTTCCTCCATTTTTCTTAGCACTGATATTAGCTTAAATTTTCCTTATCTCATTAGGTAAATTCAACATGTTACCATAAAGCAAATATATTAATCACTGCTCAAAAAGTAGCTAAGACCGTATGAAGACACGCATATAGCAAGGTTCCGTAGTTATTAGTGTAATCTAAAAGAAAACTACTTGCCGAGTATTGTTTGTTTAGACTACTTTGTAACTACTTTGTTTGTTTAAAAACGACAATGATCTCTGTACTATAATGACTTGTGTTTTACATATTTATCGCTATATCTTGAAAAGTTGAAAACACAGAGTGTTCAAAACAATTTTAATTGAAAGTATATGTTCTACTAATGGTTCACACATGCAAAAATTTATTTATAGATTACAGACAGACGGACACGTCGAAATTATAAAAGTTCCTCGTAGTTGCTACGGAACTATAAAAACTTACGCATCTTCTACATCAGTCAGATAAAAGGACAAACAGATTCCGACAGTTTTACAAAGTCTGTCTCGTGAACCAAAACAACCATCCACAATAAACCCTTACTGCTATTTTCTCATAAACGCGTAACAAACACAGAATTAGAGCACTCAAAACTTCCCGATCTGGAAGCGCTATAAACTGTCTGCTAAGTTAGCTGACGGCGCAGGTGAGCAGACGTTAAGATTATATCAAAGGCATTTGCGGGCGCAAACATGTTTGCACGGACAAATAACTTTCTGTTAGGCATTAATTGGCTGGAAGTGGCTTGAGCGTGGTTGAATAGACGGCAATCAGATGACATAGATGTAGATTTCTAGGAACCGCTTCTTAGGAACTACTAAGAGATATTTATACATCGATATTGGTTCCTTTATGTGTCTATTTGTGTTTGTTGTTTTATTATTTTGTTTACTTTGTAACACTAGGGTTTTTCCTACCCAGAGGCGGTGGAAATTAAAAAGAGCAAGAGGTTAAGTATTTATATTTGAAGATTAAAGAAGAGACGTTACAGAAGATTTTAGGGTCGTGGAATTAGTTGGTATTTCGTGGTGCCTTGAAGAGGACTTATCTTTAGTAGTGATGAGTGAAGCGTCGTCGACGGCACGTGGCGGCAGAGGGCTCGTCCGACGTGGACGCCGAAGACAGTGACCGGCGAGGGAGGCTGACGCAAGGCTCGAGGCACGTGGCTGAGGATGACCGTCGCCAGGTGCGTGGCTCCAGTTCAGCTGTCCGCCGAGGGTGACCGACGCAAGGTGCGTGGCACGTGGCTGGAGCTAAGATGACCGGCGAGGGTGGCCGGCGAAGAGGGTCGACACGTGGTCGGTAGGTCTAGCGCAGACGGCACGAAGAAATGTTGCTGTATCCTGGACGTTGCCGTATACAGTGAGATGAGCCGTATGCTGGAGCCTTAGCCGTATACTGAAGCTTAGCCGTATACTGGAATCTTAGCCGTATACTGGAACCCTGGAAGATGAGGTGCTCGTGTCAGTCGAGAGTTCAGACTGATTGTGCCATGCCATAAGTAGTGACTCGTATGTAGAATAACTGAAGTGAAAGCATAAGTCCTCTTATGACATGACCCAATCTTTTACAAGATTTAAATGACTAGAAGAGTCTAAACAATTAAAAGATTTGCATGAAGTGCTGAAGGTAGATTATAAAAATAGTTTAGGTTGACTTGAAGAGTCCAGACAATTAAAAGATTTGCATGAAGTGCTGAAGGTAGATTATAAAAATAGTTTTCACATTATTTAAGGAATCATGTGGTATTTCGCAATTAAAATGCTATAATATGCGTTACATGATTTTAGACATATGTCAGCCACGGTTACACAGTTAAATAAGATAAAACAATTAAATAAAAACGGTACCTGTGTGGCTGACATGTAAAACAATAGATTATCACAATGCACTTGAAAACACATAATAAGAATTGCAGGGTCGACATGCCTTTTGAGGTTGTTTTAGAATTTTAAAAGAAATAATTTAGTTTTAAATAAAAGTATTTAAAACTTAAAAAGGCAAGTCGATCCTGGAGCAAAGCGATATATTAACACTGGTGAAATTACATGGCGTACACTGGAAGTTTCACTTACCGAACAGTTCGGGGTCAGAAGGTACAAGAGACCTTCGAAAGGTGGGGGATGGTATTTATACTACGCGTTTCTCACAATCTCGCTCCTAATAAGGAGCGTTAGTCTATTTTCTCGAAAGCTAAAAATAGAAACGTATTTGCGTCATGGAAAATTTATACATTTTTTCTCATAGACCCTAGCGCAGTCGTTTGTCACTGACAATCGATCAAGCGATATGTCAGTTTGTTTCTTTTTTTACTAAAGGGACACACGGCTTCTATTTGCCATTGCTTTTGTACTCACGGCTTCTATTAGCCGTGTGATAAAATTAAAAAGTGTTACAACTTTGCAAAATTGCTTGTAATTTTTTACTGAATCTTTAGAGTACATGAAAAGAAAATTTCGGATCTTATTTTATATTTCGTATAAAGAGGAGCATGAGATTTGGTACAATTGTAGTTTACATGAAGAAAAAAAAAAGAATTTCGGTAGAATTTCGACTCGGTAATAACTAGTAAAAAATATTAGGTTTGACAAAAGGGAAAATAAAATGCAAGGCGAGTTATATAATATATATTGGAATTTTAAAATTTTCTAAAAAGAAATAAACGACTGGTTGCTAAAACCTATTAATTGCCCGAGGGTGTAAAACGAGCGCGCATCTGTAAAATGACCCATGAAACCAATAAGTGAAAAATGCGTAACGACATACAAAAATATTTGGATGTAGTTTGTAAATCTGAACAATTACTAATAAATCTGATTTTGAGTAGAGATGTAAATTTAGAGAGTGTCTTTAATAGCTTGTGATTTTTCGTGAGTATCAGCTTTCAGTTCAAGATCCATAAGCATTAGATATAGAATTCATTTCTAAAAGATTTCAATTAAAATGTACTTTTGGTATTACCACTGTGCAGTTGTACACAATTAAACAAATATTTGTTTATAAGTTACAGTCTCAAATAACTTCTTTGTTATGTTGCTGTTATCTTAGTAATATGAATTCGTTCCGAATTGATACCAATAAATGGTTGTACGATTTGTCACTTCCAACAATCACTAGGTCTTCAAACAAAACGCTGGATGCAGCCACATCTAATGAATGCGATTAACTTTCCCGCCGGTCGCTATTGTTGCCGTCTGTACTCAAGTAGCTCATTGTACATATGTAGCTGACTGTATTTATGTAGAGAAATCTTACAGTAGGTACTTTGTTTTAAAACTGCACGTCGGTAAAAGGTGAAATATTCAATTACTTACTAACGGATTTTAGTTTCTCATTTTTCTTATCCGAGTACCAAAAAAGGAGGGTGATTTTTAGAGTGTCAGTAGTATATATTTATGTTTTTATTTGAATTATACTGCTCTTTTCTGAATGGTTGGATTTTATTTTATAAGTCATATCCGTACCTTGATGTTTTTTTATCAAATCAAAAATCAATAAGAAAGAACTGGACGAGCACAATAATATGATTACAAATATGTATAATTTATCTTTTAGGAGTTTATGAAAGCGCTTGATATTGATTTTTAATCTTTTTTATGTAGTAGTAGGTTTGCGCTTGACCGCCAACTCGCCTGATGTTAAGCGATGTTGCGGTCTATTATCTAATTTGTGGCCCTATTCAGGACCACGAATTCTGAAATAAATATACTTTTAAAAGAAAAAATATTTTTTTCAAATCGGTTTATAAATGACGAGAGCTATGAGGTAACATAAAAAATAAAACTGAATTGATATCCTTCACCTTCTTTGAAGTAAGTAATTAATATTAATCTAGTCCCCGACGTATAAAAAGCCAGCTAATGTATCTGACTGTACTTATTTGTATTCTGCGTTCTGACTGTACTTACTGCGCACTGCGTTTCCGCCGCTGAGTGTTATCTTTACACTTATTGTTGTGAGAAACACGAAGACTTTTTAATTCTCGCTGTTTTTTTCTTTATTTATATTTGAACAAAACACATTTCTAGTTCCTCTTTTAATATAATGCATTATATGTAGTTTTTTCTCAGACTCCACGGTCTTTTATTATGAATACCACTTAACCAATTTTAGTCATATACTTAACTACAAAAATGTTGTGTAAAATTGAATATCAAATGATTTTTCAATGGGGTTAAAGTAATTTCTAGGAATTTATTTCATGCTTATAATCAAAACTTTGAACTAGTTTATGATTATAAATGTGTGTAATTTTTGTACTATCTATAAATTATTAAATAAAAACTACGGGTCACTCACGTCTGTTTTGAGCCGAAGTATCCGACTATATTGGCAGTGCAAGGCGCGTCACCGACCGAGAGTGACGTGTGTGCTGCTCCTTTGAAAAAGACCGCCGAATGCGGTTGAAACTATAGTCGGATAATTCGGCTCAAAACAAATGTGAGTGACCCGTAGCTTTTATTTAAAAATGTGTGAAAACCACGTTAATTTCCATAGTAAAATTATCTATAAATTTGTAACAACATCAATTACAAAAATATTGAAATTAGTTCCTTAAATATTATATTTTAAATTTAAACATAAAATAAATGCCTAGTTGACTTTACATACCCCATTTATCTAAATTTACCAATAAATAGCCTCGAAGCAAACTTTCTCAACAACAACTGGACCTATTTTGGTCATTTTTGAAATTCTTGTCTTATTTTTTATCAACTATTAATAGGTATATCTTATTCATGTATTCATAAGTTAACTCCTTTGTTTCAGGTACGTTTTTGGAGATACATCAGTAGTATCTAGGCGAGACTAGCAGATAAAGGCTCTAAAGATATTTTTTGCATGAATATGTAAGTACAAACCTACATATTCATGCAAAAAAAGGAAATAAACAAATTATGTAATCAATTTTCTGGCATATTAATAATTAAATCATATTTTAATCTAAGTCAGTTTTCTAGTCTGTTTAATTGAATTAGGCGGCTCTGAAATTGTATACATCCAATCAGTATCTGCTGATATAAAAAAAAAAAAAAAAAAAAACATAATTTTAATTTTCAAGGCTAGAGTGAATATATATCTTCTAGATCGACGAGCTCCATCTTCGGCCACACCGTTGCTTAACATCAGGCAAGTTGGTGGTCAATCGTAGATCTATGATGCTTATAAAAGATGAAACCGTAGTATAGAACATAATAGAATATAACTTTATTGCACATACATACAGGAAAACTTAAAAATAAACGACAGTACAAAAGGCCTATCAGCCTATCTCATAGAGCTTATATTATACATACAGTTTCAATAATCTGAAAGAAATCTATAAATGGCACGACTTTCGCCATCAACAATTCATAAAACCAAATATATCGAACAAATAAATTACACAGACTCCAAACATTTCGGCATCCACCAAAATATCCGCATTTATACCGAAATTATCACAAAACGGAAAAAGTATATCCCGAAATTATGACATAATGGAATTCATAAAATACCCTGCGTTTTCGAATAAATCGGGATGTGATAGCATGACGATCCAGTGATTTATATTCAGTGGCAATTGCGTAGCTCTTTTTATAGCGTATTTCCATACAGCTGTGCCAAATACTCGGGTATGCCTGGATCGATGGATGAATGGCGAACGAAAATGTATTTTGATTGATACCGTGTTTTGGCTGAATATCATTTTCGTGATGTTATGATTGAAGTTGGGTTTATTGTGCATTCGTCATTGTGAAGCTGGCAACTTTGGATATTTTTAGGGTTCTGTTGTCAACAAAAAACTTTTACAGTCTTGCCATGTGTATCCGTCTGCCCATCTATCAGTCTGTCCGTCCGTGGCTTAGTTCAAAATCTCTTAGCTATATTCTGGTGTAAGTATAAATATTATTCACACCAACATAGTGGTATTTCGGTTACTTGTGCATTCGTCATTTATGTGAAGCTAGACTATTTGGATGTATTCGATAACTGACGTATGTTTGGTGATACTTTTATTTTACTTTATGTACAACATACACTCATTTCCATTCAGAACAAATAGTCTAGTAAAAATAAATCCGTTTGTATGGAGCTGATCACTTTAAATACACTTTGAGGGAAAATACCTAAAAACATAAATTCACCATAATCCCCGATTTATGAACTAGCTGCGTTCCGTGGTTTCACCCGCATAGTTATGAAAAACGGTGATGATGATGATGATGATAAGTAGCGTATGTCCGTCTCCAAGTTCACAGCTATCTCTATACTAAATTTCATAACGATCGGTTTGGCCGTTAGAGCGTGTAAAGGTAACAAATTTTGATTTTGTAATATCATTTTGAAATTGTGTCAAATGTATTACAAAACACCAGTACATTCATTTAAATGACAATATTCTTAGTTGTCTTTTATGTTGTCACAAATCTTATTTTTACTAGACTAAAATTAACTCAATTAAATTAACTTACATTAGTTGACTTGAAGAAGACTAGATACAAATTGACAGACCATAATGTGTGTGCCGCTTCTAAAAAGACCGCCGAACGCGTTTGAAACCATAGTCAGAGATTTCGACTGAAAGTGGACGTGAGTGATTTTTTTTTAATTCACCAACTCGTCTAGTGTTAAGTGACAGTTGCAGTCTACTATGGAAACCGCTTGCGTAGAAGGAAACTATTTGCTCGCGATTTGAAGACACCCAGATTACATCCATTTGGAAACACCCATTCAAAGGCGTATTCCACATTTCAGCGGTGCGCATAATAAAAGTGGAACCAAAGCGTTTTATTCCAGTTTTTGGAATATCCATGAAACGATGACACATCCGTGATGATGATTCCGTAGCTTTATTTAAAAATAGATTAGAATCGCTAGTTTGCATATGAAAAATATAAAAAATACATTAAATACGGTCGTGGGTTCGATCCCCACCCAGGGTAAACATTTGTGTATTGAGCATGGATGTTTGTTCTGTGTCTGGGTGTTTCTATGTATCATATGTATATATTTACTTAAATAAACCGGACAAGTACGAGTTAGATTCGCCCACCGAGGGTTCCGTACAAACTAGTAGATAAAAGGGGAAAATCATATTTTTTTCATATTTTCCTTCATAAACCGAAAAATATACATTGTAAAAGTATTTAAAACCTGTTTTAGCTTATGCTAATGAAGCTCTTTCATATGATACCCCACATGATATGGTTAATTCACATTAAAATTTGGCCCCTCATTCCTTGCATAAAGACACGTTTTTTTTTGTGACTAAATTAAAAATGTTCAGTTTTGGGATTTTTTCCTATATGTGTATTCTAACATAATGCTTCTTGCCAAATTTCAAAGTTCTAGGTAAACGGTAAGTACCCCATAGGTTTTGATTCCCTTGTGAGTGTCGAAATGTGCGTTTTTTACGACATATTCGGCTGTAACTTTTTTACGAAAACTGAGAAATTTGATTTGTGTCGTATGTGGTTTTAATTTCAACTCGATACCTTCATGCGTTCCCGAGATAAAAGGTCTTGACACCCGGACGAACGGACAGACGAACAGACAGACGGACAGACGGACAACAAAGTGATCCTATAAGGTTTCCGTTTTTTCCTTTTTAGGTACGGAACCCTAAAAAAGTATATACGTATATATATAGTATATATCTATCAGTCATCTGGTTCCATAGTACAAGCTTTGCTTAGTTTGGGCTAGATGGTGTTGTGTGAAATGTCCACAATTATTTATTATTATTATTAAACTCATTACGGGACCTCAAATATTAAGACACCTAAGCTAAGTGTCGGCCTCTAATTGTCTGCGTCCGTTAATTAGTGTCGCTAGAGTGCGATGTCCCGAAAGATGTCTCGAGTGTCTCGAGTGTCGAATATATACTTACGCTACATTTGACGAGGACACTCCACAGATTGTTACCGCTGATACATACTTATTGGCGAAGTACCTTGGAGCTTTCGTTACAGATGAAACAATTAAATCGCTGTTTTAAATTGCAGAAATCAGAATCATTTATTGAACAACTGTCAGTGAATTATTATGCTATGTGGTATTGCAATATTTAGCTTACAGTTTACCCACATCGGGCATTCAATATTCAATATTATGTATATATCTAATAAATACATATAACAACATGCTTGATTTATTTATGTATTATTTAAACGATTACCAGATAGATAAAAATTACACATTTATAAAAATTACACAATTATAAGTGTTTCTGTTGCTAATAAATTATGTCAAAATTGTAATAGTAATTAATTTAATAATGAATTTAAAATGTAATTTAGCACAGAATTTTATAATGGTAGAGTGACTGTAAATTAGTTCTGCGCACTTTAAAGTTACATGAACAATGTTGATGATGAACAAATCGGTTTGCGTTTGCTCATCATATTACTGCGATACAAGTTGACTACAATCAAAATGAGGACAACATTTTACATCGACGAAAGATAAATGCAATAATGGAAGACGACATTTTACATGGATGAAAGTTGTCTGTAATATATGAAGACGATATTTTACATAGTTGAAAGTTGACTGCAATCTATGAAGACGAAATTTTACATAGATGAAAGTTGACTACAATCTATGATGATGACATTTTACATCGATGAAAGTTGACTACAATCTATGATGATGACATTTTACATCGATGAAAGTTGACTACAATCTATGATGATGACATTTTACATCGATGAAAGTTGACTACAATCTATGATGATGACATTTTACATCGATGAAAGTTGACTACAATCTATGATGATGACATTTTACATAGATGAAAGTTGACTACAATCTATGATGATGACATTTTACATCGATGAAAGATACCAGCAATCTATGAAAATAGTTTTTGTATTAATTTTCTAAACAAAAGAGCATTCATTTTGATTTCCTATTAATCTAAGATGTTAGGTAAAACGAATGATGGCCATACTTTAAAAATAAATAAATAAATAAAATAAGCCTTTATTGCTGAGTTTACAATTCTTAATTATTACTTTGGATCAGTACTTTCATCCCCAGCTTGTCCTTCGACATACTTTAAGTACCTATTAATCATTACTTTCATTAATTAAGTAACATTATTTACTCTGTGAACAAATTTGATATAATGTTAACAAAAGGGCATTTTTTGTAGGAACTAAAATGTCTCTTAAAATCTTTAAATTATGAACTTTTTAGCGAGGTAATAAATATACCTTTAGTAATAAAATTTATTTTAGATCTTTATCTATAAAATTAATGTGGCATTTAAGACGCTACTGTCCTTATTTCATTGTTTTATTAAGTCGAAACCACCGAATTTCATAGTAATTTATAATTCCAGACGTTAGTTTCTTGTTTTTGCCACGATAAAACTATAAATAAACCTTCTCTTTTGTACGATTTCAAGACTAGTGTAGTAAAAGTTATTTAGAAGTAACAATACAATGACCTCTCAATTTTTATTAAGATTTAATCAACGTTTGACCACAACTCACCTGATGGAAAGCAACAATATGACACGCTTAATTGTACTAATAATTTTCTTTACACTCATTATACTAGGCAGAACCTCATGAAAAATCCATTACCATAAATCAATAAAAGACATAATTATCCCTATTATAAAATAATCACAGCCATAAACAAACAAACTCGAGGAGTTGATAGACGCCAAATTATTAAAATACTTTTTAAGACCCTATTTAATAGAAGCATCCGAACTAAGTTTTATCTCCGTAATCCTGGCCACAAGGCAACTTTCACAAGTAAACGAGTTAACTTAAACGATTTCCTTGCGACTGAAAAAAGGCGAAAAAGGGGGGAAGTGGGAAAGAACTCAGAAGTAATGGCATTTCCTTGAGAACTGCCATCTATCTGGCGTTGAATGAGCGAGTGCGGGGATGGCACAGCATGATTTGTTGTGGTTTTGAGCTTGTTTACAGAGATAATTTTTTTAACCGACTGTCAAAGAATATTCATCTTTTTCGGGTTGGTGTATGGTGTACCTTTTTTATTTTATTTTTTATGCAAGATAGATCTACGATTGACCATCAGCTCGCCTGATGTTAAGCGACGGTGTGGCCGAGGACGGAGTAATAATTATGCCTTAAGTAGGTATAAAGACATAAATATTTTCATTTCAACAAATACAGTACTCGTATATGCATACTACATCCAATAATTATAGTTTATAAAAACTGAAGCAACCGACTTCTCATGGATGCCATTGTCACAACTAGACCAAATTGAAATGGGATCACACGGGAAGCACCAGCTTTCAAATAAAAAAAGAATCATTAAAGAACCGATTTTAATGATTCTTTTTTCGAACCCAGTCAAAAGATATGAGGTAACAAACTTAAAAAAAAATAATGTCGAATTGACAACATCCTTCTTATTTTGAAGTCGGTTGAAAACTGAAAAAACCGTGTCTACTGAACGGCACTACATACCTAGGCTGGTGAAGGAAGCCATTGAAATCTCAAAATGCCCAAATTTCAATCGAGGTGATGGTTTTCAACTAGCCAGTGCATGGAATCCAGTATTAGGTAATCTTAGAAATAAAGATACGCGTCCACAATGTGTCCAAATGAAAATATGCAGTGATATTGTGGGTGTGTTTTGTCGGGACTATCAATCGAGTTTGAGTGCCAGTGATAACGCTCTTCGCAGTAAAAGACAAAGAAAGAGGGTAGACAGATTTGTCTGCTCTTAACCATATCATCCACCATTTTTCAGTCGCTCGTGAACATGGTGCATGTAACTGTGCCGAAATATCGGGAGCTCAAAATTAACGCGAACCACGGTAAATATCCCGTTAATAATAATAGTGTTTAATGAATGACCGTGATAGTTAAAAAAAGTGTTGAAAAAATTTTCGTAATTCGTTTATTTGGATTATAATTTTCCAGATATTTTGTTAAGAAAAAAAACAAATTACTAAACCGATTTTGATAAAATTTATATCTCCTCTAAAGTACGATCTACTAAACAAAAAAAGAATTGTCAAAATTAGCAAAGTAATCGGTGAATAAACATACAAAAAAAACATACAGCCGAATTGAGAACCTCCTTCTTTTTGGAAGCCGGTTAAAAGTACCCTACTTCTTAGGAAATCGGTTCAAAAACGTGCACTGCGACCTTTTCACTGTGCATATTTGAGCATATTTGTGCGTCAACTTCTTTAAATGGAAGTAACACAAGAAATTAATATTAATAATTCACGAAAGCCCAATTAAATTAAACAAAAAACGCTTGGGAATGGCGAGTGAAATATTTCGCAATTATTTTTCATGGCTAAACACAGGGACTTAATTAAGTGAATTAATGAAGTGAAAACATTCCAGAGATCATTTTCATTTTGAATCTTTTTACTATTTCTAAGCTACTTGAGAAGAGAGTGGTCTGTTCTGTTCATTCACTTCTGAAATTGGATTATTGAAATGAAATCCCATGCCGATAATCCAGATGTAGAGTAATGTTTTTAATTTAACGTTTTGTAAAATCACTTATTTGTCAAAGGAAACAACGAAAAGGTGCATTTTTAATTGTATGTGAGAGTCAGAGTCTTTTCGGATAGATTCGTGAACATGAGCGCTGCTGTCTTAAGTCAATATTTTGTCCAATCGAGACGTTAGTTGCCATTCTTGTCACGATAGTTTTCTATCCATACAGACTCTATGGATATTATTATTATTCTAAAAAACATTATTTAGCTTATATTACCTCTCAGAAGCAAATACAAATCTAACGAGACACACACGTTAAGATCATTTATACTGGCGACTAAATTAGAAAAAAACATATATTTTCTTATTACTCAGCCAATTTAAAAGATATCGAAGAAAAACTTAATTTTAAATATTTCTCTTTATACTTTTAAAGCCGTAGTATCATACATCCCTCGCGTATTAGAGGAAAAATATGTGTCAACCACGTCAGTTTTCATATTAAAACACACACATCGCTCGTGTAAACACACACAAATAAAAACAGGTCAAGGAGAGGCTTCCAAACACATCTGTATCAATATACATCACAGTAACGCGCCGGTTATCGCGGTAAAAACATGGAATTTCTCGCATTACTTTTGAAGGGTTAAAAGGCTATAAATATGAGCGTATCTCGCGATCTTGCCGTAATCATCCAGTTTATCTTGTACCGCTACATTAAGTACGAGAGCTCCTAACGTCTTGAAATATTCCCTTCTCTGATATTGAGATTCATTAAACTTGCTTTTAGTTTGTGAGATAGCCCTGTGAGTTGCGACAGTAACTTGGAGCAGAGATATAAACAAGAATATTTACAAAATAATTAAATATAAAAAAGCCAATGTAATAATACATATACAAGTCATTTTAGAAGACTTAAAAACCTCCTACATAAAAAAAAAAACTGGTTTTGAAGAAATATAAGCAAAAACACAGATACACAAGTCAAACTTATAAGAAAATGGATGTGTATTATATATATAGATCTTTTTCCAACCTCTGTAAAAATCAACGCTGTCTTTTATTTTTTCAAACCAGCGTGGCACAAAATACGAACGTATACGATCTTGGTTTCATGTAGCCCGGTGAACGGGGCGAACGTCTCGCCACAAACTGAACCCACTACAAGTGTATCCTTGTATGCGTGCTTGCGCGCAGATTACGGGGGCGTTAAATATGTGGCGTTTCAAATGTGGTGCCATAGTTATCTTAATACAAATGTATGTCCCGCCCGTGCTTGGCCTGCCTAACAGAGCAACTAGATTGAAGATTAGTAAACCGGTAAAGTAATGGATTGATTTAGAACTATCAATAATCTCACAAGTACACTAACTAAACTTCATTCTGCAAGCACTTTCAACTATTCTAGTAATTCCTTTAGTTTTACCATCTCAATAGTACATACACGACATGAACCGAAAACTATTAAGCTATATTGTCTTTTCACTCTAACCTAGTAAACTTAATGGTAGTTTTAATCCAGGCTAGCTATTGATAAACTAACATACATAGTTTAAAATTCTATCTGACCACGTCCTCAGAAGTGTTGCTTGTCTAGCAGCGGTTCTTCTTTATTAACCGACTTTAAAAAAAAGAAAGTTATCTATTCTAGATTTATTGGTATTATTGATTGTTTTTTTTTTATTGGTTAGGTTCTGTATGTTTGTAATATTGTCAGAATTGCAAAATTTTTGTATATGTTAGTCTATACAAGCGTCTGAACATGTGTACTAAATTTCATAAGTGTATGTATGTTTGTATGATTGTATGTTTGCCCGCGTATTACGCAGAAACTAGAAGTGGTATTTCAAAAATATTTTTTTATTGAATAAAGTATCTTTCAACTTAGGAGTCACTGCTAAGTAAGTTTTATCAAAATCGGTTCAGTAGTTTTTAAGATATGGGCTTTTGAACACTCACTTCGTTCATCGCAACTGCAGAGCAGTGTCTACACCTTATATTTCAATTGTTTGATAGACAGTGACATGAGCGGTGATGAGCTTTGACGACCGTTTTTAACCGACTTCAAAATAATAAATACTATTAAAAATTAATAAATGAAAGTAATTTAATAAAATTAAACCGACTTCAAAGTGAAAAGAAAGAAATAACTCGCTACACCAACTATTTTTTGAGGTCAGTTTCTGCATAGGACTTAGTCGATGATAGCTTAGGGCCTGACACCGACTTCAAAAAAATAGTTGGTGTAGGTATGTACCTACTTAGGTAGACGCCCAGTTTTGATTTTCTTCGAGTTATTTCTTTCTTTTCAGTTTGAAGTCGGTTTAATTTTATTAAATTACTTTTATTTTTAGCAACTTATTGGATTGCGTGCACATTGGACCATAGCGGACTGTGTTTTTTCTTTTATAAATACATTATAATAATAATTCATACAATTAATGAAATCAAAAAATTCACACAGTGCTAAGATTTTTGTGTAGTTATGTTAATATAAACATCTTTTGTTTTTAAATACTTATCAGACTTTTTTTTATTAGAAGGTCCGATGCAGCAGCTATCAAGGTCAAAACTATATTTAATAAATTCTAATCTCAAAACAACTCGTTAGTTACAAAGATTTTAGTGTTCAAACCTGATCTCTGATTAGTTATTTGGGAGTCTCAGGGTTCCTTTTTCCTTAGAACCTCGTTTGTCACTTGCACTTAAAAGTAAATACCTCAATAGGTCAACTAAATTAACCATTATAAAATTAATGCCGTTTTAAGATTATGAAATTTTCCTTTGGTCCATAGAAATATCTCATTTACCTATTCCAAATCTTAAAATAATTTTATTACATTAACAAAATATTGTTTGAATACGTTTTAGAAGAGTGGTGTCCTGGTTGCACGTACCGAGTGATTTCATTAAATTTAGCCCAAAACTTCGCCTTGCTGATTTGATATTCAATTTTTCGCTTCCAAGGGATCCTATAAATGTTTAATGGAGACATAAAACGGCTCTACTTGGATCCTTTTTTGGATCGTGTGGGACGACGCTTGGGGAGTGGAAGTTTTTGCAGTGTATAATATACATTTAACTGGTATTTTTGTGAGATAAAAAAATTAATAGCATGTGATACTTGAGACCAAGTTTATGGTAAATATTTTTACCATAGACATGACCCCTGACTTGACACCAAGGAAGTTGGATCACAATGGATGGAGCCATAAACTTTGCTTGATCGCTATTCAGCTGTGTAAAACGTGTCCGTTTCATTCCTACTTCCCGGTCATACAATACGTCAAGTTGGCGTCACGTGAAGAAAATTTTATTGCTAAAATACGTGATAATTTAATGCACTATCACCTAACTAATGATGTACCCAAAACGCACGTAAATAATATGAACATATTTTTATAACCGCTGTCAACAATATTTATATTTCCATATATTTTGGGCAATAAATATTAGACATGATGTGAACACAATACCCTAAATCTATTGAGCGTTGCGAAAAATTCTTCATCTGTGCTTGATTAGTACCCTATTAGATAATTGTGGTAGGAATATTAATTTATGGTCTTCATAGACCATAAATTAATAGAGACAGTCGACCCGCGATCTTTACAATATCGTTGACCTAGCGAGCTGGTAGGCGCCCAACGCTTCGTTTACCAGAATATGGCCACCAATCGGTCTACGCTTTAGTCCATCTGCCATCACTCAGCCTGACGACATGTCCTGCCCAACTGTATTTGAGTCTTGTGATTGCTGTCGCAATATCGCGGACTTTACATTTCTCACTCGGTCTTGGCTAGGTACTCACATTCTAAGCCTATTATTTCTATGCCCATACCTACCTACCTACATAAAGCAAACTATCTGAAGCATTTAAACCGCATTATAATTTCTAGCGTTTATTTAAGGGCGGGCGCACAATACATTCCGTAATCCGACCTCATTCCGGGGTGAGGGTAGAACGTAAAAAGTGCTCCCTCATTATCGTTTTCCGCAGTCGCACCGGTTTCTCAAGTGTTGGGAAACAATACAATTCCGCTTGGAACGCTTCAAATTACTAAGGAGTTTGAAACAAAAACTTTTGTTTTATGGAATAAGAATGGTTTGTAAATGGTTATTGTTGATAAAGTACACGATTGGTGATATTTAACTAGCTCCAAAAAAAGAGATGATTCGTCTTTTAACCGTGTCGCCCATGATCCGAATTATAAAATATTGAATATCAATTTTTCTTATTGTCAAATTTAATTATTTTTGCTGGTTTTAACTAAATTCAATATCACGAGTGTATGTTTGTTAAATTAGTTTTTTTAGGGTTCTGTACCGCAATAGAAAAAAAGGGAGCCCTTATAGGATCACTTTGTTGTTTGTCTTCTCGGAAACGCGTGGATCGAGTGATAGATTAGTCATCACACCACTCTCCAAATCAATCTAGGGCATTGATCCAGCTCAAAAATATCGTAAAATCTTAAAGCGTAGCGATACCTGAGTAGGTAAATGTGTAAATAGCATTTACAATTATATGAGCGGTTAGCTGTTGATAGAAATTTCACGCGCCCCACGATTGTATTTTCGAGCGATATTAGGTGTGATGTGATCTGGTACTCGTACCTAGAACCCAACAAATTATTTTTTGGCTTGTAGTACATTTTCTACATCATTATCTTTTTTTTAAGTAAAACCTTTTTACTTAAAAAGTTTTTGACGTGATAACGTCTTGTAAATCGATGAACGCCGGCTGCACGCACGAAAAAGCGTCACGTTCTGCCTGAGCCGAGCGTGCAAGCGAGAGCGCGGAATAAGCGATAGAGAGGCACGATCGGCCTAAGCGTTAGGCTTGTGACGCATCGTTATCACGTAAAATTTTCGTCCGTAAACCGACTTTACATGCAACCATTTTTTTTACTTATTTTATTTTAAGCAATATTCCTTTTTGAGACTACTAATATAAGTATACTTTGAACCCCACTGTACGTACCTACACAGCTACGGATTGTATGAAAAGGTAGGCGAAGCAATTAGCGACACGACCACGCCACGGTATCTACACAACGCCCATTTGCTTTGTTGTTATATCAATTCCTTTAAGTTGTTTTGACAACTCGTATACAATAAACAGCTTATCTATCTATGTATACACACCCATCTTTGCGGTATTATTAGAACCTTACATTATAGTCTAGTAAAAATAAATCCGTTTGTATGGAGCAGATCGCAGTATTTGCAATTGGCGGGATTCTTTGAAATTATGATAGGAAAATAACTAAAAATTATAGATCAACAATAATCCCCGATTTATAGACTAGTTGCGCTCCGCGGTTTCACTCGCGTGGTTATGAAAAACGGTGATGATTATGAGTAGCTTATGTTTGTCTCGAGGTCCAAAGCTATATCTATACTAATTTTCATAACGATCGGTTCAGCCGTTTGAGCGTGTAAAGGTAACAAAATTAGCTTTTATAATATCATTATGAAATTGTGTCAATTGTATTTCAAAACACCAGTAAATTCATTTAAATAGCAATATACTTAGGTGTATTTTATGTTGTCACAAATCTTATTTTTACTAGACTATTAATATTTATAGATACACCAACTCAGATTCCGAGTATACACATAAGTTGGTTCATAATAATTGTAGTAACTCAATATTCCAAGTTCTTTTTTCATTAATCAATACCGATGTATTGCAAGTCATCATCGAGGGAGGAAGCCGGAAGTACCCGCCCGGAAGCGAAGGGAAAGCGCGCCGTTTAATTGCGCGAAAACGGAGCTTTTCGAATATAGAACGGTTATTATTTACCAAGTTCTGAATGCGGAATTTATGAGTGCTCGTTTTAAAATCAATTTGTTGAGCTTTAAATAAATAACATATTGCTATTTTGCTAGAACATTTTAAGACGAATTATATAAATGAATATAAATTAAAATTCTATTTATCAAATATGTGTTTCTCTTTATATATGATAACTCGTTGTTCCCATTGTTTCACTCACGTAACAATGAAACAAGACGACGATGATGATGATAACGAAATCATCTATGTCCATCTCCATCTCTGTACCAAGTTTCATAACGATAATCTAGGTATTTAATTTAGTTTCGCTTTTGTACCTAATATTGGGTTAAAATAAAATAATTGTTTTATTTTATTTAACAATTATGCTACGGCACTACACAAACTTTTCCTTTTAAAGGAACAACTAACAGCATATGCATTGTAAAATAGAATCTAGAAAAAAAAAGTTTGTCTGTAAAGTTGGTTTACGGACGATAATTTTACGTGATAACGATGCGTCACAAGCCGAACGCTTAGGACGATCGTGCCTCTCTATCGCTTGTTCCGTGCTCTCGCTTGCACACTCGGCTCAGGCGGAACGTGACAATGAGTAATGCTTTTTCGTGCGTGCAGCCGACGTTCATCGATTTATAAGACGTTATCCCGTCAAAATATACATAATCTCCTCACTTCAAAATATAATCGCAACACATTCCAGTTATTTCATTTCATACGAAAAAAATCATATATCCTCAATTTCCAAAATCTACCCACAAACCCAATTTTTCTGATCACAACTTCGATAATATTGTTTTCGTTGTTACCCGCAGTTCCCCGCAAACAGCCCGTTTCACCTGACCATATTCCCCGAGTTTCCTCTATCGTGTCACGTTAACTCCGTCGTGGGTTAATTCTCCCCCGAATCCGGGGAAATGCATGCAATAAACTGAGCTTACGGCTGGTGCTCCGAGCAATTTCAAATAATATGAAATTATTATGATTTCGTTGGATTTGGCTCGGATGAAATTCGGCTAGTAGGACGGTAGGTGAGTTACGGAAGATTTTTTTAAATAACTAAAAATCGTTGATATTGTAAAATCATTCGTTTGTATGCGTCATGCTTGTCATGCTTACTTATATTGGTAACTAGGTGCACCCCGCGGTTTCACCCGTGTAGTGATGAAAAACTGTGAAAATAATTGGTATCATAGAAATTTCATAAAATTGGTTCAGTCGTTTTTAAAACAAAATTGCGCATTCTGAAGTCAATTTTTCAGTTTTTGAAATATATAATTGTTATAAAATACAAATATAAATGCGTTTATTTGATTTAAAAAAACAAATACATGCTAAATGTGAACCCATTGGCTTCGAACACACACACACACACACATACACTATGCTTCTAAACCAATAGCTTTGGGGGCCATTCATTTATTACGTAAGACGATTTAGGGGGGGAGGGGGTCGACCATGTCTTATCGTCGGACCATGTCCATGTCGGTTTGTTCTAATTTTTTCTTACATAGGGGGAGAAGTCAAAAACTAGCAAAAAGATTCTTACGTAATAAATGAATGGCCCCTTTTCAAAAATAGGGACTTGTAGTTTTCTAGGTAATTTTCTTATATAATGCAACAAGTACGGTAGATCTTACAGATATTATGTATAGCACATCATATATAATTATATATATAAAAAAAAAAAAACTAATATTATTTTTTAAACTATCACGGTCATTCATTAAAACACTGTTATTATTAACGGGATATTTACCAGTTCGCGGTTCGCGGTTATTTATCAGTTCATGGTTCGCGTTAATTAACGCGAACCACGGTAAATATCCCGTTAATAATAACAGTGTTTTAATGAATGACCGTGATAGTTTAATTTTTTTTTTTTTTTTTTTTATAGAAGATAGATCTACGATTGACCACCAACTCGCCTGATGTTAAGCGACGGTGTGGCCAAGGATGGAGCTCGTCGATCTAGAAGATATCTATTCACTCTAGCCTTAAAAATTCCAAGATTGTAGGTCTCAGGAAACAGAGGCATTAGGATTAGGATTAGACATTTTAGCTATGAGTACAACATATAGGTATTTTTACTCGCGCAATTTGAGTCGTAATCTCTGTTTTCGATTCAAATTAAAATCTTTTTTAAGAAGCGCGACAAGCGTACCTACAGGCCGCAGAAAGTTTACGCGCAGTAATTTTATTATTATATGCATCACGTTAGACATAGACATAGACATATATTTATTCATGGAAGACACATAACATCTAATAAAAAATTAAATTATTAATTAACGTTAGTGTTCATAATAAAAATCCACACATTTTCTATTCATTCATCAGTTACAGTCAACGATTTAAAAAACCATTAAAACGGAATAAACCATTATAAGTAGCACAGCAATATTTACAGAGTTCATTTCTATTTTCAAATAAAATATTATAAATTTAATATTTTATTTGAAAATAGAAATGAATTGATTGCGAGTATTTATTAGAAGATTTTAAGTGTTTGGTAATTTACAAGTTGGAAGTATGGGATTTAAAAAAAAACACATTGCATCCAGGCAATGTTCTACAGAGGATTTATTGTAGCTGAGATGATGAGACTGAGTTTTCCGGTTCGAGGTCTTCACTCGAAAACACACCTAGTAATATTTTTATTTGTACAACCTACATGTTCTAGCTTTATATATTTCGTATCATATATGTAGTTATAGATTTGCGCTTAACCGCCAACTCACCTGATGTTAAACGACATTGTGGTCTACGATGGAGCGCGCTTACCTAGAAGAAACAAATTCACTCGCGTTTTAAAGACACCCAGATTTTATCTACCGGGAAAGACCCACTCAGGAAGCGTTTTCCACAAACTAGTAATACGCACGATGAAAGTGGAATCAAAGCATTTCATTTGGGGTTCACTTTAGTTCACAGAATCTGTACTCGAGTCGTGTTGACACACATACAACATACAGAACTTTGCTCACGTACGAAAAACACGAATCACATCTATTTTTGAGGTTAGCGCGGAATACAAACGAAGTGTTGTTTGCGGAGATTAATCATAATCACTGGCGGTGATTTATGGCCAGAATTAGTATGGGCTCTCTTGATTTAGGGGAGTGTTTTACTGTAGACCAAGGTCATTCAGTTTTGTACGGTTTTTGAAGACTGTAATGTTTGAATTATTTTTGGTATGTTGAAGTCTCATTTTGTCCACTTTTATATTAATTCATGTCATAATATTGATTTTAACAGCTTCTAATAACTGGAACGTTTTAGGGCGATACAGAATGGGTATGGGCTATCTCAATATAGGAAAGTATTATATTTTAAATCTATGTTTATTGTTTATTTGACAGGCCTCATAGCTCAGTGGTAGTATGTCTACATTCTGAGCTGTAGGTCGTGGATTCGATCCCCACCCAGGGCAAACATTACTGCCAAGTTTGTTCTGTATCTGTGTGTTTATATGAATCATATGTATGTATTTACAAAAAAAAGTATGTATGTATTCTATCAGCCATCTGATTTCCATTGTACAAGCTTTGCTTAGTTTGGGCCAAGATGGTTTTGTGTTATAATGTCCATCAATATAAATTTTATTAATTTATTTGTTTTTGTACGGTTTTAAAGATATAAAATGTTTGTATCATTCAATTCTTCTAACAACATTAAGTACCCGGTTCATATGTTAACTGAGTCCAAGTTTTTTTTATCGTAATAACTGGCGGTGTTAAGGCGAGAATTGCTATGGACTCTCTTTTAGTATTTTACCAAAATTGCTAAAAGTGGAAATACAAGACCATATGAAGTAAATGTTCTTCATCAAATCCTCGATCTATAAACGCATATTTCTCCGTATAATTTTTTACCAATACTAACACAAAATATTCTTGCAGTGCGATATGCAAAACAAGTTTAATTCTAACGGAGTGCAGCCGACTCATGTCGCTAGCGCCTCGCAACACTCACACTTTTGTAGCCTTCCACTTGACCCACATCCTCTACGTGTCTCCTGTAACAGGAAGTGGTCACCCCCTCCACCCCACTCTATCAAACAACCCCGTCACACACAAAAACACTCCATCAGACCGCGGCATAAAGATCAAACTCCCGCCAACGATATCCGACTCAAAGGCGACTCCCCACACAATTTAACACTTTGTTTTTCCTTCAAACATGGCAGAATATTCAATGTCGGCGGAAAATGAGTTGGATGTTCCTATTTAGCGATTTGCCACTCACTCGCTCTCGTAATAAGTTTCATATTCAAATGGTAGCCGGTTGGTTTGTAATGAATTTTTTATGCCGTTCCGGCCTACACTAGCAGCAATAATACGTGTAATCTAAGTCCTATTCGCAATATGAGTGTTCATAACAGAAATGCATAAATAATGTACAAAAAAAAACCATGTTTTTGGAGAGTTTTGGAAAATGATAAAAGGGAATTTGCTGACTTTGATTCCGAAAATAAAAAAGTTGTAGGTAGACGTAATTGAATTCAGTAGACTCTGGTAAAGTGCAAATTATCTAGAGAAACCATTTTAGCCAACCATTTTTTTTTGAGTTATGTCACGGCTCTTTTAGATAATTATATATATAAAATATACACGATATGTACTTACTATAACGGGATAACTGAACGATAGTTTAAGTGGTACTACATTATACTTCTCATCAACTTTTCTATTTGCCTAATTCTGAGAGCCCGAAAAATAACAGTTGTCCCATTTATATTGTTTTCAAATCTCAATAAGGTTTCTATATGAAACAGCCGATACTCTACATCTCTCTTATGCTCTCTCTCTCTCTCTGTGACAAAAAGGGAGAGCCTTCTCTTTCAGATTTTTTTTATAAGTAAAATTATTCAAGGTGATAGGTTGTAATGATGATGACAATAACCTTTTAAAATATATCCGTATGCGTATTGCTTGCCAAGCTAGAAAAATTATACACGTAGCGGTATAAACTGATTTTGATGAAACATAGCATAATACATAAGAACACTCCCGACTAATTCACCTATCAAACAAAAAAAAACTGTTCATCCGTTCGGGAGCTACGATGTCACAGAAAGACACACACACAGACAGGTCGAACTTATAACACCCCGTCGTTTTTGCGTTAGGGATTAAAAAGGTAAAAATCAACACTGAAACTCTCAGATGAATACATTTTGGATACATATAATTTGATTTTGTCGCATTATCATCGCCACGTTTAGTAGAAGTAAAGTTTCTAAGGCTAATAGCTCATTTGATTTCGATAATATTTGGCAGAAACATTGGATACTGCATTCTGAATATGAGATGTAGATTGTAGACCTCGCGAGGTTTTTGATACAAAAAGTTTAAGGTTGAACTACACTGTTTGCAGCACTACTAATGATATTTTTTATGTATTGTTGTTTATTTTGGCCCATTATCATTTGTAAAAACCTAAGTCATAAATAAACCAAATTTAATCATAAGCTTGCTCCGAAAACATTTCTCACAATCAAGAATATCATATAACTCGAATAAGTCCTAATCTCATACTCGTAACCCTTTCGTAAATTTCCAGTGAAATTTGTTGTGCGTCAGTTCATTTAATATTGCAAACTTTTAATTGGTTTAATAAAGTCGTTTCTGATCGCTATTTAGCTATAAAATGTTAACTTTTTCAATTATAGTTTTTGAAGTCTCGACTTGTGATTGACGCTTTCTCTTTGCTCTGCTGATGTTTTTAATTAGATTTTATCATTGTGATGCTGAAATTTATTGATCTGTGGATTAAAGTTTTCAATTTTAGTTGCATTATCTCATTTAAAGTTTGAGGATTGGGCAAAAGTTGTAGTTTTGGTTTGGATCTATCAGTTGGGGCAATTTAACTTGTTACAAAGTTGATCACAATCGGCTTTGAAACAATAAAATAATAATGAAATTAGTTTCTTAGACTCAAACAACATAAACGTAGTTTTTTTATTTATTTTAGACGTCATTTTATTAGTTATAATCATTAAAATATATTACACAAGTCTTAATTTGTAAACAATCGTCACTTATAATAAAGATACATGTCTATAATAAATAGAAAATATTTTATACGTTAGAGAACATTTTTAAACAGCGCCATTTAGCTTCAAATTACTTGTAATTGTAATTTGGTTTAAATTACTTATAATTTGTAATTATTATAATTTATTGCCACGAATACTCTTAGATCAAAAGTGTCGCGTATGTAAAATATTTTAAATATGATTATTTTTATATATTTTGACATTTATTTGTATTTTTATTACTAAATTTGAAATGAATTTTAATTTTTGTTTTTTAAGTATTTTATATGATAGGAATTTAATAATTCTGTACTCAATAGGTACAATATATTATAATTATTTGAATAACTAACTATAAAAAAAATATTGGCTCGTAACGATTGTTATAAATAAGTTATTATGCATTATTATATATATTATTATTATTTATTGGCGCAGCGACCTCTTCACGACTCTTCTCTATTTTGTGCACGTTCCTGCCAAGCATGAACATCCAGCTCCCTCAGATCTTTCTCCACTTCGTCTCTCCATCTATACTTGGGGCGCCCGACGGGCCTTCTCCCTTGCGGGATTCCCAAGTAGGCCCTTTTTGTGGCACGATCCTCCCCCATCCTTTCCAAATGGCCGAGCCAGCGAAGTCTGTGGGATTTTGTTTCACCAATAATATTGGGCTCCGCCACCAGCTCTTCTATTTCCTTGTTTTTACGGATCCTCCAACTGCTATCTTCCTGTCTTACTGGTCCCAGAATTTTTCTGAGCACCTTGCGCTCTGCCACTAACAGCTTATTTTCCTCTTTTTGTGTTAGTGTCCAGGCTTCACAGCCGTACATAAGTATTATGCATTATGACTGACAAATAAAAGGCAAATTAGCACGATACTCGAAAAAGTTATGAGATAATACGAATAGAAAATCGTCCAAGGTCTTTGGAAATTATTTGTGTTTCACTTGGCCCTAGAACTCTAGTACAGTGAAAACCTACCTTTGGGTACTTACTTAAGTCAAGGCAGTGTAATAAAATATAGTTTGAATTTTGATCCGGAGATCTGGGTTAGAATCTAAATACACACATCTCTGTATTAAATATTTGGGCTGGAATATTTGTGAATAGTTCGGGGAGGGCACTGTACGCCGTAACACAGGCCGTGAGCCTAGTACGGCAACAGCAACCGTATATACTTTTGTGAAAACTTTTATTAAATAAATTATTATTATTATTATTATAAATTTATAAGTACCACTGGCTTCAATAGATAAAAGTAAACATCTTGAGTATTTCCACATGTTCTTTAACATTTACCATCGTGATTATTATGACTTTACTCTTCTCATAGCTTATACAATGAAAGCTGATTCAGACCTTATTTATTTTACTTTCTGATGAAGTATAATTTTATAGTTTAAAAAACTGAAGCAACCGCCTTCGAAGTACGTTATTTCGTTTACTTGTAATATAAGTAAGGATAATAATTAAACAAGGCGCTCAAGCGTTGAAGTAACTCTATTTTCTCCTTATACACATTGGATGAGGAGTAAGTAGGTTTTACTTTTCAAACGCAATAAATACCTCACGATTGTAAACTTTTTAAAGAGACCTCTCTTCACCCGCTCGTTTCTTTTTAAAGAATGACATTTGTCATTGAATATCATATGCTTCGTCGTCGCAGATTAGAAAATGTGCAGATGTTTATACGAAAAAGCTAAACATTTGACACTTTTGATAAGAAAAACGTGTCCGTGGAACTCTGCGATTCTATAATCTGACGCACTCACTCAGGAATCCAATGAAAATATTTTTACTTTTAGAGATTATTCAAAAAGTAATAAAGCAGTGTTTCTAATATAATTATGGGACCAACTTGGGAGTTTTCTTTATATGCCAATTCACGAAACACAAAAATTGGTTCAAGAATGAGAGATAAATTCGTGTGCATACATAAAAAAATATATATACGACACGAATTGATAACCTCCTCCTTTTTCGAAGTCGGTTAAAAATAAATAAAAAGAGGAATACAAAAGGGCGTAACGTTATAAATAAGCAAGTTTCTCGATAAGCTTAAAAATCGAAATTAAATATAACTCCGTTTCAATTGCCACATTTGAATCTTTGTTCTGTGCTGAGTTATTTATTACCTCAACAGCCCAAAGTTGTTTCGACAAAAGTTAACCCAATTTATATCAAAAACGAAATCGACGGCAACAAGCAACAATGCTTACCCTTGCGACACACATGCTCGAATTTATCAACTAACTTTCAGCCCAGTGCGGTTGTTGTTCTTACTCACTGGAATTAGAACAGTGCATTAAGTCCATACAATGACCTCTGTTTAGTAGGTGGTGGCTTTCAATTAACATTCACATCTGTTTTATTGTCATCATTTTGACGTTGTAAATAGATGCGAGTGTTTATGTTAATAATTATAGTTTAAAAAACTGAAGCAACCGACTTTTCATGGATGCCATTGTCAGAACTGGAATTAAATTGAAATGGGACCACACGGAAAGCTTTCAAATAAAAAAAAAACATCAAAATCGGTTCACCCAGTCGCGAGTTATGAGATAACAAACATAAAAATAAAATAAAAAATACAGTCGAATTGAGAACCTCCTCCTTTTTGAAGTTGGTTGATAAAATTAGTAACATCGGTGACGCCGCGTACGCAAATCCGCGGTTTGTGAAGTCTAGTATCAAATTGATGTCACATGATCATTGATTGTATCTCCATTTCTAAGTCTACATACTTACAGACACATTTACTTGATACGTTAAAGTTACATTTAAATTTTAGTCGTAACACAAATATACCCACAAAACTGTAGAAACCCGTAATGAAAACCTTAAGACCTTAAATAATAAAAAATGTAAGTAGTTATAAATGCATATATTAGTTCATAAAAAGCACAGACCCTGGAGTCTGTGGAGAATAAATTTGTTAATAAAAAAAAAAAAAAACTATAGTTAAAATAAAATATGTTTGTCCAATAACAAGTTTAGCAACTCAGCCTTACCAATACGTATATCAAATAAAATCAGTAGTCATAACTATAGTTTAAAAATTTAAAAAACCGACTTTCTAAATACGCAATACAACACATACGCGACGTGCTGTTCACTTTTCTACAGACATTTGGATGATATTTTACCAGTTATTTTGTTATAAAAACCAAAGTACTGCATCGATTTTGATAAAATTTATACTGGACCACCACTGAAATATGACCTACCAAATACAAAAAGAAAACATGAGAATCAATGCACAATTGGCTGAGTAATCGGTGAACAAACATACAAAAAAAAAGATACAGATCGAATTGATAATCTCCATCTTTTTGGAAGTTGGTTAAAAATACATTTCAATCCATCAGATAGGTTTGAGGTATTCGTCAAACATATTCATATTCATTTTATTCGTAAAAATATTATTAATTACACGTCATCTTAACCTAATATAAAAATTCTGTCGAAGATACCTAAGTATCTACAGTAAATAAAAATTAATTCATTAAATTTATAACACAATTGTTTCTTAGTACAAAAAAATAAAATAAAATATCATTGCAATATGAACTTCAAAAATTAAAATAATAACAATGTCAAATAATTAATGAGCCATCATATCGGAACCTTCTACACAGCTCGCCTCATGCTTTGACTTTTACGCATGTCAAAGCTTGCGCATTTATGAATATAACAAATATGACATTTACACATTCGCAATACGTTCAGTTCGACGCGAGCAGACACAAGAATGAGACAAAATATGGAACACATTTTGTGGTTCGCCCCGCGGCTCCAGCGCCTTTATTCCGTATGACACTTGGGCGCGTTACATTAAAAAAGAACTGATGATGATGATGTTAGCCTGTAGTGTCCCACTGCTGGGCATAGGCCTCCCCCCGACATTTCCACTCTTGACGGTTATGTGTATTAAAGTGCCAGTCTTTTTTTTTTTTACTGAAAAAATAAACAAACTAAAAGACTAATTTTCATTGTCAACGCATCGAAGTCATGTTCTCGTAACGTGGCTGACGGTCATACGGAATCAGGGCCCAGCTCGTCGCACATGTTTTTATGTAAATATGCTGTCAAACAACACGACACACTATCTAAACATTTGTTAAAAATTTACATCGAACGTGTTTCAATATTTATCAACCTTTAAACAAGTTTCCAGTTGCGACCATTACAACTGTTTTCTCTTTACACTTCTACTTGAGAATCAAACCGTAATTAGTCAGGGCCGGTGCCCTTCTGATTTATAGCAGTTTTTACGGGAACTAGCCGCAGTAATGTTATCACCCACGCGACAGGGTGCGCCCATTGTCAGATTTGTTTTGATTTTGTTAATGAATGAGTTGGAACTTAGCGTGGTCGAGCTGTAATGAGCTTGTGAAGGGTCGCTATTTTTTAGGACTAATGATGATGAAGCTATAATTACAGTACTATGATTTTTAATTTTTACTCGACTGCGCAAGAAGGAAGGTTTTGTTTAACGAGTGAGTATATACGTGGATATGTGTGTTTTTACCTCCTACAACTTAAACGGCTTGACCGATTTTTTGCACGATGTATCGTTAGATTCGTCTGTATTCCCTGAGTGTCTCTTATTTTTACCCGACTACGTGAGAAGTAAGTTTATATTTTGCTAGTGTATGTATATTTGTTTGTATGCATGTATGTACAAAAAGTTCATTCAAAGTTGTCAACAAGTGAATACTGTGTCCGCAACAAATAAATCATTTAATTGTAAAATTAATGTGTATTATCCTGAAACTACATGAAACAGGAACACGAAACAATAATTTACCTGAGTAAGTGTTATCCAAAGAATATTTTACCGAAAAGTGCATAAAATTGTGTTTGAACTTAAAAAATCACCAAGGAGCGATTTCATTTTATTATTTTCTACCTACAAAACAAAAATAAAATAATTTCGTTCGACTTGACGTCTTGTAATTTGATCGAATTGAATTGAACGAACGACTACCTGAATGGCGGATGGCCTGAATGTATTTATATGACACTGACAAATTTGACACTGACAGATAACGTTATCGAAATATTTATGTTCCATGAACTAATGACATGAACATTTTCGTATGATCTTTAGCATTGAGACTTATCATACATAGACTGTGAATGACATAGAGGAAGTGAATAGACATTACGATTTTGTCAGTTCCGATTTATGCACACATAATAATGGATTCTGTTGAATACAGTAACGTTAATACAAATAATAGAATGAGAAGAGCTAATTCATTGAGCAATTTAGAAACTTCTGACTCAAGTTTTGATTCAAATACTACTATTAGAAGTGTAGTTGACCTATCAACCGACGAAAATATGCCAAAACTAATTAGATTAGAACAAAAGATATCCCAATTAAACGTTCAACTACTGTCCGCACATGATGAAATTGAAAAAATACTCTTAGAAAATGGAATTTTGGCGAAAGATAATAACGCATTGAAAACAAAATGTGATAAATTACAAAAAATTATAGAAACATACAAAAAAATACGATTCGAAAAATGCTCAACTCCTAACAAAAATACGAAAAACAAAAAATTCAAACGAAATCTACAAATAGATAAAATTATAAATCCAGAATTACAGTGTCATTCTATAATAAATAGTTCTACAATAGACAATTCAGTGCAAAATACGATTAACGTTACAAATGATAACACATTTAATTCAAATGACTTTACACAAGAAAACAATACCGATATAATAATAGACAATACAATAGAATCAAATCACAATGAAATTATACACAATAGTATATACGACACAATTAATAGTATACAAGATATTAGTACAAACAATACTATGAATTCGAAATCACCACCACAAAAAATTTCGAAAATCAAAAATACTGAAAAGAAAAAAGTAATCATAATAGCTGATCAGCAGGGTCGTAGTTTGCAAAAAACTCTACAAATATTAATGGGATCTAACTATGAAGTAGTTTCTTTATACAAGCCACACGCTAAGATGGAACAAATAACATCACTAGTAAGCAATGAGCTGCAAACTCTGACAAAAAACGACTTTATAGTATTAGCGGCAGGTACGAATGATGACAACCCATTTTGTTTTGAATTTTGTGCAAACACATTATTTTTAAATTGCAAAAACACAAACTGTCTTGTATCAGAGGTACCATATAATCGTAATCTAAATGAAAAGAAGCTAAATTACGAACTTAAATTAACATGTCAAAGATTTGAACAAGCACACTACGTCAACATGGACTACAGTCGATGGATACCATCAAAAAATACTATAGCTCGACACATATGTGAAAGAATAATGAAATTCATATTATTCATTAACTATCAGAATGAATACAAGAGAACTAAACGAAGCAAAAGCCAAGAAACATACACATCTAATAATATAGACGTTGCGACTATAGAAAAACCAGAAGCAACACCAATCTACAAACCCGAGAAAACTAAGTCAAAAACAACGGAAACTGAAGATAATCTAAACACCCAGCAAACGTTTTTTCGAGACTAATCAATCAGCAACTAATCATTACTTAAGAATCATACATCAAAACATTGCGAGTTTAACAGCAAAATCAAGAGAATTAGAAGTTATTTTAGACGAATTTAAAGAAAGTAAAGAAGAAATTGATGTTTTATGTCTCTCTGAACATTTTGTTAAAAAAGACCACATCAAAAATATAAAATTAACGGATTATAAGCTTGCTAGCTACTTTGCGCGAGACCAATGTAGGGGAGGCTCTTGTATTCTTGTCAAAAATAATTTAGATTACAAGGACCTACCACAATTCAACAAAATTTCAAAAATTTCTATCTTCGAATGTTGTGCTGTAGAGCTTATCCCTTATAACATAATTGTTGTATCAGTATATAGAGTACCTAATAAGAAAAATTTAGATGCGTTTATGGAATGTTTAGAAACTCTGCTATCAATGTTATCCCTTATAAAAAATAAGAAAGTTATAATATGTGGAGACTTTAACATAAATATTTTGAATACAACTAAAGACTCTACTGAATTTCAACAACTTATTTTAGACTATAAATTTAAGTTACAATTTAAGGAAATAACGAGAATGCAAGGAAAAACTTGTATAGATAATATAATACACAACAACATTCGAAATTGTTGTAGTGAAGTCCATCACAAAAATATTTCTGACCATTCTACTTTATTATTTAAGTGTCCTGTAAAACAATTGTATTACCTGAAATATTGGTATATCAAACGGCGTATGTATACCGAGGAGAATATGAATAAATTCAGATCATGTCTTGAAAGCTTATCTCTAACAGAAGTATATGAACAAACTGATGTCAACAAAGCATATAACCATTTTATTGAAACTTTTAAATTGTTCTATGACCTTTGTTTCCCACTTGAAAAAGTTAAAATAAATTCAAAACAAAGATCGCACTGGATAACGCGTGGTATAAAATTATCATGCAAACGGAAAAGAATGTATTATTTTGATTATCGTCATAATACCCGAACAAAAGAGAAATATAAGAAATACAAAAATATATTACGGAAAGTCATTAACACTTCACAGAAAATACACAATAATAAAGAGATTGATAACGCAATCAATAAAACCAAAGCAACCTGGAAAGTAATAAGTAGTTATGAACCAAAAGCACCAAAATTATCAATAGACAAAATCAAATACGGCAAAAATTTACTAGAAAATCCCACACAAATAGCAAATGCATTTAATAATACCTATGTAGATTTAGTAAAAAATCAAATAAAATTATCTAAAAAGAAACGAATAAACAAATGCGATGATAAAAAGGATCACATATCACATTCAATATATTTAGAACCAACGTCCCCCCACGAGATCAATACAGTTATATCATCTTTAAAAGATACAAATAGTGTAGGCCATGACGAAATATCAACAAAGGTTTTAAAACATTGTAGAGAAGTAATAGCTACCCCGTTATCATACTTGATAAATCTATCTATTGAACAAGGACAGTTTCCTGACCACCTAAAAATCACAGTTGTAAAACCTCTCTATAAAAAGGGTGACAGAGAATCTTGTGACAATTATCGACCTATTGCTTTAATACCAATCGTGTCAAAAATATATGAAAAAGTCATATATGCCAGACTTTACAAATATCTGGAAAAGTACAACATTTTAACCAATGTTCAACACGGATTCCGAAGAAACAGATCTACTACAAGGGCTGTATACGAAATGATGAAGACGATATCCGAATGTTTAAATAGTAAAATACCAGTAACGTCAATTTTTATGGACATGTCAAAAGCGTTTGACTTCGTATGTCATAAAAAATTACTGGCAAAGTTAGAATCTTGCGGAATTAGAGGCATAGCGTATAAACTTATTGAATCGTATCTAAATAATCGACAACAATATATTGAAATTACGCGGATACTTAAGAACGAGGAAGTTGTTTTTAAATCAAGAGTAAGACGTATAGAATATGGAGTCCCACAAGGAAGTATTTTGGGACCTCTACTCTTCCTCGTTTATATAAATGACTTGCCAAGCACAGTAGATCATCAAATGGTCCTTTTTGCAGATGATTCTACACTCATAATTAAGGGTTCAAATAAATCAGAATATGAAAACACTATTAATAAAGCTCTTGAGAGTATCATGAATTGGTTCGACCATAATAATTTAATAGTGAATGTAAACAAAACAAAGGCAATGCAATTTTATTTTCCACAATCTAAGCCACAAAACATAATAATTAAATATCAAAATACAATTATAGAACAAGTTAAAGAGATAAGATTTCTAGGACTAAATGTGGACTGTCACGGTAATTGGAAGAATCACATTGACTACGTACGCAAAAAAATCAGTAGATACGTTTACGCATTAAAAAGGCTAAGCAAAGTAGCATCACAGAAAGCGGCAATTTGTGCGTATCATGCAAATGTAGCTTCCAATTTACGGTACGGTTTATTGCTATGGGGTAACTCTGTCAACATTAAAACAGTATTTAAAATGCAAAAGAGATGTGCCAGAGCTCTCACAGGAGCTAGACAAAGACAAAGCTGTGTTCCAATTTTCAAAAAACTTAAACTACTTCCACTGGCTTCAATGTATATTTTAGAAGCATGCTTGTTTGTAAAGCAAAATATGAATAGCTTTAATATAAAAATAACTCTCAAACCACGGAAAACTCGCAAAGGATATTATGTCCTACCCCCTCAGGGACCAAAAACAAAATTTTATGACAAAAGTATTTATGTAACTTGCACTAAAATATTTAATCATTTGCCTGATACATGTAAAGCCATGACATATATAAAATTCAAAAATTATTTAATGAAACTATTGCTAAATAAATGCTATTATAATGTTGAAAATTTTCTAAATGATAAAAATCTTCACATTTTCTAATTTATATAAATTACTAATATTTTTTAATTTTTTTTTATAACTTGACATTTATTGACATTAACTGATTGACATTATTGAATTACTCATGGACAGATAAAAATTGAATTAATAATATAACGACCTACATACTTAATTAATAAATTTTAAATTTTAATTAGGTAGCTACAATATTGTATGCCTAAAAGGGTAGCTGTTGATACTTCTTTCTTTGACCACATGTATTCTAACACAGCTGACAATAAAGGATTTGTATTTGTATTTTGTATTTGTATTTGTATGTAAATATGTAGGTATGTATGTATATTACTATATGACCGCCTACAGCCTGAACAGCTTGACCGATTTAGATGTGCAAGGCTGGTTAGATTCATCTTCACTCCTTAGTGTCATTGGCTAGATTTTTTTATAATCGCATTTATACTCTTTTACAGCGATTTTACGCGTACTTTCTCACAAAAAACATACACTCAACAGCGTATCAAGCGTAACGAAATCGTAAGTTAAACTGCAAAAGCCGCTATTCTGCATTCGGGTATTTTGTTTTTCTTTTAGTATAGATACTCGTTTTCTAATAATAATAGAACTCTTCAAAAATTAAAGATTGCAGACCTGTACCTACACTTGTACCTGCTTATATACAATAAGTAAATATTCACCCAAATAACACTTTCAGCTACAATAACTTTCCATACCCAATTCAAACGCATTAAAATTCAAATACATCTCTTTTAAAAGGGCACATTCATCATAACCCTCGCGTTTCGTAAAAAAGCTCCCCGTCGACCCCTCATACATATTCGGGTAAACGTCATCGGGTCATTAACCCCGCTGACCGATCGCCTGTGACGTAACAATTCATTTGCAAAATTAAACTGTCACCGAGGACGGGAACAGTGTTTGTTTACTTGCTTGTTGCTAATGGCTATTTATGAATAAGCATGTGAACAAACATTGTTGTTTATACGTTATTTTTATTTTGTTTTTTTTTAGGGTTCCCTAACCAAAGGGTAAAACGGGACCCTAAAAAAACCCAAAATATCGTATAAGCAACAATGTTTGTTATACACCAAACGTGATTTATTTTTGGCAACTTTGGTAGACGCTTGAAATATTCACAGAATATTGAGTTATATTATTCACTTTAAATATAAATAATTAAATTAAAATAAAATTAATATTTAAGGGGGGCTCCCATACAACAAATGTGATTTTTTCCAATTTTTATAGATAATGGTACGGAACCCATCGTGCGCGAATCCGACTCGCACTAGGCCGGTTTTATTTTTAATCTCTATTTATTTTGGCGCTAAAGTCGCTATGCGATTATGTCAGCCCCGTTTTACATGCAATTAAATACAATTCAACATTTTACTAAAACTATTTAGTAACTACAATAGCAAGGGCTGGAATTTAATCTATTTATGCTACATTTTTACGTCAGTAGTTGATTTACTGGCATCAGGTTCAATTTGTTAAGTTCTGCGATCAGTAGATCTCGTGAACACAGTTTTTGCAACATCTTTTGTTTACGGTTTAAGATATTTATTGCACTTCGAATATAAATTCACCTAACATGAAATTAACTAGTTTTAATAATATTGTAACACAATAGCGAAAGGCAAGCAGGCAGATAGGTATGTAAAATAGCAAGCTTAACAAATAACTCGGCACTCATTACGTGTTGCGTACGTTATTTACAAATTGATAGCTATAGTTTTATTATTGGTTTATTTAATTTATTTTAGCAAAGATTTTTTTATTTTATTTGTTTTAATGAAATTAGAGCGATTTGTCATTTATTTTATTTAGATTTACTTAGGGTTTTCTGCCTATATTCATGCCTGTTGTTTCTGCCACGACATCTGATGGTAACTTATCTAGGTTCCAAGTACATTAGTTTATTTACTAGTCGGAACATAGAACTGTCTGATTTCAGATGTTTTAGTTCATAAGAGTTTCTGATTCAAGTTTCAAGTTGTTCGAGTTTATTGGCCCTAAGTTTCATTTGCCCGAACAATTATTAGATTTAAGTTCGGTTCGATTCAGGTTTCTGTGTTATTATAACCAGAATCTTTATTATTCAATTTATGTAATTTAATTTAATTATGATACATTACAAAAATCTTGTGGTAATGTTTTGTAACGTTTTCGCGATTGTTGCTTATTGTTCATATACGCCATAAATCCGTTAAAATTTGTAGTAGTTATTTACAGCTCTTATTATAATTTCAAGAGACTAGGCACTTGACTAAAGCTCTCCTGATATGAGGCTCACCAAATTTTATTAAGTTTATTATTTACGATGTGGTGTGAGGATGACAAAGCACACTGATTCTGTAATAACAACTGGCTCCCAAATGAGACTAAATATGAATTCAGAATTTCCACTTAAACTATATCTTCTTTGTAGACCATGTACAGCCACTTCATAATACATAGTGTAGTAATCTCGTAGCACGTCGTAGCACTCCGTGTCTACGTCTCGTAGTCACGTAGCACTGTAGCAGCGTAGCTCTCCTACGTAGCACACGACTACAAATTGTACGTTATTTCGTTACCTGTCGGAGTATTCTTGTTTCAAATGCTTGGAGAATGATTATTGTTCACGTTGTAACGTCATGGGTTTGTTAAAACTTGAGATTTTACTTTTTTTTATTTCTTAAATAGCTGAGCCTGGTAAACGTGACGGTGGCAATTTGGATATCCAGCTGAAAAAAAGTAAGAATTATTGGATTGGAACCCTGCTAAACACGACTGTAGTATTATGGTGGTCTTCTGCAGGTTGCTTCTACGAATTTTGAAATTATTTTCCGTTTTCGGAGATAAAAATTCATTTTCTACGCAGTTTTTGGGCTGATGAAAACAGATCTGTGTCACAGCAGTCTATGTGTATATTTAAAATTATTTTACATTAAAAACACACACATGAGACACCTGCCTGCGTCGGGCGCCCGGCGACCGCGCGGACCCCGTGTTGAATATTCATAGCGCACCGGAGATTGTATCGCTTAATAAACACCCTGTATACTACTCCGCTCACGTGCACGTAATCATCTGGACATATTAATGAGAGGAATTTTAATTTAGATAACGCGTGAGCAAATTAGCTGGCGTGTAGATTTTAGTGTTTGTGAAATTATTTTTTATTGATTGTTAGAAATTTTTTAAATTAATATATCTTTCAAATTGTATGGTACAATAAACAGATTATTTATCTGTCTAATGTTCAATCTTTTTATTTTTCTTCATTCATGCTGGACTTGACGAAAAAGAAAAACATAGAATGTACCAACTGCTTCTCTTCCTGGGCATACTGTAAAAGTCAGTTAAGGAATTTGAGGAAAATTGTTGGCTCCTAACGCAATCGGGTAAAAAAGGATGTCCATACCTGACACGGACTTTCTCGAGACGGAAAGAGTGGTACCGTATGGTTAATATAGTTTATATAGTAGCGACCCAAAAAGTAACTTGACCTCCAGTCAAGTTACATTTTGGGTCTCTGCGGCTACATAGTAAGTTTTAGTTCATATATAATATATATATATATTCTAAGACGAATTAAAGATGTCGTACAATAGGTAAAGCAAGTGTATAAAGTCTGTTGTGAGTTCCAATCTTACAGTTTAGCGAATTTCCTAAGTATGTGCAATAATATTAATAGAACAATAATAGCAAAATACATTTCAGCTGTATTATTTCTAGAGACATTAGAAATAACTGCACTAACATAATGGCTTAAGTCCGTGACAGAAAGCAGGTCTTGCAGTTTTATTACACATAATTTGATCCTTTCTGCAGACACTCATTGTAGTGGCGACATGAAACAGTGCCGCGTCGCGGAGATCATTTAGTTCTTTTGACATCTCTTAAATAACAACTTTTTATTAATATTTTGTAAAATTTTTAGTTCTTTGGCTTTTACTTGCTGCGTATGGCTATTTTTAAACTTTCTTTCAAAAATATGGATTCTAAATTCGGTTATATTTTTTATATTTATAACCGCATAACTCAATTATAGACCGTTTTAGAAATTTCTTATTTTTGTTTGAAATTGTATATGAATATATGTATTTTCAGATTGGCCCCATAGAAATTTCAATAAAATCGGTTCAGTTTGGTTTTTTATATAAAATTACGCATTTTGAAATCGTTTGTTTCACAGTTAAACTGTAATTATTTTAAATGATATAAATCTACGATTGGCCACTCACATGATGTAAAAAAAAAAAAAAACCTGCGCAGTACGGAGAATAGAATAGAATATAAATTTATTTTAAATCCATACAGTAAAAACTTAAAATAAACAATAAACTTAAACGACAGTACAAAGACGGCCTTATCGCACAGAGCAATTTCTTCAAAGTAACCTTAACGTACCATATTATCGCAGGTTAATTACTTGTACCTGATAAAATTGCACACAAGATCAATAACAATTAACGCCAGGCGAGTTAGCAGTCAAGCGCAAGCTTATTTTTAAATAAATAAAAAAACAAAAGTAACAAAAACTTGGCAGTCCGTATATCCGCTAAATTGAACTTTGTGTTCAAACCAAAGATACTGTCACCATATATCATGTTTAAAAGCGGACATGGCATTTATCTTCGCCGTACATGAGGCTATTCCGGCGGTTACTGCTCTCCAATATTTTTAAGGGCCTCGTTCTGCAAGCGCCAGATAAACACTATCTGTTTTTATTTACAACAGATAATGTTGACCTATATGTCAGGGTATTAGAAAAGGTGCATTAAGCTCGAGCCATTAGTTAAACTTGTTTTAGATAAGTTTTCATGCATATTTGTCAGAAAGACTTAACCAACTGAATAAAGAACATGAAAGTATAAGAGTTTAGGATCTCTCTCTTTTACTATGTACTTTATTCATAATTATGTTTAACGAACTAAAACAATAGACTTCAAAATACGCAATTTCGTTGGACGACATGTTTTTCCAGTTATTTTGTTTTAAAAAGCAAAGTACTTAACAATTATGAGATGTGTTTGTTAACAATTATGTTCCCTGAGAATTACAACATTGGTCTTTTCAAGGTCAGAGTGAATAGGTATCTTCTAAGTCTGCGTGCTTCATCTGCGACCACATCTTCGCTTTCCAACAGGCGAGTTGGTGATCAAACGCGGACTTATTCGTGTTAAAAAAAAAAACAATTTATATGAATTCACCTCTGAAGTATTACTTACCTACTAAATAAAAAATAAAACAACATTAAAATCATCAATCATTCATAGCGTTCATTAGCGATGTAATCGCGTAACAAACATACAATCGAATTGAAAACCTCCTTTTTGGAAGTCGGTTAAAATGTATAATAATGATATATTAAAAAGCTAATATTTATTATTATAAATAATTTTAGTGAAACATTATATGAAACGTTAACTATTTTATTTATTTATAAGTACTTACAAATTGAATTAGTAGTAGGTATATGGGAGTAAAATAATATTATTCGGCACCATTTTAGTAAATTTATTATTATAAAAAAAAAAAAAAAAAAAAAAAAAAAAATGGGATAAAAAAAACATTTTTATGCCCAAGATAAAACAAAAACAACATAAAAAATATAAATCATAAGATTATTTTCGTTCTTGCAGATCTCAAAATAGAGATATCAATAAAACATTGTAATCAATTGAAGTTTTCTGAAACTTTGTTGAAGGTTTATATTTTATTTTTGCAGAAATATTTTTTTTTGAAAAATCTTAGCTTGAAAACTCTAGTACTTTAAGTTAGATGTTTTATTGAGATTGACGTTTATGACCAAAAACGCAAGAGGCCAATAGACGCATTTAACCAGATACGCAAATGACCAGATACGTGAATGGCCAGGTACGTTAGTAATATCTAAATCTCGCTAGTCGCTTAGATTTTGTTTTTAATTCAAATGCGTACAGGGTTCCTGGTACAGTGTTCGTGCTGAGTCGATGTTGTAATTGAATCTGCATCCACAAGTGCGGCTCCTTTAATTTGTGTAAGTGTGAAGTACAGATTGCAGACAAATCTTAAGACATGAGCTTAAATATTGCCCATTTAATATAATTTACGTCGATTGAGTGTTAGTAAGTATAAAGATTTGACACAGGACTTAAATTAACTGTATTTTTTATTTTAAAACTAATACAAATAAGTACACATACATATTAACTTTATGCTTCTGCTTGTTTTCAATATTCAAATTCAAACTTTTATTTTTTCTTAATCATTGTATCTTTGGAAAAAGTATGATACCAATAATGTAACCAATGATGATTATACAGAATTTATAGAATGAAACGTAGATTGATATGATATTCTGTCTTCTGGTAAGAGAAACAAATTTGATAAAACATTATATTCCAAAAAAAATTATATACGGACATGTTGCTAGACACAGTGATGACAGGTGGAGTAAGGTTGTAACCGAGTGGTGGCCAAAACAAAGAAAGCGGAGTGTAGGTCGTCTAGCTGCAAGATGGGTGGATAATATTGTGTCTATCGCGGGTCGAACCAGGACTCGATTGACACAGGATTGAGGCAGATGGCATGATAAGAGAAGCTATACCCAGCAGTGGGATAGAAAAGGCTGTGGATGATGATGATACGAAAAAAAATTATCAAAATTGATTCATCCATATTGGAGCTATTTTACCACAAACAACCCTTTCTTGTGACGAAGATTAAAATCAAATAATTTTATTTTGTATCTAAACTAAAATCAATTAGAAAATTTCACTTAAATTAACAGAATTAATCTGTGCTCAAATCGTGTTTCTGAACTAAATAGTTTATTTAGGTTCTAAATCGAAATAAAAGCGGAAACATTTCACCGTACGTTTCCGTTTCCGACGCTACGTTTGTTCGGAAGGCGCATCACGTCTCCCTCGGACCGTACTTCGGCAGATTATGTTCCCTTTGTCGTAAATTTTACGACTTCAAAAATTAGTCGCCCCTAGTCGAATGGCGGCGCTGCACGTGCACGGTGGAATTGTTTTGTCTTGTTGCGGTAAACTGTCGAAAAATAAATAATGATGAAATAATAGCGTGGTTATAGCTTAAAAGTAAAGTTTTCGTAAGTACGCGTATGTTTCTACAACAGGAGAAAACTCTTACTTTAATATTATTCGATTTCGGTAATTATTTATCATATGGTAGGAACCATTAGTGGATATGCTCCGTAAAGCCGCACTGCCTCCTCAGTATAGGCGTAAGTAATCCGTAATTAAAAAGTTGTTACAACCACGTTACTGAATGTTTTCTATGGTTATCGCGATTGTCACGTAAAATCCGTTAAGATTTGGTTCCATTTCAATAACCACGTTACTTTTCATATTAAAATTGTGAGAGATATTTTCCCGGGCATACCATGAAATTCAATAAAATATTTATCGAAAATTGTCTGTGTTTAAATTAGTCCAAAGTTGTGAAAAACACATTATTTAGCTATCTATATTAGTTGTTACACTTGTGTAAAATTACTTCTTTTTTGTATTTGCTTTTGTTAATTTTAATGGTGATCTCTCTATCTATCTATATTGTGTATATGATTTTATTCTCTGTACTATGTTTTTTGTTACAATAAATTTATGTCGATGTCTATGTCTAAATTCGACCACAACTTTCAGTAGCAGCTGTTACATGTGGTCAAACGGCTCACCGTGTTTGCTCTGCCTACTACATAAGAGAAGCGTAAATCTATTTATGAATGGTACTTTCTACTGACAGACTGGGTATACTTCTATAATTTAAAACATTGTTGTGAAGCATTTATGTTTTCTGATATTTTGTTATTTACGTGTAATTTCTCTTGTTTAATACGGCAGAAAATTAAAGCATCCATAATTAAAGCATACATCGAAGCCAACGCAACCGACCGCTCGCTTATTTTAAGTTCGGTGTTAAGTAATAAGCGAATCAAAAGCAAAAAAGTACAAAAGTCAACGTGGTAGCTATGTTGAAGAAATTGGTAAGATGACAAGGAAGGAAATTAGACAAAGTCACCCTGAACAAACCGATAAGGCCCAATATACCATAAAGAGCAAGTCCGGTCCTAATGCACAATCATACATCTGAGAGACAGATATTTAAACCTATTATCAATACTTCCAAAGTGAGAAACTTTGACTCCGTGTCAAACATTGTTCATATATTTTTTCGAAGGTCTTGATTTTTCCCTAAAAATTAGTTGTCAAATAATTAATTATGAATTAGCAGTTGTTAGGATTAATAAAACTTTATTTATGGTATTAATTTATTACACACGAGTAGCAAATTACTTCTGTTGTCGGTTTCATACCTCATTTTCTTCATTGCTCTCAGACTTCATCTATACCTGGTCGTACGCTTTTCGCGCTCGGTCAATAATACAGCTCCGCTAGCGTCTGTCAATTATACCATCACAAAGTCACGTTATTTATCGTTGTACCATGCGTATTTTTTACAGCATTTACGGAAGCGACTATAGTATCATATTATAGTATATAATTATGTATGTAGAGCTCTATTCTTCTCATCATTAAGCTGTATATTAAGCCTTAAACATTGATACTAAGAGCGGGCCGTATATTTATTTGTTTACCCGCCTCATCGGGTAACAAGATGTGACCTATTAATTAATTTATTGTGTACTAACCAAAACGGCACAGTGCGCCAATTACATCAGTTAATTAAATTAAAACATTATTGAATAAAACTTAATGTAACAAGAATGTCAGATAAAAAAAAAGAGTCAGTTATAAAATCAAATGTAAAAATATCAATTAATAATATTACATTATAAAATTTATAAAAGCAGGTCAAATTTATTTAGCACAACATCCTTTACCTTATATGCCTTCCTTTCGCAAAACCTCAAACACACAGAAAAAACATCCTTCCATTCATACGCAAAATCAGGAGTAGTGGTCAGGAGTCGAGTCGAGGAATTTTTGTTTGTTTTGTTTTCAAAAAGTCTTTATTTATCGTAAATAAATTTCACATACTAAATAGACACAGTCTATAAATTGTAAAAACATAACATTTTATGCATATAACTGTCAGGCTAGAAACGCCTATATTAGTATTTTTAAAAACTATGTTTGAACAATAATACATTTTAAAACCTGAGGTACTTATATTCCCTATGATAGGGTTAATATTATGGCTAACTTATAAAATTATTATAATAGAATAGAATAACTTTATTGTACAACCATGCAGAGTAACTTAAATATAGATGATAATCGGAGTATAGTGATTATAGTGCATTTATGTAACCAATGTATATAATGAAACTTGAAACTTTTAAATGTATATAATGAAATTTGATTTTTCTTGCCTTCTAAACGTGTTGTATTTTATGTTTCCAAACATAAAGATTTGAAACATAAAACGCAAACAACGAGTCGATTGAACGTAATGAGAACGCGTTAATTGAAGAAGCAGCACGTGCAACAGTCCGACATGGAGGAACCGCAAACAGTCAACGAGATTTGCTATGGGGCGGGTAACTCGATGAAGGTAGTGGACATCCCAAACAATGGTCACATTTTTGCTAACTGTACAAAAGGCTCCTATTTAGCCTACAAGAACCCTGTACATTTAGAGACTTGACCTTACTAATGTGCGTCGTCCTAGATAGGTCACAACTTGTTACCCGATGAGGTGGTCAAACATACGGCCTGCTCTTAGTCTAATAAGTCAAATTGAGACAAAAATATAGCTAAAAAAACAAAAAAAAACCGACTTCAAAATACGCAATTCGTTTACTTGTTAACATTTTTTTCAGTTATTTTGTTATAAAAAATAAAATAATGGACAAATTTTGATAAAATTTATATGGGACCACCTTCGAGGTTTTACCAACAAAGAATCAGCAAAATCCATACAGAATTGGCGGATTAATCATTGAAAAAAAAAACATAGAATCTTATTGAGAACCTCCGTATAGGAAGTTGGTTAAAAAAACATATTAGCCAAAGCGGTCAAGTTCTCAGGCAATGAACTACACGCATTTGATTTTTATATTTATAGAGATTGGAATAGAGCGGTGTTAAAATATGGTGTCATTATTCATGAAAATAACAAAATTAAGAATATTCGATTCTTTCTTGATTTACTTCTTTCCATATTCTGTCAC
This sequence comes from Lycia hirtaria, assembly GCA_947563715.1. NCBI lineage: Eukaryota > Metazoa > Arthropoda > Insecta > Lepidoptera > Geometridae > Lycia > Lycia hirtaria. Next base: position 11,217,887 of record OX387384.1, read on the forward strand.
CTATTTGTTGAGCGTGCCTACGAAAAACGTCGGTACCTACTTTAGTATTCAAACCAACAGACAGAAGCGAAACATTCCCCAGAAATATTGTATATTTTTGGAGATAACTCCTCAAAAGATCTCGAGATAAAGGTCAAAAACCCTCTCGATTTCAATTTCCTTATTCTACGTCGATGATTAAAGGGCTCCTTTACGAGAACTCTCTTTTATCATAGTTTCTTTAGTTCTTACAAAATAAAAATCATTACATTGAATGCTTCGTAAGCCGAAAAAAGGTCAGCGATCTGTTTGTTTACATATTTAAAGATGTATTTGGAATAACAGTTATATTGACTTTGTGAGAAAATATCGGTGCTTCTGATACTTTGATTTTTTTCCTGTGAGTTAATTTTAGCTAGTTGCTAGTTACTCATTAGAAAACTGAGATTATTGTTTTCTTTAACTAAAGCCTAGCCTCTCCTCTAAATGGGTCCAAAATTATTTTCTTCAATTATTTGTATGGAAAAATGTGACATACTAATTTATTTATTTTTTGTTTCAGGTACCGACTATCTGATATTTTCACTACAAGTTGCAACGGAAAGGGTATTTCTAAATTATTTGCACGATATCTTTTACCTAACTGGCCAAGAAGGAGGGTAATGTTTTATACGAATTTTCATCCATAGATTAGAAAAAGAAGAAGAAGAAAGAAAAAAAAAACTTGAATTTTTGAAATAGCAATTGAATTATTTCAGCATGCACACTGATTCAAAAGATATGGTCAAACACAGAGTTGATATTTGTAATTATATGTCTACATACAGTTCTGTTATTTATTTTATTAGTTGCACTCATAATATTCCCTTTATTGCAAGGATACTAAAGTTTTTCGGTTCAAATCTCGCGTGGCGTCTATGGAACGTATTGAATTTTCGAGCACTATGCTGAGATGAAATGAAATTATGCCCATATTGATTCCTTTGTATAAAATAACATCAAATAAATCATAAGCGAGTTGCGCAAATTTTATATGAAATTACTTTCAAATAAATAAAATAAAAACTACTTTTTAATATTTCTGTTGAATAAATTCAATAACTTTATAGGTTTGAAAATGCAATAAACACAAGCTGAATGTATGTAGAAGCTATAAATTCCCGGATGTGCCCGTCCGTTTGACAAGAGCACACCCTGAATAATGGGCGGAATCTCGCACCATAGACCAGAGCATAAACTATTAAAGGCTGCGGCAACGACGCACCATTTTATGATCCACTTTTGCATATTAAATGGATGAGACCAGTTGTGAATCGATCTATAGCCAAGCTTCAACCCATTTATGTAGAATAAAGCTCTGGTTCCAATAGCCGCGACTACAGCAGATGACGCCTTATTACTACACGGCTATAGTAAACATACATATAAAATATAGGTCACGGTTTATGCGAAAAATCGATTTATAATAGGACTTAAGTCGCGTGTGTCTAAATGTGCTCCCTAACCGGGAGTACCTATTTGCCTGTAATGTAACATTTTAGATTAGGTTTTGATTATTACGTTACAATGCTACCTCCCTAACTGACGAGCATTCGCCAGTCGCCTCTAATCGAATTGTATTAGTAATACATTTAATTTGATCGTAATTAATTCGATACATTGAATTGTATTAGTTTGGGCTAGGGCTAGATACTGTTGTGTGAAATGTTCACCAAGATTTTGAGCGTTACAGTAAAATGACTGACGAGCCTGTAATCTAACATTTTAGGTTAGATTTTGCAATGTAACATTTCTGGTGTTACAGTTCAGTATTTTTAATTCAGTGTACAAATTTACAAATTAAATAAGTCGATTTCTGAAATCATAATATTATATTCAAGAATTAATATGTATTATAATTACAAATAAATAACAGAAATATGATAAATGTAAAATAATTTAACAAAGTGTTCATTCTGGAACTTCTGCGAGTTCTGCTGGTTCTTCAGCAGGTTCTTCTTCGGGTTTCTCTGCAGGTACCTCTGCCAGAGCCTGTTCTTGCTCATCGGCCGGTGCTTCAGATTCTGTTGGCGCCTCTCCTTCTGCTGGTGTAGCTGCTCCTTCTGCAGGTCGTTCTTCTCCTTCTGTGGGTGCCTCGTCTTCTGCAGGTGTAGCTCCTTCAGAAGTTTCAGGTGGTGCCTCCAATGGTGTTTCTTCTCCTTTTGCTTCACCCGGTTCTTCTCCTGTCGCTGCCTCTTCAGTTTCTGCTTCTGGCGTCGGAGCTGCTGTACTTTTCTTAGCTTCTGATGCACTACTTTTTTTAGGTGTGCCTTTTTCTTCTTTTTTAGGTTCTGCGCTTTCATCGGCGACAGGAGGTGCGACTTCTAGTGGTTCCTCAATAGGTGGTGCCTTCGGAACATCTTCAGCCGCTGCTTCTCCTTTCTTCTTTTTACCTTTTTTCTCCAAAGGCAAGTAAAGTTTGTATTCTTGAGGCAATTCCTCTTCGGTGTAAAGCCGCTCAGCGAAATAAATCCTCCGTAATCGGACGTTCGCGTGCACTTGCACTCGTAACGTTTCAATAAATTGTGTACCGTACGCCCGTCTCGTAAAATCAGATAGATTGAATTGTATTTGATTCCAACCTCCCGACAAGCCTATAGGCATTGTTGTACAGAAAGGTTTGATTTTTGTCGTCGATTGGAAGTTCGAGATACGGAATCTTCTTCTCATATTTTTATCATCGAGTATGGTGATTTCAAATGAAAAGTACCTTTTCAGGTTTTTTACTATCATAACTAAGAAGGGTAGTTTTATGCCTAGATATTGTTTGTTTGGCGGGCATGTTATGTATGTGGTGGCAACATTTGTGCTCACAATTTCCAAGACCACAGAATTAACTTCGTTGTCCGTGAGACGTTTTATATGTCCATTATTTACTTCCATCTCCCATAATGCCAAGGGATGTGCACCGCAGCTATAGAAAATTGACAACAAGCCGCTTTGATATGAGTTTTTGAACATGGTTTAATAATTAATCGATTTATGCAATAAAATTCTTAAATATTCACAACTTCGTTATGTCAGACGCGTATGACGTATGAATAATAAATAAATGCCATTTGGCAATTTATGATGTGCGTGCCAGTTTAGGTGTGAAATTAAAAAAGTTTCTATGTGAGTCGATTGAAAAAGTTCTGGTGTACAAAATGAGTTTGCGGTTAAATCGACTACGTTTATGTGAATTGCTATCACTATTAACATTATTGAGTCTATGAAATAAAAAATTATAGTAGCATTTTGAAATAAAATTTCTCAAGCAGAATTAACAGAAAGTGAATTATATAATATTAATATTTATTTAAATCTAAAAAATGTAAAATTTTACTAAATCTATGTAAGTACCAATAAATACAATAAATATTTTAATAACAAGAATTGGCGTAAAAGTATATTATTCATAATTCTTATACTTGTGAAAAAATCTTACATGTCCGTTTTACTCCTTGGTATTGATTTCTCTGTTTTAGATAATTGAGTAGTTAAATTCAGTCTGTAGAAAATTCGGTTGCAGCTGCAGGCAAAGTCTCCGCATTTTGAGCTGGAGTATCTTCTATTTGACCAGAGGTATCAATTTCATTGACATTATTTACTTTATTCGTATTTGCCACTTCAGTAACATTTTCTGCTATGTTTTCTGTGGGAATAATAGAATTTTTGTATTGTTGAATATTTGTAACAACATTTCTATTATCCTCTACATTTTCTGGTGCACTAGTTTTTGAAGAATCTTTTGTGATGGTTTCATTTTTAGTAATATGTTCTCTTCTTTTATCATTGCTTTCAGATATGATGAGGTTATGAGATCCTCCTATACTTTTTTCATGAGATATATTTTCTGGGTTTATATATATGTCCTGATCAGCACCTTTCAAAGTAGCTATATAACCAGAATCTAATACACGTATATTTATTAGAGAGGGACTTTCAAAAAGACCTAATGTTTTGGAAATCGCGGCAAGTTCAGCATCATGTTCTTCGTCTACTTTTTCTTTTTTGACATTATCTTGTGTATTTGTAACTTTAGACAATAAAGGCAGATAAGGGCACAGCCTATACTCAACAGGGAGTTTATCTTCCGGAAGTATCCCATCAGCGAAGTATATTCGTCTTATACGTACATTAGCATTTATTTTTAATTTATGGACTTCAATGAACTGTCTGCGATAAGCGCGTTGCATGAATTCTGCCATGTTAAATTGAACCCGATTCCAGCCATCTTCAAGATTTAGTGGCATAACTGTACACATTGGCATAATTTGGGTGCTGCTTTGAAAGTTGGAAATTCTAAATCTCCGTTTTATATTTGAATTATCGAGTACTGTCACTTCGAATGAGAAATACTTCCTCAGATTCTTAACAATCATAACAAGGAATGGCAATTTTATTCCCAATACTTTATCGCCTTTTGGACAAATCATATAAGTTGTGCTAATGTTAGTTCCTCCTATTTCAAATACTGTTGATTTGATATCAGGATCTAGAAATTTGTCTATGTAGCCATCTTTTATACAAATGTCCCAAATGGCTAAAGGTTTGGAGCCACAGCTATAGAATACTGTAAACATACCATTCTGATATGCACCGCGAAACATTTCTTTGGAGTTTTGTGTATTAAAATAATAGGTTACTAATTAAAACCATACTGGCATAAGAAATATTGTCTAAAACACTTTACAAATAGAGTTATAGATATTATTGTGATTAAAATGATGTTTTCAATACGATATACAAATACAATTCTTTGGTTTTAATAACCAACTGATACAAGTTATTGTACAAAACATTTATACAACAATCAATAAATGACAGAAGATTATAGAAAAACATGTGTCAAATTATTGTCAAATAGTCTGTCACACATTCTTCCAAAGAAGTTAAACTACTATAACATAGTACCCATGTTCTTATTCTGTTACCTCTTGATAAAGAGTACTCATTAGGAAATTTATTGAATCAAGCGTAACTTTACAGAAATGCATATTCAAAAACTTTAATCTAATTTATATACCTATATATTTGTATGGGCAAGTGCCTTTATTAACTATAACAAAACAGTATACAGACTCAACTAACTAAACTACTACACAAAAAGCATATCGATTACCCCAGACCGATAAAGGTCTAAAGATAATCCAAATGCTCAAACCCACTACCAGTTGGCAGCGTACCCAGCATGCTAGCCGTATTGCCATTTATATATCTAGTATGCTTCCACTTCGATGTCTTCAAGCTGGTACTCTTGTGGTGTCTTATCTGGTGACAAGGGACCAGCTTGAAGACGACTCGAAGCGGAAACACACTAGATACATAAGTTAGATTTAAGTTTTAGAGTAGTTAAAAAAAGTCAAAGTCTTACTAAGATTTGCTTCACTGAGTTAGAGTCGACTTGCATTCTTAGCTTATTATTTCTATGGTTGTGTTTGATAATCTCAATTGGTGAGTGGCCCAATTAGCAGTCGACCTGAGTACGCAACTGGTGTTCTCGTAGTAAATTTTACCTCAATATAATATATTTTTTATGTATTTCGAAATAAAATGTAAATATTTTGTATCTGAAAATAAAGGTAAGAAAACTACGAAGGTGACTTCAAGCTAATGCATTGTTATCGAAAGGTGAAAGATCAAAATTCAAACTGTAAGACACTTCGAGGCGGCGGCGCCGGCGGAAATTATCGTTTCGACACCCCTCTTTTATCATTCGTCTACATTCAGATTTCAGGTAACATTCCACCTTTTACTGGCATTATGTGGAAGGCATTGTACTGAAAACTTTAAGTGGAGAGATATCTCAGACTTGTGATGTACTATCTATAGAAATACTTTCTATACAGTATTATTTCAACGGTATCTATGTTCCGATATGTTTTTTTATACCATTCACCCAAAAAATATATATTTCAAAAACACTTTATTAAAATTTTGAAAACTTGACTTAACTTTAACCAACGTCTTAAATTTTCTGTCTTCTTTCCGCAAGTGTCAGTACATGTCAGCGAGAAGTTGACAAAATATATTAAGCAGTGCTTAAAGTTAAATAACGTTTTTCGGTAAGGCCGATGGAATCAGAAACTGGTATTCAAGTTAAACATTTGGGATAAATATTTATTTAAATAATTCAGTAATATACTTAAATACGTAAATTAATAACAATAAGTAAAACTAACTATATAATAATACAAAAAATAATAATTAAACTACTTTATATAATAGACTAAAAACTAAAACTAATCTAACAAACCACTACTAGTAGGCAATGTGCCCAAAATACTAGCCGCATTGCCACATGCGACGATGTTAAAATGGGTCCAATGCCTCTTCGGAAACTATATTATGAATACAGCTTGCTCCAAGGTTGAGAGATCGTGAAAAACTATATTTACCCATTTATCTGTAAAACTTAGTGTCATCATCAAAAATATACCTTACTTGACACCATTTGCGAAAACCTATTTTCAACGTCGTTATTGTGCTTAGACTATACCTAGATATAGAAAAAGTGTCACAATCTAGCAGCTGTTGTAGAAGGCTTTTTCACGGTTCATTTAGAACGCCTTCACGGTGTGACACCTCAGACAGCTGATATAGGCTTTAGGCTTTAAGCTTGAGTGGGTCTGTACCTAAGATTTACCTTCGTGACCGCAAACAACGTGGGGTCAGGCTTTTTAGCAAAAAAGGGTAGGCATGTGCGAATTATTTATAAAAATACTAGGTTAAAGTTGATTTTGTGTGAGGATTTTAGGCTCCAGTTTTGAAGCAATTACGTTATTATTTGTATTTAATCCAGTTTTCTGCTTATTCATTTCAATTAAATTCCACCCACAATTCTTAACAGTTCAAAATTATGTGTGGTAATCCACTGTGCTCGTCACTTTGACATAATTGATGATAAATCATGATATGTATCTTTAATTGGAAACTACTAACAGAAGCATAATACTGCTTAACAGTTACAACTGACAAAGATGTAATTATTACTTTCCGGTGTGTACTTTTTCCAAGAATCATATAACTCTTATCATCAGGCGAGTTGGTGGTCAATCGTAGATCTATCTTGCGTAAAAAAACATATTAGTTGACACATAAAAAAAAAATGCCCCAAATTAAGCAAAGCTTGTACTATGGAAACCAAATAACTTTATTTATAAATACATGCTCATTATACATAGAAACACCCACACAGAATAAACATCCATGTTCATCACACAAATGTTTGTTCTGGTGGGGATCGAACCCACGACCTACAGCCTAGAAGGCAGATAGGTACAATCAACTAAGCTCTAAGGCCAGTCAATAACATCATCAATCATAAACAAACTATTAGTTATAAACAATGTATTTGTGTGTTTAGGCATGTCTCCATAACGCTAAAATGATTACATACTTTACATTTGTCCTTTACTAAAAGTTGTATTCACATAGGCCGTTACAAACAACTTAGTTTAGATCATAGTCCCATATTCTCAGACGCGGCGCAAAGTTAAAAGACCTTCAGCGTATTCGCAAACAAAACAACAAACTAGATAATATAAATGCGTAAGTAAATTGAAGTACAAATACGCTTAGTCCCAAACCCAGTTACATAACTTTCGGTTAAGCCAGGTTAAGCGGTGTAGGACTGGCTTAGATTGCCACCGAACATTGCCGAAATAAATGAGCCAGTCTGACGTAAACACAAAAACTTGCACGAGAAATACAACTTTTGAAAGAAATGCTCGCTTTCTCCATGATTTATCAACCCATTTGTCATCCTCGACACTAAGAAAATATGTCACGCTGCGAAACCACAAGTAGCGCTCGTTTCGCTCGCGCACTGCGTAACGAATAACATTTTTGTCATCTCTAAATCACGTGACTTCTCCACTATGCGCCCTTAGAGACGCTCACTAGCAAAAAACACAAGTAGCAGAGAACAAAAGGAAAAAATGAAAAAGTGCTTTTCGTCTGTCGCGATAAGAAGTGCATGGGCGTGTACAGGGAGTTGTTATAGCGTTGTGATGCGGGCGAGGCTCTCAGATGTTCGTGTATTTTTTTGCCCTAAGACGTTATTTTCGCAGTGTTTTTCTATACATATTGGGGGAACACCCCTAGCGTGGCGTAGTTAAGATATCATTCCGATTTTTTGAAAATTAATGGCGCTGAAACCGTATTGCCGATAACGGAAACAGTTGTCTGTGACTGATAAATGAATTAGATCTATGGGGAGAGGAGGATCTGTTCTTTTTTTCTGTTTCGGAAGGTTTGTAAGTTTATTGGATAAGATTACTATATAGGTTGACCATGATATGTGTCCGAAAAAACGCGAAAATCGATTATGACATATAAGTCTACTGAGGGGAATAAGTGAACACACTGGAACACACGCATAAACATACTATATACACATTTACACATGTACTTATAAACTTATACACTTTTACATACTGCCTGGCATTCATTTCCTATATTTTAGCGGACAACAAAGTGGCTCATGCTAGTAACAGGAAGACGCTGGACGCAAGCCGCCTCCAACCGGTCTTATTGGAAATCCATGGAGGCCTATGTTCAGCAGTGGTCTTTTTCTGGCTGTAATGATGATGATGATGAACAGAAACATCCTAAAATCTAAAAAAATAACTAGGATACCCTTTTTGATCAGTTATATAGCACACTAACACATTCATTTTCATTTCTACAGTGGAAGCGAAACAAGCTAAACAAAAATCTCGCAGGATTCACCGCGCCATATTTGCAAAGCTCATTGACCAACGCAACGGCGCGTGGCCTGCATAATGTATCGGACGGCTCGAAGCTTTCTCTGCCTTGTTTATAACCGGACTGTGTATTCAGGAAATTGGATACGTAACACTGACATATTAAATTTATCTTAAAATTATCATGGTTTCATATTTAAACAGTTTTGGAACTTTTGGAAAACATGTCTGAGTCTAGATGAGAATCTAGGGCAACCCTACTCTGTTACAGACCGCAATGTCGCTCACCAGACGGGCTGACTGTAACTGTAGCCAATTACAGGCTTGCGTTCAAAATAAGAATAGATACTTTTATAACTGCTACAGATCTACGAAAGCACTCGTAGCAATGCTACGGAGCTACAGCAGTGACGAGCTATCCTATAACTGACCTGTATTATTATTACGCTGGTTAGGTTTTGACTGCAAAAGGACTGCTGTACTCGTATGGGAATCAACTTCATCCATCACCCAACAAGTGTCTTGAGCTTGTGGACGTTTGAGACACCAATTCTATTCTGCTATACTTTATGTATTAGGTGACGAGGGCTCGTAAAGCGTATTTTACTTTTTTATGTTAATATTAATTACTTATACTCAATTTATCATGTATAGCCAGAAAGATAAAGCAAACAGATTTAAAGACTCGCGAGATTTTAATTACTTCCGTCATAACGTTACACGATCCAAGGAAACCTCGTGTAAAGTAATGTGTACCTTACTTAATATACACGTATATAACGCACATATACCTGCCTACTTATCCCCAAGGAGCATTTGTCAGATTACGCCCCGTATCTTTGACGCTAATAGGCCCATAATATTCACTTGTTTATGTGTTTCGAGTTCCTTGTTGCTAAGTATAACTTAGCTTTTATCGTGGGAGACGTGTAAGGGAGATTTTGATGATTAAATTTTATGCAAAATTTAGTAATAACGTAGACTGTTTTTTGTGGATGTGTAAAGAAAGTATGTAATTACTAGCGACGCGCCGTGTAACGGGGATGATGATGAAAAGTAGCCTATGTACATCTCCAGGTTCAAGCTATCTCTGGACCAAATTTCAGAATAATCAGTTCAGCCGTTTAGTCGTGAAAATGTAACAAACAGACAGAAAGATAGACATAATTACTTTCGCTTTGATAATATTAGATGATTTACTTGTACACGACAAATGTAGGAAAAGACTATCTATTTACCGTAAATATGTGACATCTAATTCATCCATATGATATGAAATAATGCCACTCGACATTTTACTGTTATTAGTGAACTAAAGAATAAAGTGTTTTAACTGAGTGTTAACTTATTGGCTCAAAATCACCAAGGTGCGAAATTGGCTTTGCTAGCAATTTAATGTCTTAAATTTTGACAATATTGAGCAAATAAAATTAATAAAATAGTAGAACTAACTTGTTTTGATTGTACTTCAACCAATACAATTTATTAATGAATTAGATTTTAAACTACATCAATATACATGCATAGAAAGTCAACTCGGGAACGCGTCCTAATGTACGATTTTCAACAACAAGTGCAAAATATTGATGAAAAATGTAAACTATTTAACACCTGTCATTACTTAATATACCTTACATTTTATACAAATTCTAGTTTTTGGAAAGAATACTAAAAATATATTTATTTTTAATTAGAAAGATGCAAAAATAGTTTGTCCGAGAGCGTGATTTGTGCGCTCTGAAGCGTGATTTCAGTGAACGCATCTATAATCGAACAAAAATAGTTTTATGTGAACGCGGCCATAAAGTGTCAAACGTCAGTAGAGGAAGAAAACGATAACAAAACCGGCTGTCATTGTATTTCTCGTCAAATAAATTATACCTAAGTGGTAAGTACCATTCAATTCATTGTTTGTAGAGCGTACATTAATAGTCCATCAATTCGGGAATGTGATAATCACTTTAAATTATTGATGAAATACTTTTTATGACTCAAAATAACAAAGTAATCTCAAATATTTTACTATTGACAAAGTCAATCCGCACTTAATACAGCCGCCGTATAATTAAAGCGCGCGCTTATTTGAAATCGTCATTCCGTGAACGGTCATTTCGGAAAGGTTCCCGGACATAATAACACGTTTTCAAAGGTTAAGTTATATGGTTGAAGATGTAACGTGCTAATAATAGATAGATAGATAGATAAACTCTTTATTGTACAAACCTTAAAAGTAATAACAAAGTACTTAAATAATACGTAACTCAAAGTACCTACTCGGTTCTTAAGGCCTGGCTTGTCCGCAAAAGCAGTAAAACAAAGCTTTTTGAAAATTTACAAAAAATACTTGTATTATTAGTTCAAACTCAAATTTTTTGTATGTAAAATTTTGATCTGTTGGCTAGGTTTCGCTAGAAATAAAAACACGATTGCTGAAAAAAATCTCGATAGCTTTATTTTTTACAGCAACAAACAACAACTTAGAATACATTTCTCGTTGCTCTTGTTTCTTCTTTAGCAATATGATCTTTAGGAACTATGATTAAACCTCGCTTGTTCGTTGACAACGTCCAACTTACAGCGTCCTGTTGAAAATAATCGGCGTCCAGCCGCGGGCGGGCGGGCGCCGGGGACAATGTATCGAAATTAATATCCGGGCCGGGCCGGAACAATTTGTCCACCCGGAATGCGGATAATTAAACCGGCCTGCAGCCGTTTCCTAGCTTACATGAAGCTGAAAATATATTATGGTCGCAGTGCTCGGAATTTAGTTTGAGCTGGACGAAATTGCTGGCGAAAAATGGCGTTAGTGACAGTTGGTGAGTTTTTTTGGTATTAACAAGAGTTGGAACTGCAACATCTGAAAGTACTTTTTTTTTAAAATTAACTATAGTGGGTCTTTCTCGACCTAATATATAGATATAATCTGAGTGTCTTTAAATCGCGAGTGAATTGGTTTCTTCTAGGTAAACGCGCTCCATCGTAGAACGCAACGTCGCTTTACATCAGGCGAGTTAGCGGTCAAGCGTAAAGCTATTTCTACATTTAAAAAAATAGTTTTATCCATACAGTCAAATTATGTATATGCACGCTATTCTTATCAACTACACATGTATTAAGCCATCTCGAGAATAAGCGAGCTAATATTGCACACCCAACTCACCTATCATCCGCTACATTGCACACAGACAATGTATATATTCGTATTAATCCTGAAGATATCGTAGGCTATTTGGTTTATTTATTTATTTATTTATTACACACATAGACTTCTATAGATACCCCAAGTGTATGTATCTAGCGTGTCAAAACGAGCGTGTCAAGTACGATAAAAAATCACAGTTGACGACCGGGATTTATTTAATTTCAGGTGATATATACTTCCGATTCGATATTTTGTCAACTAATTACTAGCGTACAAGCGAGCGGATGCATTGGGTTGAATAGATTTTGCGCGGATGGAACATTCCATCACAAAAACATTTATGTGACGTCACAGTCGGTACCAAAAATGTGGCACGCAAGGTTTTTATATAAATGAAGTAGCATGCTCTATTTACTATATCTGTGATTACACACATAGTTGAAAATAGAACTATACAGTGCTGTATACTGTATAGTCCCACAAAAAGTTTTGTGGGAACAAAATCGTAAAAACTTCCTTTGCGGAGAATACATATTTAATCAAAAATAGCCGATGAATTAGTTTTTATGAAATTGTAGAATCTATATATCAAGTTCTGTCAAGATTCGTTGTGAAATATGACCTAATCACGAGTACCAACATCTTAAGAAACGTCTGGATATGAAAGCAAATATTGCTATTTGATGCAGAAACCTCAGCTCGCCCCAATTACCCAGTCATTAATCAAATTAAAAAAATCATCCTTAGTTATCCAGTTTCCCATTCCACACAGAGCGCTTACGAACAGATTTGATTTTAAATCACAATTATAATTAACGGGTTATTTACCGTGGTTCACGTTAATTTAAATAAATTTAAATAATATAATTTGATGAATGGCCGTGATAGTTTAAAAAAGAGATTTAATTTTATTTCATACATAATAACTTGGATAAAGTTTGGATAATATGCTAATATGTGGTGATGACCAGGCATCGATAAATCGTCATTACCTTTGTTGACCATCAGAATGGTACTCAATTTGTTGTTCATCGTGTCAACAGACGGTTACTGTCAAATCATTAATCACTTCGCAATTCGTGTTTGGCTATTGATTGTGATCAGTTGAAATTGACATATTTACTTAACCGGGTCCCATTAATTAGATAAACGTTATAATCATACTAATAACAAAGTACGGATTACGCATTTCAGTGTACGCGTCGTTCAAATACGTTGAACACGCGTACAGATGGATTCACGTACAGCAGCGAATAAACTAAGGTGAATTTGAACGTGATATGAATCGATCTATTATAAGTCTATTTTGAGTGTGGCCAAAAGCGGCATAGATTCGTTGCGAGCCTAGCTGATGATACGCCCGTGCTCAAAATATATAATTTCGCATTTACCCACTACGGTATGTATGAATTCCGCGTTCCAGACTACGCGTACACTGGATCGCGCAGTATGTACCCAGTTTTACACTTGCGCTGGACAGGGTCGAGCTCTATATAATATGTATATTATATTGTAAAGTTCAACCAAATGATGTATAATACAATCTTTATAGTGTCAATTGGTATTTGTGCGGTCAATAATAATTATATTAGAACAACTTCTTGTACATCCCCGATCACGATTTAATTTAATAAGATTTAGCATGTACTTACGAAACTTTGATAACAATTCTGTAATATAGGGTTAAATTAAAACATATAGGTATATGGTCTGATGATAGAATTGAAAAAAACAAAAATGACTTATATCCCTGATCTCTCTCAAAATGACGTATATGCACGTACGCATAAATCCGTCTAATTAATGACACACACGTAATGACACTTATCTACCCAAAATGACTTATATCCCTGACCCATTTAGATTATAATCACCCTATTAACATATCATATTCTTAACATTGTATTCACCCTCCTCAAACTATCTACTAATTATTAACATTAATATACGTGCCACAAGTACACCCCCGCCCGCTTCGTCTCGGGGGGTGCAGTTCAGTCGTGTGTGCGTTGCGTCGACGCAGCGCACCGTGTGAACACTATGATTATTTGTATGTAAAACGACGCAGCGACAGCGCTACGTCGACGCAACGCCGACGCAACGCGCCGTGTGGACTGGCTCGAGCGGGCCGACTATTTACCAACCTCATCGGGTAACAAGGTAACGTGAGTTATCTAGGTGACGCACATTAGTAAGGTGTCTAAATGTACAGGGTTACCTAGGCTAAGCCTGGAGCGTTTTAAGTTTTAGAGTTAGCAAATATGTGACCAATTTTTTGTGTCCACCACCTTATCGGGTAACAAGTAGTACATATAACAGCGCCATGGAATAGACAAAAAAATCATCACAAGCTTATGGTTAGGGAGACCCTACCTTTTTAAAATCATATTTTACTACTTTCTCAGTATGAAGCCTTAAAAAACCGCCTGTAAACAATTTTCATGAAATATATTAGATTAAGCACATTTTGTTGTACATGAAAATATTACAACCATTTTCAACGCATTCGTATTTCTCTAGAGATTTAGCCTAAAGCAAAAGCTTTTCCATTATAAACAGACTAAAATGGAAATTTCAGATTTATGGTATTACTTTATACAGTATAGTAGTTGTAAAACATGAGTGCGTGCGAGACTTTTTTTGTATTCGTATAGCATCCGTAGCGCATTATATTAGTGTGTGTGCCCCTTGGAACAAAGTATAATTTCAATATGTTCAACATTTTGTTTAACCGGTTGAACATTTTGGACAACTTTAATCCAATTTTTTCCACTTGGAAATTAGTTGAAAAACTGGGTTAGATTATTCAAATATGTTTATTTTTTTAACGCCCGGTCCAAAAATAGGGGTTTTATAAGTTTAGCGTGTGTGTATCTATGGATATAGTCTGTCTGTGCATTGTAGCTCTTAAAAGGATGAACCAATTTTGATCTATTTTTTTGTTTCAAAGACAATGTGTTATTAATTATGTATGCTAGACGAATACTATATGTAAAGAGAGTGGATGTCACTCTCGCGTACATAAATGTGACTCACACACATCCAAAGGCAACGCGTAATCATGACTTGAGATAAATAGAGTAAAAATCTGAACTATGTATATAGAAATCCTGGCAAGGCGCGACTGGCTCTAGACAACCCATGCCAATACTTTATTATAATAAAAACAGAACATCTTCATTTCTTGTGAAATATTGCCAAGATGGAGAAAATATTTTATGTTTTATTTGACTGAACAACGACCTAGCCAGTGAGAAATGTACATGCAAACAATATTTTGACCGACTTAAAAAAGGAAGTTTTTAACGAACTGTATTTTTTGTTTCTTACACATACCTTTTGTTTGATTGTGTATATATTTCGATATTTTTTAAATTGGAAACTGGAATCAGCTAACTTAACTACATAGGTGGTCTCATAACTTTAGCTTAGTACATCTGCTGTATTTATATAAATAAATTTAATTCGAACGACTGCAGATCTATTATTTTATTTCGTCGTATCATCTCCGTTGACACTAATGTACTAATTCTGAAACGTTTGTGTACAATAAAATTGTTTACAGAAAAAACACATGTAGAATTAATGGTCAAGACGAACATATGTAACATACATAATATCCATCCATCGTAGACCGTAACTATTGCTTAACACCAGGTGAGTTGACGGTCAAGCGCAAGCCTATCGATGAATAAAAATTTATCACTTTTTTTAGAGTCAAATTCGTAAAGGAAATGAGAATGAAATGCTAATTTGGACTGAATTTAATTCGGTAAAAAATAGGGAGTAACCCTGCCTTTGCACCAGTGTTTCTTTTTCTATTTTTTTATTTCAAAATGGATGAACAAAAGTTGTAATGAAACATTAATCAAAAAATGAAGTATCTATCTGTGACGTCACTCCGTGCTAGTACGGGATTACTTGCCACTTCACCAATTACTATCAATATACCATTGTATATGTACGTACTACACAAACTGGGATTTATGCTACTTTAACGTTATTCCAAATATTAAGACAGACAGAGTATAATATGTTTATATAAGATTGTTGTTGTTGTTCGATTTCAACTATTCTTTTGTTTTTTGGTTCAATAAAAAAAATATCTTTGGTCCAATAAGTTAGATATTAGTTAAAATCTACTCCAAAAACACAAACATTTTTTTATTCGGGCTTGCTGTTTTATATTTAAGTTTTTCTGTATTTTAAACATGTAAAAAACTAGGTCGCCACTATTAATTTATGAATTTACTAGTAAAAACTTCAAGGCATATATTTTAATTTTAGGCTTAATAAATGTAAATAATTATGTATATTGTTTAATATATATATATATTAATAAATTTAAAAGTAAAATATCTGTCATTCAATAAATAGATAATATTGAAAAAGCTTCATAAACGTATTAATCAACTCAGAAATAAATTACTCGAGCGTAATCCCTAAAAAAGGATTCCCACAGACCCAGACAATTATTATCCCACGCAATTTGACATTGGCCCGAATAGATTGAACCCCACTAGATCGTTGGACCAAAACGTATCAAAATTTGTCCTATCTCAGTCACGCAGACCCTCGCATGCTCCATTTAGCTGGCAATTAAACTGGGCACAGTAAAACAGTGCCTTAAATAGATTGGAACAGATGACTCGGGCTCACGCACTCTCGTGAAACTGTTGAAAGAGTGATTTCTTTTGGCCTTTCTTTCCCATGTCATTTGGTAAAATTTCTCATGATTCTTGTGATTCGAAAGAATTGGTTTGATGGCTTTTTTCTTCTGTATCTTTTATTGGACACAAAGGGTTATCTTCAGATATGCAGTTTGAACATAGTTTACAACTACTATAACTATATTATTTTGATTATAGTCTGCTAAAACAAATACTTATACTTCACATGTTACATATCACTTAATGTCACGAAGAACAGCGGACTGGCAACCAATGTTGTTGGTTGTTTTAATTACACAGCATACTTTTTAGCATCTTTGTGAAGTAAAAACGACATTTTCATGTTTCCCACCGATTACCGTTAATTTTATTGGTTAATTATCACCATTATCTACAGCCATCCCTATCTCACTTCTAGATATAATACAACTGTGGATGCCATCTGCCTAGATCCTTGTCCAAGGGCGTCGCCAAGGGGGGGGCAAGGGGGGCCGCTGCCCCCCCCCCCCCTAGAGATTTAAAAAATGTAGCCAACTGCAAAGCAACCAAAGTCCTAAAGCCGTGCAATTGTACCTGTACCTACAATTCATATTTTTCTCATCCTCCATAATATTAACTTGCCCCCCCCCTGGGCCATGGACTGGCGACGCCCTTGTCCTTGTTAGTCGAGTCCAAGCTTGAGCCACGATAGTGACAATATCGACTATTTCACAACTGGATGATGATGCTCAGCGCTCAGTTTTCCTTCTCGCAACTTGACGAATTCAGAATAAGATCTGAATCTATATCTCCGTCTCTGTGATTCTATATGGAAATGGAGAGAGATGGATATATAATTTCCAAGCCTATTCTGAATCTGATAAGTTTTGAATACTTATCTACAATCTATGAATCTAATGAACTGCGTCGATTGTAGCTCCAATCGAACTGACGTCAATTGGTCTACTGTGTGATTGTTCTGTGATGTAAGAGAGAAGAGGATTAGTCGGGATCTTCACATATCATTAACTTTTTACAGCCAAATGCGAACTAATGATCGGGTGGAGGGTGAATGATAGAAGGGTTAGTTGTCTTGCTGATTAATTAGCTTGGTTTTATGTTTAATCTCCCATACTGTTGTTTGTTTCATAACTAACATCAAAAGGGTTGGTTTTAAAATACGTTTAGATTATTTCTGTGTATGTTCCATAGACCCTAAGATGTAAAAAAAAGAATTTCAATGACAAATTAAATCATTTGTAAATTACACAAAATTAAAAAAAAACACAAATTACAAATATGTAGGTTCTTTAATTAAGATGCTACCTGGTAATTAAAAAATTTTTTTATGTTAATTTTATTTTAAGAATACTTTGCTTGTTTTTTTTTTTTATATGTGTTTGTTGACTATATTACCTCCATTAATACGAAGACAGAAACATAAAACAAGTAACTTTCCTAGATAGAAAAAAAATCAGAACTTACCTCTAAAAATAACATTTTATGAATTCTATGTCGTAGTCATGTGCTTTCTGTCACATTAAAATTATGAAGAATGTAGATAATATCTTATTAAACATTAATTAGAGATCAGTTTTTAAAGAAACATAAAATTGAATTTTTAATTAATTTTTTATTTAGTATGGCGCTTACGTTATTTTTTTCGAGCAGGTTGCATGTTTCCTCTCTCTATCTATTTACGTTGCTATAGCATAGTTCTATCACTCTCAACCATTTACCTAGTTTGCCCGTAAACATCGTGCGAGGTATCGTCTTAATAGAAAATCTTTGCTAAAAATCTTTAATCAGCAATTTACATTGATAGGTTAGACAATTTTTAAATAAAAATTGCTAAAAATATAATTTAAGACACAATGTTCCTTATGTAAGCAATTTTTTTAAACAATTCTGATTCAAATGCAACAATCGGTAAAAGTAAACAAAAACTACCGCATTGCACCTTTGCACTACCCTTATCCGACAGTTTGTTCTAGCAAATGCATACAAACACATTACGGTAGGACTTATCGCCGCATTCCAAGGCCCACATTTCTCTGTAACGACGACATTCAAACAGCCCGATGGGCGCATTGGGGCACGTTTTTTATGTGACGTCAGAAAGCCGCGCTCCTCCTAAAGACAAAGTAGAAATGCGGAGACAGAAGTGGAGCTCGGCAGCTTTATATTTTACTTAGTCGTACTGATTAATGGAGCAGTGAAATATTACATAGACATAGACATACATTTATTGTAACAAAAACACACAAAAATAAAAAATCATACACACAAAATAGGTCACAAAATAATGTTTAACCAACACTATAAATAATAGCTGCTTGAATTAATACAAAATGCCGACGGAGTCGGGACTTAGGAAGACTGATACGGTTGGTCTCAATATTCGAGTTTAAGATATTTTTTATAGACTTCCAAAAAGAAGGAGATTCTCAATTCGGATGTATATTTAGGATTCCGTACCCAAAGGGTAAAACGGGACCCTATTACTAAGACTCCGCTGTCTGTCTGTCCGTCTGTCACCAGGCTGTATCTCATGAACCGTGATAGTTAGACAGTTGAAATTTTCACATATGATGTATTTCTGTTGCTGCTATAACAGGAAATACTAAAAAATAAAATAAAATAAATATTTAAGGGGGCTCCCATACAATAAAAATGATTTTTTTGCTCGTTCTTGCTCGATATTGATAATGGTAACAGGTAGACGCTTGAAATATTCACAGAATATTGAGTTATATTACTCACTTTAAAAATAAATAATTACGAGTAAATTAAAATAAAATTAATATTTAAGTTGGGCTCTCATACAACAAACGTGATTTTTTTCCGTTTTATAGATAATGGTACGGAACCCTTCGTGCGCGAGTCCGACTCGCACTTGGCCGGTTTTTCATGTATAAAAATTAACTTGTATAAAATTGCAATTTTTGTCGAATATTTATGATGTTGTTTTCTAGTTTTACAAACAACGATATTTTATAAGTTCATTTAATCATTTTATATCTTCAAAAATGTGGGTATGCGCGAGCGAGACGGACGATGGTCATACTCAGTTAGCTCATTGTGGCAAAAGATGTGTATGCTTATAATACTTTTAGGTTATCTGACTATAAGTACAAATAACTGTTTTAAATTTGAATTTACCGCCATATCTGATATTACACCTTAAGAACGAGGAACTTTTGTTCCTCACTCCTACAACACACGGTCTTGGGAATTTTCATCCGCTAAATGCAATTTTGAACAATAAAGTGCACACAGTCCATTAGAGGTGGTAAGTGCGGCAGTAAACAGCCAGCGGGACCATTATACCGTTTTATATTCACACTTAAGCTTTATTGAATGCGTCTTTGGGACGGGACGCGCATGACTTTGCAGCGTGCTGGCACGTAGAGAGGATGCGTTGACCAAAAAGGATATTCCTGAAAATTTGTTGAATTTTCACAAACTTTTATTTTGGGTAGCGCAGTTTTTGTACGGACTTACCATGGACATCAACATTTTGGAAATTAATGATAATGTTCACTGGTACTATAATACAGTTTTGGTATTTACGTATGTTACATTAAAAAAGTAAGTTAATTTTTTAATCAGTTGTACTAGTAGTTCTTTGAACAGTAGACCTCGCGAGCACAAACTTTTTGCAACAAGTATTATTTCTAAGTATCTTTTTCAGCATTAAATACCGAATGTTTCTGCCGAATATTATTACGAGTAAAATCGGCAAACAAATGATCAGGAAGCAAATCAAGGACCACGTCACTTGTTTGCGATGTACGTTTCTGTCAATCAGTGAGTGAATCATTCACGAACATAATCATGTACTCGTAGGTAGATAGATTATTCCGGCACCTACTTATTTATAAGACAATAAAATAATATCAAACTCATAATCACCTTTACAAAACAAAAGAAAAAAAGTGTTTTGTCTACATATTTATTCTATTTACAAAACAGGCTAAAAAGGTTTCTCTTTTTTCTAGAATTATTCTATAACGATGTGAAAGATGTTTATCTTGGGCAAAATAAACCAATCATTTATAACAAACCCAGACTAGTCAAAGAAAAACATACTCAAAATACTATCAAAAGCCTTCAAAAAATGTTGTGTTAATTTTTTTTAAGGTGCAATGTTTCGCTGGCAGGAAAATCTAATTTCAAACAATCTTATTTGTCCTTGTAACAAAGATCTGAATAAATATTCAAGCTAGGATACATTTTTAAGGATCCGTACCTCAAAAGGAAAAATTATGGATCCCTTATAGGATATACATGTATACTAGATACTTTATTGTCCATCTGTCCGTCTTTCAACCCCTTCTATCTCGGGAACGCGTAGAGGTGTTTAGTTGAAATTAAAACCATATACCCAGATCTGTAGTCCCTTACAACTGTGCAAAAATCTAATTTCTCAGTTATCTTTAAAAAAGTTATAGCCGTATTATGTCGCAAATAACCGCATATTTCGACACTCACAAGGAAATCAAAACCTATAGTCCTGTTGACCTAGAAATATGAAATTTTGCAAGAAGCATGGTCTTATAGTACACATAAAAGAGAAAATCCGAAAATTGTACATTTTTAATTTAATCACAAAAAAATTGGGAGCTTATGCAAAGAATGAGGGTCCAAATTTTAAAGTGAGTTAACCGTATCATGTGGGCTATACCTACTAGTTTGTACGAAACCCTCCGTGTGCGAGTGTGACTCGCTCTTGTCCGGTTGTTATTATGAAAAATTATTTACAAATAATGTACTTTATTACTTAGATATATTCGAATAAAAAAATAAAAAACGTAAGTAATAAGTGTAAATAGATTTCCTACAATCTATTTACACTTATTACTATTACTTCTATTAATCTAAAGAATAATCCTAGATTATCGCGAAGATTATTAACGATTCCAATAGTTACCGTACAAGGACACAAAAGAACCATTGTATGCCGCTTAAACTATTTTGTACAGAAAACATGAATGAAAGGATGATTTATCAAAGCAAACATCTCTCTCATTCTTTTTGTATAGCACTTTCCCTATTTTCACAATCCTGCCCCCCCCCGCTAATGGAGGTGCGTCGCCACTCCATGCGATCTCATCAACTGCATTAGGTGTTTCACATGAAAAACTGTTTAAATTTAGAATTATCGTTCGCTAAGCGTTGTTCCCTAACAACACTAAGGCTGGTTTTAGAGTCACGCTGACCGTAAGCTGACCGTCGGTGCTGACAGCCGAAACGTATGAACTTCTAGGAAGCGTTTTAGAATAATGCGTAGCTATCAGCGCGTGCGGTTCCTAGAAGTTCATACGTTTCGGCTGTCAGCACCGACGGTCAGCTTACGGTCAGCGTGACTCTAAAACCAGCCTAATGGCTTGCAAATAGCTCCGCCAATCGCCTTACACTCTTATATCATTCGCCAATCGTCGACTGCATTATTCAGTATTTTGCTTTTTAATATTCAGACGACATATTTGAGTCTCCTTTCAATTTTTTCCCGCGTCTCTCGTGTACCGCTGTGCGCGGAATTTTGAAAGCTACTTATTGATGTTCGATGTTTAATTCCAACATATCACGTTGGCCGCTCCGCGGTTCCATTTATATTTTTTATCGATAGGGCGCTTATTCCGCGCCGCTTTTTATGGAAACCCCATTTGTTGTGCCTGATTTTTCTATGATAGCAAGTTATCTAAGAAAAAATCTAAGAAACGACTTGGTGTAAAAGTAACGCATCGTTGCCCTGAAATTCCATAAATTGCCCTGAACAAATGTTCTCACAAACTTTATCTCTGTATGACTATTTTTGCTCATATGGATATTTATAGATAAAAATGAATTAAAAATAAATAAATTCGTAATTAGCATTACAAGTGTATGTCTATGTACATATAGATAGTGTAGAAAAAAGTGTGATTGGAAAAGTGATATGTGTAAAATATGATCATTATCATCATCTCAGCCAGAAGAAGTCCACTACTGGTCATACAAGTGTCAGTAAGACATGGTCCCCCTTGTCTGACTTGTATGAGATCTTCTATCCATCTTGTGGCTGGCTTCCCTACGCTACGCTTGCCGGTTCGCGGTCTCCACTCGAGAACTTTTCAGCCCCATCGGCCGTCAGTTCTTGGATATGATATTAAGTATTTATTGATTTTGTTGCTTAATCCCAACGTAACGTTAGCTGTTTCGCGGTTTTATTTATATTTTTAAGAATACCAAGGTTTTGTTCTTTTCGATATTATAAGTGTAAAACAAGTGTAGAAGTATATAGACAGTGCAAAAAAGTGTATATTTATACAAGATTAAATTTGA
Organism: Lycia hirtaria; assembly: GCA_947563715.1. Taxonomy (NCBI): domain Eukaryota; kingdom Metazoa; phylum Arthropoda; class Insecta; order Lepidoptera; family Geometridae; genus Lycia; species Lycia hirtaria. The sequence goes on from OX387384.1 coordinate 11,240,713, forward strand.
TACTACTTATCGATATTTAATCCCATCGTAACACGTTAAGGTTGCCGCAATTCTATTTATATTTTTTATCGATATCGAAGGCGCTTGTTCCACTCCGCTTTTTATAGAGGCCCCATTTGTTGTGCTTGATTTTTCTACGATACCGAGTTATCTAGGCGGCGAGTAATTTATACGGCGAAGAAACGATTTCATTGCCGCTCGGATTAAAAAGAAATGGAAGCAAAATATATAGAGCGAGCGCTGAAATATCTACCTGCCGCTTTAATTATCGACATTCCCGGACCGACAAATTGTTTTTGCCCGATGTCGTGTTCGATGTTTCATTGTTATAACCGATATTGAGTATCGACATACGACAGTGTTTCATCTACAAATATTAATCTTTTTGTGATTATTTTGAAAATGCTTGAAAATTAATTAATTTCACAGTTTAATTTAAAATTTACGGATTTACGTCAGTTTTGAGTCAACATGTCTAAACTCAATTGCTATAGCCAACCGGCATGATATGCTGCTCTTTTGAAAAAAGCCACCAAATGTGGTTGAAACTACAGTTGGAGGTTTCAACTCAAAACAGACTTGAATATCTAATTTAAAATTATTTGTAAATGTAATGCGTACTAATATAACGAAACTGTGTTTTCTACGTAGTTTCTACGAAATTTATAGAATAATATAAATTGTATAAAATTTACGGTTTATTAGGCTATTTGGCCGGTGCTCGACCAGCAGTTAGGATTCAATTGGTCGAATAGCTAGTGAGCTAGTAAATTATCTGGTACAATATTGGCAGTGTCTGCCTACGCCGGCTTGCCACAGCGCCCGGTGTCGACTCAATGATATAAGATATCGGAAGCGACATCGAAACGAAGCGATACGATATCTACTTTATAGAGGTCTAAAGTAGAGCACTGATAAAGTACGCTATAAACTTAAATTACAATGTGTTGGGATCTTCATGCTAGTTCTAGTTAATTGCGTAAGTGTGACTGCGGTTATTTAGATCAAGATTTTGTCAACAGCTACAATGTTTTATACATTGTAGCTGTTGACAAAATCTTGATCTTTTCCCGCCCCCGCCTCGTGTCAGTATCGTCTGCCTTTAAATATATCTTCTACGAACCTATAAGTTTTATGTTTTTTTTTACTAGCCCTGTTTGTACAAACTGTACCACTGCTGGGCGCGGGACATCTTTTCATTGTGAGAAGGGTAAGGCCATAGTCTACCACGCTAGCCAAGTTTTATGTATATTTAACTGTAATTTGTGGTTTTAACTGTAAAATTATTAGCCAGCATAAGTCTACAAAGCAGCCAAGTGGCAAATTTTTCTCCGACTTTTCAAATATCACAATATAAGGCTAAAAACAACTATAGCAAAATAAAAGTAGCCAATAAAGCTCCATAGGGGATGCCAATGTCCAGCAGTGGATGATTATGATGATGATGATACATTTATAATTTAGAATGTTTTTCGAAATTGGTTCTGTAGTTCCATAGATTACTCTGTAAAAATATTGTTACATCTTTTTAATATTTTTTATTCATAAATAAACTTGCACTTGACCACCAACTCGCCTGGTATCAATTGACCGTTGCGGTCTATGATAGAGTGCGTTTGCCTAAAAGGAGCCTATTTACTCGCGATTTGAAAACATCCAAAATATAATATTTAAAAAAAAAGTGTAAATGTCGAAGTACAGATACATATGTTTTTTGTTGCGCAGCAACATAATGGGCACATTTCTGCTTAGTAGGATATGCGTCATCTTTCAAACAGTATTTCCTCATAGCCAGACTGGATAAAGCTCCTTCTGGCAGGCGAAGTTCAATGCTACCCAAACCACTTACGATTAAGCAGCAGTTGAGTTATGGCGCATACCCATCCGCCCACCGATAACTCATGAAGATAATGGCCGCATTTATTCTGACAGCGCAAACAGTGTTAGAAGCTTAGAATAAAGTTATCAATAAGGTCATCACTGGTCAGTTCTGGACATTATTATTAACTGTGACATAATTTTAGAACCATTGGAACATAATATTGGAACATATACAGTTAAGTACTGGCTTCACAGTTCAGCTGGGTAAGAACAACAGTTACATCAGGATCATTATGAGAAGGGCTAGGCCATAGTCTGCCACGCTGGCCAAGTGCGGGTTGGCAGACTTCACAGATCTTCAAGATCATTGAGAACTTTCAGACATAGGTTTCCTCACGATGTTTTCCTTCACCGTTTGAAGTTGCCGGCAATCAACAATACGCACATAATGAGAAGATGGCCTGCGCCCAGCAGTGGGACAGTTTGTATAAACAAGACTGACAAAAAAAAAACATCAGGATCGGGTCAAAGTTATGTTGTTATAAGTCTTAGTCTTAATATTTATTTATTTGTCTTAGTAGACTGAGTAGACTCTCATATACATATGACTCCTCCCAAGACTAGTGCTACATGGCTTAAACTAGTATTTCTACGAACAGTAGACCTGGTTTGACAACCTTTGATCGATTTTGCTCATATTTGAAATAATTGCTTATAATTAAAACTGAATTAATTAGACTACTCCTATTTAGTAAGGGAATTCAAAAATCGATAACAAACGTCATGATAGGTTGAAAAAATACGACTTGCAAGCAAATACCAGCATACAAGCAATCGAACAAATTTTGCCACTTGATGTAGAAACCTCATATAGTCAATTATCTGACTCGGTATTTATCATTAGAAATCTGAAATTGGTCTTGGGGCCAAATTGTCTTATAGACGATCTCGAGTGCATTTATCTTTCTTTGTTTGCACAATTCTTTTCACAGCAACGATGACTCGTGAATTGACCCGTGTTATCACTTCCGCCTTCTTACAGAAACACAATGCCCTTCCAGTCTCATCTTATATCCGTTAATAAATCAGTGATCCATTCTAGCGGATTGGTTGCAGCTACCCTTGCACTTATTGCCGATTCTGCGCCAATCTCGACCCTTCTTCCCCCTCCCCTCTCCCTTCTTTGTCCCCTGGTAGGTGCATCGTTAACGCGGCCGGTTCATTTGTTTGGCTTAGATGAGGGTCGATGAACTTGGCTGAAGGGCTACGTCTCATGTACCTGGAGTAGTCGCGTTGCGGTCAGTGAGAGGCGTACAAGATAGTGTGATTGGTTTGTAGGAAACTATAAACTTAGAAGCCCTGTAAGGATGGAATATCACAGTTATTTGATAAACGGAATATCTGTTACCCTCGCAGTTACATCACTAGTCTAGGTGGTGCTTCAATAATGCACCACCAAGTACAACAAATATATTTAAAAAAAACAGCACTTTCCTAAACTAAATAAGGTTCCTCAATTTGCGAAAGTTACGGTGTCTTCATGCATAGTGGTATACAAAGTCAAATCTATACCTATAATAAAACTGTAACGAAGTCGCGTCTGTACATTGAAGATAAAATTAAGAAAAAAAAATTTTTTGAGTATATGAAAGCAGCAGAATCCAAAAATATAGTTTTTAAAATTTTTGTCTGTCTGTCTGTCTGTCTGTCTGTATGTCCGCTATAGGCTCTTAAAGTACTGAGTATTTTAACATTCTGTTATATTAAACGCGTTCTCTAAGGTTCTGCGGAGGACATAGGCTTTGTTTCATCAAAATCGGTTTAGAAATAGCAGAGTTATTCCAATAAATAACTTCGATGGAATTATAAATAAGCAATCTGCTGTTACCTGTAGTTCGACAAAAAAATAAGAGATGGCTTAAAACGCGCAAACGAGATACACCAGAATTTGGTAATAGTTATACGAGTATTTTAACCGACTTCAAAAAAGGAGGTCATCAATTCGTAGCGTATAGGTATATTTTTTAACCAACTTCGAAAAAAAATAGGTTATCAATTCGACCTGTATGTTTGTAATATTGTCAGAACTGCACAGTTTTTGTATATGTTAGTCATTACCAGTCTGTATGTTTGTCCACGTATTACGCAAAAACTAGAAGTCGTATTGCAAAAAAATTTTCTATATATTATTATTGATAAAGTAGCTCTCAACTTAGGAGTCACCGTAAGTTTGATTAAATTCGGTTCAGTAGTTTTCAAGATACGGACTTTTTAATTAAGAATCAAAGTAACGAGATCTAATGAAGACAAATATTATAAGAAATTCAGACATAAACTTTCTTCAAATTTGCCAAATAAATGTTATTTGACTGTTTCCTTGGTATTGTACCATCACGATTAATGAAATTGAAAAGATGGAGATGAAATTGAACGATTTATTTTAAGGTGACAAATGCAGTATAGCTTATGCAATGATAGCTTAAGTAATATCATATTATCAAATTCGAACAGAATTTCACACCCGTTTCATACATTTCGAGTCAAATCAAAATTTGAAATTATCTTCTATAGATTTATATAGATTTTTTCTCTATAAAAGATCATGCTATCAATATACAGCATAGCGTTCTATTCTCTTTTTTACCAACTTAAAAAAATCGGCCAAGTGCGAGTCGGACTCGCGCACGAAGGGTTCCGTACTATCATCTATAATAGAAAATCACGTTTGTTGTAGGTATACTAATTTTTAGTCTGTTTTAATACGAAAAAGACACGTTTATTTTATGGGGACCCCCCTTAATATTTTTTTTTTCAAAAATGGGTGTCTACCTAAGTAGGTACCTAAACCTATTTTTGAGGTCTTTATTACTTTTTGGGTCTGATATTAGAAAACATAAGTTGACGTTGAGTTGTTCAGTTTTGTCTGATAATGATTGTTTGAATGCTATTGGAGGCATTTAATAGACTAAAGGGTTTATTTGTCCATGTTGATTATGTTGTCTTAACGGTGAGTAGTTTATCGATATGCCGTCAAAGTGTTCATCAAACCATTCCCGGAAGTCGTGAAACTGCAGTAGAAAAAGAATACCGAGATCAAAGGTTAAGAAAATGTAGTACTCTCTAATCAGAGGAAAGTATTGAGTGACGAGCAACAAGTTTAGTTTCTGTTCGTGTGCACAATTCAGAGGCCCACACTTCAAAGACTCTATTACAAAAAGAAAGGCGTCTGTCCATCTGCTGATCGCGAGCGGCATTCTCTGTTTCGCGATGCGAGTCAGAGACGTTCACACAGCGAGAGATTAGTCTCATAACCGACCGTGAGCGTCATACACTATCTAGCGAATCAAAACCAAGTATACTTTATTTTTTTTATTTTATCGGCCCTGTTTGCACAAACTGTCCCACTGCTGGGAACGGGCCATCTTCTCATTGTGAGAAGGGTTAGGCCATAGTCTGCCACGCTGGCCAAGTGCGGGTTGGCAGACTTCACACATCTTCAAGATCATTGAGAACTCTCAGACATGTAGGTTTCCTCACGATGTTTTCCTTCACCGTTTTAAGTTGGCGGCAATCAACAATACGCACATAACTTCGAAAAGACAGAGGTGCGTGCCGTGGGATTCGAACCCAGGACCTGCGGATCGCAAGTCAGACGGTCTCACCACTAGGCTGCCGGAAACTTGGTATACTTATTACAATTATTCTATTGACGTTACATATGTACCTATTATGACGCAGTTAATTTTAATGTCAGCTGAATCGTCATTAGAAGAAACCTACACGCACAGCCGGTCTATGAAAAAGTTTAACGGTTTATTATTTTTTTTCAATTTTAAGGAAATAGAAACACGCGTGCGAAGCCGCGAGTAAATGCTAGTTTATAATAAATCACAAGTCAAATTTTTATATAAATCAAATTTATAACACCCTATACTTTTATTTATCCTGCAGCTTAGTTGGAAGATCGTCTAATAGACCGGCAAGTCCTGGGTTTAAATCTCAAGTTATGCACCTTTATATTTTCGTAGTTATGTGCATACCTATTGTTAATTGTCGGTAAATTAAATAAAATGAAAGTAAAGGAAAATATCGTGAGAAAACGTACGTAGAGTTCTTACCGTTTTTTTAAAGTGTATGAAGTCTTCCAACCCGCACTTGGCCAGTGTGGTATGACCTTACTATGTTCACAATGTGTGAACATAGTAAGGTAATCAGTGGCTGTGTGGGCGAGGATGGAGCTTGTCAATCTAAAATATATTTATTCATTCTACCTTTTAAAATTACAACATTAACAGGGCTGTGTTTGAAATACAAATTCTACTTAATCAAAACATCTGTGAAACAAGAACGATTCGCGAAATTGTAACAACAAAAATGATAATTCTAGAAACGACATCAAGAGACGCATATATTTGTACACCTAATAGGAGGGCTTCCCATTACCCAATTTACGCATGTCAAAGAAAAGGATGCTCTTTTGTATTCCACATTTGACGTGAGCTCGCAATTTAAAAGGGGGCGAAAGCCCGTTTCCCTCCTACTTACGGGCGCATTTAACCAATTAGAGTAACCGATACGATATTTTCCCCGAATTGGGGTAATTACTCAATTTTTCCATTTCGCGTAAACCGGCATCGTTTAAACATAACGTAATAACGGGGCTATTTCACGCTACTTAAGACGGGATGACGCTTGGGAAATTTTGAGTGTTTTCCAACGGGTAATAAGTTAGAGCGCAATGTCGAGATGGCGGTCAAGCGAAAGCCTGTTTTTAACCCCCCCAAAAAGAGGTATGTTATAAGTTTGAAGTGTGTATCTGTGTATATGTGCATCTGTGTATCTATGTGTCTGTCTGTGGCATCGGAGCTCTCAAATGGATGGACTGATTTTGATCTAGTTTTTTTTTTTTTTGTTTGAAAGTTAATTTAATCAAGACTGTTCTTAGCTATGTTTCATCACAATCGGTTCAGCCGTTTTTTTTTGCCAGAGGTTTTTAAGTTTTCTAAACTTATACTTGTTAGATGAAAATATTTGATGATTGGAAGCATTAACAATACATTAAATAATAAAAAACTTAGCTTTAGAAAATAAATTATCAAATACTCCTTTTTCTTCTCGCGGTTTCACATTTTTCATGGTTGATGAGGTAGACGTCAAAGATCGTCAAAGAAGTCTTCTGTAATTTCAGCGGTGAAAACTGTGGTTATAATTTCAATCTAGGTACTGGCAGCTTCAAAGAGCTTTGTAACTTACTGCGCTGGCCGCCGGATAACTATTCCTAGATAAGCCCCTACTATGAAATCAGTACGAATAAGCTATGACAATAAACAAGCCTTCATCAGGGAAAACATATCTTGAAACCAGATAAGGTTAAACATATCTACCCCAAGAAAATACTGCTCTATATAATTAGTGTGTGTAGGCCTTGAAGAACTACAATCCTTGTGTTGTGATACAGCGGCAGTCACTATAAATCTATACAGATCGCATTTACGCTCCCCACTTTTAGGCCGCTTCTTTAATAAAAAAAGCTACGACGATATAATAATTTCAAGAGAGTGCAGTCTAGAAGCAATCTCTTCAATCTTAATATTTGAGCAATTTGAAAAATCTATTCTAATCTCGCAAAATTTAGGTATATTTGTAGATCTCGCAGTTTAAAGCATCAAATTTAAATTAAAACGAAGCAATGAAATGGAAAAACTGAAAAATGAATGTGAAATGAAATGAAACAAGAACTTTTGTAGGAAACAACATTAAAAATATAGTTATAGATCCCGTCACGTATAAAAAGAATAATTATTTATAGTTTAAAAATCTGAATTAACCGACTTCAAAATACGCAATTACGTTTACTTGGATGATTAGGTGATATTTTTCCAGCTATTTTGTTATAAAAATCAAAATACTGAACCGATTTTGATATTTATTTGCGACCACTTCTTCTTCCACTTCTTCAACTACCTACCAAACATAAAAAGAATCATCAAAATCAATTTATAATTGGTGAAGTAATCGGTGTACAACATTAAAAAAAATCGGCCAAGTGCGAGTTGGACTCGCGCACGAAGGGTTCCGTACTATCATCTATAACAGAAAATCGTATAAAATAACGAGAAATCAACGAAATTCCAAGTAGTAAATCGCAAACTTATAGGTAGGTTTTCGATACACATCCAGGCAGCATGACGACCCTCGCGCGAATACGCGCGGCTATGGCTCGCTCCGTGATGTTACCTCCCCCGCTACCCGCGCGGCCGTTGCTTATCAACCGCCTCGCGCTCGCGCCACCACCACACCGCGGCGCAGCGCTCGCACCGCGTTTAGATGCACGGATTATTTTCATAGATTAGGTATTTATTGTTATAGTTAATATATTTCTAAATATTTACTTACAAATATTCAAGTTTCTACCTGTTAATTAAGATCGAGTAAAAATTGCTTAAAAATTACGTTTTTTGTAATATTAAAGGGGGGCTCTTTAATATTTACTTTATTGTTATTTAATTATTTATTTTAAAAGGTAATATACAAGTAAATATTCTGTAAAAATTTGAAGCGTCTACCTGTTACCGTTTTTAATATTGAGCAAAAAAATACGAAAAAACACGTTTATTGTATGGGGACCCCCCTTAATAATTTTATTTTTTTTATTTTCAGTATTTGTTGTTATAGCGGCAACGGAAATACATCATTTGTGAAAATTTCAGCTTTCTAGCTATCACGGTTTATGAGATACAGCCTGGAGACAGACAGACAGACAGACAGACAGACAGAAAGACAGACAGACAGCGAAGTCTTAGTAATAGGGTCCCGTTTTTACCCTTTGAGTACGGAACCCTAAAAAGCATAGGTACAAACGAATTGAGAACTTCATTCTTTTTAGAAGTCGTTAAAAAAGAAGTCCACCTTCTTTTTACGTCACTATGCTATTTATAGGTCTAGGTATTATAATTCAGTAATTGTGTATCTTTAAAATGTTGGTATTCGCAAGTTTTGTGAAGATATCCAGGAACAGATCTTTTTGTGTATCCATAGGGCATATTTGTTGCACCTTTGTCCAACAGTGGGCTTTTTGTGACTTAGATGATGGTGATAATAGGTATTCCACCCGCCCAGGAGTAATGCGCATGTTTTTAACCCCTGACGCAAAAACGACTGGGTGTTATAAATATGACGTGTTTGTGTGTGTCTGTCTTTGGCTTAGCTCCCGAACGGATGAACCATTTTTTTAATGTGAATTAGTCGGGAGTGTTCTTAGCAAAAAATCAAAATCGGTGAAACCGTTTTTTTGTCGGGGGTTTTTGAGTTTTCTAAGCTTATACTTGTTTTGTTTTTTTATTTATTTATTTATTTATACATAAAATTAATACACGTTGATATAAAATCATTTAAAACCCTAGTTAAGGTTTGTCTATATGACCTGTTCTCGTAATATTACATTTACTTACATTATTATTTACAAACACAACATGACTAAATGTTGTGCGCGATCACGCAATAAGACAGCTGATGTAGGTACCAAGCAATCATTTCCAGGAACTGTAGGTATCTATAGAAATATTCATAATTGTTTACTTGCAACCTACTCCAGCCGTCGCCGTGAGCGCGCACGACTCTCAATACAAAATGCTCCATATTATGTGTTTTTTTTAGGGTTCCGTACCCAAAGGGTAAAAACGGGACCCTATTACTAAGACTTCGCTGTCTGTCTGTCTGTCTGTCTGTCTGTCTGTCTGTCTGTCTGTCTGTCTGTCTGTCTGTCTGTCTGTCTGTCTGTCTCCAGGCTGTATCTCATAAACCGTGATAGCTAGAAAGCTGAAATTTTCACAAATGATGTATTTCCGTTGCCGCTATAACAACAAATACTAAAAGTTAAAAAAAATAAAATATTAAGGGGGGTCCCCATACAATAAACGTGTTTTTTTCGTATTTTTTTGCTCAATATTAAAAACGGTAACAGGTAGACGCTTCAAATTTTCACAGAATATTTACTTGTATATTACCTTTCAAAATAAATAATTAAATAACAATAAAGTAAATATTAAAGGGGGGCTCCCATACAACAAACCTAATTTTTAAGCAATTTTTACAGTATTATAGATGATAGTACGGAACCCTTCGTGCGCGAGTCCAACTCGCACTTGGCCGATTATTTATAATATTGCTAATAATAATATTCCTGAAAAGTACTTAGAACCTATAGGTTCGTGTTAGTTAATAACTCGGTATAATTTGTAGGGTGAAAATCAGTGGTTCGGGCAACAAACTCAGCCTGTTATGTCCATAACAGTAAACGGTTCAGTGTGCTGAAACTAACGGTAATGTAATTAGTCTGATTCTGATGGGATTAGGGAAGGACTCTACTATGCTATTACGTCTTAGTTTTGTGTCTAATCGTGCACTTAAAATCACGTTTCGTTACGTCTTATTTGAGATAGAAAAATATGTTTTTTTTTACTAACTCAAAAAGTTTTGATTAAGGATGGGCTCAGAACGCGCAGCTGTCTATCGCGTGCATAAAAACATTTAAAAAATTATAAAATTATTGAAGTTATTAAAATTATTGGGAAATTAGAAAAATTAAACATGTAGTACCTATTTGTTTATTTAGATAGGAGAAATATGTAAAAATATATTGTGTATATTCTATATAATTGATACTCGCGACACCGACGGAGTAATGAAAGACATATATTTTCCTACTCTTCGGCCAATTTAAAAGATAATAGCCAATTTACAAATGTTTACAAAGACAAAAATTGACTGTTTATCCATTCTCAGTCTAGGCCTGTTGCTGATAATTGTAATAAGAAAATTAATAAGTATAAATATGGATCCAGACATCACAAATCGTGCGTTAAAAATGCTGCGTCATGCAAGCACGTTTCAGTTGGGCCTTGCTCTGTGTAGGAACGGTGCTGATCGTATAATTATGCAAATGTAACAGCCAGACAGCGCAAGGCGTACCTACTTGCCTCGTGATGAATCTCTATATTTTTTCTATCCGGACCTAGCGACTACCAACAAGATTCATTTAGTTCTATTATCCCTACCATATTTTTTAATAATCTTCAGATAACTTTAATACTATTAATAAATGTATAAACGCAAACGTATAAATGTTATTGATGCGCATATAGGAATGGAATTCTTTGCCGCCATCTCTGTTTCCTGAGACCTACAATCTTGGAATTTTCAAGGCTGGAGCTAATAGATATCTTCTAGATCGACGAGCTCCATCCTCGGCTACACCGTCGCTTAACATCAGGCGAGTTGGTGGTCAGTGTGAGAGATGCCACTTAAAGACACTAAATCAGCAGAAACTTAAAAAAGATTCGTATAAATGAAGCTGGTCAAAAACTAAACCAATGTTAATGAAATTGTATGAATCCATCTTAGAAGCTTTTTCTTGCGTAAAATATATCACGCTTCAACCAACGAAAGTAACATTGAACTTAAAAAATGGGACGTATAGAATACCTTTATATATATTTTAGTTTATATTTTTATTTTCTATGTATTCCAGATTTGTTTTCAAATTTTATGAATCAATGTTCGTGTTTCTGTTTAATTTAAAATAAAACTGCTAGTCTCTAGAGAAATGTTAAAATAACTATAAAAAGGGGTAAAATCAATTTTCTGAAGAGACGTGTGTACGTACGTACAATTTTATATTTTAATTTTCAAACGAAGTGAAACGTAACAATAAAAATAAAATTTGATGGCGACAATTTTATGGATACGTTTTTTCTCTATTCGTAGCTACATTCAGAAAATACTTGAAACAAGCTATGTCTAGACAGATAATAACAATTTCTGGCAAAGTTACAATTTTAAAACTAAGTGTATTTGAAATGAAACTAATTAAAAGTATGAATTTTCGGGCGTTTTAGCCGTGGTCTTTCTCGAAACTGGATCTATACATGTCAGATACATACTCGTACATTACTAGAATGTATTTTTCACTTCAGTAGCTTAAACATGTAGGTTTTGCTGCCTGAAATCAGTGAGCACAATGCGATTTTGCTCACTGAGTGAGACAAAGTAACTTTTTAATTATTTTTTTCAGAAAGCCGCGAATATCATATTCAGGCTTGGGTTGCATACAATTCGAAACATTCACACTCTTTCTCTTTCCCGCCATTAGAAAGAGAGAGAGACAGAGTCCAGTCCTTTCGAAGTTCCGATTTTGAATTCGACCTCAAAGACAAACACGTTCGGAAATTCGTATTAACTAAAGAAATTTTGTAAAAAGATAATTATGTCTTTTAATGTAATTTATTGAATTTTTAAGTTATTGTTGTATTTAAACGAAAATAAGTATTTACTGCAAATAAAACTGATATTTAACCTGTAAATATTTATTATCTCCTAAAGTGTTCTCGCTGCTGAAGTGAAAAGTTATGTGTGTTACATTAAAGCAAAGTTTTTTGCATCTCGTGCCTTTGAATCCCTCGTCACACTCAGGATTCAACTTTAGAATCACTCGCTACGCTCGTGATTCAATCGTTGAATCCTTCGCTTGCTCAAGATTCAAAATCAGCACTCGCAGCAAAAAACGACTTTGCTCTCTTGTTGCACAAATAACTATTTTCTAAATTCTGTTGATAAGTAGTTGCGAACAAAGACGGCGTTAAAAACGCCCGAATACTTTTTAACCACAAGAGTTAGTTACTGGAATTTGACTAGCCTTGTGGCTCAGTTGATAGTATATCTACCTGCTAAGCTGTAGGTCGTGGGTTCGATCCCCACCCAGGGCAAACATTTGTGTGATGAGCATGGATGTTTGTTCTGCGTCTGGGTGTTTCTATGTATCTATTTTTTATTATTTGTTTCTATGATTCTATGTAATCATATGTATATATTTACAACAACAAAAAGTATATATGTATTCTATAAGCCATCTAGTTCCACAGTACTAGCTTTGCTTAGTTTGGGCTAGATGGTGTTGTGTGAAATGCCCCCAAATATTTATTTACAATTATAGAATAAATTAAAAGTGGTCACGAGCACTAAAACGTTTGATTGTGAAAATTGTTACCTTACAATATCCCCTAACGAATAATCGTTATTTACTTCAATTGTTATCGTAAACCAGGATCCTAGCGGTGAACCGAAGGCGAACGAGACGCAATTTCCTTGCCAAATCGAGTGTGAACCGGCTACCGCAGGCTTAAAGCAGAGCTTTCCTGTTTTTTCTAATACACAGGCTAGTTGTTTACTGTTGGAAGGGGAATGCGGAATAAAAATGGTGCATGGCATTGCAGATACACCAGACGGAATAGTAGATTTCTTTGTTGTGCAGATTCACAGAATACAGAACATGTATTTTGATAGCAATCATGTCAAATCTTTTTTGTTTTTTTTTCTTTCTTATTGTATTGGAGATGTTATGAAACATAAAACAACGGTATTTATCAGCCTGCTCCGAGTAAATTTAAGTTTCAGACTGAGCAGATTTTTGTTCATTTTACCACAACGGTCATGGTAAAATTAACAAAAATGTATACGTTTAAATTATAACTATAAGTGTACTTGAATTATACTGCGACGAATAATTTTGTTACACTTTTTATACTTTTTCTTTATACTTTATACTTATACTTGTTATACTTTTTCACTTTTCTGAAAAATGTAATAATGCATTTTGTAACGGTTTACAAAACACATCTAAGTACTAAATTTCGTTCATATAGTGCTGATAGTCAAAGTAAAATGGCAAGATATGCGGACAGACAGACAGACATGGCGAATTTATAAGGGTTTCTCGTAATTTTATAATTTTAAGATAGGTTATTACTCGTAAGGTTATTACTCGTAATTTTTTTATTTTACAGGTTATTCGTATAGGTTATTACTCGTAATTTTTTTAATTTTACAGGTTATTCGTATAGGTTATTACTCGTAATTTTTTAATTTTACAGGTTATTCGTATAGGTTATTACTCGTAATTTTTTTAATTTTAATATAGGTTATTTTATGAAATTTACCAAAGCCTGCGTACTAAACCGTAGTTACGGTTATGTTAAAGTTTATCTGAACTTTTTTTCACACAAAATGCATCGTCGAATTTTCGGGTTTATTCCTCTATTGTGCAAATGTATCCACAAATATTTTCGCGTTTTGTTAGAAACAGTTACACACAGACAAAATGAAGGTAAATATTTTTTGTAGGCACAAAATTTATCTGTGGTATATGTAGTATTTTTTTTTTACATTTGCATATGTATACTACTATAGTATTCTGTGGTGTCGACCGAACAAAATAATTAAATAAGTACATCAGCGCCCTCAATGCCACATTAGTTCAGACTTTACTCGATATCTTCGCTGGTTATACACGATTTTGACTATTCTTTTCTTTCAAGTAAAATAATAATACCTTATAGGAGGTCCCATAAGAAAACAACTATAGTTCAGTAGTTTTAAACAAGCTTTAATTATGTATAAGTAGGTTTTTAGGCGCCTGCTGATTGAAGACGAGCTTACAATAATTTAAATTATAATATTATAATAACTTACTCCAAAATGATATTGGTCGATTTGCACCGCGGTGCGAAAGGACCTATTCAAAAAGAGCTCTTGGGTGATTCGGACCGCGGTTCGAACCACTTGCGGTGCGAAACGCCGAAGTGCCCGTAGCTACAGCACCATGGGTAACTTCGAATCCGTGTCAAATATTGTACATAGCGTTTTTGAAGGTTTTTGACGATTTCTCCAAAATATAGTAGTCAATTACTTAATTAATTGCTAACCAGTCGTTTTGACTAGGTACTATTCTTTTGGAGAAATGAGAACATTCGAAAAAAAGCTATGTACAATTGTACAATGTTTGACACGGATTCAAAGCTACCCACGGTGACTGTATAAATCTTTGAAATCATTTTTATTGAAAAATAAATTACAGTTTAAAAAACTAAAAAAAAAACACGCTCCAAATAATTGTAATGTTATAAACCTAATCGTGGTCAAAGTTCATTACAAGACTTTTCTAACAAATCCAAACAAAGCTATGATACGAAGTTCCATCATGAAGTTCTAGTTCATATCTTCCGGCTCCATCGTCAGATCAGTTCGACAGTACCATATTATTGTATTGTCATCAGAACTACATACAGCTGTCAATTTTCATGACGCTACGATCCTTGGAAGATGGTTAAATTAGTTACCTTAGATTTCATTACATACAGGTCGACCTCCGGCTCCATCATTAGATCAGTTCAACAGTACCATATTATTGTATTGTCATCAGAACTACATACAGCTGACAATTTTCATGACGCTGCGATCCTTGGAAGATGGTTAAATTAGTTACCTTAGATTTCATTACATACAGGTCGACCTAATAAAAGCGTGTTAAAAATGTCTGACGTCTTAACTGACCACATGACGGAAACGAAGCTTCATCAAGGCGACGTTAATAATACTAAATAGCAGGAGCATATAGCAGTTACGCGTTGACTATATGTATATCTCTCGCTCCCATAAACTCCAGCTAGATTTACCCGACCGTTCTATAGGCTCATTGAATACCCGCAAAATTAAGAACTCAGCGAGCGAAAAGAAGTTTTTACTTCAAAACCATAAACAAACAATAAAATTATTGAATAATTTGTAGTTCGAAAAGTCACTTCAAATAATGCCACTTTCTATCTTACTCTAAGCTTCTGCTAAGTAACTTTAACTTAAATCGCATTACATTGATATTGGAACAATTGGAGTAGAAAACTGAATCAATTCCAAAAATTGCTTCCACATCTCAATCACTGGGGTGAAATAAAAGACAAGCGGGTCGAAGACACCATATAACGCTCGAGGCATTGTCGCCATAGGGGGCTGCGAGGGTACAGACGCACCGAGATAGCTTTCACATTCCAACATGGACTTATATAAAAATACTACTACGGGTCTACAATTTTCGACTACATCGTATAATGAAGTGGAGTCGATTACTACATTATAAATTCAAAATATTTATTACAAAAGTAAATAGGTACAAAATATAAAACTGCGCATTTAACTACCAAGTTGGACACTCCATACAAAGGCGCGCTATTGAGAGATACATACATTATGAGAGTTGACAACTGTATATACAAGTATAAGCTTAGAACACACAAAAACCTCCGACAAAAAAAAACGGATGAACCGATTTAGATGAAAATTTGCTAAGAACACTTTTGATGAAATCCTCCTACAAACGAAAACAAACTAGATCAAAATCGGTCCATCCGTTTGAGAGCTATAATCCCATAGACAGACACACAGATACACACACACATCAAAATTATAACACCACCTTGCCTTTTCGGGTTAGGGTTTAAAAGCACACACACATGTATGAAGTTATGGTTGTCATCTAATTGCTTGTGACGTCAATTAAAATTAGGACGCTTGAAGCCTGCAACGCTTATCTCAACTGACAAATAAGAGCGCCATGCTGCCAAAGTCAAAGGCAAACGACAGGGCAAGCGCGGGCAGCGGGTGAGAAACCTGAGATTGGTGAGAGGCGAAGAGTGTCTGAGAAGAATTCTGTATCTACGTTTTCTGTGGTTAAATACCCGTATCTTGGACGTTAGTTCTTCTCGATATATATTATTTTTAACAGATTAATGTATAAACGAGAAGAACTACTACTACTTCGATATTAAATAATCATGTACTTACTAATTGCCGTCGATATTTAATCAGATATTTACTAATTGCAAAATTGTAGAAATACAAAATTACAAATGATGTTAAATTTAAGAAATTAATAGATATTAGGATTGAGTGTAAAATCCAAATCAAAATTACGTGGCCATTATGAAAAATAATATTAAATCAATATCATTCTTATTCAAATATTATAAATTCGCTGGCTGGCTTTCTATCTTACTGCTTTTGTGTCGCAACCGTTTTATTTCTTTCACACTTTTCGTTTCTCTATTTTCTGTCTCGTTCTAACCTGAATAAACCATTTCTAAACCCTATGACTATACGTCTGATTAGCCTGCGGTCTGTATAAAGTCCCAACTGTTTTAAACGTGCGTTTTCCATTTTCTACAACACTATTTTATCTATTCTCTGTCCCCCTCATATATCCTAGTGTATTTTCACCCTGAGGGGGTTGAAAATCTAATTTGCAAATGCATTTCCTGCCTTTGAAGCCGCAGTGACGCGCTGGTTGTTTTGAGACGTCTGATTTGGATCGTTTTGCCGTTTTGACACGGATGAACGTTCTTTTAGAGTTGTTTTGTTGATTTTGGTGAATGTTTCAAGTGTGTAATAGTGATCATCATCATCTCAGTCACAAGAAGTTCACTGCTAGACATAGACTTCTTGCATGAATTTCTTAAAAGATCTGTTTGAAGTGGCTTGCATCAAGCGTCTTCTTACTACTTCTATGAAGTCGTCTCTCCACCTGGTTGGTCTTCGTACGCTTCCGGTGCGTGATCTCCACTTGAGAATTTTTCGGCTCCATCAGTCATCAATTCTGCGTGCTATGCTAAGTCCCCTACCCACTGCCACTTTAACTTGTTAATCCGCTGTGTTATGACCGTGATTTGTTATATACTTAAAAGAAAAACGAAAACCAACTAAGTAAAAGCTATTTTTTTACAGAAGTCAAGTACAATTTTCATTTTTAGGAAAGTTTTATCGTTATTACAAAAAAATATAGCATTGACTCGGGAAGTGAAGGTAAGTCTCACGACATGAGACTTCTCTAATGCGACTCTAGTTTGACATGCATACTGCTATAATAATATATGTTTCATACGTTTTATCATTTCGAGTGTCGCATCGTGTACAAACAACAACGAAATTGTACAACGCCTGAGATATGCTTATTAAACCCGAGTCGCCTTCCGAGTAATTCCGTGTGATGTAAAGAGAAACATACATACATATATACCTTGGACTGTAGAGAGAAACATACATACATATATACTCACAAACATCACACATATAAACGTACATCTGAAAAACATTACCCTCTTTCTTACGCAGTTGGATGATTACCGAAAAACATTTAACATTCACAACTAAAACCTCTTAAAGAAGTAATAGACATTTTACGGACACGACATCTTTCATGAATAGAATATATCTATACACAGCAATACAGAGCGTGTAATGTCTGAAAATACTTTCGATGTCCCATTTCAGCCACTAAAAGGAAAGTTAAGCGACTTGCTCATCCCACTCTCGGATCTATACTATACATCAACGAAAACTGTTTCCATTATACGAGCACACGATATTACAACGATTTATTTATCGATAATTAGTTTTAATTTTGTAATACAAACAATAAAATAATTATTTATTTATTTATTTATTAAGGTACACCAACAGCACACATATTATAAGGTACAACACATATTGGTCATGGTTACATCCTGATACATGTACCATTTATAGGCATACACAGCTTGTAAACAATTAAAATAAAACTAACTTCAATTATATTTGTATCAACAAAACTATAAGTTTTATCTATAAAATATAATTATAATAAAATATATAGTTAAATTAATATCTAATCTAATAACCTTTAAACGAGCAATTCTTGTATATATATAATATATAATCTGAATCTCGGAAACGGCTCCAATAATTTTAATGAAATTTGGTGTGCAGGTAGATTAGGGGACGATAAATCGATCTTGCTAGGTTTAATTTTTAGTGAACCCGAGTTTGCTCGTATTCTCAGTCCTAAAAAATCCGGGTGGAGCTTGGTCGCCCAGGTACTAAATTACATAATCTACACTAAAACAATGTAAATAAAATCGATTTGATAAGTAGTTAGGCTCCTCGATTTTACTTTGTCTCTTCTTCATTCACTAAAAGGCTTGCACTTGACCGTTAACTTGAATGATTTTGTGCGACTAATGTGGTTCACGATGAAGCGCGTTTTCCAATAGAAAACTATTCACTCGAGATTCGTAGAAACCCAAGTTATATATATCTGACAGACTCATTTCGGAAGCATATTTTAGTGGTAAGCAAAAAGTGGAGCTCCGCGTTACGTTCGAGTTTTTTGGAGTATCAAGTATGAAAAGATGTCGGTTTTCGTGATTCTTGCCGTCTGGCAGAAAATATATTCTCACTGGAATAATGAACTACACAAGAATAGTGGCTCTCAGACTAGTAGTTAGCTATTAATTAATGATCTCTAGATTTTCCACGATCGTTAATTCGTAATTTCGAAGTTTGGAAATTTAAATTTTCGGTTTTGTATAAAATTTTCTTTTTAATATATTTTTTTTTCCTTTTCCCGTTTTCATTTAAATCTGTCAACCAATGATAATGGTTATACATGTTGGATAATTTTTATTTTTTTACCGACTTCCTAAAAGAAGAAGGTTATCAATTCGACTGTAAGTTAGTTCACCGATTATTCCGTCAATAGTGCATTTATTTTGATAATTCTTTTGTTTTGTTTGGTAGGTCATACGTCAGAGGTAGTCTCATATGAATTTTATCATAATCGGTTCAGTACTTGGATTTTTATAATCAAATAACTAGTAAAATATCGTCCAAGTAAACAAATTGCGTATTTTGAAGTCGGTTCTCTATCTAAATTCAAAGAATAACAATTATGAAAACAAAAAATCTTATCAGTGTCTTTTTATCATCGGGCGAGCGATTTCTATACATCTAATGATTGAGCTGTTGTCTAAAATCGATGCGTCTGTGTCGGCGTAAAACCGTCCGATTATTCCACAGCACAATGAGAACGGTCCCCCACAAAACATGTGCCTTTCGCGGTCCGCTTAATAACGCCGATTGGCGGAATTTTCGGCGAAATTTTACCAGAGTTCACGCTCCATTGCCGGCGGAAATTACGTTGCGTAGGAACCCCAGCCTTTTTACGCCGACCTGTATTGTACATAGTATCGATTAACTTTTTAAAACGTTGCCTTCAAAGCTTTTTTATACTTATCGCTGGCTGAAACGCGAATTGCCAAATCTTAAAGCTTTATTTTTAACGTAAAATGTTATAGTGTCATATTTTTTTCTGTGGGAGACTTTGAGTGTGCGATATTTATTCTCAATGTTTTTCTGTAGAAAATCTGGCAGTGAGTGTGCTTAGCTTTGTAGTTTTTAGACTATAAATTATTTCGATTTTGTGTTTCTATTTCAGCTGGAAAATACAGATACATATATTTAATTCTTTTGATAGGTAACAACGAAATGAACACCACACTTACAAATATTACATACAATAATGTCAATTATTGAAATTGCTTAGATATATGAATTGCGTATTTATTCAGTTTTACTAAATGTAGGGAATCATCCTTTGTTTACCTTGGTTGAGGTACCTTATTTTTTTCAAGATTTTATTCTACCATTCTGTTGGCGTAATAAATACGAGTACCTATGTATGTCCATATAATAGTCTTTGAGCTAAGCCGCGGGCAGAAATACAGAGGAACTGACATGGCGGAACTATAATTGTTCTTAGTTGACTACGGAACTTTTTTTTTTTTTTTTTTTTTTATCAGGCCTGTTTGTACAAACTGTCCCACTGCTGGGAACGGGCCATCTTCTCATTGTGAGAAGGGAACCTTAAGTCGCTCATTTTCCAATTCTAATATCACAGATACATATTTTCAATATATTTTTGGTTGAAATCTCCGACTACATTCGGAGGTAGTTTTTCAAAACAAGCAGCGCATACGTCATTCCGTATTTATATCTTGCCTGATACTCAAGATTGAGTAGATTTTGACTCACAAACCTCAAAATTTACTTGTGTATCATGTACCTAATATTATTTAAAAATGTTTAACAACAAAACTTGTTTCTAGAATAAAAATAAATTACAGTTTATAAAACTAAAAAACACGCTACAAATTATTGTGGTCAAAGTTTTCTAGCAAATCCAGACAGCTATGATACGATGTTCCATCATGAAGTTCTAGTTCATATCTTCCGGCTCCATCATCAGATTAGTTCGACAGTACCATATTATTGTATTATCATCAGAACTACATACAGCTGCCAATTTTCATGACGCTACGATCCTTGGAAAATGGTTAAATTAGTTACCTTAGATTTCATTACATACAGGTCGACCTAATAAAAGCGTGTTAATATTTCAAATCATTTTACCTTTATCACAGGCCAATAAACTGTAAAACTATCTAAGTTACGTTTAATGGGACTTCGCCGATAATTTTTAAAGTTTTAAGTTATTAATGCAGTGTAAGATGAAGCCAAAGCCTTCATCTAGAACGTGGAAGATAGGGCAAACCTTATTTTATAGCTAGTAATATAACGCTTCGCATAAAATGTTACGGAGTGCTCTTCCAATTTTTAACGTACCTAAAATATGGGTTAAAAGCGTTAGTGCTCATTTTATAGTTGAACGAAATACGGTTTATGTTATAATGAATTTCTTTGGCACAAAGGGTTTTATTTTAATAGCTTTGGAAGGAAAAACTGCTACAATAAATAGGTACATTAAACACACACACACGATGCCCTCCTAATTTTATAAATTTTATAAACTTGTAGATACCATTTAAAATATGTAGCGCTGTAATGTTAAAATAAAATGGTGCTGGTTAAAAAAAAATGGGTCTACATCAAAATACCGCTTTTCTTTAATAAAAGATTTTTATTTTATTTTTCAATATATTATTTTTAAACTTCAAGCTCACAAATGGGAAAACATTATTTTGTTTGTTTGTATGTGTTTCATTAGCCGTTTGGACAGACAAATACATTTTTATGTGATCGATTTATAATTCGAATGTAGCGACAACGGAAATATGCTTCCAACCAAATAATAAAATTATTTTTTATAACACATAAACAAACTTGCTATTTACATTTTATACAGTATTTCTTGTAAAGATTATTTTCATGCCTCATTTCTATTTCAGGTACGTAATCAACACTGACTCCTGTAAAATCGTGAGTACAATTATTTCAACAAAGATACAATGAGCAGGACATTGACTGGGACATAAAACTTGACTGGAAATGTGTATCATGCGACATTTTGAAGTTAGCACAAGCCTGGAAACTGCGATTTTAAGCAGTGAATTAGAAACCTTTCCATATTACAAGAAAATAGAACTATTTCTACAGTATTTCTGTTTTCTACCAAACAATCAAAACTATCTACTAAAACCACAGACATAGTAGATGGAGCATGCGATTTCATTTATATGAAAACCTTACGTGCCACATTTTTGGTACCGATTGTGACGTCACACAAACGATTTTATGATGGAATGTTCCATCCGCGCGAAATCTATTCAACCCAATGCATCTGCGCGTTTGTACGCTAGTAACTAGTTGACAAAATATCGAATCGGAAGTATATATCACCTGAAATTCAATAAATCTTGGTCGTCAACTGCGATTTTTTATCGTACTTGTTGACACGCTAAGTACATACACTTGGGGTATCTATGACTAAAACCATCACAAATTTCTAGTCCAAACTTTTTACCTCCATTGTAAAACCAGATCCATCTTATTGTTATAAAATACGGTATTCTAGAGACATTTATTTTCAATTATTTTAAATAGATTTGAATAAGTTGGTAACAACATACCTAAACTACAAAGGTTCATTTTAGACTACAGAACCCTAAAAACAGTCATACCACATTTATTTAAACCCTTGTCTCCCAAGATGGTTCTCCGTAAAATAAACATAGCTTACCAATATCGATATATTTTATCGTCCACCAAGCGCCAAAAGCTAATAAAATGGCGCTTACTTAGTGAAAAAATGTCCATACACCGGCTATAATTTCGCTTCATTACATCATCGGCTTCCCTCGGGACGTTTGCAAATCGGCTTTATCGATACAATAAAATATCTATGCCGATAAAGTGGTATAAAGCGGTATGAACCGGTATAAAGCTGTATAAACCAGTATGGGGACCGTATCGCCCGCTGGAGTGATATTGATGTACTGTAAACTGAAAGAATACAGAATAAAGCAACGGGTGGGCTGAAATTTTACAATCACTTAAGGCGTTGTAAGAAGTATTCGTATTGTTGTACTTATTTTACTTTTTCGCGATAAAATTGCTATTTATTAAAATTAAATTACTTTTAACATAACCAAATCATTCATGACTACGAGAATTGATGGCAGGTGTCTCGTTTTATTTTAATTTTTCTATTAAAAAACCGACTTCAAACGCAACTTACTAAATCCTTCACGATTGTAAACTTTTTAAAGATACCTCTTCACTCGCTTTTTTTTTCTTTTGTCAAGAATGCGATTTCTCATTGAATGTCAAATGCTCGGTGTTGAAGATTAGAAAATGTGTAGATGTTTATACGATAATCCTTAATATTCGACACTCTTGCAAAGAAAAACGTGTAGGTGGAACTCTGCGATTCTATAATATGACGCACTTGCTCAGGAATACATTGAAAATATTTTCATTTTTAGAGATTATTCAAAAATTAATAAAGCGATATTTATTAAATAATTATGGGACCAACTTGGGAGCTTTCTCTATACACCAATTCAGGAAACACAATAATTGGTTCACGAATGACGGAGTAATGTACATACATAAAAAAAATATACGGTACGAATTGATAACCTCCTCCTTTTTCGAAGTCAGTTAATGAAAATGTCAACATATACACATACAGCCTAAATAGATTATAATTATTTTAAGTTACAATCTCAAATCGGATAGATAGATAGATAAACTATTTATTGACAGTGCTGATACTTGAAACTCGATTCAAGTTAGTGAAACAAATATTAACGGATTTATCGCGTATATTTCACATAATTTTATGACCTGACGTTTCAAACACTTTACAGTGACCGTGTTTAGCAGTGAGACTAGATGACAATAGGCAATTAACACTGGGAAACAACGTTATTAACGCTGTTGTAAGTGCGAGAGTTTCATTACTATTATATGTATATATTATTATTTACATACATATATATATACACCCCAAAAACATAACCTTCCTACAAGCGCAATCGGATACAAATAGATGGAAATCATTGTTCACGGATTTTGGGTGTTTAAATAAGAGAGTGTCGAACATAAGTGACAAAACAAAAAATGGCGACAAGTTACATAGCTACAGGCATCTTAATCCTCAATATCATTTGCACCCCCCGACGTCAATTCTTCAGCCCCCCACCAATAACTGTAATGGCATCCGTGCACGCTCCTTATCGGTCAAGATTATGTTCTATATCTCACAAATGTCCCTCCCGACCCTCTAATGTGGTTTGATATATTACTTTATTTGTCAAATATCAATAATATCGGCTCGAGACACTTTGCGGCCGATATACCATCGATACTGATATTACAATAAGTCAGTAGTATTATAAATAAAACTTATTTTTTTATTTGGAGTTTTGTTTGCTTTCACATGACTGGCCAGAAGTAAAGTGTTATTTTTACCCGATTGCGTAAGAAGTAGAGTTATGTTATATATCTACAAGTTTCTGAACCAGTGCAAATTAATAATTTAAACAGTAAGTAGTAATTTAAATTATCTATTCAACATAAAATTCAGCTCTTTTGTTTCGGAGTGTCCTTTCATGTCATGCTTGGAGACTTGCCCTTACCTTTGTGTGTCCCAGCTTGGGGTGCTATTCTAAAGCCACTCGCATTCGATTGACGGATTAGCATCGTAATTGCGGTGTTGCGTGATGTTATCACTGTAATTGAATGCGGGACACCCGCGTCAACCGACAGGGTTGCCACTCGATAAGAATGCTAATACGCCGCTCTCCGGCTTC
Organism: Lycia hirtaria; assembly: GCA_947563715.1. Taxonomy (NCBI): domain Eukaryota; kingdom Metazoa; phylum Arthropoda; class Insecta; order Lepidoptera; family Geometridae; genus Lycia; species Lycia hirtaria. The sequence continues at coordinate 11,265,285 of OX387384.1, forward strand.
GGTTTTCTGCATTTACATGACATTTTCTGGGCCTTGACGCTATCTTAAGTACAGATTAAAAACGTGGCTAGGAAGTATGATTTTTCGTAGGAGATTTTACTAAAAATACAGTCTAGAAATATTTAATTCATTGTTTCTATTTAAATAAATAAATAAATATTTGTGGACATTTCACACAGCACTATCTAGCCCAAACTAAGCAAAGCTTGTACTATGGAACTAGATGGCTGATAGAATACATGTATACTTTTTTATTGTTGTAAATATATACATAAGATATATAGAAACACCCAGACACAGAACAAACATCCATGCTCATCACACAAATATTTGCTCTGGGTGGGGATCGAACCCACGACCTACAGCACATGAGGCAGACATACTACCAACTGAGCCACAAGGCCAGACGATTTAAAACGTGACCTAGTAATAATAAATAGTTATTTGTTCTTACAGCTTTTCTTGCTCCTAAATTATAACAAATGGTCACTAGTGTTATGATTTTTTTTCTGAAAAGTTACATTTTGGGTCTGAACCCCGCCATTTTGTTTTTTTATAGTTGTAACATACTCTGTAAACACTCGTGCAATAAAAAATATCGAATGACATATTTATCATTAATCAAAATCGGCTCACACGTTGTCTCTAGAGTGCTACAAAGCAACAAACATGCATCTACCAAAAAACATAACGCGTTTCATCACTATTTCACTTGTTCACTCCTGTAAATGTAATATTAATCGAATAAAACAAAAAAAACGTTAATAAACACTATTAAAATTCGAAATAACACAAGTCTAGGAAAATAAAATAAAGCGGTGACATTTCTGATTGGCTTGTCATGTTTCTATTTCTAATTGGCTTATATTAATTTATTACTATATTGTGGCATCCATAGCGTGTCCAGTTCGTCCCTGCGTTCCCGAGGGTAATGTCAGAATTTATTTCGTTATTGATTCATTACAGCATAACGTTCTGATGCGACGAATGATAGAATTGGGTTATTCATTGCGGTAATACTCCCCCTTGTGGCTGGGAATGTTTGTTTGTGGATTGTTACTTTTGAATTGATAATGGTAATACATTGCAGCGTTCAATATTTTCACATATAAGTATATTTGAAATATTTACATCATCATCACCCACAGCCCTTTCTATCCCATTGCTATGTAGGCCTCTCTCTTATTACGCCATATGCCTCGATCCCGTACCAGATTCGTCCCGCGATAGATATACTTGTAATATCGTCCACCCATCTTGCACCTGTATGACCTACGCTCCGCTTCCCTTGTCTTGGCCACCACTCGGTCACAACCTTACTTCACCTGTCATCACTGCGTCTAGCAACATTCAACAATAAAATGTTGAAACATATTTTTTTTTTGTAATTTATTAATTTTGCATGTGAATTAAAATTTAAAAAAAAAATAACGGATTTATTGCGTATGGAATATATATAATAATTTACATAATCAACCTACTTTAAAAAAGGAGGAGGTTATCAATTCGACTGTATATTTGTTTTTTATGTTTGTTACCTAAGAACTTTCGACTGGGTGAACCGATTTTAATGATTCTTATTTATATGAAAGCTGGTGCTTCCCGTTTGGATGGGACCAAACTTTAAAAAAAAAAAAAAAATATGAATCGTAAAACCTTAGAAATCATTATTATATGTGTATGTTTTTCATTATTATTTTTTCTACGGTGACTGATTTATGCATGAGCAATCGGCTAGGCATTTAATCGCACCTATCACACATATAAACACGACAGTATGGCCGAAAATATTAAACACATTTGCTGTCTTATAAACGTTGAATAAGCGCATTTTAGTAAACAGTTGTTCATTTTTTGTTCCGTTTTCGCGCGTGAAAATTCCCGTCTCACAGAAAATGATAAGTTGTTATCCAGTGAATAAGATTTTGACATGAGTTTATTAGTAAGACGGCTAGTCTGTAATTAGTTTTACCATGTAATCGGTGACGCTAAATTGTCGCAATTATTTTATGAAAATATTAGTACCTAATAGAAAAAGTATGTCAGAGACTAAGACGAAATTTAGCAGCATTATTACCTTATTCTGAAGACCAAGAACTGGCAAGTGCAGCGTAGGAAGACCAGCCACAAATATCATACAAGTGGCGGGAAGACGCGGGATGCAGGGCGCTTCCAACCGGTCTTTCTGAAAATCCATGGGGGAGTCCTATGTCCAGCAGTGGACTTCTTGTGGCTGAGATGATGATGATGATTACTTATTCTATGTAGAAAAATCTGGCATACATTTTATTCTAAAAAATAAAATATTAGTGAAGTTTTCAAAATGAAACAAATTTATCAAGTGAAGTTTGGTGGATCAGAATTTAGGCGCGCGAACTAAGTCGCAGGTGGATCAACTTGTCAACATGTTCGATCACCACATTCACCGGTGAATGCGCGGAAGCTCATTAAGTGAAATTAGCTATTCCTCTAATAAATTCCATCAGTCATGTGTCACGTGGCCGGCGCAGCGGACACCCATTAGCATAATATTGTGTGACACTAATTTACCCAACTCAATATCCGGCTGCATCTGTGACCGTAGATCACCGCTATAAGTAACTACTCATGTATATATATTACACACGTAATACTAAGCTTACTACTTCTACATCTTTCCTAACTTCCTTTCCATATTATTATGTAACTTTATATTTTCTTCTTTTTGTGTACATACTTATACTGATACAAATACACTAATGTAATTTAAGAAGTACTGCATTTATTTTGTTGTTGCTGTGTACACATGTTTAGGAATACAATCTAGTTCGTATGTTTTATCGTATTTCTATTGTTAATATTGCAATTGTATTCGGTTTTGTGTGCCTAATTAAATAAATAAAAAATGATTGAAAATAAATAAATAAAAAAACGGCTGTTTCTCTCATTAGTCTACTAGAGTCATCAGTTTCTAGGATAAAACCTAAAACCATATTAAACTATTCGATATTTTTGAGTTTTTTACACACTGAACGTGACACCGTAGCCAAAATGATAAAGGATCCCAGGCTCAGATCGGGATAAAGCGGGTTCAAGTCCCGTCGGATGTGTGTAATTTTTGAACTGTCTATTTTATAGATACTTCATCTTTAGTGTGTAAAACACTGAAAAATGACGCATATTTACAGACGTGCGACATCTCTCGTCAGTCTATGGAACCTGTAAAGGGTCCGGTTGAGTAATTGCAAGCTTGAAGCGTTTTACAGGTGGCGCCACTAACGCTTGATTGTTTTAAGCCAAGAAACTGTTCGAAAGTTTCGACCATCCCACATGACACGTGGCAAAATGGTAAAGGCTCCAAGGTACAGATCGGGATAATGCGGGTTCAAGTCCCGTCAGATGTGTTATATCCCCATATATCCCCATATTCGGCTGTATCTGTCGTTAGTCTACTAGGGTCGTCAGTTTCTGATATAAAATCTAAAGTAACACGTAGCCAATTTGTTAATTCAAGCTAGTATATGTCAGTTAGCATATATGGAAATGTTATATGTATATATAAAACTAGTAAGATTGCCCGACTTCATTGTATCGTTTCTTCTACTTACATATATTATTAAAATGAAGAGCAAGCTCACATACTCGTATGAATTTCGTTTCTAACCTGTTATATCAAATACTCTCTAAGTAAGCTGACCCATATTTCGATATGCGATTTGGCTGCACGAATCTGTGACACAGTTTCAAAAACGCTCACTGCATTACCCACTAACCGACACAGATTTCCAATTCAAATTCTGGGATTGCCAGTTAAAACGTTCCAATTGCGCTGCACTAGACCCGAACGGTTGCAACTTATAAAAATAATCCAATCTTCGATCGCGGTGTCATTCTGAACTAACAAACTAGAAATTTTCAAGTCGATATTTCCGCTCCGATTCCGAGCAAAACGACCAGAGGAAAATTTCCCGACTTGTTACTCGATCGGCGGTTTTTTTATTGTAGAAACTTGGAGTTGAGACTGTGGAGTCTGCGGTGACACTTGAAGTTTTTTTTTTTAAAGCAGCTAAAGTTGGTTTGTAAGCTGGAGATCGTGCGAAATGATCGGCTTAACTGTGTTAGAAGTTGACGGTTGAATTTATAGTAATAAGAGATATTAATGGCAAGATCTTGCAACTTTTTAAAATAATGAGTTACTGACTTATTTTAAGTTGAGGTGAGGTATGCAACTATAGTATCAAAAATCACTGGGTGGTCTTGTGGTTGGGGAAGCAGTGTACACTATACACCCGACACAACCGGGAGGTGCCAAAACACGTGTAAGGCTTCTAGAAAAATACCACCAAACGCGCGCAGTTTGAAACTATAGTTAAATAGACATAAAATTGTATAATAATCATCAAAATATATAACTATATTGATATCTGTTTACCTAAATATTATTTTTATTAACCAACTTCCAAAAACATTGAAGTTCTTAATTCGACTGTATGTTTTTAGGGTTCCGTACCCAAAGGGTAAAAACGGGACCCTATTACTAAGACTTCGCTGTCTGTCTGTCTGTCTGTCTGTCTGTCTGTCTGTCTGTCTGTCTGTCTGTCTGTCTCCAGGCTTTATCTCATAAACCGTGATAGCTAGAAAGCTGAAATTTTCACAAATGATGTATTTCCGTTGCCGCTATAACAACAAATACTAAAAATTAAAAAAAGAAAAATATTAAGGGGGGTCCCCATACAATAAACGTGTTTTTTTCGTATTTTTTTGCTCAATATTAAAAACGGTAACAGGTAGACGCTTCAAATTTTCACAGAATATTTACTAGTATATTACCTTTCAAAATAAATAATTAAATAACAATAAAGTAAATATTAAAGGGGGGCTCCCATACAACAAACGTAATTTTTAAGCAATTTTTACTCGATCTTAATTAACAGGTAGAAACTTGAATATTTGTAAGTAAATATTTAGAAATATATTAAATATAAAAATAAATACCTAATCTAATACATAAAAACTCACAAAATGAAAATAATCCGTGCATCTAAACGCGGTGCGAGCGCCGCGCCGCGGTGTGGTTGGTGGCGCGAGCGCGAGGCGGTTGCTAAGCGCGGGTAGCGGGGGAAGTAACATCACGGAGCGAGCCATAGCCGCGCGTATACGCGCGAGTGTCGTCATGCTGCCCGGATGTGTATCGAAACCTACCTATAAGTTTGCAATTTACTACTTGGAATTTCATTGATTTCTCGTTATTTTATAAACAGAACTAAACTTTGTAGTATTATAGATGATAGTACGGAACCCTTCGTGCGCGAGTCCGACTCGCACTTGGCCGATTTTTTTTTATGTTTGTTCAGCGATTCAGCGAATTATGAATTAATTTTTTGATTATTTTTTTCTATATAATTATGGTAGGTGGTATCAATTTTATCAAAACCGGTTCAGTACTTTGGTTTTTATAACACAATAACTACAAGTCGCCCAAGTATACGAATTACGTGTTTCAAAGTCTGTTTTTAAACCCGGGAAAATAAGCAGTTTATGTTAGTATGTATGTAAGCAATATATGTTTTTATTTTTCTCCTAGACCAGCATGGAAGAGTATTTTTATTTTTTGATTAATAATAATGGTTATTTGATTCCATATGACTTTTCAAATAATCTATCTTAGTTTTTATTGTCGCCTAGACTTTTTAAGTCAATCCGTTATTATTGGTTAATTTTATTACACCACATTATGTTTGTTACATCAATTGAAATATGAGTTACATGTGTTACAGTAGGGTAAAATAAATAGAGATTGAATGGTCGAATATTGAAATCGACCGTAAATATTCGTCAATTTCAAGTTTGTTTGCATAATAACATTGACAGAAAGAAGGAATTATCTCGCTGTGCATAAACTGTGACGTCATTGGACTGTCAAATGCAAACTCCCAAAGACCCTCTTCTAAAGATCCATACACATTTCAGTAGCAGTTTACTCGATATATATATTTAGGGGAGAGCTTTAAACAAAACAAGAACACGACCGCAGTTATCATCGTCTCCAAAATCTAAGCCTCCTAACATATCTGCACGGTACATTTAGTCCAGGATCGCCTCATCATATCTGAGGGTTAATCCTCGCTTACAATTCGCTTTTTAATTGTACCTCACTGTCTGACCCTCATCGGGGATGCTTGTTTTTCACAATTTGCCGTCTCGTTTAATCTACGCGGAATAAGTTCTTAGTTGTGGTCTGGTTGTAACGCTTTGCGCGATTTTGTGTACGAAAAATAGTTTAATTGAGAGACAGATTTTACCGCGTTTTTTTTCTGTTAATCTTCAACTGTATTTATGAATTTTCCAGAAGTTATTTAATAATTAGTATCCTAGTCGTCAGAAAATTATTTGTTAAATTGTACCAAAATATTTGGAGTGTACTATAGAAGATAAACTGTGATGTATGATTTGCAAAACCACCGATCAATAATCTGATTAATAAATAAAAAAAAAGAAATTCTGAGAGCATGAAACTCTAAAACAATTTTTAACGCAGGTGGGAAAAACGTAAAGACGTTTGATTTTGACCTAGATGCAGTAACAATAGGAAAATTTAATCATCAAAAATAGAAAAAACTTAAAACCTGTATGTCTGTCTGTACAAACAAATACAAAATAATCTACTATCTTAAAAAATCACCTTAATAAACATTGGTACACTAAAAAAGAATCAGGTCAGGTCAAGACTACGAAAATGTGAAAAACACTTTTTCTCACATGCCATATAAGTTACCTGTAAACAAATTAAACAACGAAACAAGTTGCGATTTCGTAACAAAATTAAATACATATTTAATTGATTTCAAATACTGAGGTTTTCAATTAAATGGCAGGAAGACGCTAGATGCAAGCCGCTTCCGTTCAGCAGTGGACTTCTTATGGCTGAGATAATGGTGATCATGAACAATTTCTTTCGGAAGAACATAACAAACAAAGGATTTTTTCGGCCATAAAACCCGCAAAATCGCATAACTTTTTTTTTTTTTTTTTTATATCGCATAATCGCATAACTTGTTCCTATAAGGAATCGCTATCGCGATTGCGCATCCTCCACAATCCCGGTCCCTTCGTTACATAATTTTATGATTAATTAAATCCAGCTCTCTCACACATTGTTACAGATGACGGAGCAATTTGTTTACGGGGAAATTTTTAAGTTACACATCGTTAACTTTTAGCTTAGAAGGGATGGTATCTGATGACTTGACATTATTTTACGCGTCAGCAAAACATAAGCATATTTAAAGTATTTTAAGACGTTAAAGTGATTATTTTTGGATGGCAACAATTCAGTGAAGTACAGTTTTTTTTAAGAAGCGTTGTCACGCAATCGCCTATACAAATAAGAGATAACTGTTTTCTACCCATGTTCAGGGATATAATATAACGGATGTATATGATTCATTATTATTTGATTTAAAGCATAAGCTTCTACTATTTGCTTTCTCCAAATTTGGTTTTAATTCTGATTTTCTTATGTGTTTATTGTCTTATTACTTTATGTGGTGTCATTATAGTGTTATTGATTGATTGATTGAAGTTAACAATTTTAAAGTTTAATTTTTTATTTTTTCTCCTGTTGTAATTTACTGGGAATAGATCTTTGTGCACATAATTTGATATTTTTTATTAGCAAATCAAACTGGAAAACAGTGTCTAATACTTGTACGCATAGAAGTAATAATCTTAAAATGCAAGTCGCCTCTAACTCAACAAAGCAACTTCTAACCTTTGAAGTGTAAATATGTCTCTCTGGCCGTCCTTACACACGATAGGGAAGCAAAATGTATCATAATTTTATTTCACTTCCTAATGCTGACAAAAACTTTGTGAAATAGTAATATGAAGAAAACTCCTTGTCTGAACTTTATGACGCTTTATTATTACTTATAACACTGCACTTATTTCACTGCACTGAGCGGTCTGACGCTAAGACCGCCTTTTTACTACCGAGTTACGCCGCGACTACTTTTTCGAAGGGCCGCTCGCGCTCGTCCGCCCGCGATATATCCCCTCCCCGGAATTACAACATCACGCCATCATCCGGGGTAGCGTTCATTCTGTTCGATCACCGTTCTCCAGAGTATATAAATTAAGAAAATAGCAGTGCTGCCACTCCGCAACACTGAAAACACCGCACACCACATACAACAAATATTCAAATCATGACACTCGGCCATCCGCTTTTGTGCAACGTCCCGATGCACAACAACTCTCTAAAAGCAAGTCTGATTAATCATATCGAACCCTTTGGACTCCTTAAAGATTTGCTGCAAAATAAAATAGTTAAACAGTAATTATTATGCTAATTTTATAAAACTACTTATGGCACACTAAACTTTGTAGTATACGTTGTCGTAACTAGTTATTATTGTAGATACAAGTAATCATGACACTCGGATTCGTTTTTAAATATGACAATTATTTTATGTTTATTCTAGCTGGTCTGGGAACCGGAGGCTTCCTATTCGTGTGTAAATGTACACTATGCAGATAAATCATTGTTGTACAAATATGTTATACGGATCGAGTATATATTCTGGTATTTCCAGAGGTTTGGTATATAATTAAAAAAAGTACATAAAAACTTATTCAATTCGCATTATTAATTTACTGTCGGTTACTCAATTACTTCCTCCTCTGGCTTAGTGATTGCGAACGGCAGCATCATTATATAAATGTCCCAATGTTGTTGTGGCCACTGAAGTATCATTCAAACCTTGTAGACTTGGACTTGTAGACTTTTTTTTATGAAAAACTCTATAAATACTCCTTTTTGTTCTTCGTCCAAACATTAAAATGACCAACGACAAAGCTTGAATAAAATGAAAGCAAATTTCGTCCAAAAATAATTACACATAAATTCAAATATTTAGATCCAACTCAAACCAGCTCCAGTAATAATTTGGTGACACGAGTACGTTAATTTTGTAAGTGCTCTCATAGGAATCAACATTTTAAACTGTATTTCTGTCATTGTCCTGCCATTACCAAATAGCATTTTAAAATTGTGTAACGTATACTCCCCAAATCCGAGTAATAGAGAGAATAAGAGAACGGAAATAATTTTCCAAACCCCTTTTTTTTTTCTTTGCAAGTCGCTACAACCGCATTAATTTCTGTCAAGCTTGTGGATGATCGGCAAAGCACATGAGCAAAATTTTGTCAGTTTAGAATGTCAGAAGTATTATTATTTTCTAATCACTAAATTTCATTATCATAGGGACAAATTAGTCACGATAAACTACAGGTAGCTGATCCATTGTCAGTCCTTCACCAACCGTTATTTGACTGGCGTATACCTGTTGCTGTTTACCATTAAATTGATGTACTATCAAGTTGAATCACTTCACATCACAGATGCCCTGAGTTGACATCTGTCGGATTTTAATCTGTTGTTTGCCAAATTCTTCTTCTTAATCGTACACTCTAGTCAGAGTGGTCGTGGTTGCATTGGCGGTGGCTCCTCGCCGTGTCACCGTCACTCTCCAGGCCAGCTGCTCTTCTCGCGATGCTTCTCCATTTCTGCCGGTCGGTTGCATTGCGAGTACACTCTACTTCGGTGGACTGCGTAGCTTTTCTAATGAGGTCGGTCCAACGTGTTGGTGATCGTCCAGGACTTCGCTTGCCTTCTACACGGCCATGCAAATGCTGCGATAGGCTCTCCGTCGAGTGCTCTTTTCTTGAGATCTGCGCAAAGAACTTCAGTATTTGCAATTGCCCAGTCGACGATAATCTATCTCGTATATGAATCTCTTTGAGGATAGAGTTGTTGGTTGTTTGTCAAATACGTCATCACTATTTTGATGACACGTTAGCTAGAAAAAATACTGTACACATTACATACTAACAGTACTCAAACCGAGAATGTGGACATATTTATTTTCCCATCCAATATTTATAGTACTGATGTAACAGTAGAGCAGAAATTACTTGACTAGGTTTTAATAAACTTAATTGTAGGTAAAGACTGAGAATGTTTATACACAGAAGCATACTTAATTCCTTTTAGTGCACACCTGAACTAATACTAAAGCATCAAAAGAGAAGAAGCAGGTAATCACTTCCATAAATAAAATTAGTCTCAATATTTATCTTACTAATTTCTGTTGTTTTTTTTTTAAAGGTCTATATGATGTCGACTAGTCATATCATAACTGCTCTTGCACTGAGTACAAGCCAGTGGTGATTTTGATAGTTGCCGTTTTATTTCAACTAACAATCATATTTCGGAAACGTTACCAGTCCTATCAAATATTGCTTATTTTTAATGAAGATATTTTTTTATTTATCGATTAATTTTCGTATGCTGGATCCAATACTGTTATATGCTTACCAAAATTATACTAGATTTATCAAAATGTTCATATGCACGAACGATATTTAACGATATTGATCTAGAACCTAGAAATACTTGAACGCTTTGACAGCAAAAATAGAGGGCCAAATGTTATTACTATCATAAGACCACATGTTTGTATACCTATTTTGCAAGAAATAAATTAATTATGAATATTCGGTTTTTATATTTGACTAATTTTTGAACTCATAAACTGTACTTTTACAATAAAACCGCCACCGGTGCAATCTATTTTTGAGGCTACTTTGTTTGAAATATGAAACTGATCAATCAGTTCTCTCTTTGAATTATCTTTAGTTCGTGATAAGAAACTTCGGTCATCGCTTAAATTCAAAGTCAAATTATTTCTTGGGCTTGTAACAAAAGTGTCATATTAGAAAAGCCCTTTTCAAATTAGTATTTTTTGTTATGTTTGTACTCCAAGCTTTTTCTGTTATAAAATACGATTTAACGTAGTTTTTATTAATTTAGATATAATATATTCTATTTATTTATGTCATTTTTATATCCAATAACATAATAAATAATAAAAGGATGTCGTCAAACTTATGTCAATATTCATAATAATGTTCAAAAGGCCAAAATAGAATAATAAAAAATATGCTAATCCACTTATGGAAGAAAGTAGAAAATATGATCCACTGTTCCATTAGAACGAGAATTCAGCAAGATCTATTCTCATCAACTCATTCAAGGCATAAAATGGGTTTCTCTCAAAGAAACGTTTACTACGTACGTTTACTTTCGACTAATAGTTTTGTAATATTATCGAGTGGTTCATTTAACATACAGATTTGTTTATATATATTTTACGATAATTGTCAACGCTCATCACTGCTTACGTCACTGTCCAGCGGACAATTCAACAAAGTGTAGACACTGCTCTGCAGTTGCGAAAAATAACGTGGGTGTTCAAAACATGACATCTAATTACGTTGGCACATACAGATCGCTGACATCTATATATATTTTTATAATAATCCTTAACCGAATAGTATTTTTCGGAAAATGTCTTAGGCTTACTCATTTATCAATTCATGAATCTTATTGATGGAGTAATTTCCATTCTCTCTATAATCTAATAATAATAACCATAATAATTGAGAATCTAATAATTGCAAACAGATTACTCATAAATTTATTCGCTCTAACGCACTATACGCGTTTTATCAAAAGTACGTGACTTAGTCGATTCTAATTAGTACGTTTCGGAAATTTCAAGCATAATGGCATTTGTCAAAACTCCTCGACACTTCGAGTTGCTATGCTCGTCAAGGTTACTTGCTGCGTGTCCGATCGGTTGATCTCTCATATATGATTTAAATTTTCTCTATAAAACTCGAAACTACATCAAAACTGGAATTATAACGTTATATCATCATTAAAAGTCAGGTGCTCAGGTTCTGGGAAAGTCCGATCAATGATTCTGCTATTCAACGCTTAACATAATCACATTAAAATGATCATTAATCGACTGGATTAATCAAATCCACTAAAATACAAGATCTGTGCACACTCTTGCACACCATATACATATTATACAAAATTTAGTTAATCAAGTTATTTTGGATTAAATACAGTTTGGAGCTTCTACTTTCCTTTGAATAGGCTTGACCTGCTGCAGTTTAAAACGTTCATGGCTGGAAGCTAAGTGTTCCGTGACCGGTTAAAATTATCATCCTGAAACCAAACCTTCATGGTTACAGCTAAAACATCATTGAATAATTGAACTTCAATCTTACAGCTCACTTACATGGTTGCAGCGAGAACATCATCAAATCTTCAAACTTCGACATCGTCAAATCTTCAAACTTCAAACATCATCAAAACTTCAAACTTCAAATATCGTCAAATCTTCACACTTCAAACATCGTCAAATCTTCAAACTTCAACCTTACAACGCGCCTATATGGCTGCGGCGAAATCATCATCAAATCTTCGAACTTTCCTTACGGCACACCTACATGGCCATACTTCTTTAGAATATTACCCTGCAGCTCACCTACACGGTTGCAGCGATAACATCATCAAATCTACGAACTTCAACTTTACGGCACACATACATGGCACTCTTTGGAACATTTTCCCTGCAGTTCACCTACATGACTGCAGCTAACAAACTCGTAAACACTAAAAATCCTTGAATTTCAAACTTGCAGTAACACTAAGTGTAGTTGTTAACACTAAGAAATGCACTTTAATTTTCAGCACTGTCGATACTCTGATATCTTAGCGCGGCTTTAAATTCCGCCTCCATGATTACAAGGCGTCAACGGATAAATATTCGCGACAAGTTACCGGTACACAATGGTACTATTTCTGAGGTTATTACATTACATGCCTTCGAAATTCAATTAAGATTTTAAGTCAATCGAACTATGTTATCTCTGTATAATTCAACTTCATAAACAGACTTCTGTATTAAATATTTACGCAGTGATACTCTGGTAAATCCATCAATATTGTAGCTCTACTCATATAAAATTTCGTTTGACACACTTATGTGGTTCAAGATCTTACAATAGTTACGTCACAAAGTAGTTATAGTGTTGCAGGTGGAGATACAATACCAAAATTTCGCTTCATGGTATAGCATACTTACACGACTAAAGACAGTGCTACTAGTTGTAGTAGACTAGTTGTCGTACTAGAATATTTTACTTGCGGTACTTTATTAACCTTACAGAAAAACGAACACAGTACAACTCGCCCTAAATGGCCGTAACCGTAAATACAGGATTCCACCAGTGTGCGGCTCTGTACCGCACAGAGTGCAGCATAAATGTATTTCTTGGTGAACTCTTACGGGCAGCACCAGCAAACTGTGCGCGCACTCTATTGGACAAACCGTGAACTTTTGTCGCGCACTCCTTGGTCTCGCGGTGTACCCGCGACGACGCACTCGCACACATGTTTACACACTAAACTGAAAGTAAAGCACATTTCCGAGGTATAAATGTTCGTGTACAAATGTACCGTACAGCACGCATACTAAAGTTACGCACAACTGAGGTGGTGGACACAGGCAATCTACTATTGTGATCAAGTTCGCGCACTGCAAAAGGTCTGCACCAAATTTTTATCAACAAGTGTTCTGAATCTGAACACAATTTTAGTGGAGCCCAACCTTAACAGCTAGATAATAAGCTTTTAAGTTTACCATAATATTTTATTTGCATTACTGTTAGCAATATTCTAGAAAAACTACATTTAGAAGCTCGCTTAATTGGCTGTATTGATGTAGCCCAGTTACCGAATTAAAATATTTTATTCGCAGCACTTTACTAGTCTTCTAGAAAAATAACACACTGCTGATCGCTGACACGGCCACAGACCGATATGCCATAGCCATTGTACTATTAAAAACACTACTCTCACCATCACACCAAAAAAATATTACCTCGCTATGGTTCCTCTGAATGGCTGCAGCATAATCAAATACAAAAAGTAAAAATGGTTCTCAAACAAGAAAAACATATTTTCGTATACTTGTCTCTCGGGATGTTAACGAAATAATTTACTAATGACTTACTTACAACAGACTTCATTTCGTTTAAATTACGATAAAATTATCGGGGAGTAGCCCCAACCACACTATCAAAATTTCATTAGGTTATAATAAAATCGTCGGATTATAATCTTTAATCGCTGTGCTACAATAAAATAATCTGGGAGTAACCCAGATCACATCTCATTGCAGTATCTTAACAGATTCTGTCTACCCGTATTAAGAATATCCCGTTATAACTATTTTAACAACCTGTTTCAACACTTTTAAGAACCATTTTCTCCAATTCGATATGCGTGACAAATTTTTAACATCAATATTCAATAATCGGAGGGTAAAATATAATCTCGTAGGTGACTCACGATTTTACCGGGCTCGGCTCGCAGGTTGATTGCCACTTCTGATATATGAAGAAAACTCCTTGTCTGAACTTTATGACGCTTTATTATTACTTATAACACTGCACTTATTTCACTGCACTGAGCGGTCTGACGCTAAGACCGCCTTTTTACTACCGAGTTACGCCGCGACTACTTTTTCGAAGGGCCGCTCGCGCTCGTCCGCCCGCGATATATCCCCTCCCCGGAATTACAACATCACGCCATCATCCGGGGTAGCGTTCATTCTGTTCGATCACCGTTCTCCAGAGTATATAAATTAAGAAAATAGCAGTGCTGCCACTCCGCAACACTGAAAACACCGCACACCACATACAACAAATATTCAAATCATGACAGTAAGAAAGTCATAAGCAAATTCCAATTCAAGCGTAAGTACCTGTCAGTATTTTATATTTAATCGCAAGATTTTAGCTATAAGTAACTAGGCATGCGTACAGAAGTAGCCAAAGAAAGAACGTCAAAGAATTATCCTCCCCGAATTGTTTTATACAAGATTCGGCGAGCAAATACACTTAACTCCCCTAATCTTTACTGCTAAAGTAAAAGAACTTTCTGTTTACTATGTTCCTAAGTTAATACTAGAATAGAAAGTTTGTAGTGTGCTTGGTTCTCGTGGAGGTAGCTTTATTGGCTTATATTTATAGATACAGTGCGAGTTTCAAACTTAGCTTTTAAGTATTCTTTCAAAAACGTATACTTTACTGACTGTCCAAAATGCGACGCCACCCTACTTCTGAGCCTTAAAACAACTAGGCACCAGCGCAAATAAAAACACATATATGTATCTAAAGTTATACATTTTTACAAGATTTTAAATGTTACCTAAAGAACAAGTTGTATACGATCGGCCTTACTGAAAAACGCTACTTATTAACTTTAACCATCATCTTAAATTCTCTGTCTGCTTTTAGCAAGTGTCATTACGTGTGAGCGAGAAATTGACAAAATATGTTAAACATTGCTTAAAGTTGAGTAACGTTTTTCGGTAAGGCCGGATTTGTGTAAAAGTTTTTCAAATATGTATGAAACTTACCCACTATTAAATAATAAGGTTGTCAAACAATATAAGATCGCAAAATAAAAGAAGCATTCCATTATTCCTATAAGATTTGTCATGGGAAATCCTCTACGCGAAATCTTTGCAAAAGTCATCCGAAACAGAATCGACTGGTTGATATTCTTTGTTTGCAGAATTTTGCGTAAAACAATAAGGGTACAAATCCGAGTTTCCAAAGGTAATATATATTGAATCGTAGTTCGCCGGGATGCAGTCCGCGTTCGACCCCAAGTGGCAAACTTTGGCGAATGTGTTGCTGTAGATTTGCGCGCAGTACCTTAACTTGTTACAGTTCTATTGCTTGTAGGATGTGCTCCATTGTACATGCTAAGGCTACGCATGTTAGCTTTGTGCGTTTATTTCCCCACTTATTTAGATTTCATCATCATCATCTCAGCCATAACTAGTCCACTGCTAGATATAGGCCTCCCCCATGGATTTCCAAAAAGACCGATTGGAAGCGGCTTGCATCCAGCGTCTTCCCGCCACTTGTATGAGGTCATCTCTCCATCTCGTGGCTGGTCTTCCTACGCTGCGCTTACCGGTGCGTCGTCTCCACTTCGGCCCCATCGGCCATCAGTTCTATTTGCTATCTGCGCTGCCCACTGCCACTTCAACTTGCTAATCCACTGTGCTATGTCGGTGATTATTGTACGTCTACGGATCTCTTCATTTCTGATTCGATCTCGTAGAGAGATCATTTAGATTTCATTTCACATTAAAATTCCTGGACAGTTCCTTCGTCGAAGTCATGGAAGCCCAGTACAATCCAATTAATCATCCATTGTTTAGCCAAGTCTGACCCCGTTTTTCTAGTCAGTCTACTGTTAGCAATATTCTTAAATCGATAGGGCAAATAAGACTTTTGTACTGGGAACACTAAAAAAAAAACGGATTTATAGAACGGCCCGCTCGAGTGGCGGGAGTCAGTGTTTTTCCACGGTTGAAAAAGGGTAGTCGACATTCGGTACCGCGAAGTCGCAGTTGTTAGTTGTGAAGTGTTAATTTAAATTGAAGTTTAATGTAAAATTTAATTGGGAAATGTGTGTTAAAAGTTCGTATTTTAAGGTAATGCCAATCGTCTACAATGTATATTTTTGAGAAATATCCATCACGTGTATAAATTTATTGAGCTACCCACATAATCGTTTTGCGGATTATTTGAATTATAGTTACGAAACCTGATCATAAAGTTAATTTCTACCACAGAACCCGTTGTCTAATACTACTCTCACCCGTTCCGTCGACTCTTCTACACCAGCTACCTTTCGTAACGCTGAAGTCGCGCTATCTCAACTAATTATCAAATAATCCATCAAGAATAGCAAACCTAAAGAGACTAAATTTAACTATTAACTGTGTAAATGTATCAGTAAACCCATTTAAAGTACATTCCGGAAGCACTTCGAGCCATTGGGCTCTTTTGTGTTATCCAGCGAGCTTACATTTATCTAGTTTATATGACTTGTGATATTATCTTGGAATGCTCGCGAGGTCTGTTGAACGAACCGCTAGTAATAACATTACACACACTTTTATCTCAATATAAAAGTGTGTGTAATGTTATTACACACACTTTTATTCCGCGGTTTCACCCGCGTAGTGATGAAAATTTGTAGTGATTTTCTTTCTTACATTTCTTGTCTTGACGATCACGACCATAATAAAAAAAATGGTCAAGCCGTTTTCGAGTTATATCGAGACTACTGTTCGTTGTAATTGGATCAATTTTTATATGATTAAAATAACAATCATTTATTAATTCACACACACGATGAAAATCTGCTTATCTTTTTCCACCGTACATATTGGTATGACGTTGAACCGACTTTCTGTTGGCAACAAATGTTGCTTACGCCGTGCGAATCGGATATTACCAGAATGCTTCATCGAACTCCATTCACAAACGTATAATAACAAAGTTTCTTCATTACTTAGTCACCTCAAACGCTTATAGTGCGGAGTGGTTGTGCCGTAAGTTTTCCGCATTGAGGCAAAACAATCTCTGCTTTTTCCGCTTCGGAGGCAAAAAGCATTCGGTTCTTACTGTCTAATTACTTTAGTTTGAGAAGTTGAAGCTTGTTGACTATTCCATAGCCAGATTAATCGGTTTATTAGTTCTCAATACTGTTGGACTCAACTCTGACTCTCTTTAAGAACTCTACGCCTATATTGTGGTCATTCTGAAGGCACAACAAAACTAATAAAAATTCTTTAAGTCTCTACATTCAAGGAATCAAAATTATATGGGAAATAAGTTTTATAATTTAATTATTTTAAACAATTTAATTAGATAAATGGTTCTTGCAGAATAACTCTTTTTGACGTTTATAACTTTTTTTTATACCTACATCTATCCCCAGTGTCTCTGCTATTGCACACCCGCTTTACTTTTTCTCTAAATTGATCTCCATACCACGGTTGCCTGGAAGAGATCGCTTTTAGCGATAAAGCCGCCTGTTTTCCCACTAGTTTTGTAAGTTGTTTGTAATATTGTGTTTGGTAAATGGTGTACAATAAAGAGTTTAACTATCTATATTTGACCACCAACTTGCTTGAGGGTAAGTTAACTTATTTTTAATACTAAATACCTACATCTATCCCCAGTGTCTCTGCTATTGCACACCCGCTTTACTTTTTCTCTAAATTGATCTCCATACCACGGTTGCCTGGAAAAGATCGCTTTTAGCGATAAAGCCGCCTGTTTTCACACTTGTTTTGTAATTTGTTTGTAATATTGTGTTTGGTAAATGGTGTACAATAAAGAGTTTATCTATCTATATTTGACCACCAACTTGCTTGAGGGTAAGTTTCGATGTGAATGAGCATAGATTACTTAACATCTTTTTTTTTCTCAAGACAACCACTTCGTCTATTCTATTCTATATTACATGGCAAATCACTCGCTATAGACGATTATTTCTATATCGTATATTTTTATCTATTTTTTTACAACACTAAACATACAGACTACTATCACAGAATGATATAAACATATGACATACTAGTATTTTTGCTTAGTTTATGTATATCTTTCACACAAAATCGCACCATTTCATTGTTTCAGTTAAAATTCTACATCATTGTTACAGAAAATAGTCTCGGATAATTAATTACGAGTACATAACATAAATTCTACTTACAATTTATCTCTTAACGACTAAGTATGTTCCATAACAATATTTAGAAAGGTTTTGTGTTCCGCATCTCAAGGGGCAAGGGAAACAGCCATCTGGCTAATGACTAAGCAGAGCCTATTCAAGAGGAACCCGAACTGCTTTTATAGCCAAATACATAACATTTCTGCAAAACATCACCAGTCACCATTAAACTCCGTGGAACGGACGTCGGAGTAAACCGACCTCCATACCAATAAAGTAATGTAATGTACCCACATAAAAATAACTACCAAAATTTTCATCGACTCGTAAGCTGACGACAGCGACTGCGTCACCCTTTTAATCTCGTAAAATTTATGTCTCAGTGTTACATTATTTCAAGTAAGGGCGGTTAGGGAATCATAGCATGAATACTTTCACAAATATTACTAAAACTACATACATTACATTTGTGTTATATATAATTATATATATTTATAATTATTGTACATTTTAATACAATGTAAAGTAAAAAAAATGGTTGTCTGTAAAGTCGGTTTACGGACAATAATTTTACGTGATAACGATGCGACACAAGCCGAACGCTTAGGACGATCGTGCCTCTCTATCGCTTGTTCCGCGTTCTCGCTTGCACGCTCGGCTCAGGCGTAACGTGACGATGAGTCTAGCTTTTTCGTGCGTGCAGCCGGCGTTTATCGATTTATAAGACGTTATCACGTCAAAAAAAATTTTTTTACCTTCCCTGCTCAGAAATGTCAACGTTTCATATGTCAAAAGCGGGAAGAAAACAATTCATTGGCGTGAAGCAAAATTAAAAAAATCTGTTATATACCTGGTATCGAATTAAAATATAATTGGCTATGTGTTACAAGTGCGTAATGTTCAGATTACGCACTAATGCAGCACATGGTCAAGTAACATTTACAAGATTAAAAACTTTAAAACCCTCCTCGACATAAAAAAACGGTTCAACTGATTTTGTGAAATATAGCTAATAAACTCTCGATCAAATCCTCTTTCAATCAAAAAAAAACAAAATCGATCCATTCGTGTGACAGTTACGATTACACATCAAAATTATAACACCTCTCTTTTTAGATCGGATGTTAAAAATAAAATTGCGTAGCCAACTTACTCCGCAATGAAATCTTAGCTGAGCCATACTAGTTTACAATATATAACACCAATAATGAATGTTCACAATGAAAACATATTATTATTTTAAGGGTGATCTATTTATTAGTCGGCGGCGGCCCCCAGCGATGCTATAAACAATCTATTAATAAATTAAGGTCCTCCTTCCTTTGGGATGGTCAAACGTGCCACAAATATTATAAACCAAAACTATTCGGTGGAAGCCGGGTGAGGGAAGGGATGACGGGTCGGGCTTCGGACCGACGTGTCGAGAGGACAATTTTAATAATATCATTCATAGTTTAAGACCTTCAATACCCCTTATTAATAGTTTGATGTTATTAAAGTACTCATTTCATCTTTGCATTTTGTCTTTTTATGCGACTGCTGAAGAAGGGTTATGTTTTTCGAGCGTAGGTGTATTTTTGTAAGTAATACGCATTTCTGATGCTTTGTCACGCTCTACAAGTCTAAACCGTTTGACGGATTACAAGTTTTTTTTTTAGCTAAAGGATATATTATTTTGTAATAACAATAATAACTTTCGCAGAATAAAATACGAAAATCGAACTCACAACGTACGATTTAGAAGGCAAATGGGCTACCAACTGACCTGTGAGGCCAGTCGAACATTAAAGAGAAAATCGCTGGTGATATCGCATGAGACATTGGTTATATTTTCGTCATGCTTCTATTATGATCCGGTACTTAAAAAAATGATTGAATATATCTTAACGTCATATATCTTGTGATGATCCCGTATTAATACTGACACTTAGAAATATTGGCAAAACTTCCCCCCAACACAAATCGCATTATCTTCACGCCAATTTAATAAATGTCACTATCAGAAATTGAGACGTCAGAGTTGGGAGCGAACTAAGCTAATAGATTTTTAATCAATTTAGTTTCGTGTCGGCCATTTTGCAACGTGTCGGGCGCCGGTTGGTCGGTTTGAATTTGGAATGAGCACGCGGCGGCGGCCTCCATCAATCATTGGTCCGTGCCGGTCGACGGTTGACGCACGCAAATTATGATTGAGATTTATGCACCTTCGTTGCTGCGTCTGTAGTGATGCCACGAAACTGAAAGGCTTTAAGAACTGATTTAATATTTTTGGCGTATCTTCTAACCTAATTCGATATAAATATGATTGCATAACTCCAAAATTCTTAAAATATTCCAATTGTTCTAAACTGACTGGCCTCGCAACTCAGTTGGTACATAGTATGTCTGCCTTCTAAGCTGTAGGTCGTGGGTTTTGATCCCCACTTAGGACAAACATTTGTGTGATGAGCACGGATGTTTGTGCTGTGTCCGGGTATTTCTGTGTATCATATAATATGTAGTTTAAAAAAAGTTTATAAGTATTCCACCGTTAACTAATTCCCATAGTCCAAGCTTTGCTCAGCTTGGAGCTGGGTTTGATGTTGTGTGAAAATGCCACCAATACCAGTGATTTATATGCACTAACGTACAATTCTTTGACCATTGTTTTTTATTTGAGCTACCCATTGTAGATCTATCTAGAAATTCATTATTAATATAAAATAATAATTTACAGTTTTTAATACTCTAAAAACTGTAAATTATTATTTTATATTATATGATTTATTAGAAACCTATAATTTTTCTGGTATAGTGATAAAAAAAATGTGTGAAGATCATTAACCATTATATTATAGAAAACTGAAAAATCCTTGTCGAAAAACGGCTCCACCGATTTTAATGAAACATAGATAAGTAAACCGCTGCGATGCCACTGACAGACAGATATACAGATAAGCAGATATACAGACATACAAGTACACAGATAAACAGATTAAATTATAACACGTCTAATCTTTTTGTTCGGGGGTTAAAAATAGTCATAACCACAGAAATTCAATTTGTCTTATTATTTAAATTTCTATGGTCTTAACAAGCAGGTCTTCAAATGGTCTTGTTTTAAGATTTACATAACCTTACCTAGCATGCGTGTTTCGACACTGTCTTGGCCACTTTATGTTTTATAGGTAAATACATACAGTAGAAACATCCAAGTACAAAACAAACATTCATGCTCTTTACTTACTACTCCATGTTTGTCCTAGCGGTAGGGATCGAAACCGATTAGAAAGCAGACGTACCTTTATTTATTACACATATCCACCTTCATAATAAACAACATAATTTATTTAAGTAATCCCAACACCGTCCAAGATCGGATCTTCGATTGGATCTCACCTAGCCTCCGTACATTGTCGGATCATTCCGGATCGAACTCGTGGATCATCGGATGAAGCCCGTTCTAAAATTGCTAAGCACAACGCAGGTTTATCTGGCTTATTGTGCACTGACGTACTGCTTACTGATATCGGGATTGCTATTTATGGAACAGGTTTACTGTCTGTTTTAGTTTGTCTGTCAATAATTTGATTTTAGAATCTGTGTGGAAAGAGAATAATTATTATATATAAGAGATAATAATTCAGAATTATAATTTATTTATTTTTCATATTCAAAACTTATACTAGTTTTCTGTACAGTTTTTAAATTTCCTTGCCTATTCACGAAAAGTACGCACAAAAGAAGTTTTAAGCACTTTCCACTGAACCATCAACAAAGATCCCGATATCCTGAACCGTTCCTATCCTAGCGGTGTATTGAATGCCTTTAGAGGAGGCTAGAGAGATCACTTTATACTGGGTATCGCGTATCGTTAGGTCGCGCAGCGCACGAGATAACGCGACAATGCAGCTCACTTCAGACCCATTTATACGATCGATGTCACAGAGTAACAACTAGTTGCAGTAGTACTATTTGATTATCCGGAAAAAACTCACGATATTAATCGGTCAAAAGAGCGATGTCTTCCAACTGGTTTCGGGACTGTCACAGTCCTATCCTCAGGGTGCACATGCACCTCAGGACACAGTTTAGTTTTTTATTACAGTTAGTTGCAGTAGGTTAGTCTCATTTACATTGGAAGTAAAAGTTTAGAAAACTTTACAATCGCCCTCTTTCCCCACTGCACTACTAAGCCGCACTACTGGTAGTGTAATACGTCAAACTTCTCGTTTTTCGTCAGGTGTTAAAAAGGTTACTAGGTTTTTTACTTCATAAGTTCGTAATTTATAAAGTTACTTCGATTTTTTTAATCATATATACGAAATCACATCTTATCATATTGATCCCATAAATGTTATCAAAATCGGTTTATTGAACGATCGATCAAGATTTGATTTTTAAAACAAGTCCTCGGAATAAACAAGGTTGCTTATTTTGAAGTCGGTTGTTACAGTCTTTTGAACTATAATAATAAATAAAATTAAATAGGATTGGATGTATCCTTACTGTCTGTAATTAAACTGTGGTAACTGCCGTTTACACGGCACCTTTACACCATACCTTCCGCACAAAGGTTGGCTGCTTCCCCCTTTATGTTAGAATCAAGATCCTGTATCACCTGTATGAAACTTACGTTGGATTTCGTAGCGAAAACTCTTTACGCCTTTACTGATAAAAAAGGTACCCGTTCCTTCATCTCGCATTTAAAAATATGAATTACGAGTATGTGTCATAAATGAACTTTTTTATTGCTTTAAAAAATAAAATATTCCATTACAAACTAACAAAAGATTGTTACTCGTATGTATAGCCTAAACTAAGCTTATTATGCGAATGAATATCTAGTAAAACTTTTATAGTATTATCGTTTGGTATTTTTTTACCGACTTCCAAAAAGGAGGAGATTCTCAATTTGACTGTACGTTTTTGTATAATATAATATAAAAATATGTAAATGCGCAATTAATCCGTTAAAATTTGTATGTAAAAATGCATTTATTAAATCCATTCCGTTAAAATTTGTTTCATTTCAATTTTATTTCTGTATGTTTGTTACACGATTACATCGCCAATTATGAAGTGATTGATTGAAGAGATGACGACACGCACTTGACCGCTTATTTAAACTATAATTATTAAAAACCTGCGTGTCAATTTTATAAACTTTTCTCATTAGGAGCAAACACACAACTTACTTACTTGTTGCGTACTGCACAAGAATGGAATTCGTTGCCGCCATCTCTGTTTCCTGAGACCTACAATCTTGGAATTTTCAAGGCTAGAGTGAATAGATATCTTCTAGATCGACGAGCTCTATCCTCGGCCACACCGTCGCTTAACATGAGGCGAGTTGGTGGTCAATCGTAGATCTATCTTCTATAAAAAAAAACAATACAGATCAATGCTATATAACCCATATACCATTGATCTGTATTGTTTTTATGTTTTTTATAAAAATGTCGTTGGTTGTTGTTGTAAATTTTTCTTGACCATGGAAAGTCCTTCAGTCGAAATAATAAAGAGTAGTTTTATAATAAAACGTTAATATATCCTAGTCAGGGTCAAAATCAAGTAAATTCAGTCTCGGTCGAGTCCTCGCCACACTTCAGTAAAGTGGCGGCGGTCTTTACTGGAAGCTTCTATGGAGTTTTGCTGACAACGTGAAAAGACACATTTTACCGCTTTATTTCACTTGCCCACACTTATGCATTAGATCAAACACTCAATGAATAAAATACCATCATTTTTAGACCATTAAGTTTCGAAATAACACAAGTTTAGGAAAACCAATAAACAAACGACGACATGCTTTTACAATGTTCCCAATAAAATTCCAATTTTATTATTTTTTTTGCTTGATAAATACTCAGGTTAGATGCACTCTACCGTATAGATATAACTACAAGTACGTCCTAAGGGTATGAATCAAACATAATACCAATAAATATCACTCATGTTTCTGGTTACAATAACTGCTTCTCCTTAAACTGATTAACACCAGTTCCACCACCAATTATATCCTGGCAACACTTGTCGATAATCCAATACGGAGAGAGCTCGGCTCGGCTGCTTTTTGACGTGCTATCGTTAAGGGAATCTGTCGAATTACTCTCATGAATATTTACCCGTCTGCGGCCCCGGGGTTGCCAGTAATGGCGGCACAATGCTCCCACGTTCCCCAATATTGGATCAATATAGCTTTGATAGGGTTACTAGAGATATCACAAGTTGAAAGTAAGAGTTATGACGCTAGATGTTACCGAATGGGATTGTAATTATGGCAATAATTTCATTTTTGAAGTGAAAACTTCTTTAGGCTCGCTGAGCTCGTTATTTTGAGGGTATTGAATGAATCTGAGCCGTCACGCTCGGCTATGAAACGCTTGGTTAATTGTAATCGGATGATGTCGGCTTGAGCCAACTATGAGCGAAAGAAATAAAGTTTAAGCATCACTGCTACACTGGTGTTATTAGCGTCGCCTTGAATTTTTCACTTCTGTCGTTAAGCACACACAATTTTTTATTACAATTTTGGTAGCCGTAACACATCTATGTTCCATGATTTGGCCTACAAAGTGCTAAAAATGGTTAATGATGTCGATGAAATGTACTTTATGTCTGTCTTCAAGTTCTCAGCTATCTCTATATTAAATTTAATTATGATTCCTTCATCTTTTTAATTATGAAAAGGTAATAAACAGGTTGAGGAGAAACGAGAGACGGGGAGTGCGCGCCAAAAATTCGAACAATAAAAAAATTGTGTACAAAGATACTGTGATTTCTCGAAATCGATATTTAATAAAATCATAATTGTTTTATCAGCCAGGTTTGTACAAACTGTCCCACTGCTGGGCACGGGCCATCTTCTCATTGTGAGAAGGGTAAGGCCATAGTCTACCACGTTGCCAAGTGCGGGTTCGGTAGACTTCACACATCTTCGAGATCCATTAAGTTTATTTTGAAGTCTCCGTTTTTCATCACGGCGTCAAGTATCATATGTATTCTTTAATCGCACATATTTAGTAAGAATTATAAAAATAATAATTATAGTTTAATAACTGAAAAACCGACTTCAAAATAATAAAATATTTAGGGTACTACTTGAGGTATTGCCTAACAAACAAAAAAAAACATCAAAAACAATTCATAATTGGCGGAGTAATCGCTGAACAAACATACAAAAAAAAAACATACAGTCGAATTGAGAACCTCCTTCTTTTTGGAAGTCGGTTAAAAAACTTTGACAAAATTAAAATTATCAATTACGTTGGGCTACGTCACGGTTAAATTTACGAATTATCTTCTATGTACAAAACATATATCTTTACTATTGTAACTATATTTACATAGTTACTACAGAGCCATAACTCTGGAGTACAAAATAAAAAGTATCCATCCATCTATACCCATTTGTTACCCTCAAATGTTCTTGATGACAAGGGAGATGAGTGCTCTCGAAAACAACAGACGCAACCATCTCACACGTAATCAGAGAGGTCTAGTGTCAGAACTGTTGCGACATTAATCTCCCCATCACTTATTGCGATTTTTCACGCGAACAAAATCGCGGAGAACTCATATACGGCATTCCGTATATGTAGAATTATGTATGGCTTTTTTGTCGTCGAGGAAAAAGGGGAAGCCGCTGATTGCGCTTATGAAAAATTACACATCGCGGCGTACGTCTAAAAGCTTGTATAATGTGTATTCATCGATGTAGAATATAATAATAATAATAATAATAAATATATCTTTATTGTACACCAAACATTACAATTAAAGGACACACGTTTTAACAAGTTTTAACTTATAACATAAATAAAAAGAGGAATACTAAACAGTAAAAAAAAAAAAAAAAACGGTGGTACAAAGGCGGCCTTATCGCCTTGAGCGATTACTAATATACTAATATAATAATATACTGGTACATTAAAAGAGATTACCTCGTGAATTCGCTACGAAAGTGACACTCGGAGCAGCTTTTGCTCATATTTAAAATTACTGTTTATAAGTAAGTGCCGCCAAACATTTTTATCAAATAATATTTCAATCGGTCAGTAAATTGTGCCGCATCAAACTCCCCCCCCCCCCCCCCTTCCCACAGAATACACCACTTAAATATCGAAAATTCTCGACGACAAAAAATAACAAATGTAAAATTGAGGGACCTGTATACCAAGTTTTATCAAGATTGGTTGAAATATATGAGGTATTTACCCACCAAACAAAAAAAGAATCATCAAAAACAATTCAAAATTGGCAGAGTAATCGTGTAACACAAAATAAATATAGTCAAATTGTAAACCTCTTTCTTTTCGGAAGTTGGTTATCGCGCGAGCTTAAACTAAGCAAGATTGAATACAAATAACGGAACATCTTAATTTGCTCTGATATTTTTCGGTGTGTATTTAATTCACAGTTTATCTAGTATATTGTACATCGAAGTCTGTATTAGCATTTTCGGTACATCGATATGATATCCGTACATGTCATCTGTACATTCGATTATGTCGCGTATGTATGAGACACAATAATGAGGATGAGATTTTGGGATCGTTTGTATAATTTCGTTCGTATGGAAAGCTACGATGTGATAATGTTTTCTTTTATTGTATCTATTGTAGAGTGTTTTATTTATTTTGGATTTCATAGTACTTCCATATAAATATTGTGTGAACATATTTAATATGTAAGTAGCCGTGTAAGTACGCTTATGCATTATACAGGGCTCCAAAAATATTGAAATTTAATAAAATGTTTTTGTCAATTAAGAATGTATAAATCCAAAAGTAGGTAAGTACATAAGTTTAGTAGGTAAGTTTATGTATTTAAATTATCACGACTAAGAACATTAGTCCGTTTCTTTGAATGCGACAAAAATAACAAAATATACCTGCTTAACTGAAAACCAAAAGATCTAAAATGCTACAAAGCGCATAACAACCATATTTATGTCATAACATAAAACTCACGCTTTATCAAGCCCATTAATAAGATACCAAAATCTTCAGACCTATAGACTGAGTTTTAAGAGCAAATTTGAGTGAACTTGTGTCAATTATGATACAAATGAAGAAAACTGAATGAATATTACAATTTAAATAAATCCGGTTTAAGTTCCACTCGCATACCGAGGCTTCCGTACTTCCAAACCATGACGCCATCTAGCGTCACTCGTTGATGTCTTACAACAATGTGACCAAATTTGTTTCATTTTTAAAATGACAAAAAACTATTATTATTTAGTGTTTGTTATTTAATTATTATTTGTCGATGTATACCAATGTGAATCCTATAACTTGCCAACTTTGAGACTTACCGTTCGAAAGATACAGCCATCTAAGTGTACAGCCGTCTTCAAATTACAGAATTTCGTTTAGATGGACGACATTTTTTCCAGTTATTTTGTTATTAAAAGCAAACCATTAGATTGATTTTGATGAAACTGTTATGGTATTATGTAATTCGAAAGTATGTCCTTTCAAATTAAAAAATAATTTATTCTATTAAGGGTTTATTCGGTATCAATTTTTTTTTTTTAAATACGATCGAATTGAAAACTTCCTGTTTTTCGAAGTCTGTTGATAAACATGACGATTTAAAAAAATATGTATGTACGTATACTCTGTAGCACACCTTAGCTTGTTATTACAGCCCTTATATTCCAAAGCAAAATATTTTTCAATTTCGATATATCCTATATAATGTTTTATCTTGAGTAACAGAATCACAGAAAACTTATAGTCTAAAATTGCT
Source organism: Lycia hirtaria (assembly GCA_947563715.1). NCBI lineage: Eukaryota > Metazoa > Arthropoda > Insecta > Lepidoptera > Geometridae > Lycia > Lycia hirtaria. The sequence continues at coordinate 11,293,471 of OX387384.1, forward strand.
AGAGTTTTGTGCTTAGTGTGTGCAGTAGAATTCTATTCTATTTTTCGAGGAAAAAAACTACTGATGACAATTCGACGCTCAAAGGTCCTCTTTACTACCAAGCCTTAAATTCATACACCCGTTGTGCATAAACGACAGAGCACAAATAATCAAGGCTAGTACATAGCAGACCTAGATTCAGGAGTATTCCCACCACGTAGTAGGACGTAATTCCACTTGAAGAATAAGATGTGTAAATAGTAAATACGGGCTCCATTAGGGACTCTCGGCACGAATTTGCATTAAGATTAACGATGCTGGTCGAGGCGACGCGGGCAACACTGTGCAACGTGCAGCTATTGACTTGTTAACAGAGGGTGAACTCAGGCACTTTACCTGACTGTGCCAAAAGGAGGATCAACCTCCTGATTAGGACGAATGAATATTATTGCATGTTTAACTTTTGAAATGTTCATAAGTAACATAAAAGAACTTGTATTTGTTAAATTGTTAGTGTAAGGAGCGAAGCAAACGGATTCTAAAATTTTCGAGTATTTTATACATTTATTAGCTCTGAGTGATAGGTGTAGTGCATTACCACACAAAGCTACAAGCTACTGAACATCTAAGTCATATGTGGACAAAGGTGAAGCATAAAATCAGATGTTCCCCTGATCAACTTAACTTACTTTTCTCAACAGTTACTTAAAATGAAAAATAAACCCGGACAAGAGCGAGTCAGACTCACCCACCGAGGGTTCCGTACAAACTAGTAGATAAAAGGGGGAATCTAGTTCTAGGTCAAAGGGGAACTCATAGTTCTAGGTCAACGGGAAGTACCCCATAGGTTTTGATTCCTCTGTGAGTGTCGAAATGTGCATTTTTTTACGACATATTCGGTTGTAACTTTTTTTTACGAAAACTGAGAAATTTTATTTTTCTTTCTGCAGCAAGATACTATAGATCTGCGTATATGGTTTTAATTTCAACTCGATACCTTCACGCGTTCCCGAGATACAGGTCTTGACACCCGGACAGACGGACAGACGGACAACAAAGTGATCCTATAAGGGTCCCTTTTTTTTCCTTTTGAGGTACGGAACCCTAAAAATACAAAAACGTTATTCACTGACTTCCTCTATACAACAGCATGCAACGTTTGCACAAAGCCTTTGTCAACACCAGAGCCATTCTCAACTCTGTCATAATAGCAATAAAGTTGATAACGCGTTAACATCCCGCGTTATGGTTACTATGACCCAATTTTCTGTTTGTCGGGCTATTTTATGGATAATTAATTTTAATGGTTCTTTTCACAGTTTCAGCGACTTATCGACCAATTTAGTGGTAATCAGTATCCTAAATCGACTTTAGCTATAAGATAATAACAAGTTTATGATACTTTTACTTATAAAATGTACCTGCTTGGAAGTGGGTTTTTATTAGTTTTACTTTTTACGTTCATTGTTTAGCGAAGTGAGCTAAGGTCTCTGCGTCAAATGGAAAAAAATGCTTTCATATGTCCGGATGTTTAGTTGTTTAGATGTACTCATGTACATGGGGGGTTACGCTCATCTCTTATAGCGTTGTAAAGTTGGCTCGCGCCCGTTTTATCTTGCTTTTTCTGCAATTAAGAGAGTGACACAATAGTTGAAGCAACTGCTAAAAATATCGCAATTCAAAGTAGGCTCATTTGATATTTTATCTCACACTATTAATTGTAGAAAAATCAAGATAAAAACGAGCTCGAGCCAACCTTGCATCGAGATATAAGAGTAACCCTCCTGGTCTTTAAGATATAAGAGTAACCCTTCCGGTCTTATTTTTCTATATTGACATAACTTGTTACACATATTCTGCAATGTTATTGAATATATTTGTCCGCAATTTTTTCTTCGGGTAAGAAAAAAGGGGGAATTTCGCTGCGGCTCCATTAACCAGTCAATTTTGAAAATAATTGGAAGAAATTTTCAGCACTAAAAAGTTTTAAATAAAAAATTGGGATAAAATATACAAAATCAATAATATATATCATCAATATATAAGACCGTAAACTCTCAGTTTGAGATAAATTAGTATTTTATGTACCTACGTATGTAAGATGTAAACAAGTTTATCTATATATCTACAACCGTTAAAAAAAACATACTTAGCGATATCGGTCCACATTCTTAATGCGTACTGCACAGGAATGGAAATGGAAGTCTTGGTTTGCCGCCATCTATGTTTCCTGAGATTTACAATCTTGGAATTTCCAATACTAGAGTGAATAGATATCTTCTAGATCGACGAGCTCCAACTTCGGCCACACCGTCGCTTAACATTAGGCTACTTGGTGGTCAATCGTAGATTTATCTTGCATAAAAAAGCGAAGCTCAGTGGACAGTATCATAGACTCACATCACACTACTTATTTAATACTAGCACAATACAATTCGGTTATAACCCACACCACTGCACGTTACATAGGTTCTGGATCCAGTCTGTTAATGGTGCATAACTAGGTATTATACAATATTGGCAACACGCCAGCTACACCCTATGGTAATGGATCTATAGACATAGATTTTGTAACGCATCGGCATAAACGTGGGTGTAAAGCGGAATATAAATGGAACAACTGGTTAAGTGTGTGTCGGGCCACGCTCAAAGAACGGTTCCGTAGTTGCACATCACAATTTATGTGGACTTCATTCAGGTCCTCTAGTAAGATACTGTAAATATACGAGTTATGTTATATTCGTTTAAATTAAATTTGCACGAAATTTTTGTGTCATACTTTTCTAAGTACATTTTTAAGCATAATGTAAATACACTTATATAGAATTAAATTAAATTTCATGTCATAGGTATTGTAATTACAATTGCGCGGGCGCCGCTGGCCGCTGCTCGCTCCGCTTGTCGCCCCGCGCACGGAGCCCGCGCGACACGCGCCGACACACCACGCACTCACACTGCTCAACGCTCTGACTATCCGCCAACCAGATATTGATTTATTCTGTACAAATCATAAAATGTTAATACAACATTGTATACAACTCCTGCCTGAGCTATGTATTTACTCATAAGTTAAATTTAATCTATGTAAAGTGCTTCAGAAATGTTTTGGTTTAGACTGTAAGTTTCTGACAGTTTTTGTATAAATAAATAAATAAATAATCTAATTTTTAACAACTCTTATAAAGCCTACTTAACAGTAAGTAAGTACATTTTTTATTAATAGCGTTATACATGCTATCACTATGATTTTTTCACATACCCAATACCAACCATATAGCTGGCGTGGGCGAGGGGGCAATTAACTGTTAAACAAATATTATGACTCTAAAGTTTGATATTTCGCAAACGGCATGAATCAAATTAAAATTAAAAAATATTTATTGATAATTATTGATAACCTCCTTTTTAGAAGTCGGTTGAAAATGCAAAATCATCCCCACTTTACGTGATTTTTTTACTTTCTTGGCGTGATTGATATGTATAAGTGCCTAAATTAAATATTTCTAGTTTCTAGTACTTAGAATCTTTGAGCTAAGCTTGAAACGGACGAACATGGTGAAACTATAAACTTGTAGTTAACTACGGAACCCTATAATATGGGTAGATGTTTCATTCGTGCATAGATTTTTTTATGTTTTTATATACGTATTATATAATTATTTCATAGCTCACAGACGAGTACCTATGCTATTCTACTAATATTAAAATGACAAATTTTGTTAGGATATGTTACCCCATCACACAAATGCTAAACGGATTTGAATATGGAATAATAATAACTAAAAAGCCACAACCTAGATAAGCCATACAGGCTACTATTTCATCCCGAAGAAGTGCACTGTTTCAGCGAGATAGCGAGTAAAACTGCGAGGCGCGGATAGTATTATATAAGAGCGTAGCCGTGCTACGCTGCCAGGCATGTATATTGTACCGGATGTTTTTTTCGTAGATCATGCTACGCGCTACGTAGACTAGACTATTTCTACGTAGCGGATAGTCATATTTTTTTTTGATATTGCTACGTACTCGTAAGTATGGTGCTACGCGGTCATAGTTGAAGCATAGTGTAGCTTGTCTCTGTCCTGCCTTTTATAGCTTATAAGCTATATCCTTATATGGAAAATTTACTATGTAATAAAGTTAAAAACCATTTCAAAAACACGGAATTCTCTATTCAGATTCAGAGTCAGATTTCATTTATTTACTTAAACATATGTATAAAATAAGGTGTACAATTAACATGTTACTAATGTCCAATTATGTTTTTCCTCAATGAGGCATGCAAATGTCAGATAATAAATTTAAATATTTAAATAAGGTCAAACAAATAATAAGTGAAGCATAGTTTAAAAATATTTTGATTAGTAAGTGAACTATGATAGAAATGGTGTCATTATGGTCTGGCCTGTTCTATAGGAATTCCGCAGTACACGTTAAGATATTCGTCAATAGAATAGTAACATCGATCAAGAAGCCACTTATGCAGGTTGAACTTGAGCCTGGAGGAGGAGCCTCTAAATTTTTGTCAAAATTTTAACAATACAAACTCGAAAAATTGAAACCTATTTTCTTTGCAAAATATCAGAACATTACAACATAACATATTTCTTCCATAACATTTAAGTAGTTATGTGTAGCTACGAAAACTAGGCAGGGCGCCAACAACGAGCGCCGTATAATGTATGTTCCTAATACAATAATATTATCGTATTATTTTAGCCATTATGCTTTCCGATAATGTCCCCATCCATTTTGGAAGTGGGCTAATTTATTTCGCAATCAGTGGGGAATGGAAGTAACACGCAAACATGGCTGTTACGAAAACTTCGTTTATAGTGTGAGATTCTGTTAGTTTTACATGATTTTTTGACCTTTTTATAAGATAGTTTTTTATGGATAAATAGACAACCACAGCTTACTTTATGTTAATAAAGTGTGTAGTACATTTCATAAATTTAAGACTAAACTAAGAAACAAGTGAAAATGAAAAGAAAAACGCAAATAATAGGATTATTTAACGTATTTGTGAAATCAAGCAATTTTTGGCATAGATAAATAATATCACGATGAAAGAATTACAAACATGGGTGATAATATTTATGTCAGATAAACTGATTTCGAATAAAATATCATTATTTCAGCTGCATTATTTTCGTAGCATGGGTTAAAAAAAATTAACTTGTATTAATAATGTTGAATTTACATATAGTTGAGTTAAATTATTTTTATTCTTATTTCTTTCTTGAAACAATGAGTAATTGGCGTTGATATAGAAACAAATACCCTCGAAATAGTATTTTCGTTTATTCTGTTCTAGATACTATTTTCTATTATAGAAAAACCTTCCTACAATTACTCAAATAAAGCAATGTCTGTCTTATTAATTAGCGAAACAAGCCCTAAATCCTAGCAAAAAGATAAACACATTGGCAAAAAGAGAATGACATGAAAAAAATGTGGCGTAAACGCTAATTTTCATCTCAGCCACAAGAAGTCCACTGCTGGACATATGCCTCCCCCATGGATTTCCAAAAAGACTGATTGGAAGCGGCTTGCATCCTGCGTCTTCCCGCCACTTGTATGAGGTCATCTGTCCATCTCGTAGCTGGCTGGTCTTCCTACGCTGCGCTTGCCGGTACGTGGTCTCCACTCAAGAACCTTTCGGCCCCATCGGCCATCAGTTCTACGTGCTATGTGCCCTGCCCACTGCCGCTTCAACTTGCTAATCTGCTGTGCTATATCGGTGACTTTTGTACGTCTACGTATCTCTAAAACGCCAATTATGCGGTTCGTAAATGAACGACATAATATCAGCATTCATAAAGGTCTTATTATTGTAAATTGATTTCATAGGAAATAGTTTTTCCGAGATAAAATTAGTGAAACGTTAGCAGATTACTTACAAAGGTACATACGTTACATAGGTCAAGGTCAAAAAAATCCGAATATACACTATACATAAAAGATAAATAATTACGAAATATAATCAGAATCGGCGTAAGTACGGCCTTTTCAAAAAATATTTATGATAAAACTTTTAATAAGGACGTAAGTATCAAACTGACTTTTACAAAAACAGCAAGCGTATGGTGAAAGGGTATAAGTACCAGTCTAGCGTTCACAAAGACAGTAATCACTTACGCAAACATAAAGGCGTTATTCAAGGCTTATTCGCATGAAGGATCGTGATCAGCTAATTGCATCATTCGGATATGAGAGAGGGAATAAAATGGAAAAGGGTGAAGCAAGGCAAAAGGATACGATTCTGTATAAAATATAATGAAGTTGTTAGTAACTAGTCCTGCTAGAATTACTTCTTCCAAGTGCATCATAGGTTACAAAAAAGCTTGTGTCTAGGTTTTTGCTAGACTGCAATTTAATAAGAAATAGGTTCATAATGCCAATATTCTAATCCTAATCCTGACTAATACTATACTATTGTGTACAAGACTTGTAAATTTTTGTTTATCAATAAATTACTTTTAATTTGACTTAATATTATAAAATGGAGAGTACTTATTTTTATATATCTTTCTGTTCGTTACCTTTTCACGATCAGGCTGAACCGATCGTTATGAAATTTAATGAACCTGGAGACGTACATAGTCTAGTTTTCGTCATCATCATCACCATTTTTCATCACTTCGCGGGTAAAACCGCAGAAAACAGCTAGTGGTATAATATAATAAAGACCTAACCCATGTACAAATAGCTCAATAATTATGTGTTGCTAACTAAAATGTTACGCAAAGATCGTACGTCTACCCTCCCACATTCACGTCATACGTCATGTCGGTATCACAAATTATTTCATAGACATTTGCTACTAAGAAATGTCTATAAACTACTACTATTATTTTAACTAAAAAGCAAAATAAACCAAAACCAACCAACTGCTAGTAATTACTACTAGCAGATTATTGTAATCTTAGCTCATGTATTTGTCTAATACTACGATTTTTTTACTATTGTAATCTTAGCTCATGTATTTGTCTAATACTACGATTTTTTACTATTGTAATCTTAACTCATGTATTTGTCTAATACTACGATTTTTTTTACTATTGTAATCTTAGCTCATGTGTTTGTCTAATACTACGATTTTTTTACTATTGTAATCTTAGCTCATGTATTTGTCTAATACTACGATTTTTTACTATTGTAATCTTAGCTCATGTATTTGTCTAATACTACGATTTTTTTACTATTGTAATTTTACTCGAAATTGATCGTAAGTTCCGACAAACTCATGCTATACTTCATAATTATACATACTATATAATACAAGTGAAGAAAATTACCACGATAGCTTTGTTAAACAAATATCTATGTTAAAAGCAAAACAAAATACCCGACTGCTTAAAAGAAACAATCTTATTGCAATTTACGCTTCCGTTGCGCTTAATTTTATGTTGAATGTACGTTTCTGCGTGAAAGTATACACAAAGTTTCTATACAATTTATTTGGATAATTTTTTTTTAGAGATTGTTTCACGAAAAATGTCTTTTGAGGTTAGGTTTTTTTTTGCTTTTGGTGAGACTTATTATTATTACAAAAAAAAATGTAGCCTATAATACTCAGGGCGTCAAAATCACATTAAAATCGATCAAGGCGCTTAGGCTGTAGGAGGTGATATATAAACATACATTCATACATACAGATCCAACATATACTCAAAAAAATAACCCTTCTTTTTACTCAGCCCGATAATAAATACTATTACAATAAGCTGAATCACTGCTGCAATAAAATTCTTTTGATATCTTTCAATTCGAAACATAATAATTATATTATTAAAAAGTTTTATTACTCCGTACCGTTTTCCAAGACAGCAGCACGGGTCTCTAGAAATCATGAAAACTTCGTTTTAAAGGCATGCAGGCCATGCGGTCTGTGTTATTGAATTAGAGTCTGACGCAATGCAGTCTTTTCACTGTTTGCAAGCGAAACTGGAATTGAGCAAATTTAATGTTTTACCCCTTTAGTAGAATGAGTTTAGAATGTTTGTAAAAGCGTTTGAATTTTGGCCGGTTCGTTTAGTTAGACATTGAAATATTTTGGAAATGAATATTTTATTACTACGAAATAAAAACAAACCTAGATCGTTTGACCACCAACTCTCTTGTTAAGCGATGTTACGACCAATTACAAAGCAAGTCGAATATAGATGGTTCTTAAAACCTTGAAAATTCCAAGAAGTTGTTAAAAAAGAGAAGGTGGCATGGAGTCCACTTCACTCCTGTGTTGTACAAATCAAACAACTTATTTATAATACTAAAAGAAAAACGGTTAAACCGATTTTGATGAAACAAACTGAAAACTCTGTTTGAATCTCTGTTTCCTGAGACCTACAATCTCGGAATTTTGAAGGCTAGACTGAGTCTTCTAGATCGACAAGCTCCATCCCCGGCCATACCGTCGCTTAACATCAGGCGAGTTGGTGGTCAATCGTAGATCTATCTTGTATAAAAAATAAAAAAACACTCTCGATCAAATCCCATGTCAAACAAAAAAAAACTAGATCTAAATCGGTCCATTCGTCAGATGCTACGATGCCACACATAGATATATATCTTTTTTGGTCGGGGTTTAAAACGTAGACCAAAATCATTGTGTACGGATTTTAGGCATATACTCAATGACTTTCGTATCAAATCATATAATATTCTAGTTAAGACAGAGTAATGGCCAAAAATAGAAAATTCCATTCGCATATAAAGCTAAAAGGTTCTCGAGTGGAGACCACGTACCGGCAAGCGCAGAGATGGGCAGATGACCTCATACAAGTGGCGGGAAGACGCTGGATGCAAACCGCTTCCAATCGGTCTTTTTGGAAATCCATGGGGGAGGCCTATGTCCAGCAGTGGACTTCTTATGGCTGAGATGATGATGATGATGATAAAGCTAAAAAATAAAAATTAAAAACTCACTAAAGATGATAAACTAAACATTTAATGGACCAAATGAGCAAACTGGCCAAATTTACGTTTGAAAAATTTCAACGCCAGTTTAATACCCTAAACCAATTCATCATTCTTAATCAAAGTTTCCCATCAAAACTGCATTTAACCGGCGCCAACTGGTAATAACTGACAATAACCAGTAACAAGCGGTAATCGCTGCCGTGCGAATGGCAGTATCGACTCCCTGTCAGGTTATAATGAGAAATCACTAGTGTCAAAAAATGTGATGATAAGGCAACGTGTTAAAGATTGACGTGATAGGGTTAACTTTGTTTTTGGAGTTTAATAATAACATTGTGATAATGTTTGCTGAAAATGGAATTGCAATATTTACAGTTTTTACTACTTTGTACTGAGCAATGAGTTTAGGATTCATTCAATCGAGGTAGGATGGGAGGCCATGAGCCTCCTCGTCACTACGACTCTTGCGGATCTATTGTAACTTACTAGATTAGGATAGTTACATACAAACATGCATACAGCCGAAACACATAACTTTACAGGTAAAAAAGTTCGAAAACATTAACGGCCTTGCCGAAAAACGTTACTTAACTTTAACTATCGTCTTAAATTCTCCGTTTTCTTTCCGCAAGTGTCATTACTTGTCAGCGAGAAGTTGACAAAATATGTTAAGTATTGCTTAAAGTTAAGTAACGTTTTATTGGTAAGGCCGTTAATCTGTGATATCCACAGCAGCCATTTGTAATATACGTCCAATTAACCTTCAATTGGACGCACGATTGGATTGGGAGTCTTGCACGTCATGTTTCGTTATGGCCAAATTTAACTTGTATGTTATACATTTGTTTCCGTTCCAAGAAAAGCAATCGAGATCATTAACCGATGCAGGATTTGTTTAACTAACCTAAAACCCCGAAAATATTATTAAACAACTGTACCGTAATTCGAAACCCAATTAAATATATGAGAGTAGCGTGCTTGACTAACATCCGAAATAGTCGTGCCGTGATTCGGGTCCGCTCGTTCACCTCCGGTTTTCTCGTCCAATCAGAAGTGACTCCGCCCCTTCCGGCCCCTTCCTTCCCCTCCACGTGTACCATCACCACAGGTAGTGCGCTGGGCGCAACTAGGATTCATTGGCGTTTGGATTTTCATCCAAAAGCGGTCGTTAGTACCTTCTACATACTTTATAGGCCGCGTCGTGCTATAAAAGTGTTAAAGTACCAAATAGTGTTAACCGGTAAGAGGTTGATAATTGGTAAGTCCTGAACAATTATTTACTTTACCACATTTAACGGTGTTACCGTTCGTTATTTTATAAATTCATACTGAATTTAAGGTTATTCCAGTATTTTAAATAGATTTAATAGGGTTCCGCTCCAACGAGGGATACTACGGATGTTAGGAAATGAAGATTTAGCTGTTGCAGGAATAAGGCTTATTATGCCATTAAAAATAGTACTTATAAAACAGCTATCGCTGTGACATATACTACAATACATTTATTACCAAATTCTTTACCCGAAAGCCCGAACCCAAACACGAGTTGGGAATATTCACGTACAGGACCTAAAGAGCAGTGGCAGAGCTACCTTCTCGCTTTTTCAACTATTCTATAGCAAATCAATTATGCCTTATATAATGTTCTATATGCTTAAATATATACTTTAAACATCGGTTTTAAGAATCTCGTCATTTTTAAGAAGTAACGTTTTATATTGCGTTCATCTCATGTACGATTAAGAGTGAAACAAGAAAAGCTGATTATCGCAATAAAAAGCAAATTGACGCGACTTTATTCGAAATAAGTAAAGAGCAACACTAAGCTAGAATGATGTACCCTTGCTTCGCATCAAAATTATGCATCTGCGTGTTACAAACATTGCAATTTCTGCGTATCCCATCAGTATATGATCAGAAAAACTGAAGGCTTTAATAAAATATAATCTGTCCTGATCCGACGGGGATAAGAACCAAAATAACTTAAGACAATTAAAAAACTAAATTCGTCCTCATCTAACCGGGATAGGACCAAGAAATAAGTGAAGATGCTGACAAACTATGTAGTTTCTCCCTCATCCCATCGGGATAGGAGCAGAATCGAAAAATGCTAGCGGCCCTGCCCTACATTTGCAATTTTGGGAGATTCTGATTATGCTAAGGCTTCATCTTACATAGGACCAAGAAATAAGTGACAAACTATGTAGTTTCTCCCTCATCCCATCGGGATAGGAGCAGAATCGAAAAATGCTAGCGGCCCTGCCCTACATTTGCAATTTTAGGAAATATTCTGATTATTAGAAAATACTAAGGCTTCATCTTACATTTTCGAACTTGTACTAAAACTACTTACAGTAATCGAAATAAGGAATACGTTTATTAAAAATGTCAGGCGCCTTATCCTACATTTTTTAAACATTTGAAAGTGGACTATGTAGTTTCTCCCTCATCCCATCGGGATGGAGCAGAAACGAAAAATGCTAGTGGCCCTGCCCTACATTTGCAATTTTGGGAGATAATCCGATTATTAAAAAATGCTAAGGCTTCATCTTAAATTTTCGAACTTAAAACAAGAAATACCAGTACTAAAACTACTTACAGTACTTGATATACGTATATTAAAAATGTCAGGTACCTTATCCTACATTTTTAACATTTGAAGGTGGTATTACACTCATCAGAGAATGCTAAGGGCTAAATTTTCAAACTTATAACGATGACTATGCTCATTGTAAGAATGCGAGGCGCCTCGCCTCCATTTTCAACTCTTGAATGTAGTATTACGCTTATCAGAAAATGCAAAGGCCTCCGCCCTACCTTTTCGCCATTACGCTCATAAAGTAGTGCTAAGGGGGCTCCTCCTTTCACTTTTTCGAAATAAGCACTAAATGCTTGAGAAAATTATGATTACTTTCTTTTTTCAATTTTTTAAATAAGCGTTATGTTCATCGCAAAATACCTAAGCCTCCGCCCCCATTTTTTTCAACCTTTAAAGAAAGCTTATCGGAAAATGCTAAAGGCTCTGCCAAACATTTTCAGGCTTTGAAATAAATATTACGATCATCGGAAGCCCCCGCCTTCCATTCTATTACTTAGAAATATTACTCATTGAAAAGAGCTTAGGGCTCGACCTTACCTTTTTTTTTTTCAACTTGCTGATGCAGTCTCGCCAAGTGACCAGACTCATTCTAACCTACGACTCTACAACGACAAATATGAATCGTTCACGATATTCACACATCTGCTGTCATGTGTAAATCCAGTATTTTAAGAACAGTGCGATGAGATTAATTGTTTTGCTGTAATTGCTATTTACAGAACGGCTACAAATGTATCACCATCATAAATTCATTTGTTAACTGCCACCGTATACCGAGTTTTTATTTTTATGAAAACACTGGGCGTTCATAATTAACGTTGTGTCAAACCTACCCTCTTTTTCCAACTGCATTAAGCCGTCACTGCATTTATGAGGCTTGCTTATAACGATATTATAAAATATGTTCGAAAATCGATTCAACATTAATTTCATAAACATCAAGTCTATATACTTCCTGGCTACTTGCAACTCGACCGGACGCTTTCTTAGTTCTAGGATTTAAAGAAGGAGAAATTAAGCGCATTATCGAAAGAGAATGCCTTGAGCACCTGTACCTGTGCCTTGCACTCTGTATCAATGGCCTTCCGCCAAGGCTGTGCTATACATATCAGACTGGACGGTATAAACATGAAGTCGCCCCACAAGTAGAAATAAACTTCCAAACCCTAGTGTTTGAAACAAATATACACATGTATTTATTGCTATAATATGCTATGTGTTCTCGCGCCAAAACGCTCAACATACAAATACAAGGGTACAAAGTTGGCCCTCGGACATACAAAGTGTACCAATCACTGTTAACACAGACATGACAATGAAGCGACTAGTACTAAGAAGCAATCGTAAGGGAACTTGCAAGATCAATATCATTAGATTATTCAAGTACATCCCTTGCCTATTATCACAATAGACTAGTTAAATACAGTTAATGAAAGACATTGAAAAATCTTATGTCAGTGCAATACTCACATGATCAATCTATTATTTAACATTTACGACACAATCGCAACACTCGCATATGCCATTTATGCCGTACAGAATTCGGCACAACTTCTTAAAGTACCTACTTGAATTACAAACTTCAACTGAAACGAAGAGAATAGCAAACTTTAAGGTCCACATCGAACAAACCTGTATTTTGTAATGGTTTCAGGATTGCACATCAAATTCTCAGGTGAATTGTTTCGATGCTCTTTAACATAGAGTTAGACACCTTTAATCTTACTTAGTCTGTTTTTCATCTCCACAACTAAGAAATAAATTACTTGAGAAATGGACAGAAGTCAACAAAAGAACTGATAGTGGATAATTTCTTTATCGTCTTTATTAAAAAATTACAAACTGTCGCAACTTACGAATAACCAACTTATGAACCTAAAAACCAATCACATTGCAGACCTGCATTTGTAAATTGCTAGAATATGCTCTGAATTTAGTGTGTACCGGCCGACTGCTGGGCAAAGACTTCCCTATTCTCTTTCCATCCTTTTTGGCTTGATGATAATTGTATCCAGGTTTTACGAACTATAGTAAACCACTGGAAAATTCAGAAACCAAGTTCCAATTGTTACCATGGCCGGCCACCCACCGCCGATAGTAATTAAAATGAATACAAAAATAAGTTAATTAATAAATATTTGTGGACATTTGACACTAATATACGACGTATATCTGCCATTTAGAGGTATCAATACCTTGTATGAATTGAGACAGGCTATGCTAAAGTCCTATCGTGTCTCAGTTGAATATTTTTTGACTGACCTGCATAAGCTTGTAAGCAGTCCATCCTGGTTAAAAATGATAGCGGTTACATATTTTAATTTTATACTGTACCGCAGCCAGAAATTTCTATCATCATAAATAATCGCATATGAACTTTCACAGTTCCACCCCACACAACAATTACTCCGTGTTTAATGGAAATAATATAAGATGCTTTTATGCCTAGAAGTGTTTAACTTCACCCAGTTTGGGAGCTAGTGCTGCAGTTTAATGTTTTGTACCATAATTATTGTAATAATAAACAACTTCAATTTGAATGGATTTACTAAACCAAGAACAATTGGTCTAGTTTCACCTGTTACCAAAGACGCTGCAAAGTATTCGAAATATCAGATCGCAAAATTATGTAAAATACATACATACACTATAGCTGATACTGCTTAAAAGAAGTAAACGCTGAATCAAATATACCTGGTAGCTACAGTCTAGCAGTGGCATCAACCAATTGTAATAACAAAATAATAATATTCTATAACAGTCGGTTCCTGATAATAACTTGATCTTGCTAAGAGTACTTACAACTACTTAAATAGTAGTTACTTTAATACATCACTTTTAAAATATTAGTTGTCTTTGACTACACCTATACAGTCAAACTAAATATATCACATTGGCGTAACGTCACCATCACCACCAGGCGATAACAAACAAGTCTCTCATATATTTAATTGGGTTTCGAATTACGGTACAGTTGTTTAATAGAGATGTTTTACCTGTAAATAAAACATTTATTAAACATACTTACCTATTCGAAACCCAATACTTTCTATATCTGCCTGGTGGCCTAATTATATGAGATAACCAATGAATCCTAGTTGCGCCCAGCGCACTACCTGTGGTGATGGTACACGTGGAGGGGAAGGAAGGGGCCGGAAGGGGCGGAGTCACTTCTGATTGGACGAGAAAACCGGAGGTGAACGAGCGGACCCGAATCACGGCACGACTATTTCGGATGTTAGTCAAGCACGCTACTCTCATATATTTAATTGGGTTTCGAATAGGTAAGTATGTTTAATAAATGTTTTATTTACAGGTAAAACATCTCTATTATGATTTCATAAAAAATATGACTCGTACGCGAGTGTTTCATAAACATCCGGACAGAAGAAGGATTTTTTTTGCAGGTGGTGCAGAGATCTTTGGCCATTTCGCTCACTCGGCCAATAAATTTATGAAGTGTCACATTAGATTTAATTCAAAAGTAAGACTTATACGATAACCATTGAGACGATTCGCAGTCGATATTTTTAATAATGCGCATTTATGTTATCAGTAATAATATTTTTTATATTTTCTTAACCGACTTCCAAAAAGGAGAAAGTTCTCAATTAGTCTGTATTTTTTGTTTGTTTGTTATGCAATTATTTAGCCAATTGTGAATTAATTTTGATAATTTCTTTTTGTATTGTAGGTAATATTTCAGAAGTGGTTCCATAGAAATTTTATTAAAATTGGTTCTGTACTTTAAGTAAAGTTGTCTAAGTAAACAAATTGCGTAGGTAATTTGAAGTCGGTTGTTTAAACTATAATTATATTGTTTTTGTTTATTTTAAAATTTTAACGAGTTTTTACCTCTAAAAGACAATTTCTGTATATTTTAAGAAATATATTTGCAATAAAATAACACAAATTCTACTTACGTCTACCTTAAACACTTAACAACATAAAGTACACCACTCAAGAGCATAATGAACCGTTCTCAATTCAAAACTAAATTACATTCGGAAATGAAAACGTCCATACAAAGGCAATAATTTATTAAAACGCCTATTATGCCTTTACACGGCTATTCATGTCATCCCTAGCTGACCTTATTAAGGGGTATTCACCCCCGAGCCAAGTGCGACAGATGTGTGAATTAAAAACAGGCTTTAATTTATTTACTTCACGATATTTGAATGTTAATCTGACTGTATGTAGGGTGCTTAAATCCGCTAATGCTCATTTTATTTGAACGCTGTCCCGTTTTCACGTATGACAAAAGATTATACAGGGTGACCTGTGTTAAACAGAAAGAAGGTCACTGTACGTATCCTCATGAACTATTAAAAATAAAACCGTTTATATGGAGCAAATTGCATTGAATGCAATAGGCTTGTTGCCACTAATAACAAATTGCTTGGTTTATAGTTTCTAATTATAAATAAAGAGACGTAGATAAAAAAACAGTATTTGTCATAAAAGTTAAAGATTATTAATATTTTTAGAAAATAAATTAGTAAAAAATAGGCATTCAGTCACATGACAGCAAACACCAATCAGAAAGTGTTACGTCACGGGCCGCAATTTGTTGATGACGTTTTCCTACAACCTAGCAGGTTACTATGGTTACTCCGTATTGTTTTGACACTTGACACAGATGTAAACAGTTTGATTTTGCATAGATTTTGCAAACTGTGATGTCATTCAAGCCGCCAAGACATTATTTATCGGTTTCAAGGGAAATCTAAATTGTTTTTTTTTAATACAAAATACGTAACGTAAATATTACTTTTTCGTTAAAATATAGGTTTTTGGGATATAATAGATATTAAAGTATATAATTAACAAAGTGTTATCTGTCGTCTATCTGTTTGTAACCTCTTCACGGCTGAACCAGTCATTATGAAATTTAATACAGAGATTCCACCTGACCAGCTGAGAGACCAGCTGACCTAGCAGGGAAAGGTAAATAAACCGTTTTTCCACGTTGTTATGTCTGCTGTCATGTCAGTACAAACTTTATTTCCTGTGAAAGGGTGATAAAATTTAAGATTATTTAATTTATTATATTTAAAATTTAAAGACTATTTGTCTACGTTTCATTTTAACCCTGCTGGTAAAGGTAATATTTTATCATTATCAACATCACCGTTTTTTCAAAACTATGCGGGTGAAAACGCGGGGCGCAGCTAGTTCACAATAATATGCAATTTATGAACTACTACTATGTTGTCTCGGACAAAAGACACATATACACACAAAACTTCTTCTTGAAAAAAATTATTACTGTCCAGTTTCTTTAAAAAAAGAATAAGTTTTGAATTTTAGGGTTCCGTAAGCCTCAAAAGGAAAAAACGGAACCCTTATAGGATCACTTTGTTGTCTGTCAAGACGCAAGGGAATCAAAACCTACGGGGTACTTCTCGTTGACCTATAACTTTGGAATTTGGCAAGAAGCATTGTCATATAGTACACATAAAGGGAAAATTCCGAAAACTGAACTACATTTTTAATTTAATCACATAAAATAGGGTCTTTATGTAAGGAAGAAGGGGCCAAATTTTAAAGTGCTTTAACCGTATTATATGAAAGAGCTTTATTAGCACAAGCTAAAACAGGTTTTTAAATATTTTCACGATGTATATTTTTCGATTTATGAAGGAAAATATAAAATAAATATATAATTTCCCCCCTTTTATCTACTAGTTAGTACGGAACCCTCGGTGAGCGAGTATGACTCGCTCTTGTCCGTTTTTTTTTCATATACACTAGATAATTAGATCCCAAATAATGGACAAACTGTAACATTATTCATCTTATTCGAAGAGCAAACCTAAATTGTAAGACAGCAGAGAAAAAATAAATAAACCAAATTTTATTACTTTTGAAGACATAAATTAGACAGAGTGGTTTTGTCATTTTGTCAAACAATACACATTAAGAAGTAGCAAAATAACCTAAATTGGCGTAATAAATATAGCACCCACAATAATTTAGCTCACTCAGACTTCACAGTTAATTTCCAAAGAGATGGAATTTCTATGTTACACCAGTTTACGGATCCAATATTCTGAGAGATACTAAAATAACTCTTTTTTTCTTAAGAAATAAGCGTTGCCATCAGAACAAAGCATCACACCTCAGTAATATTAACGAAGCTTAAAAGCGAAAGCTCCCGGATATCGCGTTACGCGGCACTTAAGGAAGACGCCGAATGTAAGGCTCTGGTCAAAGTTACGTGAATTTATTCAGCAGAAAAAAAGCTGCCATTTAAGCTAGTGTACTCGTTGCTCGCATACTATTTAGGTACCACTGTGCCTAGTCTTTCTCCTATTGGTAACGAATAATACTTACGAATATTGCAATGAATCATTGCATATAATATTTTTTGCAGGGTTCATCTATCTCTCGTTCAAATTTCATTATAATCCGTTCAGTTTTTAATCGTAAAAAGTTAATAAATATACAGTTAATTCACTTTTGTTACATTAGTTGGGAAATTAAAAATAATAAGCAAGCGCGTTCTACCGTAGTCCGTAACGGTCGCTTAACATTAGATGAATAGTCTTGCGGTTGACTGCTAAGGTCGGTAATAAAATAAAAGTTGTACGATTTGAATAAAAATATAATAATATTATTAAGAGATATCTTATCAAATGCTAACTACACTATCTGTCTCTCCTAAATCGATTTTGATATTGCAAATGATAAAAACGTTTCGTTGTTCACACTAAAATTGAAACAAAATGGCTTTAAACTAGTAAGTATGGCTTACTTATACTTAAAACATACAAACATACTCATAAAAGGTGTTTACTTGACTATCAGACAGATATCGTACGGACAGGCTAAACCAATGCTCATAAAGAAAAAGGTTGCTAATGTGAAGTATCCTCCAAGGTATAGGATTCCTCGATCGCAGTAAAATCGCAAAATGCAGCCAATCTCAGTATATTACGGTATAGAAATCATATACACACATTCAAATGACACTATCGCCACAGAAGAAATTATTAATTTCGTCTGTTAATTTCAAATTAAAAGCTAACGCTATATGTAATTATTCGTTAGCATACCAAATTAAAAGAATTGAGTTGAAAACGTTATATATAAAATATTTGTTATCACTTTGGATTACATTTCTATCACGTCAGTTTGACTGTGCCCTAAAGTACCAGTATAAGTGACGGTAGACACTCGACGACTCGACGAACACTTGTCACTTCCGTGGGTTGGGATTTTTGCGTGTGAAATATTTAGCCCGAGCCTGGGTTATTCCGTGTTTCCGTTCGCGAACGTTACGGTTTGGTAAATTGCTCGTTTCTTCATTTATATTATAGAATTTTTTATACCTTGATTTTATTTTAGACATTTTCTGCGATATTTTTACCCGGCTGCGTAAAAAAGACGGTAATATTTTATCATGTAAGTTTTTTAAACCTATGAGAGGCTTCCACTTGACTGCCAACTTACTTAAGGGGTTAGACAACTCTTCTTCTTTTTTGTATTGGACCCCGCGATTAACGATTTGCCAGTGTCAAGTATTGAAATATTTTCAAGTTTCTTGAATAATACAAGTAATATAGTGTTCTAGTCACAGTCTAAGTCACGTAAACAGTCATTTTCAAATTTGAGTCTTGCCTCAGTAAAGTGATGGCGACTTTATTTACTTTATTTACCGACAACGCAAAATGACACGTTGCACTACTTTATTTCACTTGCCGACACTCACTTCGAAGATCGAAAACTTAATACATAAAACAGCACCATTTTTATCGCATTAATATTCAAAATAACACAAGCTTAGAAAAATAAAACAGAGCAACAACATGTTTCTATGACGTTCCCACCAAAACTCTGGGTTATACAATTGACTTTCAGATTCGTGAAGGCCAATAGAATAGCATGGGATTGACATTAGCTAACGAAATGTCACTTGGCGTCTCGTCATATTGTCTTGCATTTCAAAGCGTAATCGTTTGTAGAAATAGAAACGTTTGCTACTTGTGTATGGAGGCTGATCTTAAATGAAATTACGGGCCACGCTAGCGCGCTCTAAAAGACAACGATTCGCTTTTTTCGTAATATTGTAATCCAAAACAGTATCCGGGTTCTCCACGATTCGATTTCCAGTAATGTGGCTTTTGGTGTTTCCGGCAGCCTAGTGGTGAGACCGTCTGACTTGCCATACGCAGGTCCTGGGTTCGAATCCCACGGCACGCACCTCTGTCTTTTGAACGGTGAAGGAAAACAACGTGAGGAAACCTACTTGTCTGATAGTTCTCAATGATCTTGAAGATGTGTGAAGTCTGCCAACCCGCACTTGGCCAGCGTGGCAGACTATGGCCTAATCCTTCTCACAATGAGAAGATGGCTCGTTCCCATCAGCTAAAAAAAAATGTGGCTTTTGCAGTTCACTTGTACAAATTATTGTATATTATATAAATGCAATCAGTTATGTAACAAAATGTTTGTTTCGTAACGGAGATATTCTAAATGCCAGTTGCTGAATGCTTTGAACTTTGGCTCATTTTATTAGTCACCTTAAGAGTTTTTCATTTAATAAATAAAATCTTTGATTTTGTTATATAAGATTTTATAGTTTAAATACATTCTAGATTTTAACTCTCGGTAATTTAAAGCGTAATAAATAGGTAGTAAATCTTTCGTAACAGCTCTAAGGTCGGCTTTCATAACAAATGGAAAATAATCACCAATCAAGGTAAACATTTCGAGTCTCTTCAGATGGCATCCGAATAAATTTACTTAACAATATTCACAAATTGAGCCCAACATTGAGTGTGGAATAAAAGCCTCTCTTAATGCCAACAAATTATACAAAATGTTATTCTTAATGATATGGATTTAAATCGAATATCGAAGGGTTATTGAAGTTTTTGATTTGTAAATTAATCCCCGAAATGAAATGAATTTACGTAGTACATTGATGGGGAGATGTTTGAACCCAATATCAGTTTTACTACAACAATAATTTCAATCAATATAGTGGTTCTAATGCGGCCTGAAGATGAGGTCATTAATGTTCCATACATGGCGCTTCAATGATCCCATTTTTCATTTTTGACGAAAACACATTTGTCTACAAGAGTACTGGGACCAAGAATGACTTGACTGTTTTTCGCTTTTTCAAATCAAGTATTTGAAAGCAGCCAACAACTAACATGCACTAGCTAGGCTAAACTAAATTTAACCAAAATCGGTCCAGTAGTTTGATTTTTAAAAAATTGTACATTTTTAAGTAGGTTGCTTAATTTATTTTAATATATTTTTTAATAAAACTGCTATTTTTTAATACAAATAAGTGCATGGCTAAATTAAATGGCAGACTTTTATTCACGGGATATTTACTGAATACCTCGATTCAGTCTCAATTTTATCAACCACAAGCGATTCTCGATGGAATCCCTCGCATTCAATCTGTCCCCTCGGTCGTCTTGTTTTCTTTTCTCTTTTCTATCCTATGTTATGAATGTACCAGTCTAAAAATATTAGGTCTCTGTCTGCGACTGTTTTCTTATCATTAGGCTAGGCATTTCACGATAGCAAAAAAGTATCAAAATATTAGCATACTTTTGTTCACCTTTTTAATGAAAAATAAATATAGTTCAGCACTATCAACAAAATATTGCTTAAGACACACAGAAGTTAATATGTATCTAAAACCGGTCAAGCCTTTTCGGCTGCGGAGGTAAAAACACATAAATACTCACATACATATACATACTAACTATGGGCCTTATAAGGAAGCTCAAGGTCGCGCAACGAGCTATGGAGAGGGCTATGCTCGGAGTCTCTCAACGAGATCGAATCAGAAATGAAGAGATACGTAGACGTACAGGAGTCACCGATATAGCACAGCGGATTAGCAAGTTGAAGTGGCAGTGGGCAGGGCACATAGCACGTAGAACTGATGGCCGATGGGGCCGAAAGGTTCTCGAGTGGAGACCACGTACCGGCAAGCGCAGCGTAGGAAGACCAGCCACAAGATGGACAGATGACCTCATACAAGTGGCGGGAAGACGCTGGATGCAAGCTGCTTCCAATCGGTCTTTTTGGAAATCCATGGGGGAGACCTATGTCCAGCAGTGGACTTCTTATGGCTGAGAAGATGATGATGATGATATACATACATACATCATCAATCATACAAACCAATCGTGCAGTCGCAACAAGTGCTGTAGGCAGTTAAAATTACTCGTAGCAGCTCTATCCCTAACAGTATCTTGAGTGCAATTATTTAGAAATAATATAATGTTTCTTTTGTTTCAGGTACCCAGACACATCAATTAGTAGACAAAGCTCATTTCTCAAAGTATACACGAAAGTTAAACTCCCCGTGAAGCCAACTTTAAACCGAAGCACTTCGCAAAGAATGAACGTAATTAGAGAAAATTTCAAAATTTTAACCAAATTGTACAATACCTTCTTTTTAAAGCCACGTTACTAAGTAATTCATTTTTAAACTTTTAAATTCACTCTTTACCGTGCGACAGAAGTTTTTGTTATCCTATTCGCCCGGCTCGCTTGTGTTTATTTTTTCTGCTCAATTTTTTTCGCTTTCGCAATTTTTTTCTCCCTAACGATGGCAGATTCCGAATTGCAAATGTAGCTAATTGCCCGATGGAAGTAAAGTTAGCGTTCGCACTTACGACCGTCGCGACTGATTGTTGAAATATTTAACGTTTCCAAAACGGCACGAATAATTAAACGGGATGCTTTCAAATAATCGCGGGACTAATCTGAAATTCTTATTTTTGTTTGTCTGTTTTTGACTTTCATTAAAGGGTGAAGTGATTTTTGAACACCCTAAAGGCTAAAAAGTAATTATAGCTGGTGCAATTCATGAGCGCGATACGCATGTAGTATTTTTATAATATTAGTATATAATATCCACGCTACTTTGGTGTTTGTGCCTAATACGAACATCCGCCATCTACAACGACACGAAAATGACACAAACACAACAAAAGATCTCGTACAATCATGACTTGCAATAATTATCCAATTAAGAGACGATTATTAAATTTTATTACTCAAAACTATTTATATATTATCGATAAGTATTGTTATAAATATAGCAATAGCACAATATAATTAAATGCTAACAAATTATCACCTGAAACAACTCAAATGGTTAAAATCCTTTTGTAAAACGACTAGACGAGACGACAAAGTCGTTTGCTTGATATTAAGCATCGCACGCTTGCCCAAAATGTCTCGAAATGGCAATGTACTGTTTTGTCACTACAATATGCCCGAATCCCAACGTGAAAAAGGCGTGATTGAATGTATTTGCTTAATAAAAAAATCTTACATGTACATACATTTAGAGCACTCTATCAAGTACAAGCCGACTGTTCACAAACTGTCTTAATTAATCTTGACATTTATTGACTTTACGATTCGTGCTGCCAATTTCCAAAAATTGTCATTCTCTTTTCTTAGTCACCAAAAAAGTGTCACCTACCACAAAATTTCTTGAATTGTCTGCAACCGTAAAGGCCATGCACATACGTATATAGCAGACTAATCTGTGGTTTAGTAATCCTTCAATATATACTAAAATACAATTTAATCCGCCATTTTCTAAATTGTATCCAGATCTCAATGCTGTCAATTCAGTAAACAAATTATCAATTTCAAGATTATTAATCGCCCCAACATTCTTCTAATCATCACCCCTAAACCGGCTAAATCCAGTTTGATTTATGTCACGGCGGCCATGACAGTTTCCCGAGTGATTACTTCCTATGCATTAGATCTGATGAATGTATTTGCATTAGAAATCCAAGGCTTAGCAGACCGACGGTACAAATGGTCGATAGTATTGTAAGGCGTAGGCGTTACAAGTATTTATTAAAGCGACATCTGTTGTATAATGTGGAAAATTGTTGACTTTGTTTTTTATGTCAAAATTAATTTCAAAAATTAAAAAAATCTAATTGAATGTAATTATATCCGATGACACTGGTACAATAAAGCAAATTGTTCAATATAAAAATGGAAAAATAGTAACAGATGAAATAATTAAAAGAAAAACAAATGTATGCAATGCAGCTTATGACACCCAGAAACTAAACAGCGGTAGGAAAAGACTATACCTAACAATATACCAAGAAAAGGCTATGGATAACGTTAACGATGCTCATAAACGTCTACAATCTACGTATTTTGTAAGCTTTTATCTTAATGATACTTACTATACAATATTGTCATTGCATCTTACCGATAAAACATATCCCGACTGTCTTTAAATCATGAAAACTATGTTTATTTTATGTAAACACACTTTAACATATACTAAAATTATGCTTATCATCAGGTGAATAGGTGGTCAAGCACAACACCATCAATGAAAAAAAACAATGAGGTCTTAGAAGAGGTCTACTTGTTTTTTACTATGAATAAATTCATAATATTAAGCTCTCTAGCAGTATAGTCAATAGCTAGGCTGCGGACAGACAGACAGATGGATGAATAAGGTGAAAGTGAAATTATTCTTTGTAGAGGGTTCCTTAGTCAACAAAAGACCACGCAAAGTCGAATTTATACTATACAGAAAGCTATATATACCTAAACACAGTAGCAACAATTTCTGCTTCACAACCAAACAGTAGCAACAACCGACAGATGGCGTGACAGTACTGCCAACTTAATCATTTGTTATTGCCCATTGACACATATGACCCAATCAAGGGGATTCGAGTGCACTCTAGTGGTTTCTGATAATCAATTTTGGCGCCCCACTTAAAATGAATCGGTAGTGTTCACTGGTGTACGATCAGATTATTTGATGAGCTATTTCAATAAAAATCCTCTTAGACCACTTAATAATTTGCTGCTTAAATACAAGTAAAAGATACTTTGAAGTCTGCGGTTGAATTTATAAAATTAATTCATTTTGAAATATGATTTTGTGTATTTTTCTTTACTATGTATTTTTTTGCAAATTTTTTATAAATTTAAAGTAATGACCATAATACAAAGTAATTAATAATATTAACCTTAATTTGAGGACACCCAGGTCGTATTTGCTAGATATATACTGAATCTGGAAGAAGTATGTTTTATTCTCGCTCATTTTTGTATAAAATAAATAAATACACAAGCAAATCTTCGTGAAACATTCCACTAAGTCCATCTGGAGAGTGTGACGTCACAAAGCCTGTGGTCCGTTATCTTTCTTCGTTGGACACGGTCATTAATTACGTCTCTCTTGATTCTATAACAGTTTTCTTTTTATCGTCCGGCCTGAGTTCTGCGAGCAATTTATTTCACTCCGCTGACTTCGAATTTTACTAACAAATCGAGAATGCGAAGGTTGTTTGCGTATATATTAGGTGGAAGGTGGGTAGAGGTATTATAATAATATTTAGGACGCTGTATCATTGCTGCGCTCGGACACGCTATACACGTGTACTTAGCTGCTCTTTCTATAAAAATATAGAAAGAGGATTCCGCTGAACCCACAGCCACGCTAGACGTGTGGCTTGATGACGTACACACATATCATGGCCTGCTCAGAATCGTCGGCCACGCAGCTCAATATGGCGAACGCTACATATTACAAATCACACAAGCTTTTATAAATCTGTGGTAGGAGTGGCAGTCCGACTGTAAGCATGGGGTATTTATTATCTGTGAGCCACATATGCTGCAATAGAAAGATTACCCTACCCTGGAAGCTCTTCTAAATTGGCTACAGAAGCTGAAGATAGCAAAAACACAGGTGTTCTTCATGGTATCCTCACGATTGCCCAAATCCTCGAAACCGATGTCGAAGAAGATCGTGTTGGCCTTGATTTCTCACGCAACATGAAGCCACGATATTGCCCCAAGGCTAACCAATAGTTCCAATAAATATCTAAGCAATTTTCCCAATGCCTTGGGCGTAGAAGAGTCATATGTGGCATATAGTCCTGAAGTAAGGGCCCTTACCTCGAAAGAGTATGACAAATCTGTGTAAGCAACCCATGCAGTAGATGCAGTAGATAAATAGACCCACACAGCTGATGTAGGTACGTAGCTTCCTGCTAGCTTATCCTACGCAGCCTTGGAGCTTTAGCTATTAGCTTAACCAACATTATTATATGTTGAGGTCACTTAGCTTAGAGACTGTTTTTAAGGTTTTAACGTCTACCGTTCGAAACCTGATATCCGCCCATTCAAGTACCGTGAAAACCCAAACAAAAAGTTATAAAATTACATTTAAATTGAAAACTAATAACAATAACATAAAGTTAACAGAATAGGTGGCCAAAATAAAACGGACCGGCCATTCCAAGGGTATTAAATTTTAAATAAGTCAATTTCAAACTGGCTAACCAAGTTGAATGTTAATTTGGCAAATTGAGATCATGAGGCCGAAATTTGGCCGGTTTAATTTGTTATAATAACAATAGCATTTGGTAGGTAGTCAGTCTGTACAGCGTACAGTTAGCAGTACTATTATTTGAGCCAAGAATACGCACTGAAAATGTAAACTAAAATATCTATTAGGAAATGACGAAAGTTATTTATCTAAACTAAGGTCAGTATAAAAATAATTTTAAATGCTAAACGCGATGCTCGAAATTAAAATCTAAATGTGTTGTGAAAATACTTTTTAAGAACAAAGTTGATTTGAGTGTATATAAATGAGCCATCTTTTTAATTAAAATAATGCGCAACATAAATATAAATCGGAGAGTTGCGAAATAAATACTAAAGAAACTTTTAGAAAAGGTAAATTGTGTATTTAAGCATGTTATTAAAAAGAAATCGAGAATTGAGAAATCGCTCAATTTCTGCGAAATAAAATTGAATGACTATTTTTATCCACAAGCATGTCGATATCAATAAATATTTTAAGTTTATTTAATAAATATCAAAAGTAGTGAAAAAAACTGGTCCACTTTCTATGCCGTTTGTAATAAAAAATTGCATACTTCGTTTCTTAGATACTCTACGCACAAAATATTTGCATAAATCTGTAAAGATCAACTTACTGCACTGACTGTACATATTCAAGGTAGAACAATCTTAGTAGGTTTGGGTGAAACTGAGCGAAATAATAGTCCGGAATAACAATCGCACCTGTAATTGTATCTACTTGTGCATGGGGAAGTTAAATTTAACGGTGACTGTAGCTTCAATTTACTACCAAGGAAATGGTCCGCAGAATCGCTTTGGTTAAAGACGTAATATTTCGGTGAATGGCTAGTAGTAGTGAATAGACTACGTCGCTATGTTGTTATACACAAAACAATCAAAATTCAAATATTAATCTAGCGTTATTCAGATTTTGTATCATAATATAATTTTCTGTATCTGCATGGGAAAATATTTGAGGTTTTCGTTTGGATATTTTATAAGAAATAGTTTTTTTTTTAAATAGCCATAATAGCTATTTGCCGCGGCACTTAATCATCATCACCATCACCTCAGCCACAAGAAATCCACGGCTGGACATAGGCCTTCCCCATGGATTTCCAAAAAGACCGGTTGGAAGCGGCCTGTATCCAGCGTCTTCCTGTCGGGGTACTTGCGATCGATTATTTCTTTTTCACTTTAGAACGAATATCCCTAATATAAATATAAATTAAACGTGCCACAAATCATAAGGTGCCTATTTCCTTGTAAATCACGTGTTATTAAAAAAAGGTCTAAAGTAAATATTTGCCTAAGTTATTCTTCGTAACGTATATTATGAAAAAGGAACGAATAGGCACAAAAGAAAAACTCAATAGGCTCTCTCGTCAGATCCAGAAGTTAATTTTCATGCCCTGCCGGAGCCTACTGCGTGACTGACAAAAGAGCTTACAAAATACAAATTCACTACTAAAACTTATACCGTACTTATTTATTATATGAAACTGTTGGTAATAAAGTTAATGAAAAGATTGAGCAATACAATTATAGTAGATATAAAAAGGTAATATGGTATTTCTAAGTCAAGATGATTTGTTTGAACTCATAGGGCAGCAAAAAGCTGTACCTATAGTAGGAATGAAATCGTAGCAACGTGTCGATTATTTTATTTTGTTTTCATAATAACACAAAATAATTATTAAAATTTCAAGGCTTAGTTTCAAGGTGATTAATATCTTCTAGATCTACATGTTTCATCCTCGGCCAAACCATCGCTTACCATCAGGCAAGTTGGTAGAGATATATCTTGTTAAAAAATGTTATAAAAAAACTATCTGATTAATGAATGCACGAATCTGATTAATTTATGCAGATACTCAAATCGGATAATTAGTTAATCTATAAAAATACATTAAAATAATTTCCTTTATAGCAATATTATCACCAAAACCTTTATAAATCTCAGTAAAACTTAATATAAAATTTTACGCCAAACGACGTCAACGTAAAAATTAATTTCGACACATAGGTAAACGTCGCTCCCCCGCAATATCCATCACAGACTATTTGCATAGAGGGTGATAAATCTAAGAAAGAAATCTTATATGAGAGGAGATATTGGAAACGACTCGGCGATGTATCACGCCGGTGTGGTATGTTGACATATTGCCCCATATTCTGGGCACAAGTGAGGGGTATATATGGCAATTTCAGGGTATATATGGCAATTTCACGAACAGTTGTTCCTTTTCGTCGTGAAGGCTTTACAAATATCCGCTTAAGTTAAAGTTACAACTGCTACTTTATAACCGATTGTACTTGTTGCGTGTTTTGTTTCTCAATATTTTTTTGTATAAAACTTACTTTGAAGCTTTCTAGAACTTAGAAGTCTTAACTTTAAGACCTAAGTTAAAATTTTAAAGTTCTTAAACCGTATCATGTGGGGTATCATATGAAAGAGCCTAATTAGCATAAGCAAATCCTAACTAAAATGTCTGTCTCTGTATATTTGTTACCTTTCAGGATTAAACGGCTGAACTGATCGTTATGAAATTTGATACGAAAATAGTTGTGAAATTTAAGATGGAGATAGGCTATTTTTCATCATCATCGTCATCTTCAGCACTACGTGAGTGACCCCGCGGGGTACGTTTAGTAATTAACCACCACACCACACCACATTCCACATTCCTGTTGCGTACTGCACAAGAATGGAATTCGTTGCCGCCATCTCTGTTTCCTGAGACCTACAATCTTGGAATTTTCAATGCTAGAGTGAATAAATATCTTCTAGATCGACGAGCTCCATCCTCGGCCACATCGTCGCTTAACATCAGGCGAGTTGGTGGTCAATCGTAGTTCTATAATGTATAAAAAAAACTACTTTTACCCCGCTGTATTATACTCGTGATGATGACGGCGATGATAATGTTTATGGAATGTAGCCTGTGTTCGTCTCTAGATCCTCAGCTATCTCTAGTACTAAATATCATTACGATCGGCTCAGCCCTTTGGTCGTGAAAATGTAATAAACAGACAAAGAGACAGAATAACTTTCGCTTTAATAATACAACTAGCTATTGCCCGTGATGTCACCCGCGTATAGTGATGAAATCCGATGGTGTTGGTGAGCGCTGATGATGACGATAAATTTTAGCCTATGTCCATTTCCAGTTTCTTAGCTATATTTGTACCAAATTTTGATAAAAATCGGTTCAGCCGTTTGGTCGTGAAAAGGTAACAAACAGACAGATTTAGTTTCTCTTTATACTCGTATTAGTTATTATTAATAAGAGAGTTAGGATTAGGATATAATTACTAGTAAGGATTACCTATTAATTAAATTGTGTACCATTATTTCCATAAATATTTCACTACGAAAGATATACCAAAAAAAATTATAATCCTTCGCACCAATAATGTTTTTTTTTTATTTTGCGAACATCAAAGAGTAAAGTGCTACTCTGTGCTCACTCATAAATATAAAATAGATATCTGTTCGGTTGACTGACTGCACTCATAAAATAAATGCTCCTCAAAATGGAATCTTAAGAAACTGATTTAATTTAATATCTTTCTTTATATTTTTAGTTGAGCATACCTTTTATACAGAGTACTAAAATGAATATGTATAATGGCGCGTAACTGTGAGCAACGGTTTTACTTCAAAGACTAAATTGTAGTCGGTATTATGACTTCTCCTATAGAATAAGCATATAATCGGAATACAAATGAGTTGCTCCTTACGTATATTTCAGAGGGAAATAAACTTTTTAATCGAGCAAGCGAAAGTTTAAGTGAGCTAAAGTCATATAACATAAATTATATGCTATTATATAAGGCATCTTTACCGCGCATCTCGTTCGACGATTAGTCTAGTAAAAATAAATCAGTTTGTATGGAGCAGATTACAGTATTTGCAACTGGGGGGATTCTTTGAAATTATGATAGGAAAATAAGTAAAAATCGTAGATCAACAATAATCCCCGATTTATAGACTAGCTGCGTTCCGTGGTTTCACTCGCGTAGTTATGAAAAACGGTGATGATTATGATGATGATAAGTAGCTTATGTCCGTCTCCTGTCCAAAGCTATCTCTTTACTAATTTTCATAACCATCGATTCAGCCGTTTGAGCGTGTAAAGGTAACAAAATTACCTTTTAAATTATCATTATGAAATTGTGTCAAATGTATTTCAAAACACCAGTACATTCATTTAAATAACAATATACTTAGTTGTCTTTTATGTTGTCATAAATCTTATTTTTACTGGACTAGATGGTTTTTAGAAGTATACAAGTATAAGCTTAGAAAACTCACAAACACCCGACAAAAAACGGCAACCGATTTTGATGAAACATAGCTGAGAACACTCTTGGTAAAAAAATCCACAGAGAGCTAGGACACAGATACACAGATACAAAGGCACGTCAAAGATATAACACCCCTCTTTTTTGGTCGGGTGTTATAAACATTTATTACAATATCTTTTAAATAGGCCTAAGAGCTTTAATATATCATTTATTCTATATAATAAAATTAAATTAATCAATTATTAACAACTTAAAAATAAAATTAAAATAAAGAGTGAAAAAATACACGGTGTTTTTTTTCAATTCTCCGTTTGCCAAAATAAATTATACCTGAATAAAACTTTTATTTAAACATTTAATGACATTAGTGTCAACATAAATCAAATGAACATTCATTTTCATGATATTCTCACTTAATGATGTTAGTACCTGGGCGACCGAGCTCCACTCGGACTTTTTATGACTGAAAATACGAGTAAACCCGGGTTCACTAACCTAGCAAGATCGATTTATCGTCCTCTAATCTGCTTACAAACCAAATTTCATTAAAACCGTTATATATATATATCTGAATCTCGAAATAATAGTGTTTTAATATATATATATATATATTAAAACACTATTATTATTAATGGGATATTTACCGTGGTTCGCGTTAATTTTGAGGTTTTTTTTTCTTCGCAGTAAAAGACAAAGAAAGAGGGTAGACAGATTTGTCTGCTCTTAAACATATCATCCACCTGCATTTTTCAGTCGCTCGTGAACATGGTGCATGTAACTGTGCCAAAATATCGGGAGCTCAAAATTAACGCGAACCACGGTAAATATCCCGTTAATAATAATAGTGTTTTAATGAATGACCGTGATAGTTTAAAAAGTGTTATATATATATATATATATACAAGAATTGTTTACTGTTTACAAGAACTCGTTTAAAGGTATTAGATATGTTTTAAAATAATGCTGGTGCGTGATAGCCGCGCACTTTTAGGAAGCCTCCTTATGGTTTAACAGGCATTTGCATTTAAGTGTCTGTTTTTTTATTGTCGACGAATTTTGGTTATTTCCCTCAAAGAGGACGAAGTTTTTAGCCATTTACCGGAAATTTGAAAAATTATTAGGAGGTACTCATACTACTCAATACTCAATACTCAACCACTCAATTACTCACTATACTACTCAATTCTAAACCAGAATCTCAAATATTATTAAAATAGATCAAGAGGTTATCGAGTTGAACATTCTACGTAATTATGTTAAAATTTAAATACTTATTTTTTTAGCTTAAAGTCTAATTTTCAATCCAAATAATATTTACAATTATTGTTGCTAATGATACAAATGGCTCGAATCACGAGCCATAGATAAATAAGGTTATTGTACTAATATACACAGCATACGTTTTTAATGGCCCTATGTAAATAGGGCCACGAATTCTGTGGTTTTTAAAATCACTATTTGCTTTTTTTAGCAGCGAAAGTAAAAAATTGAACCGGAAATGGGAATATGCAATATTGTAAAATACCAGCAAATGTTTATTTCACATTGAGTTTCGCACGAAATGGCAGCGAGCAAAAATGTTACAAGCTCACGCAACTAATAACTTTTGTTTATTTTTGAAATGTGAAATTATTTGTGGTTGAAAAGTAGGTTAATGTCATTTCACTTTACCTTTTTTTTCTCTTTTTTGTTGGACCCGTATAACTACCACATTTGCCAGTATCAAGTTTTGAGGTTTGTTCAAATTTTGTGGATAATACAAGTCATTAAAGCACTAGTCACAGTCTTAAATGAAATAAATAAGTCATTCTCAAGTTGTAGTCATGCTTTAGTAAAGTAGCTACTTTAGTTTAAAAAAACTGAAACAACTATTCATACACACATATATGCATCTTCGTTTACTTCACATACATATATTTTATACACTACACATACATGTATTTGATACATATATTTTTTCCAGTTTTTATTGTTTTAAAAACCAAGAACTAAACCAATTTTCATGAAATATCTATATGAAATCAATGTATATTCATATTCAATTTCAATTCATAATATAATCAATCTATATGGAATCAAAATGAAAGTGTTTCCTTCAAATGAAAAATAATTCTACAAATCAGTTTATAGATGACGGAGTTATTAGGTAGCAAACATTTACTAAATACAACCAAATTCAGAACCACCTCCTTCTTTGATGTCGGTTGAAGAAAGCACCATTCCAGCACCAAAGCACCAAGTCTTCCCATTCATTCACTTGCCCACAGTCATACATTTAAACAATAATCTAATAAAAGCCCCATTTTTATTAGAAATAACGTTTATAAATTATATCAACCCAAGAAACGTACAAATTATGCATACGTAAAAGTCTCTTATAAGCTGTTTCATATATTTATAATACACGTCATCCAAACCCCACACAATCTCCCAACCTTCTAAGAATACATCGAAGACCTCACGATGGTATTTTTTAACATTTCATGGCGTCACCTTCTATAAGGCACCCATTATATAATTAAAACAACAAAACGTTAATTAACAAATAAACACAAGAGACGGATATATACTATATACTTAAATCGTTTTAATTCTATAGGATTAGACATAAAATTACGTTTTGAATGTAGGACAAATAAATTAACCTTCAAAAATTAAAACTATTTTAATGTTGGAAGATTTAGATATTTTTTAATTGTGGAGAATATTCCAAAAATCTGAACCAAACGTTTTGATTTACACTTTTATTAATTATACATTCACAAATTTCATTTACAATTTTAAATTGTGAAATACGCTTTCAGAATGGGTTTTCCGATAGATATAACCTAGGTATCTTCAAAGAACTTCTTGACAAGAGCGCTCAATTGTGGACCGCAGCGTCGCTCAACATTAGGCGAGGTGGCGGTCGCTTGACCGCCACCTCACAAGCATTTTAATGAATAAAAATCTATTTCTGAATACACTATCTCGTGTTTCCTCTACAATATTGTTTAATGATTCATTTCTTCAGTTTCAGGTGAGTCTTGCCTTAAAGAGGACTTCAGGTACTCTGTATGAGACTAAAGGAATGGTTGTTGTATTCAATTCCTTTCTAAACTTATTTATTTCAGTTTACAATTGGCTGAAAATTAAACACGTGTAAGTTTTAAATAATTTTATTTTAGATTTCAAAACAAAATTGAAATTTATATAATTTCATTACACATTTAATGTGTAAAAAATCGAGATTGCGAACCGATTTGAATCTGTCAAATGAAATTTAACTTTTACAAGCCAAATTAATAGAACCTCGGAATCTCGAGCTCGGCTCATTTCTCTGAGAAAATTCAAGACAACTAAATTTAATTCACTTTTCAGTTACTTTTGGTCATGATTTGATTTGCTGTTTCATTCGATTTTATTTGTGACTTCTCAAATCTCATTCGCACAAACTCCTGGTAACTTTCCTTTTTATTTTCCTTCTATTTTTTTTATTTTTTTGTTTCGCCTTAAATGTTCACTTTTTCTCTATGTTACTTTATCACGATGTATTGGTAAACCAAACGAATGGGACCTTGTCTGAAAACACTGCAGCTAAGACAAACTATGTTATGTTCGTCATTACTAGATAATCAGTGATGATTTATTTTGAAAATAACTACGGAATACAAAAAAATTACATTAAAACTTGACATGATTAAAAGTGTCTATTTTTTCTTAATACCGTAAATAGAATCGTCATATGTTTTACTCCTGTCAATTTAGTTTCATTTTAATCAAATTACACGCTAACTAAAAACTACTTGAAAAGGCAGGCATATGTTTTAGTCTTCTCAATTAAATCTAAACTTCGGTTAGCGTGTAATAAAATTGGCATTATTATCAGTTTCTCTAATTTTGTAGCTAAAGCTACTATTAAAACAAACAAACAAACAGTTGACTGGCCTTGTGGCTCAGTTGGTAGTATGTCTTCCTGCTGTGCCGTAGGTCGTGGGTTCGATCCCCACCCAGGGCAAACATTTGTGTGATGAGCATGGATGTTTGTTCTGTGTCTGGGTGTTTCTATGTATCATATTTACAAAAAAAAAGTATATATGTATTCTACCAGTCATCTAGTTCCATAGTACAAGCTTTGCTTAGTTTAGGCTAGATGGTGTTGTGTGAAATGTCCACAAATAAAAAATAAATAAACATTAAAAATCGAAGAATCGATTTTTCGAAGTTATGTGCGTATTGTTGATTGCCGCCAACTTCAAACGGTGAAGGAAAACATCGTGAGGAAACCTACATGTCTGAGAGTTCTCAATGATCTTGAAGATGTGTGAAGTCTGCCAACCCGCACTTGGCCAGCGTGGCAGACTATGGCCTAACCCTTCTCACAATGAGAAGATGGCCCGTTCCCAGCAGTGGGACAGTTTGTACAAACAGGGCTGAAAAAAAAAAAAAAAAAAAAAAAAAAAACATTAAAATCTATTTTGTCGAATTATGGAATATATTGCGGTAGTGTATTTTCAGACTTGGTTTAACGTTTTAGTCTTCGTTTACCTACTATTTCTACTCTCTGCTTATGTCGTATCATACTGCTTGTCTTCTATGTGCGCTGTGTTTATGTTACCCCATTTTGTTTCAAGCATTTATCTGTATTTAGTCGGAATACTTAGATCGGTGTCTTAGTAGAATGTATTCAACTGTAGAATAAAAGAAGAAAGAATAGATTTCTAACGTTGATGATTTACGTGAGCCTTGAAAAGAATTGTATTGTATTCATAAAAAACAAAATACGCAGTAGTTTAAAATGCATGAACATGTATGTGATATTTCCATATGCTGTATCGGAATATTCTTATACAGAAGAGTGTGACAAGGATGGAAATTTCGAGGCTGCGCTGGAGATTTTTTTAGAAAGGTTCGTAGAATATTTTGAAAAAATGCTAGTTAAAACCTGCCTAGTTAGAACAGACCTCGTTCGGTGTATGAGTTGGATGCTGTCCAAGAGAGTCGACTGTTACAAACATAGCAGTATAGCATATACCAAGCAAGGATATAAGAATGATATGTAAGACTAACACAAATTTGTATTCATATTATAAAGCATAAATATCAATGTCATTTGTAGTAAACTTGAAAAAAAAAACAAATTAAGATACGTAGGTAGTTAGTAAATTGCCTGTGTTTCACATTTTGGTGCACATACCTATTTGCAAGCTTTTTTAGGGATTACTTATTCGACGTAATTTATATGTATACCTATACCAAAACATAAACATACATTTCAGCTTTCTAGAACTAATAGTGTTTCAGCAAAGCCGCGGATGGACAGACGTACAGACAGACAGACGAACATGATGAAACTGTAAGGGCTCCTTTCTTTGTTTACCACGGAATTCTAAAACCAGAGTTTTAGAATTGAGCACGCTTGGATTACTGAAATTCTGACTATTTGTTTTACAATTCGGGTTGATCCGAGTAACGGAGTAATTTTCAAAAGTTTTAAAACAAACTGCGCATCTGCATAAATTAAAGTGTAGCCGGCGTGGCGTTACGAAACTACTAAAAATTTCATAAGTTGGACCCAAATATTGATCGCGCCCATTCATGCCAAAGCGTGCGACAAAGGGAACTTCGCTCAGCACTGGCGCAGTCTATGCCAGTAGGGAATCTATACATACACACTTATATCTCATATACACTTGTACACATTATATAAGTATACACTTTTATTCAAATGAGTGGCTGGACATGCTCAATAATTAACTTTTATAGTGTATTATAGTTAAAGTCTTTAAATTTAGCAGTTCAAATGTTTCATGGATATGCATTTGATTTGTTATTTATTGACAGATTAATAAAAGCAGCAGGAGGCTTCTTGTGGCTGAGATGATGATGAACTCTATCTATATATATATATCTGTCTGTTGATCTCCTTTCCCGAATATGCAATGTGAAATAAACATTTTCAGTAATCCTTATTTCTGAAATCTTCTTATCATGTCAACGGTTGGATTTTAATACAAAGTTCTAACCATTAGGAGGGTACATAAGCAGCGGCATCATTTGCTAAAATAAAATAATAATATTTCTTACTGTAAGCATACTATTGTACTGTGGTCATACCCAACATTAACGCACACATCCAAAACCGCACACATGCATAGAAATGCGTCGTTTCCAGTTGGCGTCAGCTGACTTTTACGGGGGTGAGGGACATAGCAGCACAGACAGAAGTGAAGGTTCCTTATTTGAAAAGTTACTTGAATAATACAATTTATTCAAGAATGCTAGACTTTTGTATTAACTTAGACTAACAGAGTTGTTTGTAGTTTTAACCCCCGAGAGGGATGTTTTATGTAAGTTTGACGTGTGTATCTGTGGCACTGTAACTCTAAAACGATTAAACCGATTTTGATTAGTTTTTTTTTTTTTTGTTTAAAAGGAGATTTGATCGAGAGTGTTCTTAGCTATGTTTCATCAAAATCAGTCAAGACGTTATTTTTATGTTGGAGGTTTTAAGTTTTCTAGACTAACAAGAAATAAACAATCACGGGGTCTAAAGCTAGTCTCTGCTGCTACTCAGCATTCCATGCTGAGAGTCGTGGCAAATACGGCTATCAATAGTAACATTTTCGGCCTTACCGAAAAACTTTACTTAACTTTAAGCATCGCTTAATATTTTTTTGTCAAGTTTTCGTTGACACATTGACACGTCGACACTTGCGGAAAGAAGAGAATTTATGGCGATGGTTAAGTTAAGTAACGTTTTTCGGTAAGGCCGTTAAAATATAAGTGTAGAATTTCTTGCAACTACATACGTATGTACATATTTTGCAATGAATTGCGTACCGTTCCCTTGATATGTACATAAAGTAATAAGACAATAAACACATAAGAAAATGGCACAAAAGGCGGTCTTATCGCTAAAAGCGATAAACGATCTCTTCCAGACAACCTTGGAATGTGTTGGAAGTATTTCTAAAGG
This sequence comes from Lycia hirtaria, assembly GCA_947563715.1. Taxonomy (NCBI): domain Eukaryota; kingdom Metazoa; phylum Arthropoda; class Insecta; order Lepidoptera; family Geometridae; genus Lycia; species Lycia hirtaria. The sequence goes on from OX387384.1 coordinate 11,330,601, forward strand.
TAGGCGGTGGTATTGATTCATGAGATACTCGTAGACAAATTAAGTTTTAGAAAAGAAAACAAATAAAATTTTAAAATAAACTACTTAAACTTACTAAATAAATAGTATTTACTTAGTAAGTTTTACACTATAGGTATTGTCGCAAACCCTGCAACAGTCGCGCTTGTCGACCACACGCATTTGTTGTCGCCCTTGGCAATCAAGTAAGCAATCTTAACCAAGTACGATGATTATTTCAATTTCACCCTATTTCCTGTATTGGAAATAGAGAATTGAGATACATACAAATAGAGGTTTGTTAAAACAATTAATAGACAAAAGTTTCTATGAAAAAATGATATTTTCATAAACCGTCTTACTTATAAATGCTGAATAAGCACATTTTAGTTAAACAGTGTTTTGTTCCGTTTTCGCACGTGACAGTTGCCATTTGGCAGAAAGTGACAAGTCCTTTTTCAGTGAATAAGATTTTAACATGCGTTTATAGGTAAGACGGATTGTATGTAGGTCTTATTGCGATCGGGTATCTTGTTTTTCTTTTAATGTGCATTTAAAACCTAGTGTGAGTGATTCGACCTAATAGTATAAAGCTAAGCTACTGATCACACTGTTGGGGTCACGGGCGCATGCGCTTTGCAACTTCCAGTGGTTACAGCGCTTTACAAATACAAATATTTATTTATAACTCCATAGTTACATGTCAAATAAATTCAATAAACAGTGTATAGTACAACATTAATTCTGAGTCCTCGATAATAATAATAATAATTGATAATTCAATAATATTAAAATAATAAAATTTATGATTAAATAATAATAAAACAATAAAATGATTCAATTGTATTAAAATTAGCATGTAAAACAAAAAATCATAAATATAGAGAATTAATATATTTTACGAACAAACCTCTAGCAATTTCAATATGTCATGATTGTCGTAGAATAACTGTTCCAGAATCCATGTTTTAAGCCTTGTTTTAAACAAAACATGGAAGGATGGAACGATGGAAGGTGCATCACGCACATGGACGGGTACTTCGGCGTTTCGCACCGGGACGAGCAATCGGTTTTATTTCCTAACCAAGTGTTAGACTAACTAGTAGCAGTTAAGCTTGACGCTGAATCTGCTGCAATTTAAAATACAAACTGTATTTAGACCCAATAATAAATGCATACCCAATAAAAAAATGCAAGACGCACGACGTGAACATCATGATAAAGAAAAACTTTTTTAATAGGTTATGGTGCATTGAACGTCTTTTGCATTTATCAGCATCAAGTATTGTATTTTAAGTTACGAGTACTTAGATGGGCATCGCGTCATTGCAAAAACTTATATTCAGAATCGTGCAAAACAGTCAACATATAGACATACCTAAGTAAAGTGGTCGTGACTGGAAATTATATCTTTTTTTCTATTTCACACAACACCATCTCGCCCCAAACTATGCAAAGCTTGTACTGTGGTAACTATAGATACATATATAGATATTTTTAGGGTTCCGTACCTCAAAAGTAAAAAACGGAACTCTTATTGGATCACTTTGTTGTCCGTCCGTCCGTCCGTCGGGGTGTCAAGACCTGTATCTCGGGAACGCGTGAAGGTATCGTGTTGAAATTAAAACTATATATACGCAAATCCATAATATCTTGCTGTAGAAAGAAAAATAAAATTTCTCGGTTTTCATAAAAAAAGTTACAGCCGAATATGTCGTAAAAATCGCACATTTCGACACTCACAATCAAAACCTATGGGGTACTTCCCGTTGACCTAGAACTATGAAATTTGGCAAGAAGCATTGTGTTAGAGTACACATATAGGCCTCATACAAGTGGCGGGAAGACGCTGGATGCAAGCCGCTTCCAATCGGTCTTTTTGGAAATCCATGGGGGAGGCCTATGTCCAGCAGTGGACTTCTTATGGCTGAGATGATGATGATGATGACATATATAGGAAAAAAAACCTAAAACTGTTTTTTTATTTAATCACAAAAAAATAGGGTCATTATGCAAGGAATGAGGGTCCAAATTTTAAAGTGAATTGACCGTATCATGTGGGGTGTCATATGAAAGAGCCTCATTAGCAGAAGCTATAACAGGTTTTTAAATGTTTTTACGATGTATGTTTTTCGTTTTATGAAAGAAAATATAAAAAAAATATGATTTCCCCCTTTTATCTACTAGTTTGTACGGAACCCTCGATGGGCGAGTCTGACTCGCACTTGTCCGGTTTTATTTTTTAAATACATACATAATATTAATCATTCATATAAACACCCAAAGACAGAACAAACATCCACACTCAGCAGAAATGTTTGTCCTGGGTGGGGATCGAACCCACGACCTACATCTCAGAAGTAGGTACTACCACTGTGCCATGAGGATTGTCTATCTATGGAAATTAGCCTGAATATTACTTACACGGAAAACGCAGATTTTAAAACGTCATTTTTTTTTCACACTCGTGCTTGTAACCAAACTTCTAGTGAATAAAATATAACCAACTTAATGTTTGTATTTTTTTAAATTAATTTATTTTTTTGTAAATTTCATTTAAATTTCGTTAAGTCAAGGCAAGTTAATATAATATTATGTCGGTGACTTTTATACGTCTACGGATTTCTTCGTTTCTGATACGATCTCGCAAAGAGACCCCGAGCATAGCCCTCTCCATAGCTCGTTGCGTGACTTTGAGCTTCCTTATAAGCCCCATAGTAAGTGACCACCGGTCCAACCGGTCTTTTTGGAAATCCATGGGGAAGGCCTATGTCCAGCAGTGGACTTCTTGTGGCTGAGATAATGATGATGAAGTTAATATAAAACTTGTGATTTCACGACACATGTAAGTATATCCGGAAGATTCCATATCTTTCAGTATAGTACTGAAGTGTAGGATTCTCTTGAATTGAAAGAGATTGCCGCCACTGATAACTAAGTGAACTAAGTTATGTAGTTTTGGTTGGAAGTTAGGCCTGGGCGCCAGAAAGCCTTTGAGCGTTGATTAGTGCAAATCTTCGGCTTCTGTCAAGTCATCGCGGCGAAGTTTGCAAACATTTTGATAGCTGTGGCTGTCTGCGAGTTATATTGTTGCTAAAGATTTTCAATACTGCTTATTTCAGTAGAATCTGTTCTGAAAGAAAACGGATGTGGTACTAACTGAAGTGTTTGAAACCAGATAGAAGAACTTGTTAAAAAATAAAGGTACCTATATAATGCACAGTAGTTCTTACCTAAAATACATTAGAAGCGGTCATATACCCAAAAATGTGTAAATCATTACTTAACAGGCGAGTTAGCGGTCAAGCGCAAGCCTATTTTCGAATAAAAAAGCATAATTCGGTTTAAATGAATTTAAATTTTACTTACGGGAGAACTAAATTTGTACTGTAAAATTTAACTTATTCTTCAGCAGTTACTTAGATTTACGTACGCTAATTAATTAAGTCATTAATTAAGTCACTCAGTCTATACGAACTTACTTACTTTAACACTTTTGTCATCAAATGTCTGCTTTCCTTCTATTCCAAATAGAAAAACTGCAAGTACTAATCGAGTTTTAATTCGAACTTATTCGAGTCACGGACCGTAGTAAACAATTAATTCCAGACTCGATGCTCGAACGTGCTGTCGAGTGAGGCGAGTTTTTAAGGGCTCGTTAATTTCGAGTTCTTTCGAGTTACTCACCGTTTTCCAGTTTCGAGTATATGATGGGCGACAATTTATAGTTTGAGAGATGGTAGTATTTATTTATTTATTTATTTATTTAATTATGGTAAACAACTTTGTTGTGAACGAGTCCTGCCCCCTTATTCAGAACTCATTCGGATTCGGTTTCGTTTCGGAACCTATATCTCCGTCTCTATCATTTCCATAGAGAATGACAGAGACGGAGATATAGATTCCGAATCGAATCCGAATGAGTTCTAAATACGGGAGGCTGAATCTGTCAGATACTGCGTCGATTCGGATACTATATCTCTGTCGATTTGTATGTAAATAACAACGATACCAAAAATATGTATATGAAAATAAAAACAAAATGCCCAACTGCAGAAAAGTAGTTTTTGCAGTCTAACTTACGATTTATACGCCGTTTATTGCAAGTTTTCGTGAGAAAATATTCGTAAAATCGCTGTTAAAGATTTTAAATCAATTAATCGTTTTTTTTTTTTTTTGTTGTTTAAGATTTTTAAAGACTTTAGAATAATTGTAGTAAAATTACTTGTTTATTACAAAATAATTCGTAGGAGGTTACGAAAAAACGCATTTTTTTATTTTTACAAGAGATGTATTATTATTACAAAAAATATAGCATATGATACTTTGGGAGTGAAGACGTATCTAATGACACCTCGCACATCAAAATCGGTCAAGCCGATTAGGCTGTAGGCTGTCATATATAAAAATACATACAAATAAATATACACTTGAAAAACATAACCCTCCTTCTTACGGAGTAGGGTAGAAAGGCTAAAGGCATTAAGGACTAGTATCTAGTTGCCGTAAAGTAGGTACTCGTAATCCAAACAACAACTTTCTTACGTAATATTTTATATAGGCAGTCGTATTTCATACGCTCGATTAATTATACATCCAAGAAGACAAAAAATAATAAAAAATCTGATTGTAGCTGACATCATTCACGAAAATACATCCTCCAATCGCTTCCATCCTAAAATGAGCCAATCGACGAGAACGCAGTATGAAAAAATGCCGCGCGCTCATGAAAATTCCAATGGGCATTTTACAGTTCGATACACGCACAGATTTGTATCGGTGAACTCGACGCCATTTTGGAGAGCTTTTTATTGGTTGTGTAGTTTATTTATCAGAATTTATCCATGAGTTCACCATTGCAAAACGAAGTTCATATTTTGCGGCACGTTAAGATTATTGATTAAGAGTCCGTCTCGCTCGCGCATACCCACATTTTTGAAAATTACAATTTGATTCAAGTGAATTTTCTTACATAAAAATCTTATTTTTGTTAATAATTAAAAAAAAATATTATGAATGAAAATTTACTGAATTGAAATTTGGTCAAATTGAAATTTTTGTCGAATATTTGTGATGTTGTTTTATAGTTTTACAAACGATGATTTTTTTATAAGTTCTTTCAGTCATTTTATATCTTGTTTGGTATGTAATCGTTCAGTACTTTGGTTTTTATAACAAAATAACTAGAAATATGTCATCCTAGTAAACAAAAATACGTATTTGAAGTCAGTTGCTTAAATTTTTTAAACTATAATTATTCACGATAGTGACTGGGTACATAACCTCAATAGTTAGTAATGACCGCTAATAATTAGCTATAAATAAAAAAGAACAACAACATTTTATCCAATCATTCCCTCAAAACATCTTCCAGTCACATGATCGTGTTTTACCAAAACAAGTCGTAATTTCCCGGCCATATCATTCATTTTCGCTTAACGCATTGTTGTGAAACTCATCGAAGTTCGGCAAGTTCCCTATTTATAGCCCTTGAATTTTTATCGGGTTTATTACGCCATTTTGGGAACATTTCGGAGCTTGTGTAACTTAGCTCGAGCGCATACGAGTGTGTCACTTTGTCGGTAACAAAATCCGATAGAGTATTGGATATTTTGACTGCCTTCTGGTCAAATAGATAATTTCTGACATTTTAGTAGACTGACTTAGTTTTATTTGTTTTTTTTAAGCTCCATATTCGTATTTTACAAATAAACTAGCTCTTTTGTTATGTTTATAAGTATCATGTTCGTTGATGACAAGAAAATTATTGTGGAACCTATATACTAATATACCAAATTACTTCAAGATAAGTTGAAAAACATGATCCATATATCGCGTCTATCCAATATCCAATATCCAAACATCCGGACAAATGTAAGCAAATTTTGCCAGTTGATGCAGAGATCTTAGCTCGCTTCTTTTCCTCAGATAAATATCGGTCGAAAATCCGTTATAAACGAACTTATTTCAGACAAAGCTGACCAATCACGGACATCACAAATAATTGATGCAATTGTAAAAGAGCAGCCATCCAAAACAAACACGCTTTGTTTTTATTCCATTCATAAATATTTTACTGTCGCCAATAGATATCTCGGACAGTTTAAGCGCTCAATAAAATATTGTACGTTGGGTGTCGATGTAAAAACGTCAGGGCGATATTAGGAGTTTAGCCAATCGATATAATAAACAATGGAGAGAACAGTACGATGGAAGCATTAACCATGAATGGATTCCGCAGCCAATGTAAGGCACCACGCATCGGTCAAAATAGCCTTACAACTTAACTGATATTGAGGCTTCGCTTGGCCGGCTTGATTAATGTATGTCAATTCAGTTTCGCTGTTCGGTAATAACATTCAATTTTTCGAGATAAAAAGTAAACTTTTCCACATATCTACATTCTAAATCCTCGAATCCGTTCAGCCGTTTTCGCGTAAAATAATAACACAGTCACACGCATGCTCATATATTTTTTTTTTTATCAGCCCTGTTTGTACAAACTGTCCCACTGCTGGGGACGGGCCATCTTCTCATTGTGAGAAGGGTTAGGCCATAGTCTGCCACGCTGGCCAAGTGCGGGTTGGCAGACTTCACACATCTTCAAGATCATTGAGAACTCTCAGACATGTAGGTTTCCTCACGATGTTTTCCTTCACCGTTTGAAGTTGGCGGCTATCAACAATACGCACATAACTTCGAAAAGACAGAGGTGCGTGCCGTGGAATTCGAACCCAGGACCTGCGGATCGCAAGTCAGACGGTTTCACCACTAGGCTGCCGGAAACTTTTAATATCATGCTCATTATAATGCCAAATTAATGACATGTTGTTTTCACAAATGAGTAAACTCGATCTTACGAAAATAGTCGTCTCATATTTTTACCCGACTGCGAAAGAAGGAGGGTTATGGTTTTTCGAGTGTATGTATGTATATTTCTTTGGCATGCCCTAGAGCCTAAACGGTTTGTCGTATTTTTATATGAGTGGTGTCAATAGATTCATCTTAGTTGTGAGGTTGACACTGGGTACATCCAAATAAAAAAAAAACAAAATTAATGATTTTTCGCGGCAAAAAGTAATCTAAAAAAATTAATGTTTTCAAAATGCTTTTCTACAGTCGGATATTTTGTTTTTCTTTTAATATAGATACTTGTTTCTACTCTCTATTAATTTAATAGTCGTTGATCAGGTTTTGGGACCGATTGTCTATTCAACCGCGTCAAATAAATGACGTTTAATTAAACCAGTGATTTAATTGAAAAAGTATTCGCTTAAACACGCCTTTGTTTGTGTCGTCGATTTATGCTCCTCGCGGATTGTGATCGGTGAACAGGGATTTTTTTTAACGGGTCCTTCGGCTGAAGTACGCTTTTATGCAAATCCGGGGTGAAAAATAACAATCGCGTGGAATTACTGGTTCAGAAAGGGTTTAAACGTGAAATTATGGATTATTAAGTGACTACGTGCTCTTTTAAATATTTTATAAACATAATAAATTACAGTTTAAAAAACTAAAAAACACCCTACAAATTATTGTGGTCAAAGTTCATTACAAGACTTTTCTAACAAATCCAAACACAGCTATGATACGATGTTCCATCATGAAGTTCTAGTTCATATCTTTCGGCTCCATCATCAGATCAGTTCGACAGTACCATATTAATGTATTGTCATCAGAACTACATACAGCTGCCAATTTTCATGACGCTACGATCCTTGGAAGATGGTTAAATTAGTTACCTTAGATTTAATTACATAGTTACATTCAGGTCGACCTAATAAAAGCGTGTTAATAAAGGCGTGATTTCCTTAATAGTTTATGTATAATAATTGTAATTAAAATAAAATAAAAATAATAAAGTGACTTCTATAAGTAGACGCCCGAACAAGACCCTAAATTAATATTATAAAAGCAAAATTAACTCTGTTTCTCTGTCTTTACCTTTTCGGAGTCTAATGGCTAAGCCCATCGTTATGAAATTTGGTACATAAAGCTAGTTGTCGCAACAACTTGCGTCAGTAAATTACATTATTTTCATACAACAGAAGAAAACTGTTTTCTATCCCTAAATATTATCAAATTGCGATAATTCCAATTATTTTATTAGACTTGAATCATTAATGGCCTTGCCTTGCCTGTACGGACATACGGCCTTAACGATAAACGTTACTTAACTTTAAGCAATGCTTAACATATTTTGTCAACTTCTCGCTGACACATCTCATTGACACTTGCGGAAAGAAGAGAGAGAATTTAAGACGATGGTTAAAGTTGAGTAACATTTTTCTGTAAGGCCCATAGAATTAATTTCACCATCATTACTGGTTTCCCTGTAAGGCAATATAACAGTTTCACAAAGCGTCAATTTATTTTCAATTATGCTCTTGGGTATTTCTTTGATACACATTTTTAGTAGTACTTTATAGTATTCTACGAATGTGCATTATTAAAGTAACAGTCTAATAGAATCATTTCATATTTCTGGAAAGTTCAAGCGACTGACACTGAACACTGACAAAATACTAGGAACTCTTAAATATAATTCATTAATTAATTCTTTAAGTCAGAGTTCCGAGACTGTACCTGTAGTAAACTTACTTAATTATAAACTAGTTGTTCTACAAACAGTGAGCTCTACGAGCACTCTTTAAGATAATTTGTGTTTTTATACTTGTTTATTCTCTATTCTTAACATGAGAGAAAAAAATATAATTAAGTATCGAATAATTGTTTCGAAAATTATTCGATAAATCTTACAACCTTTTGTCTCGACAACCTCTTGATTGTTGTCGCTATATTTGAAGATCTTGTTAAAATAGAGGTTAACATTTCTGCCAAATATTAACATAATCAGCCCTATAATGACACCGCAGGAAACTTTCCCTATTTTGAGAGCAATACAAGCAAGCTATCAAAAATCATCGACGACAAAAAAATATGTGAAATCGTAGAACTTGTACGTGAGTACCAACATCCAGAAAAACAAACGTACATCCGAACAGATGAAATCAATTTTTGCCAGTTGATACAGAGCCTTAGCTATCTTTGCTTAGCTCGGTAAATTGAGTTATACTATTACGCATTTTAAATTCCTATATCTAAAATATACAAAAAACTATGAAAAGTAGTTTACCAAAAGTAAACCTGGAAAGTCTAGACTGAATATCAGAAACATAGTGCAAAGTCATAAATAAGAGGTCTAAGCGGGCACATTTCAGCATTCCGACTCCAACACGCATCTGCAAGTCTAATAGCCTGAAGTTGGCTCGGATAAGGGCGTCGCGTAGTGTGGCAACAAGGTGCGTGCCAGACGAGACTGTCCTACCGTACTGTGGCCGTACATTTTTAGATATACGGCGGAATAGTTTTTTCTAGCTAGATCTTTAACCAAGTACAACGGAGGTTCGAAGAGGAAAACAAATTCTTCTTTAACCCTCTAGGGGACAAATCAGGGGTTTCAAGTGGAAGACAAATTACAAGAGAGCTACTCTACTTATATCATATTTTACTCTGCTCTATATTCTTTAATATACTTAACTCAGTTACGAAAATAACTCAAAACCCTCAACTCTAATCTGACGAGACAGATTAGAGTTGAGGGTGAACTAATATTATTTCGTTTGTAGAGAAAACGCCAGTTAGAAAACATTTTCGTTAAATCGAGATAAACAATACGATCAAGAATTAGAAGAAGCGTCTTTAATAGTTTTAGGTGTAAGGTAATACTTAATAGGTATAATTTTATAAAATTATAAGCACTTACGTTATATTAATAACATATTTAGTCACCGAATCTACAAAAGCAGTCAGTATAATATAGCATTTCTACTCGAAGTCCTTGGGTTTTATTTCTACCAGCTAAGTGTTTTAGTATAATAAAATTATCAGTAATAAAAATAGTGCAAAACTTTTATTTTCGCTTCTGCCACGTACGTAACTATAACTAAAGGTTCGTAACTAGTTACGAAGTTAAACATAACAGTAACAAACAAGTAAAAAACATAAAAGGTTAAAAAAAAAATTTTTTTTTTGTTAACCTTTTATTTAAACCTATAATGTGGTCACACCAGTGTTGCATCACAAATGCAGTGAATTTAGTCACAGACGCGCGGCGTTATCGCACAGTATTATTCTGACTAAAATTCGGCCTTTGTGAATAAATAAATACATTTAGCTAATACGGAGTTTGGCCGAGGGGAGTTTGAGGTAGCTTGCAGTTTAGAATTAATGTGCTTATGTACGTACATACAAACTATAATATGCCCAGATTGAAGTAGTCAGACCAAAATATCACTTGTGTCATTATGGCGCGTAAGAATTGCAGTTTTCTGTTTCCAAATATATTTTGTAACTAATTATTTGTACATTTGTACTTTAAAATAAAAGTGAGCATTGAGCATATAAAATAATATAAATATGGGCAACAAATGCACATTTCCGTTTTAAAAACTAAACTACTGGACCGATTTTTATGAAATTATGGAATAATCTGAAAGTATATCCTTTCAAACAAAAGAGAATTTTCATATAAAAGGTCATGTTTTTTGTAAAATTGTTATTTTTTTGTATTACAGTTATTACAGTTATATTTTTTCATCACTATATAAATGCTTTCCTTTCTGTCTTTCACTCAAAATTTAACACAATCGATTGAACTATTTGTTCAGGAAATCAATAACTAAGGAGTGGTAAAGTTACGTCTAGCCGCGTAATAATGACGTGGGTAACTTTGACTCCATATGAAACATGTAGGTACACATAGACTTTTTCGAAGAATCTTGATTTTATTCCAAAATATTAGTAGTTAAAATTACTGCAAACACATAGACAGTATAATGAAATACACACTGTTTAAAAAAATCAAGAACCTTTAAAAGGCTATGTACAATGCTTGACACGGAGTTACCCACAGCACTTATTTTGTTTATTTTATAGTACGAGTATTCAAATCATATGCCTGGAATAGCAAACTAAATTGAATATTCAGTTTCGAAATAGCAGTTAGCAGTACAGGTGTGAAAACCTAAACATATTTTGGTTGGGAAGTACTTTGTCCGTTTGCAACAAACACGGGTTTTCACTTTGGAAGACCGCGGGCGCTGCTTGCCACTTGTGACCGGGCATGTACCAGACCAGTTGAGTCCGTCTTGTCTGTGTCCAAAGTACTTTGGTGACGACTGTACTTACTTGAATCTTCACAATGCAGTACTAGTTGGTCAGACTTGGACTAACTTCTAAGTAGTATTAATTTTGTATTTATTTATTATTTTCAAAGATATAGATAGATAGATAGATAGGATAAATTATTTACACCATAACTTGGTTGGAATTATTTTCCAACTTGCTATAATTTTTACTCGATTACACAAGAAGGAGACTACATTTTTTGTTGTGTATGTATGTTTGTACTTACAGCTAGAACCTAAACGGCTTAATCGATTTTGGTATGTTAACTTTTATAAGAAATTTTCTAAAGAATGCAATTTCTCGCAAAAAAAGTATGCTCAACATCATGTCAAGCATAGCTTACGTATACTACGAAAATTGCTCATACGAGTATGTAGTCCGGTATTTTAGTTTTCTTTCAATAATTGCTCCAAATTTTAGATAATGCTTTATCAACTCACGGTCTACGATGGAGTGGGCGCCATATCATATTACATATATATCTACGTAAAAAAGTAGAGAGGTTGAAGAATTATTTGCATGCCCAAACTGCTGGCCTTTACTTTGGACAAAAAGTTAGCATTGCCATTCAGAGAGGAAATGCCGCCAGCATTTTGGGCACTCTGCCTGAAACTGGAGATTGTTTGAAATATCCATAACTTGTGTTGCCTATGGATATTTTAAATAAACTACAATCACTTAGCTTTTCAAATATTAATTATTATTTATTTATTAATTTTAGTATAATTAATAATAGTATATTTTTTTATCAGCCCTGTTTTGTACAAACTATCCCACTGCTGGGAACGGGCCATCTTCTCATTGTGAGAAGGGTTAGGCCATAGTCTGCCACGCTGGCCAAGTGCGGGTTGGCAGACTTCACACATCTTCAAGATCATTGAGAACTCTCAGACATGTAGGTTTCCTCTCGATGTTTTCCTTCACCGTTTGAAGTTGGCGGCAATCAACAATACGCACATAACTTCGACAAAACAGAGGTGCGTGCCGTGGGATTCGAACCCAGGACCTGCGTCCTGTAATATAAATATATAATAGTGTATATGAATGTTTTTATCTACATACAACGTGAATACGTGATTATTTCTTTATTTTTTCATAAATTGGTAGCAAAATGTTGGATCTAATAAGCCTTTGAAAAAGAAAGTATTCCATTTCAATCACCCAAAAATGTCTAAGATACCAAAAAACACAACAGGATACCGGAATATTACTTTCCGCACAGAAAAATAACAAACTTTCCCATTGTCCTTCCACTCCCTTCTAACCGGTATCAAACGAAGATTGATTTCTGATTCCGCGACATCCATCACCGGCGCAGTAAACACTGCTGCGTGTTGACAGCGCCAATAAGTGTCAATGTACGTTGAAAGTAGACGGAATGTCGATATGAAAGTGGGTGACGGTCCCGTTGTGGTATTTGGGGAAAAGCTTTTTCCTTGTATGCGGTTTGTTTGGACTATTGGACGTAGCTATTTGACTTTAAGCTTGGTGCCTACTTATACTCACAATACCCACATACATAACATGAATTAAGAGGTAACATGGCAAAAATACATGTATAATCGCACCCAAACCACCATACTTACATTCGATAATTATAGTTTAAAAAACTGAAGCAACCGACTTCTCATGGATGCCATTGTTAGAACTGGACCAAATTGAAATGGGACCACACGGAAAACACCAGCTTTCAAATAAAAAAAGAATCATCAAAATCGGTTCACCTAGTCGAAACTTCTAAGGTACAACATTAAAAAAATACAGTCAAATTGAGAACCTCCTTTTTGAAGTCGGTTGAAAAGCATTACCCTCCTTGTTACACAGTGGGATAAAATATATTTTTAGTAGGTACTTATCTACTCTAGCTGTATAAAAAAGACAAAGCTCTAAATGTGCCGGCGGCGATGGCGGCGGCGCCGTGTGAACTAAATGTCTTGAACACATGCTATGTTCAGTCAAGTCGAAATCAGGTCGCACCGCCACTTGCGTCACTCGAAAAGGAATCCTATTTCATTAGACTAACAATCGATTTTCGATTAAACAAAAAACGAAAAAAGTATCAATGATGTACTCAAATACTTTATTAGTCAAAAGCAATTAATCCAAATACTAACAAAGATATGCGCATGATGTTGTTACCAGCATAAGACTCTATAATTGATCAAGATTGATATTCACAATCATCATCATCATTTCAGCCACACGTACTCCACAGCGGGATATAAGCCTCTCCACATGTATTTCCAAAAATACCAGATGGAAGCGGCTTGCATCCATTGTCTTCGTGCCACTTGTATAAGGTCACCTATCCCATATCCACCTTGTGTCTACTAGTTTGGCTTCACCATAGGTAAAAATGATATTTAGTCAGCAAAGAAAGGCTTATTACATTAATTGTGGGTTTTGCACTAGGATTACCTACCTACGTATATTCATTTAATTATGTTCATTTCTGAGAAAATCTTGTTTCATTTGAATATTTCAATCTATTTTTGTTGTATCATGCTCATGGTTAATTGTTACGTAAACTGTACCCCAGAGCCAACATCCACGTGTATCCCTTTATCTCCGTTTCTCTGCAAAATAAGGGCATGTACAGACTCTCCGTCTCCCGTACGTAGCGTACGGCGCGATACGATGCGTATCTGTAATTCCCATCTCCTCGCACAAAGCCCCGTTGATTACGAGCGCGCGGCGCGGCGCGGGCCGCGGGCGACGCAGCCGCCTCAACGCAGGCTAATGCGCTCCCGCCCCTTGTGTACGATGCCTTTTTATTTAACGATCGATGCTGAATTGTGGTGCTGAATAATAATGCGGACAGTATTCCTATTTTGAAATTGTCTGATTTTAAAAGCATCTTCTGTGACAAGTGCTAGAATCGTAAATAACGTACAGGTACAAATACTTAAGAGAGAAAACTAATGTGGAATTGAGGGTGATGTCCATTAAAAGCATCTTCTGTGACAAGTGCTAGAATCGTAAATAACGTACAGGTACAAATACTTAAGAAAACTAATTGAGGGTGATGTCTACAGACTTAGTAGATGGAGCATGAGACTTCATTTATATGAAAACTTTGCGTGACACCTTTTTGGTACCGACTGTGACGTCACATAAACGATTTTGTGATGAGATGTTCCATCCGCGCGAAATCTATTCAACCCAATGCATCCGCGCGCTTGTACGCTAACTACTAGTTGACATAATATCGAATCGGAAGTATATATCACCTGAAATTAAATAAATCTTGGACGTCAACTGCGTTTTTTTTTTTATCGTACTTAACACGCTCGTTTTGACACGCTAGGTACATACATATCTATATAAATCTATAGAAGTCTATGGTGATGTCTTTATTTCATTGTTTTGTTCGATTAGCAACACAATCGAGACATTAGTTCCAATTTTTGCCACGACAGTTCTCTTTCCAAACAGACTCTAATAAATAGTGGACACGATGTGAAACACTATACGGATACAGATACAGATACAGATACAGATTCATCTATGAAGAAAACAACATTCGTGTTGTTTGGGAAATACGCAATAAACGGGTAACACGTATGTAACAACACAAATGAGAGCTAAACCTAAACTAAGATGTAAAACCAAGGACATTCGTAAATCCCGGCGATTTTCGGCTCGCAATCAGTTACGAAGGCGACAATGTCTCTGGCAGAACGAAGATTGATACCCATCGTGTACCATCAATCAACCCGTGCTAACTCCACGGCTCTATACGGCAAACAATGACTTAACAACAGGCTCTCGCATTCATATCTAGACAAAAAAACATGTCGATCTTGAAGATTATTTATTATGTCTATTGTCAAGTGTTGTCCTCGAAGGAACGTGCTCTTTTTTAGTTTTGGCAACCGAAGTCTGAAGTTTTTTCTGGGTTACAATAGTGTGAATTGATGTATGACATCTGTCTAGACTCTAGACCATAGACAAAAATCGTTGTTGTACGCAAATAATCTAGTAAGAACACATTTAGCAAAAAACCTTGTATTATAAGAGTGTCGTTATTTTACAGTATACTACATGTATGTCAAGATTTTTTAATTCAAAATTCTTTTCTGAATGGCCAAATGAAGGTGCAAGGATACAATCACGAGAAATAATTTTTTTTAAAAATTTTCGTACACAACTTGTGTTGTGGGTAACTTTCTAGAAATTCTCGCAATATTTGCAGCAATCTATGAATATTATCATTTCACTCTAATCAGAATAGAGTGGTGTTACCATTTTGAAAAATATGACAAAAACTTATCACAGACCGAAAATTAAACTAAAAACTTGAGCCGTGGCGGGACGCATGGTAAATGTCAAACATCGAAACCATCTTTCTCATTCTTGTATCCAGTACTTCCTGTTTTAACAATCCTGCGGACCCGGCTGATGGCGACGCGTCGCTACTCTAACAACCGCTCTGACACGTAAAATTAGAGAATTAGATATACTTATTACATCAAAAATCTTGACAAATGCATAGCACACTAATATAATGACATTATTATAACATTTACGTAATATTTCGCAGCCGAAGCCGTTTTTAGGAAGTGACCTCGAGCATCAACCGCCCTTATTCTACGTAGATTATCCCGAAATATTCCCGTTTCGCCTCGCCAAGGATCGTAATATCCACAGATGTACTTTCCCAGGGGTCGTCAACTGTCTGTTAAGAAGATGATGAATAACCGATATTTTGATATTAATTTGAATAACAGTAGTGGAGAGCTCTCGTTTATTTGTTGTTTGTAATTAGAGCTTTTCGAACGCAATTAATTCGTGTTTTCGAAGATCGTAATTAAATTTTTCATAGTTTGATGAGTGGACATTTTTAATTATAGATCGTTGTCTGGGAATTATACAAATGATCTCTAGTAAAGTAATTACAATGCGAAAAGTTTGTTTGAATACGTTGTTATTTTCACATTAAAAACTTAGTTGAATAATAGTTTTTATATTGCTCTCCATAATTAGGTATTAGGTATTTATTACCTTTGTAAAAAGTAAAATTTTATCTACGAAAGAATTATTAATATTTTCAGTAGAAACGAAACGCTGAGCTAATTAGATAATTAACCTATCGATAGATAGACACGTATAACTTAATTTTGAACATGTCTTTTTTAAACTTGCAAATCGTAACAGTTAAGTCGAGACAGTTTTTCTAAAGCAAGAAACAAAAATAACTTAACCGCACGCACCCGCGATACTACAAAAATACCGAAGCTGGGCGGGCAGGCGGGCGAGCGAGCGCACATTTTCCAACCGGAAGTTCGTTGGGCGGACTCGAACAGCGGATTTATGGCTGCGCATCCGGTTCCGCCACCCCGTGACATACACATTATATCGATTTTCGATTCATATTTTTGGCTTGTTGCTATTTTGGCCGTTCTGTTAGTTCAACTATGAACAAAACAGTATTATTATATCGGTTTTAAACAGAAATTTAAAAAAAAAATCATGTCATCGCTCAATCTTATTTTCATAATCCTATGTTTGATCTAATATTAACGGTGTGGCAATGGTTGCATTTTATTTATTTGGTAAAGTAAAATAAAATGGTGAAATGTATGTTTTACTTTGTTGACAAAATTCCATAGAAGCTTCTAATAATGTCATCATTATGTTTTTTTAAGAGTTGGCTGGCCAACCATTTGACTACAGCTCGGCTACAACTCAAATAATGTAAAAAATGATGTAATATTAGATATTGAGACTAAAAATTCATCAACTTCTCTCTAGTCCTTGTCGACTCAAGTAGTCCAACTTGATACATATACGAGTATATTGCATCTATCCAAGTAAAATGTATGTACATTTTCCTGTATGACTAAGACTTGATCGTGACTTATTTTACTTAACTGACTCTGACTTAGATTTAATTAAAGTTATCAAATTTATTATCTTATTTGTGTATATTTTGTAACTTATTCACAGCTAAATGACTGAACAGATCATGATATTTTGTATAGATATATTTAAGGTCTTTAAGACTGCCCACAACGTCGTCATCGTCAACTGCGGAGCATAGCTAGCACATATTTATCATTTAAATATGGCAAATGCGCAAACCGTGCAAGTCCAATATAAATAAAGAATAAATAATTCCCTATCATAAATGACCTTAGCAGACACTCTAAATATTAGTTAATTCAGTTAAGGACTATTGTCCAGAACTCGAAAATATTAAGTGCTAACAAAATAGCACTTCAACTTGAAATAAGCTAACTTGAATCCCGCCTCTAAGAGCAAAGAACTCCACTCCTAACTTGAAATAACAAACTCGCAAAAGTAAACCGCCGAGTTCTACAATTAACAATGCGTAAGAAAATAAATAACAAGTTAATTTAACAATACATGCCTAACTTGGAATTTACCAACTCTTCAACTTGATCTTCGTCTTAATATTTATGACTCTTTGATTTTACAACGTGAGGATCTGGGGGCACGGCCGTGCACCCGCCATGTGAGCCAGCGGGTACGGCCGGGACTATCTTTTCTCGAACACATTCGTCGGATTTTTAGACCCTCATAGCTTCGGCCTCGATAACACTAGAGGGTTCAAATTTTCAGGATCAAGTGTGGTCCATTTATTTTACATCTAATATAACAAGTGTAAGTTTGGAAAACTCAAAAGCCGACAATAAACAGCTGAACTGATTTTGATGAAACATAGCATTCGATGAAACCCTCTTTCAAACAAAAAAAAAACTAGATCAAAATCGGTCAATTTGTTTCATAGCTACGATGCCACAGACAGTCACACAGATACACACGTCAAACTTGTGACACCCCTCTTTTGGGTCGGAGGTTAAAAATAACTTAATTAAAAAAAATACAAAAAATTTAATAATACACGATTCTAGCTTTTACGCGTGTCTTTGTACACGTAGAAAAAAATATCGAACAAAACCAATAATTGACCGAGCGAGCGAAGCGTTTCTCCATCAGCTGGCCAAATTTTCTTTCATCTGTCAGTTTGTTTGTGATTTGTGTGTTCGTGCTCGCGTGCCGGGCGTAATTTTGTTGAAACTTGGCCTATAGGTTATAAGGATTATTTAAAAAAAAAATTCGTCGGCGATTTTTGATAGGAGGTGTGGTTCCCATAAAAAGAGGAGAAGTTTATTTCGGCGATAATTACCAACAAATTTTAATGATATTTGGTGACAATGTAGATGATGATGATGACGTAGATAAAGTATACAATTATTACAACTGGACGGAAAAATAAACAGAATTGGTCAAGTGGTTGTCGAGATATGACAACCAACTTGAGATTGCGTGTAACAGTGAGGGCGCGTGGATGTGCTTGATGCATTTTAGCGTTGAATAATTTTCTTGATTTTACGTTTTCTCCATTTATAAAATTAGGTAAAATGTAGGTATTATGACCAGATGACCCAACGTGAGCTGCAAATAAGCTCGCTCACGAGGTCTACTGTTCGTAGAACTGCTAGTAATATTTATAAACATAACTATGGCCCCATGTTTCACCTAAGTAGTAAGTAAAAACGGTAATAATAACTATGAAAAAATGTAGCTTATGTCCGTTTACAGGTCTGCTATGTCTGTACCAAATTTCATAATAATCGGTTCAGCCGTTTTGACATAAAAATGTACCTAAGAAACAAACAGAGAGACAGTTACTTTTGTTCTTATAAGCTGCGCCCGCGGTTTCACCCGTATAGTGATGAAAAACGATGATAACGGTTTTTTAAAGACAAACATATAATAGAATAAACCGTTCCGCTCCGCACTAGATTGCTATACCCTATTAGGGTGATTATGTATGTACCTATGCTATGTATGTAATTGTAATGCAATGTAAAATAAACAATAAACAATAATTGGATGATTATGATGATGATGTAAAGTAGCCTAGGTCCGTCTCCATTTTTACAGCTGTCTATGTACCAAATTTCATAACGGTCAGTTCTCTTGATACACTGGAAAATATCCAATACGATGGAGAGGGGTTGAAAAATCATCCCTTTTACAATTTTTCCCCCGTTTTATTTATGGAGCGCCACCCCTATTTTTATTTATTTTTTAATTACGGCATTTTATAACGGTTCACAAAACACATCTATATGCCAAATTTCTACGGTATTTACTACGGAACCTTAAAACTTAACACATACACTTAACGAACAACATAGAACGATATAAAAATACTTTATAAACAATTAAACACAACACTTAGACGTTATTAAGGCCAGCCTGCTTAGTTCTAAATATTTCACTCGAAGAATCCCACCACAAAATACCTGGAGCTACTTAAAACCGGAGTATTTACCCTTATTTTACCAAATAATTGTCCAAATATTAGAGGCGGGCTCTAAATGCCGTTTATCCCATTCCCTGGGCCACTGTTTTCGACTAAATCGAGTAATATTTCGATTCTAATCGTTGCTTTGCACCTGATACCTGCTTACGTATTATTTGAATACAATTTGAAATAAATAAAAATAGAAATTTGGTGTTTGGGCACCCAAATAAAATACATTAAAATGTTATAGAGACAGATGAGCCAGTTGTTGGACGGATCGTTAACCATTGCAATGTACCTCTCTTATTGACATTTTGTTGACGGGTTGACAAATTTAAAAGATACCTAGATGCATTGGACGAGTTGGCAAACGCAGTGTAGGGCGTCCTGAGACACGAGTGGAGTGGAGTGACGATATACGAAAAGCAGCTGGCAGTGGCTGGAAACGGAGAGCTGAGGATCGTGCTGAATGGCGACTAAAGTAGACTGATGATGATGATGATGAGATGCATTGGGATACAGGTAAATTAGATCCACTAAAAAAATCTCCATGGGCGCACCGGTGCCCCCCTAACTCTTAGCCTGAAGCAAATAGGAAAATAGGAATACTAATTCTCGGAATGTTGTTCCACTGTTGTTGTTCTACAACATTTCTCTTTCTCCCCTGTGTCTCTCTCGCTCTTTCTCTCTCTCTCTCTATTCCCTCTCGCTCTCTACAATAATTTAAGCTGCGAAATATCATTGTCTTCCCTGAGTCCGTTATACCCCCAAATCTGAACAACCATGAGCGCGGAGGCCACGTCTAATTGGCTTTTAAAACAGGTAGGTAATAACGTATCTGGAGCTAAAAGCGTTATCTCTGTATCGAACAATATACAAAACACTGTAAAACACAACAACTGTAACTGTAAAACACTGTATAAATATTATATAAACAAAATATATAGCGAGTCGAGGAATAACACCATTAGGTTATATTATGACCATTATATCCACCTGCTAGTTTACACACATTGTCGGTAACAATACATTCACTATTCCCTACAAACCCAAAACAAATCTTCCACGGATCTAAGCTCAACAAACAAGTCAACTCTAAGTCCGCTATACTAAAACTTCACTGTTCTAAAACTGTTCACGCTTAAAAATCGCTCATGATATCGTTCACATTCGTCTTGGAATGGGCGACTTGGTATCGATATCGGGACCCGCATTGACCTAAATGAGCCAGCATTTGGCGACTCGCCCGCCTCATATCCTCGACTTTATGCTTGCCTGGTACTTTTATGTGATACATTATAGCTTTAGCAGAACCATATTTTGTTTTAAACACAAATTGGTCGTGTGTTTTAAAGCACTTTTAGTTCTAATCCATTCCAATTTAATAAAAATGCTAAAGTGTGTTTGTTGGCTGAATGAATTTATCATTACGTATTTTTTAACTCGGTAGTTCTGAGTAGCAAAGGATCATAGTGTTTTTTATGAGTAACATTAACTAAAGATATCATTTTTCAACCGTCATCAGCTAGGAAAATTAAGTAGGCACTTCTTTACGATTTTTATGTTAACCTAGTACCTACACTTTTGAAATTAATTTAGTTAGTAATAATAGCATTTAAGAGATATAATTTTGGAAAAAGATGTATAAAAACCTTGAAAATAATTAATACTAAAATAATTAATGAAATGAACTAAAACTATTTATCATAAATATTCTTTGTAAGCATTCTCAAATCTTTTTATTTATTTCAGAAATTATCCCTCTTTATTCCAAATTCTTTGCAAATAAAGTTACCTATATAAAAACGAGTCATTAGATGTAACAGTTACAATCCATTTAAACTTACTCAAAATTTACATTTAAATATATCAAAATAAATCTAGTTTAAAGTTATCAAACCTATCTAAAATCTAATTACACACCATTACCTCCAGCAAGTAATGAATGCCCAAACTTCGTTAGAAGAAAATAAGTTAGAGTATTATACTACTAATGCTGGTTCAAAGTTTTAATATCATCGCACATTCCGTCATGTCTCGGTCTATTATGAGCATAAATTAAATTACAAAAGTTTCTAATTGTTTCTACGGTTAACGAAAGCCATTATACGCGTCTGTAGTAACTTGCGCGCAGATTAGGTTTCATGAACGTTGTATGCGCGTTGGTAAATTTATAATTGTCGTGATACTTATACATAAATAGGTATTTTGAAAAGGGCAACAATTTTAATCCACGTTCTTGATGCGTACTGCACAAAAAATATATTTTTTATCGTCTTTTCTATTTCCTTTCCTTCAATCTTTGAATTTTCAATGCTTGAGTGAATAGATATTTTCTAGATCGACGAGCTCCATCCTCGGCCACGTTGTCGCTTAACATCAGGCGAGGTGATGATCAATCGTAGATCTATAATGTATAAAAAAAATAAGTATTTTGGCACGTGCTAGAAGAGATAAGAGCTACACGATAGAACGAGATGCACTTTGTAAATGACTGTAGCATAAAAGAATACAAAATGTTAGTGCCCATACAAACTGACTTGATCCTTATTTCGTCGTAGCCAGAGTCGCTTTTGAAGTTAATGTGATTACGAAGTGAATCTTCTTGTTAGTAAAGGTAAGCGCATGTAACCGCATTAGGAGCAACTGGCAATAACAAGAGTAATTTAAAAATGGAACCTTTTATCTTCACAAATCTTTTGTCAATATCTGCTGACCCGAGCGGCAGATGACGCGTGACCTCTCAGAAGTGTCCAGCAATACATAAACCTCGCAGCAAACATAAATGCTCAGCAAAAACTGCCCAGCTTAAAAATATGAGCGCATTTCAGCAATAAAAACGGTCTGGGCGGGCGGCGGCCATTTTTTTGCGTGGAGGGCGGACAATAAAAATAGTTCGATTTATGTGCACAAATCTGAGTTTCAATGTTACACTGAATTTTCATTATAAATTGGTTGATTTATCGCGTTCGAATCAATCAATTTTTGTGAACAGGACGAATGGCCAGTTCATTTTATGCTGGTTTTTCGATTGCGCATATGAAAGTGTAATAAAAAGTTTAAGGCTACTGAATTAAGTCTCGTCGCAAGTTGAACATTTTGAATTGTCTATATTATCAATTCATACAAGTATCTGTATTAAAAGAAATACAAAATACCCGACTGCAGAAAAGCAGTTTCTACAGTCTAATTTATGACTTGGTTATGCTTTCAGATTCAGACTCAGATTTCATTTATTTGCCAAACATATGCACAAAAGAAGTTTCCGGCAGCCTAGTCGGGAGACCGTCTGACTTGCGATCCGCAGGTCCTGGGTTTGAATCCTACGGCACGCACCTCTGTCTTTTCGAAGTTATGTGCGTATTGTTGATTGCCGCCTACTTGAAACGATGAAGGAAAACATCGTGAGAAAACCTACATGTCAATGATCTTGAAGACGTGTGAAGTCTGCCAACCCGCACTTGGCCAGCGTGGCAGACTATGGCCTAACCCTTCTCACAATGAGAAGATGGCCCGTTCCCAGCAGTGGGACAGTTTGTACAAACAGGGCGGATAAAAAAAAATAACAATAAGATGTTGCAAGATATATAGCATGTCCAATTATGTTTCACCTCAATGAAGCATGCAAATATCAATACATAAAATACAATATTCTACTTTAAATTAAGAAACCAAGATGTCACAGAGTGAAATTAAATACTTCGCGTCAAAATTATAAAATTTCAATAGTCAACTAACTATATTTATGTCATATGGGTTAAAATTGTTGGGAATTCAACAGTACATATTTAGATATTCATCAATAGAAAAATAAGAGAAATACTAGTCACAGAAATACTAGTATTTCAGTAGTTAGAAATAAGAGTTATGTGCACACCTTGAGCATTCATGCTCACCATCGAAGGCTTCCTTCTTGCGGCGGCGTCGTGTGGCGGGTCGCCCTCTTCCCTAACATATGGTTGAGGAGGGCGATGGCTGGCACATGCGTCATACTCGTGATCGGGTGCTGCTTGCGGGTCGCTGGTTTGCTCGTGGTATGCACGCAACATAGTAATAAGTACTTAAATTAAAATAAAATTATTTTCCCGTAACGATAATTAGTAAACAATAGTTTGTAATTATG
Organism: Lycia hirtaria; assembly: GCA_947563715.1. Lineage (NCBI taxonomy): Eukaryota > Metazoa > Arthropoda > Insecta > Lepidoptera > Geometridae > Lycia > Lycia hirtaria. The sequence continues at coordinate 11,354,192 of OX387384.1, forward strand.
ACAAAGGTCACGGACCCTGGTGTCTGTGGAGATAAAAATTAAATTTAAAAAAAGAAAAATAAGACTGGTCTAGAAGCCACTTATGCAAGTTGAATTTGAGCCCAGAGAGAGTCAAATCTTTAAATTTCTCGGGAAGAGCGAATATTTTTATCGCCTTAAAATAAGCAATTTTTTTGAGTTATCGCTAGTTTGCAGTATGGTGTCGCCAGTGTCTTTTTCTCTCAGAGCCTTCTTGTTTTGTTTTAAAAATATCAAGATTATTTCTTACAAATAAACATATATTTTTAATATACAAGCACGGGACCGTCAAGACTTTATATTCTTTAAATATATGCTTGCATGAGTCTTGACAATCTGCTCCTTTTATTGCTCTCATGCATTTCCTCTCATGCTTAGTACGCTTTTGAGTACACGTTTTTGTGATAAAGTATACGTAAAATCACTGTAAAAGATTATAAATGTGTATTCTTTAGAATAATTCTAGTAAAATCACTTATTTATCACCAAAAAGTTCGTTGGAGTCTTTGATCCAAGGTTATGAGAAAAACGCATTTTATTTTTATTTTTGTGAGAGTTGTATTATTATTATTACAAAAAAGGGAGTGAAAACAAATCTAACAACAGCTTGCACATCAATATAGACGATCATATAGAAACATACATACATACATACCTACATTCATACACTACACTACACAAACACTCGAAAAACAACCCTCTTTCTTACACTGTCGGGTAAAAACTAACAACAATTCAAATTATAAAAACCTGTTATTTAATCAATTTCAACACAATTAATTACATGGTATTCCAAAACCAATATTCCTATTCCGAAGAGATGATATCGAACAAAGTTCAACACGATAACGACATTCAACCGAGCCACTTCCTGGGCGCTTCCTGAATCCTGGGACAATCAACTGATAAACAGGCTCATTGTAACGTTATCGGAGCAAAAAACAGGAAAAAAATATCAAAAAAAACTTTAGGGGATGTCTAAACAAATATTCTGTTAAGGCTTGTCTTAGATGTTTTGAAGGGGACGTGGAAAAATCATTTCTGTACTCGGTTTTTACTAGACTGCTTAAGAAGGGGTAATTCCTTCCAAGTGTGTGTATGTACATATGTTTCTAAACTCCATACTGTGGCCTAACTGGCTTTAGGTGCGCGAGATGTTTTTTTTATGCAAGATATTTTATTTTTCTTTCTGCAGCAAGATACTATGGATCTGCGTATATGGTTTTAATTTCAACTCGATACCTTCACGCGTTCCCGAGATAAAGGTCTTGACACCCGGACAGACGGACAGACAGACAGACGGACATACGAACAGACGGACAACAAAGTGATCCTATAAGGGTTCCGTTTTTCCAATTGAGGACCGGAACCCTAAAAACGATAAATTAGCAACTTTACGGTTGCGTAGCGATGGTGTAATTGTTATTCATTAAATTATTTTATGTTATTATTTATAAAAAATTTGATGTACATGACGTGTGAGGTGAAATAAAATGTTAAAACGTGCCTTTTTCAGTTTCCATTAAAAGTCATTAAAACTTACTAGTAACTAATTATCATAATGCTTGGTTGCCATTTAACCGTGACTTATTTTTCTTGACTTTGACTGTAACCAATTGACTATGACTGTGACATGTTAATATAACTTATTCACTAGAAAATGGTAAATGCATAAATCGCGCAAGTCCAATATAGGTGGAAAAGATACGTGCCAAAACATATTTCGCAATATTCGCACAGTTATGAACAAAAGTAGGACCTACTTACCTTCATGAAAAGTTGTGAAACGCTACCCATTGTAAATCTGAACAAGTGAGCTCAAAGTGTTTTGTAGTTGAACAACTTTTCATTTTTGTTCGCGTACATTTACTTTGTAAGATTTGTGAAATGTACTTTGGAACAAATATGTATTTGAGATCCGAAAAATATTTTGTGCCTTGTAGAAAATGGTCTCGTTCGCTTAAAAGGTATTCTAATGTAAATTTAAAGTTAGTAGGTACTAAGTATACATCTAAACTGTACTAATATTTTAATCTAATTTCCGGCAAATAAAAAACTTATTCTGAAGACATTTAATCATTTCATGGCGAATGAGTTCATTTGCACAACAATGTATATAAATTGAGTCAAATAAAGATTTTTTATATTTTGTATTTTATATTATTGTGATAAATATTAAAGTCTTCGCTTACCAGGTCAAATCCATGATTTAATTCAGTGATAAGTGTGCCAATGAATTACACATGCCTTTGTGTTAAATCTCATTACCTTAAAGTCTTTTTAAGGTATTGAGCCTATTGAAAGATTAGCCATAGTAATATTGTTTTTTTCAGGGATCGTAAACGGTTAAGGTATAAGGTTACGCTACCGGTATAATAACGGTAGAGGTATAAATTATAAAGGTAGACCGAAAACGGTGATAATTACGGTTAAGGTATAGAATAATAACTCCGATATTTTGTTATTTTGGTACCGAAATCACCGCGTTGCATAGGACCTCTCGCTCTTATGCGTTTGCATACGAACGGGGGATGTCGATGCGCGTGCGGTCAAGGTCAAGGTCAACCTTTATTTTTCGGTTACGGTAGCGCAATTTATAATGATATCATTATTTATCGGTACCGTAAAATTCCTATACCTTTATTTTCAGGTATCAAAATAAAAAGGTATGACGTCATACCCTTAACCGTTATAACCTTTATCTTTTCGGTATGAGACCCCCTTTTTTATATGTTTGTACAATGTGGTATTTTAATAAAGAGTTATCTCTCTATCTATCTATTCACGCTCAAAAATTTTTATGGTTGCCTTGCATTTTAAGCTATAATATCATAATGCTTTTACGGTATTACTCATTAATTGAATAACTGTACTATTTTCTATGTGGACTCTCCAAAAAATTCCAATTACTACAAACACTTCATTAAAATGTGTCAAAATTAATAAACACTGTACAAAAGCAATAATTTACATAATATTGAGGTTTACCTAATACAAGATCATCGTTGTCCTTTATGCAATAATGCTTTTACGGTAATACTCATTAATTGAATAACTGTACTATTTTCCATGTGGACTCTCCAAAAAATTCCAATTACTACAAACACTTCATTAAAATGTGTCAAAATTAATAAACACTGTACAAAAGCAATAATTTACATAATATTGAGGTTTACCTAATACAAGATCATCGTTGTCCTTTATGCAAAGTAAGCTTCGCAGCCAGGAGCATGTAAATACAGGGCACATTTCATGTTAGCATTAGGAGATTATCGCGCCCGTTCCTTGGAAGATTTCATAATCTTATAAGCGTGTTCCACTAGCACTACGTATGTATACCGGAGATAAGCTTTCAGGTAAAAATACACTGGTGTTATTGTACTCAGAACCGAAGAGTATTTCATTTGAGATATACTTTGGTAATATAATTTTGAATTACATAAGGTGGTACATCGCACATAAATAAACACGGCGCTAAAATCAAATTGTAAATTATTTTTTTCCTTGTAGCCAAGTTTTGCGACAATCTAAGATTATTATTTATATTATAAAATTCACAGACATAGTAGATAGTAGATGGAGCATGCGACTTCATTTATATGAAAACCTTGCGTGCCACATTTTTGGTACCGACTGTGACGTCACTCAAACGATTTTGTGATGGAATGTTCCATCCGCGCGAAATTTATTCAACCCAATGCATCCGCGCGATTGTACGCTAGTATTTAGTTGACAAAATATCGAATCGGAAGTATATATCGCCTGAAATTAAATAAATCTTGGTCGTCAACTGCGATTTTTTATCGTACTTGTTGACTCGCTAGGTACATACTGAGGTATCTATAGAAGTCTATGATAAAGTTATTTATTAGCAATAATATATCATAATCAACTTCTCGGGATATGAAATGAGACGATTCAAAATTAATGATTTAACAAAATCATTGATTATTGATTTAGAGTGACATGACCTCATACAAGTAGCGGGAAAACGCTGGATGCAAGTCGCTTCCAATCGGTGTTCTTCGAAATCTATAGGAGAGGCCTATGTCGAGCAGTGGACTTATGACTAAGATGATGATGATGAATACTTCGGAAATTATGATAGGCGTAAAGGATCCTCATGAATTAGATTTCAACTCGTATCGTCATCGATGAGTGATCGCTAATAGAGACGAAATAGCAAAACAAATTAGACACACAAGTATAAACATAAGTAAATATAATGAATAATAAGTAGTTCAAATCAATGAGTAAATTCAATAGGTCCATGAATCATTGCGATATATCACCTCCATAGAAACACCTGGGATCGTAGCGCAGCCGAGGGGAGTGTGCATTTATTACATCCTCGCACGCATTAAGGTGAAGCGCTCGTGTTATATTTATTTACTCAAATAAATCGCGTCGTCAAGGTGCTTGGCGCCATTGACTTCATAACCTATAGACATGTAAAAATCTTACTAACAAAATTAAAAAACGAGTCGTAATGACATGTAATCGTCGGTTGGGTAGGATTGGTGATATAAGAGTTGGCGATCAAGCGCAAACCTATTTCTGTATAAATATATAACTTTAGTAGGTTTGAAAGTTATAATTTTGTTTATGTTTATTTGATTTAATTGTAGCCGTTTAATTATTTTTCTATGTTTTTAAGTTAAAGCCTTCTATTTTTGGACCTTTAATTTTATAACAAAAAACTAAGATATTAGTAATAACTCAGCTTTTTACTATATTAAAGCCACTTTCGTTTTTTCCCAATTTTCTATTTTATGCATTTTTTCCATTTTTGTTGATATAATAATCTGATTTGGAAAATATTCGTAAAGACAAACTTTTAAAAAAATCGGTACACCATTTTTGAAATGATTGTAGCGAACAAAAATCATTACGCTTTTGTTAAGTATAACAATTATTGATATTTTTTTACAATACTTCTAGACCTAGCATTTGCTGTCCGTATGTTTTCCGCCAATGCCTCGTGCCTCACGGAAATGTTTCTTTCTATTTCGAGTCTGTCAGTTGTGCAGTCGTTGCTAGGCACAGACGCCGTCTCCTGCACCCGTGTGCAGGAAATTAAAATCAGTGGCAGTTGGGAATAATGAGATTCCCATTAGTCACCCCCCCCCCCCCCCCCTTCTACACTCTCTCTCCTCTCCCCTCTCACCTGTGAGTTTTCTCGCGAAATTAACGCGGCAATCTTGGGAATCTAACGGCGCTCCTAAATGGCGGAATGTTGTGAAATATGACGTTATTAAATATTTTAGCTTTTTAATGTACGAAAGCTAAGCTCTGTGTCACATTCAATTCTAATGTAGGTATACAATAATTAGGTACTTACACAGTAGGTATTCTATTTTTATCCGACTTCCAAAAAGAAGGAGATTATCAATTCGGTCTGTAGGTTCTGTTTTTTTTTTTTGTATATTTGTTCACCGACTACTCAGCCAATTGTGCATTGATGATTATTTTTGTATTTGAAAGTATACTTCAGAGGTGGTCCCATATTTTTTTTTATCCTAACCGATGCAGTACTTGTCGCATATTTTATTGCGTATTTTGAAGTCGGTTTTAACTAATCTAACAAACCACTACTAGCACTAGGCATAACTAAATATGTAAATCCACTAATAAATACTTAATAAGTGATATCGCAGACTACAATGATTTCATAACATTCATTTATTAAATGTCAAGAGTCGTTGAAAAATTTCAGCGTAAAATAAAAAAAACAAATAACTTACAAACTTCTAATGTAACTGGACAAGCATATGTTAAATTAAATTAAAGGTGCACATGACTCTGTCATCAAATTCAACAAGGAAAACTGGGTTTAATAAATGCTAATCCGTATACACACGAGGTCACAATAATGCACGGAATGCAGAATTTCTCTAAGACTCAGGTTTTAGGGTTAGCACACAAGGGCAGATGGGCCGGGATTTTCGGTTTGAATTCACAAAAAAGTGATCAGAATTATCTTCCAACTATTATTTTCCTTGGTTTGAAGTACCTACGTTCTCATTTTTTGACATACAAGTTTCTTTAAAATCGGTTTAGACTTAGGAATCATCATCATCATCATCATTTCAGCCACAAGAAATTCACTGCTGGGCGTAGGCCTCCCATGAATTTCACAAACATCAGATAAAAGAGACTTGCATTCAGCGGCTTCCTGACACTTATATGAGGTCGTTGTTAGTCCCTGCGATGCGGATTTAAAAAGCCTCGAAAATTGTACCCACAATACTAACACGGTTAAAATAAAAATAAAACAATGTTGTTGGTGCAAACGAAATATACGCCGTTGTTTTGAATGATTATAATTCTGATATTACTACGTAAACAAGAACCCATAATAACCTAATAACAATTAAATGATCCGCAAAATTATAACTGGATCATGGAAATAATAATAAAAAAACTGAAATAACCGACTTCAAAATACGCAATTTCATTTACTTTCAGTTTATTTTGTTTTGAAAACCAAAGGACTGAACTGAGTTAGATAAAATTTATATGGGACCACCTCTAAAGTAATCATCAAAATCAATTCATAATTGGCGAAGTAATCGCGCAAACATAAAAAACCTACAGATGAATTGAAAATCTCCTCATTTTTTAAATCAGTTAAAATGTAGGTATTATAGGTATTTGGTGGATATTCCAAAAACCCGAACGAAACGCTTTGGTTCCACTTTCATCATGCGGACTGCTAGAATATGGCATACGCTTCCTGAGTGTGTCTTTCCCGATAGATATAATCTAGGTGTCTTTAAGTCGCGAGTGAATTGGTTTCCTCTAGGTAAGAGCGCTCCATCGTAGACCGCAACGTCGCTTAACATCAGGCGAGTTGGCGGTCAAGCGCAAACCTATTTCTACATAAAAAAATAAAAAATAAAATATTTCATCTAAAAAACGTATTTCATTTAGTTTACTTCCGCATGCAAATATGCTTTTTGGAACGCTTTTCAAAACGACATAGGTAATTTTGACATTGTAACGTTAATTTTAAAACAGTGTATAAAATTTTAATTCTTACGTTAAAATTAGAACTTTGAAACAATAGACCGCAATTTATAGTAGAAAATGGAAGAGGTCTGTCCAGAAGAGACAGAATAGTTTCATAAAAAAAGTTTAACATTTAATTATATAAACTGGCAACCCTTGTGTCAGGGTGCACCATGCATTACTTCTCTAACACTGTTACAGAGAGCGGGGCACCAATATCTCTCCGCAGCGTCTTTGCAACGTCTTTTCTAATTCAATTTATTGTTTTAATCTTAGAACCTTTGACACATCATAGGAATTTCTTGATGTAACTTGTATTTTATTTTAACTTCCCAAGTTTTCCAGGGTAAGTTGGACAGGGGGAATTAACAGAATTTATGCACAATAGATCTACGTTTGATCATATCTCTAATAAGTCTAGTCTTGCGCATTCCAAGATTGTAGTTCTCAGGAAACAGAAAATGGCAGGCAGTTTTTCTTTCTAGATGACCTATCTACCTAGATAACCCCGGTCGGCATCCTTAAAATCATTTCTATAGGAAAATTTTAATATAAAGTACTTATACATTATTAAGTTGATCCACTTTAAACTACGATAGAGTATATGAACACTGCCTGGAGTAAGCATTAACTTAAAATATTGTTCAAAAATGTTCCTCGCGTGTTTCATACTTAATCTAAGATCCAGTAATAAGAAATTGTGACCTAGTTTTCTTTACCATATTTTAACTATATAAGTAATATGTATAAAGGAAGCTACAGCAATTTAGTAGGAGATCTTAGACTTACGATCCAGGGGCCTTGGTACTTCCCTCTTGTAGAAGTGATGTGCTCAGCTATCCTTTTAACCGACTTCAAAAAAGAGGTTATTAATTCGGTTGTATTTTTTTTTCTATGTTTGTTATCACATAAGACTGTCAATCATAAACCAATTTGTTTTTTTTATTGGGATATATAATATATATATTTTATTAAAGTAGTAGTTTTTTAGAGTAGTTCGTAGTTTGGTTTTTAAAACAAAAATAACTGGAAAAATATGTTTTCCAAGGAAAGGAAATACATATTTTGAAGTCGGTTGTTTGAGTATTACATTAAATTACACTGTGATCTTCTCAGCTATGTAGTAATTAAAGGTTAATAAACAGACTGAGAAGCAATCTTTCACAATGCTATTTAATCAGAAATTTGGTACACTAAATAGATTCGTGCTCGTTGAATATGATTTGAGGCTTTTGAGGTTATTTTAACAAACAAAACTACAACAAAAATTTAAAAAAAAATATATCTTCGATAATATTTATAAACATTACGGCCTCACACGTCCACGCATTTTTCTGACCAAGTATTAATATTTGCAAGTTTTTAAAATTGATAAGTAGATAGGCATCTTCAATCAAGACATAGTCACATTCAAATAAGTCACGATCAAATCCTAGTCATGCCTCAGTAAAGTGGTAGTGACTTTAGGAAACTCATATAGGTAGTTTTGCCGACAAAAAATATACACTTTTCACCTCATTATCGTGCCTATAATCGGACACTTATCAGAAGAAATAACATAAATGTTATGTATGAAAACCCGAAAAAGACTAAATTTGCAAAATAAAATAAAGCTGCAATATGTACTTATAACTTTTTTTCACATTTACATTTCCATCAAAATTCCAAGCAATTTTTCCTACACTCCCATTCCATGTAACCTTATATTACATTATGTTAATTGAATACTTAAATATACCTCAAAATCGAGGTACTAAGAGTAAATAATCAGCTCACGATGCATTAAGGTGCTGCCGTAGGTTTTAAGGCGCCGTTGTTCTAGCTCCGTGTAAAATATTAGACGCTCGTGGTTTAGCATCTCCTAGATTATGCAGTGTACTCCCACTGCGCCTTAATAAAGTGCAGGAGAATTATGTAGAGCGCTTGTAGTATGTGAATGCAAGATTTGGGAATTTAGATGCAGGTGTGGAACTTGCAAAGTGAATTAAATTATTTAACAAGTTGGTTTGACAATTAAATGAATTTTAGATAAAAAAAAATACGTTTTACGAAAAGCGCACCAAAAACGTGACCAAGATTACGAAAATCTAATAAGTCTATCAACAATACAATACAACATACAATTTATTGTTCAACCCGTTTTTTTGCGAACAAGTATCTATGTTAAAAGAAAAGTAAAATACTCAACTATGTACATTAGAGCGATTTTCGCAAATATATTTAAACTTGCGTTAACCTTGACATGAGGTTGAGTGTACCTTTTCGCGAGAAAGTATATGAAAAGACATTGTAAAATGTATATCTAGCATTCTTTAGATGTTTTTTTTTAACAAATTTATTCTCCACAGACTCCAGGGTCCGTGCCTTTTATGAAATAATATATGCATTTATAACTACTTGCATATTTTTTTAAGTTATGCAAGAATAATAATTTTAATCACTCGGTCATTATGTATTTTTAAATTTATTTTTATAATATTTTTTGAAGGTTGAAACATAAAGTTTTCTTGTATTTACATGTAGGTACCTATCATAAATTAAATAGAAAGACTAGTAATAAGAACTATTATTATCATAACTAGATTTATGATTGGCATTTACACGCATTACGTCTTATTAGAATCACACTTTGAACAGTACGAACAAGTAAAATATAATTTTGATTTACGTGTAAATGACGTATTTCATTATAGTAATTTTGCTTTATCTTCGTCAATTCTTTAGCATGTCTTGGTAAAAGTGGTAGCATATAAATTTCTAATTTGCTAATTTACATTGGCGTGTTGTGTCAAAACCTTTCAATAAAATATGGGGAATATTATTGAGAGTTCTACAAAACAGAGTTAATAAATTGGCAACCCTACAAGTTAGGGGCGGTGGCCGTCACTCGCAGGGCTTCGCTGCGTTACATAAATTGCCGACAAGCTTTATCTCGGACCGGATCTTTTATACAGCTTACACGCAGATACAGCCATTCAATGAGAATATAATATCAGAGAGACAACTCTGGACATATCAAAGGTAAAACTGAACCCGACATCTAAAGAAACTCCACAATATCGAATCTAACAACTTTCCCCTCGTGAAAAATGAACCTTACAAATAAATAAACTGCCTAGTACACTCCATAATGACGAATTTAACAACTTTGACCGGTTAAACTTATACTAACTGCGCGCGTAGAACAATTCCTGTGTAACGGTGATTTTACCAGCATTACTTAATGTAGGTTACCTTTATATTTTAGATTAATAAATAGAGCTTGTTTTAGAGTACTTATTATCTATCTCCTATAATAAATTTCATTCGAATTTTGTGTGAAGACATAACAAACAACATTTCACAAATATTACATACAAACGTGAATTGTGAATTAGTTATAAACTATTATTATTAACGGGATATTTACCGTGGTTCGCGTTAATTTTGAGCTCCCGATATTTCGGCACAGTTACATGTATGTTCACGGGCGACTGAAGAATGTGGGTGGATTGATATGGTTAAGAGCAGACATATCTGTCTACCCTCTTTCTTTGTTTTTTACTGCGAAGAGCGTTATCACCGGCACTCGAACTCGATTGATAGTCCCGACAAAACACACCCACAATATCACTGCATATTTTCTTTTGGACACATTTTGGACGCGTATCTTTTTTTCTAAGATTACCTAATACTGGATTCCATGCACTGGCTAGTTGAAAACCATCACCTCGATTGAAACTTGGGCATTTTGAGATTTCAATGACTTCCTTCACCAGCCTAGGTATGTAGTGCCGTTCAGTAGACAATATCCCGTAAATAATAACCCGTAGTATCCCGTTAACAATAATAGTGTTTTAATGAATGACCGTGATAGTTTAAAAAGTATTTTAGTTAGAATTTGTAATTACTTAAAAACACCCACTAATAAAAATATTTCATGAAACTTCAAAAACACAAAAACGTATCGTATTTTTAGTAACAGTATTATCATTTCTTGAAGTTATTCATCTACATCTGTCTAGTCTGTGTTTTTTTTTTCTTGCAACAAATACAAGGATATGTTTATCTCGCTTACAAGCGAGTAAGCTCAGCAAGTTGACTTGATTAGTGCTGATCTTTGCTAAGCTGTGTGATATGCTAAGTTGGTTGATGCTGTGTCATGATAGTGGAAGCGAATAATTTACATATTGTATGGACGTTTGCAAGACAAGTCATTTTGTCTTTATGGTGCATAAGTTAAAGTTCGTTAGAAATAACCTGTTTCTGAGTTTTTCATCTAATTTCAAGTATTCTATTGCAAATACTATTTGTATTACAAATACAAAAGCATTTTAACCCATATGAAGTGCGATGATTTTCTATTTTATATTTTCTCTACAATTAGTTGAGGCAGGATTCTCGTTTTATAATGTTCCGTGACTTTTTTTTTTTACAGTAGGTATAGATGTAAATAATAATAGTTTTCCTACGTGGGCAACGTTGTGAGTAACAGCTAGTTTCATATATTGATTTATGATCGACATTAAACAAGTAGGTAACTAGTTATGTGCTTACCATACAAGTTCCCACATCCCTCTCTACTTCCACATCTATGATAGAACAGAACAAAGCATCGATAGTTGCCAACGGTGCAAAATGGCGGGAGAGGCTCTCACTGCACCGGGGGACAATTAATCTTGTACTTTATTTTGTTCCTTGTCCCCCGCCCCGGGCCGGGCCCGGCGAAGTTCCCTTATTACGTTGCACGTCGAATTAGAAACTTGGGGATGGGTCAGTTTGCAAGTCGGCTGCAACTTTACTAAATTACACAGATTATAAAATAAGGTGTAATGTGTGTGTAATGTGTAATGTGTTATTGGAAACGGGTTCTTAGAGTTTAGATGTCAACTTGCAAATTTGCAATCGCTATTCAGATGTCATTATTTTTACCACACTGTGCAAGAAAGAGGGTTATGTTTTCGAGTGTATATGTAGGTACATATTACCTCTTATAACTTAAACGGCTTTACCGATTTTGATGTGCGACATGTCGTTAGATTCATACTTACTCCTTGAATGTAATATGCTACTTTTTTCGGAATAATAATAACAAAACTCTTGCAAAAAGTTAAACATTGCGCTTTTTCGCATACCCGGATTATAGTTTTCATGAAACAAGGAGGCATTCTACTTCCGACCGGTTTTCGTTTGGAAAGTGGTAGTGAAACGCTTAGTTCTAGCTGTTGCATTCGAAATGGTTTTGGTGTGTTGTCCGACTTATCCTGTTATGAAAGGGGGGAGAAGGGGTTAGGTCGTGTAACTCGAGCGCACTCACCGAAATTCAGCCTATGAAAAAATGGCAGATACGCCACCTTACGTCGATGTTCTAAATTTGACAGATTTGAGGCATAGGCATGAACGTATCTTGACTGTCACTAATTGGCGTATATAACAGATAGAATTAGGCACTGTTTTGAAGGAGGATTTAAATGAGTATTTATTTAAGTTTACACACGTGTGCCTATAAAGCAATTGTCCTACCGACGAGGTGGAAATCCCTAGTTTCGGATTTACCTTAATTCGGCTTCCCTCAAGCATCGTACAATAAGCATAGATTCCAGTTAAAAAAAAACTATATTAATTTTCGATCCTGTCATTTCACGTTACAAGCAAAAACTGTATCTCCACTAGATTGTCGCAGCGGCACGAGCGATATGTTCAATCAAGTTTCAAAAGTCCATTATCACCTTAAAGGTCAATAGTCACTTAGCAGCCTAATATAAGGCTATATAATATGTATCAATATGTGGGTGTGCATTATGGCACAAGTCATCCGTCATATGACAATGCTTACGTGCAAATCGACGCACAGAATACCATTTTTATAATATCGCTTTATGAGACTTCTAATGGACTTTTGAACCCTATCGTACAAAAACACGATTAGACGGTTGACGCGGTCAGTGCAAGTTTTTTATAGTTATAAGTTTATATAATTACTGTTAGTATATATATAACTACTGGATCGTGTTCGAGCAATTCACAATTTGTGCGGAATCAAAATCTAGTAAAGTGATTACGGACACCAGCCAGTTTAAGTGAACTGGCCCTTGAAACACTTGCTGAGGAACTCTCGCTAGGCAAATGTAACTCGGCTGCCCTAGGTGGTGATGCGATTAATTGCCTATCGCACTCGCACACTTGCTAATAGCACCTCGACTAAATACTCGCTACATAATGTTCGATAATTTGTTTTTAGCTCTATACGCTTATCGCCATTCGTCTATGGTGGGACATAGAGCCTAAATTTATACAATATACTCCATAAACTTAATTATAACAAGAATGGAATTCTTTGCCGCCATCTCTGTTCCTGAGACCTACAATCTTGGAATTTTCAAGGCTAGAGTGAATAGATATCTTCTAGATCGACGAGCTCCATCCTCAGCCACACCGTCGCTTAACATCAGGCGAGTTGGTGGTCAATCGTAGATCTATCTTGTATATAAAAAAGTTGTTATACTGAACTAAGCATATATGAGATTATTATTGTCATGAACAACTATATTATAGAATCAACTCAATGAACCCAAAAAAAATTAGTCACGGTCAACGAACTTTTTCCATGAATCAGCTAATGTTTATTTACATACAGTAAAACAGTATGTACAGTATGTTCGTCGTTCGCTGTTACATCCTATACAAGTAGACTCTGCAGAACACTTATAGCAATCGATCGTTCATATTCAAGTAAGATATTTTTCCCCAATATATAATATATATTTAGTGTGGAGTGAGCATACCCAGCGTATAATAATATACATATATGTTTCCACCACTATGTCTCAAATGTCTCTATTTTAGAACTGGTAAATAAGTTATTTTGATCAGTGCCTTTGTTCACTGTCACACCCTAATTGGAGTTATTAAAGTACCTTGCACTAAACCGAAGAGGTTATTGTACACCACCAACCATTCACCATTATAAACAATTTTTGCCATGGGCAAAACTCTGTATTCGAGAAAAAAACAGGTATTCTAAAGAGTTTCATTATGATGACCCCTGGTAAAATGTTTTAAAATTCTGTTTCTTTTTTAATTCAGAATTGTGTCTATTACAAAAGTTGTTCCCAATGTTGTACAATGACTTGTTTTCGGTTTAGTACAGGGTTACCTAATAATCCAGTAGAGGTATACTTAGAAACACGTACGGCAGCAATCGATCGTTCATATTCAAGTAAGTTATTCCCCCCAATGCAGGACGTACATATTTAGTGCGGAGTGAGGATACCCAGTGGACAGTAACAGATGCGTTTCTGGCACTGTCAAGTGAACTTGTCTATTAATCTTGCACCTTGGAGTTTCGGAACACGTCTTCAGTAATAGATGAGCTGGAAAGTGTAATGAATTGGTGCGCTCCGTCAAAAGGTATGGACGGGCCATAGCTGGCGTTTTTAAGAACTTATCTATTTTAATTATTTTTAACCTTTTTTTATGGAACAGGGTGTTATAACTATTTTAACTTGTTTTTTTTTTTTTTTTTACTGAGATATGGTATAAAACATAGACTTCTAGTATAAAATGTCAAGTAGCTCTTCGACATTTCACGTGTGTCAATACAAATACAAACGTATCAAGTAAGAGCTTGGTACATCTCTAGCTGGCAGTGGATAACTAACCATTGGATTATTTAATAAAAATCTTCATTTGTCTTGAGATACAATAATGAACATACAAAATCAGAAGTGTATTTTCAGTTAAGTGTGCTTATTATTTGTTTCCTTTTTTGTTGCAAATGGGGCATTTTAGAGGCAATTCCAATAAAATTTCACTAACCTTAGTCATTCTAAGCCAGCTACAATAAAGCTACAATAAAAGCCATTTAAATCAACAATATTAACAACTAACATTTTTGTAATAAAAACATTTTGTTTCAACTTTTACTCTGTATTTCATTTTTTTTTACAAAAAATGCTTTAATATAACATAAAAAAAATATTGGCAAATTATCCAATAATATCGAATTATCAATATTAATAAGCCAGCAGCAGCTTGGCCAGCGTGGCAGACTATGGCCTATCCCTTCTCACAATGAGAAGATGGCCCGCGCCCAGCACTTGGTCAGTTTGTATAAACCAGGCTGATAAAAAATAATCTCTTATACTATTCTATTAAAACAGCAAATAAGCTTCATCTTAATTCAGAGCTCTAAGAAAACTCAAGCGCCAAGCTATAGAGCAAACTGGAGTAAACTGCGCACGTCTAGAGTGCACAGGAAATTAAATCACTACCACCTTACTTAATAACCTAGAGCCACCAGCATTTTACGATTAAGAAAACCCTGCACCAGTCTCAGTCACTGAAAGCTTTTAGGATCTGAGATACTATTAGTCTAGTAAAAATAAATCCGTTTGTATGGAGCAGATCACAGTATTTGCAACTGGGGGGATTCTTTGAAATTATGATAAGAAAATAGCTAAAAATCATAGATCAACAATCATCCCCGATTTATAGACTAGCTGCGTTCCGCGGTTTCACTCGCGCAGTTATGAAAAACGGTGATGATTATGATGATGATAACTAGCTTATGTCCGTCTCCAGGTCCAAAGCTATCTCTATACTAATTTTCATAACGATAGGTTCAGCTGTTTGACCGTGTAAAGGTAACAAAATTAGCTTTTATAATATCATCATGAAATTGTGTCAAATGTATTTCAAAACACCAGTACATTCATTTAAATAACAATATACTGAGTTGTCTTTTATGTTGTAAAAAACCTTATTTTTACTAGACTATATGATCCACGATAACTATTTGTTATGTTCTACTTGGTTCTACGACAACATCAGTCCACTGATTGAACACAATTCTACGTTGTCTATGTCTATGTTGTCACAAATCTTATTTTTACTAGACTATAATGGTCTGCGATAACTATTTGTTATGTTCTACTTGGTTCTACGACAACATCAGCCAACTGATTGAAAACAATTCTTAACGGATTTATGGCGTATATTTTATATAATTTTATTTTTATTTCAAGAAATAACAATGTCAAAAACCTTATAAAACATTATCAGCACTGGTTTCAGCTATTTACTACAAATAAATATGTAATATCTATTTAATCTTAACAAATTAACTATTACCTCCGGCTGTAGAAAAAACGCACTTCCATAACGCTCTCGTCTCGCTTCCGTACCACTGCAGGCTTGTTTATCTACTTTCTGCTAGATTTGGTCCATAACTGATATTTTTTATGTACATACTACTTACTACTATTAAGGCACTGATGATCCCAAAGTGAACGAGACCCACTTCCACACCTTCCACACCAGACAACAGTATGCAAAACCTGGGTGTGTGGCTTTCATACATCACGTGAGAGTAAAAATTTATCAATGAAATAGTTATGATACAAGATATGTTATTTTGTCAACGTAGGTTTTTATTATTTTAATGATTCGTAGAATATACCTTGCCAAATTATGTTCATGTACATAGTACGTAATTAATACATAGTTTCTGAGTAAAGTAGTTGTGACGTACGGATACACTTATTTATAGAAGTGAGTGAATTTATAAGAGTTACTCGTAATACGACGAAACTGTAAAAAAAGTACCTAGAGAAAATTTTGTCGCGGTGCGCATGTTGGTTCTGATAGATAGAGCTTAATTTGAATCTAAACTTAATTCCGCTTGAATAATCGCCCGTATTGTCTTAAGCTAACGCTAAGCTAGATAGTGGCAACTACACAGCACCGAAACGGAAAGACGTACGACATCCTAGAAAACATACTAAAACGTACAATATTAATCTACCTTTATTTAATATATAATAAGTGCGCGTTTCACCAGCGAATCGCCTGTTGGAAAGATATGATGTGGTCGAAGATGAAGCACATAGATTTAGAACATACCTCTTCACTCTGACCTTTAATAGTACACAATATTTGTACATCTCAACACACAAGGAAGCCCGTATTTTAATGCAATCCTTGACTGTAAACTAGACCGTTTGTACGAACTTCTACAAGTATGGATGATAGTGGGCCGATTTTCCCACTACTATACTAATAAAATTGTGAAATGTCTTGTAGTAACATAATATTATTGTTATTTATCTATCAGCTAACACACAATCGGTCCAAATCTTCAAAAATTTCCGGAGAAAACTTAATTTGATTTGATTTTTGATTGGCCATTTTATAACATGTCTGTCATATTAGGCAAGTCATTTTACAATGGTTGTTATACAAATTTTACATTTTATAGTTATAAGTAATAATAATAAGTAATAATAAGTAAGATTATTCTGTGCAGTACATTTAATAAGTGTTCCCAAATTTTTAATAATTAAATTAGTTTGTGGGTACTTGTGTTCTCCGAACATGGCTTTGTTGTAAAAATTTACAGACAATTCAAAAATTACACACATCCGACTGGACTTGAAAACACAGTGAAAGGACAGTGTGTAAAACGCTCAAAAATGTCGAATATGGCTTTGTTGTGTTCACCTAACTTTGAATATGCGCTGTGACGTCACAACCAACAATTTTGAAGGTTCACTCCGAACAAATCAAACTCAAAATTTGGTTATCCGACCGAGCGAAGCGAAACGAGAGAATGGAATTAGCTGTCCGTTTATTTTTCTTTAATTTACAAATGAATTTACTGTTCGTACTTATGACTTAGATTTGAGCTTAGAGCTAAAGTTTGGACTAAGCGTTTGGCATCATACAGTGAAATTTTTGAACATAATATAATTTTGTTGTATATCTACTGTAGTTAATTACTAATATGCTTCCAAGGTCTATTGTACACAGAGCCACTTATATATATTTTTTATGATCTCGCATGTTTTCGCTATTAAATACGAAAACTAGTTAAAACATCTTGCAAGTCTGTTGTTATTTCCTGAATAGTTTTTTTTGAATAGATATAATCTGTGTGTCTTCATATTGCGAGTGTATAAGTTCCTTTAAGATAATGGCGTTCCATCGTAGACTACAACGGTCGCTACGTACTTGCTCAACAATTGAAAAATAAATTGTTCCCCCATTACAGTGAAATAAAACTTAAAGCTGCGTAGATCGTAAAAATTTGCAGGACGTTAAACGGGGAGCGAAATATCGATCGTAAAGTCGTAGACTTAAGAACTAATTCAGCTTGAATTTCCCTTCGGTAGTTACGGTAAAAATTATACGCAATTACGGTAAAAATTAAAAATTAAATCCGACTCCGAGATTTTTGGTGTTTTAAAAAAACTGTTCCTATTTCATTTGCTATACATAGTAAAGCACAGTTATTATGCTAAATTGATTTGCTTTGTTTTCAAAAACGATCCCGTCTAGGATTGATCCTTAACTTTCCAAATATATTAATTTCATAGCGAATGTTACAAAATTGTTGTTAAAACAGAGAATTAAGCTAAGCTACCTGAGATACTACAGATCGTTAACTTTTTTTTTTAAATATTAGTGTAGATATTTAATTAAATTAGTTCTCATACATATATCAGTTGTATAGTCAAAGTTTACGTACCTCGAAAGTTTACCAAACGCTCCAGCCGTGTATCACGTTAGTCTCAGGTTAATAGCAGTCAGTCTAAACTGTATTTGCCCGTCTAGTCTTCGAGAGAACTTTAAGCACCTAAGTACTATAGAGTTTCATGAAAGACTCGCCGTCTAAAGACTACGTTTCGCGGCAAAGCCGACGCTTTCGAATAAAGACTCTATACTTCACAGTACTTGCTTCCATATGCGTACTTCAAAGTACGAGTGCTTACTTGAGCTTGTCTCAGAAGCCTCTTTTAATGTTTGTAAATCGGTCATATGTAAATAAGGTCAACTCGAGATAGGACGAGGATGTGCTTATAGATTCTCGAAACGTGTAATGTACTCGTATATACAAAGTAATGCTTGAAAAAATATGTGACTGACTGATACACAATAAGACAATCATTTTTTTTTTACTCTGTACAAGAAAGAAGGCTGTGTTTTTCGAGTGTATGTTTGTTTTTTTGTACACATGTGGTCATTATCGTATACTTTGTAATTTCTATGTACTACCTCCTTCACAACGGTCAAGTCGTTTAGGCAAACGGCATGAACGATTTTGACCGCGCCACTAACGAGGCGTACATTGAACTTTTTACCATGCGTATATAAGGTTACATTAAATTATCACATATTTTAGCAATTAATTTACTAGAATTTATCTTCACGTTACGCCAACTTGCCAACTTAACGAAATGTCTTTGACCGAAAAGAAGGAATGAAGCGAACACGTTTTATACAGCCGAGTAGTGAACAGGCAAAGTTTATGGCTCCTTTCATTGTGATAAAACCTTCTTGTATAGAACCAAACGAAAAAAAAAATACAAACGATACAATTACGACAAATATTCCTACTTGTCGATTTGATAGACATCCGCTGGCTCGATCGGTGCGAGAGGTAATCTCAATGACTACAGGTAAAATCGTACAGCACCACTGTGCTTGTTGAAAATTAAACGTAGATTTTCCAATGCAGATTTATTTTTATTAAACATGTTTTTATCATACTTTTAATCTTTGTATTACATAAATTAGATCTACGACTGACCACCAACTCAGCTGATGGTAAGCGACGCTGTAGCAAAGGATCGAACTCATCGATCTAGAAGATATATATTTACTCCAGAATAAAAAATTCTAAGATCGTAGCTCTGCAAACAGGTTAGAATATAAATGTGCTAATTAAAAACTGGACAAGAGCGAGTCAGACTCGCCCACCGAGGGTTCCGTACAAACTAGTAGATAAAACGGGGAAATACAAGTTTTTTTTATAATTTACTTCATAAATCGAAAAATATACATCGTAAAAATATTTAAAACCCTGTTTTAGCTTTTGCTAATTAAGCTCTTTCATATCATACCCCACATGATACGGTTAAAGCACTTTAAAATTTGGACCCTCCTTCCTTGCATAAAGACCCTACTTTATGTGATTAAATTAAAAATGTACAGTTTTCGGAATTTTTCCTTAATGTGTACTATATGACAATGGTTCTTGCCAAATTTCAAAGTTATAGGTCAACGGGAAGTACCCCATAGGTTTTTATTCCCTTGCGTCTTGACAGACAGATGGACAACAAAGTGATCCTATAAGGATTCCGTTTTTTCCTTTTGAGGTACGGAACCCTAAAAACAATAATAAACTAAACATGATTCATTGCAGCTCATTATTTTTCTAGAACTGAACATAGTATGACCATATTAACCATAAAGTTATTACAAACAATCCCACTCTCGTAATGTTTAACCGTAGGGCCCGCGCCGTTGCGCCGTTACAAAAACTAGACGATGTCGTTATAGCGCCGTTCTCAGCCATTAGGCCTAACGAGCGCACTCCAAACAGGATGAGATGTCCTGCTTGATGACAATGGACACAAGCGCTTTCTAAGATACATGTTTTTATCCGGATTGCCAAAGATGGTTATGTTTTCAGGGATGTATACTTAAGTTTTCTTGTAAACCCCGATCTGTGTATTTGTGTGTATGTCTATAGCATCTTAGTTTTCAAACAGATGGACCGATTTAGATCTA